>OW285235.1:12102622-13544956 GCA_935421215.2 Melolontha melolontha
TGATTGCTTATTTAATTGGCTCACAATACACAGTAGCTTGCCGGACTAGCTCAAATCGGGTACGCCTTCCAGGAGCTCTTGGATCTTCAAGGTTACCCTCAAAGGGTCAGTAGGAAAACAAAAGGTATTAGACAAGAAATAAAACTAGCATTAACAACACAAACATGTACTATACCAAAAAAAAAAAAGAAATTCTACCTTATCAAGTATAAGGTAGTGTTGAAACACCTAATGTGCCCCAATCGTGAGGAAAACTTGAATAAATATGACTGATTCATGTGGAAAAACCTCACTAATGAGCCCCGAGCAAATTATAAATTAAATATTTAGAAAAACTGTCAGGCAAATTACGTTATCCCAATATTTAAACGTCAAACAGCACAACTCTCTGTAAGTGCACGCAACCAAAATTTTTATTGATGCGCTCATCTAACATGAAACAAATAACTTTTCCCACCAATATACCTGACCTTCTAGAATATTTTACTTCTAAAAAAACTTTAAAAGAAATCTGAAAATTTTCCTTAATATTCCTCTGATTACAAAATATTTTATAAATTAAAAATTATTGACTTTATTGCGCTCAACTATCTTACTAAATTATTTCTAAATACATAAATATAATTTCAAAAATATACGTACATTAATTAATGTATACGTCACTTCACAAAAAAATTAGAGATTTCAGATAGGTCACATAAATCAAAATTACAAGTTTACAGACTCGTAATAATCGCAAATTAATTTTAACACATCAAATAAAAGCACAACTAAAACGCAAACCGACTTTAACTAAAATTTCTGAATAAAAAAGAAGTTTCTATTCAGCGATAAGAACTTGGACCTATCTGTACGATGGCTGGTTAATCTCTGCCTCTTCCCCTCTCGGAAATGGAAAAATATCCGCATGCCTAACATAAATCAAAAGACCTGCAATTGCAATATACTTCCGCAAGACCTGGACTGCATACATCAATACAATTGTTCGAACAATCTACAGTCGTGGATAAAAATACACATTATAATAAATTTTTCGAGAAATATTAAATATTCTTAAATATTTTTCTGGAATAAAATACGCATAAATATATAGTCTTTTATAGTTTCTTTAAAATTTTTCTTCGGGGAAAAATTCACTTCTTCTTCTTCTTCAGGTGCCATCTCCTCTCAGAAGGTTGGCTATCATCACGGCTATTCTCATTTTTGATGCTGCGGCTCTGAATAGTTCAATGGAGCTGCATTTATACCACTGTCTCAAATTATTTAACCAGGAAATACGTCTTCTTCCTATATTTCTTCTTCCCTGTATCTTACCCTGAATAATTATCTGTAGCAGAGCATATCTTTCCCCTCTCAACACGTCGCCCAATTCACTGCAAAAGCACCATCTAGTGGTCGATTGTAAAAATATCCCTCGTACGATAAACAAAGATATGGACCGACTTTAAACTACATCTTGGCCCTAAAAATTTGGACATTTTTGTTGAATTACAAATTTCTTTTTCGATTTTTAATTAGACGTGTATAGGTATTTTTCGGATTCGTGTAGCTTGGGCGCTATTCAGCGGTAACCCTGTATATAATTACAGAATAGTACTAGCGTTATTTGACTCTATCACCTTTTGACTTGAATAATGGTCCTTGTACGAATGTATATACACATGTAGATGGTACTTATATTTTAATCGTACCATATTGCATGTACAAATTATACATGTCATAAAGAGGAAATAATAGTTACAGTAACCAAAGTATACGTGACCGTACATTTGCAAAATTTATTTAGTCCGCGTGAGTGCTTTTGCGAGAGAATTTTGGGTTTGAAATCTCTCCTGAAATATCTGGATTAGACCTAAACAAACTTAGAGTTTGAGAATTATATATGTGCTTATATCTTTGGCTTGCAAGAGCTTTGCGTGTATTCCTGCCAGTAACTGTTCCGCTAGTTTATTTGTTGTCCGTTTGATATAATTGTGCGTGTAATTTTGAAAACAGGTAGTATATACTTTGTGGAAACTATTAACTCTGTAAAAGGGATAATATAATATCCTCGCAAAGTTACGTGGGTGTTATTATATATGTTGCATTATGCCCTATATCTGGTGAAAGCTTTTCTTTCGTTGTTATTAGCCATAAATTACTAACATTCTCGACAAATTTCTCAACATAGTACGAGGTGCATTCAAGTTCTAAGGCCTCCGATTTTTTTTCTCCAGACTGGAAAGGGATAGAAGCATGTGCATTGTTTTAAAATGGGCGTGCGTTCGTTGTCAATACGTCACAGAGATGGCAGCACTGTACGGCAGATGGAATTGTAGCGGCAGCGTCGAGAATGAGAACTGTTTTAGATACTTAAAATGGCTACGTTTTCCTTACTTGAACAGCGTGCAATCATTCGTTTTCTGAATTTGCGTGGTGTGATACCAATTGAAGTTCATCGACAGTTGGAGGAGACATGTGGTGATGGAGTTATGGGTGTGTCGAAAGTGCGTTCGTGGGTGCGACAGTTTAATGAAGGCAGAACATCTTGTGACAACAAACCGAAACAACCTCGGGCTCGCACAAGCCGGTCTGACGACATGATCGAGAGAGTGGAGAGACTTGTTTTGGGGGATCGCCGAATGACAGTTGAGCAGATCGCCTCCAGTGTTAGCATTTCCGTGGGTTCTGGAAAAGGTCCGGGAAAGGCTGCGCGTGTGCTGTTTCACCAAGACAGCGCACCCGCACATCGGGCTAACGTTACGCAACAGTTTCTTCGTGAAAACAACTTTGAAGTGATTTCTCATGCTCCCTACTCACCTGACCTGGCTCCTAGTGACTTTTGGCTGTTTCCAACAATGAAAGACACTGTCCGTGGCCGCACATTCACCAGCCGTGCTGCTATTGCTTCAGCGATTTTCCAGTGGTCGAAACAGACTCCTAAAAAAGCCTCCGCCGCGGCCATGGAATCATGGCGTCGACGTTGTGAAAAATGTGTACGTCTGCAGGGATATTACGTCGAGAAGTAACACCAGTTTCATAGTTTTCGGGTGAGTTGTTAGTTAGAAAAAAAATCGGAGGCCTTAGAACTTGAATGCACCTCGTACCATACAGACGAATAGCATCTTTATTAAACAACACACTTTGCGATATGCCCTTCCAAATAATAACAGGAGAGAGCAAGAGTAAAATGAGACATCTTAATAATAGATTGCCTCAAGAATCGGTACTTGCACCTGTCATGTTTAATCTGTATATTTCTGACATGCCACACACAAAGTTTAAAAAGTTTGCATATGCCGATGACCCGACTCTTGCATGCCGAAGTAAAACCATAGAGGGAACTAATAATATACTATCAGAAGACCTGTCCATGCTGAGAAAATATTAGGCCAACTGGAGACTAATCTCTAATGTGAATAAAATAGAAGCGTCATGCTTTCACCTCAATAATAAATAAGCACGTCTAGAGTCGCAAGTGTACTTCAATAATAACTTACTACGTTATAATCCTTGCCCAAAATATCTGGGAGTAACAATGGATCGAACACTCATATATAAAAAGAACATCTACAGAACACCGCAGCTAAAATAAATACTAGAAATAACATAATTCACAAACTCTGCGGTACAGTTTGGTGTGCGCACGCATTCACCCTTAGAACGTAAGCTTTTAGCTTTGTTTACTCGGTAGCTGAATACTGTGACCCAGTCTGGGTAAACAGCTGCCACGCGAAGAAGATCGACATCAAACTCAACGAGACCATGAGAATAATTAAGGGTTATTTAAAAAGAACCCCTCTCCTTTGGCTCTCGGTTCTAAGCGATACTGCACTTTCCATAATGCGGTGACAGACTTGGTAACAGAATAAAATAAAATAATATCGAATTCTCTAATTTCGGTACACAGTGATTTGCCTGATGCTGGCCTGTCGAGACTGAAGTCTCAAAGTCGAGATCTCCTCAACTACTGTTAGCAGAACAACCTATAGCAGAAGATTTTAACTTAAATGATAGAAGGAGAGAGTATTGGGAAGTCTTAAAACTCCCTCAGCGGGCCCATATCATTGATACTGCCCTTACAAGAAATGGAGCTTCCTAGCCATGGGTGGAAGGCACTCAATAGAATAAGAACGTCCCACGGAATTTGTCGTGACTCATTCTATAAATGGGGACTGTCTGAGATACCAACTTGCGAATGCGGAGAACCTCGCCAGACTATTCACCATATTACAGTTGAGTGCCCCCTTACAACATGTTGAGGTGAGATGGGTGACTTCTTTGAAGCTACTGATTCCGCGTTGGACTGGATCAATCGCCTTGATTAAAAAATTTAAGTTTTAGATATATATTTTTAATCCATGTTAGTCATACGCTAGGTAAATAATAATAGTAACAACTTAAGATTATAATCGAATCTAATATTTAAAAAACTAGCTACGATTACATCTAAGACGGTTTGAATGATGTCTCTTAGATCTTAAAGTTTTTCACAAGTTTAACGTAAGTAGATAAGCTGTGTGGATTCTAGATCAGAATCTTATGTATTTACGTCTGGAAGTGTATTTTTCAATTCAAGGTCATCCGAGGCGTGACGTCGCAGCTGAGTAATGCAACGAGGTTGAAGCTGGTTATTACATACTTGCCCAATGAGGCTTTTTGCTATTCTTCCTTCGAATTCCTTAATACTAAGTAATTTTAATACTTTTAATACTAAGTAATGCAGCAAACTTTATTTGGGTTGCTAAAGTGTAATAATAATAGTAAATAAAATCAATGAAACACTTGGAAAGATATGAGCCTACATGTATCACTGGATGTCACAAAAAAATAAGATCCTAATATACAAAAGCATGGCAATTTATAGCTTTGAAGTTTACATTTCAGTGGTTCTTTCAATGGAGACTGTGGTTAAATAATAATTTAAAAAGGTATATAACCCCTTACCACAAATTGATAGTCGTATCCTAAATACGTATTTCGACAACTAAGTTGTCATCATCAGTAGGTAAAAACTACTAATTAAAGTCACACGGGGCACAATAAAGTAAGATAAACGCTTACGCACAACTACTATACACTGCAACCCTGTAAAGACTAAATTTACCATGCACATTTCAAACTACGAGATAAAACACTTGTCTCTTTGGAAAAAGGTTCTTAAACATCTGTTAACATATCGAACAAAGGGACGGCAAAAATTCTTCTCTAAATACGGCGCCAACTAAAAACGATTTTCAAGCTACGGTGACTTACTAATAAACTAAATGAAATACCTATATATCCACAAAACACTAGTATAATTAAATGTATGAGCATTTCATGTGCAATGTACAAATTAATTGTTATTATTTAAACGTGTTATATTCCAATACGCAGGTAATGACAAAATCTATATTGGGTCCGAATGTAGAAACACTTTCCATTAACAAAAGGTTAAGAAGTCGTATCGTAAAGGCCGAACTCTCATGACAATTCTGAGAAAGACAAAATTAAGAAGAGGCGTTATATGTGAAAAACTAGACATCCGGCTTGTTGTATTATACTAAATGAGAATAACAATCCTCGTGAAAAGGGTCAATAAATAATTAGATATTGTAGGTGTATGATTTAGAATTTAATTATAAATAAGTGACAATGTGTTATATTAAATGAGAAACCATTTCGGTGAACAGGAGGTTTATGAATAATTAAATATTGTAGGTATATAAATTTAAAAGTTAATTATAAATAGGTGACAATGTTAAGGGGTTAAGCAATTTAATATAATAAAAGTTAATTATAAATAGGTGGCATGTCCTGGTTAAGGAGTTAAGCAAAATAAAATAATGTATAGAATTCACGGTAGGCTCTAGGTGAAACATGATAAATAAATTTTATAAACAAAAACATCCGGTACATCTGTTCCCCAAAACGCGAAACAAGATTTACATTTCGTGAAACAAGCCGAATGCCTCATTCAAAAACCATTGTTTAGGAGGTAATTGTATTATTTCACGTGTATGGATTCCCACATGTCTATAATTACTGATGTTACATCCCCCACCCACTTATAAAAATGTGAATAGACTGCTGAACGGTATTGGAGATTTATCGCTATTCAAGGAGGTATGTTTATTTTTCGCGATAAATATACTTTCGTAAGCATCAAGTTCATGGGGTTTATTAATTCCTTTTATCAATTTCAAACCTGTAATCGGTACATTGTGTAGTGTGCTCAAAGCGTGATTTGCGACATTTGATTTATCCGGTCTATTGTATTTGATATGTGCTATGTGTTCTTTAAAACGTGTTATTATGGGTCGTTTAGTTTGGCCTATATATTTCAAATTACAATCCGCGCAACTAATTTCATAGATCCCTGATTTCGAATTGGAATTGATTCTATCTTTAGTATTCCCTAGCAGACTTTTGATAGTGTTTTCAGACCGAAATGCTACCTGGAGACCTCTTTCTTTCACAATTCTATTAATGTTTTTCGTGACAGGGTGGTATGGTAGACATATGTACTTTTTCTCTTGGTTATTTTGGGGTATCAAACTCGTGGATTCGCGGATCGTATTTTTTATTTTAGTTTTTCTAATTAATTTATTGATTATTTCTATGTCAAAGCCATTGTATGTCGCAATATTTTTAATGAAATCTAGTTCTGTTTCATATCTCTCCTTTGTTAACGGAAAATTTAGTAACCGATTGACTAAAAAGTTAAAGGAAGCAGTCTTATGTTGATAACTATGATTTGAATCCGCGGTGATGAATCTATTAACGTTGGTTTCTTTCCGGAAAATATCGATTTCTATTTTATGTTTATTTCTAATCAGTAAAGTATCTAAAAATGATATCTTGCCGTATTGTTCCTTTTCTACCGTAAATTTAATAGTCGGATATTTCAAATTTAATTGATTAACAAACATGTCTAATTCGCATTTCCGTGTGTCAAAAATCGCAAGAATGTCATCTACATACCTAATCCAGACTCTAGGGAAATATTTAGTGTTGTTTTTGAATTCTACTTCAAATTGACTCATGAATAAATTGGCTATGAAAGGAGATAAGCAGTTACCCATAGTTGTGCCTTGTTTCTGTTCATAAAATTTTTCTCCTACTTGGAAACAATTCTGCGCCATGCACAGAGTTGTCAGTCTCATATATTCTCTTATTTTTGAAGGTTCAATGTTGTTCTTGTGGAGCAAGCTTTCTAAATATTTCATAGTCTCTGGAATAGGTACCGAGGGAAATAACGACGTCACGTCGAATGAACAACAATGAATTCGAAGATTGGTGTAACTTTTATAGGAAAATTACGGAAATTAAAGACTATAAATTGAAAAAGAAATGTTTAAAACTTAATAAGAAATTTAAAAAGTTATGTCCACCTAAAAAGGATACTAATAAAATTCCTATAAAAGAAACATTAGTGATCAATCAATCATCTGAGAATTTTAGTGATTTAGAAATAAATTTGTTAAATAAAGGGTTAAAATACTGTTTGCCAAGCCGTCAGATTCCTATGGAACAGGTGATTGCAAGCATCGAAACTTCGATTAAGTATTTTGAACAAGGGCCAAAAAACTTTATTCGAGAAGCTTGTAAAACCCAAATCGATAAGAATTTACAGCAGCACAAACAGAAGTCGGTCAATAAAGAATGGAATATCATTAAAACTCTTAGATCGAAGGACTGCTTTTATCTAAAAGCAGATAAAGGGAACAAGTTAGTAATTATGGACAAAACCGACTATTTTCAAAGAGTAAAAAATTTAATTGCCGAAGGTCCGTATGTAGAAATGAAGAAAAATCCTTTACCTAAAATGATTAATGACACAAAAGACGCGATTAAGAAATGTCCAATTTTAATAACTTCTACCCAAAAGTATAAATTGAATGTGAGTAATCCTGTAGTACCAAGAATGTATTGTTTACCGAAGATACATAAACCAGGTAACTCGATGAGACCTATAGTTTCAGGTATTAACTCACCGACTTACTTGATTTCCAAATGGCTAGTGAATGAATTTAAAAATCTACCCGTTAAACCAGAAAATTTGTCAGTCAGCAATTCTTTAGAATTTGTTAAATTAATTAAAGATTGTGAACTGGAAACCGGGGAAATTTTAGTTTCATTCGACGTGACGTCGTTATTTCCCTCGGTACCTATTCCAGAGACTATGAAATATTTAGAAAGCTTGCTCCACAAGAACAACATTGAACCTTCAAAAATAAGAGAATATATGAGACTGACAACTCTGTGCATGGCGCAGAATTGTTTCCAAGTAGGAGAAAAATTTTATGAACAGAAACAAGGCACAACTATGGGTAACTGCTTATCTCCTTTCATAGCCAATTTATTCATGAGTCAATTTGAAGTAGAATTCAAAAACAACACTAAATATTTCCCTAGAGTCTGGATTAGGTATGTAGATGACATTCTTGCGATTTTTGACACACGGAAATGCGAATTAGACATGTTTGTTAATCAATTAAATTTGAAATATCCGACTATTAAATTTACGGTAGAAAAGGAACAATACGGCAAGATATCATTTTTAGATACTTTACTGATTAGAAATAAACATAAAATAGAAATCGATATTTTCCGGAAAGAAACCAACGTTAATAGATTCATCACCGCGGATTCAAATCATAGTTATCAACATAAGACTGCTTCCTTTAACTTTTTAGTCAATCGGTTACTAAATTTTCCGTTAACAAAGGAGAGATATGAAACAGAACTAGATTTCATTAAAAATATTGCGACATACAATGGCTTTGACATAGAAATAATCAATAAATTAATTAGAAAAACTAAAATAAAAAATACGATCCGCGAATCCACGAGTTTGATACCCCAAAATAACCAAGAGAAAAAGTACATATGTCTACCATACCACCCTGTCACGAAAAACATTAATAGAATTGTGAAAGAAAGAGGTCTCCAGGTAGCATTTCGGTCTGAAAACACTATCAAAAGTCTGCTAGGGAATACTAAAGATAGAATCAATTCCAATTCGAAATCAGGGATCTATGAAATTAGTTGCGCGGATTGTAATTTGAAATATATAGGCCAAACTAAACGACCCATAATAACACGTTTTAAAGAACACATAGCACATATCAAATACAATAGACCGGATAAATCAAATGTCGCAAATCACGCTTTGAGCACACTACACAATGTACCGATTACAGGTTTGAAATTGATAAAAGGAATTAATAAACCCCATGAACTTGATGCTTACGAAAGTATATTTATCGCGAAAAATAAACATACCTCCTTGAATAGCGATAAATCTCCAATACCGTTCAGCAGTCTATTCACATTTTTATAAGTGGGTGGGGGATGTAACATCAGTAATTATAGACATGTGGGAATCCATACACGTGAAATAATACAATTACCTCCTAAACAATGGTTTTTGAATGAGGCATTCGGCTTGTTTCACGAAATGTAAATCTTGTTTCGCGTTTTGGGGAACAGATGTACCGGATGTTTTTGTTTATAAAATTTATTTATCATGTTTCACCTAGAGCCTACCGTGAATTCTATACATTATTTTATTTTGCTTAACTCCTTAACCAGGACATGCCACCTATTTATAATTAACTTTTATTATATTAAATTGCTTAACCCCTTAACATTGTCACCTATTTATAATTAACTTTTAAATTTATATACCTACAATATTTAATTATTCATAAACCTCCTGTTCACCGAAATGGTTTCTCATTTAATATAACACATTGTCACTTATTTATAATTAAATTCTAAATCATACACCTACAATATCTAATTATTTATTGACCCTTTTCACGAGGATTGTTATTCTCATTTAGTATAATACAACAAGCCGGATGTCTAGTTTTTCACATATAACGCCTCTTCTTAATTTTGTCTTTCTCAGAATTGTCATGAGAGTTCGGCCTTTACGATACGACTTCTTAACCTTTTGTTAATGGAAAGTGTTTCTACATTCGGACCCAATATAGATTTTGTCATTACCTGCGTATTGGAATATAACACGTTTAAATAATAACAATTAATTTGTACATTGCACATGAAATGCTCATACATTTAATTATACTAGTGTTTTGTGGATATATAGGTATTTCATTTAGTTTATTAGTAAGTCACCGTAGCTTGAAAATCGTTTTTAGTTGGCGCCGTATTTAGAGAAGAATTTTTGCCGTCCCTTTGTTCGATATGTTAACAGATGTTTAAGAACCTTTTTCCAAAGAGACAAGTGTTTTATCTCGTAGTTTGAAATGTGCATGGTAAATTTAGTCTTTACAGGGTTGCAGTGTATAGTAGTTGTGCGTAAGCGTTTATCTTACTTTATTGTGCCCCGTGTGACTTTAATTAGTAGTTTTTACCTACTGATGATGACAACTTAGTTGTCGAAATACGTATTTAGGATACGACTATCAATTTGTGGTAAGGGGTTATATACCTTTTTTAAATTATTATTTAACCACAGTCTCCATTGAAAGAATTTTCACAATGACTTCCCGGTCAAAGGAGTTCAATAGATTTCATAAGTTATATATTAAAATTAAACTTATAAGTACAGATATCAATTTTCTGAAACGGTGTAAAAATAACAAAGTTTTTCCTAAATTCATGAACGTAAATGTAACGACTAATTGTAGAAATAACGATAAGGTCATTTCATATGCTAAAATGAAATGGTTGAACCTAGAAATGAAATATCTGTACAGTAAACGTAATAAATTAGAATTAGAACTATATAATTTACATTTAAAATTAACTAAAAGCATGGACAACAATGAATTCGAAGATTGGTGTAACTTTTATAGGAAAATTACGGAAATTAAAGACTATAAATTGAAAAAGAAATGTTTAAAACTTAATAAGAAATTTAAAAAGTTATGTCCACCTAAAAAGGATACTAATAAAATTCCTATAAAAGAAACATTAGTGATCAATCAATCATCTGAGAATTTTAGTGATTTAGAAATAAATTTGTTAAATAAAGGGTTAAAATACTGTTTGCCAAGCCGTCAGATTCCTATGGAACAGGTGATTGCAAGCATCGAAACTTCGATTAAGTATTTTGAACAAGGGCCAAAAAACTTTATTCGAGAAGCTTGTAAAACCCAAATCGATAAGAATTTACAGCAGCACAAACAGAAGTCGGTCAATAAAGAATGGAATATCATTAAAACTCTTAGATCGAAGGACTGCTTTTATCTAAAAGCAGATAAAGGGAACAAGTTAGTAATTATGGACAAAACCGACTATTTTCAAAGAGTAAAAAATTTAATTGCCGAAGGTCCGTATGTAGAAATGAAGAAAAATCCTTTACCTAAAATGATTAATGACACAAAAGACGCGATTAAGAAATGTCCAATTTTAATAACTTCTACCCAAAAGTATAAATTGAATGTGAGTAATCCTGTAGTACCAAGAATGTATTGTTTACCGAAGATACATAAACCAGGTAACTCGATGAGACCTATAGTTTCAGGTATTAACTCACCGACTTACTTGATTTCCAAATGGCTAGTGAATGAATTTAAAAATCTACCCGTTAAACCAGAAAATTTGTCAGTCAGCAATTCTTTAGAATTTGTTAAATTAATTAAAGATTGTGAACTGGAAACCGGGGAAATTTTAGTTTCATTCGACGTGACGTCGTTATTTCCCTCGGTACCTATTCCAGAGACTATGAAATATTTAGAAAGCTTGCTCCACAAGAACAACATTGAACCTTCAAAAATAAGAGAATATATGAGACTGACAACTCTGTGCATGGCGCAGAATTGTTTCCAAGTAGGAGAAAAATTTTATGAACAGAAACAAGGCACAACTATGGGTAACTGCTTATCTCCTTTCATAGCCAATTTATTCATGAGTCAATTTGAAGTAGAATTCAAAAACAACACTAAATATTTCCCTAGAGTCTGGATTAGGTATGTAGATGACATTCTTGCGATTTTTGACACACGGAAATGCGAATTAGACATGTTTGTTAATCAATTAAATTTGAAATATCCGACTATTAAATTTACGGTAGAAAAGGAACAATACGGCAAGATATCATTTTTAGATACTTTACTGATTAGAAATAAACATAAAATAGAAATCGATATTTTCCGGAAAGAAACCAACGTTAATAGATTCATCACCGCGGATTCAAATCATAGTTATCAACATAAGACTGCTTCCTTTAACTTTTTAGTCAATCGGTTACTAAATTTTCCGTTAACAAAGGAGAGATATGAAACAGAACTAGATTTCATTAAAAATATTGCGACATACAATGGCTTTGACATAGAAATAATCAATAAATTAATTAGAAAAACTAAAATAAAAAATACGATCCGCGAATCCACGAGTTTGATACCCCAAAATAACCAAGAGAAAAAGTACATATGTCTACCATACCACCCTGTCACGAAAAACATTAATAGAATTGTGAAAGAAAGAGGTCTCCAGGTAGCATTTCGGTCTGAAAACACTATCAAAAGTCTGCTAGGGAATACTAAAGATAGAATCAATTCCAATTCGAAATCAGGGATCTATGAAATTAGTTGCGCGGATTGTAATTTGAAATATATAGGCCAAACTAAACGACCCATAATAACACGTTTTAAAGAACACATAGCACATATCAAATACAATAGACCGGATAAATCAAATGTCGCAAATCACGCTTTGAGCACACTACACAATGTACCGATTACAGGTTTGAAATTGATAAAAGGAATTAATAAACCCCATGAACTTGATGCTTACGAAAGTATATTTATCGCGAAAAATAAACATACCTCCTTGAATAGCGATAAATCTCCAATACCGTTCAGCAGTCTATTCACATTTTTATAAGTGGGTGGGGGATGTAACATCAGTAATTATAGACATGTGGGAATCCATACACGTGAAATAATACAATTACCTCCTAAACAATGGTTTTTGAATGAGGCATTCGGCTTGTTTCACGAAATGTAAATCTTGTTTCGCGTTTTGGGGAACAGATGTACCGGATGTTTTTGTTTATAAAATTTATTTATCATGTTTCACCTAGAGCCTACCGTGAATTCTATACATTATTTTATTTTGCTTAACTCCTTAACCAGGACATGCCACCTATTTATAATTAACTTTTATTATATTAAATTGCTTAACCCCTTAACATTGTCACCTATTTATAATTAACTTTTAAATTTATATACCTACAATATTTAATTATTCATAAACCTCCTGTTCACCGAAATGGTTTCTCATTTAATATAACACATTGTCACTTATTTATAATTAAATTCTAAATCATACACCTACAATATCTAATTATTTATTGACCCTTTTCACGAGGATTGTTATTCTCATTTAGTATAATACAACAAGCCGGATGTCTAGTTTTTCACATATAACGCCTCTTCTTAATTTTGTCTTTCTCAGAATTGTCATGAGAGTTCGGCCTTTACGATACGACTTCTTAACCTTTTGTTAATGGAAAGTGTTTCTACATTCGGACCCAATATAGATTTTGTCATTACCTGCGTATTGGAATATAACACGTTTAAATAATAACAATTAATTTGTACATTGCACATGAAATGCTCATACATTTAATTATACTAGTGTTTTGTGGATATATAGGTATTTCATTTAGTTTATTAGTAAGTCACCGTAGCTTGAAAATCGTTTTTAGTTGGCGCCGTATTTAGAGAAGAATTTTTGCCGTCCCTTTGTTCGATATGTTAACAGATGTTTAAGAACCTTTTTCCAAAGAGACAAGTGTTTTATCTCGTAGTTTGAAATGTGCATGGTAAATTTAGTCTTTACAGGGTTGCAGTGTATAGTAGTTGTGCGTAAGCGTTTATCTTACTTTATTGTGCCCCGTGTGACTTTAATTAGTAGTTTTTACCTACTGATGATGACAACTTAGTTGTCGAAATACGTATTTAGGATACGACTATCAATTTGTGGTAAGGGGTTATATACCTTTTTAAATTTCAGTGGTTGTTCGGAGAGTACTTTGATGGGATCGTAGTGAATATGTTTTAAGAGCAATTTATTGTTTTTTTCACATTCCGGGAATTTCTGGGTAGCTATTTATACAGTGTGGTCATAAAGTTTGGAACCAAGCTTATAACCGCAATATTTTTAATTTTTTGGAAAAACGCTCGGACATGTAAATTTTCTTTTTTAAAACGCCATCTTTTGACATACAATTCTACATTGGTTTTCGAGTGATGACGTTATCAACACTTTCTTTAAATGGCAACTATATTATTTTTTTCTCATTTTTGGTAGATCTTTATATCCACCAAATAGTGATATAAAACAATTGGTATATTGCATCACAATTTTTTGGAAAAAATGATATAAATTTAGAAAAAAATACGAAAATTTTATTTTTGTACAAAATTAAAATTAAATTAAAAAAAAATATCTGAACTTAAATTTATTGTAACAGTTAACGTAAATTTTCAAAATGGACCCCACCAACCAACTGACACTGTCCCAGCCGAGTGTAAATGCTATGCGATCAATAGTAATCTGCGTTATTCGCTCCAGGTCAAAAGAAATTCGTCTTCCCAATCGGCCAATTACTTATTAAAAAATCTTATTTAACATTAAATAGTTTCACAAAAAGGGGCCAAAGAAGTTTAATTTATTTAAAAAATTGACATGATGTGGCAGACCATTTCATTAAAATTATCGCCCAAAAATTGAAGATTTCAAAAACTAATTAAGCTTACAAAATTTACTGAAATATGTAAGTAAGTTTTTTTCACACTTCTGTCTTGTGTGAGGACTTAAATATTCTTCTTGAATAAACCGGACCGTCAAAAGCACATGTACTCATGTTACTAAGAAAAAAATTTACAAAAACAAAAACACGCACTTTTTTGCAATATATTTCTTTATGACATTCTTGCTTCTTTTTATACAATTTATGTACAAAATTTTTAGTTTGAAATTGTTTCTATGGCGACAACATTGTTGAATTATTTACTTCTATTTTGACTTTAAATTTTTGAGATATTGCGTAAAAATTGTTCATTTTCGCTAATATAAAAAATGGCACATTTATCTGAGCGAGAAATAATCGAAATTTTAATTATGGTTGGATATGGGGACAGAAAAAGAACTCATGCAGAAGCATGCGATTTGTTTAACCATGAACACCCTGATAGACCTCCAATTACCAGGTCTACGGTGACAAAGCTAGTTGGAAAGTTTACCGAAACTGGATCCGTAAAAGATCGACCACGGCAAGGTAGACCTCAAGTAGGAGAAGATGTGAAATTAGATGTGCTTCTAGAAGCAGAAGAAAGGCATCATGTTTCCACCAGACAACTTTCGTTAGCCAATCAGGTGGCTCACTCATTTGTCGTCAACTTATTTAAAAAAGAACTCTATCGTCCTTACAAAGATCAACTTGTACAGGAATTACATGAGAATGACGAGGATCGTCGACTGCAGTTCTGTGAAGAGGTAATGTTATGTTGTGACCAAAATCCAAATTTCTTGGAAAACGTCGTCTTCTCAGATGAAGCTACGTTCTGCCTAAATGGATCTGTTCACCGCCATAATTGCAGATATTGGTCGCAGAACAATCCGCATTGGACTCAAGTGTGTCATACTCAGCGCAGAGGAAAAGTTAACGTATGGGTTGGAATGATTGGGCGACGCATTTTAGGACCATATTTTTTTGAAAGAAATTTGACTGCTGTGCAATATTTAGAATTTTTAAGATTTGAACTGGTTCCAGCGCTCGCTGTTATTTTCCCAAATCACGAGGATGGTGATGTACCCCATCCAAATATTTGGTTTCAACAAGATGGGGCGCCTCCAAATTATGGTGTAGAGGTTCGCCACTATCTTGACGAAATATTTCCCAATAAATGGATTGGACGGAGTGGTGCCATAGAATGGCCACCTCGTTCTCCTGACCTGACTCCGTTAGACTTTTTTTTTGTGGGGTTATTTGAAATCGAAAGTGTATTTTAACAAACCAAACAATTTGGAAGATTTAAAAGAACGAATTCGCGTAGAACTTACACAAATATCCCCAGACATAATTGAGGCGAGTATACGAAGTGTTTAGACTCGGCTGGGACAGTGTCAGTTGGTTGGTGGGGTCTATTTTGAAAATTTGCGTTAACTGTTACAATAAATTTAAGTTCAGATGTATTTTTTTTTAATTTAATTTTAATTTTTTACAAAAATTAAATTTTCGTATTTTTTTCTAAATTTATATCATTTTTTCAAAAAAATTGTGATGCAACATACCAATTGTTTTATATCACTATTTGGTGGATATAAGGATCTACCAAAAACGAGAAAAAAAAATATGGTTGCCATTTAAAGAAAGTGTTGATAACGTCATCACTCGAAAACCAATGACGTCATAGAAAAAAATTATGTCAAAAGATGGTGTTTTAAAAAAGAAAATTTACCTGTTCGAGCGATTTTCCTAAAAATGTAAAATAATGCGGTTATAAGCTTTGTTCCAAACTTTATGACCAGACTGTATATATTGGATCAACTGAAAGATCAATGGAAATAAGAATATCAGAATGTATGTTTAAACACTTGTAACCCTTCTTTTAATTCAAATTTCATTATCGTTAGAAAACGAAGGTGTAAAATTAACTACAGAAATAAACGGACATAAAAAGATAATAATTTATTAATTGATCAAGTAGATTTGAATAATTCTCCATTGATTAACTTATTCCCGTGTAGGTAATTGTATAACACCCCCACTCTAAAATTAGTTTAGCTTTCTATACAATGCTAGTTATGTATAGATCCAAAGAAAAAAAAAGTGAGGTTAAAGGTATATCTGAATAATTGCTTCCTACAAAAAATCGCGGCCCAGTGTTCACGTAGTAACGAGAAATTTTTCTTGGTTCGAATCCGGCCCTGTGGCCATTAAATATACGGTCGGTTATACGGGTTTCCACATCTAATTCATCAGTAATTCTCTTTACAGACGAATTATATTGTTCTATCGGTATTTGTCAGTACCATGCACAAATTTAAAGACAAAAAAATATATGTAAATAATTCCATACGAATAATAAAAAACAGGTATCTATCTAATTGGATACGCTACACAAACTTTTTCTTTTATGACGATTTTTGTTTTATTCTAAACATAATTATTTACCTTCCTAAAAGAAGTTTAACATTCAAACTATTTGTAATTTTAATTGCATTTTTAATGTGGCATAGATTTGTCAACATATTCGATGTAAAGGCTATTATTGATATGCACAAAAAAACATCGTAATAAAAGCACCATATGTGTGGGCATAAATGTTTTGATATGAAACTATCAACATTTACTATTTTTATGAATAGCAACTTATAGTAAACGTATCGTAACCAATGTTTAGGAATTTAATCGATTTTTTACAGGACAATGAACTTGAATTATAGTTGTATTTTGGTGAATATAGAATAACCAAAGATAAGAACCACTTTAACGACATTTTGGTCCTCAAAATTTGGAAATTTTTGATTAATTACAAATAAATTTCTTTTTCGATTTTCAGTTAACACACAAAAAAATTCGCATAGCTTTGGTACTATTCAGCTGTAATCCTGTATATTCTGTTGTGTAATTAGGTTCATCTATTAGTCTGAAGAAGCTGCCGTGTCGGTGAAATTTTCACTGCGATTATAACAAAATATCCGTGAAAGTCATACAAATGTATCACGATGTACTAGGGATACAGAATATCAAACAGTTGTTCTAATTTGAAGACAAAAAGTGTTAGTTGCTCAATCATTGATGAATAGAGCAGACCAATTTCTGTGCGCGCCATGTACGCCGATGTGAGGATGATTGTATTGCATCAAAACTAATAAAAAGCATTCGGTATGTGTTTGGTACTTGTACGGTAAGTGTTTTTTTAAATCCTCTGTCGTGCACACAATCACTGATTTCATACATTTTCCATTTTATTTATAAGTACATATAACGCTGCTATAATATGTACTATTCTTATTTTTCGTGTGTTTATGTATATTACTTTAATAGCAGAAAACCAAATGTATATTTAATTATTTCTGATAGAATAAATGTCTCTACTTCTATACTTATATCGGTAACAAGCTCACGTTGCGTCCCTATTCTATCGCATATTCTAATATACAGGCTGATTCAAATTAAGTGCGCACCATTGGTATCTCTGTTATTATTGATTCTAGAAAGTAGGTTAAATTAGCAAAGTATTAGTGTTTTTGACATTGATTAGCATGCAGTTCATGAAAAAAAAATTGAATAACGGATTTTCGAGAAATTTTGAAATTTATATTTTATTAAATGGAACAGCCTGTATATTTTTTAAAATTCTGAATGCCAATGTTCTTTGTAATGTAAAAGTTTCAATACACTATTGTCCTAAAACGAATAATAAACTATTTACGGTGGAATTTAGATGATGTCAAAGATACTCTTTCATTCTGTAAAATCAGTAGTAGGCTTCTTTCACTTTAAATAGAACAAATAGTATGTCCTTTGTAAATGTCAATAACGTACTGAATATAAATCTTTCGCACGTTTAGTTATAAAAATTTTTTTTTTTAAATTTTGTGTTGTGTTCATTTGTATCTTTATTTATTTTTCTAAACATTTTGGTTTTACTTTCGGTGCTTAGTATTTGACAATATTTCACTATGGTATTTACTCATTTGGAGAAATGCGATATGTTGTATTATGCTGAACAATGTCCTTTACGACAGCAGCCAGATCGATGTTACTTTCGAAAACTTTACAATCAGTTTAGACTGCATGGATGCTTATTTAGAAAGAAAAGACCAAAGAAAAATATCGTCGTCAACGCAGAAGTAGAAATTACAGTGTTAGCATATTTTGAAGCCCAACGCGAATTTTCCATTAGGTATGCTACTAAGGAATTGGAATTAAGTTATTCATCAGTTCAAAGAATTTTAAAAAGCTTAAGTATATCTCCTTTAAGTTCAGAATCTCTCAAACATTACAGCTAGGAGATTCCGCCAGAAGATTAGCTTTCTGTCATTGGTTTGTTAGTTTTTGTGATGAAAATTTGAATGGAGCACAGTGTGTTTACGGAGTGACGAAACAAATTTTTTTAAATAGAGACATGTTTAATAAGAAAAATAGTCGCTACTGGTCTCAAGAAAATTTATTAATAGTTCGTCCACATGCTGCACAAGTTCGATTTAGTTTTAACGTTTGGTGCGGATTAATTGGTTCGGTAGTCGTTGGTCCACTGTTCTACAATGGTACGTTGACAGGAAACAGATATCTATAATTTATTCGTAACGTTCTAGAGGATTTCCTTGATATCGCCAATTACGTGATGCGCCAAAATTTATACGGTGCTCCTGCACACAACTATCACCTAATGCAAACCTACCTCGACACCATCTTTGCCGAAAAGTGGATTGGTACAAATGGCCCAATTCAATGGCCAGCACGCTCCCCTGACCTCTCACCTTTAGACTTTTTTCTTTGGGGATACTTAAAAAATGAGGTGTACAAAACGCGATACGACAACGTGCGCGAATTGCAAGACAAGGTCAGAGAAGTTTTTCGCCAATTAGATAGAAGGACAATCTTAAGAGCCACCCAGAGTGTACTGAGGCGGGCACGAAAATGTATTGAACAGGAAGGTGACACCTTCGAGCAGTATTTATAAATTATACATGTACTTTCTTCTTTTTAATTTAATTTTGTAAGCTGTAATATGTTAAAATAAACATTAAACACAAAATATGTATCTGTTTTGTCAAAAGTTAGCGGAGCAATGACAACATTCAGAAGGAAATAGAACCTGCTATAACTACTTTATTATTCGTTTTAGGACAATAGTGTATTAAAACTTTTATATTACAAAGAACATTAGCATTCCGAATTTTAAAAAATATACAGGCTGTTCCATTTAAAAAAGTTATAAATTTTAAAGTTTCTCGAAAATACCATTTCCTTTAATAAGAATTTCATTAATGCCGTCCAAAGGCTTCAGAAAATAAGTAAGTATTAAAACTCTTTCTCCTCGATTTCCTATACTTATTGACGGTGTATTTTTTTTACAAGCATTAAATCTAAATAACCTGCAAACAAGTATAACTTGCATTCAAAACTTGTACCAAACGTAAACGAAAAATGTGAAATATATCCGACAAGCTCGTTGAAATTGAATCGAAAACTTTTCCATTTCTTCTTTTATGAGACGTATCAATAACAAAAAATCCAGAGTCGGTATAAAATTTAAAAGTTCGGCGAGTTTTGATTTTATATTCCCTGTTCTATCCGTGAGGGAACAGCGGTGCGACTGTACACATATTCGAGAAAAATTCGTAACTTTTCACGTGCTATCTGATTGCCCGAAGTTTTTTCTCCGTTTGATATCTAACATATAAACTTTCGCCTTAGACAAATGAAAGGCGAAATAAGTTATATCTCCTTTCTTCCTTTCTTGTGGAAAATCTCTAACGTAAACAAGCTAAAATTACCCTAAAAATTTAGTAAATATATTGAAAATGGCAATAATTAGTAAATTATCCCAAAATGTTGAAAGGGATCAGATGTACCCTCAAAATACCTTGAAAATTACTAATCTGAATAGATCGACAGTTCTATGTTTTCAAGCAACGGTTGTATAGTTGAATTAATTAATTAAATGAATAGCCCTTTGTGTTAAATTAAATATAATTGAGAATTAAGAAATACTGAAAAAACAAGTCAATCAACGGGAGGAAACGTACAGACGCGCGTTTCGTTCTGGTTGGAACTTTTCAATGCACGGTATTCCCTCGATGACGGACATTGCTTTTTCATTTCTATACTTTCTGTATATATAGTTAACATTTGGAATTTACTGCAAGTGAGAATTAATGAATATTAAATCACATTCTTACATGTAAATGTCGACTTATTTGATGCGTTCGTAACTACAATCCGACAAACTAAGTTTGTACCAGTATGCAGAACACACCCTTTCGCTGTCTCACCTTTATCATAACGTTCGGTCCATCGGTTACAATAGCGACGATATCAGTTTCCAGGGAAATATCAAATTTACTAAGACGCTCTTCCAATATACAAAGACAATTTTCATCCGTCATACTTCCATGAATTAGTACGAGTCCTAAGCTCCATTTTTTTATGTGAATGAACGTTGACAGCCATGTATCGTTTATTGGACGTTGATGTCCACTCGAAATATAGACTGAATCTTTCACCTGCACTATTCAAATGTTTTAATTCTGCAGTTATTTGCTTTCTGATTTTCTCACTGTAATTCATAACACGCTTTAGAATTGTGACGGCTGATTTTGGTAAATCCGTGTCTTTCGCTAAGAGCAATTTTCTCAAATCGTCTGAAGTTATGAATACACTGAATGGAAATCCATCATCCAGGCTATCGTCGGCACTTTTAGTAAAATAATATTCTAACTTTCGTTTAGCTGGCGGCGGTGCTGTGTTCAGATTTTCAGAATCTTGACTTGTTGAAGCTGTTAAACGATTAACGTCAGCTAAAATCTTAATGTTATGTTTTGATGACAAATGTGTATGTAATCCCTTAGTCGATCCACCCAAAGTCTTGAGAATGGCAAGGCATCGCTTACATTTAGCACTATTCCCGTCTTTCGCAACTAAAAAATAACTCCACGCTGACGACGTATCACTGTTTTTTTTTTATGTTGAACAAAGTCTACCGCCATTTAAAATAACTTTTTCAGATAATTGACTTTTAAATTTAAATGACGTAACCTTCGTCGCTTCGTCGCTGGTGGAATCATAAATAAAAAAAGTAAATCCTAATAAGCGTATTTATACTTTCGTACAGGGAATCCCCGACGGGGAATCCCTCGCAAGAATATTATGATATATCATATGAGGTGATCGGGTGATTCCCCTGTTGGCCCGTTGCGGAATTACTTTAACAATATTGTATTGAAGTATGCCGGTCGGGGAAGCCCCTTCTAAGTTACATATTATTTGGGCTGTACCTGTGTAGTTCTTTTATGGTACGGCGTACCTAAGGTTGATTTTTTGTTTTTATATATGCTTAAACAATTGGTTTGAACAGAAGTGTATCTTTTTCAGGAAAATATTTTGAAAAGCAATAAAACACTTTGAGACGTTCCACTGTTTGATTTTATGGCTGTATGCAACACTACAAAGACATCCCTCATACAAAACTGCAGATGCGATTCAAAAAACGATTTAACCAACATCCAAATGATTAAGAATATATGGGAAGAGACAAAAACGCCATGGAATGCATTAAGTGAAAACATGAGTGTTACAAATGGCTAGAAAGTGGACAAATTTTCCCAGAAACAGAAGGTTTCATCTCCACAATACAAGATCGAGGAATATTTACAAGAAACTGTAAGAAATACATCATTACAAGCATCCAGAAAGAGAGCTTCAGGATATGCAATTTACACCCATAAACTATAGACCATATTATCGCAGTAAGTGAAACTGTAGCAAGAACAGAATATACTAAGTAGACATAAGGTAGTTAAATTGCTACACCATACAGTGGCACAAAAATAAAATATAATTAATGATATAACTATCTTCTACTATAAATATACACCTGCAATAATTCTTGAGAACCAAAGATCCAAACTCTATTAAGATATTACAATTCATAGAGACAAGAAAATTTCAGCGAAAAGACCAAATATCGAAAACTATTCACAAAAGGAAGCACTCGAAATACGAACATTGGATTTAAAACATGTCTAATTGGAAAAACACACAAAACAACCCGTAATCCGAAATTCTCCTATTAAGCAACCTGTTATTGAGCTTATTAAAAATTAAGCTATCAGTTAGCAATTTTAAACCGCGCAGACAGTTTTTTTTTTTTTTTAGAAATACCAACCTTCTTCATGCATATCAGACAATCCGTGTCAACGCCATCTCTAAGCATAACCGTCAAACCCGTTAATAATAAATTAATGAAATTTATTAATTTCCCGATTAATTCAAAGCAAGCATATCGTTCTAATCAATCACCTTTCTAGTTATCCGAATTGGTGGAGACTGTGGCTTGTAATCTGAAACAGAAATAAGAAGAACAGCCTAACCACAATATATATCAATAAATACTATATACGTATTTCGGCAACTAAGTTGCCATCTTCAGTAGAATAGCCTTAAAAAACTGAAAAATGTTAAACGTAGCGTAGCGTAGGTTTACCCTAGCCGAAAAGACTACGTTGCCGAAATACGTATATAGTATTTATTGATATATATTGTGGTTAGGGTGTTTTTCTTATTTCTGTTTCTAGTTATCCTAAATACATTCCGAAAACCGCAATTTGTATTCAGGCCGGAATCAAGGGGGTCAAGCATCAAGTAATGTGTCATAATGTGGAAGTGGCTAAAGTACCAACCCAACTTCACAATCTACTCCAACTATGAATTTTTTCGATGGCTCGTTATATATTAAACAAAACAAAATGTGGGAACAATGATTGGAATTGGAATGCCGTGTACAAAATGGCGTCGCTTCTCTTACCTCAGATGTTCAAGAGTACAATAGCTTACGACCCAAATGACGTTCAATAATCCAAGTTTTTCTTGGGATTAATTAATCAAAAGTGCGGCCATATTATCCACTGAATCGGTGTGATTTTCTTCAAAACTCACAAAACTTACGATAACTACAAGTGACTGCACAAGCACGTGCGCCAAGGTCGAGATATTAAATCAAAGTGTTGAAAAATGCAGGCCTGTGTAATTAACTACAAAAAAAGTACCAAAAAATTATATATAATAATGCTTATACATCACGACGTCTATTTCATAGTGCTTGTAAATATGTGAAGGAGATGTTAATATCCTTCAACAGAATATTTATTCTTGCCATAGGATAGCAAAATGGGTTGTGTAGACGAGATGTGTAATAAAATATTAAAAAATTAATGCGACTAGATAAATGTGAAGCGTCGATCTAATTATATTAAATCGGCTTATTTTCGGTGACTTTTTAATGCACAGTTATTGAAACTATCAAGTAACAGTATCAATGCAGCGTACAGGATATCTACAAATATGTTTAAGGTCAATATATTTCAAACATTTTCTCAACACTCTCCAAAGCATTTGAATAAACAATACATAGGGGTGACTAGATAGACAAAGCATATTCAAGTTTGGAGCGGACAAGAATAAAAAAGTGACTTTATTGCACATTTATAATACATTATTACACATAGTATAAAATCGACTATGTTTGGAAATGATAAACAAGGTGACACGCCCACGCAAAGAACAGCATTACACATTGACGTGCCAGAATAAATTTGTTGTTATTAGTATTGTTAGAACTATAAAAGAAACGAAAATTGCTTCTAAAGAAAATTTAAAAAAATTAAAATTTGTTGCCCCGTGTTATCAAGTTACTCGTCAAAAGAATTTGGGAAATTAAGTAATGGGGGATAAAGCAGATGTTAGTTGAACTTATTGTATGTTAGAGTTCATAATTTTTAATGGTATCTTGAACAATTATATACAGTGTACTCTCTCTTAAGGGGACAGCCATGGGACTGAAAAATTTGTCCGCTTATGAGAAGTGTCCGCTTATGAGAAAAGTAGAAAAAGAGTAAATAATAATTTGTAATATATTTATCTTTAAACAATTTTATTTCCAAAACAAGAACATATAAATATTAGATAAAGTAAACAGAATTTTCATTAACATTTTTGCGAGAAGTAAAAAAAAAAAACAAAATTTGTTATGCAAGGTATTCAAATAGATTTAAAAAAGTCAGAAATTTTAGCTTGGCGAGTTTTTCCTTTAATTTCATTATCTTGAAGATGTATTTGAAGATCAGTAAGCAATTTAACACCTTTAAGGTCGCTGTGATACAAAGAAAAAGCCTTTAGTTTTCCTTAGCTAAATAAGCCTCTTTATAGGAAGTTAACTTGTCTTCAATTTTACTTTCTAGCTCATCTTCAGACGAGTTGGCAAGCATTTTTTGGGAAGCAATTAACATTTCAGTATTAATGTTTTCCACATCTTCATCATTAATGATGACTTCATTACCTAAATTAATATAGTCTTCGACGTCAATTTGGATTTCGCTCTAAACTTGATTAATAATATTGGAGAACTGAGCAAGTGCTAATAGTGGAAGCTCATCTTCTGCCGTCCAACCGCTATCGTCATTTAGGATATCTGTTTTCTCAAAACCAGCTTTCCTGAAACAATGTTTTATTGTCTGGGGACCCACTTGCTCCCACGCTTTGTGTATGAAATAAACGACATCTAACAAATTTATTGATTTTGATAAATCCAAAGCAGAATTTGCGTCTTCCATCTGCAGCAAAATATTTTTTAAAAATAACGATTTGTACAAAAACTTAAAGTTTTTTATAACGCCTTGATCCAGGGTCTGACAAAATGCTGTTGTGTTTGCTGGAAGAAAAATAATTTTAACATTTTTCAATTTAAGATCGCGGGGATGAGAGGCCTCATTGTCTAAAAATAGCAGGACGTTCCGTTCTTGAAGTTGCATTTTTCTATCGAACTGCGCTAGAAAATCATCAAATCAGACGTCATCCAAGCCTTTTTGTTTGATCGCCACGTAACTGGTAAATTGTTCAAATTAATATTGCGAAACGCCCGAGGTTTTGCAGCTTTCCCAATAACAAAAAGGGGTTCCTTTTCTCCAGCCATATTGACGCAGTGCAAAATCGTTAGCCTATCCTTAGCCATTTTTCCACCAGTGCATTTTTCACCTTTTAATGCAAATGTTTTATCGGGTAATGCCGGAAAAAACAATCCAGTCTCATTCGCATTATAAATATCTCGTGAATCATATCCTTGAATCAAAGATGGCACTTTTTCAGTAAAGCTTTTGACATCATCTTGGTTTACACTAGCGGCTTCTCCAGAAATGGCACGGAAGGTTATGTTATGCCGTTTTTTTTAACCTTTCCAGCCAGCCAGATGATGCACTAAAATCTGCGTAATTCAATTTATCTGCAATTTCTTTAGCGTTGCTCCTGATAAGTGTGCCCGAGAGAGGAATACATTTATTTCGAGCCTTTACAAACCATTCATAGCACAATTTATCAATGTTAACGCCTTTGACGTTCAGCATACTCCTTTTTCTATCCGGATTGACATCAGTGTCCCACAATCTTAAAATTTGGTCTCTGTTTTTGATGATACAAGCAGCTTGAGTTTTACTGATCTTACATTTCTTTGCTAACTCGCGTACACTAAGTTTCTTCATTTTTTTGAATTTCAATGACATTAACTTTGTCTTTAATAGTCAACACTCCTTTAGGCATAGCGATTCAAGTATGTATACAATAAAAATCTACAAATGTACTATGTATTTACGTACTACATTCAAAACAACAAGCTGTGCGTATTTAGGGAATTCCCCTTTGTACATACACGTATTATTCAATAAGCAACATCTGTACGAATGTACGAATATGAAGAAGAGTAAACGGAAAAATAGTGTTACAGTGTTGTAAGCTGTCAGGTTATGGGGAACTAAAATCACTTTGGTGTGGGAAAAAGTGTCCGCGTCCGGTTATGGGAGGGTTGTCCGCTCAAGAGAGAAAAATTTTCAAAATCCCTAAGTAATCTTTTGGTACTGCAAAAAGTGTCCGTTTATGGGAGGTGTCCGCTTAAAAGAGGTGTCCGTAAGGAGAGAGTACACTGTATCTTAAAACAGAGGCAAAATTATTTTATTTAAAAAGTTCCAAAATTTCGAAACAAACATCGTATGTTTAAGTGCGTTTCCTCTATTAGTCAACGAAAGTAGTTAATGTTTCTCCGGCACTGCTGAATTAACACCAAAAAAAGCAAAACAATTTATTTACGCCAAGCTTTCTTCGTAAAAGCCCCTAAAACTATTGTACTACACTAAATACCTATTTGCTTTCAACAAGATTTGGCGACAAACAAGTTGACGTACAGCATCTTGTGAATTATTACCGCAGTTTGCAGAAGCGTTAATTACCGTCTTTGCAAAAACTTCCCGGATCAATAGGAAAAGAACCGACCAGAAAAATAACCCAGTTGTTAAATGAAAAGATAAGACAGAAAGGAAGACCCCGGGAACATATCTTTCTTTCACTTGATATTAATCATTATACGTAATCCATCAAAAATAACAATCAACGCACGCAGGAGGAGGTATGGATGGGATGGCGTAAGAAACCACCAAACCACCCATCAAATGAACGGACAGAAACAATAAAATACCGTCCGTAGTGTCATCCAGAACTACAGCCGTTCAGTGATTAATCTGTTTTATCGACGTCGACAAAGCGCCGTCGACACATTTCCAGACACTTACAGAGCTTTTCCTGTGTGTTCTCCGGGTTAAGTGTAGAGAAAACAAAAGCCCTAATTCATATCCGGAGACCGAGCAAGACGCGATTCCAGAGAAACGGATGTAACGGCATTAGCGACTCTTCCGTTCCATTGGATGTTTTACTACGGGGCCAAAGCCGCATAGTTTGCGCTGCTACATGCTCGGGAAAGTGCCGCACTACCGCACTTGCATAAAATTAGAACGCGGCGAAGGAGTTACTTACTTAGTTCGCCTTTCTCGGATAACAGAGGAGACATAACTTCTTAAGCTGGAACTATATCCGAGTATTTGGAAACTCGTTTAAGTTTATACGTATAATGTTATGTTTATTGCTTATAATAGGTGCGGCATAAATGAATAGAAACACTAATGCCGCTCATTGTTTCGGTTAAAGAAGGTAGAACCATTTCATTTTGTCTCACCTCTTTTGTCTACAATTCCGAAGGCTATTTGAAACAAATTTGTTTATCAAAGGACTGTTTTTACTTGAAAGCAGATAAAGGGAACAAGTTAGTAATTATGTACAAAATCGATTATTTCCAAAGAGTTAAGAATCTAATTACCAGAGAGCGGACTGAAGCGATTGGATGACCAATTGCCCCGATAAAACGTTGTGTTGTCAGGTATTGTATACATGTTATAACAGCCCCACTATTTGCTTGCTCAATCGCATTCCTCGAGGTGTTTTTATTTCCGTCGTTATGAATAGTACATTGTGTGTACTTCTTCGTAAATTAAATTCAACAGTGGCGTGTAAGACGGAATATACATTTATGTATTATTTAATTAGACTTCTAGAAATAATCGCTTAAAAAATTATTTCCCCTAATTTCCAAAGTGTATTATCGTGTTTACATGCTCTTATACATGCATATATATACCGGGTGGTCCATTTATCGTGGCCCCCCAAAAATTTTGAAGCAGTCAGTTTTATGAAAAAAAGTTTCAAGTAAAAGTGTTACTACAAGAAGTGTCCTATCTGATGGTTAAGCAGTCGTACACCAAGGAGAACGTATGAAGATCATACGCAGGTCAGTTTTTTTTTTTTAATAGAACATGGCATTTTTTTTCCAAATTCTGAAAAAGGATGTAATTGCTAGTAGAAAAGTACTAAAACTCATGTGGCCTAAAATTAAGATTCAGCGAAATATTCAAGAGAAACACAAAAAAAAATTATAAAAATTTATTAAGAGAATAACATAAATAGACACAAAATATCCGATCACCCCCGGGCTACACTAATTTAATTTAATCGGGACAATTGTTTCGGAAACTTCGGACTCATTAAAGTAAATGTTCAAAGTGTTGACCTTCAACCTCGATACACTTTAGAATTCTCCGACTAAACGAATCATGGACGTTTATTAGCACGTCCCCCGTAATTTCTGAGCATGCATTTATTATCCTTTGCTGCATATCTTCCGGTGTTGTTGGGGCAGTACGGTACACTTTCTCTTTCATTGAACCCCACAGAAAATAATCGAGAGGGGTCAAATCTGGAGAACGAGCAGGCCAAGATTTAGGCCCGCCGCGTCCTATCCAGTGATCGCTGTAATCTCTGTTTAATATTTCTCGAGCCGCGTGTGAATAATGAGCTGGACACCACCACCATGTTGGTACCACATTGTGGCTCGCCGCTCTAAGGGTACATTTTCAAGTAGTGTCGGTAACACATTGTGTAGAAAGTCGCTATACTTATTGCCATCTAAATTGCCAGTAATAAAGAAAGGTCCAATTATTTTCATACCAATTATCCCACACCAGACGTTGACATTCCATGGATGCTGCCGGTCTACTTGTCGTAACCATTTTGGATTTTCCGTTGCCCAATAATGCATATTATGCCTATTTATCTGCCCATGATTCGTAAAAGTGGATTCGTCGGAAAATAGCACATTGAGAAAGAAGTTATTGTTATCGCGAATTTTTTGCTGAGCCCATTCACAAAATTGTACACGATGTTCAAAATCAGTTCCGTGAAGGTCTTGATGCATCGATATGTGGTATGGGTGAAATTTTTTGTGTTTCAGTATTCGACCAATACTAATTCGTGAGATTCCAGTCTGGCCGGCAATTTCTCTAGTACTGACGTGTGGATAATAAGTAGAGCTGAGGATGTTTGCGGTATAACCATGGTTATATCATGTAACCATAGTAATTTACTATGGTTACATGATATAACCATGGTTATACCGCAAACATCCTCAGCTCTAATAATAAGCCACTGCCGCTAGAACAGCAATTTGCGCGTTTTCATCGGTAACACTCTTTTTTCGAATTTTTTTCTTCTTCACAATACTTCCTGTGGTAGTGAACTGTTGTACAACACGACGAAAGTCGTACGACTCGGCTGGTGTCTATCAGGGTATCTTACAGCATACAAACGACACGCTGCGCCAATATTTCTTCCCGCTTCACCATAAATTTTTGCACGTGTTGCTGGATCCATTCTTGATATTCAAACACTGGTAGTTTTATCACAACGATACAAGTAACATTAAGTCAGTTACCTAGCTTGTGAGGTATTTATGCAGCTTCAAGGAATTACGAATAGAAAGTTAATTGGCTTTTGCGATGGTATTCCCGGATTAAGGGGCAACAAATAACCCATTATTACAACAAGCAACTAATTCATACGACCTATTAACATCCAATTATAAAGAACAAACTTATACCCATATTTATGCAGCTGCAAGGGATTACAAATAGAAAGTTAGGCTTTTGCGATGGTATTCCCGGATTAAGGGGCAACAAATAACCCATTATTACAACAAGCAACTAATTCATACGACCTATTAATATCCAATTATAAAGAACAAACTTATACCCATATTTATGCAGCTGCAAGGGATTACAAATAGAAAGTTAATTGGCGTTTGCGATGGTATTCCCGGATTAAGGGGCAACAAATAACCCATTATTGCAACAAGCAACTAATTCATACGACCTATTAATATCCAATTATAAAGAACAAACTTATACGTAGGTAATTACTTTCTAATTACCTACAACCGCAATTTCAAATATGACTTATCTGTTATGTAAATCTGTTATTAATTATTTTGTAATACGTCCACATTATTGCTTTGAAAATACTATGTTTTTCATGTATTGTTTCCAATTTATATTTTGTTTTTCTTGAATATTTCGCTGAATCTTAATTTTAGGTCACATGAGTTTTAGTACTTTTCTACTCGCAATTACATCTTTTTTCAGAATTTGTAAAAAATAATGCCGTGTTCTATTTTAAAAAAAAACTTGACCTTCGTATGACCTTCATACGTTCTCCTTGGTGTACGACTGCTTAACCATCAGATAGGACACTTCTTGTAGTGAAACTTTTACTTGAAACTTTTTTTCATAAAACTGACTGCTTCCAAATTTTTTTTGGGGGGGGGGCACGATAAATGGACCACCCGGTATATACAGGGTGAGTTGTGAGAATCACACCAAACTCCGGGAGTGTATTGTACTCTTAAAAATATTTAAAAGAAACCCATATCTTGTTAACCGATCTTCATTTGTTTTCAAGTTGTAGCATCAGAACAATATTTACAAGCTTGACATGTTTTAATCTTATTGTTACACTTATTATAATAAATTTTCGAAAATTTGACCACTAAACATTTAATTTATCGTTCAAGAAGGGCGTCCGTTGCTCTTCTGATTGCTTCATGTCTTTATTTGATATGGGCTGCGCTATTTATAATTCAGTGGATTGATACATATCTAGTGTCGACCTTCATTTTGTACACCTCATTTTTAGGCCAGCCCCATAAATAATGGTCTAATGGTGTTAGATCTGGAGACCTTGTATGCCAATTAATAGGACCACCGCAACCAATCCAAACCCCTGGAAATTTTTCGTCCAAAAACTGCCTAACCTGGTGAGAGAAATGTGCTGATGCTCTATTGTGCTGAAAATACATTCCCATTCTGATATTTAGTAGAACATCCTCTAGTAGTGTTGGTAATTCATTTTGCAGAAAATTCAAGTAGATCATTACACACCATTACCATTACACACCATACGTTTATCAAAAACTAGCGCTAAAAACTATTTTCGACAATTGCGTGGGGATTATCCTCTGAGCATACATATTCTTAATGCGGTCACAATTGAATGACGCCCCGTTGGTAAAAAGTATGCGTGATACAACTCGATGGTTATTATTTATCCACCGACAGGATCTCATACGTCTAGCATAACCCTCCTTGTGTAAATGTTGTACACGCTGTAAATGATACGGATATAAACCTTGCTGATGTAGTGTATCAATTACTCTTTCTTGAGTAATGCCTTGTTGAATACCAATTCTTCTTGGACTAGTGCTTGGATCATCTTCAACTTCCAGAATATTTTCTACTTCGTCCAAATCTTGTAGAGTTGCACGTTCGAATGTAATCCTAGCACTGGGTAGCATTCCGGACTCGCACAGTTTGTTATAAACTCTAATAAATACATTTTTATTCTGCGTTCTTGGATTTGGAAACCGTAGCCGATATTCTTCAACAGCAGCTCTAGCGCTTCCATTACAATAACCATAAATGAAAACCATATTTGCATATTCAAGATTTGTATAAGATTTTGGCATTTTGTAATAATCGTGTAAACTGAAAAATACAAATCACTTTGACAATTTACTGTCATTGACATGTATCAGAATAAAAAAATTATTAAAATGAGTTGTCTCGAACGGATTGATTCAGTTAGCCAGTACATTATCTGAAATAGACTAAATAACTTTTCATGAGGAACTACACTGAACTTTGTTTTATATGGGTAGTCAATACAAGGATATTTTTATGTTATTTAAGACGAGTTCATTAAAACATGTTAAGTTTGTAAGTATTGTTATGATGCTACAACTTGAAAACAAATGAAGGTCAGTTAACAAGATATAGGTTTCTTTTAAATATTTTGATGAGTACCATACACTCCCGGAGTTGGTGCGATCCTCACCACTCACCCTGTATATATATATATATATATATATATATATATATATGTATATATATATATATTGTTATAAACCAGATGGGCTAATGAATAAATATAAAGAATATTAATTATAGCGAAAATACTCTGAATTGCTAGCTCAAGAGTAAATTGAAAAATTAATAAAAATAAATCGAAAACTACTTATCTCAGGGTCTAAAAGGCAGGTTCCGGACGTGTAGATATCAGGAGTTTAAGTACATAAAATAAAACAATTATGTAAATTATAAATAATAAATATATTTCAGAATTAAACTGTTTTATTTTTAAATAAACAAGACACAATTCAGGAGTAATCGGAAAATGAGTATGTTACTTATTATGCAATTAAGTGTAATGGGTTGTCTAACCCAAATTATATATGCTAATTCTAACAAGCACGTTAAAATGATTTATCTAATGCAAATATTAAAATAAAAATTATTGTAATGTGGTAATTTATTTGGAATTACGTGAGTAATATTGAAAGTGTCTAAAACTTGTAAGAAATGATATATCTTGAGAATAATTTCAGGTAATAAAAACTATGTAAAATACCTGTTCAGTAAGTATAAATAGTAACTATAGTTCTGATGTAGAAGTAACCTCTGGATGATGAATTCTAAGATATAATCCGACTGATACAAATGTGGTAGAACTCGATAATCTGGTCCAACATGTCTAGTAGAATATATCAAATGTAAATCGGCTTATGGTCTTGATGTACGTAGGAATCAGCAAGGTTATGTGTTCTTAAAAATAGCAGGAAAAGGTGTAAATTATCCCAAAGTATCCAATGTCGTTACTGGTAACTCCTTTAAAATCGCTGCATAAACGTAAATTAATATTAGTGACGAAGATATTGCAATTAAATTGAATATAAGGATTCCTGGATATTTTCCACTCGAAGAAATCCTTCCGGCTAGGTAAATATACCAATTATTAATAAAATATACACCTCCTTGTGAAGATTTCGTAAAGATATTACTTTTAAATATCAGCTTGAAGAGGAATCTTTTAAAATATTCCTTTATACACCAACTCTGTGCAAAAAATCTTCTTATTTATTATCCTGTTTTTCGTTGTCAAGACTCCCATTAGAAATTTTTACTATTCAGGAATCAGATTTTCTATGAAATTAATACAGTGACATTGAAAAGTAAAATTAAGACAAATTAGACAAATTAAAAAGCAATATTTTTAAATGTTACTTCAAAGAAAATCTTTCATAAACCAGAGATAAAAATAACTCTGACAGATTAATCAGAATATTCATTAACATCACTCACGTAATCACAATTACAGATTTTGAAATTGAAGTTTACCAGAGACATAATAAATAATAACGTATATAGAAATATGATTACATATAAAATAATCAGAATTAGATTTAGAAAACCAAGATCCTCACGAGAACATTTAATTTAAGAGCAAGAAATAAAAATAAAATGAATACAAATCACAATTTTAATCGATATCAATATTTCTAAATCCAATTATAATTTTACATCGATAATACAAAAATTTGGCTATTAAATAATATATTTAAAAATCATTAAATTGCAGATATAACATTTCTATACAAGAAAACATATAAATGAAAGAAATTAAGAGAGCATCAGATGAACCACATCATTATCCCCATTGTCAACAGAAAAAGTTCTAAGAAAAGGAATTTTTTCTGCAAAATAAGTGTTATCATAGAAGGTAATGTAGATTAGTGTAAATAAAAATTGTATCTTGTATTTTATTAATTATATATAGAAAACCTGTTATGAATATACACTATTATAGTGTCTCTAGTTAATACAACAAAGGTAATAGATATTAAAGAATAAATGTAACTTTAAGGGAAAATTATGTCTAACATATTAATAAGTTAATGTATCAAAGTTCGTTATATAGTAACCGAATATTATTCGATTGTAAACTAAAGAAATTATTTGTTAAGTATCACATAAATTAGTAAATGAAAAATTAAATTATAATTATAGTATAAGAAAATTCTCTCGAAATGTAAATGTTAAACAAAGTTAATAGTAGTATTTTTAAACTAAGACTGATATATAAAAATATCCTTTCGATCTGTAACATACCAATCTGTCCGATAATAGACTTACCCCTATTCTTATTATCCCATTTGTATGTAAAAATTCTTCATTTAACATAAGTAAACAGCTGACTTACATTTTGTAAAAGATTAGGTTATAAATTAGACTTGTTATCTTAACATTCTGTAAAATGTAAAATTCAAATCTCTTTGGCTTTGGTCCTGTAACATGGAAATATGATATCTACCCTTAATTAAATTAGTATCATCTTCGATCAATTCATAAGTATTATTGCCAAAAATACGATTAATCCTAAAAGGTCCTTGATAAGGTCTCAATAATTTCGCCATGATTTTATTCTTACGATCGGTTACTCGCAATCTCTTGACGATAACATAGTCACCTATTTGGTACGTTTTATACTTTCGTTGATCTTGCATTCTTTTAAATTCCCACTTATCCTTTCTTTTCTTCAGTTTATCTCTAACATCCTGTAAACGTTCTGATAAGTCTGAAAGTACCTTGCTATCCCATGGTCTTCCTGGTAGTTCTCCGGTAAAAACTGTTATTGGGGAGTGATTATGAACAGTACTTGGCGTGTTATTCATGACGAATTCAATTTGAGGTAGATACTTAGCCCATCTATTATGTTTATCTACTAACAAAATCCTTAAATACTTAAAAGTTTCGTATATATCTCTCAGTAGGGTTACCTTGAGGATATCTAATAGAAGTGTAATATGATTTAACGTTATAGCTGTGTAGAAAATTAAGATACCTATCGTATCTTTAATTAATATCGTATTGTATAATTATCCTATAATTTTTTTATAAATATTAAGTTTATTCACTACCTTATTTTTGGAATAGTTTTCGTTTCTTCTTTTTAGTCCATTTCTTTCTGTTCTTAGTATATCTCTTTATTTTCATTAACTATAGAGAATTCTCGTAGGGCAACCATGGTAGAATGGATTAGAGGCCACACAGATTGCTTGCATATTCGTAATGATACCGAGATATATTGCAGTGCCTGTTCATTAAGTTTGAGGCGTAATATGCAGGGACATGTTCCTTCGAAAACTCATTAAGATAACATATATCCATCTGCACCTGACACTTTTAGCGAAGAACTGTGTGAAGCTTTCGTGGCGGCCAATATCCCATCTAAAAAGCTTAACAATCCAGTCCTCAAGAGGTTTCTTACAAAATATACTGATCGTCGTATACCAGATGGTTCTCTACTTTACGTAAATACTACTTACGAAAATGTTATTTGAGAAATATTGAAAAAATACGAACCAACCTATCTGGTCATTATCTTTGGGTAACTGCAGACGAAACAACGGATGTAAGGGGACGATATGTGTTAAATGTAGTTGTTGGTATTCTTCAACCGACAACTTCATACCAACCATACTTAATTGCAACTAAAATATTGCCAGTCGTAAATTGTGAAACAATTGCAGAAGTAATTGATCAACCTATTCATAATATTCTGTCATCGTATAACAACTTTAAAGACAAGATGCTATTATTTTTGATTGATGCGGCAGCTTATATGTTAAAAACAGGGAAATTATTAAAGGAATCTTATCCCAATATGCTACACGTTATCTGTACAGCACATGCTACACAGAGTTTGTGAATATATATCAGTAGTCATTTTCCAAATATTTATAAGTTAATTTCATCATTTAAAAAGATATTTCTCAGAAGCACCTTCACGAGTGGCATTATATAGAGAAATATTTCTAAATTTGCCTTTACCCCCAGTTCCTGTATTATCTAGGAGAGGAACTTTTATGATCATGGTAACCCTAGGAATCAGCCCATAAAATTTGTCGCATATATTTAGAATCAGCCTGTATATTATAATTATTATGTTTGCTTTGGGTTACTCAACTGTGAGGTCATAGCTTAAATAACATTGAATTGCAAAACTCAGCTATTTAAGAAAGTTGATCATTTACTTTTGAGCTGGTTGCTACACCTCCTCGCCGTAAGAGGGTAGAAATATTTATTTTTCTTTTACTCCCTCGAAATTTAACGGTAATTGAAGGGCCTATCGATCCCGAAAAGAAACGACTTCTCACACAAGGAACCCAAGGTTTGAACCTTGAACAAATTGAACTTTTACTTCCGTCTTCCGACCCAGTTACCATTTGCACCGTTCAGTCGTTAAAAATTCGCTTGATTTATGTCAAATCTACGTCCTGCAGGTCTGTTTCCTGGTCCATACCAGGAAATACACAACCGAGTATAAGGCGCACTATGAACATAGATACCAAAATATGATAATCGGTATTCCTTACAATCACAGACAGAAATTTCGACTTTACACGTATACGTTCGAAATTTAAAAAACCCATGGAGCTCTAATTAATTTCAACAGCTTCGGAACAATAATATTTTTAAAGAAAATATCCATTCAAGTTTTACAATTTAAAATTTCAAAAGGGTACCTACATGTACTATACCTCCTGGAGAATATATTTTTTTGGGTTCCAGTATAAATAACAGAATCAAATTCGGAGCTTATTAAGTTTAAAAAAAAACATTTCCCAGGAACGAAATTCCATTTTGCGTGCTTCATCAGTTAAATTTTTAAAAGCATTATGACATCGACGAATGAGAAAGGCATCGCTCGGTTTAAAATATCGAATGTCACCATCACGGTAGGCATACGTATGCAAAAGACAAACAAACTAGATTGATGCTGAGTTAATTGAAAATAAAATCGAAAAAAGAAACCGTATCTGCAAGATGAGTCGAAAAGCAGGGATGAACAGATGAGGAAAACGCTGTAAAAGGTCAAGAGGGAGAGCAAATATTATTTCAAAGTGGAGCAGTAGCCTTCGTCGGACCCAAGCGCACATTGTCCTGCCCCCCTCCGTTACAATAATAAATTCCTGCTGGCGCGTTATATTCCCCACATGTCATACTCTAAATTATTTAACTTGCTGACTCGACATACCGCGCTGGCCCTTTTCTCTTGATGTATGCAACGCGAAACTCGCCTCGAGGAATACAAGATGCAAAGGGGGTGGAGGGCGCCGGTAGCGCGGTGAAGAGTGTGCATGTATGGACCTAGGCCTGCGGAGAACAATCTACGACTCTTTCTCACACACCGAATAGATCCCATAAGAGAAATTTCAAGCGATTTATCCTCCAGAGACGGGCATCCTTGTTTCCACTTTCGATACCATTACCCTAGGAACGGAACCGTAATATATTCTCTCGGTATAAGGCGGGAATGTTATCAACATATGCACACGCACAACCACATGGACGTACACACGAATACATCCTGGGAGAGAGAAATCCTTAATGCACATGAATCATGGTGGAGGGTAATCGATTCCTCTTGAGCTCGTGTTTCTTGTCTCTTGTCTTTTGTTTCCACACGGTGGGAATCGTGGCGACGATAGCAAAATCTCTTCTTTTCCTTGGGTACTTATGCTTCAGCGAGAAAGGTGCGATATTATCGTTTAAATGCGTCTAATGTAGCTTGAGTGGATGCGAGTAACAATTCCACGAGATTGTGGTTTTTAAAATGTTAATAAAAATATAAAAATAAATTCATTTCTCTTTATACTCGTTGTAAAATCATATACATTAATGTTCTACTGTACTATGAAATTTCACTTTGATCTAAATTAAATAAATTAAATGTAACATCTATAGATTACAATGTGAAGAATGAACTTGCATGGGGATCTCGGTAACGGTAAGATTCAAAGTTGTTTAAATGGGAAAAAGATTTGCACACTTCAGTTACCTCTTATATGACATTTACGTAATTTAATTAGGTTTTTTGAGATATTTAGGAAAATAAATTTTTTAATTTTTGTTTTTATTTTTTTCTGACTTTATTTTACAAGTTATCGAAAAATGAGTAAAATTTATTTATTGGCCCTTTTAAGGCTCTACAAGATGCTGTTGTTATATTTTTAGTACGACGTTTCGGTTTTGAGAAACCATCAACATTATTTTTTTACGTGGGCGGAGAACAAGGTACACCTGTGTCCGATGGAAATTTTTATTACGAATTCAACGGTGTATCACACATTATGTTTGTTATACTTTAAAAATGATCCTTACACCGTTTGGGCATTTTTAATAATTTAATTAAATTAATTGCTAATTCTAAGTCATCATAGGCTATTTAAAACTCTAATATCTTCATGTAGCGTTTGTATGTTAAAATATCTTGGATGTCACTATAACCGTTTCCCCGGAGCCGTTTATTTAATGTATTTCTGTACCTCAGAGGTAAACTGTACTATGTCACGACGTAACAATTTTACAGGAGCAGCAAATAAAGGAGAAAACATTGGATAATTCTCTCTAACTTAGTACTGCTTTATTTTATATTTTTAGAGATTCATATGATGGTCACGGAGATGGTTTAGTTTATTTATGAAATGTTTTTTTTTTCAAAAGGCATCCGTTTTTTTTTACTGGACTTAGTACAGTACACCACTGGGAAGTTTTTTAGATGTTGGCCATAGTATTCATAACCAATTCATTTTGGCATTGGATTTTAATTAACACGCGTATCAAAAATGTGCTTAAACAATACTTTAGGTTAAAAAAAAACTGTAATACTGATAAAAACTATTTATTTTGCTTATTCTTCAAAAACAACACAGACAAGAATAGAATACGTACAAAAAACTACTAAGTAAAAAATGCAATAAATACGAACATTTTTGAAAAAAAAGTAAAGCAATAGATTAAAAAATTAGTTGTTTAATTAAAAAAAAAAACGGGGTTTTTTTGCTTTGTTAGGAACATAATCTTAACAGCGCAAACAAAGCTCGTATATTCTAGTACATACGTACGTACAGACAATAGACAATTATTAGAACAGAAAAATTAAGGAAATGAACAAAACCGTTATTCAGAAGGGCAGAATACAGCATAAAAGACAAAAAAATATAATATTAATACTAATCGATTAAATAGCGATTAAGAGTTTCTTTAATTTTAAACATCGCCATCATCCTCATTTTTTTTATCTGTATGCTGAAGGTTCTGGTAGTAAGCATGGAATATTTTTGGCACCCATTGCAACAAATTTTGAAGATCTTTATATTTTTTTTTTACTGATAGGTTTCTGTGTATTTCTAATAATGGGGATCTCTTCTGGAAAAAATGACCTACGCGATACTCTATTGAGGTCAAGTGATTCAAACTCTCTTTGATCAAAACTTTTTTTGAGAAAAACCTTACCTCTTTCTTCAGAACGAACTTGAATATGGACAACCTGGGATATTTTAAAGTCATCTCCATTTTCAAGTTTTTTTCTGTGCAAAAATGGTGAACTAGAACCTTCAATCAGAGAAATAAAATTTTTGAAGTCAACTGTTTCCATGTTCATTATAGAAAATGGATTTTTATTACTAGCTATTCGGACTAATTGCTGCCAGTCCCATGGCGTCATTATCTGAAATTTAGACATCTTTTTCTTTTCTCTTTCTATTAGAGAGTGGTCACTGTCCACTTCGAGGTGGGTGTGGCCCCCAAAAGATATTTATGATTTATGACCTTTAATGTAGGTATAAAATGTAAAATAGAGAAATATGCCAAAATAGAGTTTATATTTCTATTTTGAGAAGGACAGTTATCCGACCATATTATTAGTTCCTCCACAGATTCATCAATAGTTGTCAAAGCCCATTTAAATAAGCAGGAACCTATTTCATTCCCTCCCCTACCAGCTACGCTTTCGTCCCACATGCAACAAGTTGTGTGATTTTTTGAAGTGTCTTTTATTGTATAATTGAATGTCCACAATTTTAGAGAATAGAAGTATTGAGAATTTGTCAAACTAGGAGTAGGTAAACATTTCTCTAAATCAACCATTATAATTTTAGTTTTAGAATCTTTTCCTTTGTCTAGTTTTTATAATGCATATCTCCTACTAGCCTCGGTCAAATGCTGGTCATATTCTTTTTATATAGACAATCTCTCTTCAATAGTGGCACAGTCTTTCAACTTTAAAAGATACCTATCACACTCATCACATGTGTCGTTGGCAGGAACCTTAAAGGAGTAATTAAATTCCGTATTAAAAATATCAGTATAAAGCCATAATTTAGGGATATCATCCTCAGGTGTTCCTTGACCTAGCATGTCTTCTTTGTACATGTCGTACATTCTGGAGATATTTAAATTGCTATCAAGGTACCTTTTTGATGATCTCTCTCTACTATAGTGTGATTCTATAGTGGGAAACTTCAAAATATTCTTACGCTATCTTGTACTTCCGGTGAAATTTTGTTTGGTGGAACTTTTCGTCCTCGCTTATCTATATCTACTAAGCCTCCACTACCCTTTTTTGACAAAGCAGTAGAAACAAACGTTTGAGAAACTGCTAGCGTATTTATAAAAAAAATTTGACATACCTCAACCTGTACATTATTCACAGTAAAAGTATATATTTTGTTGGAAGTTTTTTGGTTTGATCTTTCTCCTGTTCTTTCACGTTTTCTTTTAATCCTCGTTAATTGTACACATGACGCAACAAATTGCCTTTTATGATCAATTGACTTTGATGGTAACCAAAATTGTCTAAAAATATTTTCTCGTTCAGCCTGAGAAATGGCATCGATACATTTACGCCTGCATTTTTCTGTACAGGATGGTCCTAAAGATTTGTCTTTTATTAACTTCTTGTTTTTGGATAAATGTTCTTCTCCTGCAAGATGCTTTTGCTTTCGAATATTACACTGCCATATATCAGGTTGCCTCTTACGTTTTTTACCTTTTTTGACTTGAGTTAAAATTTCTTCAGTAGCCTGTACATTTACCTGCCCTTGCAAATTATCTGAAATATCCGAGTTAACCACGTGAGAGCTGTTCTCATCGTCCGATGATTCTTCGTAGTCCGGGTCTCTTAGACTATCGTCAGAATTTTCATATTGTACGATTTTGCAACTACTGTCTTGATCGCGATCTTTTCCGACAGGGGAATTTTGATATATTTTAGTGCTTGGAATTTCATAATTCACTGCTTGAAGTGCAATGAAGCTACAGCTGGGTGCTTCTCTGTTATTTATTCTTTCGTTATCTAAAACCAGTATCTAATGAGAATAGTTAAGTTATAATAATGATAGCGACTCATAAAAATTTATTAAATTAATTAAAATATTATTCTGTGATTCCCTTACCTTCCTCCAAATTAATAACAGGGTTAATATTCGATTCAGGGCTTCCAACGAGACAGGAATTATCTAAATACAATGTCTCAACTAGGGGATCAATGTCAGTTTCCTTTGAATCACCTTAAAAAAACATCTTGTTATCATTGAAGAATGGTGCTAAATTCTCGTCTAATAAAAGTAACAAAGAAAAAGTTGGAAGTACTTACCATTCTGCGGTACATTTTGCTTTTCGTAGGTTTGATTGTCGTTTAGCTTCTTGAGGGCAGCAAAAATTTTATCAGTTCTCGAAGCAGACATGTTCACTGTATGCCGGTTAAGAAGTAAAATGAATAGTTTTCCGAATGAACGATATTCAACTGCGTAGAAACAAGAACTAACATGTTAAAATTCTTTGCAAGCAGTACTAAGTCATTCACCGGACATAGAACAATACTAAGTCCACTGATGACTCTTCTGGTAATTTCAGTACAGTTTACCTCTAAATACAGATGTGACTTAGTATTTTTTCTAAATAGCTAACTCTGTTTGGACTGAAGTGTTAGTGTTGGAGAATTTTTATTATAATAAAGCATCAAACTATATGTGACTTAGTATAGAGAACCTCATTTTGTAAAAAAGTGGACTTAGTACAGTTTACCTCTGGGGTACAGATTTATTTTTAATCCGGAGCATTGGATCTACTCATGCGCAAGTTAGACATCTTGAAATATTATGCGAGTCATCGTTCGTACATTTGAATTTATATTTCATTATCGTTCCTTTTGGGCAATTTTAGGTAAACAGGACATCGTTATATTTTTTTATTAGAATTTTGTAAACATATTAGGATCGTTTAACTTGTCGCATAACCATTTTTCAATTAATTTAAGTCTTTACATTTTTGGTTTGTTTGGCGAACCATCTAGGAAGGACTCTCCTAAACTATTTGCTCTAGGTTGTTGTAACGTTTGGTATAATTTTAATCGTTGCTAAACCCTTAATTAATCCTAATTAATTAATTAATTTTTGGTTGTGGCTTCCTCATTTGCTTTTTAATCATGTCATGATATCCGAGTAATTATCATCTTTTATTTCAATATCCCGTATGGGGGTAGTACCTTTTTTTGTTAACAATGATGTATCCGTCTATTCTGCTTAAATTAAAGGACAATCATTCTTGGCGTTCTCTTCTTATTAGTCCCGCTTTGAAGTAAGTCAACGAGTGTAAAACTGGGAAGTCAATTTGAGTTGATACAGTGTTATCTGTTCTGCTGAAGGCAGGATTCGACAAATTGGCTCGCTTCATATTAGTTCACTAGTAGTGCAATTTTAGTCGAGGGTATAGTTCCCCGGATTTGAAAAGTTTTACGCCCACGTGTTTGCTTCAGGTGAGTTCTGAGATAAGGGGACGGCTGTAATTATATCACGGCCTTGTTCTCCATTTTTGTATATTACCCTGGAATCTTCCACTTATTCTTTTTCTTCTTCTCATTTATTTGGGGCTGCTAGTATCTGCTAATAACGGCAACAGGCGGAATTGCGTTAGACTGTTTATGCTGTGAGTTCCGTAGGTGTAATCTACTAATTAAACGAGAGATTGATTCATCAGCAGTCAGCTAATCACCTGGACACAGGAAATCAGCGTAATCGGAATTTTGTTTAAATAAATATCTTTTCCATTTATTTGGTAATCATTCACAACTATAGAATAACATTCTAGTTAATTGTTTTTTTTATATATCTTAAACACATTTGTTCATATACAGGCTGAACCTGTTGTAATTACTATCTGTTTGGAGTATCTAATTATATGAATACATTGACAGTTAATTATTTATTGAACTATTAATTTCTATTTGTGTGTACCACCTAAGTACGTATTGCATATACTGTGTATCGAACCTGTGTAAGGTTGATTAAAGTTTTGAATTACCGATGCAATACCATATAGTTTTAGGTACGATAATTAATTTGGTCAATGGTATTCCAACTGTGGAATAGTATTTTTTTTTGTTCCATACATATACCCTTCTGGTATAGCATTTTTTTTTTGTTTTCAACCGTAAGCACTCATTGTACAATTTTAGTAAGAAGTGCTTATTATAAGTCAATGTTTGTTTTATTTTAGTCATTGTCAATTGAATATATACAGGGTGAATCTGGGATTCATTCATATAGTACGTTACTTGTACCGGTCATTAGTGAGTTATTACAATCTGAAATTGCAATAGCTTATTATATTGTTTTTGTTTGTTGTTCTAACCTGTTAATGAGATTTCTTAATCAATAAATCTAGTTGTTATTGCTATGAACTCTGGTTTTTTTTGTTTTTTTTTTATTGACAACTATTGAGTATTACTAAATTTATCCACTTACTACGGTAGAGTCTGTGTTCTCTGTTGGCTAAAGGAAAACATGGTGGCGCCTTTTTTTATGTAAGAACCTCCCCTCAAATCGTCTCTATAACTGAGTTAGCCATTTAACCATAAGATCTCCGGGGCAACCATAAAGTTCTTCACCAGTGATACGGGGTGTGACGGGCGTTTTATTTACTTCGCTGGCGGTTTTGAGTGATTATTAGACTCGGCAAAGAGGGGCAAGTTCAAGCTTTCTAAGGTTAGTACTTCCTACAATAGTCATTCTTTTCAAACAACAACAGCTATCTATACGTCGGGTCGGGTCCTTCTAATCACTTTTTAAGTCAAACTCACATAAATATAACCTAACTTGTCAAAATTGTCAAAATTTTCTAATATTGCTTAGTGTTTATTAAATATTTTTTGAAAGACAGGTCGAATGTCAAGTAATTTTTTAACACAATTTAGAAAACACACGAAACTAATACTTAATTTATCCGCCATTCGCATCAATTACTGTCCTTAACCTTCTAGGTACGGATCAATGAGACTTTTTAAAAAATTAGGTTTTTCAACTATGTTTTCCCAGGTATTTTCAATAGACTTCCATAATTGTCCTCTATTAGTAAATCTAATACGAGAGCTATGAATTTACTTTGTCATTTTTTGTTTTTATCTCAAATATTTAAACAAATTGTGACCTATATCAGTTGACATTCTTTTCCTCGTTTGCGACATATACTGCCTTCATTTTCCCATCTTTTTTAACTTGTAATACTGTAGATTTGTTCAAATGAAATTATTCTGCGACTCGTTTAATGGTGCAATTTTCCAAATTTAGCAAAATTTGTACTTTGTCTGCCGGAGTCAGTTTTTTTGCCATTTTGGATATAAAAAAATGACAAATACCATTTTCATGTTACAAGAATGAATTACTTTTAAAAATTAAAAAACACTTCGGATTCATATGCTGTTCATCAAATTCGATTTTGCATTGGTAGGAATAAAAATCTACTATTAATAATTTCTATATCAAATGGCAATGGTAACATAAGCCAGAAGTACCCGACCCGACGTATAGATGGCTGTTGTTGTTTGAAAAGAGTACCAACCTTATTAAGCTTAAACTTGCCCTTCTTTGCCGAGTCTAGTGATTATGATTAATTTAAACGTCTGATGATTATTTGAGATACGGAAAGTGCCGTTTCGTAATATTTCTGAACGAACGATATTTTTGACGATATTAATCTAATTGGAATCGTAAGGTAGTGACCAATTCTTCAGCCAAGGTAGGAACTGGTTGTTTTATATTTTTTTCCCCGGAAGACTACAGACAGTCCAATCTCTGACTCTCTACGAACTTTGTTAGTGTCAATTGTATAGATTATCGTAAATTTCTAGAGTTACACATTATTTATTTTAAATAGTAAATTAAAAGCAATCGAAAACTCTCCTTTTGCTTATTCAGGGTATTCGAATTTATCGTATCATACTAGGGTTTTGTACGATTTTTTTTTCTGTGTATTATTTTTTAACGTACGAAAGATTTCTAAATCTTAAGAATTAATTATAACTTTGTGAAATGATCAAGACCAACTTTAATGTTATAATTGCGTTGTTTTATTTTTTTTATTACGATTTTAACCTAGATTGATATTTTTCCTAATATTAAATAATCTAATTATTATACTGAATATACAAGAATCTCGATGTGAAATTTATCAAAAGATCTTTAGATAAATTACCAATCAATTTATTACATAGACTAAGCATACCTTTTACTTATATATGGCTTAATGAGTTAAATATTGAGATCTTATTGCTTATGTGGTATCGCTTTTATTCTGTTGTTTTACAATCATTAGTATATTTTTTACTCCAATATAACTTCAGTATTTAATTGCATTTTCATGCATATTTCATATGCCTGATTTTTTTTTATGATATACAAATTACTATACTGAGTGAGTAATTTACTCGGTGTTAATTTATTACTTTAATTCAATATTTTTGTATTCATTAAACATGTTTGTCAAATTTCAATTCATTATTTATTATGAGCCTTATTAAGATTATACACTATTCTGTCTTCTGGATTTAGTTTACCACTGTGTTGTTCAACATAAATGCTTGTCGATTTTGGTTGTTAATAAATTATTTCTTGTTATTGTTATCTTATTTGGTGTTTTATTGTTGTGATAGCAGTTGTCCACGTATTAGCTGCGATTTATTTAAAGTATTTTCGGCGGCGTCCGTATTCGCTGTACCGGATTGAGAGTATACACACTGTGGCGCCTATTTTTAAAAAATAACCCCTCCCTAGCTCACCTCTTAACTGAGTTAGTCTCTCAGCCGAAGTTGTTGGGTTTTACGTTTGTGTAGGAAAAGCGCGTGTAACAATACGAGTACTGAATTCGTTTAGTGAATACGTTGTTGCAGCTGCTAAGTTATCAGTTGAGATCCACAACCAGCTCATCGAAATATCTGGCGACAAAGCGCGACAAATGCAATTTACATATGAAGATTTAAATACGTTTTAGGTTGCTCGTCGTAATGAATATGGAAGTTTAGTCACAGAAGCATTGAAAATATTATTCCCTTACGCCACGTCTTAACTCTGTGGGAATGGTGTTTCGTCTATGGTTGCGTTGAAAACTAAATACAGGAATCGTCTCTTATCACTCGAAAACAATTTGCTTTGGCGTATTTCTAACGTAGGTCCACGTAGGAGAAACTTTTAAATGAAAAACAAATACAAGCATAATGCTAACTTCTTTGCTTTACATGTGTACTAAGTAAATTGCTTATAAATAAGTGATTTTTTCTCATAAAATGTTTCTTCATTATTGTTTACCCTATTTCGCGAACCCTCTTTAATATCACCGCAAGCCCCTTGGGAATTGCGACCCCCTGGTTGAGGAACCATGCTCTAACTTCTAATCACATTATCATAGAAATCTTGAAATTTAGCCTTGCCAAATTTTGTATCTAGACGCTTCATGCTTATGTTCCCATTTTTTGTTTATTTGTAGAACAATGTAATCAAGACGGAAGCTGTCATGTTTCTATAACTTTTGCGCAAATTTCCCTTTATTTATTATTATCTTCAATGTCAAATATTTATCACGAAAAAGATACTGAAATCTTGTTCCGCTTGTTTATTCTCTCGAAATAGAAATGTGATATCGCCGTGCTGTTCGCCCGCGCCTAATGTAGCTTGACGCGGAATAGTTATGAATAACGTCATGTCGCGGCGAAATTATTCTTCGTCGTTACATAATGCGTTTTTCTCGAATTGCTTTTTATGCCAGTTTCAACGCCGCCGCCCGTCGTCGACTTCAACCTCGTTCTCGCGTTCAACGCTATATTGGGGGAGAGAACATCTGATGAGCTCGTTTTCCATTGAAACACTTAGGGTGACGCTCATCAGTCATGCCCGTTCGTTGTCGTCACCGTGAAATACTTTCGATTCCGAAAGACAAGTCGTCGAGTTTTATATCCTAACGGCGCGTATAAAAGCATATTTTCCGTTTTCATAAGCCGTAAAAACATTCAAATGACGAGAGGGTAAGTATGATAGATATTGGCACAGAGTTCAATATACATTCTTATATGTAAGGAGATTAATTGTATGTCAGTGAGAGTGGCAGCCATGATTTTTCCAATCTAGTTTCGTAAAAATAAACATTGTTTCTACGATTATTATCAAACTTTATGTCAATACAATGAATTACATTGCCTTTCTTATAAAGTTACCATTTTTGTAATAAATCGAATAGCAACACATTATTTTAAAGGTTAAAGTTACAACCTTTAACGAATATACCTATAAATATATCCAAAAGATAGTGTAAAGTTTAATTTATCAATAGAAAATCATTTGAATCAAGTTTTTAATTAATTATTATCAAAAGCATCATTTTCAAACTTAAAATATTAATGGCGTATCTAAGTGAATAGTGAAGAAAAATAACTTCAACTGAGGAAATAATCACACTTTGCACCTGAATTATCCTATTCTTGAATACCTGACCTTCCACAGTCATTCCTGGACCTGATTTTAGATAATACGAGAGATTTTCCAGTTTCAAGATATTTTTGAAGATATACACTGAGATCCTTCCCTTTTATCCTGACTTAAATTCGTGTTCTAATTTAGAAGGTACCTTAAACTACATTCATCAAAGAAAAATCAATTGTTAATTATTCTAAAATAGATCGATATAACTGATAACTGATTCAAGTAAACTATTCAGAAAATGTTATCCCATATGTGATTTGGGTTGTTCTTAATACTAATTAAAAGTTTACAGTTCATTCAAGAACTAACTTTCATTTATTTGGTTCAATTTAGATTTGAATTACCTCGTCAAAGTTATTCTTTCTCCGAACACTTCGGTTATCACTGCTATCAGTACACCGTTGCATTATTAGTTTTTGATTCATGCATTTAGTGTTTTTAAAATTTACATTTCCTTTGAAGCAAACGACCTGTTAAGGTATTCCATATCCAACCAACCAATATTTGTTACCTTTTTAGTATTCTTGGAAGTAAAATAAATGTTTTATATTTTACCGTAGGTATATGTTAAAAGGTTTCTTTTTTGTCTATCTGTTTTAATGTAGATCAAAATCTTGCTGATTATACACAGTGAGTTCTTTCTACTCTGAGATAGATGTCAGCTTGTATGACAAACGGCTTAAGTGATCGATATATATCCCTTTAAATTGATAAAATTAATAAAGGTTTATATATATATATATATATATATATAAATAAATAATATTTTCGTGACCTTCGTATGATATGGTAAATTCAATCAGTCGGCGATTAAAGGTCTGGTTTACTTCAAAGTATATATATTTAAAACAACCCTACATGTTTCGGCAATGATGCCTTTATCAAGGATATAAAATATAAATTATTTATATTTTATATCCTTGATAAAGGCATCATTGCCGAAACATGTAGGGTCGTTTTAAATATATATACTTTGACGTAAACCACACCTTTAATCGCCGACTCATTGAATTTACTATATATATATATATATATATAAATATAATAACTTCGTGACCTTGGTATATATGGTAAACCTAATCAGTAGGCGATTAAAGGTCTGTATATTACTTCAAAATATATGTATTTAAAAAACTCTACATGTTTCGGCTGTGTACGCCTTTATCAAGAGAATACAAAATATGAATATATTTTGTATTCTCTTGATAAAGGCGTACACAGCCGAAACATGTAGAGTTTTTTAAATACATATATTTTGAAGTAATATACAGACCTTTAATCGCCTACTGATTAGGTTTACTATATATATATATATATATATATATATATATATATATATTTGCCGAATTGTAGAATTAAATGCAACAAATTATAGCGACAATCGCATGTAAAATGAGATTTAATAATTATTAATTCTCATACACATGAAGTTCATTACAGTTCGTATATATATATATATATATATATATATATATATATATATATATTAAAATAATAGAGTTTTTTATTGGTTTAGCGACCTTTAATGAATTTTAATGTTATTCTCTACGACGTTTCGACTCTTTTTATTAGTCTTTTTCAAGTGACTAGAAACAAAAAATTAATATAACGAAAGGTAAGAAAATATGTTTACATTTGTATGAATGAATAAAAAATTACAGTTAAATTAATGATAAAATAAGGAAAATTAAATTATTACATTTGTATGAATGAATTAAAATTAGAATTAAAATAATAATAAAGTAAGGAAAATTAAAATGATATAAAACTCACCAATTTATTCCGTTTCAAAACACATGTGTACATTGGTCGGGCTCGCCCGAGACCTTTTTAGGGGCGACCGCGTTCTTCAGAGTATTTTGTGTGACTAAATATCTTTGTTTGAGATCTGAAATTTCCTATTTCGTTTTAAAGTTAGCATGGTTAGGCCATGTGTTAGGTGAACATAGTATATGAATTTACAATGGGAAACAATAAACATTTTTTTGTTGTGTGTGGGTGGTTGTCTTCTATTGTTTAATGAGTGGATAATAGAGTTTAGAAAGTCCATCAATCTCGTTACGGTCGTTGATTGTTCTGCTGTCTTTGAAAATATGGATCATTTCTAAGACCTCCCTAGCTTTTGTATTTTTTTGCATTGTTATTATTTTGGTATTTTCAAAATCAAAATTATGTTTTAGTGTCAACTGGTGTTTTTTTAAAAGCAGTCTGATTTTTTGCGTATTTGTGACCTTTTAGTCTTTCTTGTAGTAACTGTTTTGTTTGGCCTATGTATACTTTGTCACAGTCTTTGCAGGGTGTGTTATATATTGTATGTGATTGTTTTAGTGTAGGTGTTGAGTCTTTTAGTTTGATGTGTAGGAATTTTAAGTTTTTTCCGCTTTGATGTGCTATTTTAAAATGAAATCGTTTAAATATATTGTTTAGTTTTTCGGATAATCCAGTTATATAGGGTGTAGGGATATATGTTAATTCATTGGTTGTTTTATTTTTGTTTTGGCATTTAGTTGTGTTTCAATTAAAACTCTATTGTTTTAAACTCGATATTTCGTCAATATATTTTTTGACTTCATGTGGAGTAGCTATAACATTGCAAAATACACTTTACTCTTACACTAATATATTCACAAAAGAAAGCTTACAGCTAGAGTTAGGCGTTGACAGTCTTATTAAATAATTAACACATAATTATCACTAGCAACTCACAAATAACACATGGACTTTATAAACTTAAACAAACAACGACAACTGTAAAATTTTAACTTGACTTTCTCACCCACATGTGTTTAATATGCAAGTGACAAAACACGTCTCCCATGATTTTTACGTTGAGTCCTTATTCGGTTGTAAAAAGTGGGATGGTAAGAAGGATGGTCTATATACAAAAATCTATCCATATACATTATATTATTGTAACTAAAATACATTCCCTGGTTACTGTGTTCTGTACCCGACATTAAATATATTGAAATTGACCATCTATTATCTGTTTAATAAATTAGAATACACTTAAACTATTCGTGTCCGTTTTAAAATTAATCGTGATTTTTTCTTTCTGAATGTGTATCATTTCAAGTACTAATCTATTTTTGCTAGGATTTTCCCTTCCCAAAATTTGAATATTGTCATAATTAAAATTGTGATTGTGATTATTAAAATGTAATGACAAAGCTCAGGATTTCTTTCCAATTTTGGAATCACTCTTATATTGACTAATCCGTTCTTTGAGTAGTTGCGACGTTTGACCTATGTAGCAATCACCACATTCTTGACAAGGTATTTTATAAATGACATTATTTTGATTTAACACGGGTGTTTTGTCTTTGGTTCGTGAAACTAAAGCTTGTGAAGCTGTCCTGTTATATTTTGTTAATTGTAAATTAATGATACTTTTTTAAATTATTGAACAATTTGATCAGTTAAATTTTTTATATACGGAACTCTTCTGTAAATTATGTGACTTTTGTCTGCATTATCATCTGTCGGACCATCAAAAGAGTTAGAATTATATATTAGTTTGTTTAATATGAAGACATGGCAGATGTCTTCAGCATATGAGCACTCAAGTGAGGGAAGTTTTTCATAAACTGGCACGGATATTTCATCGGAATGAGGCACTGGCCGAATCCCGAATTTTATTTAAATTTTATTCTAAGCTGAAGCTAATTTCTGGCGTTTTCTCTGCTCCACTGCCGCAAATTTTCCACACATGATTTACACACATTATGTGGAGCCCGTGACTTGTCCTGATCACTAGAGAAGACCAATTTCCGTGCGCGTCATGAGCGCCGGTATGGGAGTGTAATTCGATATATATTTGAATATGCGATAGAATAGGGACGCAACATGAGCTTGTTACCGATATAAGTATAGAAGTAGAGACATTTATTCTATCAGAAATAATTAAATATACATTTGGTTTTCTGCTACTAAAGTAATATGCATAAACACACAAAAAATAAGAATAGCACATATTATAGCAGCGTTGTAAGTACCTATAAATAAAATGGAAAATGTATGAAATCAGTGATTGTGTGCACGACAGAGGATTTAAAAAGAAACACTTATCGTTTTAAGCGTCTTCCAAGGATTGACTAACTGGAGAAACTCGATTGTATATTTTCAACATCAGGTGCGTTTCTAAGGTTATTTCTGAAAAACATGTCCGCCGTGAGGAAAAAATATGTTTATATTCGGAGAACGAGCGTTCTACATCTAGTGACTTTATATTCGTATAATCAAAATACTTTCTTAAGCAACTTAACGCATCTGTGGACGTGCCCTCACAAATACGTGTTAAGGTGTCAAAATCTGTATTTCTGTCTAAAACACTTTCAAATTTAATTAGAACACTTTCACTTTTTGCGTCTTCTACAGCACACAGTTGTGCGTGAACATCTTTAACGATTTGCTGTGATTCCTCTAACGACAGCGACGGATTTTCTAATTTTGTTATTGCTTCTTCTAGTCCGAAGTAATTCTCACGAATACTTTATAATTCCATTTTAATCTGGGCATCTTGAAAATTTTTTCTGGCTTGTATTGATAGCTGCACTTTCTTTCGGATCGAATGACAAAACCACGTCCTTAATTTTTTCAAAATGTTCATGATAGTAAAACCACGCCCGTAACCATGTACCTCAACGTGTCAGAATCGGCTGTGGTGGCTCAGGGGTATAGGGACACAATTCGTGAAATTTCCGAATACGGTTTGGAGATTTCAGGAATACTTCCTTTGTACTCGATATTAAAGCATCTACCTCTGGATAACATCTACGAACCTGTTCTGCCACAAGGTGTAGAGCATGTAGTTTACAAGTAATATGTAACAAGTTAGGACAATATTTTCTAAGAGACCGGCCTACAGAACACATGGTTGCGACACCATCGGTCATAAACATTAATACTTGGTCTTTCGAAAGTTTAAATTTTTCCAAAGTATCTAATAGCACCTCTGAAATTTATTCGGCATTACATTGTTCTAGTCGTCTGGATGCTAATAAAATTGAAGACGTTGGTTGATGTGGCCCCATATTACGCGCCATCACATTAACTACAGATTGTTCTTTGCTGTCAGTTGTTTCGTCCATACATAACCACAGTTTTTTATTTTTCAGTTCGGCTTTCATTTTATTTTCAACCTGTTTACGCACCGATGGTAAATTCCTTCGTAACGTTGTCGTGCTCGGTAATGTTTGATTCGCGTATTTATTCCAAAATGAAATAAATGAATCATTACTTAACAAGGTAAACGGCAGTGTACACACAATCATAGTTACACATAGTTCATATATATATACTGTTGTCGATTAATTTTGTCATTATTGTGCTTCGAACTGCTTACGTGTTCTTTACAATGTGTTTTTGACCAACACATTAGGTATGTATTGTACACTAAACATTTAATTTTAGAGCCATCGTATATTAAGTCCTGGAAATCCATAATAAACTTATTCACTTCGTCTGACAACGGTCGTTTTCTCGATTTATGTGTCGACGACATTTTATTACGTATGCTTACACTTACATGCAGTCTAAGCAAGTACCAAACTCATACTGAATGCTCTTTATTAGTTCTGATGGAATACAATCATCCTCACATCGGCGCACATGGCGCGCACAGAAATAGATCTGCTCTACTGATCCCCAAGTTTTACGTCAAAATAAGCCAAATACATTTTGTTAACAAAAGCTGTAATAGTTGCCCTTTGACTGAGAAAGGTGAAACTGCCTCAAATATAGCATAACGAATCGGCACCATTTACACATCTTCTAGTAGTAGACATGATGTAGTTTCTTCCCTAACAACTAACATGAAACTAACGTTTTATTATCACCCTTGTTTAATTAGAAGTAGTCTTAAGTGACTAATACTTTCTAATAATATCTCATTAAACCGTAATATATTCACTTAATGAACAGGATTAGCTTAATAGGCTTGCATTCCTTTACAATTGTTTATTATTTAATTAGTTCATTAATTACTTAAATATTATCAGGTACAAGTGTACATTATGCTAACGAGAAACATGTATTTGGAATGTCTTTCAATTCTTTGAACAATTAAGAATTTGCTGAATTTACTTAACGATTTTCAAGAATTTTGAAATCGCCAAACACGAAGTGCTGTAGAAAGAAAACTTGGCGTAAAAGGGGCAAATGGGTTTCATATTTGGCATTAGCGTACCAATATTAATTAAAAACAAGTGTCAGATCATAGTCAGCAAAAAAAAATAGTAGTTGGCTATTGTTATAATTGACAATATGCTATTTGCAATCAATTTAAAAAAACGGATATTTGTAACCTTCATTTTTGTAACAGAACTTTTAAAAGTGTCCTTTATAAAGTATTGTGGTAATATTTGGGTTTTAAGCAATCTAATATATACAGTGTGGTCATAAAGTTTGGAACCAAGCTTATAACCGCATTATTTTACAATTTTAGGAAAAATGCTCGGACAGGTAAATTTTCTTTTTTAAAACGCCATCTTTCGACATACAATTTTTTTTCTATGACGTCATTGGTTTTCGAGTGATGACGTTATCAACACTTTCTTTAAATGGCAACCATATTATTTTTTGCTCGTTTTTGGAAGATCTTTATATCCACCAAATAGTGATATAAAACAATTGGTATGTTGCATCACAATTTTTTTGAAAAAAGATATAAATTTATTTTTGTACAAAATTAAAATTAAATTAAACAAAAAAATCTGAACTTAAATTTATTGTAACAGTTAACGTAAATTTTCAAAATGGACCCCACCAACCGACTGACACTGTCCCAGCCGAGTGTAAACACTTCGTATACTCGCCTCAATTATGTCTGGGGATATTTGTGTAAGTTCTACGCGAATTCGTTCTTTTAAATCTTCTAAATTGTTCGGTTTGTTAAAATACACTTTCGATTTCAAATAAGCCCACAAAAAAAAGTCTAACGGAGTCAGGTCAGGAAAACGAGGTGGCCATTCTATGGCGCCTCTCCGTCCAATCCATTTATTGGGATATATTTCGTCAAGATAGTGGCGAACCTCTACACCATAATGGGGAGGCGCCCCACCTTGTTGAAACCAAATATTTGGCTGGGGTACATCACCATCCTCGTGATTTGGGAAAATAACAGCGAGCGCTGGAACCAGTTCAAATCTTAAAAATTCTAAATATTGCACAGCAGTCAAATTTCCTTCAAAAAAATATAGTCCTAAAATGCGTCGTCCAATCATTCCAACCCATACGTTAACTTTTCCTCTGCGCTGAGTATGACACGCTTGAGTCCAATGCGGATTGTTCTGCGACCAATATCTGCAATTATGGCGGTGAACAGATCCATTTAGGTAGAACGTAGCTTCATCTGATAAGACGATGTTTTCCAAGAAATTTGGATTTTGGTCACAACGTAACATTACGTCTTCACAGAACTGCAGTCGACGATCTTCGTCATCCTCATGTAATTCCTGTACAAGTTGAACTTTGTAAGGACGATAGTGTTCTTTTTTAAATAAGTTGACGACAAATGAGTGAGCCACCTGATTGGCTAACGCAAATTGTCTAGTGGAAACATGATGCCTTTCTTCTGCTTCTAGAAACGCATTTAATTTCACATCTTCTCCTACTTGAGGTCTACCTTGCCGTGGTCGATCTTTTACGGATCCAGTTTCGGTAAACTTTCCAACTAGTTTTGTCACCGTAGACCTGGTAATTGGAGGTCTATCAGGGTGTTCATGGTTAAACAATTCGCATGCTTCTGCATGCGTTCTTTGTCTGTCCCCATACCCAACCATAATTAAAATTTCGATTCTTTCTCGCTCAGATAAATGTGCCATTTTTTATATTAGCGAAAATGAACAATTTTTACGGAATATCTCAAAAATTTAACGTCAAAAATAGAAGTAAATAATTCAACAATGTTGTCGCCATAGAAACAATTTCAAAATAAAATTTTTGTACATAAATTGTATAAAAGAAGCAAGAATGTCATAAAAAAATATCTTGCAAAAAAGTGCGTGTTTTTGTTTTTGTAAATTTTTTGCATTGTAACATGAGTACATGTGCTTTTGACGATCCGGTTTGTTCAAGAAGAATATTTAAGTCCTCACACAAGACAGAAGTGTGAAAAAAACTCACATATTTCAGTATATTTTGTAAGCTTAATTAGTTTTTGAAATCTTCAATTTTTGGGCGATAATTTTAATTAAGAAATGGTCTGTCACATCATGTCAATTTTTTAAATAAATTAAACTTCTTTGGCCCTTTTCTGTGAAACTATTTAATGTTAAATAAGATTTTTTAATAAGTAATTGGCCGATTGGGAAGACGAATTTCTTTTGACCTGGAGCGTATAACGCAGATTACTATTGATCGCAAAGCATTTACACTCGGCTGGGACAGTGTCAATTGGTTGGTGGGGTCCATTTTGAAAATTTACGTTAATTTTTACAATAAATTTAAGTTCAGATGTATTTTTTTAATTTAATTTTAATTTTGTACAAAAATAAAATTTTCGTATTTTTTTCTAAATTTATATCATTCTTTCAAAAAAATTGTGATCCAACATACCAATTGTTTTATATCACTATTTGGTGGATATAAAGATCTACCAAAAACGAGAAAAAAATAATATGGTTGCCATTTAAAGAAAGTGTTGATAACGTCATCACTCGAAAACCAATGACGTCATAGAAAAAAATTGTATGTCAAAAGATGGCGTTTTAAAAAAGAAAATTTACCTGTCCGAGCGTTTTTCCTAAAAATGTAAAATAATGCGGTTATAAGCTTGGTTCCAAACTTTATGACCACACTGTATATATACAAAAGAAAAACTTTATTGTTCATGATAGTTATTGCTTCTGACTCAGTAAATATATGAATTTAATTAAAATCTGTAAAAACCTTTAATTATTATTAACTGGAGTTATTATTTATGTTACGTTTATGACAGTAATTAGTACAACGAAAGAAATAAATTTTCCGAACCAAGAACATAAAAATTAATCGACCGACTTTCTATATTCGCGTTCGTATATATATATAGTAGTATATATGAAGAATTTTTATTAGTCACCGTAATAGATTGGAAAAGTTTGGTCCTAAAAGTAATAATAAGGTCATTGTTCCGACTAGTCCGACGATGCCGGGCAAGGGAGTCCCTTTACGCACTTACGAAAGCCATTCCGTGAAAACTCATCATCAACTCCTCCCGAACAATGCACACCCAAACAGCAGGCGAAGATCGAGATTCTTTTGCGATGGGAAACGGTCGCTGCGAGATTTATGTTACTGCCCGACGTTCGATGGTTCGAATTTTGTGTTTGGATATCGGAAAGAGGTGTTTAAAAATTAAGTGTAAGTGGCGAATTTGCATGTATACACGTTGCAATTTAATAAATAGGGGGTTGAAAAACAATCGGATGCGTTATAGAAAACGAGGGTGAACTGGTCAACCTTCGCATTTTTTGCAACGTTTTGAATGAAAGATAGTTTTTTCGACAGAAACCGTTTGATTACTCATCCTTTGAGCTCAATACACTTCACTTAAAAGTCTCCCCAATATTTTGATCCCTTTCAAATAATAAAGCTATCGAACTTCTCAAAATAGGCCATAGTCTAAGCGATTATTTCATGGTGCCAAATCTCTATTGGTGGAGCCATTTCTTCAGGTTTGCAAACAGCACATAGTGATTGGAAGCTAACTCTGAGAGCCTAATTCAGCCTAATTCATGAAATTTCGCCATGACCTACACACGTGCGCACTCGTTCATTATCTTGATGGAAGATCACTTCCTTCTTGACCAAATGCTGTTGTTTTTTCTTCAAATCGCCTTTGAACTGGTCCAATAAGTTACCGTAATATTTGCCGTTGATTACACAGGCCTGCGTTTTTTAACTTTCTAAAAATTGTTTTAAATTTGATAGCTGATTCTTATGTGTTTTTGGGCGGTGAATCCAAATATGAACTATATTTTTCTCCATCACGTAAGGATTTTTCACAAAAAGGCTTCAAATTATATTTTTTTTAAATTAAAAATAATTTTTAGTTACATTTTGAATTTATTTACAAAGGATATAAAAAACAAAATTACTTACAAATATCATTAAATCTAATGAAAAGAAACAGTAAAATACTATTTATGTCTTTACAAGTCCTTATAATATCTTTTTCTTTGTCTTTCCATACTCCTTTTTGTGCTTTTTCTTCTGTAATCTCGTAGTGGACCATCCCTTTTTAACATCCAACAATAATCAGCTAACATGCTTATATTCCATCTTCCTTGGTATCTTCTCTCCATCTCTTTTAGGTCTTGGTGGAACCTTTCCCCCTGCTCCTCACTTACTGCACCAAGATTTTTAGGGAAGTAGTCGAGATGCGAATCTAGAAAATGCACCTTCAAACTCATGTTACAGCCTAAGGTTTTAAATTTTTCTAATATATTTTGCACAATATTTTTAATCTTCATGTTTTTTGTTGCCAAGAAAATTTGTAACCACATTTTTGAAGGCTATCCATGCTTGTTTTTCTGCTTCCTCCATTTTAGATTCAAAATTTTCATCTTTCATAAGCTTTCTTATATCCGGCCCAACAAAAACACCCTCCTTTATCTTTGCTTCTGACAAGCGAGGAAACTGGCTGCAAAGATACTTGAAGCACTCTCCATATTTTTTTAATGTCTTTACAAATTGTTTTATTAACCCTAGTTTTATATGTAATGGAGGAAGCAAAACTTTGCTCGGGTCTACTAAACTTTTTCTTTCAATGTTTTTCATTCCAGGTTGTAAGGTTTGTCTTGGTGGCCACATCTTTTTACAATAGTGCTGCTTTCTATCACGACTATCCCACTCACACAAAAAACAAGGATATTTAGTATAACCGCTTTGTTGTCCAAGTAACAAACAAAGAACTTTCAAATCACCACAAATTGTCTAGCCTTGATCCTTGTAACGAATTTTAATTACAAGTAGCTCAAGATTTTCATAACACTCTTTTAAATGAAGTGAATGTCCCACTGGTACAGAAGCATATTTACTTCCATTGTGTAGAAGAACGGCCTTAAGGCTCCTTTTTGAAGAGTCAATAAAGAGTCTCCATTCAGAAACATTATATTCTACGTGGAATTGTTCCATGAGCCCGGGTACATCATTACAGAAAACTAGTGCATCTTCTTCGGAATAATATCGAGCAAACTCTTTTTCTCTGTTCCTAAACCAGTAAAATGTTGTGCTAGGTGCTAACAAATTTTTTTCTTTCAACCTTGAGCCTAAAAGCTCAGCTGAGTCCTTAGGAAGGTTTAAGTCCCTCACCAAATCATTTAATTCAGATTTGTCAAACAGTTTTGGCTCATCACTTCCAGTATCATAGTAATCACTTCCCTCATCCAGTTCACTTGCGCATGTACGTGAAACCATTTCGTCATCAGATACATCATCTAATGTATCTGGTAGTGAAGGAACAGGTACTTCTGGTCCATGAGGTATAGGACGTGTTGCGGATCGAAGGTTTGGGTAAACGATGTCCTTTTTGTTTTTTGAATTGAATCCGTGTACTACACACGAACAAAAATAACAATCATCGCTATGATTGATCGGTTCTCTCCAAACCATAGGCACTCCAAAGCGAAAAGACTGTTTTTTTCCTTGTAACCACTAGCGAAGCTCTTCAGCACACACTGAACAAACCTTATGAGGAGCCCAAGGTTTGTCTTGGTCTCCTAATTTCACACCAAAATATGCAAAATATACTTTTTTTACAAAATCTGTAATATTTCTTTGTTGTTTTTTTACTGTAAACTTTCCACAAATATAGCAGAAGGAGTTGGGTACATTGACACAGCCTCTCGATGCCATTGGAATTTAATTTTAAAAAACTCGTAAAATAAAAATTAAATCAACTCAGCAACTAATCACAAATGTCAACTAATTACACAAATTCACACCACAGTTGTAAGGAAGATATTGAATGAACTAACTGTTTTGTCTAGAATAGCAATATGTTTGTGGTGGAGGTGGGGAGGTAGACATGCAGTAACAGGAAGATGATGAGTCATGTCTTGCGACATGCTCAATTATTTCTATTTGTAACTTCCTTATCATAAATCTAGTGTATGTTTATTCAGAATATCAACTTCTTGCATCATCATATGTAAAAAAATTATAATAGTTTATTTAAACAACGGTTTAACAAAATTGTCCTTTTCACATCTATTGGCTCACTAATTTCCCTAATTAGTATTATTTTATTTTTATTTATTTATTAAAAAGACGAATACATGCAGATAGGTCAAAAAACCCCAGATTGTAAAAAAACCTTACGTGATGGAATTTTTTAAATAATTTTCCCATTTTCAGCACCAAAAAATTTATTGAAATCACTGTATAAAATCCAGACAATTTTACCATCGCAGGCCTGTGCTATTTTTTCCTTTTGAATGTAGTCGGTATTGGATTATTCCGCGTCCGTTCCCCCAAAAAAAACAACATGACTTTGTTTACCGACAGACTCACCTTGACCCTCTTCGGTGCCGATTTGCCCGGAAAAATCACTGGTTCGACAGCTACCTGATCTTCGATGTGTTGTAGTAGATCCGTGTTTCCTCTATGGTTATGAAACGGCGTAAAAACTCGTTCGAATTGCCACTGAACAACATCAAACGTTACTTCTGATTAATTGGAAGCAAACGTAGCACCCTATTTGGGGATTGCTTCCTCATACGCAAGCGATCATTCAATATCGAAACCACTAACCCGTATGATAAGCCCATGACTTCTGCAATCTCGCACACTTTCAGTCTCCAATCGGTCAAGCACTGATTTTTTCAAGTGTTTTGGGTGTAGTGACCACATGCTTGTGCGACCAAAACGAAATTCAATAAATCACTTCTTCATCATAAATTCTAATGGTATAGTGTCCCCATTGCATTTATCAGCTTAGTTTTGGTTCGAGCGATGGTTCTCTTGTGCAAAAGGTGCTTGATAAACACACGAAATTAACTTTTTTCCATTTTCGCCAAACTTCACGAGGTTGTTTGCTTTAAATGTCTGTTAAAGTTTAACTTAATGAAACAGCTTTCTCAAGCTTTGACAGCAGTCTGTTTACAGATGGTAGTTGACGGCAGCAGTGTAGGCTTTTTAATTTACAACGCGGGAAATCCAAAAAATCAAGAATATGGTGATCCACCCTCATAAATGTTTGCTAATCCCTGAGGTTCTGGTATAATTTTTAAAAATATACAAATCACTACAATAAAAGCAAATTAATGTAAGTAACACATAAACAATAGAAATTTAAACCAAAAAAATGTATATAAGGAAAATCATAATTTAGCGGCTACGAAAAAAAGCATTACAATATGACTGATGTGAGATGCCATGGCTGCGATATGTGAAAAAATCGCCGAACAGCATGGTTTATTACTTGAAGTAAACTCGTGATTCTTACTTACAAAGGAAGATCCCGAACGCGGAAATTCAAAAAATTATGAAACAGTTTTTTTTTTTGCGGAGAAACACTGTGACTGGGTGAAATGGATTTTTAAAAATTGGAAATTTTCTATTCTGCCTCGCATAACTCGCTAACCGTAAGGGGTAGAGAGAAAGTTTGATCCAATCCAACACGAAGTCAATAGCTTCAAAGAAATCACTCATCTCACCTCCATATGCTATAAGGGAACATTCAGCTCTAATATGGTGAGCAGATTGGCGAGGTTTCAGCATTCGCAAGTCGGTGTCTCAATCAGTTCCCATTTATCTCGTTTCATTCCTGGTAAGGCTACGGTAGGATCGGTAATATGCCCCTTGGGCGGACTTCACAGCATACCAATTCTCACTCCATCTAGTATTTGGGTTGAAATTTCCTACTATAAGTTTTTCTGCTACCAGTAGTTAAAACTAGACTTCAGTTTCGACAGGCCAGCATCAGGCAGGTCACCGTGTACTGATAGATGGAGATTCGATATTATTTTAGTTTGTTCTCTAACCAGACGTTCCCGTCTTCGGTTGGGGTGGTGTTGTGTGGCTTAGAGTGGTAATTATTCTCATGGTCTCATTGAGTTTGATGTTGATCATCTTTGCGTGGCAGCTGTTTAGCCCGACTGGGACGCAGATCCGATATTTTAGGTTTGGATGCGTTTGCGCCCCAAGCAGTGCCGTAGAGTTAGTGAATTATGTAACTTCTAGTGTTTATTTTAGCTACGGTGTTCTCTAGATGTTTTTTATATTGTAAAGTTAAAGAAACTGTAAACACTGAAAACAGAAAGTACCGGGTGTGCTGTAGTATGTATGGTAAATATTTGACATTTGTCACCGCAATGTGTTAGAACAGTAACCAAACTATACTTTTTTAACCCTTAACAAACCGGTATGCAATTGCAACGTAACTTACCAGTAGTGTCCGTTAGACACATCATTGCAGTTTTGTAATTTTTTTTTTTAATGGAATATTTTATATATTATGAACAAATGTCATTTTGTAATTACACATTTTTACGACAAATTGACAATATATATTTATTTACGTGAACATTTAATACATACAATTTTTTTAGTAGAATGTTCAGAACACACATTAAGTTTACAAATATCACAACACTGTTTTGAATTTCTTGATATTTTTGACGGGCAAATATAACAACGTGTTTTTCTCTTGACAGATTCGTTGGATTGAATTTCATTTGATTGTTGACTAGTTCCTGCAACGTCTTGTATGGCAACAAGGTGGTACTTTGTTAGTCCTTTTTTTCCTCGTCTTAGTACATGAGGCTTCACCAACTGAGTTGCAATTTCCCTCAAAGAAATTTTTCTTTGCGAATTATGATTGCGTTGTTTCCAAGTAGCATTCAAATTTTTCCATATAATTAGTGATGCAATCCCAACAACGTCTAAAATGTTTTGAAAAAAAGCAACTGGCCACCTATTTGTTTTGCGTCGAACCGTGTATTCATGAACCATTTGATCTAGTGTATCTACACCACCTTTTGTAGCATTGTAGTATAGATTTATTTCAGATTTGTTTTTGTTTTCAACATCTACTTTATTAGAATGGTGCATAGTAGACAGAAAAATAACAGCACGGTTTTTTTTTTTGGCACATACGAAACTAATGTCCTTTTTTTACAAAATCCGAAGATATTAGTTCCAACGTCGCGTGATCTGTTCGGCTGAAAATCTTTAGGTATGCAACGCTTGTTTTTTCTTATAGTACCAACTACTGTCAACCCGTTTTGAAGCAAAGATTTTGCAACTTCTAGGCTCGTAAAATAGTTATCAAATGTTATATTTCTATTTGTTCCGTAATAAGGTTCAGACAACTTGGTTACAACAATTTGAGCTAAATTTTCTGCTCTTGTTCGATCTTTTCCAAGATATGGTATTCCAGATAAAGGATAACTTGTTCTGCTGTCACAAATCCACCACATCTTCATTCCGTACTTATCAGGTTTACTGGGCATATACTGTTTGAAAGATACTCGTCCACGAAAAGGAATCAGCTGTTCGTCGATTGTCAGATTTTCTCCTGGTAGGTATTATTTTCGGAGGTTATTGTTTATGTCTTCCCAAAGCTCTCTAATAGGAGCCAGTTTATCTTTTGACTTTCTCAGTGATCGAGTAGTCTTATCGTCAAATCGTAAAAAACGTTGGATTGCTGCAAATCTATTTTTACCCATCGTAGCGCGAAATATTGGATTGCCAAATACTGGGTCCCAGTACTCTCTAAAATCTACTTTACTCTGTTTATTTACACCTGCAGTTATCAATAGACCTAAGAAGGCTTGTAACTCTATTGTGTCAATTGCTTTCCATTTATTATTTATTGCTCTTGTAGCTTCGGCATTGGTATGTTTTACAATAAGATCTAGTACATATCGATTGAAAAATAAATTGAAACAATCAATAGGGTCATCAATTATTTGTCCTCGAGGAAGAATCACCTTATGAATACCACCACGAATTAAATTATGCTGTGGAGTTCTACCGGCTTTATCCGGCTGTGCTTTCCAAATAGTCCCATCTTTAGCCACGTATTCATTGTCTAAATTATTTGGATTTGTTCTTTCCTCTTCTTGAATTGTTTCTTCCTCCTCGTTGTATGATTGTTCATCATCGATCTCAGACGCAGTTTCTGTCAAATCATCTTCACTTTCAGAAGCGCTGTTTACAACGAATTCTTCACCTTCACTGTCACGCTTACAAACGCATATACCACAAACAAAATAAACTGCGACGCAAAACATCTGTTACATTTCAGATTTGACCGGTTCAAACCGGCAAATCTGTGTTACTATCTTATGAGTGTCCAACAGACACAACTGAGTTGATACGTTACTTTTTTGAAAAATTGTTAAAAACAAATGAACAACTTATTTTTAGAGAATGTAGATGACTGAATCTAAATCACAGAGAAAAGAGGATAAAATACATAAAACCATTTTGTGATAAAGTATATACTTTAGATACAGTACGTTAATTAATTTAAAAATGTGTCCGACAGACACTTCTGGGTTGTTTAGGGTTAAGTAAGTTAAATACACTTTTATTTCTTGTATGTGTTTATTCAACAAGCTGACCTTATAAACAGTAAATAGATAAATAAAGAGAACATTTGAAAATTAACTCTAAATCAACAAAAATAGTTTCTTCCAACGGCAAAAATAAAATAAAAAAATACCTCAATTATAAATACGTAATGAAGATAGAAGTTCAATACTTATTTCAACAAATTTTCAAGCAGACCACCCCTTTCAGTTAAACGATAACCTAATCTGTCATAAAAACCCTGTTGAACATTTAATAACATTTCGGGTATAATCTTATGCAGTGCTTCTACTATCTTTTCCCTTACTTCTGCTAAGTTTCTGGCTCTATCTTGCTGCGAAAGATTGATTCTATATGCCCCCGCAAAAAGAAATCGTTTGGCTCTAAGTCCGGGGACATAGCTGGCCAATGTATTCCAATCCAATTACTTAGGATACGTCCAGGAAAGATATCATTTAAGTAATTTTGTACATTTCTGGAGTTATGTGCAGGATATCCATCTTGTTGGAACTATATTTCATCAAAATTAATGTCGGGCAATTAAAAAATGGCAGGTATATTATAGTTCTGCAGCAAATTTAAATATTTTTGTTCATTTAAATTCCCATCTATAAAAAAGTCCTATAATATTATCTCTAAATAACCCAGCATAATGCGGCATAATGTAAATGACTGTTTTCTTTAGACCAATATCGCGGTCTTGATAGATTGTATTTACCGTGCAATGTAAAATTACTTTCATGAGTAAAAAAATATTTCTTATGAAATTTGCATCCGCAAAATTCCATTCTGTTTTATTCATATTCGGAATTAGTCTCCAGTAAACGAAGTATTTTCTCGACATAGACAGGTCTTCGAACACTGTTATTACCTCCCCCTATGGTTTTACTTTTTGACTTTGTGTGTGGAATGTCAGAATTATATACATTAAGCAGGATCGGTGAAAGTACCTATCCTTGATGCAGGGTATTACCCTGCGAGAAATGTCTCATCTTACTCTTGCTCTATCCTGTTATTATTTTGAAGGACCTTTTACAAAGCATATTCTTTAATAAAGATGCTGTTCGGCTGCATATTACTACGTTGAGAAATTTCTAGAGAAGGCCTTTTCTCCAGACCGTATTATATGCTGCAGTCTGGTCAATATACACCAGAGTTCCCTCCGGGCGTTCTTGAAACCCTACATTGTTAAACTAAACACCTGGTCAATACAATTACGGTTGGGTCTGAATTCAACCGGTTCAACGGGAACATGCTCCAATATCAATGGTCTAAATCGATTTAATAGTAATCTTTCTAAAAGGTTTTAACTTGAACTTAATAGGGGTACCGGACGAAAGCCTTCAAGCGGGTTCTTGAATTTGTTCGGTTTCATGACTACAATTATTTTGGATTTCTTGAGCTCTGTTGGGATACCGTTCTCAGAGTAGAATGTCTGAGTAGAATTTATTCATTTATAGCAAGCGCCAATTAAGTTGGCGCGAAATGGGGGTGCGCAGAAGCCGTTTTTAAAAACGTCCACCCCCACTACTCAAGTAATTGTCAGAATACATTTGTCATTGACGTTTGACGGAACATGCGGAACATAATGTCTTTGCTAGGGGATCATAAAGTGATACACGCTCAGAGGTTAGAATTATCTGACATTTGATGTAAAACCAAATTCAAATCTCCCCACTACTTTTAATCCTGCGCCAACTTACCCCTCCTCGCGCCAACTTAATTGGCGTTTGCTATACATCCTTGTGTATTTCGCCGATTTCGTCAAATCCAGATGCTTTATCCACCTTTTTTACCGTGCATGGCCTGGAGTATTCATGATTGGCTGTTGTTGTTAGGCGGCGAAGTTGTTTTTTAACGTCTGCATTCTGTTGCTTTGTACTTGCGACCTTAGAAAGTTTTACAATTCGTGAAGCTATTTGATCAGCTGATGGTGCACGTAATCCAGGCGGGTGGGTTACAGCTACTTAGGTTCTTCACAAGGCTCCAAGCTTTCCTACTACATCTTTTGAAGTCCATACCACCTGTCGTTTCTTCTCATTTCTTTACGACGATCTATGTACAGACGATTAAGGAGATGATCCGCTAACTCAGAGTCCCCTCTGTTCTGAAAGAGTGGATGAAGCATCGGTAAGATAGAAGTGGCGCCAAAGACGTGGTTTCTGTTCTGTATCGGAGAAGAAACCTACACTTAATTCATATTCTAATTTAATTTGACAGCTGAAATACAAACAACACAACAAATAATTTGCGATAACTCGAGAGCAAATATAATATTGCACGTAGGTGTTAACGAAAAAAAAAATATTTTGCTTGACAACTGCCTATCAAAGTTTAATAATTTTGTCATTAATTAGTTCAACCTCAGTTGTTGAGTTAATTGACTGTATTACGCCTCTTTCTCTCTCTGACACAAAATATTCAAGAAGACTTTTAGAGTGATTTCAAGTCATTTAACTCAGTACCGCACATAACAAGCGAATTTATATAGAACAAATTTTCAACGGCAAACAGGTTAGAAAATCATGTACGAAAGGAAATTACTGTAATAAACATGTTAATGCCTGTCCTCGTTTTATGTGTTTTAATTAAATTTCCGATTTCCGAGAATCATTTAAAAGTTACCTACCGGGAAAACCGTTTTCAACGCATCAATTCGACTCATAGTCAATCGATTCCCAGTCGAAAGCAGAACTACCTTTCTATTTCCAAGAGAGTTCGCTGAAATTTAAATTCAATTTTAATATTCCCCGATAACTTTGTTAGAGTTCGAAGTTATTAAAACTCGATTTCGATGTTGTTCAATTTCAAATTAATATTCAGCAGCGATCCGGATGTGTATAATATATCGTTTGTATTGTTTGAAAAAATGTACGTGAAGCTTATTGAAACTGTCTCAACTCTATTGCGTCATGAAAATTAATTGAAATATGGTTGATATCTTTCTAGAAACATAACTAACAGATGGAGATAATATTTCCTCGTGATAGTGAAACTGCTCGTCAGAATTTCCATTGCGCTGCAAATACAGTCAACTACATTTGTCTTCTAAGGTGTCGACTCAAGGAGATATTTTTTATTTACATCAGAAAATGTACAATCCGCATGAGAAGGAAAATGACATCTTACATGGAAAATACGAAAATCACTCAACACTTTTATTTCCTTATAATTTATCTTTGCATTCAATTACTCCTTTTACAACTCTTTCCATAAGTTTGCCAGTTGTTGTATCTAAATTATGGGCTGTCTGTCCTATATATAATTTAGGGCATTGTAGGGTGGCTCAAAATGACCGAAGGGGTTTGAGTTCATTATAACTTCTTATTTAAGACATAATTATTAAATTTTTTTTTTATTTTAAATACAGTATATTAATGGAGAATATTTTTAATTTAATTATGAAAAATTATATCTCGCAAGTGGTGGCCATTTTCTGCTTCGCATATTCGTGCTCTTTCCAAAACATTTTCCATAACCTTTCGCAAAACTTCAGGTGTTATGTTGTTGATTTCGTCGCGTATATTATTTTTTAATTGCTGTATGGTTCGAGGCTTATTAATATAGACTTTTCCTTTCAAATAACCCCAAAGGAAACAGTCTGAAGCGGTTAAATCCGGTGAACGCGGAGGCCAATTAAAATCGCTTGTACGGGAAATAATTCGTACACCAAAGATGTCGTGTAAAAGAGCCATTGTGTCAATCGCAGTGTGCGCTGTGGCTCCATCCTGTTGGAACCATACTTGCGGATGGTTTTCCACGACTGGCCTTAAAAAAATTTCCAACATTGTCCGATATCTAACACCAGTGATGGAAACGGCGACACCGTGTTCATTTTCAAAAAAATATGGGCCAATTATTCTTTCCGACGAAACACCGCACCAAACGGTACACTTAAGTGGGTGTAATTCTCGCTGTTGAACTACTCTTGGATTTTCCGTAGCCAATATCCTGCAGTTTTGCCTATTAACGAACCCATTTAATTGGAAATGGGCTTCGTCGCTCATAATTAAATTATGAATAAAATCATGTTTTTCTTCTGCTTTTTGACGAAAATAAATTGCATAATCAAGTCGTTGCTGGTAATATGTCGGTTTCAATTGTTGGACAAGCTGAATTTTGTATGGAAACATTCTTATTGTATGCAAAATTCTCTGCAGCGACCCTCTTGGGAGGCCAAGTTGTATCGAACGTCTCCTGGTTGATGTTTCTCCATCTACCCGAATACTCTCCTGTACCCGTTCAATATTGTCATCCGTGTGCACCGTTCGTCGTCTGCCGGCACCAGGAAGGTTCCTTACTGCCCCTTGTTCTCAAAAATTTGCAACCAGACGGTTTATTGTTGACTCTGAGGGTCCAACCTGCACATTAAAATAACGACGATATGCACGCTGAGTCAAAGCAATGGATCGTTGATTTGAGAAATAAAGTTCAAAAATTTTGGCACATTGTTCAATTGTGTACTGTTCCATTTTAAATTCCCCAAGTCTTCTTTACAAAATACTGAATACAAAAAAAAATTATAATAAAGAAGCTATAAGGAATTAAAAACCCTTCGGTCATTTTGGGCCAGCCTGTACATTCAAGTTTGTAAACTCCCGATTTATTGTTCCTACCTGTTTTTTGTTTATTGTTTTTATTAATTGAACTTAAAGAGTTGTTAGTTTTGAAAGCTTTGTTATAATTATCTCTCGTTAAGAATTTAGACATTTTTACGTAAGATTATCAGTATAAGTAAGAATACTATATTTATTATCATATCACAACTGTCTGTAGGGTAAACTAATTTAGTAGCTTTCATGTAACTTTGTTTATTCAGAATATTGTAAATTTCTTATTGAATAAAATGTTAAATACATTTCTTTGTTTCTCATTCTTTTTAGATAATGTTTCATGTTTGTTAAAAAAAAGAAAAAAATTAATTTTTCTTGTACTAACAGACATTTACTTCGGTCTCCGGAATTTTTTGTCCACGAGTGTATTTTGGGTGTAATTTGACTGCCATGGTTTTAGGTTTTGTGAACATAGTTGTGTTGGGTTACATACATTTTGTTCTTTAAATAACATTGCAAGAAGAAATCGAGATAGTTAAGACTTTTTCTGTTCGAATTGGATATAGCATTTGTTCGATCTAATCATATCTTTTTTTTATATTGAAAATTTCTCTATAATCGCTGAATATACGCCCAAAATAAGACAGGATTCTTTACCTTAATCCCTCATATAAATTCAAATTATAAATCTGCATAAGCGCGCGTTTCTGTCTCAAGAAAATTTTTTGGCGTGTTTGTATACTCTACCAGTTTGGAAGATGTGAAATGAACATATTTGCATTGGTTTTCGCGGCTTCTCCCATACACATACAAACGTATACACATATATAACGACTTCTCTCTATTGAGACCTCAGATACAGAATATATAACAAGCGGCATTCGAAAGTTCCCGAAACAACATTATTGTGTGTGCAGCTTAGCGTAATATGCAAAGTTGGTCGGCGGAAGTTCGGCAATATATAACGAGGAAGCCGTGGCATCGTACCAGGGAAAAATACACAAACTTAAAGAGTCGTATAGTTGGTTTTAGGAACACCTGCTGTACGTCTCTCCTAATTTCTAAATCCCTGTGTACATTTAGTGTTTTGGTGGTCTCCTTTTGCTGTACACAATGCTGAAGGGATGGGTGCATTGTTTCGCAACGCCATACACTACTACTATTATTACTCAAGACTGTATTAAATTACACCGCCTACCGGCAATTAAATGGACTAATTTATCGCAATGGCGATGAACAAACGGCAACCGTCCTCGGATGCAAGAAACCGAATACTATATATAGAAAGACAATGGGAGCCTTTCCTGGCGTATGTATAATGGTTATTCGCAGACCTGGTAAACAATGACGCAAAACTCTGTGATAATTAGTTACAGAAAATGGGTGGGGTAATTATTTCTATTATTACATTAGGAGAAGCCAAGTGCGGTTCTCAGAGTGCAAATTTTAAGGTACATTTACTTCCGCCTTGTCGAGAAATTCTATTAAATCGAAATGGAGAGGGATCCTAGAGTTGACGCGTTTTCTTTTGACACCAACCTACGCGAAAATATAAATGTCATCAGCTGCAAACAGTCCAAAAAATATCGGTGCAGGATACGTTCATAAGTGATTAATTTAAATATATCTTTAATTAGAATAATCTTACCTATACAGATAATAATGTATGTATTTTATACTTCCAAAGTATGATTCTTAATTAAAAAATTGCTTGTGCAAGAAGCTCATATTCTTTATAAGTATCATAAATGCAAAAACTTATATACGATGATGTGAGTCATCCGTAGTACGTCCGTAGTACGATGACTCACATGCGCCGAACATACCAGCTGCCGCCGGAAGAGTCTAGAAAGCTCCGGAGTAATTCTCGAAGGTGTATAGCCCTATATAAGGAACTGGAAATGGAGGGAGAGGCAATAAACGAGTAATCGTCGTCGAACTAATACGAGGGTCACCTTTTATATTTTTACAAAATCTGGGAAGAAAACAAAATTTTTGGGAACAAACTATTTTATTGTTTTTCAAAATATTTGCCCTTATGGCGTATACACTATCGCATGCGTACGAACCAGTTCTCAAAACATTTTTTCCACCCTGAAGGTTGTATCTCAGAAACATGGTTTTCAAAGGCTTCGACTGCTTCATGAGGTGTTGAAAATCGCTGTCCACGCATTTTTTGTTTCGCAGTTGGAAGCCATAAGAAATCATTCGGCGACAAGTCAAGTGAATATGGACAATGAGACATTATTTCAACACTTTTCTCCTTCAAATAGCCAACGTGCTGTGTGGGAACTCGCATTGTCGTCATGAAGAATAATGCGATGTTTTCGGCTGTTCTTCCTGATTTCGTCTATAACTTTTGGCAAGCAAATTACTGTATACCATTCAGCGTTAACAGTTTTTCTATCCTCTAAAGGAATTGTCGCGATGTGTCCTGTACAGCCGAAGAAACAAGCGATCATTTTCTTGGAAGTAATCCTTGCACGAACAACTTTTGTGGGGTTCGGTTCGTCTTGGAACACCCATACAGTAGACTGTTGCTTGGTTTCCGCTCATACGCATATGTTCATGTTTCGTCACCCGTGACGATATTGTGTACGAATTTTGCGGTTCCTACGTCGAATTTTTAGCGCATCTCTTTACACCAATTGACACGAAGCTGTTTTCTGTGCTTCCGTCAAGTTATGTGGAATCCATCCGGAATATATGTTTTTTTAAATAAATATTCATGTAAAATCGAATGAATTGCAGTCTGCGATATGCCAAAAGATGCCTCTACCTCACTGTAAGTCACATGTCGATCGTGTTCTATTATTTTACGCACAGCATTGGTGTTTTTTGGAATCAAAACAGTTTTTGGTCGACCTTTACGTGAGTCGATTCCTCACTCACTGAGGCACGACCATGACGAAATTCTGCAAACCAATTGTGCTCTGGTGGTGCTTCATTACCAAAAGTTTACCAAAGCGATATAATACATTCTTGTGGAGTTAGACCTTTTTTATACCTTTTTATATGTTTGCATTTTTATTGATTACGATGAATGATAATATTTCTAGTAGAACGGTCTACACTATTAAACATCGTAGCATTCCGAATCCAGTCTTATCGTCTCTTGGCAAAAAAAGATCTTGTAGGAAGCCAAAAACTAAGGACTTACCAGAAGGAACTAAAGTGGAAGTTCAAAATATTGATTATGACATGTTTAAAGAAAGTATGTTTTTAATATATTGTAAACATTTATTACATGTTCAAATTTTTCAGAAAAACATCTTATCTTAAAAATTCTAAGCAATGTTTTGGCTATGAAAGAATTTATTCATACAAGTAAAATTTCTTTGACAATATTACTTAAAGATATTGGTTTTAAATATAAGAAAAAGTGCAACAGGAGTGCGCTCACAGAAAAATTAAAGATAGTCTGCATGAGAAATGTTTTTTTAAGGGAATATATGGTATTGGATATGAAAACGGTTTATTATTATACATGCTGGCATAGAAAATGGCTTCATTAAAGGAGTCTGATTTTTCCATAAAAAACCAATAACTGGTGATTGCCATGGAGAAATGAATTGTGACTCCTTTAAGCAATGGGTAAATGATCAGCTTATACCAAATCTTGAGGTACCATCACTTATACCAATGGATAATGCTCCTTATCATAGTGCTATTCAAAATAAATAACCAAATACATCATAAAAAAAACAGAAATTATGGAATGGTTGACAAAAAATGATATAAGCTATTAACTTGTGATGAAATTACTTGGTATAATTGTGTTAGGCATACGGAAAATTTAATTAAAAAATGGCATGAGCGAGAGCAATTTCTTGATAGGGCAGACACTGCTCCAATAATAATTAATGTAAACGACTCAAGTTCTTAGTCAGAATTAGAAATTGGCTAGTTTAATTTATTTTTTGTAATATATACTCCATTTACATTAACAATAACATATTGCAAATAATACAAGTAATATTTTCGAGGTTTTACTTGGTTGAACAGGCAAGTTTACTTCTCTAAACGTTCACTAACATTAATAACAAGGTAACTATCTTATTTTGACAAAATATTTTTGTATTTATATTTTGTAGAAGTTTAATATGGTAACATTAATACTCCCATAAAATCCATCAATGTGCATTATTTGCATGCACATAATATGAAGCAGCGAAGAAATTACTGTCACTGGTTCAACGAAACATTATATGATAAAGATCTCGTGGCAATGTTCTATTTGAATAAAGTTTGTTTTTTTTCTTATTGGTGGTGTACTAAGTTGCAACATTATCAAATGTCATCAGAAAATCCTCATGTGTTTGTTAAATATTATCTTTATCTAATAAAAGATAATATGGATTTGAAATGTATTATCTGCAAGACGAATTATTATACCATTATTTTCTTAAGAAACAATTAAATATTAAATGTAGATTATATAAATGTTTTCTTTTGTGTATAATTTTAAATGTAATTTGAAAACATATATTGACAACTCTCAAAAGGTTTTAATTCTTTTTCAAAGAGTTACGAACATAACTTTTACATTCTTTTCTAATACATTTAAATTTATTTAAAATATAAACAATATATAAATTAAGTAGAAATCTAAATTATACATCGAATTAATACATTCCCAATCTTTTTAGCCCAGATATAGTGCAAGAAAATGATTTCGGTAGATATGTCCTCGACATTTTTTAACAATAAAGATCTTTTTCAATACCTATGCATTTCACTAGTAATATCTGACTTGAAACATTTCTTTTTAAATAAATTTTTGATCGAATATTCTCGTGAGTTTATAATTATAAATAACATTTAAAATAATTTGTTGGAATATTAATGTAATAATTTCCGCATAGTTTTCTTGGATAGAATATATTTATACAGAACTAGAAAAGAAACAATAGTTTTGAACTATTCATGTTCCCACTTTACTCATTATTATTTTGACATGTAGGTTATGTATATGCTTTCTTTGGTTATCTTGCAAGTAACCTAAAATTTTGACAATATTGCAAAACATGATGTTTATATTTTATGATGACAGACAGTTGTTTCCGCGCTTGAATACTGACTTCGTTTGACTCTGCAGTACTGATTTGAATCATATGATTCGAATTTGACATTTAACTGAAAACTTATACTTTATGAACTATAGAACACAATATCGATATTATTCAAGATTATTCCTAGAATTAGAGATGGGTACGAATTTACCCTTTTTTTTGCAATAGTGTACAATAGATCTAGATTACTAAAGAAAAAAAATTAATGTTACCAAATTATGTAACGGCTGTCAAAATGAGGTATTACGACCAGCTCGCTTAGCTAGGTAATCTTTACCCATTCATTCCGTACTGCGCGAGATGTCTGACATTGATGCGAGACAGTGTTAGAAAGAATCGATAACCAAAGACTAGGTGTGGATCTAACAGTACAGATGGCAATCCTCATTGTACATATCATTTAGTTGTATATCTATCAGCTCGGTGTGAGTGCTCCGATGCCAGACAGCAGCACATTATTAAACAGTAGAGTAAACCGTTTGCAAGGTCACTCCATTCGCGCAGCATGATATGTTGGTAAGCTTATGTAATATATTATTGCAGGTCCTCACCTTTTAACTAGTTTTATAGAGGTGCTTTTCGAATACCAAAGACTGGTCTAACGCTACGCTCAGATATCTAGGGTGGTGATTTGTTGTTGAATTTGGTCGTGGTCGAATCAATCACCACGACATTTAACATTCAGCTCTCTGTTGGCTTCTTTGTTACACAAAGCTACTGCGATATAAATATTGGACGACTGCATACATATCTTGATAATTATTACTCATATATTTGCTGTTCTATTCCAGTAATTATATTTCAAGAGTTTGAGACAGCATTACGAGTATGTCCTTCTTTAAAAAGGAAGAAAATTAATACGACATTCTTAATTGAGACAGGGATGTGGCCATTAGTATTACCTTTTAATATAAAGTAGAGAGTGGTTAAAACAATATTTGTATCGCATCTACAGGGTTGGCCATTTAAGGTTGCGGTTTTTGAAGTCATTTTAAACATACAAAACATTAATTTAAAAAAATGATTTATTTGTGCAGTTAAACAACAAGATCTGCGGTTTAATAAATCAGGTTTTCGAAGTGAGAGCCTCGAGCAACGATAACATTTCACAGCCTCTTCTCAAATTCTCCACAAACTGCCTGAAGTGTGGCGTCGGTATCGCTTCTATTCGCTGCCGTATTGCCATTTCAAGGTCATCCAGGGTGTCTATACCATCGCAATATACCGTATCTTTTAATGATCCCCACAGGTAGAGATCGCAAGGATTGAGGTCTGGACTATATGGTGGCCATGTTATCCCTCCGCCTGTAAACTGTTGAGCGTCAAGACCAATGATTCTGTTACCGAAATGTTCTTCAAGAATGTTGAAAACTTCTTCCGTGCGATGCGGACGAGCCCCGTCTTGCATAATCCACGCATTCTCCACCATATTTAATCCATGCGCCACGGGAATAAAAGACTAATTAAGCATTTCACAATATTTTTGCGAAGTAACGGTTCCATTGACAATCACGGGACCGATAATTCCTGCCGACGAGATAGCACACGATACAGTCAACTGTCGAGGGTGAATAGGACGAACAATTGCTAGGTGTGGATTTTCTGTCCCCCAATGTCTCCAATTTTGCTTATTCACATAACCGGATACATCGAAATGTGACTCATCCGACCACCACACTCGTTCCAATGACATGCTGCCATTTTCAATGCGTTCGATGATTTCGTTCGCAAAATTGTAGCGTCGCTCCATATCAAACGGTCTCAATGGCTGATCGATCTGAATTTTGTATGCTTTCATCTTTGGATCTTGCTTTAGGATCCGCCTTAGTGTTGTACGGGGTATTTCAATTTCTTGAGATGCTCTTGAAGTCGATGTTGAAGGTTGAGCTGTAAAGTGCTCCCGTACTCGTTCTATGGTTTCCGGTACCCGGATGGTCTTCTGACGTTCTCTAACAGTTGATCTTTCGTCTGCCGCAGATGCTGTTGCTTCAAATTTCACTACAATCCTAAGATATTCTCGGATTAGTAGATATGGAAACACGATAACGAATACTTTGTTACTTTTCTAAATTTATCTTTTTTTCCTTACCTTTTTATAGTGTTTTCCGTTGGTGCGTTATTTCTCCCGAATAGAGTACGCAAGTGACTTGCCGTAGCTGCAAAAGATTCCCCATTTCTATAATAATATTTTATTAATTCCACACGCACTTCCGTTGGATACGACGCCATCTTGAAAACTGACAAGGCAAATTGTTCATATATTTATTGTAAACCGCGCTTGGCCCTCTAGTGTAAAAAATTTATATTATATTAATTTCTATATATACAAGGGAATAGCGCGATTTTTAAAACCGCAACATTAAATGGCCAACCCGTTACCTTCCTTCACTAAAACTTCATGTACTTCGAGTAACGTTCTTAAAACGACTCTGACGCATCTGAAATACGGAGGACATCAAGATTGTCCATTTTCTATCCTTCTTTAAGGAACGAATTGCCTCAGCAATCGCTACTGACGGATTCACTGAATGAGGATAAAATATGATGATGTCTCTAGGGCGTTTTATATATATATATATATATATATATATATATATATATATATATATTTGTGTGCGTGTATGGCTGTGCGTATAAGGCAGACTATGTTGCAACTTTTTTAATTTCCAAAACTTTGGACGTAATGTGAGTTATCACATGAGATAAAAAGGAAAAGTTTTTGGCGTAAAACGAAGCGAATGGGATACTTTCGACGTCGTTTTTCCTTTCTCTTTTTATTTTTCGAGGAAGTTGGAAGTTGGTTTATTTCAATTTTATAGGCCTAGAAATTGACTTTCACTAGAAAAGACATATATGTACATACATCCAGGTAGAATAAATATATAAGGTGAGCAACATTAAGTGTCCGCAGTTGATATTGCTCGCTGAATTTCACATCGACATTTATCATTTCTAAGCGATGATGACCTATCATAATAATGTATGTAAGTTGTTCTATTGATATTTCAATAACACAAGAAGTTTAATATTACATATTTTTGTTCAAAATAACAACAAATAATATAATAACGAAACAGGCATGCACCAGTGAGACGATCCTTCAAACTTTACATTATTAGCCAACCTGACGAAGTCTATTGAGACAGAAACACGTGTCTTTGGCTGAAGTAAACGTTCTAAAATACGGGGCGCATGTCCATGTGTACAGATGCAGATGCATGTAATGCGTTTCTGTTTCATTTGTAACAAATGCGTAGTACGTATTGATGTTCTCAAATTCCTTTAACAAACAATATTGTATTCTGAACTTACTGCAAATGAGAATTAATGAATATTAAATCTCATTTTTACATGTAAATGTCGCCTTATGTGATCCGTTAATAACTACAATCCGACAAACTAAGTTTGTACCAGTATGTAGAACACACCTCGTCGCGACTCCGACCTTCCTGGTAATTAGGATAATTAAAAATTGCTGAAAAGCCACGTCCATCAACGGAACGTACAGATGCGTTTCGCACTTATTGGAGCTTATCAATGTACGGTATTATACCGTACATTGATAAGCTCCAATAAAAGCGAAACGGTATTACGGTATTACAATGTACAGTATTATACCGTACATTGATAAGCTCCAATAAGAGCGAAACGCGTCTGTACGTTCCGTTGATGGACGTGGCTTTTCAGCAATTTTTAATTATCCTAATTACCAGGAAGGTCGGATTCGCGACGAGGTGTGTTCTACATACTGGTACAAACATAGTTTGTCGGATTGTAGTTATTAACGCATCACACAAGGCGACATTTACATGTAAAAAATGAGATTTAATATTCATTGATTCTCATTTGCAGTAATTTCAGAATGTTAACTATATGTATGCAAAGTATAGAAGTGAAAAGCCATATCCGTCTTCGAGATAACGTACATTGATAAGCTCCAATAAGACCGAAACGCGTCTGTACGTTCCGTTGATGGACGTGGCCTTTCAGCAATTTTTAAACAATATTGTACTTATTTAAAAAAGGATTTATTTTTCCAGGAATATCTAGACCTAGAGTATATCAATTTTTACAAGAGCACACTCAACAAATGCGATTTTCATGACAAAATTATCTCCTTTTCGTCAATACTGGTGTTACATTTATTTTTCAAGTTTTTAGTAGATAAAGATATATAACAAATTTAGTTCATTATATTTGTTATTTTGTTTGTGATCCCGGTTGCGCCATCTAAAATGAAACAAGTGTGAAACAAACATCTTAACGTTAAGATGGCACAAAGTGTGACCGCCGTCGACCGATGTAGCCGCTAAGAGTGTTCCCTCGGTTGGCGGTGAGCAACCCCGTGCAGGGTGCGATTCGCTGGTCTGCGCCTTGCCTCGATGGGTCGGGGGTCGGGCCGTCGAAGTACTGCTCGGAAAAGTAAAGAAGTTGCCGGGAAAGGGTTGGCGGCCCTGCGCAACGGCTGGTTATCCGATCTCTCTAAATTTATTCGACCGGTCACTAAACACACGCACGAGCGCGCTAACATACAAAACCCTACACTTACGCGCTCACACAAACACAAAACCACACACCCTGAGAGAGACGCAAGCTGGCAGCAGCAACCAACACACAAGTTCATACCCAGAAAGAGACACAAGCTGCTAGCAGCGGACAACACATATGTTCGCACCTTGCTATCTGTTTTTGGAATACTAAGGCATGATTTATTATTATTCAATTGGAACGTATCTTTGAATAATTTTATCCATAGCAACTCAATTATTTGACATTTGTATACTGTCATTTATATTTTAGATCCTTGATAAAGGCATCATTGCCGAAACATGTAGGGTTGTTTTTAATATATATACTTTGCAGTAAAGCCAGACCTTTAATCGCTAACCGATTGAATTTACTATATATATATATATAAATTGATAAATTATTGGAGTTTTTCGGCTTTTACATGAAATATTTACAAATATCAAATTAGTATGTATGTAATTGCAAAGTAAGTGGGGATGTAAACATTGCTGTCTACAAATTACAAAGCAAATCATACCAAGTTTTTAATAGAAAAATATTGTCTACGTTGGGACTTGAACCCAAGTCTACAGTTTGCCGGACTGTCGCTTTTACCACTTAAGTCACGATAGACCTTGGTTCAAGCTATTTAGAAATGCATTATAAAGTAACAGTGTTAATGAATCAGATGTCAGTTATTGAATGTAGATGTCAAGTTGAAATCAGAAGTCAGTTTTGAAAGCTGATCAATTGATATATTTAATAAACGGCTAAGAAATTATCTAAACACTCATATAGCTATCGAGTAATAATTAGCAATTTCAAACCTTCAAAACTGACATTTTCTCTCAAAATACTGACATCTGCTTTCAAAACAGTCATCTGCTTTCAAAACTGACGTTTGTTTTCATAGCAGACAGACATTTGCTAAAAAAAAGACATCTGCTTTCAACTTGACATCTACATTCAATATCTGACATCTGATTCATTGACACTCTTACTTTATAATGCTATATATATATATATATATATATATATATATATATATATATATATATATATATATATATATAATAATTTCGTGATCTGGGTATGATATGATATATCGCCAACTGATTGAATTTACTATATATATAAGTGTTTAGATAATTTCTGAGCCGTTTATTAAATATAACAATTGATAAATTATTGGAGTTTTTCGGCTTTTATATGAAATATTTACAAATATCAAATTAGAATGTATGTAATTGCAGAGTAAGTGGGGATGTAAACATTGCTGTCTACAAATTACAAAGTAAATCATACGAAATCTTTAATTGAAAAATATGGTATACGTTGAAGAAAATAAATTTAGGCGCTGGAACAGCGATTTAGAATCTTTATAATTAGCGCCTGTGGTGGGTTCGAAGGGATTTAGTTATTCCTTTATTGGCTTATTCAGTGAATAGGCGGTGATTGTGTTCGAAAAAATGGAAATTATTTTAATAAAAATTCGTTTTGTTGGAGCTAAATAGTTTTAAATTTTACCAATCAAATCCGACATTTCATATCCATCGTCCTTACTAAAAAATTTAATACGCGCGTAAATAAATAACTTGCCAAACAATAAATACAATTACCACCTAAATTTGGAGGTAAAATATACAAACCCCACACAATATTGCCTCGTAATTCAATAAAAAACGAAATGGAATTTTATTTTGTTACTCGGTGAAAAACGTGTGCAGTTTTTATTCATAATTCACGAAAAAGATTCCAAGGAAGCCGCGCGCACTTGTACACGGCAGGGAATAAAGAGAAAAGAAGAAAGCATGAATGCGAATGTGCACCTCTTACATAATTTAATGGTGACGGGTGCGGGTATGGCGGTGGTGGCGGCGGTGACATCAGCACACAATTTCTCGAACCCGTACTGCGTTTCCACAACTCTACAAATCACTCCACTTTATCCCGAAATCTTTTACATTTTTATAAAACCGTTTTATATTCTCTGTTACTGTCGGTCCCGTTCTGCAGCACCCACGATCTCAGATTCTGTACGAGTTACGGCAGAATCGGGATAAAATACGCGCCGAGTTTTAGATTATCGATACGCTTCGGCTGTGCAGAGGGAACACGGAATATTCAACGTATAATGTTGGTCTATAGTCGCGCATCAATCATAACCCCCTTATTTGGATGAACCTCCGGTGACAGGTTGAATTCTGTGCGTCTTTGATTCTGTTCGGATGTTGGCTGAGACGACACCGGGGTTTATTTGACCAGTTTCAATTTAACTATTCGATGGTTTAGCCAGCGCTATACAGAATAAAAAAACCAGGCTGGAGAAGGTGAGAGAGAGAGAGATAAAGAGAGAGTGAATGATAAAAATCTTAAAGAAAGTCGACTTTCATTCAAAAAATGTCAGATAAGATGATGGGTTAAAGTAGTAGTAGGCGTTTATTTCTTCTTTTCCTTTAAGTGATTTGCCTGAACATGCCGAGCAAATAAGTATTTTGTAAAAGAAATTCTTACATTCAATGCATGAAGAATGTATATATATATATATATACATATATAAATATATATATATATATATATATATATATATATATATATATAATATTTTCGTGACCTTGGTATGATATGGTAAATTCAATCAGTCGGCGATTAAAGGTCTGGTTTACTTCAAAGTATATATATTTAAAACAACCCTACATGTTTCGGCAATGATGCCTTTATCAAGGATATAAAATATAAATGACAGAATACAAATGTCAAATAATTGAGTTGCTATGGTTTAAATTATTCAAAGATACATTCCAATTGATAATAATAAATTATGCCTTAGTATTCCAAAAACAGATAGCAAGATGTGAAAATATGTGTTGTTCGCTGCTAGCAGCTTGTGTCTCTTTCTGGGTATGAACTTGTGTGTTGGTTGCTGCTGGCAGGTTGCGTCTCTCTTTGGGTGAGTGGTTTTGTGTTTGTGTGAGTAAGTGTAGGGTTTTGTATGTTGGCGCGCTCGTGCGTGTGTTTAGTGACCGGTCGCGTAAATTTAGAGAGATCGGATAACCAGCCGTTGCGCAGGGCCGCCAACCCTTTCCCGGCAACTTTTTTACTTCTTTACCGGGAATTAAAGGTCTGGTTTACAGACCTTTAATCGCCGACTGATTGAATTTACTATATATATATATATATATATATATATATATATATATATATATATATACAGGGTTATGATAAAGTAACGCACAAAATTCATAAAACGTACAATGTTAATTTTTGAAAAAAATGCAAAAACACGTCAAACAGTTTATTTTATTCCGCGTCTTTTAACATAAGTCAAAAAACTAAAACGTCAAATTTGTCAAAGTTATGACGTCATCACTTTTTTTTTATATATGAAGCTTGGTTTTATTTTACTTTATTTGATAATGCTTATTTTTCTACATTATAAAGAAATAATTGAAGTAGGGGTCACATAAGAAAAAACTGAGAGAATTAATAAAAAACAAAATAAACTTTATTGTAGTAATAACATTTAAATTAACTAAACAGTCCATTAAACCAAAACGATTTCTTACAGGAATTGTTCAAACTGTGTCCCGTTCACTATCTGACATAGGCCAAGACGATGGTAGAGCTGATTTACAGAGTCTTCGATCATCTGCGGAGTTATACGGGTCATTTCATGTCTAATACGTTCCATTAAGTCTTCTAAATTGTCTGGTCGGTTAACGTAAACCCGACTTTTTAAATGTCCCCACAGAAAGAAATCAAGGTGGGTGAGATCAGGTGACCTAGGTGGCCACTCCATTGGTCCACGTCTTCCAATCCACCTTCCTTCAAACTGGTTATCCAGAAACCTTCGAACATTAAGACCATAATGTGGTGGTGCACCATCTTGTTGGAACCAAATACTGGGATCCAAGTTTTCCCTATTATTTGGATCCGGAAATGCCGCAATTAGATCCGGAAGCACTGCCATACGAAGATGTTCCAAATATCGCTCAGCTGTTAAATTCCCACGAAAGAAATAAGGACCAATAAATTTTCCCCTGACGATTCCTACCCATACATTAATTTTTTGGGGGCGCTGGGTGTGTTTTGTCTGAATCCAGTTGGGATTTTCCCGAGCCCAGTAGCGACAATTGTGTCGATTTACTGTACCACTTAAATAAAACGTTGCCTCGTCTGAAAATACTACACTATTAAGCAAATTTGGATTTTCGTCACAATGCCTCATGAAGATTTCACAAAATTCCAAACGTCTGTCCGGATCATCTTCTGAGAGTTCGCGAACAAGTTGAACTTTGTATGGGTGCAGTTTTTCTTTTTTTATAAACTTTACTACAAACGACTGACTAACATCTTGTTGTAAGGCAATTTCTGCTGTAGTTGCGTGAGGGTTGTCTTCTAATGACAGCAAAATATTTGACTTTGCATCGTCGCTTATTCCCGGTCTTCTAGATTTTGGAGCATCACTTACGCTTCCTGTTTCATTAAATTTTGCAACAATTCTGCTTACTGTGCTTCTAGCAATTGGAGGTCTTTCAAAATGTGTTTCGTTAAATAAAGCACATGCTTCTTCATGACTACGAAGTCTATCACCGTAACCTACCATCATTAGAATTTCTATCCTTTCTCTTTCCGTTAAAGGAGCCATCATAATAAAATTGGTATGACACTAATTGTAAGACTGACACTGACAAACAGTTGTTTTATTACTAGGTAACTTTAAGTTTTAATTCTTTTAATATTTAGTTTCTTTTCATAAATTCAAAAACTAGTTTATTTTGTTTTTTATTAATTCTCTGTTTTTTCTTATGTGACCCCTACTTCAATTATTTCTTTATAATGCAGAAAAACAAGCTTTAATAAATAAAGTGAAAAAAACTAAGCTTCATATTTAAAAAAAAATATTAATGACGTCATAACTTTGACAAATTTGACGTTTTATTTTTTTGACTTATGTTGAAAGACGCGGAATAAAATAAACTGTTTGACGTGTTTTTGCATTTTTTTCAAAAATGAACATTGTACGTTTTATGAATTTTGTGCGTTACTTTATCATAACTCTGTATATATATATATATATATATATATATATATATATATATATATATATATATATATATATATATATATATATATATATATATATATATATAACATTTGATAAATGATTGGAGTTTTTCGGCGAAAAACTCCAATCATTTATCAAATGTTATATTTAATGAACGGCTAAGAAATTATCTAAACACTTATATATATATATATATATATATATATATATATAAGGTAAACTTAATAGGTAGGCGATTAAAGGTCTGGTTCATTACTTCAAAGTATATATATTTAAAATAACCCTACATGTTTCGGCAATGATGCCTTTGTCAAGGGAATAAAAAATATAAATGACAGAATATAAATGTCAAATAATTGAGTTGCTATGGTTTAAATTATTCAAAGATACATTCCAATAATAGTAATAAGTCATGCCTTAGTATTCCAAAAAATAGATAGCAAGGTGTGAACATATGTGTTGTTCGCTGCCAGCAGCTTGTGTCTCTTTCTGGGTATGAACCTGTGTGTTGGTTGCTGCTGGCAGTTTGCGTCTCTCTCTGGGTGTGTGATTTTGTATTTGTGTGACCGCGTAAGTGTAGGGTTTTGTATGTTAGTGCGCTCGTGCGTGTGTTTAGTGACCGGTCGCGTAAATTTAGAGAGATCGGATAACCAGCCGTTGCGTAGGGCCGCCAACCCTTTCCCGGCAACTTATTTACTTTTCCGAGCAGTACTTCGACGGCCCGACCCCCGCCCCAATGAGGCAAGGCTCAGACCAGCGAAGCGCACCCTGCACGGGGTTGCTCATCGCCAACCGAGGGAACACTCTTAGTGGCTACCTCAGTCGACGACTGTCAAACTTTGTGCCATCTTAACGATTTCCGCAAAAGCGGGGGCAATGCACACACGTCGAACGTGTGTGTGCTGTTAACAGCAGCCTAACCAGGTTGCCGCCCAGGACCGGGCCCAGTGGTGTGTGCATTGCGCGGCGCCGTGATTTGCGCCGCGTAGCTTGGTTCCTCACTCCTGCTGGAAAGGCAGAATGGCACCTGACTGCCTATTGGGCAGACGCCCCTAGAGTTTGGTAGCGCATATGCTAGGCTACAACCCAGTAGAGGACCACATCAGCACAAAACAGAAAACATGGAAAAGCAGGGAAAAGCAAGACATAAGTTATTATTACGTATGCGCCCGTGGAGCGACTTAAGATGCAAAGTTGTCGGCATTCGCTCAAAACGAGAAGGAAACCCACGAAGACCTGCTCGAACAACTAGACAGGAATCAAAATACGGAACAGTCAGCATGATAAGCAAAAGTATATGATATTTAAATGTAATTGATATTTAAATAACATAAGGTAAATAACAAAAAAATATATTATGATGGTAAATTGTAGATCGTTACAAAATTAAGTTATAGTATATACTGCTTATACTGCGAACAACACATATGTTCACACCTTGCTATTGACAAAGGCATCATTGCCGAAACATGTAGGGTTGTTTTAAATATATATACTTTGAAGTAATGAACCAGACCTTTAATCGCCGACTTATTAAGTTTACCTTATCATACCAAGGTCACGAAAATATTATATATATATATATATATATATATATATATCAGATAAAGAATAAATGTTTCTTGGGAATGGCGGCCGGGTAATTAAAACAATATTTAATTTTGTTTACGTTTCGGCTCTATATATGGAGCCTTTTTCACAATTGAAATATTTATTTAAATTTTAGAAAGGTGAATGTAGTGCTATATTAAATGTACTTACATTATACAAGGGTGTCCCGTATCGTTATGTTCCAATTTTAGGAGTGTAAAGTAGACTTTATTTCAAGTAACAAAAACGCAGAACTTGTTTATCCATTTTTATTTGCTTCAAAGTTACATATCTATGAATGTTATTGTTAGATCATGAAAAAAAATGTAATCCTAAAGTCAATACAGACGGTTTTATTTAAAAACAGTTATACGATTCAATATCAGGCCTGTGATTGTTAACGTTGCATAATAAAATGTTATCCTAAAATAAATAAACACATGTCGTAGTGCATGCAGTAATTTCTTGGAGATCTACAAAAAAGAGTACTGGAAATTGATTTATGATAAAGAAGGTTCTTACATATTTCGTTAAGAGCTGAACCATGAATATCATACAATAAACAAATGATCAGTTGATTGTTAACGTTGCATTTTTTAATAAAGGATTACATTACGTCTCAGTTCATACAACAGCTTATTAGTGAGTGGACACGTTTTCTTTATTCAAAATGCCTTACCGATTTTTTCTCAAGAGTATGCGGACATGCATTTTGTGTATGGCTACTGTAAAGGCAGTGCACGTCAAGCAGTTATTGAATACCGACATCGGTTTCCCGATAGGCGCATTCTTCATTACAGAACGTTTCTGGAAGTACACACCGAGAAGTAAATTTGCCAGCAGACTTAGAGGAAGAAGTAGTAGCTATTTTTACAAGGGATCCAACTCTCAGTGTACGTCGAATCGCTAGACCACTAGAAGTGCCACGAACGACAGTTTGGCGAATTTTAAAACGTGAGGGCTTATATCCATATCACTATCGCAGGGGACACGGTTTGCTTGAGGCATACCACTGTGCTCGTCTAGTTTATTCTACCTGGATATTAAGACAGTCACGGCTTCATTTTAATTTCTGCAGAACAGTCCTCTGGACAGATGAATCTACGTTCACGAGAAGTGGTGTTTCAAATCTGAGAAACCTGCACAGGTGGTCATCAGAAAATCCCAAAGCTATACGCCCATCTAAATTTCAACATAAATTTTCTATTAACGTTTGGGCGGCCGATGACTTGTTGATTGGTCCCGTCGTTCTTCCTGGGAGGTTAGCTGCGGACAATTACCTTCAGTTTCTTATTGACAAACTGCCAGATCATTTAGAGGATGTCCCACGAACGACAGTTTGGCGAATTTTAAAACATGAGGGCTTATATCTATGTCACTATCACAGGGGACACGGTTTGTTTGAGGCAGACCACTATGCTCGTCTAGTTTATTCTACCTGGATATTAAGACAGTCACGGCTTCGTTTTAATTTCTGCAGAACAGTCCTCTGGACAGATGAATCTACGTTCACGAGAACAGGTGTTATAAATCTGAGAAACCTGCCACTAAATATCTGTAACTTTGAAACAAATAAAAATGGATATACAAGTTTTGCGTTTTTGTTACTTGAAATAAGTCTACTTAACACTCCTAAAATTTGAACATAACGATACGGGACAACATATATATATATATATATATATATATATATATATATATGAAATGATGGTTTCTCGGGTTCTTGGCCGCGTGTGAGATGTGTCCTTAGAAGGATTGTTGTCTCGACGTTTCGACGGGATCGCACTCGTCATTTTCTAGAGTTGTTCTTTCACTTGACGCTGGAGAGTAACTGCCGATCGTGTCCTCGGGTGTCTGCTATTATGTTGCACTATGGGAGGTGGGGGTTGCGCTGCTGCCGTCGTGCGTACACGGCTTCGCGTGATTGGTCCGGGTGTCTGTGATTCCTGTGTGGGGGCGTGTACCTGTCTCGATGTGTTGTGTTTCGCATGAGTCTTGATTTGCATGCCGGCTAGGAGTGGCTTCCAGGTGTACGCTAAACGTTGGCCGTCGTCGCGTTTGTTTAGACTTTTGGGTCTCTTTTCTATTTCAATCGCTTCTCTAGTAATTCTAGTAGATAGACTTTCGCTCTTCGCTAGGATCTTCGTATTCTCGAAGTCAATAGTGTGCCCCGTTAGGAGGCGGTGTTGTGCTAGAGATGATGTTGTTTGTTTCTTGAAGACTGCGTTTATGTGTTCCTCTTTTCTCACGCTTATTCGCCTGTTCGTCTGGCCTACATAGGATTGTTCGCATTCTGAGCACGGCACTTCGTAAACGCCTTGGTCTTCAAGTGGAATTTTATCTTTCGCGTTGAATATTTTATCGGCTATTTTTCCCTGTGCTGTAAAGATGGTGTCTATGTTGTGTTTTCTTAGTATTCTACCGATTTTGTCTGTGGTACCCTTTATATATGGTAGAAAGGCCTTTGATGTAAATTCCTCTTTTTCCCGTTTTTCTGCTCTATTGTGTCTGGCTTTGTCTATTGTTCTTTGTGAATACCCGTTATCAAGAAGAGCGTTTCTAATATTTCTTCTTTCTTCGTTTTTATGTTCATCGTCTGTTAGTCGTTCGGATCGTAGAACTAGGGTTTTCACTACTGAGTTCAATTGTGCCGGATGATGATGCGATTGTGCTTTTAAGTACCTATTTGTGTGTGTAGGTTTCCGGTAAACGGTGTGTCCAAATGTTCCATTTTCTTTTTTGATCACTAACACATCTAGAAAAGGTAGCTTCCCTTGTTCTTCTACCTCCATTGTAACAAGAACAAGGGAAGCTACCTTTTCTAGATGTGTTAGTGATCAAATAAGAAAATGGAACATTTGGACACACCGTTTACCGGAAACCTACACACACAAATAGGTACTTAAAAGCACAATCGCATCATCATCCGGCACAATTGAACTCAGTAGTGAAAACCCTAGTTCTACGATCCGAACGACTAACAGACGATGAACATAAAAACGAAGAAAGAAGAAATATTAGAAACGCTCTTCTTGATAACGGGTATTCACAAAGAACAATAGACAAAGCCAGACACAATAGAGCAGAAAAACGGGAAAAAGAGGAATTTACATCAAAGGCCTTTCTACCATATATAAAGGGTACCACAGACAAAATCGGTAGAATACTAAGAAAACACAACATAGACACCATCTTTACAGCACAGGGAAAAATAGCCGATAAAATATTCAACGCGAAAGATAAAATTCCACTTGAAGACCAAGGCGTTTACGAAGTGCCGTGCTCAGAATGCGAACAATCCTATGTAGGCCAGACGAACAGGCGAATAAGCGTGAGAAAAGAGGAACACATAAACGCAGTCTTCAAGAAACAAACAACATCATCTCTAGCACAACACCGCCTCCTAACGGGGCACACTATTGACTTCGAGAATACGAAGATCCTAGCGAAGAGCGAAAGTCTATCTACTAGAATTACTAGAGAAGCGATTGAAATAGAAAAGAGACCCAAAAGTCTAAACAAACGCGACGACGGCCAACGTTTAGCGTACACCTGGAAGCCACTCCTAGCCGGCATGCAAATCAAGACTCATGCGAAACACAACACATCGAGACAGGTACACGCCCCCACACAGGAATCACAGACACCCGGACCAATCACGCGAAGCCGTGTACGCAAGACGGCAGCAGCGCAACCCCCACGTCCCATAGTGCAACATAATAGCAGACACCCGAGGACACGATCGGCAGTTACTCTTCAGCGTCAAGTGAAAGAACAACTCTAGAAAATGACGAGTGCGATCCCGTCGAAACGTCGAGACAACAATCCTTCTAAGGACACATCTCACACGCGGCCAAGAACCCGAGAAACCATCATTTCATCATACAACCGCGAGAACATCAAAATTATCATATATATATATATATATATATATATATTTAAAGGTCATGTATACTAGATATTAAAATATTACCATTTTGCTTAATTCTAATTACCATTGTAAGTTTTTCATGGGAAATGTGAAAGAACACCTAACTTTAAAGTCTTTTCTCTATTCTGAGTGGAATCATTTAAAATGGCACACTTGAGCGTTTCACTTAGCCGAAGATCTCAACCCTTTCTTTAAATTTTCTTGGCTCTACTGATATGTTTTGATCTAAGCAAAGTGTGTTATTTACCCTATTCCTTGTGGAAACGTGCCCTACGCAATATAACGGTTATCTTCATACTGAAATTTGTTCTATTTATTTCCTACTTTTGATTTTATACATTAATTTCAATTATGACAAATTTTTGGTTATTTTGTGGGAAATGGACCCTACATAGGGGCGGATGTAAACTGGGCACCAAGTACGATATATGGATTTACCTGCCCTGCAAAAGGATTGCTTAATCGTACAGGTAATCTAGGCACCAGTACCGTTCGGGTAATGATCGCTCTAAAGCTTAAAGTATGAAATTAGACGTTAATAAATTAAGGAATTTCCTAATGACCAAATAGATTATTTCAAATGTATTTTTATTTGTACATCTACATCTGGCCCGTTACCACAAAATAAGACAGAAGTCCATGATATAGTGGAAGCTGCTAATGTTAAAACAAGCAAGGTTGAAAGTTTCGTTTTTATAAACTGTCCAGTGAGCAATATCATAGTGTTTTCTTGTGAAATGAATGTTAGAAGTTTATGTGGAATGCGTAAAGTGTACATGGACGGTACAATTTCGTAATGTACAAAATATTTTTTACAATTATTTACAATCCACGGACTTAATAATGGACATTCCATTGATGTTTTGTTTGTTGCCTGATAAACGCAGTGAAACGTATGCAACATTATTTGAAATGCTAACAAAAGAAATCTTTCGACGTCACTCTACAATATTACGACCAGCTGAAGTTTTTGTAGATTTTGAGAAAAGCATTCACAGAGCGGTTCGCGCTATATGGCTATCAGCACAAATCTCTATGGTTGTCGTTTCCATTTGCACCAATCGTGGTTCAGGAAAATCCAAAGTTTGGGTTTAACAGCAGAATTTAGGAACACAGATTCCGAAGTAGGAAAATGGCTGCGATATACATTTGGATTAACATATTTGAATCCTGACGAAGTAGGCGATTGTTTCGCCTTAGATTTGTTTGCCGAAAAACCTGCTCATGCACAGGCTGACGAATACGCCGATTATTTATTGGAGACATACATAGAAGACGATGCTCCTTTTCCTCCACATATGTGGGCTACTGCAACTCCATCGATCACTAACACCACGTTTGCGTGGCGTTTCATTCCAAACTAAATGAGTCATTTTAATCAACACATCGATCTATTTATATTTTTATCGAAAAGCTTAAGGAATTTCAAATAGACACTTATGTTAAAATTCAAAGTGTACACACACCAGCAAGAGTTAAAGACACACGCGCAAAACAAAAATTAAGAACTCAGAAGAATTACACTTTGTGAAGTGTATATCATTTTATTCATCAGTATGACTTCAAATACACTATCTTTTTATTATAGTTTTTATATAATTAAGTATTTGCTTTTATTATTGTTTTCATATGAGTACATATTTTTTATTTTCTGTCTTTTTGCTGTACTTCAACTTGAAATACACTATTTCTATATTATTGTGTTTGTTTGTTTTATACGGTGCCCAGTTTACATAGACCCTCTGCGAGTACATTTTTAGCTAGTGCCCGAATTACCAACGAGATTAAAATTTCAGGTAGGTTAGTGTCCAATTTACATCCAGCCCTACATAGTTATCCGAATAGGTATTATTAAACACTTTGAGAATAACAACTAACACAAATCACAATTAACCCAATGAAATTAAATTACAAAATCCGTTAAATATATTCTCAATTCAAAAACGACTGTATATTTCTTTTACCTCTGATGGAATGTCGGCGCCTCGATAAAACTTTTTTCTTTATTCTCTTCTTATTCTCGCATTCTCGCACTTGCTTCCAGACTTTTCTGAAGCACCTGGCATAAAAATTGCAGGAGAGACGGGTGAGTCTGCATGAAAGACAGCAGTAATTAAAATCTCTTTGAAAGACTTTTTTTGTCGCAAAAGACCCCGTGCTTCGTAAAACGTCGACTCTTACAGTATTGTGATGGTAACGTTGTAGACTGTAGGCGATACGATGAACTCGAAATTTTAAACAAACTTCTAATGGTGTGTTTTAGTTACAGATGAGATACACGGAAAGGCGAAGTCAGTGAGAAGTGCTTTTGTTTCCAAATTTGTCTTTTATACTGGTTCAAGTTAACGTAAACTGATGAATTTGAAAGAATGTTGAATGTATTTTGCCATGCTTTTGTCTAATACAATAAAACAGAACCTGGAAATCTGTAACATAGAAAATATGGTAAACTCACTAAATAAATATGCTATAAATATATCTACTTGTATGGAAACCATATTAGAAACAATAATAACCGATTTACTTACTTCTAAATATAGAATAATTAAACCAGTGTAGTGTGACACTCAACAGCCTAAAATTAAAAAAAAAAAATTTATAGTAATTATAACACAGGTCTACAGTGATTTTGATGTTTGAAAGCTGTTTGCTAATTTGTATATGTTTGGGGGCCCTTATTCCAAAAAAACGCCATATTTTTTCTCTATCACGTAATTTTTTTTTATAGCGCTCTATATCTTAAAAATGTTAATTTATTAATATACATACCCATGACAAGAATATGTTTGTTCCATGTTAAGCATGATTTTTAAATGAATTGATTTTTATGAAATTAAATGTGATTTGGCAACACTGGTTAATATTAGATTTCTCAGCAAAGCAACCGAGTCGGCGCAGAAACGTCAATACAACGTTGAAACCTGCTTATGTGCAGTTTGGTTGTGTTAGTCGTCGTGCTACTGTGTCCGCGCGCTTGTTGTCTTCGTTGTTGCGTATTTTAAGTGTTCTAGAACGTATAAATATGGAAAGAAGACATTGTGTGAACAATCCGAATAACTTTTGTTATATCTGTAGTAGTTATGTCGTAGTAAAGCAGAAGCAAACTATAACTTAGTTTGTGAAAAATGTTTACCACGCTTATTTTGGTGTAAAAATTGGCGACCAAGACAAGTCCTGGGCTCCTCATACTGTTTGTTCCGTTTGCGTTGAAGCATTAAGAAACTGGCAAAAAGGTAGGAAGAAATGTTTAAGCTTTGGTGTTCCTATGGTATGGCGAGAGCCTAGAAATCACAATGATGATTGTTATTCTTGTTCATGTAATGTGCAAGGATTCAACAGAAAAAATAAGAAACAAATTGTGTATCCCAATCTTGACTCTGCTGTTCGACCAGTTTCCTCATGGACCAGATGTACCGATACCTACCGCCCCAAAAGCACTAGAAAACGTCATATCGTCAGAATCAGAGGAATCTAATTGCGACCCAGATGGCTCAGATTTCACACCAGATTTCAGAGAGCCCGAAGTGTTTAACCAGAGCGAACTAAATGATTTAATTAGAGATTTGCACCTTCCAAAGGATGTATCCGAATTGTTAGCCTCCCGACTTCGTGAGAAACATTTATTGGCACCTGGCGTCACATCAAGCTTTTACCGGGATCGCGAAAAAGAGTTATGTCAATATTTTACTCAAGACGGACCGCTAATGTATTGCAACAATATTCCTGACTTAATTTCAAAATTAGGAAATGTGCCGTATGTAAAAGAAGAATGGCGCCTGTTTATTGACTCAAGTAAGCGTAGTTTAAAAGGCGATTTATTGCACAATGGTAACGAGCTGGCCTCGGTTCCCGTTGCCCATTCGGTACATTTAATGGAAACGTATGAAAATTTTGAACTTCTTTTAAATAAAATAAACTACCAAGAACATCAGTGGATGCTTTGTGGTGACCTTAAAGTGCTGTGCATGCTACTAGGACAACAAGGAGGTTATACAAAATTTCCATGCTTTATTTGTGAGTGGGATGGTCGAGCAATGGATAGACATTGGACCCAAATAGAATGGCCCTCTAGAACAAGCCTTACACCTGGTAGCAAAAATGTATTAAGAGATAGCTTGGTTGACCCCAAAAAAGTTTTACTGCCTCCTCTCCATATCAAACTTGGCTTGATGAAGCAGTTTGTTAAAGCCCTAGACAAAAATGGACAGTGTTTTAAATATTTGTGCGAGACATTTCCAGCCTTATCTGATGCCAAGTTAAAAGAAGGTATCTTTGTTGGGCTGCAGATAAGAACATTATGCAAAGACAAGGATTTTCAAAACACAATGACCGATGTCGAGAAAAACACCTGGGTTTCATTTAAAGAAGTAATTGATAAGTTTCTTGGGAACTCTAAGGACGAAAACTACTAAAATATTGTTCAAAATATGTTACAACACTTTCATCGTCTAGGTTGTAATATGAGTTTGAAAGTGCATTTCCTGTTTTCACACTTGAACTATTTTCCTGAAAATCTTGGAGCAGTTAGCGAAGAACAGGGAGAGAGGTTTCACTAAGACATTAAGGAAATGGAACGGCGATACCAAGGCAGATGGAGCATAACGATGATGGCGGACTACTGCTGAATGTTAAAACGGGATATTCCCTTAAAAACATACAACCGAATGTCCGAACAACGCAGCTTTCTGGCAAAAAGACAAAGATTTCACTTGAAAAAGACTGAGTAAAGTATTTTTTCCACTTTTTTAACTTGTATTCCACCTTTTTACTCAATAAACAAATAATTTTTTTTAGAAATATCGTTTTTTTTCATTTAATATTTGCAAAAAAACCTTACGCCTACCAAAATTATATATAAATATAATAAATATAATAAAATAATATAAATAAAAACATCTGTCAAAAAGTTTAATTTTGTAGACCTGTGTAATTAGAGACCGGACGCATCAGGCCGAAATTGCGATGGACCAATAAATAGTCTATAACACCGCTAAGTACAACACGCATGAATATCACTATTCATTCGGTTAACCGCACATCTGTTTTTGTCGTTGAATTGTGACGTAATTACTTCAATATTACAGTTAAATTGCTTTTTTCATGGGCGTAGATAGAAGCGTGAAGAGTTTTTAAAATTTATTTTATTTATTAGTTTATATTTCATAAGATAAAGTACGGTAAATTAGTTTCTTTTTTACATTGCTTTACCTGTTTACTATATACATCGTAATTTTCGTAATAGATCCTGTTTAATACCGTTTCATCGAATCTACTTCTCCCAATTGTTTGGATGTGAATCCAGTGAATTTTGTTAAGTTTCAATAATTTACGCATACATTTTTAATTTTCATTTATTTAGATCTAGAACATTGTTTAAGTTACTTTTTCAGATATGATATGGAACAACGCCGAGATTTGCATCGTGAAACAATGGCGACTTGGATTAAGGGTCATACTCATTGTATGTTCATGGCCAGTGATTCCGAAATTTATTGCAAAGTTTTTAAACACTGTGCAGTAAATTTCGGAATTACTGGCCATGAACATATAATGTGTTTGACTCTATCACTATCGGTAAAAAATTCCAAGAAATCGCACGTAAAAATTCACTTAGCATCGCAAACACATACACAGAAATTAGACACGTTGGAATCTGACAATTTTAACGAAGAACCCTGTGAAACTTTAATAGTGGCAAATATTCCATTAAATAAACTTCAAAACATTTCTTCAAAAATATACTGGTTGAAATGTTCCTGATGAATCCACCTTACGCAAATATTATATTTCTAAGTGCTACACGAAAGCAGTAGAACGCAAAGAAGCCATCTTTCAAATCAGTACCTATGGATAAGTGCCGACGAAACTGTCGATAGATTAGGACGCTGTGTGGTAAATGTTGTAGTTGGTGTACTACACCCAACTATTCCATATAACGCATATGCAATAGCAAAAAAATTTACAAATATAGTCTATGCGGAAACAGTAGCTAAAACCATTTACGAGAATATGCACCAAATGCTTCATTCGGACGACAGGTACAAAGAAAAAATACTTTTATTTGTAAGTGACAGTTCTGCATATATGTTAAAAATAGGCAGACTATTAAAGGAAACATATCCTAGTATGCTGCATATTACTTGTGTAGCTCTCCACAGAATCTGTGAATATATCAGAGACACCTTTCCGGAAGTTTATAGACTTGTATGCGCTTTAAAAAAAGTTATCAGAAAAGGACCATTAAGAGTAGTTCTTTACAGGGAAAGACTTCCATCTTTGTCACTGCCTCCCTCTCCAATAATAACTAGATGGGGGACAGCTATCGAAATATGTATTTAGATTTTATTGATTTATGGTTAGGGATTTTTCTTGTTTCTGTTTGTATTAGGTTAAATTCGTTTTTGATGAAACAGAAAACTGGAAAATTAAATTCTATTTAAAATAATCTGCACAATAAAACTAGTTACAGGATAGTAACAATAAAATTAAAAAATATATTTTGTAGTAGCTCCGCGTTGATCCAAAATATTTTGAAGTCTTCTATTCATAGATAGTATTATACACTCGTGGGCAAAAATTTTGTTTTTTTTTTCACATGACATGAAATATTATCTATGAAATAAGAATTGGAAATTGAGGAAGAAAGAAGAACAAAAATAATGACGAACCCAAAAAATCCAGCCCAAATCAAAAATCTTGGTGTTCTCTTTATTCAGCTTTTATCTATTGCATTGAAAAGTTATTTGAACTGTCAGTATTGACACTCGTTGGTTGACAAAATGCAAGATGCAAAATGAATTGCTTTCCGTCGATGTATTCTACGTATTGTTTATAATTTTGTTCCGTACATTGCATCTTCATAGGTACCTAAAATTGATCAAGAAAACAAATCCAAATTAGACGAAAAAGTTTGAATATTCAATCAGAAAAATCACCGAATAACTCCTGTTAAAAATTCACATTCTTTGTTTCATGTAAAACATACATATTATAGATTTGATCACTTCTAATATGGATACGTTGTAATCTTTGATCTAGTATGCTCCATCGAAAATTTGCTATTTCTGAGAAAAGTGCTTGGCTTTTGTCACTTGACACGTCCAACTGCCATATTGACATATGGGTGTAATTTTAAGTATTTTTACTAAGCAATCTTTGAAAGGAAATGTATGTATATCTATGGTGTTCAATGTTGATGAATTTGCGAGGGCTGCTATTTTTATATCCGGAATAACAAAAAAAATCAAATATTTATCATTGGAAATGGTTTTATTGTTATATATTATTTAGATCTAGAGCATTGTTTAAGTTACTTTTTCACGTATGATATGTAAGAACGTCGAGAATGTCATCGTAAAACAATGGCGAGCTGGATTGACGGTCATGCTGATTGTATGTCCATTGTCAGTGATTCCGAAATTTATTGCAAAATCTATAAAATATCGTTAAAAAATTCCATAAAATGGCACGTACAACGTCACTTAGCATCGCAAACACATGCACAGAAATTGGAACCGTTGGAATCTGACATTTTTAACGAAGAACTCTGTGAAACTTTTATGGCGGCTAATATTCCATTAAGTAAACTTAACAATCCCACTTTAAAAATATTTCTCCAAAAATATACTGGTCGAAATGTTCCTGATGAATCCACCTTACGCAAATATTATGTATCTAAGTGCTCCACGAAAGCAGTAGAACGCATTAGAAGTCATCTTCCAAATCAGGACCTATGAATAAGTACCGATGAAACTGTCGATATATTAGGACGCTGTGTCGTGGTAAATGTTGTAGCTAGTGTACTACATCCAACTATTCCATATAACGCATATGTAATAACAACAAAAGTCATAAATACATTACAACAGTAGCTAAAACCATTTACGAGAATATGCACCAAATGCTTCATTCGGACGACAAGTACAAAGAAAAAATACTATTATTTGTCAGTGACAGTGCTGCATATACAGGATTAGTTAAAAGTATGGAGACGGCGATTTATTGTCGTTAATATTCATTTTAGGGAATTATGTTCATTATAAAAGTTTGTTAGGATATTTTGATCTACATTTTTTTTTCTTCAATTGTTTTTTAGTTACGCCTGTCCGCGCAGCTTTTTAAATGGGAACTAGTAAATTTTACTCTACCATTCGATAGAGAATTTTTTTCTGTTTACAATAATATTTTTGTTTTTTTAAAATTCTTTTTAATAACTTTTTTTATAAGAAAAATTAAATAAATTAATAACAAGGTAAATTAAAGTAAGTGTTCAAATTGTCGTCCATTAGTAATTTGACAATGACCCAATCGATTTACAAAACCCCGAAAAGAGTATGTAAAAAATCTTGGGGAATTTCTTGTATCGTTCTGGTAATTCGGATTTGTAAATCTTCGACGTTATCGGGCTTATCTTTGTAAACTTTGTTTTATACGTATCCCCAAAGAAAAAAATCTAGAGGACTTAAATCTGGCGAACGGGCTGGCCATTCAATGGTTCCTTGTCCTCCAATCCATCTGTGGGGAAAAACATTGTCCAGATATTGACGAACATTTAAACCATAATGTGGTGGGGCGCCATCTTGCTGGAACCAGATACTGTCATTGGGCAGGTGTTCATTGTTTTCATGAGGATAGAGCGTAGCACAAGCAGGTATTATTTCATATTGCAATAACTTCAAATACAGAGCCGAAGTTAAATTGCCATTGATGAAAAAGGGACCGACAATATGACCGCCTAGAATGCCAACCCAATCATTAACCTTTTGGGGGTACTGCGTATGGTGCTCCAAAAACCAAGAGGGATTTTCTGATGACTAGTATCTGCAGTTATGTCTGTTTACTTCACCGGTAAGGCAAAAAGTAGCTTCGTCAGAGAAAAGCATATTGTTGATAAAATTTTCATTAGTATTGCAAATATTTAACATTTCTTCAGAAAATTGTAATCTCCTATCAAAATCATCTTCCGTTAACTCGTGTACAAGGTGTACCTTATAAGGTTTATACTTTTCACTTTTTAAAAATGACACGATCGATGACTGTGAAATATTGAAATTGGCCGCTAATTGATTGGTTGGTAAATGGGGATATTCAGATACAGCCAATAAAATATCCAGCTTGTTATCATCGCTTTTTTCTGTTCTAGGTCTACCACTCCTTGGCAAATCTTTAACGCTACCCGTTTGTTCAAAGCGTCTTAAAGTTTTACCAACAACGGATTTAGAAATTGGATTTCTATTTGGATGCGTATCATTAAATAAATTACAAACGTCTTGTAAACTTCTGCGTCTATCTCCATAACCCAACATCATAAGTATTTCAATTCGTTCATGTTCACTTAAACTCGCCATTGTTAATATTAACTGCAACAAATTGCACAAATGAATTATTTCTGTCAAAGATTTGACGTACACAATAACCACTGATAAAATTATGTTGCTCAAGTTTGTTTATCGCTACGCTTCTGTCTATCTGCGATGTACCGAACATCTGTTAAACACATGAACCGGCCTTATAAAAAAAAGTTATTAAAATGAATTTTAAAAAAACAAAAATATTATTGTAAAGAGAAAAAAATTCTCTATCGAATGGTAGAGTAAAATTTACTAGTTCCCATTTAAAAAAACTGCGCGGACAGGAGTAACTGAAAAACAATTGAAGAAAAAAAAAATTCAAATATTCTCAAATGTAGATCAAAATATCCTAACAAATTTTATAATGAACATAATTCCCTAAAATGAATATTGACGACAATAAATCGCCGTCTCCATACTTTTAACTAAGCCTGTATATTAAAAACAGGCAGACTATTAAAGGAAACATATCCTAATATGCTGCATATTACTTTGTAGCACATGTTCTCCACAGTATCTGTGAATATATCAGAGGCACCTTTCCAGAAGTTGATAGACTTGTATCCGCTTTTAAAAATGTTTTCGGAAAAGCACCATTTAGAGTAGCTCTTTACAGGGAAAAACTGCCATCTTTGTCACTGCCTCCCTCTCCAGTAATAACAAGATGGGGAACATGGTTGGAAGCTACTAGTTTGTATGCAGAGAATTTCGATAGTTTACAAAATTTCATTATTGACGATGCTCGAAGTATTTCTGAGTGCGAGGAACTAATAAAAATTCAAAATTTAAAAAATCAGTTGTACTTTCTTCAGTAACACTTTGGAAATATGCCAAAACTAATCACTTATTTTGAAAATCAAAATCTAAAATTAAATTATGGATTAATCACATTAGATGTGGCTATTAATAATTTTAAAAATATTCCAAGTGACTTCGGATGTGGCCTTCGGCAAAAGTTAGACGCAGTGTTTAATAGAAGTCCAAATTTAATAACATTGCGGCAATTGTGTATGGGGACAATGCCACAACATCTAACTGCAAAAGATGCTGAAATAAAATAATATTTCCAGTATGCATCTATAACCAGTTAGGATGTAGAAAGGACGTTTTCTATCTACAAGGATGTATTTCATTAAAAGAGAACAAATTTTACAGAAGAGAACTTTGAGAAACGATTGCTAGACTTGAATTACAAATTGAACAAATAAAAATGTGTTTCGTATTTTATAAATCACCACCTGTTTGTTTTATTGTTTTAAAATTATGTTCAATTGGTTTTATTTGTATTAACTGTATTGCTTGGACACGATGATATACATTCTCACCTATAAATAGTTTCTGTCTTATTAAATCTATCCATTTCTTATTTAAATCTACTAATTAGTAATAAATTAAAAGAAAATCTAATAAATTTTGTATTAAATAAAACATTCCATAATTCTCTTGTTACAGGTAAGCAGTTCATTATCTCCGAAAATACTAAATGACCTTTCATCGCAAGGTAAGAAACAGAAAATGTTTACGTTATAAATATCAAAGATCACGACATCATATTTCCCTTGTAAAAGTATCCATCGTGAAAAAGTTAAACGTTTATATTGATCGTTAGCTACTTTATTTCTTTGAAGAGCACTCAGTTTTTACGACCTTCCAGATAAAACTCCGTTCACGCCGCCGGGAATAGGTATCGTTTGTAAAATTTAGAGCAGAAATAAGCGAATGCAAACAACTTTTGAATATTGAAACCGTTATTGTTATTCGTAATATATCTTCGATGATTTTAATGAAACGGGATTGGACACCCTTCTCTTTATATGCATGGGCATGATGTTTTGTTGAAATGTATAATTATTCATATTAAATCGGACTTTTCCCTAGTAAGTTTGTTTCTTGAAATAATAATAGTTTAATACTTCTTTTGACCCGCGATTACTATCGAGCAGTTACCGTTTAACATTTACTACTGATGGGTAGGGTAGACCAATTTCCGTGCGCGCCATGAGCGCCGGTATGGGAGTGTAATTCGTAATATATTAGAATTTGCGATAGAATAGGGACGCAACATGAGCTTGTTACCGATATAAGTAAAGAAGTAGAGACATTTATTCTATCAGAAATAATTAAATATACATTAGGTTTTCTGCTATTAAAGTAATATGCATAAACACACGAAAAATAAGAATAGTACATATTATAGCAGCGTTGCATGTACCTATAAATAAAATGGAAAATGTATGAAATCAGTGATTGTGTGCACGACAGAGGATTTAAAAAAACACTTACCGTTTTAAGCGTCTTCCAAAGATTGACAAACTGGAGGAACTCGATTGTATATTTTAAACATCAGGTGCGTTTCTAAGGTTATTTCTGAAAAACATGTCCGCCGTGAGGAAAAAATATGTTTATATTCGAAAAACGAGCGTTCTACATCTAGTGATGTTATACTCGCATAATCAAAATACTTTGTTAAGCAACTTAACGCATCTGTAGACGTGCCCTCACAAATACGTGTTATGGTGTCAAAATCTGCATTTCTGTCTAAAACACTCTCAAATTTAATTAGAACACTTTCACTTTTTGCGTCTTCTACAGCACACAGTTGTGCGTGAACATCTTTAACGATTTGCTGTGATTCCTCTAACGACAGCGACGAATTTTCTAATTTTGTTATTGCTTCTTCTAGTCCCAAATAATTCTCACGAATACTTTGTAAATCCATTTTAATCTGGGCCTCTTGAAATTTTTTCTGGCTTGGATTGATGATTTCGGATCGAATGATAAGACCACGTCCTTAATTTTTTCAAAATGTTCATGATAGTAAAACTCCGCCCGTAACCATGTACCCCAACGTTTCAGAATCGGCTGTGGTGGCTCAGGGGTATGGGGACACAATTCGTGAAATTTCCGAATACGTTTGAGATTTCAGGAATACTGCCTTTGTACTCGATATTAAAGCATATACCTCTGGATAACATGTACGAACCTGTTCTGCCACAAGGTGTAGAGCATGGAGTTTACAAGTAATATGTAACAAGTTAGGACAATATTTTCTAAGAGACCGACCTACAGAACACATGGTTGCGGCACCATCGGTCATAAACATTAATACTTGGTCTTTCGAAAGTTTCAATTTTTCCAAAGTATCTAATAGCACCTCTGAAATTTTTTCGGCATTACATTGTTGCGTAATGCTAATAAAATGCTAATAAAATTGAAGACGTTGGTTGATGTGGTTCCATAGTACGCGCCATCACATTAACTACATATTGTTTTTTGCTATCAGTTGTTTCGTCCACACATAACCACAGTTTTTTATTTTTCAATTAGGCTTTGATTTTATTTTCAACCTGTTTACTCACCGGTGGTAAATTCCTTCGTAACGTTGTCGTTCTCGGTAATGTTTAATTCGCGTATTTATTCCAAAATGAAATAAATGAATCATTACTTAACAAGGTAAACGGCAGTGTACACACAATCATAGTTACACATAGTTCATGTATAAACTGTTGTCGATTAATTTTGTTATTATTGTGCTTCGAACTGCTTACGTGTTCTTTACAATGTGTTTTTGACCAGCACATTAGATATGTATTGCACACTAAACATTTAATTTTTGAGCCATCGTATATTAAGTCCGGGAAATCCATAATAAACTTATTCACTTCGTCTGACAATGGTTCTTTTCTAGATTTATGTGTCGACAACATTTTATTACATATGCTTACACTTACATGCAGTCTAAGCAAGTACCAAACGCATACTGAATGCTTTTTCTTAGTTTTGATTCAATACAATCATCCTTACATCGGCGCACATGGCGCGCACGGAAATTGGTCTGCTCTACTGATGGGTCCTGAGGACCCTATAATAATTAATAGAGTCGGCAAAGAGGGATAAGTTTCAATGCAGTGCGGAGGACAATGTAGAGGGACCTAGCGGCCGTATCATAGCAATCGTTCAGTAACTTTTACTTACTCGCATCATTTATGTTCTTGACTTTCATGAGTGAGAATAGGCAATGCGGACGCAGGAATGTTTACACATAAAAATATATTATATAACGTGCTGAAAAACTGTTCTGAAAAGCTTCCATGAAATCACAAACTGGGTGGCATCTATTAAATATTTGAATCATTAAATATGTTTCCGCACTTGTTTCATTCAAATTAGTACGGCGTGCGGAATAAATATTTTTCAATGATGAAAACGACCGTTCCACATCGAGTGATGTTAAATTTGTAAATTTAAAGTAACCGTTGTGACGACTTAATGGATCTATCGACGCACCTTCACAAATTTGTCTTAGTATGAGAAAATCTGAATCCTTGCCCATAACACTTTTTACCTGACTATCTTGAAAAATTTTCTGGCTCAAATTGTAAAACTACCTTCTTTACATCATCAAAATGTTCGCAGTAGTAAAACGCAGCCTCTAGCCATGTTCCCCAACCCGTGGTAACCGGCTGTGGTGGTACAGGCACTTTGAGACACAGTTCGTGAAATTTTTTTGTAGGATTTGGGGACTTTAGAAACACTGCCTTCGTATGAGTTATTAAAGCATTTACTTGTGGATAACATTTAGGTATCAATTGCGCCACAAGGCTTAAAGCATGAATTTTGCATGTTACATGTAACATATTGCCACTCTCTTCTTTAGCAGATCGGCTTAAGGGAAGCATGTTAGCGGCACCGTCACTCACAAACATTAAAAGTTGGTTTGTTGAAACTTGAAATTTCGTTTAATGCGCTCAACACCACACTTTTAAAATTTCATCGCTAGTACATTTTGCAACTCTTTTGGAAGCAAGTAAGATAGAGGATGACGGTTCCAATTTTTCCATTGTACGTATCATCACATTCACCACATAATTTTTTTGCCAACCGATCGGCACACAACCACAATTTTTTATTTTTCAATTCTGCTTTAATTCTTCTTTCAACATGGTCACGGGCAGATGGCATAAGGTTTCTTATCGATGTTCGACTTGGTAATGTATAATCCGAATACTTGCTCCAGAAGGAGACAAATGCTTTTTGGTCTAGTAAAGTGAACGGTAGATTACATATAATAAGAGAAACACCTATATCAAATGTTAATTGTTCGCTGTATCATTTGCCACGTATTGCAGAATTTTATACTTTTTAGGTGGCGTTCACACTTCCACCTGCTGTCACACGTCAAATAGTCGTCGCATCTTACACACTTAATTCTACCGCCTTCATATTCTAGATCCAGCATACTCGCTATTTTCTAGTTTCTTCGAAATACGCCGTTTCCGAAAAATACCTAAATGCGACATCTTAACAGTATGTGTGTACTTACATGCACTCACAACGACCCGTGGAATAATACTGAATAGTATGCTTTGAAACGGACGCTTGAGATTCCGTTCCCCGTGCTTCTCCACTCTACGTTGCTCTCATTACAGCACTGGAAATCGCCATACTTTGCCGAGTCTAATAATTATGATACCGGTAACGCCCGTGTGACACGGAAGTTATGTTCCAAACAATTGTCGTTACAAACCAACAAAACCAAAATGACATCACAGTCTAGATTACAGAAATTAATTAAATTAGCATTTTCTATGGATTAAAGATAAAACTTCACAGAACTTTTCCGTAGAATTCAAATTTTGAGGAAAATATACAGGGTGCTATTTAAAATAAAAAAGTTAGGGTCGTTTCCGGTAAAATCGGAAGTGATAGAATGTGAATGTTAAGCTGAATTGAAATAAAATTAGGTTGAATTGAAATAACATTAGGTGTATATTAAATGCCCCAAGTTTCAAATTTTTATGTTATTAGATAACAGAGGTACGCCATTGGAACAACATATCAGAAACATGGTGTATATCATAACAGTTTCTGTTTTTTTGTTGCTATTGTTAATTTATGGAATACTGAAGACATATACATGTAAATTACGTTGTCTAAGATTACGTACGTATGTGCTAATTAACAATAAATTATAAATCTATGGTAAACTTTTAGCTTTTATTTATTTTCTCATTTGAATTCAGTTTATTATTTGACAGGAAATGTCTAATTCATTTTATGTGTTATTCACTCATTCTCTTTCAGTATCTTTTGCATGTATCTAATCGTACCTATTATATACAAGAAATTTTGTTCAAACAATTTAATTCTTCCAACTTACACTTTTATTTTCAAATGTAAAAATGTAAATTTAAGCCGACAAAAGCGTTTTCTCATGATCAGCGAAACTGTTAATGAAGAGAAAGAACGCGTTAAATGTGTAGTATATTAACTCGCGGACCGGTGGTTCCAATATACCATGTACGGAGAGAATATCGATAATACGTAGTCTTGCAAGTTGTCATCTGCCATATAAGATTGTATATAACTTGCGGCAGCGATCTAATATAAGGCAATAGCTACTGATGAGATTGTTAGATCGAAACGCACACGTCGATGTGACCATTGTTTAAATACGTTGCGTATGTCCATGTATACATATACAGATATTTTTTTCACATTTACGTATTCATTGGACAAAAATAATCGTAGGGCATGTGTAGAAACTCTTTATGTGAAGAAATTGCCATCCATCGTCTAAAATCAAGCCATCATAACGGATCACGTTTGTAGTAAAATTTTTGAAATCGGAATCAATGAAATCAAAATTTTATAAGAACACCAGAAAATAGGATAACATATCTGCTCAAGCACTGTAGCACTTTTTAAATTAAAATTATTAAGTATTTTTTCAAATTTTTTTACGAACAATTTAAGACATTTTAAAAAGATGACCTGTGATTGGCAAAATGACGATATTGTAAAGGATTCCGTTTTTTTTGCCATTTCGTAACGACACTCTAACAATATCTATTCTAAAAGCGCGGGCAGAGCAAGTTAACAACAAACAGAAGGCTATCTTACCTTGGAGGAAAAGGTTAATAGACTCGATTTGTTCCTAGTTGCTGTCTGCAATTCTCTAAGACACAATAATATCAAGTTCCTTGTCGGACTTTGCTTGTATCTTATAACCACGCCAAACTTAATTAACTAACTTCTGTACATTTTGTAATTTTGTGTTCGTGTGAGATATTTTAAAACTTTCGAATAATTTTTAGTATGTATAATTTTGGTTTGTCTACAAACTATTTCAACGGTGGCAAAAGTCGATTAATAAGTAAACAAACATTAACTTACAACACGTTCAAATCCAGTGAAATTAGACCGGGCAAATGCAGACATGTGAATAAAGAATCCCTGAACATGCTTTTCGCTTCGAGCATAGACAAGGGTTGCCATATGTGTTTAAATCAGACAAAAAAAAATAAGAAAACTCGGATAAATAAATATTGTTGACGTAGTCACGATTCAGAATCCCCGTCCCCCGTGTCATCAAAAATTACCAAAGCAAAGAGTCCCCACCCCACTTTTGGTGCTTACGTAATTCTTGAACGACTCTCATGCTATCCCTTCGTGATATATGGGAGCCACCTAGTTATTCCTCAATATTCATGAATTAATGGACTAGACATTTAACGTATTCTTTGTTTCCAGCAACAGCGTGGCTGTTCGTAAAAAAGCGCTTTTTCCGGCGGCCTTCTTTTAGCCGTTAGATGTCTCGAGATCTCTTGTCATTTCACGTATAAGATTGTGTATTACCTGCAGCAGCGACCTAACATAAGGATATTTCAGTATGTGAACTGATGAGATCGTTAGATCGACGCATATGTGTTTATACGTTGAAGTGAACATTGCTTAATTCGTTGTATTCATCTACAAATTTATTTTGTATATTTTTGTATTAATATATTTACTCTTATTGTTTATAGAGGAAAACCTGTTGGTAATATTTTTATAATAATTGCTTGACGAGAATCTAAGATTATATCATTTTACGCATCATCATTATAATTATACCCTAGAAGACTTATTTCACTAACACTGAACAAATCCGGTTCAAAATTCGAATTTCCTTAATATAATTTATCTTTCCAACATTATCTATCCAAATTCTGAAATTAAGATATAAAATGAAAGCTTAATTTATAGGCGCGATAATAAAATATATGTTTACCCTACGTTACGCAACATTAGCCGGAGTATATCTGCTATGTGGAAATTGATTTTCCTCAATATTCATGAACACCATCTCTACATATCTATCCACATCCATCCCCCTATATAGCTGAATTAAATGGAGACGCACGTATAGATAGATGATGCGCGAGGAACATTATATTTGACATCAAACAAAAGCCGAAGCCAATCAATTTCATTATTAATGAGTTTACATATAGAAGCCGGGATCGTCAGGGTACTACAGCTGTTTATACAGGCTGATCTGATGAGAAATCCCAACTAGTTCGTGACGGAATATTGAAAAATTCATTTTTACTCTCCGATGAGGGCATATTTATTTATTATGAGAGTCGATTTTATTCTGGGAATTTCGAAAATTAAGTTCTAAGTTTAACGCAATATTATCACGCTCTAATAGAACCCATAACGCCAATATTAAAATTTTATTTATAACAGAATATAAAATTTAAATAAAAACATTTTTAAAAACTAATTAACATCGAAATAAACCATAATTTGAATAAAAAATTCTTTCAATGAAAAATAACTGTTGACGAAATTTATACAAATATTCGACAGTGTGCTACGAGCGATAGTAATAATAAATAACTCCAAGGAACTCCAGGAACTTTAGAAATATAGTAGCGTTCCAATTACTTAAATTTTGTGGGCGGGTTGCTTTTGAAAATACAAACCAATGAGCCAGTACCCTAGCTAATCCTCAGTGAAGACGGCGTGGGGTTCCTTTCGAAATGTTCACACGTAACCAACCAGCTATTAATTAGAAAGAGGGCGCTACCGTGTATTATTTGTTGTGTTGGATTGTAAATCGTTATTATATGCCACACGGAGGACCTGGAGAAAAATTCGACCCACCAGATGAAAATAAAATATGTTAAGGGCTAAGCTACTACAATCAAAAGGAAACACTCACTTACATATTATAATTACCAGATTTATTAGGGAAGTGTTACTCCTCAATAATTTTGAAAAGACAAGTATAAACAGTTTCTATGAAGCGAACAGACCTACACATATATAAATCCAAAGAATAACAGTTATATCTCAACAAGTAGTCGATATCAGCAAACGGGTGAAGCCTTGTATATAAATTGCAAAAATAAATGAGAGATATTTGAAGCAGGCAAATGGAAGAATTATTATTATATCACCCGAAAAGTATATTAATAAAGGGTTTAAAGAAAATATAATTAATTACAGTTGTTTCTGCCTGACAGGCGTTTGTGAAATCTGAAATCTCGACGTTCGTACATTCAAAATTATGCATAAGCAAATAAGGTCAATGTGAGTCATAGAGTAATTAGAATTAAAATAAATATCTGGTATATAATCGAGATTGTTTGCTGTAAGGAAAATAAATTTAAAAAAGCAACAAGAACTAAATATTAAGCTTAACAATTAACACTCCAAAAATAAATTGGTTGTTCCTACAAACTAAATTAAATAAAATTTTATGACTTAATAAAAAGCATTAATTAATATGTGAAAAGGTGAATTAAATATTATTTGCCAACGGGCATCTATCTATACATTAACGAACGCAAACGGAATATTGTATTTTATAGACACACAGAAAAAGAAGAAAAACATTCTATAAATTTTTCCGCCAAAATAAGCTCTTGTAAAGACTTGTAGTAACAATTAACGACGGTCTTAATGAATTACAGATCGTGAAGTACAGAAACGACAGAACTTAGCTTCGTCGAAGGAGCAATCTCCGTCTTCGACACAAATGGCGATCCTTTGGTCAAGATAACTTAGCACGTGGCCATCTCTCACGCTGCGTAGCACCGGAATGATCTTAAATCTGGGATACTCTAGCCAATCTTCCACTTAATTGCAGTCCCAGATTGTTTAGGGTATTCTTAGTACGCAAGTAATTCTTCCTCGGGCCGCTATCGAGATGACTTGTACAAAACCAACAGAAAGCCGTTGCCATTAATTAGTTTTCTGAATCTAGGCACACATCTACCACAATAGATGATTATAAATTCGTAATTAACACAATCAACTAGTCAAAATCACATAAAAAGGGCCTCGACTCAGGAACACGTGCAACTATTTGAAGACACAAAATGTGTCTCAAATGCAAACGATCACTTTCGCTCACACCCCTCCTACCGACCTTCTATTCGCACGACAAGTACAATATAGAAATATACGTCTACATCGCCCGAACATAATTACAATATACAGTAAGAAGTCAAAGGTCGCTTGACAAAATATTCTAACAAGTGTTTGAGTTAATTTGTTTCGCATGGAATGGGCAATGTTTGCAATTAAATCAGCGGTAGTACGAGCTTTGTTGTTTCGAAAACCGTAAATGAACGGTTTTATATGGCTGGACAGGAAACAATCGTTTGGGTCTAAATCAGGCAAGCTGGCAGGCCACCGAATAGCGCCCCAATCAGTAAACAATCTGCTATAAAATATACTGTTTACGTATTGTTGCATACAAGGTACGATACCACTCTGCAAAAGAAGTAAATAACTTTGTGAATTTAAATTTCCTTCATTATCAAAAGGTTTAAAGATACGGTTCCCTAAAAGTCCTGTCCGAACATTAACCTTTTGCTTATATTGCATTCGGGTGTCATAAAATGCACGATTATTGTCCTTAGATCAGTACCGCTCAATAGCAAAATTTTGATGATCTAAAGGGAAGGAAAACTGGTTTCCTTAGTAAATATTTTCCGCTTCACAAACTTTCGTATTTATCTAAAGAAAAATATATCATTTGATTATCGTAACTTGTAAGAACAGTATTTATTTTTTTAGAGACCCTACGAACGACATTGTTTGAGACGGTAAGTTGCTCAGGAATTCCTCGGCTACATAATTGCTGTTGTCCTTCTACTGCAGTGCAAATGAGAATATATCGTTCTTGATCTTGTGAAGGTCTTTTCTGTTTATGTTGTTGCGGATATAAGCAATCACAGCTTTCAAAATTATTAATAACATAAATTTTGTTTGAACTGAACGTGTAATTTGCTTCATTGAGTGACCAGGATTATGTAATTTGGTAACAAATTGCTTTAATAGACAGAAACAAGAAAAATCCCTAACCACAATATAAATCAATAAACTCAAAATACTTATTTCGAGTTTATTGATTAGAGAACAGTTGTTTATTAATTAAAGAACAGTACATTCCTTAATGATTTATTTAAGAAAAATTATGGTATATATACAAATTCCATATACAAATTTTATTCTAGCGGTTCTAAACATGTTAATTTTATACGAGGTTTGTCCGGAAAATACGTATAAAAGTTTAATAATAACTTTATTTTACAGTTTGCAGCCACCGCCTGGGGGAACTACTGCTGTAACAAATCCCATCAACGCTCAGTTCGAGTCAGAGCGCTCTGCGTGTAAGTAGGACTGTGCGGCTGCTTGTTGAAAGTTACCCTTTTTCACCTGCCGTCGGCATGGAGCTCTCTCTGATTGAGGAACAGCGCATCAACATCAAGTTTCTTGCAAAGCTAGGCAAGAATGGCCGTGAGATTTTTGAGTGTTTGAATCAAGTTTACGGAGACAATTCTCTGAAGGAACCAACCGTGAACAAGTGGTTAAAAAGGTTCCGGGAAGGCCGAGAAGAAGTGAAAGATGACCCTCGCCCAGGACGCGCGTCGACATCGAGTTCTGATGAAAATGTTGAACGAATTCGGGCTTGTGTGCTCAAAAACCGTAGATTGACAGTCAGAATGAGTGCTGACGAGCTGTCAATCAGCAAAACAATCGTTCACGAAATTCTGACACAAAAACTTGAAATGAAGAAATTGTGTGCGAAAATCGTACCGAAGCTCTTGACGCCTGAACAGAAAGCAAAGAGGGTTCAGTGCTGTGAGGATTGGTTGGAAGCAGAGGAAAGAGGGGACTTTCTCAACCGAGTCATCACTGGAGACGAGTCCTGGTTTTACGAATTCGATGTGGAGCTCAAATCTCAAAGCAAGGAATGGAAGCTAGCAGGAGAACCGAGAACAAAAAAGTCGCGAAAATCAAGGTCCAATGTGAAGACAATGTTGATTGTTTTCTTTGATTGTAGGGGCATTGTTCACAAGGAATTTGTCCCTCCTGGCCAGACAGTGAACGGAAATGTTTACGTTGAAATTTTGACACGTCTCAGAGCTCGTGTGGCCCGAGTTCGACCGGATTTGGCACAAGGGGGCAGGTGGATCCTTCATCACGACAATGCGCCCGCTCACACGTCGCTCGTTGTGCGTGAGTTTTTGGCCCGAAGCTCAATCACCGTGACAGATCACCCGCCTTATTCACCCGATTTAGCCCCTTGTGACTTCTTCATGTTCCCGAAATGCAAAATGGTGCTTCGGGGGCGGCACTTGGGAGATGTGGAAGCCATCAAGGCAGAAACGACACGCCAACTGAACAGCATCACAACTGAAGACTTTCAGCAATGTTATCAACAGTGGAAACGGCGTTGGCAGAAGTGTATCTCGTCTCAGGGGGAGTACTTTGAAGGAGACCATATTGTAATACCTGAATAATTGTAAAATAAAGTTATTATTCAACTTTTATACGTATTTTCCGGACAAACCTCGTATATATATTATATAAATTTCATACAGTAAATAATAAAGAATTAAAACACTTGGATTGTTTCACTATGAGATTTATTTAAATTCTCTAACATCTGTTTCGGCTGTTATACCATTCTCAAAGAGATCTATAAATCTAACTTAAAGACTATCGCACTTGTTCTTATATGTTGTCTGTTCTTGTGTGTAGTGGGGGTGGTACTATGTTGTGTATTACGGTGTCTATAAAGGGTGTATTGGCATATTCTATCTGTGTGTTGGTGATTGATAGATTTTGTTTTTTCGCTAGTTTTATTTCTAATATTTCTAGTAGGTCCAATCTCTTGCTTTTTGTGATATTGTGTATTAAGTCGCAGTTATCTATATCGGGGAAGTGGTTGAGTTCTATACAGTGTTCGGCAAAGCCTGTGTTTTTCTCACTATATAAAATTGACTTTTTGTGTTCTTTAACTCTGTTTTTAATCGCTCGTCAACTTTGCCTAGATAGCCTCACAGTCTTTACATTTTAATTTATAAACACCTGATTGGTCCATTTTATCTCTTTTATCTTTGTTGTTGCTAATCATTGTTCCCAATTTTGTTTTATTTAGCCAGCTTATTTTGATATCTAATCCTTTTACTATTCTGTTTATTTTATTAGTGAGTTGGGGTATGTATGTAATTTTGTGCCATCTTTGTATATTTTCTGTCATTTTCGGGTATAGGTATTTGTTCTTATTATTTTGTATTTCTTTACGTTTTAACAGTTTATCTACGATTTTAGGGCCATATCCATTATTTCTTGCGATTAATTTAATTGTGTTTATTTCTGTATTAAAATCTGTCTTGTTTAATGGTGTGTTTGTGGCTCTATGTATATAACTATGGAATGTTGACATTTTTATTTTCATCGATTGTTTAGCGTTTGCGTGTAATATGTTGTCTGTAAAAGTGGGTTTTCTGTAGATTTCAAATGTAAGCTTATTATTATTTCTGTTTATTGTAATGTCTAGAAAGTTTATTTTCTTGTCTTTTTCTGTTTCTTTTGTAAATTGTATCTTGTGGTTCATAGAATTTATTACTTTTAGGAACTCCGTTAATTGCCTATCTGTACCCTTCCATATGCAAATTACGTCGTCTACATATCTGGCCCAGAAATGGACTTGTTGAATTAATTCTTTATTATTTACTGTATGAAGTTAAAATGTTTCACCAAGAAGTATCTGCAACAACAGCCGAGAATATTATATAAATGTAATTAAAATCGACGACATTCAATATTTGTTGCTGTATCACTGATATAACCTAGTTTAAGTTACGGTGTTCGCACAGATGCTTATAATACATTTTGATGCTCTCATAATTCTTGCATTTCATAATTTTTACGCGATAACTGTTTAGAATAATGAATTGGTTTATTTTAAATTCCTGACCTATGATTGTTTCTGTATCAGCAATATACTGAACTAGTTTAAATTAACACCTGACTTGGATATGCAAGTTATTTGATCGTTAAAATATAATACGTAACATATACAGTACGATAATTATACAATATGAACTACACAATCTTATTTAAATTAAAATCTTGTTTAATCAGTGATTGAACAGCAACTAAGTTATCATCTTCAGTAGAACAATCTGAAATAGAAGAATAGTGTTAAACGTAGCGTATTTGGTTATGGTACAGCCTTTGAAGATATGTTACGTTTGACGCAATTTTTATTTTTCAGACTATTCTACTGGAGATGCATCTATTGTTTTCTTAAGCGAAAAAATTTCCATAGCTAGATATAAAATAGTATAAACGGAAATTATAGTAAATATGCCGAGCAGAGAAACAAGCAATCGTTAAGAAAAAAAATACTAAATTAATTGCAAACAATAAATAGAATTACTATAAAATGTGACTCAACGATAGTTGCGGGCCATTGCGGGGCGCTGGTCCATTATCCACGTGTGTTCAGCATCTAGCGCTATCTGTAAGCACCAAACGATATCCGCATATTATCCATTACTAAAGACGGCAGACTATGTGCCAGACAGACAAGAATCATTTCACCATGTGTACTAAATATTGTTTTGGATACTATAATATAAATATGTTTTGAAGGTGCATCTGTTATTGCCAATAATACCACTTTTTCTTTAGAATAAATGTTTCGTTCATTGTTAGAAATACAAAATAATGTTTTTTTTTATTTTGATTTAGAACCGTAAAATATATGTTCAAATTCTGTTATCTCTTTGATAAATGCATGTATGGAAATATTTAGGAAACTAAATATAAACTATAACTACCAAATATATGTTTTTCTGCCCCGATATGTAAACAAAGCGAGAGGAATGAAAAATAATATTTAGTACAGATGGTGAAATGATTCTTGTCACCATGCACCGGGCACATAGTCTGCCGTCTTTATCATTACTAATAGGTGACTGGTGACTACAGGACGCTTGCCCATACGGTATAAGTACCTATTCCGCTATAATTATTACGTCTGTCACCTTTTTTGTCGCCAACGAACGAACAGTCACAGAAAAAGTGTAATCGAAATTAATGTTGCGTGGCGCGAATTTATGTGCAGTAATTTTTCTATTGGCACGAAATGGTTAGTCGACACTAAATCATAACTCATAGACGCTTCCTCTGGCGGCCATCGTCCGTTCGTACCCAGTCGAAATATCTCCTCAGTGACCGGCTTATCAATACCCTACCGCTCGCGCGAAAGATTAATTATCTTAAGAGTCTAGCGCACTGGTGTGTTCCGAGAGACCGTTCGCACACTCGATAGGTTAAGGCGTTTCCCCAGCAAATCGTGATTTATCGCGCCATTACCGGCTGAGATGTGGAATTATATTTAAAGTGTAGTTTAATAGAAATGCAATTTTTAAAACGGAAATCGGAATGTGGAATTGAGAGAAACTATTTTTCCACGCTAGTTTGATCTCGTAGATTTTCAATGGATTATAAAAATGTAGGTATTTGGTATTAAAATTAAAAGATATTTCTTTGTATTAATCGGATTACTTTAACTTTCTTTCTTTGAGAAGTATTATTAAAAAATAGCGAAGCGAATGTAATTTATTTTCTATTATTACTTGTTCTGCTAAAGCATAGCATATCTATTTAATTTTAACTTGCCTTCTTCTTAATTGCTGGTGATTATATTGTCTGCCAAACTAGTTGAACATCCCGGAACAGCTCTGGCTCTGTGTGTTCAGGCAATCAACGATCTGTAACATAAAATAATGAATAATCAGCGTCCGTGAAAATATCAGTATTAAATGGCATAATCTCAGTGGCTGCAAGACCAGATATAATATTTTGTTGGCTTAAAGCTTTAGGAAGAGCAAAATTGACCATATCAGGAGTGTCATAAATGGATAAAGTCTTCCCAGGGTTATTTATCATCCAATTTTCAACTGCTGCAAAATAATACTTTTAAATAGTCCAAAAACAGATTTATCCAGCGGTTGAAGGTGGTGGGTCGTATGGGGTGGTAAAGACAATAAAATGATTCCATTATTTTTGCAAAAATTCAACACAGCTATAGATAAATGGGAATCGTGGTTATCCAAAATAAGCAAACAAGGCTGCTCTTTTGATAACTTGACGTGGTTATGGAAATGTTTAATGAATAAAGAATGAAGTTCCAGTCATCCAATCCGTGGAATACCTATGCGGTTCCGATGGACCTTGGAGGCCGGCTTTTATTGAAGTGATCTTTGAAGTACACCCTGGGAAAGATGAACATTGGAGGGACTGAGTTTCCAATAGCACTAATTGCAGTGGCTAGGGTTACAGTGGTGCCTCTTTCTGCTGATGTTGCCTTGCCCACTTGGCGCGTCCCCTTTTTTTGTAACAATTTTTGAAGGCCTTTGGGACAGTTTGAACCCCAGTTTCGTCACTATTGCAAATATCCTTACTTTCAAAATGGTATTTATTTAAAACTGTCTTTAAGTTTGTAAAAAAATTACCGACATTGTGCCTATTGAAACTGGTCGCCCGACTTAGCTCGTAGCCTCCGGAGATCTAATTGAAAGGGTAGGGTTTCTTTTCATATATGCCGTAAACCAATCGGCTGTTGCAAACTCTTCATTAATCCAACTATTTGGTATATTTACGTTGTTAGCGACAACTAGTTCATATGCCCAAGCTCATATATCCTTAGGAGACAAGCCGTAGTAATTTTTTTAACTATGAATAATATACTCCTTCAGCTGAAGTTCCAAATTAGCATTAAGTACTTGTCGATGTTTAGCATAATCCATTCGAACCTCTGGATTTGTTTCTTTTTTTTTGTATCTAAATATGGTCGTCTTGTCGATTTTGTAGGTTTTGGCAACCTCTCTTAATGACAGTATAACTTCTTTAATGTCGGCATACGCTCTTTGAAATCTTTCTTGCGATATTTCACCTCGCTTGGTCTTCGTTTTGTAGTTGCGAACCATTACGTACCTAAAACAAGAAAACATGTAAGAAAAATTACTTGGGGTAAGTTGATGCAGTGTATCAACGTGCCTCATTCATAATGTATGTGCTTACCCCAAATGACGCCATTACGTTTAAATCGCAACTGACACAAAAACAAAGCAAATAGATATCTGACAACAACGAGAATTTCTTACCTTTAAAGTCTTTAACAAGATTCCTATACGAAGAAATATCTAGGGCAGGGATGGCGAACCAATGGCACGGGTGCGACAAGTGCCATTCGTTTGCAAGAACATATTGTGTCACGACTGAAGTATTAACCTGTAACAACCTTAAGGTATTAAGAGTTACTAAACTTATAATTTATTATGCATATTTTTGAACAATAAAATATTTTAATATTATAAGAAATTATTTTATCATTAAATCAGTGTAAAATATAAAAGTAATTATTAAAATTACCTTGAATTAATATATTATTTATTTTTTTCTTGTGTTGGTAATATATTTATTACTTTAATATGTGAAGAAATATGTTCTTGCAAACGAATGCAGAATAAATTATTTATTTTATAACAATATTATTAAAATATATATTTTTTAGAATTTCTTATTATGGCTAGTTAAATAAAAAAATTATCCGAAACATGTAGTAACAGAGAATTTCAATCTTGGTGGACCGATAGATACGGTATCATTGAAAAGGACAGTAAAGCAATTTGTATTTTATGTTCTAAAACTGTAGTCTGTAGAACATCTGCAGTAAAGCGGCATTATGAAACCAACCATAAATTTCTTCTCGATCGAAGTGTAGAAGAGCAAAAGGAGTATATATCACGTGCTTTAAAAAATAAAAATGCTCAAATTACTTCTTTTATGAAATATTTTGGAACTCGATCAAACACCACTGCTGCTAGTTATCAAGTTTCAAAAACTATTGCTCAATATGCGAAACCCTTTAATGAAGGCGAATTTTTAAAGGATGCTTGGCTGCAATATGCACTATACTTATTCGATGATTTCGAAAACAAAGAAGAAATTATCCAAAGAATTAAAGACATGCCGATAGCTAGGAATACAGTGAAAGAGAGAATTTTGGGTATGGCGGAAAATGTAAATTTTCAACAAAAAATTCATATAAAGTCTTGCGATTTTATATCTATGACGAGTTCACGAGTCTATCGACGTAACAGGCTCTGCTCGCTTAGCAATTTTTGTACGTTATTTTGTTCAAAACAATATTAAAGAAGAGTTAATAAGTTTATAAACATTAACAACAACAACAACAACAAAAGGATTAGACATTTGTAATGCAGTTATAGATGCATTGGAAAAAAGAGAAATATGTCCTTCTAAATTTGTGTCAGTTACAACTGACGGTGCCCGCAGCTTAACTGGACGGGAAAATGGATTTATAAATTTATTTACAAAACGTATTGGACACACAATTCTTGATTTTCATTGCATTATTCACCAACACGCGTTATGTGCTAAAACAGGTTTAAAAATGTTTGATGATATTTCGAGTTTTATAAGAAAATTAGTCAATTTTATATCAGCACGAGCACTAAATAAAAGAAAATTTCAAGAATTGTTAAACGAAGTAAACTCGTCGTACAATAGCTTACTTTTATACAATAATGTATGCTGGTTAACCCGCGGAAATGTTTTGCAAAGATTTGTAGATTGTTTGGAGGAAATAAGATTATTTCTAAATAATGAGAACATTATTGACCAATACACTCAATTATTGGATGTAGAATGGCTAGCAAAGTTATATTTTTTCACTGATTTATGTTCTCACTTAAATGAATTAAATATAAAACTACAAGGTGTTAATAAAACAGGCATTATAATGTTTGACTTAATCAAAGCGTTCGAAGTCAAATTACAGATTTTTAATCGTGATATTCTTTCAAATCCATATAAATATTTTCCGAATACAAAAAATTTTTTTTTCTGAAAGTGAATGTCACGAAAAGCCAAATAAAGAGTCATTAACGAAAGAATTTTCAACGGTAATTCAATCCCTGATTCAGGAATTTTCTGCAAGATTTACGCAGTTTAAAGAATTTGAAGAAACTTTAAAATTTATTTTATATCCTGATACAATACCATTTGAAAAATTAAATTTAAAAGTCTTTAGAATTAGAAATGGACAAAAAGGTTGTGTTTATGTATGACATGATTATATGTATTACCTTAGTATTAAAATAAACCATCCATTTTTTATTACTAATACGTGAAAGAAGTTTCTGAATCGATAGTTTATAAATAGTTCTTAAAATAGTTCTAATCTGCTGCATAAAAAATATTGCTAGCTTAATATTACTTTCCGTTAGAGCTGCTACGTCAGAAATATTTACATCGGAAAACTGCTACAAAAAGTAGCAGTTTCTTTTCATATTCGTTAGCTGCTACAAACTGCTAACGATAGTTAGCAGTTTCAAAATAGCAGTTTGCTTCGTAGCAACCCATCACTACTAATGATATTTAACACATACAGTAGCTATATGTAGTATAAATAACATGCAACATACATATAATATGTTACACTCTATCAAGTTACCTAGTACTTGAGAAATATACTTAATCATGTTACCTTTTCACATGTCGGATGTCACAAGTTGTTTATAAGCATTTATTGCTCAAATGACTTGCTTTCTCTCGTTTCCTTGGAGAAGAACACACATTTGTGCAGCACTGGTGCTGGGTTCTGCATCCATATTGAACATAATCTATTAATCTTCAAATCGAAGCTATAAAAAGAACTAATCAACACCGCAAAATAGTTAAAATAATATAATAATGATAATAATTTAATAATATGATAACAAAACTCTAGAAACGTAAACGTAATATAAAGATGTCAAAATATTTGACAATTGATGGCAAAAGCGAATGTTCTACGGTGTTATTTTGGCCAATAAGAAACAACTGTCACTTGGATCTGTTCAGAAATTTGTCTCTCTCTTTTTGGAATATACCATAATTCAATACGTTCTGAAAAGTATCGATTAAACTATTCTTATAACTGCACTTGCACAGGATACGATTTATAAAATTATTTAATTGCATTTTAAGTGTTATGCAGTAATGTATAACATATCCATCTGAAATATATGGTGTTTTATACAAAGTGAGAGTGCTGAAATGGCGAAAGACAAAAGTTGTAATACATCCAAGTATACGAAAAACATGTATTTTAAGGACAAAATCTCTTCAAAGAGCAATTGCTCGCATTTTAAACATTTCAAGAAAGATTGTATATAATTCAATTAAATATTATAAGTTAAAAAAGGCAAGAAGCAAAGATACTCCAAACACTTCGCCACGCTACACATATACATAGTTGCGAAGAGAAACCCTTACACTAGGACAGTGGAAATTCAGCATGATCTCTTTGATGTTGGAACCTCAGAAATTTCAGTAAGACTCAACGAAATGGGGCTGCATGGACGATCAGCTAGGATAAAGCCTTTGGTAACAAAACCAAATCGAACGAAACGATTGGAGTTTGCAAGGGTTCATCCAATTGAACCGTAGATTAATGGATATTAAATTAGATTTAAAATATGAATTTTTTTAACGATCAAATTTATTCAAACACTTATTAGTTATCATAAAGTACATCTTAATACTTAATTAAAATACATTATTAAAATTAAATAATTTGAAGTGGCCCATTCTCCTCTAGCAGACGCAAATATCTGCGGATGTCTCCCATCAGGCGCTGGACTCCAAATCAATTTCTCTCAGTTTTTCGTAAATTCGCCGTCATGTGGTTATGCACGTATAAAGCATTTGTTACAATATGAAACAGACATGTAAATAATTTACATATCTGTAACATGGACAATACACCACGTATTTTCAACATTTACTTCTGCTTAATACATATGTTTCTGCCATCTAGGCGTCATCAGTCAAGCTAATGAAGCAATGTATACAAATTGATATAAATCTGTTTAACAACTGATTTGTATCTGTATTTATATTTTATTGAAATCGCCCACAAAGATAAAGCAAGTTTTGTCCTATAAGGTGACACTATTTAATAAGTGACATCTTACGGACGAAAGACCTTCCGGACATAGTCTCTTTCGTCCGTAAGATGTCACTTATTAAATAGTGTCACCTTATAGGACGAAACTTGCTTTATCTTTGTGGGCGATTTCAATAAAATATAAATACAGATACAAATCAGTTGTTAACAGATTTGTATCAATTAGTAGGTATACATTGCTTCACTAGCTTGACTGATGACGCCTAGGCGGCAGAAACATATGTATTAAGCAGAAGTAAATGTTGAAAATACGTGGTGTATTGTCCATGTTACAGATATGTAAATTATTTACATGTCTGTGTCATATTGTAATTAGAAATGGAATTAGCTGAATTTCAGTCAAGTACCATATGGAACCAAAAATTTGTTGATTTAAGAAATGATTTAGAAATTATTGAAAGTAATCGATTATTGGATAAAATAAATAAAATTGCAGAAGATGAAATTCTAACTACATGGAATTCAATTCCTGACACGTTTAATTGTTTAAAATATTAGCAAAGGCAATTTTGTCAATATTTTCATCGACGTGGGCATGTGTTAATTTTCAGAATTAAATTTTATAAAAAATAAATATAGGAATAGAATGACGGATGAGTCGAGCTCTGCATGCGTACTGTTGAAATTAACTGAATATGAACCAGATATTAAATCTTTATCATCTTGTGTACAGCAACAAAAATCACATTAAAAACAATTGTTTTTAACGTGAATTTTGTTTCTAGCATATTGCTTTTTGTAAAACATTGATTAATAAAAAATTGTTTAAAGAAGAATTACTTTTATTTGTTTATTTAATTATACTTACGTATAGTTTCACCACGCGAACATTTCGAATGAAATTTTATTGTGGCACGTTACCTATTTAAAAAAGAATTTTTTTGACTTTGTGGCACGGACATCAAAAAAGGTTCGCCATCCCTGATCTAGGGGATTAAACAAATTTGACGTGGGACTTCAAACAACAACATAAATATTTAGTTTTCACCACTAAAAACCGATTTCTTGAATAACTTTTTAGTAGATACTGCTATTTCTCTAACAACACGTGTGAGTACAGATGTGGTCAAGAGCAACAAACTCTGAGACACTGACAAACCTGAGCTTGCGCGCCTCCTCTTAATTAGCACTGTATCAACTTGCGCGCGTATCAACTTGCCCCGGTCTCGTCAAATCAAAAGAAGCGAATAATTTCAAAAGCAGTGAGTGTATGACTTATTCGATATCTAGCTTTGCACAAATTGAAGGAGCTTCCCTTCACAGCAGAAATCATTCAAATTAACCATTACATTAGCACAAACATTTTTCGCATTAACTAGTAGACAATCATAGTTTAAGGGCGCTACGACTTCCTAGTAATTCATATACTATCCAGTAATTACCACTGTACCTAAATTACGCCTCTGCTCATGCGAATACTTATGTGTATGGCTGTGTATAATATCTATAGCTCTTCCGGTTTCAATGGAATTCATAAATGATAAATCATGGGATGGCGTCCGACCCCAATCAGTGTATTCCCCGGACTCCGCACGCGCTATGTGTATTATGTATTCTCTTTTGCGGACCTTGTCGCTGACCGAACCCTGCTACATCCACCATATAACATTGCCCCTGTAAATAATGAGATATCGTGTGCAGTACCCAGCTCGGTTCGGAGTGACGCTTTTTACACCCGAATTATTCATCAAAAACACTCGAATTAATAAGAGATTTGGATCGTGTTACAAGTCATCATCGCTTCCGACTGTGGCGAGTGTTTTATATTTATGAGCGGGTGTATATTTCGTGTTTCGTTAATTGGCACTCAGTTCTACAGTTACGAAGATTTGAGTTACTTATATTGTATTAGGGACATGTAAACTGGGTTAGTTGAAATTAAATAATTACGAATAAATTTATTCTTTCTTCCGGAAATGCCCGAATATTACGTGCACTTGTTTACAGGATAAATTAAAGGATAAACTCGGTACGATTTGATAGGAGCATTGTACGAATTCTTCATGGAAAATATAGATCTCGTATTGTTAGAATTCATATATACCGAGTGAGTTTTTTTCATATTTTGTATGGGAATCTCGGAAATTACAATAGATAGAGATTTTTTTAAATGGAGTTAAAAAGTGCAGTTTTACAAGCTTAACTTAGTGCTGTCGTTGTATTTCAGCAAAAGTTCACAGCTTACTAGATATTTGCAAAAAAATTAAATTTTTCTAATTACTACTAATTACTTTATTATTATATTTAGAGATAATTTGAAAAGGAAAAAATATTAAGGTAGCTATACCCTCTGTAATGGGACACATTACGCCCATCTTATTTCAAAGCAGTTATATCCATTTGTAAAATTTTAAAGAATATTAAAATTAATTTATTTAATCTAAAAAAGTCACATTGTATAAATTCTAATGCTTTTCCCGCCATTAAATATTATTGCAGAACATTTCGCAATAATATTACACACGTATTTCGATCAGTTCCTTCTATGCTAAATCATCATTTTGTATAGATAAGTGTGTATAGTTAGCCATACATAAACTCTATTACAATAATCCAGTGTCACATATACGAATCGTTAGAATAACTGTATTGCATCATCTACGAAACCAGTATGATCAAGAACTTTATAAGAAAGCCGGGGAATCACCAAGAGAAAACCGAAGCTCGGACGCATCAAGGAAAGCGAAAGGAAACACTCGACTCGAAAAAAGGCAGTCAAACGAGTCAAACGTGATACCCCTTAACGTGATAATAAAGTGAGGGAATACTGCAATAAAAGGACTTGGCTCAAGGGAGTCAAACGAGTCAAACGTGCTACCCTTAACGTGATAATAAAGTGAGGGAATACTGCAATAAAAGTACTTGGCTCAAGGGAGTCAAACGAGTCAAACGTGCTACCCATAACGTGATAATAAAGTGAGGGAATACTGTAATAAAAGGACTCGGCTCAAGTCAGTAAAAACGAGTCAAACGTGCGACCCTATAAGCAAGCGTAAGAAAGGGTTAACCGCATTTTGTGTACTTAAGTACAATAAGTACACAGTGTAGTAAAAGTATCACTTGCATAAAAGTGCAGTCATTAGTTAAAAGTGAATCCCACGCTTAATTACATCAGGGCTCTTGTCTGGAATACCCGGCACCCTGAAGCGTGAAGAAACAGTGTTAATACAGTGAACAAGTGCATCACTCCGGAAGCACCGAGTCAACGATAAAGTGAAATGGCCATTAGTGCTGCGATGAAAGGTTAGTCTTTATAAATACTGTTTATAAATCTGATCAGACTAAACAGTTTAAATCTGTGTTAAATTTACTGTATCTCGCCCCATATGTATATTAGTATTTAGTAAACTTTTCAGAATAGCCCTAAGTAAATTTGTAATTAATCATATGTAAATTAACAAGCTTTATTTATCAATATAAGTACATTTAGTAATCATTTGTACTTTTATTTCAATTCATGTAATCTAAGCTTTACTGGAAAAGCATATTAAACAAAAGAAATTGATCGAAACAATTATTAAGTAGAAAAAGAGGGATTCATTATTTTTTCACCTTAGTTTTCAAACACGCTTTGAGAGAGAAAGGCGTAAGTCGCATTTCGACTTACCCGCTCTATTTAAAGTCTTTTTCTATATCTCTCCGCTATTTTTAGCTAACCGGCAATTATAAAAGTACAATTATACCTTAGAGGGGGGTAATCCTCTTGGCGCCCGACAAAAACAGTAATTGAAAAGTCAATTACTTAATATTCAACTTTAATCTATATCTCAATATTTAGGATAACTGCGGCAATTAAGTAGTTTAACGAGAAAGTTATCGTTTGGACAGCACTCTCGAATCCCTCGAAGCCCAGGACATTATTAATATAACGAACCAATGTTAAGGGTAGTGAGAACTGTTACACCTCTACCAATTCGAATTAATTAGTTTTTTTTAACAGACTTGTTATTTTCGAGTTATGACGCAAACTTTTGTTTTCTTAAATGGCACTCATAGTTGGCTATGACATCATTAAAAAGAGCTTACAGCTATGTGCAATTTTAGATTAGGCTACGTTAGATTTATCCAACCATGCTTTAAGTACACTACACAATGTGTCGATTAAAGGGTTAAAGCTTTTAAAGGGCATAAATAACCCCCGCGATCTTGACGCCTACGAAAGCATTCATATCGTTTAAAACAAACAACATTCAATGAACGGTAATATAGCACCGATTCCCTTCACTTGTCTCTTTTCATTCTTAGAACCATAAAAGGGTCGTCGACGTTTTAAATTGAAGTATTAACACATGTTTGAGTGCCGTTTCCTTAAGAGAGGTATTTTTTGTCGATCTTGCGTTCGATATATTTCAAATTGGAGTTTAAACATATGTGAATGCCGTTTCCCTAAGAGAGGTAAATTTGTCGATCTTTTTCGTTAGATATATTTGCATGTTTAAATTAGTCTATACGTGGACGCCGTGTAAAGTAGTTGTTGCGTAAGCGGTGTTCTAGCTTTACTGTGCCCCATGTGCGACACCTTGATTAGTGGTTTTACCTACTGATGATGACAACTTAGTTGTCGAAATACGTATTTAGGATACGATTAATAATTGTGTTAAGGGGTTATATACTTTTTTTAAGAATATACCTATCCTCGTAAAATTATACTTCTTTCTCCATTTAACCTAATCTCTATCTATCGGAGTTATTGCAATCCCATACAAAAAAAAATTAAAAAAACTTATATTTTGTTCATTATCCCAAAAGAGACCCACACACTTTTCGTCCGTTTTCTTTTAAAATATTTTGTAAAATAGACAGCACTGTTGCCATAAAAAAAATCAAATTAGCCTTGGATTTCAAATATGCGATAAGAAAAAAAATGAAAATATATCCAAAAAGAACGAAACATTTTCTTATATTCGTGGATAAAGTTTCATTAAGATACGAAGGATGTACAGTATTTAATGTCCCTAACATATAAAACAATATTCTTTTTCAACATAGTCACCCTGCACTTGAAGACACTTATTCCACCTAAGTTCTAACATATTTACACCTTTTTGAAATAACTCTGGGTCTTGATCACAGAAGAATTCTTCAACTGCTGTCTAACTTCGTCATCGCTATTAAATTTGGTCTCCCGAAGACTTTCCATTAGTTTTGGAAGTAAATCAAAATCACTAGGAGCTGAGTATGGTGGATGATTCATCAACTCGAAACCTGCATTGTTAATTGCACTTAACGAAACAAAGCTCTTATGCACTGGACCATTATCCTGATGAAACAGAATTCCACGCGCCAACTTTCCTCTTCTTTTTTCTTTGATGCAATCACGAAGTTGATTAATTAGTGAAGCGTAATACTGGCCCGTGATTGTACGTCCTCGTTCCAGGTCATCAATTAATAAAATTCCCTTGGCATCCCAGAAAATGGTGGCCATAATTTTACCTGCCGAGGGTTGGACTCTAAACTTGCGTGGTGGTGGATATCCTCGATGTCGCCACTCCTTGTTTTGGACTTTCGACTCGGGATCGAAATGGTGAATCCAGGTTACATCAACGGTAACAAAGCGATCCAGAAATTTTTTTGGATCACTGCTTAACAATTTTAAATTCACATCTGAAGTCGTGACTCTCGCTTTTATTCGGGTGTCAACATTCGGGGTACCCATCTTTCAGACGCCTTATGAAGTCCCAAATTGTTATTGATTATTGTTCCGATTGTACCGCTTGAAAAGCCTGTTATCTCTGCTAAACGTCTACTAGTTAACCGACGATCTTATTTAATCAAGTCACAGACACGATCAACATATTCCTGAGTGCCCACAGTTTGGGGCCGACCAACACCTTTTGCATGTTCGCAAGTTGTTCTTCCACATCGAAATTCTCGAGACCAATTCTTCACCACCTGATATGAAGGCGCATCATTCCCAAGTGCACTAACCATATCTTTAAGAATTTGTTGTGGCGCTAAACATTTCTTTTGCAGATATTTAATTACAGCGTGAAGTTCGTTTTTCTCCATTGTTCAAAATCTTTGAGCAGCTTCTATTTTAACTCAAGATAACTTTTTAACAAATACAGCTGCACGACTCAACTTTTGCACTTTCTTTGATAGATAAACAACGAAGGAATGGTGTTGTTGCGTAATGTTGATGTCAACGCCTACTACAATAGGGACAGTAAAGACTGTACATTTCTCGTATCTCGCACCGTTCTGGAGATACCATACATAATAGTGATTCTGTATAATAATTAAACTGCTTAGTTATAAATTGAATTATGATGTAAGAAACTAGAGGAATTAATTAAGCAGCTAAGACATCAGACAATTGTCAATGTTTGCAAAAGGGAGGTATCTGGATGTAACTCTTAGGATATGTAAAAACGTGGAGATTATAACCATCGATGGTGTACTGGTTGTATAAAATTATGGTTAAATTATCTGGGAGGGATTCACGCTATACAGCTATCGTTCGTACGGCTTTCACACACGCGTAGTTCGTCTTCAGTAGCATCCATCCCTTTATTTTATAGCCTCACCTCGTAGATTAATCTACCCCAGTATAACCTCGAGAGACAGTCTCTGAAACACAGATTGTCTATTATTAGTACAATATTTGTATAAGTTTATTACAGTGACACAAAACACACTGCACGGAGGCAACATCTAAATATGTATAGCATTTCATATTTTTATACAGAAACTTTTATGTAAACGTTCATTTCGCTGCCTTTGCTCAGTCCCCGTTCACTCCATCCGGACAGCTTCCGTACCGACATCGCGGTCGCTCATATCTACTAATCTGTATTTTTGAAAAGTCGGGAATTTTTACGTCAGCACGCGGGAGAAACATAAAACTAGGGATTTTCATATGAAGTTTATTGCGAAACGTATGCAAATTTCGTGCCTACATTTGACGGAGGCATAACGAGAGCGAACCGGAGAATATGGTGTGTAAATGTCGACGATTCTTATGAGATAAATGAAAAATTTTCAGACAACGCACGTAATTTTCTGTAAAATAATATTGACTTGTAGATGAGCTATAATTTTAAGTCACTGAACAACTAATATTGATATTTACAGTAGCTCGTAAGAAAAGCAAAAATAAGAAACTCAATTAAAGGCATTGCGCCGTTTCATAAGTTATATATTAAAGTTAAACTTATAAGTACAGATATCAATTTCCTGAAACGGTGTAAAAGTAACAATGTTTTTCCTAAATTCATGAACGTAAATATAACGACAAATTGTAGAAATAACGATAAGTTCATTTCATATGCAAAAATGAAGTGGTTGAACCTAGAAATGAAATATCTGTACAGTAAACGTAGTAAATTAGAATTAGGACTATATAATTTGCATTTAAAATTAACTAAAAGCATGAACAATAATGAATTCGAAGAGTGGTGTAACTTTTATAGGAAAATTATGGAAATTAAAAACCATAAATTGAAAAAGAAATGTTTAAAACTTTAAAACAAGAAATTCAGAAAGTTATGTCCACCAAAAAAGGATATTAATAGAATTCCTATAAAAGAAACACTAGTGATCAATCAATCATCCGAGAATTTTAGTGATGTAGACTTTGTTAAACAAAGGTTTAAAATACTGTTTGCCAAGCCGTCAGATTCCTATGGAACAGGTGATTGCAAGTATGAGACTTCGATTAAGTATTTTGAACAAGGGCCAAAAAACTTTATTCGAGAAGCTTGTAAAACCCGAATCGATAAGAATTTGCAGCAGCACAAACAGAAGTCGGTCAATAAAGAAAGGAATATCATTAAAACTCTTAGATCGAAGGACTGTTTTTACCTTAAAGCAGATAAAGGGAACAAGTTAGTAATTATGGACAAAACCGACTATTTTCAAAGAGTCAAAAATTTAATTGCCGAAGGTCCGTATGTAGAAAATAAGAGAAACCCGTTACCTAAAATGATTAGTGACACAAAAGACGCGATACGATATGTCCAATTTTAATAACTTCTAGCCAAAAGTATAAATTGAATGTTAATAATCCTGTAGTACCAAGAATGTATTGTTTACCGAAGATACATAAACCAGGTAACTCGATGAGACCTATAGTTTCAGGTATCAACTCACCGACTTACTTGATTTCCAAATGGTTAGTGAATGAATTTAAAAATTTACCCGTAAAACCAGAAAATTTGTCAGTCAGTAATTCCTTAGAATTTGTTAAATTAATTAAAGATTGTGAACTGGAAACCGGGGAAATATTAGTTTCATTCGATGTAACGTCTTTATTCCCCTCGGTACCTATTTCAGAGACTATGAAATATTTAGAAAGCTTGCTCCACAAGAATAACATTGAACCTTCAAAAATAAAAGAATACATGAGATTGACAACTCTGTGCATGACACAAAATTGTTTCCAAGTAGGAGAAAAATTTTATGAACAGAAACAAGACACAACAATGGGTAACTGCCTATCTCCTTCCATAGCCAATTTATTCATGAGTCAATTTAAAGTAGAATTTAAAAATAACGCTAAATATTTCCCGAGAGTCTGGATTAGGTATGTAGATGACATTCTCGCGATTTTTGATACACGGAAATACGAATTAGACATGTTCGTTAATCAATTAAATTTGAAATTTCCGACGATTAAATTTACAGTGGAAAAGGAACACAATGGCAAGATACCATTTTTAGATACTTTACTGATTAGGAATAAACATAAAATAGAAATCGATATTTTCCGGAAAGAAACCAATGTTAATAGATTCATCACCGCGGATTCAAATCATAGTTATCAACATAAGACAGCTTCCTTTAATTTCTTAGTCAATCGGTTACTAAATTTTCCGTTAACAAAAGAGAGATATGAAATAGAACTGGATTTCATTAAAAATATCGCGACATACAATGGCTTTGACATAGAAATAATCAATAAATTAATAGAAAAACAAAAATAAAAAATACAATCCGGGAATCAACAAGTTTGATATCTCAAAGTAACCAGGAGAAAAAGTACATGTGTTTACCATACCACCCCGTCACGAAAAACATTGATAAAGTTGTGGAAGAAAGAGGTCTCCAGGTTGCCTTTCGGTCCGAAATTACTATCAAATGTCTCCTAGGGAATACTAAAGATAGAGTTAATTTGAAATCGAAATCAGGTATATACGAAATTAGTTGCGGGGATTGTAATTTGAAATATATAGGCCAAACAAAACGACCAATAATAACCCGTTTTAAAGAACACATATCACATATTAAATACAATAGACCGGAGAAATCTAACGTTGCCAACCACGCTTTAAGCACACTACACAATGTGTCGATCACAGGGTTGAAGCTGGTCAAAGGAATTAATAAACCCCGCGAACTTGATGCTTATGAAAGTATACATATCGCGAAAAATAAACAATATTCCATGAATAGCGATAGATCACCGATTCCTTTCAGTTGTCTCTTTTCATTTTTATTACCATAATTGTGTCATTGTCGTTTTAAAATTGAAGTTATTAGGACATGTTAAGTGCCGTTCCCTTAACAAAGGAATGTTTGTCGTTCTCTCGTTCGATATTTTTCAACTCGGAGAATAAACAGATGTGAATGCCTTTTTCCCTAAGAGGTAAGTACTTTTCGATCTTTTCGTAGTTTATATTCGCATGTTAAAATTAGTCTATACGTGGACGCGGTGTAAAGTAGTTGTTGCGTAGGCCGTTTTCTAGCTTTACTGTGCCCCATGTGCGACTTTTTAATTAGTCGTTTTTACCTACTGATGATGACAACTTAGTTGTCGAAATAGGTATTTAGGATACGATTAATAATTGTGGTAAGGGGTTATATACCTTTTTTAAGTGATTGCGCCGTTAATTGAATAAAGTTAATATCCAAATTATATGTATAGTGTAGCTTAACAGGTTATTCAGGCCCAAAGCTGTGTAATACTCTTTCATATCCTTCGATCCTTCGCGTTTGTCTTCCAGTTTACCACATTTGTTTTCTCTGAAGTTTTCTGGCACTGCTTCCCTCCATCTTTTTCTTGGTCTTCCTCTTTTCATCTTACCGACCGACTCTCTCCACGCTATTTGTTTTGGTATCCTATCATCCATCATCCTTTCCAAATGTCCCAGTCATCTCAGTCTCCCAGCTATTATTACTACGTTTATTTTTGGTCCTCGATATAAGCTATGTACTTCCTCGTTCGTTTTTATATAACCTTCATCGTATTTTTTTCCTCCAAGGATTCTTCTCAGAATTCTTCTCTCCCATCTCATTACCCATGCTTTTTGATTTTTATTTATCACCAATGTCTCACAACTATATAGTAATTTGGGTCTTAAAATAGTTTTATAGATTCTGAATTTAGTTTTTCTTGATAGGTGCTTTGACCTGATTAGGTGGTTTACCATTCCTGCACTTTTATTAGGTTTTATTATTCTCATGTCGATTTCTTCGCATCTGGCTGTTTTTAGTGCTCCCCGGTAATTAAATTCTTCCACTCTCTCAAATTCCCAAACTTCCTTTTTGAGTCCTTACTTTACAGATTTCATCATTGTGTTGCTTTCCAATTCTCATTATTTAATTTTTTTCCTGATTTATCTCTAAACCCATCTTACACGCCGCTTCTGTCAGCCTTTTTGTTATTTCTAACAATTCATATTCTTTGCTATTATCGCCATGTCATCTGCATAGCAAATGACCTGATGACTTTAGTACAAGTGCCCCTCTCTATTAAGGTTGATATCTCTTATAATAATTTCTAATGCAAGGTTAAACAGAAGCGTCGATGGGGATCTCCCTGTCTGAGTCCAGTCGCAAAATCAAAGTCTTCTGATGTCCCTTCTCCGATCTGGACATTGCTTGAGGTTTTTTACAGCGTCATTCTTACTAATTGCATCTTCGATGGAATTGCAAATTCAATCATTATGTGTATTATTGTTTGACTAACTAATTTTCCTCGAATGTTAAATATTATAAATCCCAGCGAATGGACAGACAAAAGAAAACTCGAAGCCTTCATGCGTCTATTTGCCTCAAAAAAAGACGTTCAATTACTCGATACGGTAATGAGTTTTCTTTTTAAATTTACTTCCTGCGCCCTAGTCGAATCCGCAAACTGCGATAATTTCCAAAATACTTAGTGCAGGCGTGAAACATATTTCAATTATCGGAACACACAGAGCAATAACAACCTTACTCACTGATCGTAGAAACAGAATGTTCGTAAGACCCCCGCGTGAAAAGCGGCCTTGTCGAAGGTCCACACAAACCATACAGAGGACGCAGCCGATATGAAAAATATAACTCCTCAATCTTAATTAAAATTTAATTACAAGGTGGTATAACTTTATCTATGTTAAACTTTTAAAACAAAGAAAAATAAACTGTGACAATGTATCTTTCCAGGAGCATTTACTGATGATTCTATAGCAAGATGAAACATTCTTTTAATAATATTTTATATTGTTAAAGCTGTTTTTGTTTTATACAAAATTTGGCGAGGTTTACCTACTCAAGTATGTTTCAAATTATTTTGTTATTTTCAATATTCTTAGAGCGTTTCAGCTAGTCCGGAACAAAACAACCGCAGTCCGCAACCATCCATCTCTTAATAATTTCACGCGTCCGCGTGGTGAACAATACAAATCAATCAGCGTCTATGTAACAGTATTATACGTTATATACAGTGGACCTAAACAACACAAACAAATATTCGAAAATTGCGTATATTACACAGTACAACACATGTTTTTGGGACTCAATTCTGAGAATTGCACGTGAAAGTAGCCCCAAAAAGAAGAACTTCTGCATCATTCGTTTTGTCAAGTTGGCTGCATTAATAATTTAATGGCCATACGAATTTTTTTGCTCAAAGTGGATTTTGATCACTTTTTCTATATTTTAATCCGGTTATATCTCGGTATACCGTACGGAATATCTCTTTTGTGTCTGAAGCAAAGTTGTAGATATTGAATTGGAGAAAAAAAAGCGGAACAAACCTACTCGAGAAAAGTGCATCCAGTGCCTTAAAAATCGCAAAAATGCCCATTCTTTCCCCATTTTTCACCTTTTTTGCTCAATAACTGGATTAGAAATCCACAAATATGCTGTTTTTTTTTTTATAAACTTTATTTTGCATGAAAATAAAAATTCCGGTTCATATTGCAGCTATTCTTACACAGAAAAATGATATTTTTATTTGTTATCTATGCATGGAAACAAAATTTAGAACATTTTCAATTATTGTCAATATCCATCCTCGTTGAAGTTGACGCTTGTGGTTCTGATAATCTTGCTTTCTTCGTAGGTTGTTCATATTCATGTTCTGAGTCTGCATCATCATCCGAGTTAGACATAATATTCAAGGGCATGTTTTCTTCAGTGTGTTCACCAATTTCGGTGTCATCTTCATCTACGGTGCTTTCATCATTAAACTGCATAATTTTAGAACTCCACCAAGAAACCTCCGCAAGCAATGCATCTAATTTTTTGGCTTTGAATCGCTTTTCCATTGGCATGATCACTTGGTGGAACCTCTCACCTTGTTCGTCCGATTCCTGAGGTAATTGGGCCAAAAAGGTATCAAGGTGGAAATGCATGAAAAGTAATTTTAACGTCATGGATGCATGGAGGAATAATTTATATTCCTCCTCTATATAAATAATATATATAATATATATTTATATTATATATATAATTTATATATAAATTATTCCTCTATTCGAACAAATAATTTGATGAATATGGCACTTGAACGGCTTGTGCAGAAATTTTATTAGCAATCTTCTTAGTAAATGCTCATGTGATTTAAATACCATTACATTACAAATGATGCTACGCGCCAATTCTGAGAATTAAACTGTATAATAACACCACGTATAATTAACTAAAATAATACTTTCTAAGTGCTTGCGAAGTTAAAAGTTAGACACGTAAAAACACTAAGGAGTATCATCACTGTTATGCAAATTGTATTGTCACAAAGAGACGACAACAAAATGAAACAAAGGAGAAGAATACATTTAAATCAAACTTAGTGTGCTAACAGAATTAATATATCCACATTTAGCATATTCCTACTGACAGCGTTAAATTAGCCACACCAAAGAAACATGCTTAGCGACGTTGCGTATATTTTATTACAGGAAAGCTTTCTTTGAGTTTTGTCTTTTTACGCCTTGACAATTTTAGTGTCTCTCGACTCTGACTTTCCAACTGTACCTTCCTCCACCTGCCCCTCCTCATTTTTCTTCTCCTACTCCTCTTTCGCCATTATGCATGCTTTTTGCAAACTTCTACCCTCCTTTTGTCTTACTCAGGGATTTGAAATAAGCTTTTCCACGTCCAGCTCAATTTATGGTTATGTTTCTCACTGTAAAATTATTATTCCTTTGCATGTTTTGTAAGAACGCATGAGTGCGTGTTCCCTTAGCGTTTAATTTAGTAAAATACAAAGAAAAATATTAAATTTATCAGTCGATTTAACGCACCCCATACATAATTCTTTTTATTGTTTTTAAAATCTTTTTTTTAATATTACTTTTACATATTACGAGTAACGTCTTTTTAGTGTTGTATATATCGCAAAAAAAACAAACAGTGGATCAACTTAAGAAAAAAGTACTTTGTAGCTTTTCAAAATATTTTACATAAAAATCGATACACTTCTTGATTCGTTCAAACCAATTGTTCAAACAGTTATTACAGTGTTCAGTTTGGACAGTCAAAATTGTCGTTTTGAACGCATCTATTGGTTCTTCCATAGCAGTCGCGGCTCGTGATGACGTATTTGGGAGTGCAAGTACAATGATGCGAGTGCCTCGTGTGTTTTCGGTGTTTACCAAGAAAACGTTACAGTTAGTACACGAGAATACACGAAGCACTCACTTCATTGTACTTGCACTCCCAAATACGTCATCACGAGCCGCGCCTGTTCCATGGACTGAAATCGTCGACCACGCATTGCTACCAACGGCGCGCATACGCAGAGATGGAGATAGGAAGATGACCGAAAACTGGTCGAAACCGGTAGTCGTATCGCACAAATATTATTGTATATGCCTTTAGTCAGCGGAGACGGTGTGGGTGACTAAATAAATGATGGTAGTTAGCGCCACTTTGTTTTGCTTTGCGGAAGCTCGAATCTAAAAACGGAGAAAAGGGATCGCGCGGTGGTACGCGCATGCGCATACAGACTACTAAATGCAAAAGCGAAGTCCAAAACTGAGAAATGCTCTACAGGATACCTGCAATCTGAAAAGAAATGTGAACGACCACGTTCAAAGTTCAAACTTGCTAAAGAAAAGAAAAAGTACACAAAAGGCTAGAACAGAGTTAAGTATGGTATCCAGTAGCAACCATAGAACAAATAAATATCTTGTTAAAAATATGTTCACTCCGCATATAAAAACTTTGAAATTTACACGCTACAAAAGAGTGATTTTATATAAAAATAACTAAGCGCAGTATGCATTGAAAGCACATTACTAAATAACTCAGGAAATAGAAAACAAGGGTATATATATATATATATATATATATAGTAAATTCAATTTGTTGGCGATTTAAGGTCTGGTTTTACTTCAAAATATATATATTTAAAACAACCCTACATGTTTCGGCAAATGATGCCTTTATCAAGGAATATAAAATATAAATGACAGCATATTAATGTCATACATTTGAGTTGCTATGGATAAAATTATTCAAAGATACATTCCAATTGAATAATAATAATAAATCATGCCTTAGTGTTCTAAAAGAGACAGACAACAAAAACAGGGAAGTGCAAGACATGAGTTACCATTATGTGTGCGCCCGTGGAGCGTCTTAAGATGCAAAGCTGCCGGCAATCGCCTTAAATGAGAAGGAAAACCACGAAAACCTACTCGGACAACCAGACAGGAATAAAAACACGGAACTGTCAGCATGATAAGCAAATGTATAGATATTTAAATAATATAAGATATATAATTATATAACAGCAACATATATTATGATGGTTAATTGCAGATCGTTACATAATTAAGTTATAGTATATACTGCTTAAATTTTTTATATCACTTCTGTTGTTAATTGAATTCTTTTTCCTGTTTAATACTAATCATTTCTTTAGTTTCCCTTTTCATTGTGTATTGTTCTTTATCAATTATCTGTGTGTTTTCAAAATCGAAATGGTGATCGCGTTGTAGTTTGTGTGTAGATAAAGCAGTTTTGTCTGTTTTAGAGTATTTGTGGACTTGTATTCTTTTGTATAAATATTGTTTAGTTTGGCCTATGTAATAACTATCATCGCGACATGGTATTTTATAGATGAAATGTGTTTCTCGATTTTTTTCTATTTTAGGTTTAAGTTTTGAAAATAAATGTTTATTAGTATCACTAAGTTTATATGTTGTAGCTATATCATATTTTTTGAAAGTGTATTTAATTTTTTCTGATAGTTGTGGAACATATGGAATCGTGATATATGTTGTATCATTGATTAAATTGTTATTGGTGTCTGCAGTGTTGTATATTTGCTGTATTCTTTTTTTAATTGTTTGGTCTATAAGTTGTGGTGGATAATTATCTGTTAAGATTGTTTTAATTTTCTTGATGTTATCTTTTGTGTATTGAGTATGTGATAGTTTTACAGCTCTATCAGTCAGATTATTTATAATCATTTTATTGAATACTGTAGGAGCATTTGAGTGGTAATTCATATATCGAAAAGAAGCTGTGGGTTTATTATACCAATTTGTATAAATAGTACCCTGTCTATCATAGCTTAAAGAAATATCAAGAAAATTAATACTGTTATTAATTTCTTCTTCAATAGTGCATTTTAATTTGTTGTGAAAATTGTTGAATTTATTTAAAAGATAGTTTATTTTATTGGCCGGAATACATGTTATGATATCATCAACATATTTTTTAAAGAAAATGGGGTGGAAGTTTAATGAATTGATAACGTTTTGTTCTAAATGTTCCATTAAGATTTGCAATTGGAGCAGCTAAAGGAGAGCCCATGGCAATACCAAATGTTTGACTATAAAAATAATTTTTGTACTGAAAACATGTGTTGTCGGGACAGAAGTGTATACCTCTAATAAATTCGTTTTTATTTAGTGATGTGTGTGTCATCCCATTTGGATTCAATTATGTTTATAGCTAGATTTGTAGGAATGTTAGTATATAAAGATTCTACATCAAGTGATATAATTTTGTGATTAGTTGGTACTTTTTGTTCCTTGATGAAATTTTGAAATTGCCATGAGTCTTTGGTAGGTATGATATTCAGTTTTTCCTAACTTCTTAGATATGCTATCACCTAGGAATTTTGCTATATTATAAGTAGGGGCTTGTATGTTAGATACTATTGGTCTTAAAGGGATATTATTTTTGTGAATTTTTGGTAAACCATATATTGATGGAGGGTGGGAATTAAAAATGCGAAGTTTGTTTTTAGTGTTGAAATCTATTAGGTTTAGTCTATGCCAAATTATAGATTTGGCATATTTTTATTAAATTATTATTTTCTTTTTGAGTTTTCTCTGTTGGATTATTTCTTTCTTTTTTATAGGTGCATTTATCGTCTAATAGTTTTTCTATTTTTTGCTCATACATATTCCTCTTTAAGAATGATCACTGTTTTATTTGGTTTATCTGCTGTTGCTATTATAATATGAGGGTTGTCTTGGACAAATCTTTTTGTTTCTTTAATGAACTTATTCATATATAGATTTGATATATGTTTTTTTATTATTTACTTTCTTATGTTTATGGTTAGTGATTATATTACATATTTTGTTACGTATTTAATTCTGTTTGTCTTGTGGTAAATTTTGTATTCCTGTTTCAATGTTAGCTATATAGTCATTAATGGGTATTTTATTAGGTGGCATATTAAATTTGGGTCCTAGGCTGTATTTAACATTATCCGGAATATTTATATTGGTCAAATTGATAATCCAGTTATTGTTAATTTTGTAATTTATCTCTAAGTGTTGTTTCTTTATTAGTTTATCTACTTTGTTTTTTAATTTATTTTTGTTTGTTAGGAAATGACTATTGTAAATTTTAGATTCTATTTTTTCGAAGCTATTTAAAATTTCAGGAGACAATTTCTGTATGATAATATTTTTCAAGTCTGAAATAATTTAATTGAATGTATTTATGTCACAAATGGTTTGGGATATTGTGATGTTTAAAATCTGTAGGTAACAGGAATTCATAATTTTTTGAAATTTAGTTTTTAGTTTTGAAATTGTGAAATGAAATCTGTCAAGTTTTTTCATTTTTATAAATGTAGGTGTTATTTGTAACGATCTGCATCTTACAAAAATGTTTCTTCTGTTGATCTGGTTTGCCAGTTTTTTTCTGATTTTGATGTATTCTTTGATGATTTTATGATCTTCTTTGTTTATGTACCTAATTGTATACTTCATGATGTAATTGTTCCATTTGATTAGCAGTACACGCCTTGTGCTAAGTATAAAAATAATTATTTCGTGGCCTTTGTATGGTATGGTAAATTCAATTTGTTGGCGATTTAAAGTCTGGTTTTACTTCAAAATATATATATTTAAAACAACCCCACATGTTTCGGCAAATGATTCCTTTATCAAGGAATATAAAATATAAAGGCATCATTTGCCGAAACATGTAGGATTGTTTTAAATATAATATATTTTGAAGTAAAACCAGACCTTTGCTACCTAATCGCGATCCAATTAGCAGCAGGCACGTATGCAACAAGGATGTCGCAAGTTGTTCTGCCAACACCACCTCTCCTGGCCTGACCCACCTGAAGATGGACGTTCTGACGAAACACCCCGCCGACTAGCTCAATGGGATATAGAGCGTGCGAGTCCCAAGATCGCAAGATGTTCAGTAGGCGCCACCGCATATGAGTACACGGCAAGGTGCACCCCGTATATACGGATGCGGGCGGAACCTAGGTGGCCTCAGACACAAGAGAGAGTTGTACCCCTCTTACCTTGCTGCTGCTAAATCCGAAGAACTGTGCTCGTCCCAACACAAGTAGGGAAAAGAAATCAAACACTAAGATAACTTCAACAATAATCTTTAATATAAAATTCAGTTCACAACAAATCTTCGCTTAAAGCAGGACTCAATATATCAGATAATGAAATGGTCAATTAAATTTAGGTTTGCCACCCCTTCATAAATATTTCAAAACAGATTCAAATCCAGAATTACAAAAGATATAGATTTTTAAAAGAAAATTAAATTAAAAAAAAAAAGTAGAGATTCGGAACTTACAAAAGTAGTTTCATGTATTAACAATTCTATCATGAAATCGTGAAAATCAGTATTTAGTATAATAGAAAGATTGAATATGTATAGCAAAAAAGAGAAAAGAATAAATTCAAACAAACAGACGAGAATAAGCCTCTCTGTATAAAGTGCTTTAAGAGACAAGTGTAACACAATGTGGCTTAAAACAATATGATAAAACCCCGCAAATTAATTAGCCACCGGGTATATCTATATGTTAATTAAATATCTACTGATAAAGAGGCAGAGAAAAACGCCTCAAATAAGTCTCAGGTGTACGCTAAAATATCTTAAGCACAGGTACATCTGTTAAGTTATCTCCACCCTCTATACACAGGTGATTAATAATTGAACGATTAAATATTAATACGTCATTAAATCAAAACATAATATATTAGAACACAAGTTAGGAATTCTCAACAGTGGTTCTGTACATTAACGTTTACAGATTAATTAACCATAATATAGGTCTTGACGTAACCCCTAATTAAATACAGCAGCTCTACTGAAGGTTCTGAGCCTCGTGAATGAAATTGATTTAAGCTACAGTTGCTAGATAAACCAGACAACCAATTAATTAGTTTATAAAATGATAGTTTAAGTTAGTAGTCAGGCGTTTTAATGCCTTCCGTACAAGATTAGTGGGTGAAGCCCGATAACTGTCTACAGAAAGTGATTGGTTAAACACCAATGTTACTCAGGGAAGGGTAAAGCCCCTCTCTGGAGTTCACATAAGTTATAAATTGTTAACAAGCAAAACTCTAACGTAAATTTCATTAGTTGTGTAAATTTTTGGCAACAAAACCCTCTTTTAGTCTCGAATCTATTACTACACTTAGCTCGACAAAAGGGATGCCTAGCCCTCCTGAAGACTCTCCTTCTAGAAATTCCTTACTGAAGTTTAAACGGTAGAGACTGATTCTCCAACCAAAATTTCCGGTCCAAAATGGCCGATTGGATTCCACGTGGGATATCCTCGATAAGATTTAACCAATACGGTAGTTGATGCTAGCCTCTCGGGATTTAGCACAAATAACAATTCAATCCTAAGAAGAAGAAGATTCGAAATAAGTAAAGTTTCAACAGATAAAATTAATTCTTACCGCAGATAATGCTCCTTCACACATGAACATACAAGCAAGCGCTTTGACGTCTTAAGAAGAAGTGCCAATCGAACTAGAAACGAGAAGAGAAAATGTCGGAAATACGTCATATTCAAGATCGGAAAACTGATGATTTAAAAAAGAAGGGAAATTAATTTCTCAAAATCTCATACACGATTGACGATCGTTATAAGAGTCTAACAGAACACAATACGTCAATTAATTGATTAGCAGAAGCCGGAAAATATTCCAAAAAGAACACCTCCAACGTACAGATCTCTGTAAATGGAAGAACCCAAATTGACGGAAAGAGGGCGCATCCAACGAAAGAAATAATAAATCGCATTAGAACTAATTGAATTAAAAGAGTGAAAATACGAAAAAGGCCCTAAAATAGGTGCACGAATTTCGAAACGGATTATAACAATAAAGCAAACAATAAAAGGAACCAAAACTGAGTACAACAGAATGTACTGCACTCGAGACTAAGCATTAACAAAAATAGATGGCGCATACCTAAACGTGAATTAAAATCATATGAAAAATATAGGGTCGGCCAAAATAATAGAACCTGAATTAAAATTTGGAGGAATTAACGTTTGGAAAGGCTTAAGTTGCACGATAATTATCAATATAATAATATAAAATAGAATAAAACGTACATGTTGAAAAATAAGCGGACCAAGTTGACTTGAAGAGGTTAAAAATGAAGTAAATGGATTAAAAATTCAAGCAGGTTCGCAGAATGATTTTGTACACCTTAAATCGCCAACAAATTGAATTTACCATATATATATAAAATATTCAATTGGTGAGTTTTTAGTTTACAAATCCTTCATATAAAATAGTATTAAGACATAATTTTTATTCCTTTACAGTTTCTATATGGAACTTGACAAAGACCGGAAATTAATAAAGTTCGAAACGTCGTTTTTTCACAAATAAATTTGTTTTATTTCATTAAAAGTCGCTAAAACCAAAAAAATAACTTTATTTTTATATTTATTATATATGTATATATATATATATATATATATATATATATATATATATATATATATATATAATATATATAATATATATAATTATTTCGTGACCTTGGTATGATATGGTAAATTCAATCAGTTGGTGATTTAAGGTCTGGCTTTACTTTAAAGTATATATATTTAAAACAACCATACATGTTTCGGCAATGATGCTTTTATCAAGGATATAAAATATAAATGACAGTATACAAATGTCAATTATATGACATTTGTATACTGTGTGGCTGATAGCGGCGGATGACCCGATGGATCGGTATGAAATATACTGTCCCCCTATATCCTGAACAACCACCCAAAATTTCAAGTTTTTGTCTTCAAAAACACCAGAAATAATTCAATATTAAGTTTTCATGTGGACACCACTTGTATGGCTAAATTCTGCATGCAACGGAAAAACCGGCACAACCTATCGATACAATGTTTCGATTACATGGCGTCGATGTATATATCCATAAAAACAGATAAAATTGGACTAACGCCATCTATCAGCTAAATCCTCAATTTCTTAGTTGCCAACCCAATAGAACATGTAAGCAAACTATTACACAATTTACTGCTTCCAACAAGAAGACGTAGAGATATTATAAATTAACGTCGTAATATCATCTAAATCAACATTTAATATAATATCTAGGACATGGATGCATAACACTGGTCGCCTTAGCTGAATGCAATCTCACCGTATAGAGAGCTCGATTTCTATATATAACAGCAGTAGCTTATCCGGACGCGAGGATAAGATCTTTTGTTTAGAGATAACGTGAATTTATGGCGGGCCGTTCATGCATCTTTAATAACATCTCGTTTCCGGCGAGCGTGGCCTGACGGGTGGGGGTTGCGGCGGCATAAAATGGGCGGTACACTCTTCGCTCACTGCGATTCAACCGGCTAACTGACGGGCATTAAGAAGATGATGTCGTTATGTAATCAAGTTTTACGCACACTCATTGAAGAGGAAATTTTCGGGTCTTATCAGCCCGGAGCTCTCCGGGTCCTATGATTCAGGTTTCCTCCTTTACCTTTATTAAAAGTATCGTGTTTTGATGCAATTTAATTACGGAGAGTTAAGCAGGAGAAATGATTTACTACCCAGAAATAATTAGATTAAATTATGTCGAATTATTTGCAAATTATTTCAAAGTCCTTAATGAATTTATAATAAATGGCTATTGGGGTTATAATTAGGTTTTATTTATTTAGAGAACGTTTAATGCGATCAATTTCGAATTGGTGAATCTTTTAATCTTATAGAAGAAGGTAATTAATAAGGCGAACCCATTGTTTTAACTAACTAGAGTAAAATTTAAAAGTATATGAAAGTTTAAATATCTGCTTAAATACCACAAGTCACACAGATATACTTACACTCGTCCTCAGAAATAAAATTAAGTAATTAGTTAAACTCGTACCTGAAAAAATAGACATATACTTGTCCCCGAGAAGAGTCGGTCCACAAAAATAGCTTCATAAATTCGTCCCCGACTTTATCGCAGTATGAGTCACCCATATACTTTATAATAGGATAAACTTCCATTATATTGCTTGATGAGATGAGCTATTTCTAATATTATGTCTATGCGATTTTAAGTGTTGAATAATATCAATATGATCGATGGTTTTTTAATCGGTCCTTACATTTTTGAGAATCGCCTCACGGGAGACACCTATTTACATTTTTTAGAAAATGAACTGCACGACTGCTAGAGGACGTTCCCATAAACATCAGAATCCAAATCTTCTACCAGCTCGATGGAGCGCGTGCACATTACGCTCGTGCAGTCAGGCAACATTTGGCTGAAAGGTTTCCAGGGAGTTGGATTGGACGTGGTAGTCACATTGGTTGGCCTCCTAGGTCTCTAGACCTCACGCCACTCGATTATTGTTTATGGGGCTGGTTAAAAAATGAAGTGTATCAAGTAAAAGTGGACACTCGTGAAGCACTAATTCAACGGATTATGAATGCTGCTGACAATATCAAGCATCAACCTGACGCAATCAGGAACGCAACCAGCGCCCTTGGTAGACGATGTAAAAAATGTTTTGAAATGAATGGCGGTATTTTTGAAAATATATTATAAAGAACGATAATACCAATAAAATACGAAAACTTCAATGTATGAAATTTTGTTTATTTTTAATTACGCTATAACTCGAAAACAAATACAAATCGGATAGTAACATTTGAGTTTTTTTACATTACTTTCGCCTGTAGAATACACTCCTACAGTTTGGTCGATTCTTCACGATTCACCCTGTATATTAAGTATATTAAGTACACGTGTAGCATGTAAGAAGATTAGCTATATATTTGTCACACGTAAGAAAAGGTAAACGGCCTTTGCTTTTATTCTCTGCCCGGTGGAAGATGTAATAATTAAGGTAGGACACCTATTTCTGCATATTAAATGTAACACTTATTTAACGAAACAAGTCCTTATTAATTACGGCATTTTCGCATTCTAGTTTGTTATGCAACTTAGCATAACATTAAGTAAGTAAGTGAGTAAGTTGGTAAGTAAGTATACATGATATATATACTGAAGACAGAGGAAAACTAGGCAGTATTGTAAATCTGATCTAATCACTATTGTGCATGTGAACGTGGCAACATGTAATGTTGTTATGTATTTATTTAATGTTATTTTATATTGTGCCCGAGTGTATTATTTATTTTACCAATAAAACCGGTCTCTAATGAATCCGCCTCAGAGATGAAGCCATAACAAGGACCAGGGGACAATACAATATATTCATAATACAAAAGTATTTTTAATAATATAAAAAAATATTATTAAAAATGGGGTGTGAAGAACACAATACAAGTTCATTTATGTTTTTTTTTTTTTTAATGTATCTTCTCCAAAGACGTAGATACGTATTTCACATTTCTACATGATTCTCAATACGCCCCTGTTGGAGAAGACACATTCAAACAAACATAACTACGTTACTATCTAGCCGAAATTATTCAGACAGAGCATGAAGGAATATTCAACGCTATCTACATAATAACAGCCGAAGTAGACGTGTTTCTTATAGTCGGTAACCACCGTATCTATAGAAAACTGTATTCTCATGTCTTCACTACTTGTCGGCGTGAGCCGAATGTGTATATAACAACATAATTTGAAACATACTTGAGTGGGTAAAACCTCACTAAATTTGTATAATACAAAAGTATTTTTAATAATATAAAAAAATATTATCAAAAATGGGGTGTGAAGAACACAAAACATTCAAAAAAAACATAAATGAACTTGTATTGTGTTCTTCACACCCCATTTTTAATAATATTTTTTTATATTATTAAAAATACTTTTGTATTATACAAATTTAGTGAGGTTTTACCCACTCAAGTATGTTTCAAATTATGTTGCAATATATTCAATTACGACAATCGCCTCTGCGCCCCAGAAAACTGTTGCCATCACTCTTCCCGCAGGAAATTGTGTTTTTTCCTTCTTGAGCGGTGGAGAGCCCTTATGAACCAATTACATTAACTTTTGTTTCGTGGAAGGGTCTCAGTGGTGTACCCAAGTTTCATCTCCAATTACAATTCGATTTAAGAAGTCTTTATCTTAAGATAAAACAGTAACATTCTCTTCACAAATTTGTCGTCTACAAAATTTTTCTTCGGGACTGGGCAGCTTGGGAATCCATCTTGCCAATACTGTTCATTCGCGAATCTTCGTGTACAATTTTATAAACATTCGTTTCTGATATTCCTATTCCTCTAGTAATAACTGAATCTGTTACACAGCAATCAGTCAACACCAAATCTTCAACTTTGTCGATGAGTTCTTCAGTTCTTGCTTTCAGAGGTCTTCCACACTTTGGGTCATCATAAATTGATTGTCTGCCCCATTTGAACTGCTTACACCAAAATTTGACTTGAAAATAGGACGTAGTATTTTCTCCATACACTGCCACCATCCTCTCAAGAATATTCTTTGGGCTACTGCATTCTTTTGATAAAAATTCAAGATGCTTCTGTGTTCAAGTTTCAAGTCACCCATTTTTTTTAAATGATTGAAAAAGTAACAAATGTTAAGCGATTCGAACCAAACTTAGAGACGACACTATAAAATGTCAAAGAAACTTGTCGTAAGAAAATTATGACGATAGCATATTGTTTTAGTGGCTAGGTAGATAACAGGAAACTCCCATTGTAACTCATTCGTTCTTTCTTTGTAAACGTAATGATTTAAATAGAATTCACTGGCATTCTAACACTTTAATCCTTTCAGTACTTTTTATAAAATGTAATTTTATGTAAGTTTTTCAAAATTATTCTGTAATTCGTGTAATTATTCTAAATGTATCTTTCATGCTTTGAAAACGACTAGCATAAAAAGCTACTGGTCTTATTAATGCATCACATTTAATGTCTACAGATTGAGATTAATTCGGTAGTGACGGATATGTTGTAGCAGTAATAGTTTATACTTTGAATCAAACAAAGAAACATTATCGTTTACAGTTTAGAATCCGGACTTTCTAGTCCTTTTATTAGTTTCCAATTTCCTTTCGATATTTCTAGTTCAAAGAAATCGCATCGAAGTAGTAATTAGACCCCTTTCTTAACGCGAACGAAATGAAAGTCGGTAAATGGACCAACGCTGCTACGCATCTGTAGATCTGATTAGAACGTCCTTGGGTGCCCTACGCTGGGGTCAATTTGCATAACGTAAGCAGCGAAGGAGGCCGCCTCCGCATTTGAATTCGCCCGCAGCAAAAAAGGAGAACCTTTTTTCTCTCATCCTAACTAGATTTTAATTATCTTCAGTTATGTGATGGGAGAAAAAGCCGTTTAAATTAGACGCATTTAAAATACGGTCGGGTTTTTAAAATTGACAGTACGCATATTGGAGGAAGAAATTGACGCCCTTCGCTTCCTATTTTTTTTTATTGTAGGAAATCTCTAATTTTCTTTTGTTTGACAATCCATTAATCATTATTTATTTAATAATTATGGTTGAATTGAGACAAACTGTAATAATTAGTACAAAGAAAGTATAATTGTAAATCAAAATCCCATAGGAAATAAGAAATGATTAGATAATATAAATAAATTTACTTTGTGCGAAACAATTGCATTTTCGCGAAATGATGTGAATGAAATAAATGCTTTCTACATATACGATGCTAATTATTCGAATTTTTTACTGAAAAAAATCGCCATTATGCAGCATTCGAACTTACGTCCTTTGGTTTGCCGGACCTCGCCTTTAATCATGAAGTTATAAAGGGACTGAAGTTTGAATCGTCGATAAAGTCTTAAATTGCATTAAGATGCTACCTACTCACGAAGCTGGCGCAGCGAAGGCTTCTGAAGATGGTCGAGATAAAAAAAACTGTAGTTGTATCGCAAAACGTATGGAAAGGGGCTTCTATTTATTATATTATATATGCCCTTAGTCAGTGGAGACGGATGCCGGTGACTAAAATAAAAGTTAGAAGGTGGTGCCACTCAGTTTGGCTTACGGAAGCTAAGACTGAAAACTGAGAAAAGAGATTGCTCGATCTTCGACGCATGCACATACAAACTACTCAAACTCACGTTATATATCTAGACTTACTAAGCAGCTACGTACTAACTCCAAAATTGCTGCCCAGGATTCCTGAAAAGGAAATGGCTACGGGGAGTTCCAAGGCAAAAAAAACTTATGAACATATAATTCGTATATTCACGATCAAAGGAAAATAAATAATTATAATAAAATTAAGTAAATGGATGTATTAGATTTTAAGCATTGACTAAAATCAAATAAAGAAATATTAATCAATTCAATTTTCACCCTGTATAATTATACTGACTGTACGTTAAGGTAAAAAAAAATATATAACTTTATACAAAATCCAAAACTAGATATCGCAAAAGAACAATAGGGTGGAGCGAAAATTTTTTTTTTAAATTTAGTTTTTCCTGTTTTAACCACAGAGATGCTATAAGTACTTGAAAGTGTAGAGAAAAAATCTTATCTTCCTAGGTCAACGGCTTGAGGTGGCGCAGACTTTAAGACTTTAATTTGTGGAACTTTATCATTTATAAAAAAGTAAACAGTGTAGTTTAAATTTGTTTTTATTCAATAAATTCAAACAGTTACAGTCTTTTATTTACTCACATAAAGCATATTTAATACAAAAACAAAAATCATTCGTTAGCTAATTGTAAAGAATCCCGTTGTTGAAAAAATTGAGATTTCGACTCAAACAGTGGTATGTCTTGCCTTGCTTTAATTCTAGAGCGAATGAACCCGTCTCTTGCTTCTGATCCTCAAACAGATATTGAAGCTTCAGTGACGAGCTTGACACACCTCTCTACTGCTTGGGTATGACAAGGAAACATCCCAAATTGACTGAAATTATTTCCCGAGCGTATCAGGTATGAAATTTCTGTATTATAATATTTCATAGTCATTGGTGGTTCAGTTATTCTCATATTCAACCAATTTATTAACTCACATTAATTCGTCGCATTTACTTGAAGTTGTGGAAGGTGGAACTCGCGAACTTTCTTGCTTTTAATACACACATTTTCTTTTCTTGCTTCTAATACTCTTCGGAGACCCAATTCTCTAATTTTTGAAGTAGTATCATCTTGAAGCATGGCCAACAGCATATTTTCTGGGTGTGCGAAGAATGAATTTCTGTTTATAGTTTTTAAAACAATACTCTTAAGGTCATCTCTTAAATATAAACTTCTCTAGACCATGTTGAAAACATGAACTGGATCATGGTTACAAGATGGCTTTGACTTTATGTCAAACCATGTTGGCGCGTATACTTTCATAATGAAAAGTGCTAGTTGCTTAAGGTTTTGTGGTGGTGTAGCCATTCCAATGTATAAGCGAAGAATCCTATTGGCGCAAGTTAGCCAGCGAGAGTGTGCTAATTTCCCATAGTCTCTTTCAGCTAAACTTGGTGAAACTAAACCAGACGAAATGGAAGAACAAATCTCGTAAAGATATTTTTGATCAGTGCTTAGCAACTTTATATCAATATCCGGCAATTCTGCAGGAATCGCTTCAAAAGCTTGTAACTTAAAATCAAGGCACTTGAGGAGGTTTTTACCTATAGCTCCAGAAAAGCTATTAGGACCTGCTGTGTTTCCATCAAGACATAAAAACAAATGGCGCAGTGGCAATTCATTTGTGTGTAATAAGCACACGAACCATTGTAATGGTCTTTTTAAATGTGTTTCCAATAAGGCAATGACTCCATTTTTATACCCTGTGTTGACAGCCGTTCCATCACATCCGATTGCCACCAAAGATGAATTACATTTATACTTTTTATCTAATAAGGCAACAATATTCCTCATAATATTAGCTGCTTTTCCTGAATCTATGGTGAAATGTCAAATATATTCAGAATTTGGCTCAGATACCATTGAAATATGTTCTTCGGTAATAGTCTTACGCTGTGACTTATTTTCTTTTGAAGTTATATTTAAAGTTTTGTCTTTACGACCATCAAAATAAATAGAAGTCAGAGGTTTTTCATTGCTAATAGAGCTCAACTGCTTTCGAACTTTTTTCCTTTCTCGACGTATTTCACTACGATCTATTACGCCTGATGAGTTTTCCGCATCTATAATGTTTAAATCAACCATTACTGCGTTTACAACAAATGCTGCAGATCGATCTGAAACTCCAGTCCTATCACAAGCTGTAGCAAGGGTTTGAAAATTTTGTCTCATCTGCTTATTTCCCTTTTGATTTTCTCTTTTGTGAACTTTTATTTTTCCTTCATTAAAGCAAAAATCATCATGCTCTGATTCTGATGTTTCACTTGAAGTGCTACTGCATCACCGATGTAATTCTGACATAGACGAAGAAGTACTCGAAGTCATGTTTTTTTGAACGAATTGATCATATTTTCTCTTTCGAACTTCATTGCGTCGTATAGATTTTGTTGTCAACCTATCCACACAACCAATATACATTCTACGCTCATTTCGTTGGTCCTAAACTTTTCCTCTGCTGGAGGTATTTTTGTCACACATTTACATATGTTTCTGGACGCGCACTTACAGGTTGCGATGGCAAATAATTGTTTTTGAGATTCCTTTAAGAAATTTTGTTTTTTTACTTCACTGCTCAGTTTCTTCATATTTTTGTATTTGTTGTAATAGGAAATTGCTAAGATTTGTTGATGACTTATTATAGGAATCGATGCCTTTTTCCATATTTGTTCAATATCAGTAGCAATTATTTCACATATGCACTTAATTGATGGATCTTTTCGGTTGTTCAATTCAAGCATATCATTTTTTAGCCACAGGTAATATTTAATAATATCACAATGCGTAGGCAACACACTTAATACACTTAGCACTTAATGTAATTGGTTTTCCAAATACAGAGGAACACAAATCTTTCCTAGTTTTAGGCATTTTAAATCTTTCCTCAGCAATCACGTTTTAACTTTTGGTAACGAAAATTTTACGTTTGATTAAGTTTTATAAACTTTTTTAACACGTTGCACTTCTAAATACTATGAAGAAACTGAAAGAAACTGTTTAAAATGATACTTTATTTTATGTATGGGAATCCCCTAACTATGTTTTTGAGCAATAAACTTAAGTGTTGCCAACAGTTTTATTTAATGGTAGATAAAAAAGATTTTTAAATTGTACTTTTCTGCCTTTATGTAAATTAGGTTATTTATCGAATTTCACCCTTCATGCGCCACCTCGAAATAAAGTCGCAGAGTCTTGCTAGTTTGCATAAATAGTGCTTTCTAATAGGGTCATCAATTAACAATACAGGAGTTTTCAAAATAAAAAAAAAAATTTTTTTGTTCATTTTCACTCCAGCCTAAGTAGAAAGCATTTATTTCTGTATTTACTATATTTACTATTAGCTGAATCCTGTAATGCTTTGCCATTGTTAGATATAAGTATATACAGGTTTATTCTGAATAAGTATCATTAGTTTAATTATTAGATTATACTAGTAAAATACATGCCATATAAAGGTTATTCAAAAGTAAGTTAAATCGTCGCAGTTTTGTTAAATAGTAAAGTAAAAACATATTTGTGTTCATAAAGTACTCGTCGTTCTTCTTTTTTATTTTTGTTACTACGGCAACAAGTTTGTTGAAAAAAATTGAAACGCTAGCTTTTCTTACTGAATTTGACATTCACGCTGTGAAAATAGTTTTGACTTTCAAAATCGTGTAAGTCTTGTTCAGTGCTACTATGAATATGCAAGAAGTTTGGTAGCGGGTATAAAAAAATTCAGAAGAAATAATAATTTGAGAAACGGGCCGTGCAGTTTACAGGCTTACCGCAAGCTAATCCGTAAATTTGAAGAAGGTTGCGTTACTGATAAAGCAAAATCTGGAAGACCTAAAGTAGCGAGTCATATAACTTCTGCTGAAGTTTTACGTGAAACTGAAGAAATAGCCGTAAACAATAGCTAGGGAATATGTAGCTCTAATTAAGTTGCAAAACGTCTGTAAATAAGTTACACCAGGGTTTGGCGAATTTTCAAAAGACATCTAAAAATGTATCCGTATAAAATGCGTTTTATTTGAACTTAAAGAAACGGATAAACCAGTTGTGTATGATTTTGCTCTTCGAGTATTAACACAAATTCAACAAACTCCGCAGTGGCTGGATAACGTTTTATGGACCGACGAGGCGCATCTTCAACTGAGTGGCGATGTTATTACGCACAATTGTAGGATTTGGTCGGGAAAATCATCCGCATACTGTAATTCAGGAAGGGATTCGTGATTTGGAAGTAACCGTGTGGATTGAATTCACATCCCGATTCATTAAAAAAAAAACTATACTTTTTTGAGGAAAATCAAAACGGGCAATTAAAAACAGTTACTGGAGAACGATTGTTACGCTCGAAAATTACCTAGAGACCATTCGGGAATGTTATTGAATTTATTTAATTATCTGCTTACGTAACGACTTCTTAGGCATTTCATAATTCAACTTTTTCTTTAATTTCAATTTGATTTATTTTTGTTATTAATTATTAATCTATCTGGGCATCTCCAAACTTTGTTTTTTTTTCATAAAACTTATTTATGTTCTAATATTTTGGTTGTCACTATATTCTCGATATTTTTCCCGGTCTTTTTTTTATACCTCGACGCAGTTCGACATTTTTCGAAGTAATATTCTTGGTCACGTTATGTTTTAACTTTTACTTTTAATTCAATTTTTGTTACTCTGTAATCAATTCTTATATTGTGGAAATTTTTATTAGAATTTTGTGAACCTATTTGGGAGCTTAGTTTGTCTGATTTTGCTATTTTTAACGTAAATCTTGCGTTCAGTTTCTCTTTCGCTTGTAGCGCCATCTTTACAACTTTTGGTTTATCTTCCAACTACAGTTCTCTTGACTTTTGTTTAGTTAATTAATTTGTATTTTAACCTTTATTGCGGTGTTTTAGTTACCGTATTTTCGCTTGTTAGCTTCGTTGTTCACTCCTACACCTTGTTAGGGTTTTTGGTAAATTAATTCCGTTTCTATCAAATTTACCGAACTACGCTCTTGTGTATGACGTATATCGGTTCCCCGACCGATATCCGGTACATCTCATTGGACCGCACTTCGTTCGTCTTTTTCGACAGTGTTAGTCGTGTTTATTTTAGTGAGTGAACTTAGTCTTGCGGTAAGAGATCCCATTTTCTTTCGAACTTTTGCTTATGCGCTTCTTTTATCCTCAGGATTTAATTTTGGAGCTACCTCCCAACTTTTAAGTATTTAAACCAATTTTACTTCGAAATCTCTTCGAAGACCACACCACGTGGTAGGCTGTTTTAGCTTACGCAATTTTTCCACGCAGTGGAGCATCTTTAATCATCGTTCTTCTTTTGGAGAGATCCGTGCTAAAACCACTTTCCACTTTCGAGGGAGAAATTGGAAACGGCGAGGCTACCTTTTTTTTTGAAATTTTGTAACAAATTTTCACGGCGCTTCAAGATGGCGTACTCACGCGATTTAGCGTGCTAAATGGCGGCGTAATCGCAGCATTATTTTAGTTTGTGAAACTTTGGAAAAGGACAGTTCGTACAACACCAGTGAAGGCAATCTCAATTAAGGTTTGGAATTTTGGTCGAATTAAGGGACGATTTCGAGAACATAGTGAAAAGTAGGTATAGATAATCTAATTTTATTGTTATAATCAAACTTTTTCAAATTTTATTAACTAGACTAAATTTCATTTCGTTTACACCTAAGAAAGGCTTTAGAGAAGCCGATCTCTCAGTCTGAAGCAGACGTTGTTTAGTATTCACTGCATTTAATTTAGTATCGTAGAATCCTGATAGTTGTTATCGGGTTAGTTTCTCTTGGGATTAATTTTTGCTAGTTCTTGTTCTAGTTTGTTTTCTGTAACCTATACTTTACCTGCTTAACAACATCTGTTTGCTTATCTGAGACATTAAATAGATTTTGATTAAAAACCTTTAATAGCTGTCAAGAAAGAACACCTGGTTTCTAGCATTCGATTATTATTTTATAATCAAGCTGGTCGTCAGCTTCACTGATAATCAGATGTAGATTTTGTAGTGCTATTTTACGTGGCAAGATCCTTCAGACGTGCCTACGTTTTGATATTTTCATATCTTGGGGGAACGTCTCTCATTAATATTTCATATTTTAAACTGTATATCCTTATTGTAAAGAACCGTAAAATTACGTATACTTAATTTGTGTTCTGCTAATCTCAAGTTGGGATTGTGTCCCAGATAATTCACTTTAATCAATATATTAATATCTGTATATACAGGGTGTCGACCCGACAGTGTGAATTTTAACGATAGGAGTTCTCTGTATTACGCCTGGAGCGTTACTCTTGTTATTTTGATTTGGAAAAAGTCTGAGAGACTTGTAACTTTTTTTTGTTCTCATTTAAATCACTAGCTTAATTAAAGTTTTGGCCCTTTTAATTTGAAATTATAATATCTTTTTATTTGTTTGATAACATCTTATATTTGAATTTTTGCTAACTTTGTTCAATTTTGATAGTTTATTGATATTTTGTGAACTACGACAACTGTTAACTAATCATTTAAATTTTGAACCTACTTCGTGTTAATAAACTTTGTTATTGTTGACATCTTGTGTTTGTTTGACTCCTTACCTACAAGTGTTGTGAAAAGCAAAGACTACTTTGGTATCGATAGCAAGTAATAAGGGGCTTCCTCTTTGGTATTTTATTGAAGCTACCAGGGTCCCACCCGATTCCGTTTTCGAGGTTTCTCTGCGGGTTGAAAACGCTGGCGTCATAACCACCAACCAGCGACCTAGAGACTCGCGCCACTCTCCTGAATCTATTGAGCTAGCCGACAGAGTTTTAACCACGGGACAACCATCACCAGGTAGGTTCGAGCCATCGGGGGAGAACTTGCAGAACATCTCGCAAGCTCCTTATTACTTGCTTTGTTTTATTTTGGTCGCGTTTTGGTAGCACGATATTTTGGTATGCTACGGAGTTATTCCAAGATTGTACAATTACAATATTGGAACTTTCCCAATCCTTGGCCAGCGCGTTCTCCAGATATTAATCCGGCAAATTATTGGCTATGGGGCTATTTATAGAAGAAGTTTTTTAAGTTATCCTAGAACTATCCGGAAGCTCATAGAATCAATTTCGCTACAAGTGGCAGCTATTCCAATTAATTTACTCCACGGTGTTGTCCACAGTATAGAAGAGAGACCACTTCTTGTTGAAGAACAAGATGGCGAGCATATTCAAAGTTTGCGTTAAAGTGATTTGCCTTGTAATAAACCCCATTATTTTACCAATATAAACCTGGTTTTAATTTGTGTACACTTTACTTTATAAGGAAATTACAGCAGTTTCAAAATGTAACGTACTTTTGAATAACCCTATATTGTATTATTTTGAATTTAAAAATAATGTGAAAAAAATGTATTTATACATAAATTTTGAGTACCGCTGTCCGTTGTGATTCACTCGATATGTGCCGTCCGCATTTTTTGTGTCATTAGACGTATTATTTACGTACGGTTTCTTTCAATGAATGGGTTTATACATAAGTAAGTTATGCATATGCGATATCTACTAGTAAGGTTTATCGAACTCTCGATACACCGCTAAGTATTTCGTGCGGTCCCAAAACGGTTTTATTAAATAATTTAAAATTAAAAACGAAATTACACAGCGGATTTTTTTAATCATTTTTCTTTTTTAATTCAATATTAATTAACATGTTTAATCTAAAATTAAATTCTATGACACTTATTCAGAAAAACACTGTACCTAAATTAAATGAACACAATTGAAATTTAGCCTTGAATTTATAAGTCAAAATGTAAATAAATCCAATTATCAAAGCAACGACATTCGACCTTACTTCTACGCATGCGCGACAGCATTTCTTATCTCGTGAACTTCATGCGAGAAATATTGTCTGTGGCGCCATCTACAATTGAATAATACTATTACAACTACTATTGATAGTATATTGTTAGACCCCAAACTTTCTTTCTACTAGTTGGATCTAGGATTTCAATAGCTTTAAACCTTCTCTGGAGAATGCGGGTCATTTGGCAAAGAATCGTGCGTAAATCAGTCCAGTAGTTTTTTTAGTCTATAGCAGAGGCACATACGAACATATATACAGGGTTATGATAAAGTAACGCACAAAATTCATAAAACGTACAATGTTCATTTTTGAAAAAAATGCAAAAACACGTCAAACAGTTTATTTTATTCCGCGTCTTTTAACATAGGTCAAAAAAATAAAACGTCAAATTTGTCAAAGTTATGACGTCATCAATATTTTTTTTAAATATGAAGCTTGTTTTTTTTTACTTTATTTGATAAAGCTTGTTTTTCTGCATTATAAAGAATTATTTGAAGTAGGGGTCACATAAGAAAAAACTGAGAGAATTAATAAAAAACAAAATAAACTTTATTATAGTAATAACATTTAAATTAACTAAACAATCCATTATACCAAAACGATTTCTTACAGGAATTGTTCAAACTGTGTCCCGTTCACTATCTGACATAGGCCAAGACGATGGTAGACCTGATTTACAGAGTCTTCGATCATCTGCGGAGTTATACGAGTCATTTCATGTCTAATTCGTTCCATTAAGTCTTCTAAATTATCTGGTCGGTTAACGTAGACCCGACTTTTTAAATGTCCCCACAGAAATAAATCAAGGGGGGTGAGATCAGGTGACCTAGGTGGCCACTCCATTGGTCCACGTCTTCCAATCCACCTTCCTTCAAACTGGTTATCCAGAATCCTTCGAACATTAAGACCATAATGTGGTGGTGCACCATCTTGTTGGAACCAAATACTGGGATCCAAGTTTTCCCTATTATTTGGATCCGGAAATGCCGCAATTAGATCCGGAAGCACTGCCATACGAAGATGTTCCAAATATCGCTCAGCTGTTAAATTCCCACGAAAGAAATAAGGACCAATAAATTTTCCCCTGACGATTCCTACCCATATATTAATTTTTTGGGGGCGCTGGGTGTGTTTTGCCTGAATCCAGTTGGAATTTTCCCGAGCCCAGTAGCGAGAATTGTGTCGATTTAATGTACCACTTAAATAGAACGTTGCCTCGTCTGAAAATACTACACTATTAAGCAAATTTGGATTTTCGTCACAATGCCTCATGAAGATTTCACAAAATTCCAAACGTCTGTCCGGATCATCTTCCGAGAGTTCGTGTACAAGTTGAACTTTGTATGGGTGCAGTTTTTCTTTTTTTAAAAACTTTACTACAAACGACTGACTAACATCTTGTTGTAAGGCAATTTCTGCTGTAGTTGCATGAGGGTTGTCTTCTAATGACAGCAAAATATCTAACTTTGCATCGTCGCTTATTCCCGGTCTTCCAGATTTTGGAGCATCACTTACGCTTCCTGTTTCATTAAATTTTGCAACAATCCTGCTTACTGTGCTTCTAGCAATTGGAGGTCAAAATGTGTTTCGTTAAATAAAGCACATGCTTCTTCATGACTTCGAAGTCTATCGCCGTAACCTACCATCATTAGAATTTATATCCCTTCTCTTTTCGTTAAAGGAGCCATCATAATAAAATTGGTATGACACTAATTGTAAGACTGACACTGACAAACAGTTGTTTTATTACTAGGTAACTTTAAGTTTTAATTCTTTTAATATTTAGTTTCTTTTCATAAATTAAAAAACTAGTTTATTTTGTTTTTTATTAATTCTCTCAGTTTTTTCTTATGTGACCCCTACTTCAAATAATTCTTTATAATGCAGAAAAACAAGCTTTATCAAATAAAGTAAAAAAAAACTAAGCTTCTTATTTAAAAAAAATATTGATGACGTCATAACTTTGACAAATTTGACGTTTTATTTTTTTGACTTATGTTAAAAGACGCGGAATAAAATAAACTGTTTGACGTGTTTTTGCATTTTTTTCAAAAATGAACATTGTACGTTTTATGAATTTTGTGCGTTACTTTATCATAACCCTGTATACATAATCGTAACGATATTCGGTATTGAAAACATCCTTAAACACTGGTAAATTCGTTTATAGGATATAGCCTATCGTGGAAGGCCTGGATGATGGTCGGACGGTAATATAAAGGTGTTGGGACGCACCTCCAGTACGTGCGTTCCTTAAAAACAGCTAGCCGTCGATGGTTTTGTATCTATATTGGTTTTCGTTTGTTTGCCTGCGATAACTTCAATATCCGAAGAATTGTAGAAGAATTTCCCCCCGAAACTTCAATTAACCCCTGGAATGGGTTATCTCGCTTTCCAAACTCACTATACGAAACGCAACTTCATTCAATCGTTCATGTTTCTTAGTCTTGATCCGCAAAAGCGATTTAAAACTCAAATGACTAAGAAACACGTGAAAATAAATTATCTTATTCAGCAGGACTCAACTTATTCCGTCTAATCATTAATTTGGCTCACTGCCTTCTCTTTTAAAATTCCAAACTAAAAATGCACTATCGAAGGGTGGGAGACAATTGCAGCGTTTTCCACAACTAAAAATAGATGGCATATCCAGTACTAGATCGAACGAAATATACAAATTAAAATATCATACAGGGCTCAACGAGAAATAGATAAATAAATCGTAACAAACGAATCGTCGCTTAGTATACATTTTAGAAATCGAACTCGTAATAAATAACACTGTTACTCAACTAAGTTACACGGGATAATTAAACTTTGCATGCTAGGACGAAATTACCATTTTCAGATTAGAACTGGTTACAGTTCCCACTACTCGTCAGTGGCGCTCTTAGAGACTTGGTATATCAATAAGCCCTCATTTTTATTACTTTATCTCATTTTATGGATTGTGTTTTTACGCTACTTCGTTTAATTTCGGATCCATTGTATTTTTCTACATTTCAATGCGTCGTTAATACTCGCTCTCACTTTCGCATTGATATTTGCATTCTAAAACTCCTTTTTATGTATTTCATCCGATTCAAATAAAAACGGGAATTACAAATGAACGAACTCAACAATGTGTTCACTTTGTTCCGATATCTGTACTAGTAGAATGGATGCAATTAAATTTTGATGGAGCAAATTGTGCGAAAAGACCATGTGATTGTGTTAGTTTATCCCACGGAATTTTATTGCATGTAATTTAGCTCAATTTGAATCGAGAAACTGAATTGAACGCTCTACGAATTACACTTGCACAGCGAGAGGGCGAATGATCTACGTTACTTTATATAAATTTCATTTGCTTGCGCGAGGTCGAACCGTATCATCTCTTTCCCTGTTTCTCGTTGTAGGACGCACTAACTTCACTACCACCACCACCACCACGGCGAACAACATCAGTAGCATCGCCAACTTAAAACGACAGTTCGAAAGTTATTGCTACCGTTTAAATCAGTAGTAACGGCAGTAGGGTAGTCGTGGCCGAAGCACATTTTATGCCCTAATATGTTTCACGTAAAATTTCGACCCATTAAACTTGAAATACGGATAAGAGATGCTGCACATAGCTTCAATTTCTTGACTCCTTCTCTCTCTTACTCGTTGTATATGTGTGTGTGTTCTTTGTATACGCAACAAAATGTCCGGTTTGTCGAGGATTCACCTGCTAAATAAATTCGAGTAGCGGTTACCTCTGTCCTTTTTGGCTGTTGTGATATCTCTCCACGATTTTTATTGGAAAAAGATGTTACCGGGTGAATCTATCTTCGTTAATGGACGCGCGCGATATTTATAGTTTGATATTCGTAAAAATAAGAGCTGTAATCTCGTAGAATATATCGCTTATACTCGCGCTTATACCTAATATTTATAGTTTTATATCGACTTTATTTTTTAATAATATTTTTCACGCTTTAAGACAATCTCATACGTAGAATGGTGTATTTTAGATTTATTGTTGAATGTTATTTATACTGTGCTTTCCGGAAATGAGACAAATTTATTAAATTGAACAAATACGGACGGTACAAGGTAAAATATGCCAATAATAAATAACAAGAAAGAACCGTGGAACGATAGCATATCAACGTTAAAAACGTCAAGGGTGTAAATACAATAATACAAAACATGATTAAAACACGACGCATATTGTTATTACTTCAACGTACAGACAGGTGTTCCTATCTACTCTTAGGTCTCGTCAGTGCATGGTGTAAAGCACCTAGCTTGCTAGTCGCTGCCCCTTCTTATGATAAAGGGTAACTTTTAAAAATAAAATAGTTCACTGCTTTTTGAATGTTTTTTAGTAAATTGAACTTAGAAATATAACACAGGCCTTCATAAAATTTGTGATGACGTGATTTTTGTTTGTTAAGCTCAGTTTTTATATAGCAATAACTAATTAAAATACAGTTGGTCTCTACCACCCACAGATTTTTTTTGCACAAAAGAAAAAGAAAAAAATATAAAAAAATCTTATAATAGGCATTTTAATACATTTTAAAATGAATGTACTACTTCAAATTCTAGGTATTAACCCAAAAATGATTTTCTGTTGTGGTTTTAAAGAAATTTGTTAAATAGGCTCTCATTACCTCATGTAAATTTTTTATTACATGTATTAATTTTGGGCAAGATTTCCGGGAATTTTTACCTGCTAAATCCTATTTATTATGCTTTCACTTTATTAGAATGCGAAGAAGGATTTCAAGTTTATCACTCTAACAAAATGTATATTTTAATGTCATTTACTTCATTATAGCTCTGAGTGTCGATCAGTAAACAAGTAAAATTAATTTGTCTTTAGTATTGTGCGTGGTATTTGATAAATAAACATTGCTTAAAAATATGTCTAGCCGGTGTTGCAAAAACAAACCAGATGATTTCTGTTGTATTTGTGGATATTTCGTCTTGAAAAAGTTTAAGAGACCAATTGGTGAATTTGTGAAAAATGCATATTATGATTATTTCAAAATCAAATTAGGAGATCAAGATAAAGATTGGGCACCGCACGTTGTTTGTAAGGTATGTGAAGAGGGTTTAAGACATTGGACCAAAGGGAATATAAAAAGGCTTCCTTTTGGAATACCGATGGTTTGGAGAAAACCGCAAAATCATCATGAAGATTGCTACTTTTGTCCTTGTGATATTAAGGGGCATAATAGAAAAACTTTGAAACATATTTTGTACCCAAACAATATTAAATCAGCTATCAGACCAGTTCCTCACAGTGATCATATACCTATACCCTACAAAGTACTGCAAGATGATATTGAAACCTCTTCAACTTCCGGCTCCGTACAGATGGATAGTGATTTTGAACCATCAACCTCAGGTCAAAACCAACCTCAGCTATTTTCACAAGCCGAACTGAATGATTTACTAAGAGATTTGGGACTTTCAAAAGATCTTTCTGAAGTACTGGGTTCTACGTTGAAACAAACAAAATTGCTTGCCCAGAAACTACCTTCAGATCTTCCTTTAGCTGAATATGACAGAAAAATAACTAAACGAAGCTTTTCTGAAAAACAAAAACATTTTTTTAAGAAGCATAGAGAATAAATAACTATTACTAATAGTTTCTATGTGTACATGTTTGTATTTTTTTTAATATAATATAAAACTAGCTTATAAATGAAATAAATCGTGTTTTTTCTATATTTTTTGATTTTACTGGTTTGAAAAATAACCTTACGAGATACAAAAAAAATAAAAGCAGATTTGAAATCAGCGCTACCCAATTACTAGAAAACAGTTAAAATTTTTAAATCAACATTCAAAGAGTTGAAAAATGCAAGCCTGTGTAATTAGTAAAATCTGGAAATTAAACCTTAAAAATAATGTCGTGCATTTAGAATAACGCGTTGACACAGTGCTACAAGGATGGCTGTAATTTGTTTAGCAATCAGGCAAAACTGGTTAAATTCATTATAAACGGGTTCGAGATATGAATGAAGAACGTTTATTTATGAAACTCATACATTTAAACAAAAACTAACCCGTGTATTCTATAGAGTTTTCTTACTACACATCAAACTACAAATTTCAATAATTTTTTTCCACTCACACCAGAATAATTTAACAAAAATAAAATGGATTTATCGCGTTTTGTTTGATTAGAAGTGAATATACATAGTTTTGTTTGAAATAAGAAAGAAAAATTGGTATTTATTAGCTACTACTACTTGCTAGATGCAATTAAGAAATTACGAAAACGTTTTATTAATGTTTCTTAACATTCCAATGGAACAATATAACAAAATAGAATTTTATTCTAAAACTACAAAAAAATATTTTTTGGATATGAAATTTGATTTGATTTTCAAATATGTACGCCAGAGTCAACTTCAAGACAGTCACATTCTTCGTTGTCACTGTCTTCGGGCTCATCACTAACTTCAGACAGTATTCTTTTGTACCAGCCAAATTTTTGTCTTCCTGCCATTTAGCGCCAAATTGTTGTTCCATCAGGTGATAAATAGTTTTCATTTTTTTTATGTGGAAGATTATGACTTAAGTCAATTTCTTCTAAGTCCATTGGAGGCGCTTTTCCTTTCTTGTTTAAACTCTGTGGTGTTTCGTTTAAAGTAATGAATTTAAAGTTCTGATGACATTCTACCATTACAGAATTACTGCCTGCATCATTTAATTTTTTATTGTAAGAATATTTCCTTGTAGTCAGATATTCTCTCAATTTTTTTTTAGACTATGTAGCAATTTTAAATTTAACATTCTGAACTTACTGCAAATGAGAATTAATGAATATTAAATCCCATTTTTACATGTCAATGTCGCCTTATGTGATGCGTTAATAACTACAATCCGACAAACCAAGTTTGTACTAGCACGTATAACACACCTCGTCGAGACTACGATCTTACTGGTTGTTAGGATAATTAAAAATTACTGAAAAGCCACTTCCATCAACGGGAACGTACAGACGCGTTTCGCTCTAATTGAAGCTTATCAATGTACGGTATCTCGAAGACAGACATGGCTTTTCAATTCTCTACTTTCTGTATATATAGTTAAAATTCTGAACTTACTGCAATTGAGAATTAATGAATATTAAATCCCATTTTTACATGTCAATGCCGCCATATGTGATGCATTAATAACCACAATCCGACAAACCAAGTTTGTACTAGCATGTATAACACACCTCGTCGCGACTACGATCTTACTGGTTGTTAGGATAATTAAAAATTACTGAAAAGCCACTTCCATCAACGGGAACGTACAGACGCGTTTCGCGTTTTCAGTAATTTTTAATTATCCTAACAACCAGTAAGATCGTAGTCGCGACGAGGTGTGTTATACATGCTGGTACAAACTTGGTTTGTCGGATTGTGGTTATTAATGCATCACATAAGGCGACATTGACATGTAAAAATGGGATTTAATATTCATTAATTCTCATTTGCAGTAAGTTCAGAATGTTAACTATATATACAGAAAGTAGAGAATTGAAAAGCCATGTCTGTCTTCGAGATACCGTACATTGATAAGCTTCAATTAGAGCGAAACGCGTCTGTACGTTCCCGTTGATGGAAGTGGCTTTTCAGTAATTTTTAGTTATCCTATGTAGCAATCCTCTGATATGTAGAGCTTCCAGTCATCACCAAGTTGTTAGACGTTACCAAACTCAGAATATATTTCATTATACTCTCTACCTTTTTGATAACTGTCGTATTTTTTCGAACAGTCTTTTCTACTCGCACAAACGCTTTGCCGGCAGGCAAAAAATAATGACCCGGACAGGAAAAGTCTGTCGAATTTCTTTAATTCCAGGATGAGATTTCACTTTCAGTGCATGAATGATATGTGAATTTTTATTTTGCGTGTTTATTTTTGAGTGTGCAAAGCGACTGTATGTTTTTCTCTTGGGTTTGCCGCAGACCGGTACCGACAATTCACGTTTGTTCACGTCCCAGTCTAAACGAAAATGTCCTTTCTCACTAAAAGGAATTAATATGACTACGGTGGTCATCATTATTCAAAGCTTGAACCAACTGGATCATATAAGGATGGCGTGTGGTGGTAAAGTTAATAGTATAATGGCATTACTTTTACAGAATTTCAATGAGGCAATTGTTATATGCGACTCATGCTTATCCATAATAAGTAACATAGGATATTCTGTTGAGGATTTAGTAAAATGCTGTAGATGTTTCAGTATGTCTATAAACACTTCACCGTTGACCCAACCTGTATTTGCCGCAGCCCCTACAGATCCAGGAGATTGTCCTTTCAACATCATGTTTTAAAATGATCTTGGGAAATACAAGGAATGGTGTTACTGAATTACCTATTGCGTTAATGAAACAGCACACCAACACAAATCTTTCCCCTGAAGTTACTTGCTCAATTTGTTTCAATTCTTTTGGACCTAAAATGTTTGGAGGGTTGTGAACAGTTGTAAGTGCCGTTTCATCCTGATTATAAATATTTTCTGGAACTGGACTATTAGGAAATTTGGCATAGCTTTAACAAGATTGTCAACAAATTCGTTAATATTTGTTCTGTTAAAACTGGTTGCACGACCCAAACTAGTGGGCTCAGGCTTTCGTATGGATAATTCTGGATATCGTTTCATGTATCCGTACAACCAAGCTACTCTAGCGTCCCCTACTATGTTAGTAAATTGATTTTCTTAGGTTTTTATACCTGATATTACTAGTTATGACGTGACTGATCTCTTATCGTACAAATACTATATGTTACATATTGTATAGGCGATGTATTTTGAATTATTATATTTAGTATTTGTATTTATTGGTCTGTAGCTAGGTATATGAGCTATTGGGTAGTAAACGATATTATTATCACTATTATTATGACAATGTGAAGGATTGACAAGAAGAGGCTTCTGTCAATGGGAGATGAATATAAAGCCGAACTAACTTAATTTAAATAGTAAAGCTGGATAATGTACATTATCGACAGGATGACTACAATAGATTTGGAAAGGTGCAGTGGAATAGCCTCGATGGCTTCTTCCAGCAATTTATCAGTCTAATCATTCTAATCGCAAGTAATCAGATGTATCATAGAAGAGCAGAGATACAATTCATCAATATTATATATAACGCGGTGAATATAAAATTTCACAAATCACAAGCGAAAACCGATTCAATATTGACAGATAATACATTCATTTCCGTTATTGTTGTTCGCTCCGACAGATAAGTGAGGAAGGGCGCGCTAAACAGAGAGAAAGCGAGCGGGCATCGAAATAAGGAACTCATTCGTTCAATAATCGGATAATGCATAACATAATATATTTACGAACCGCGACGACGACGGCGGCTGGTTCCCTATGAATTCCGTTATAAGAACAACCGCCGCCCTCTTCTAAGCCAGGATTATCCGAAATCTTGCAATGTCGCTAAATCGAATACCGGCCGGAGCGTGGAGACGCGAAAAAAGACGCAATATTTGCTGATCGAATAAAGATTGGGAAAACGATTTTCTTTCTTCTTCTTTGGTGTCTACAAAAATGTATATATTTATAATATTGCGTAGGTTTACTGTATTCAGTTTCGAATAAGAGGTAGGAAACATGGGACGCCATGAAAAAAGTAAAAGATTGGTCCTCCTAAAAATGAAGAAATATGTATATTATGAAAAAAAAAAACTAGAAACGCCTTGATTCCTGTATAACAAAAATACTAACTGTGATTTATTTAGAGACCAGACCAATTAATAACTTAATACTGGTAGCCGTAACTTTGTGGTAATTCATTTTGAAAATAATAAAATAAAATAAAACAATAACTTTGTTATACCACTTTATTCACATGTAATAGTGACCGCGGTTTCGACATACAATGTCATTATCAAACTGCAAAAGTTACAGGCCTACATAGATTTTATAAATGACACAAAAATATATGGTGGTGGTTTATGATGTTATTTAAAATTACTACTATATACTTAACTATTATATACAACATTGGAAAAGAGGTGTATATATAAGATCCAACTGGTCGTTAAGAATAATATCTATTGTGTTGTTTCACCTTTTAAAACTTTCAAGTGACTCTAAAATATTTAATCTACGACCTTTCTCGGCCAAATGCAATATTTTATGATGACCAAATGTATGCCTTTTTGTAATAAGATGGTTTGCGAATGTTGATACATAGAACATTAAATATTCCTTTGTCTAATATCTTTTGTTCGTGAAATCAATACTATAAAACAAATAGCGGTAAACAATAGTTATAAAACTAGCGTAATTGACAGTATACTAAAGAAAAAACAGTTACAAGTGGCCCTTAGTTTAGTACATCCTAAAGATAGTGCTAATTTGAAACAATTTGTCTCCTTAACTTACTTCGGCAAAATAAGCGAGCTAATTGGAAATACAATTTCAAACAATAATAGTAATGTTAGTATAGCTTACAAACCATATGTAAAAACAAGTAATTTCATTTTTAACGCAAAACCAAAAACATATCAATAATAAATCAGGAGTGTACAAATTACATTGTAATGATTGTAAAAGTGTATATATAGGTCAGACTGGTCGAAGTTTTATTATACGGGTAAAAGAACACATGAGGTCATATAAACTAAAGAAGACAGATTCAACATTCGCAAACCATCTTATTACAGAAAGGCACACATTTGGTAATCATAAAATATTGCATTTGGCCGAGAAAGGCCGTAAATTAAATCTTTTAAAGTCACTTGAAATTTTTAAAAGACAATAGATATTGTTCTTAACGACCAGTTGGATCTTATATATACACCTCTTTTCCAATGTTGTATATAATAGTTAAGTATATAGTAGTAATTTTAAATAACATCATAAACCACCCCCATATATTTTTGTGTCATTTATAAGATCTATGTAGGCCCGTAACTTTTGCAGTTTGATAATGACATTATATGTCGAAACCGCGGTCACTATTACATGTGAATAAAGTGGTATAACAAAGTTATTGTTTTATTTTATTTTATTATTTTAAAATTAATAACTTTGCACATATCACAGAAAATAGAATGTGAAATAGATGCAGCTGTAGAAATATGATTTGTATGCAACCACATCTAGAAATAACACCAATGAGAAACAAGAACTACCTCCTTTGATTAAAGAGAAAATCAACCTGAAGAGAAGCCAAGCAAGCACCTGTAATAGAAAGATTGGTTAAGGTGCGACTAGAAAAAAGCAAAATATTCGCTCTCCTAAAAATGAAGCAATTTGGTATGTATATGTTATGAAAAAAAGAACTAGAAACGCCTTCATTCCTGTATAACAAAAATATTAACTTGTTACACTCGCTTCTTCTTTTCTTACCGTCGAGCCCCGGTATACTATATTTCGGTTATAAGTTATATATTTTTCGTTCAACGCGTACTTGTATCACACTCTGATTTTAAAATGTTGAAATATTGTGTGTGTTCTTTCGTACAAGAGAAAGTTAATTTTTCACGAAATCTACGACGATTTTGAGTTTTAAGCGCTTATGCGGATTCAGGCGTAGAACGTGAATTTTTATAGAATTGCTGTATACCGATTTCGAAGATTGAGAAGCTTCTAAGGGGAAAACTCCCTTTCTACAGAACCTTTTTATGACGGCATTTCTTATACGGACTCCGGCTTAAGTAACACCTCTCGCGAAGATAAAAGTCCTAGACACCTTACACTTTAATATAATGTATAGAATCCACGATTGGCTCTTGGTGAAACATAATGAATAAATTTACTAAAGAAAACACTCGGTATATTTGTTTCACAAAATATATTTATTAAATCTCTAACACGTGTTTCGACTTTACAGTCATTGTCAAAGAGTTTGTAAACTGATCTAAAAATACACTTCTACTACCATTTATGAGTTTTTAAAGACTTTATTACGGCATCAATAGTAGGGGTATTGAAAAAATCCATCTGTGTATTTGTGACATGTCTATTAAGATTTATGGCTTTTTTAATTTCTAATATTTCGAGAAAGTCAAGTCTTTTTCCTTTATTACAAGTATGTAAAAGTTTAAAATTATTGGTATTGAACAAATGTGTATTTTCGATGCAATGTTCCGCGAATCCCGTATTCATATTACCATAAAGAATAGAACTTTTATGCTCTTTAATACGTTCTTTTATCGAGCGTCCTGATTGGCCAATGTATATCGCATCACAATCACTGCAACTTAATTCGTACACACCCGACTTATCACACAATTCTGTTTTTTTCTTTATTATTTACTAAAATATTTCCTAGATTGACTTTATTCACTTGTATGACATTTAACCCTAATTTATTCAGTTTATTAGAAACTTTATTGCTAACCCCAGGTATATAGTTGAGTATGTGAAACGTTTTATTAGTTTTTGTATATGTAATATCTAGAAACAACGGATATAAAACAGAATTTATAGATAAAATGATTAACAAAAAATAACGTACTATCCTTACGAAGAATTTTACGGGGACACATATACAAAAACTAATAAAACGTTTCACATTCTCAACTATATACCTGGGGTTAGCAATAAAGTTTCTAATAAACTGAATAAATTAGGGTTAAATGTCATCCAAGTGAATAAAGTCAATCTAGGAAATATTTTAGTAAATAATAAAGAAAAAACAGAGTTGTGTGATAAGTCAGGTGTGTACGAATTAAGTTGCAGTGACTGTGATGCGATATACATTGGCCAATCAGGACGCTCAATAAAAGAACGTATTAAAGAGCATAAATGTTCTATTCTTTATGGTAATATGAATACGGGATTCGCTGAACATTGCATCGAAAATACACATTTGTTCAATACCAATCATTTTAAACTTTTACATACTTGTAATAAAGGAAAAAGACTTGACTTTCTCGAAATATTAGAAATTAAAAAAGCCATAAATCATAATAGACATGTCACAAATACACAGCTGGATTTTTTCAATACCCCTACTATTGATGCCGTAATAAAGTCTTTAAAAACTCATAAATAGTGGTAGAAGTGTATTTTTAGTTCAGTTTACAAAATCTTTGACAATGACTGTAAAGTCGAAACACGTGTTAGAGATTTAATAAATATATTTTGTGAAACAAATATACCGAGTGTTTTCTTTAGAAAATTTATCCTTACACTTTAGTCTGCAACTACCGACGAAATTGATTGTCCAGTGTCAATGTCCAATGTCCATATAATTCCCGTTTCTAATTGAATGGCTGTGAATACCGACTCTGGGAAATTTCCTGTGGACGAATGTAGAGACAGAGTAACTCTTATGACTTTCTTTAATGCTATAATTTTTGTTATTTCTAAAACTAATTTAATGTTTTGTAGATTAATTACTCTTAATTGTCTATATATTAAGTCAATAATAAGTTTCCTATTTAATCTAAAGTTAATTAACGTTTTGAATTAGATATTTACTCATATGTGATGCTTAATAATTATATTTTTAACATAATATTATTCTTATTAGTATATTGAATTTATTTTAAATTTCTAATCATTTTGGTACATATTATTTTAAAGTAACATTTCTTACAGCGTTGGTTCTTGTCATATCAAAAGAACATAAAATGTCAATTATTCATGGAATAGAAAATACGGGATTTGCAGAACACTGTCTAGACAATATCCACTTTGCCGATATGGATACTGCAAACTGTATATAATGTAAATAAAACAAAAAAATTAAACTATTTGGAAGTATTAGAAATAAAGAAAAAACTAATTGTAGGAACGCAGATCCTAACAAACACACAAACTGAATTAGGATAATTAAAAATTACTGAAAAGCCATTTCCATCAACGGGAACGTACAGACGCGTTTCGCTCTAATTGAAGCTTATCAATGTACGGTATCTCGAAGACAGTCATGGCTTTTCAATTCTCTACTTTGTGTATATATAGTTAACATTCTGAACTTACTGCAAATGAGAATTAATGAATATTAATCTCATTTTTACATGTCAATGTCGCCTTATGTGATGCATTAATAACTGCAATCCGACAAACCAAGTTTGTACCAGCATGTATAACACACCTCGTCGCGACTACGATCTAACTGGTTGTTAGGATAATTAAAAATTACAGAAAAGCCATTTCGATCAAAAGGAACGTACAGACGCATTTCGCTCCAATTGAAGCTTATCAATGTACGGTATCTCGAAGACAGTCATGACTTTTCAATTCTCTACTTTGTGTATATATAGTTAACATTCTGAACTTACTGCAAATGAGAATTAATGAATATTAAATCTCATTATTACATGCCAATGTCGCCTTATGTCATGCATTAATAACTACAATCCGACAAACTAAGTTTGTAATAGCATGTATAACACACCTCGTCGCGACTACGATCTTACTGGTTGTTAGGATAATTAAAAATTACTGAAAAGCTACTCCCATCAACGGGAACGTACAGACGCGTTTCGCTCTAATTGAAGCTTATCAATGTACGGTATCTCGAAGACAGTCATGGCTTTCCAATTCTCTACTTTTTGTATATATAATACATGACATAAGGCGACATTGACATGTAATAATGAGATTTAATATTCATTAATTCTCATTTGCAGTAAGTTCAGAATGTTAAACACAAACTGAATATTTAATAAAAATAAATTAAAACACTTGGCTTGTTTCACTATGAGATTTATTTAAATTCTCTAACATTTGTTTCGGCTGTTATGCCATTCTCAAAGAGATCTATAAATTTATAGATTTATAGATCTCTTTGAGAATGGCATAACAGCCGAAACAAATGTTAGAGAATTTAAATAAATCTCATAGTGAAACAAGCCAAGTGTTTTAATTTATTTTTATCATTTACTGTATGAAGTTAAAATGTTTCACCAAGAAGTTCTGCAACAACAGCCGAGAATATGAATATTTAAATACACCCATAATTCATTCATTCAGTCATTAAATGGCAATTTAGACAAATCCCTAGCATAAATACTCATATATAAATATTGGAAATAGATCCCTTAATTTAGTTTAGTAAACTCTTTGAGAATGTTCGAATACACCGAAACAATTGTTATAGTAAAAATATAATACACCAGTGAAATTTAACACATGCTTTTAATTTACCTAAGTTGATTATTTAAACAATATTTCACCAAAAACTAATTGCTGCATCCACTAACAAGATAAGTTTCAAATTTGCTGTTAGTTTGAGAAAAAGATTCAATAATTTATAGTCACCCGTTATTACCATACTTTAGCTTGATTATTTTAGTTATTAACGACATGACATTTAGATAAAAGTAAACATAAATATGGTAGTATTGAAACTTAATTGATATGGGTTAGTCTATCCTGAAAATTTTATCGAACGCTTACCAGTACATTACTCATTAGTATTTGTAGTATTCATTACTAGGTCATAAATGGTTATAACCGTAATAAATGGATCCATAATTTAATACGCTATAGACCCGCAATATCCTCTGCTATTAATGTAAAGGAGTCTGTTTACAAATCATAAATTTTGTAATATAATAGAAAGATCTATTAGGACAAACACTATTGGAGAAATATATTTTATGTACTTAGTACACACAATCCAGGATGAAATATCTAGTAATATTGTCATAAAGGATTCATTGTACTTTAAATAATTCAATTATATACGAAGGATGTTTTCAAGGCTCTTGATATTGTGTTATAATTTCTTATAAAACATTTTTAACTACAAAAATATTATTAAAAATCGGGTGTGGGGAACACATACATCATATTTGTGTGAAAGTACCTTTCCGGACATATTGCTATGAATAGTGGTTTTGATTTTAGCTTGTCTTCGAATGAATATTTAAAGAATCTCTTCACATTAATTAAATTAAAGACCACCTCCATAATACACAGAGTTTATATAAATTGTCAACAAAAAACACAAACAAGTACGCGCACTCTAATATTGTTTTTACGTAAAACTCGCCGCACAGTAAAAAAACACGCGAAAATATTTAATACCTACACCTAATCACACGACAGCGCTGGAGCGAATGCAGCACAGATGCCTTATAAAATCACCCATTGGTTTTAGACATGCGCGGGGGTAGCGCGGTGCGCGCGGGTGTTGGAAAGAGCTCTGAGCGCCCGTACGTGTGGACCAGATAAGGAACAAGTGAGCGATCGCGCGAATTAGGTTGGTTATTCCACTGGTCGCCCAGGTCGCCTATTGCATATTATTTGATAATACATATACTACATATATATAACCGGCGTTAGTGTTGGAATTTCGGAAGCGTATATCTCGGCTTCTACTGATCGGATTTTGATGATTGAGGTGTCAAATTATAGGGTTTGATGTCCTCTACAGGATGATGTAGAAAAATATGCAAATTTTTTGATATACAGGGGGAGAATTTTCACAACAATATCGCTTTTATAAACATCAGAAATGTCGGAAAAATTATGTAAAAGAAAACTAGTTATAACTAATACAGGTTCACCCGCCCAATTTTTTGGGAGCTCTGCAGCACTGCAGCGCTTATGCGCCAGCCGCCACTGTCTAATTCGCATTTCCGTGTATCAAAAATCGCGAGAATGTCATCTACGTACCTGATCCAGACTCTCGGGAAATATTTAGCGTTATTTTTAAGTTCTACTTCAAAATGACTCCTGAATAAATTGGCTATGAAAGGAGATAGGCAGTTACCCATTGTTGTGCTTTGTTTCTGCTCATAAAATTTTTCTCCTACTTGGAAACAATTTTGCGTCATGCGCAGAGTTGTCAATCTCATGTATTCTTTTATTTTTGAAGATTCAATGTTATTCTTGTGGTGCAAGCCTTCTAAATATTTCATCTCTGGAATAGGTACCGAGGGGAATAATGATGTTACATCGAATGAAACTAAAATTTCCCCGGCTTCCAGTTCACAATCTTTAATTAATTTAACAAATTCTAAGGAGTTACTAACTGACAAACTTTCTGGTTTTACGGGTAAATTTTTAAATTCATTCACTAACCATTTGGAAATCAAATAAGTCAGTGAGTTGATACCTGAAACGATAGGTCTCATCGAGTTACCTGGTTTATGTATCTTCGGCAAACAATACATTCTTGGTACTAAAGGATTACTAACATTTAATTTATACTTTTGGGTAGAAGTTATTAAAATTGGACATTTCTTTAACGCGTCTTTTGTGTCACTAATCATTTTAGGTAACGGATTTCTCTTAATTTCTACATACGGACCTTCGGCAATTAAATTTTTAACTCTTTGAAAATAGTCGATTTTGTCCATAATTACTAACTTGTTCCCTTTATCTGCTTTTAGGTAAAAACAGTCCTTCGATCTGAGTTTTAATGATATTCCATTCTTTATTGACCGACTTCTGTTTGTGCTGCTGCAAATTCTTATCGATTTGGGTTTTACAAGCTTCTTGATTAAAGTTTTTTGGCCCTTGTTCTAAATACTTAATCGAAGTTTCGATACTTGCAATCACCTGTTCTATAGGAATCTGACGGCTTGGCAAACAGTATTTTAAACCTTTGTTTAACAAATCTATTTCTACATCACTAAAATTCTCGAATGATTGATTGATCACTAGTGTTTCTTTTATAAGAATTCTAATAATATACTTTTTTGCTGGACATAACTTTCTGAATTTCTTATTTAGTTTTAAACATTTCTTTTTCTATTTTGCGTTCGAAATGAACTCATTATGAAACCCAAAACAGTATCGAAATGAGCTTCATTTCGATACACTTTTTTTCATTTTTCAATGTTGGCGTTGTTCGAACAGAGAAATAAATATCATTGCTGTCATTAGATTTTAAGAATTTAAGTACATTTGACAGATGTGATATATGTTCGTACTCTACACAAACAACGTATATTGTATACAATTGACAACAAGATATATTAGTTTCTATGTCACTCATGTTTATATTTTTAAATAAAATATCAAGTAATGTTAACGAAAATTAATAAATATTATGTAATAAAATATACTTCGCGGATAGGAAGATTTAAATTTGACAATGTCAAGTATCAAAGTGGCCAACTGCATGATTTATATAAAAATTAAACTCTGAACTTCCAAATTAAATAATTCCAATTTACTAATGTAAAAAATGCAAAATAGAAAAAATAGTATAAAAAACTCGTTTCATAAGGCCTTTTGCCGATCTGATCTCGTGCGGCAAAATGGTGCCTTATGAAACTTGCTTTTTAATATACTATTTTCAATTTATGGCCTTTAATTTCCGTTATTTTCCTATAAAAGTTACACCACTCTTCAAATTCCTTATTGTTCATGCTTTTAGTTAATTTTAAATGCAAATTATGTATGTAATTCTAATTTACTACGTTTACTGTACAGATATTTCATTTCTAGATTCAACCATTTCATTTTTGCATATGAAATGACTTTATCGTTATTTCTACAATTTGTCGTTACATTTACATTCATGAATTTAGGAAAAACATTGTTACTTTTACACCGTTTCAGGAAATTAATATCTGTACTTATGAGTTTAACTTTAATATATAACTTATGAAATCTATCTTGACGCCTACGCCTTGACGATCTTGACGCCTACGGAAGTATTCATATCGCTAAAAACAAACAAAATTCCATGAACGGAGATAAAGGACCGATCCCCTTCACCTGTCTCTTTTCATTCTTAGATACTTAAATAAAAAAGTCGTGGACGTTTCAAACTGGAGTATAAACACATGTGGGTGCCTTTTTCCTTAAGAGAGGTAATTTTTTGTCGATCCTTTCGGTCGATATTTTTGCATGTTTCAGTTAGTGTATACGTGGACGCCGTGTAAAGTTGTTGCGTAAGCTGTTGTGCTATCTTTGCTGTACCCTGTGCCCCATGTGCGACACCTTGATTAGTGGTTTTACCTACTGATGATGACAACTTAGTTGTCGAAATACGTATTTAGAATACGATTAATAACACTGGCCTACAACCATTTTGGTGCTGGAGATTTTAGACCCGATTTTAAGTATGTCTTACATGGCGATATCAAAAATGTTACCCGTTTTCTTCTGTCAGCTCTAGTTCCCGAGAAAAAAAAAACAATTCACGAAAAAATATATATTTTGTTGACATTAAACATCAAGAAATTGTCTTCTGAATGATTTTCTAGAATGAAACTGACTCGGGCAATCTCGCATGATTCCCCAGCAATAGTCAGCCATCATATGACTGTCCCACCTTCCTTGGTATCTATTCTCCATTGTTTTTAGGTCTTGGTGGAAACGCTCCCCTTGTTCTTCGCTTAGATCTCCTAAATTGTGTTGGAAATGATGTAGATGACTATTGAGATAGTGTAATTTTATACTCATATTACGGCCTAAATCTTTGAATCGCACCAGCATTTCCTCTACTAGTTCTACATAGTTGTCAGCCTTATGATTTCCGAGGAAATTTTGTGCAACTGCTACAAAAGATTGCCAGGCAAGCCTCTCCACATCATTCATACAAGTCTCAAAATTAGTTGTGTCTTTCATCAATTTACGTATTTGAGGTCCATCAAAGATACCTGCTTTTAGTTTTTCAGTACTTAAACCAGGAAATTTGTGGGAAATAAACTGGAAACATTGACCATTTCTATCGAGAGCCTTAACAAATTGCTTCATTAGCCCTAATTTTATATGCAACGGCGGAAGAATGATTTTTTCTCTTAAAACTAAGGGTTCATTTATAACATTTCTTTCCCCAACAACAAGAGCATCTCTCACAGGCCAATTTTTTGCAGTCCAATAACGTGATTTAGCTCGACTGTCCCAGAGACAAATAAAACATGGGTATTTAGTGACGCTAGTAACTCAGCACGTTCCTTCGAAAGATCTAAGTCTCTGATGAGGCTTAGGATCTGATGTTATTCCACAGTATTGAAAGTCATCATCTACTTGGGAAGAAATAGGTATTTCAGCTTCATCCTCCTGAGATTGCTGCACTACCTGGTGAAAAGTTGGTATTGTCACATTTTCTGAATGAGGAACAGGTCTTTGTACTGAAGAAATATTGGGGTATTTCCATTTATGGCGATTGTTTTTGTTGATGCCCACTATACACAACCAATCTGTCCAGCCTAGATATTCAGTCGGTTTATCTTCAAGATGAGACTGCTTTTCCCTCAGGGTTCCAATCGGAAAAGTGGAAAACACAATTGAATTAGTACAATAGTTTTTTATTGGACGCCACTCAAACCTTGGCTGAGAAAAATAGTAAAAATGTCTTTGAGTTACTTATGAGCACAAAAGAAAAAGGTCAAAATTAAAATACACAATAAACCGGATATACTGACATATTGCAGTGGAATTTACTTTGAAATTGCTTATTAATTTTTTTATTCACACTACAGCTTATTTCGCCGGCTATTCAGTCTAGTAGAATCCACGAACTGCCATCTCATGAATCGTTCCTTGCGTATCAGGGTTAAATTTCGTTTTCCAGAATAAAACCATAAACACAAATAAAACACAAATCAGTTCCCTTTGTTAGTGTATTTAAAAAATAAAAAAAAAATCCCTCTACAGAGTGTATAGGGTGCTAAAGCATCATCAAACAGTAGCAATGAGGAAACACTCTTTGTGAATAATAACTCGCACAAAGAGAAAAACCTCTTGTGAATCTCGATCAAACATAAAACTAATAAATACTAGTGAAATCTGTCAAGTTTAACCTCTACTGTGACCCCTTCAAACAAATATCAAAAACAAATAAGTTTTCAAAACTCACGAAAATTGAAATTTTGTCATGCGCCAAAATAACACAACAAGGTCAAACCCCACTAAAGAAAACTCCAACCTTGAATTCAAAAATGTTTTCGAAAATTATTTTTAAGAAAAAACTTCCCTTACAAAAAACATGACAACTTTCTCTAATACCCATATGCTATTTTCAAATATAAATTATTACAAGAAATACATGAAATTATAATAATGAAAATAATCGTGATATCTAATATATAAACAAAATATTTTTATCAACTTACATAGATCTATGCACGATTTTATAAAATACACGAGAGATATCTTTTTCACAAAATTTCAATAAACATAAAAAAAACACTCGCAAAAATCGAATTAAGATTAACTTGCACCTTACAATAAATGCAAAAACAAAATACAACCCGATTTTATAAAACAAAGAATAAAATTGAGAATTTTATTCTTTCATAAACCGATCACTTTAACAGTCAAGATATCTCTAAATCAAAATGAAATTTCAATATCCGCTTGTCCATCCCCACCATCTATAAAAATCAAAATATATACAGACAACACATTTTACCAAATACAATATCCGGAAAAGCGGCAAGTTCAATCCTTTGGTCAACCTATATATACGAGGGCTAATCATAATTTCATACATTATAAAATTTATTTTACTTATAAAATAATATATATATAACGATCCCCGTCTGAAATAAATAAACATACAACTGAAATAGCTAATTTTTTTAAAATGTCCCTAACTATGGAGTCCACAAATTGTTCAATCTTTTTTCCTTTCTTGTCCAAGGAAAAATCTATAGCATGATTCCCCGAATTTATCCGAGAACAAAGTCAGAACATCCCTGAGCTTTTTTCAAGGATAAAATTCCAGCACTACACTCGAGACAGTGACGCACCCTGTCTTTGTTCCCCGCACTAACTTGTTACATTGTTGATGAACAGGATCATCCTCGTTCTGATGCAGTAGTGTGACAAACGGATTCAACATTTTCATATACATTCTGTATATAATTTTTATAAATATACATGTCTTATTTTGCTTAAGACATGTTATCTGTTATGTCGTATTGCTTGACATAATATAGTTAATGTCATTTTTAACTAGACATATTCGAATGGGCTTCGTTACAAACATCACAGACGAAGGAACACGCCGAAGCAACAGTCATCCCCGTCGAATATTCGAGCACTCTCTCGATCACATGGACATGAACACCTCCAACGAATTTTCATAAATAAAAGAAAAATATAGCATCAAAATCTCATATATCAAATCATCATCATAATAAACAAATTCATAACACCATTAGTTCCCAAGCAATAATAATAATAATAATCATAATAATCAACAATAATATCATGAGCTCAATTTCTTCCTATATTTATATAATTTTAATTTTTTTCAACGCAATTCCCATTATCAATAATTTTTTATACGCAGATAAATTTTAATTAATTAATTATATCAACAATAAATTTTATTTTATAACTCATCCTGTATATATCCATTTGCTTAATCCAATTTATTACCAGGTCAGTTAAATCAGCATATCGTATACCATCCTATTCAAATATTTTTATTCATTAACCTTTTTAACATGCCAATAATTCTTTTTCTATATATTCATAAATACCATATTTTTATTTCAACAATATATATATATATATATCTCTATTATCATAATAACTTTTTTCATATATCAACGACGAAATTCTATTTAAATATACCGACGAAAATTTTTTCTATAAAGACACTTTCATTTTCATATAAATATTTCATATATTTATTTCATATATTAGCGACGAAAATTTTTTCATATTCAATATCATATAACTTTTTTATCACGACGAAATTCAGTAAACACCTTTTTATTTTACTTCTACATCCTCTTCTTATACTAATAATCTTATCCTAATTATCTTTTACGTTAAATCCATTTCAGTATCATTTATCAAATCCTATTTACTTTTCCAAATTTTATTTATATATCCTTTTGTTACAACACATTCCAATTAGTTAACTCAAAAGCAAAAATCCTTATATCTCGCATATACATCTAAATAGTTTACAACGAAATTTCTCATTAAGTTGGGCCTATTTAATATATCCGACAGTAAATAAATTGTAGTTTCATTTTTACTTTTACCTTACTATAAAATGTGGGTCTATTTAATTTAAATTTAGTACCCTTATACTTTCTAATTTTCAGAGTATCATATTCTAAAATTTCATTATTGACATGGGTCTGACTTATATTATTTAAAAAGCAGTTGATTTTAAAAATAGCATTACGGGAATTTTTGCGTTTACTTTCTATATAATTATTCAAATTATATTTATAAATGATATTTCTAGAAATCAATTTCATTTTAATTTTAGTTCGTTTATCATTTATATCATTAATGACAACTGTTTGTTTATTTAATTGATTAATCATTTTCTCATGATTAGTTCTATCCATCCTACTTTCTACCTTAGCATTTATTTTAATTATATTAAATTCTGTTTTCTCGTTAGTTTCAAACTTAATTTTATTTAATGTAATTTCTTCGCTTACCCTAATTTGATTATTTCTTCTTCCTATTTCTATATCCATATCATTTCCCTCGTCCTGTGGCATAGATTCCTCCCCAGGCACGTCCTCTAAACTTTCTTTTGTAATTGTTGATTCGTTTTCTTCTTGTAGCATTATTATTGATTCCTTTTCTTCTGGTTCCATTATTTTTAATTCCTTTTCTTCTGTTGCTTGTTTTTCCTCGACGTGTGCTATTTTACTTTTATTTATTGTGTTTTCCTTGTTTATTCGATTGTTACTGCTATCCATTGGTACTATTTGATCCACTATTTCTTCCACTTTTTCTTCTATATCATTATAGTTTTGTTTTATTTCATTGTGATTTTGTTGCATTTGTTGTTTCATTTCCATTTGTTGTTGTTTCATTTCCATTATCGTTTGCATCATTGTGTGCATCATATCCATCATCCCTTGACTCCTGTCTTCATTGTGTCCTCCTTCATGTATGTAACTAGCATTACCCATTCTTTGTTTCAAATTTTCCATTATATTTTCCATATTTGAATTATATTGTTTTATTTCTTCCAATTATCCGTTGGACTCGCCAAAATTGTAAATTATCTTGTATTTCCACTTTGCTTCATACGCCGACACGCTGGGCTGCCAAAATTGTGCAGTCCAATTATTAAATTACTTATTCTCGCACCACGTTGGGATAGCCATAATTGTGCAGTGGAATTTACTTTGAAATTGCTTATTAATTTTTTTATTCACACTACAGCTTATTTCGCCGGCTATTCAGTCTAGTAGAATCCACGAACTGCCATCTCATGAATCGTTCCTTGCGGATCAGGGTTAAATTTCGTTTTCCAGAATAAAACCATAAACACAAATAAAACACAAATCAGTTCCCTTTGTTAGTGTATTTAAAAAATAAAAAAAAAATCCCTCTACAAAGTGTATAGGGTGCTAAAGCATCATCAAACAGTAGCAATGAGGAAACACTCTTTGTGAATAATAACTCGCACAAAGAGAAAAACCTCTTGTGAATCTCGATCAAACATAAAACTAATAAATACTAGTGAAATCTGTCAAGTTTAACCTCTACTGTGACCCCTTCAAACAAATATCAAAAACAAATAAGTTTTCAAAACTCACGAAAATTGAAATTTTGTCATGCGCCAAAATAACACAACAAGGTCAAACCCCACTAAAGAAAACTCCAACCTTGAATTCAAAAATGTTCTCGAAAATTATTTTTAAGAAAAAACTTCCCTTATAAAAAACATGACAACTTTCTCTAATACCCATATGCTATTTTCAAATATAAATTATTACAAGAAATACATGAAATTATAATAATGAAAATAATCGTGATATCTAATATATAAACAAAATATTTTTATCAACTTACATAGATCTATGCACGATTTTATAAAATACACGAGAGATATCTTTTTCACAAAATTTCAATAAACATAAAAAAAACACTCGCAAAAATCGAATTAAGATTAACTTGCACCTTACAATAAATGCAAAAACAAAATACAACCCGATTTTATAAAACAAAGAATAAAATTGAGAATTTTATTCTTTCATAAGCCGATCACTTTAACAGTCAAGATATCTCTAAATCAAAATGAAATTTCAATATCCGCTTGTCCATCCCCACCATCTATAAAAATCAAAATATATACAGACAACACATTTTACCAAATACAATATCCGGAAAAGCGGCAAGTTCAATCCTTTGGTCAACCTATATATACGAGGGCTAATCATAATTTCATACATTATAAAATTTATTTTACTTATAAAATAATATATATATAACGATCCCCGTCTGAAATAAATAAACATACAACTGAAATAGCTAATTTTTTTAAAATGTCCCTAACTATGGAGTCCACAAATTGTTCAATCTTTTTTCCTTTCTTGTCCAAAGAAAAATCTATAGCAATATGTTTCATCTTACTATAAAATTATCTAGGAAGATACTTTACCATAAATAGCACTTTTACTACATTACAACAGTTATTAAAACAGAGCGTAGAAAAACATTCATAGCCGCTCATTGACCAATGTTGACATTACGAATGCCAAAACAACCGTCGCTGTCTTCCATAACAACTGTAAAACTTAGTCAGAGGTTCCAATCTGACGGACCCAACCGTAACTTGCGGAAAATGTATTAACGTGCCTCCACTCTACATCGGACACAACACGCGTATATAACAAAGTAATTTGAAACCTACTTGAGTAGGTAAAACCTCACCATATCTATGCCTATCTCAGCCTGCGTAGGTTTGCGCTCGCAAAACTCGAAAAGTAGTCGGTCGATTGAGTCGAAATTTTGGCACAAGGTTGCACTCGATTACGGGAGTGTTTATATATACCGGGTGCGGCAATAGTGTGTCGGCGGAGCTTAGCATGAAAACTAATAAAGTTGTAGCAATGAAATTTTACGTACATATTGCTATGATTTTTTCTAAAATAATATTAAAAATTATTTAAAATAAATTTACTATTATTTTTGTATTAATGTGTATATCCGATATGTTTTAAAATTTCATGTGTGAGATAAAAAGTAGTTTTATATTCGAGGCCAATGTGTTCTTGAGGCCTAATATAATTCTGAGAGACGAAGATTTGCTGTATTACGAGAAAGTTGTGTTTTTTGCGATATATATTTTATATATCGTTAATTTAGTTCGGGTTGTTTTTGATAGTGTTCATTTGTTGTTGGTATTTATATTTAATTCCCGATATTTCTACGAGATTGTTATTCTCGTATTTTTGATATAGTATTTGATTAAACAACTTTTTCTCGTAAACGTGTCTCCAGTAATTTTTTTATGTGAGTAAAATTATATTCATAAGACGTCTTAGTTCAAAAAGCTTTTAAAAGTGTATTTCAATTGTATTAAAATAATTAGTTAAGAGTCTTAATTACTAGAAATAAACAATAAAGATTATTATTAACATTTCTATATTAATATTATAATTATAATTTGTTCGAGAGGTTTAAAGGGTTTTTTTGTACATGTTTTTTGCGCACGTGTAAATTTTGAACATGTTTCAGATTTTGATTATACAGTGTGGTTCTCTGGGGAGAAATTAAATCTAAACTTTATTATTTTTAGATAAGTTTGATCGGAGTAATTAAGAGGAAGTTTTTTTCATTCACTCAGCTGTCAATATTACAGTGAATATATTTTACCTCATGTATTTTGTTTGATACAGATATCTTTATACTCTATAAAGATAGATTTTTTTTAATTTTTTTATTTTTGTATTAAAGATTCAGTTTGATTTTATCCTGTGTTTAATTTCTGTGTTCTGGCCATTACTGCTCATTAATTAAAAATTAGTAACTCATAAAATATAAATAAGTAAAAAAAATTGTAAACTTTTTACTGGCGCTTAAATAACTTTGTAGAAACAGTCATGACTTTCAGAATTGGAACCCGAGAAGATAGAAGTCTCATTTTTGAAAATTCTCCGGCTGAGGAACGTAGTTGGGAAAACTAATTGTGGATGGTGGCGCATTAAATCTACAAACCACTATTCATAGCAATATGTAGTATGCTACAGTACATTTTCTATATTTATTTATATATTTATAGGCTGTTCCAAATTTCCGCAACCACTTTCAATTTTTTATTTAAATAGATTGCTATACTTTCTTGTTATTATGATGATAGCCACCCAAATTATCTTTGCAATGATATATGACAATGTGCACGTACAACTGTTAGTTTTGGTTTTATTGCAAATTTTGTTAAAATCTTGACAGTTGCAGCGTCTAACATTTTAAGTCTTAGCCTGAAAATGGGTGCAGTGCCTCACGTAACTCTTTTGTTACCAATTTATGGACTAACACGTTATATGTTTTGAGGGTGAACAACATGACAGCATATACAGGGTGTTAAATATGTCTTTCCAATGTTATCGAAGTTTAAAGGCTATTTTCTCTTTTTTTTTTAATTGAACCTATAATTTTTTTATAGTCAGAAAATTCCTTGTAAAATTGCCGTTAAAATGGTACCAATTACATAGTGGTACCAATGGTACCAATAATATAGTACTTATTTCTATTTCACAATTAGCAGATGTTGCTTCATCTGTGAAAAGCAAATGATCTAGAAAAGTTAGATCTTGTCGTAATTGGAAAAGTAGCCATTCACAGTAAACAAGTCTCCTTTCAAAATCGGTTTGTAATAAGCCTGGATGATTTTGAATTTTGTAAGGGTGAAATTTATGTTTTTTTAAAATCCTTCTTACAGTAGTGACTTCTATCCCGTGTTCTTTCGAAATTATCCTTGTAGATACGCGCGGATTTTCCACAATGGACTGGACGACTGTCACTTCATTATCTTCTGTAACCATAGTCTTAGTTCTTTCATGTTTGACGTAATTCACTGAACCCGTCCGAAGAAACCTTGTAAATAAATTTTCAAACGTCTTAATATCCGGTGCTCTTCGGTGAGGATACTCCATAACGTATGTTATTGATGCTAAAAGTGGATTTCTATTGCTAGCGCCAAGAACAAATACCATGTCTATTAGCTCCTCTTTTGAAAAATTAATTCTAAAGAAACACAACTATAAACTATTACGGCATGTAAATAAAAAATAATGACAACAAAACGATATAACTGACAACAAGATACGACAACTAATAACGAACAAACGGAAATTGATAATTAACTAGCCGAACTTAAATTATAACAATTAAACGCGATTACAGCACAGTGGAACTACACAAAAACACTTTATACCGAAATACACAGCACCGTATATTGAATAGGCATATTCCATTAAAGGGTTATAACTTCGAAAATACTAGAAATAAGTACTATGTTATTGGTATCATTTTAACGGCAATTTTACAAGCAATTTGCTGACTAATAAAAAAATTATAGGATCAATTAAAAAAAAAAGAGAAAATAGCCTTTAAACTTCGATATCTTTGGCACGACATGTTTAACATTCTGTATACGTTGTCACGTTGCTCACCCTCAAACCATATAACGTGTTAGTCCATAAATTGGTAACAAAAGAGTTACGTGAGGCACTGCACCCATCATCAGGCTAAGACTTAAAATGTTAGACGCTGCAACTGTCAAGATTTTAACAAAATTTGCAATAAAACCAAATCTAACAGTTGTAAGTGCACATTGTCATATAACACTGCAAAGATAATTTGGGTGGCTATCATCATAATAACAAGAAAGTATAGAAATCTATTTAAAAAGAAAAACTGAAAGTGGTTGCGGAAATTTGGAACACCCTGTAAATATATAAATAAAAATAGAAAATGCACTGTAGCATACTACACGTACGTAAAATTTCATTGCTACAACTTTATGAGTTTTCATGCTAAGCTCCTCCGACACACTATTTCCGCACCCTATATATATATATATATATATATATATATATATATACATATATATATATATATATATATATATATATATATATATATACATATATATATACTAGAAAACGGTAGTGGGAATCGCAGTCAAAAGGTGGAAGTAAACTTTTTTTTATTTATTCCAAGCTTTCGGTTAATTTGTCGCCTTCATCAGGGCTACGTTTATAATCAATAAAAACATAAACTAGTTATGAGAAATACTTACAAAAAAGATCAAGTTAAACAAAAACAGCATCAACAGAATGTGTCCGCAAAACAGACCGATGTCATGGCCGGTCGGAGCAAGAAACAAATTTAACGTTAAAATTGATAATGAAAACAATTAATTGTAAAACGCTGTTATCATTTTCGGAACAAGGTCGAACAAGAACTCATTAAATTGCAAGAACAAGAGATTATTGAACGATCTGATACTTGTTACATTAGCCATTTGATAATAATTTTAAAGAAAGATTCATTGATTAGAATATGTTTAGATGCCATGGAGTTGATTAAGAAAATTTTACCTCAACATGAATCGCCTGAAAATATTGATGTATTATTAGTAGAGAACGGGCACGCTTACCACATGACGCAAAGCCCAGTGCAGTACTGGCGAAAGGCTGTATTTCTAAAATATTTAATTTTATTTATATAATTGGGAAACGAACGGGTGGTGATCTATAAAATTACGAAATACATATTTATTTATACATTCTGATACATATTTATTTGTTGAAAAGTTGTATTTATAAAGTTTTTAATTTTATTTATATAATTGGAAAACATACGGGTGGTGATCTATCTATCTAAAATTACGAAATACATATTTATTAATTAATTTTACTTATATAATTGGAAAACAAACGGGTGGTGATCTATAAAATTACGAAATACATATGTATTTGTTGAAAAGTTGTATTTTTAAAGTTTTTAATTTTATTTATATAATTGGAACATTTTTATTTGTTCATTTTGTCGTTCAAGTTGAGTAAAGGAGTATTAATATTGACTAGCAATAGTTTCTCAAGGTTTTCTTCTGTCGATTTTGTTCTCTTTGAATTAAGTACATCCTTATAAATAGAAAACGTCCTTTCTACATCGCAACTGGTTATAGTGTGATATTAGTGGGGCCTTAAGCCCCAAGGCAGAATCGCCATGTGATATTAGTGCCGTTTGTGCACGTTCGTGGCAGGACGCCACGTGATGTTAGCCTGGTCCTGAGGGCTACACCGTTGAGCCTTCACGCAGATATCGTTGTCCCGATAAATGATACACAAAGTTCGGGTAACATATAATTTAATACATAACACTTATAAATTGGATAACAATTATTTACATTCTTACTAACTAGTATGTAGACTGAATGTGTGAATGTGAATGTGCAAATGTGAATGAATGTCCCTTGCATTACTCTCGTTATATATACATCAGATGATCCTCGTACTACTTATGGAATAAGATACAAACCCTGACATGTAGTTTGTGTTTGCAAACAACTCGCGTTAGCGAGGACGTATTTGTAAATCACGTTACATTTGTTTTACGGGGACGAGGCTGTGGCCTCATTTAGAATGTTTGCATACACACACTGCATTGCGTTATTACACCACCCTTCCTGGGGTTAAGAAAAATAACGCTGAGGTGTTTGTTTTTCTTACGTTAAAATCTATACCTTTCTTATTCCTATAATATAGTGAACACTGTTTGGGATTATACATTTACAATAGTAATACTTAAATAATAAATTTGCTAAAACTTATGATAACTAAAATTCTACACGGTAAAATGATGGATAGTCTTAATCTATACACAATAATAATAGATATTTAACGAATAGATATATAATATAAATCTTAAAATGATAAATATCCTAATAAAAACTGTTAAGTGATAATAATCGTTAATTGATAATAATAATTAATTGATAATAATCGTTAATTTATAATAATAATTAATTGATAGTAATCGTCGGGCCTTTGTACACTGTCTCAACCTTGTTAGTCTGTTCGCTTTTTATATTTTATTTCTATATTATGAGCAACTTATAAAGAATAATTGCCTTGTTTCGCGGTTTGTTCTTGTCTTTTGTTTTTCGCGTTTGGTTCTTGTTTTCCGATTCCTCATGCTTGATCTTTTGGTTTCAATTCTTGTGCATGATCGTTTGCTCCCAATTCTCATGTTCCCTTTCCAACCATACTTTAAAATAAATCGACTCTCCGTTTTTCTATCTATTTTCCTCCATGGAAAAATTATTCTGGAAATCACTCTTTCGTGTATTTCCCTGGACAGCACATATTTCGTGTCTGTCATGTTCCTACGCAGAACTATCTTTTGAAGCTTATTCTGACTACAGTAAGGGTGCTTGTACAGCGGAACTTCCCTTATGCTGTAAACCTTTTCTTCAATCTAGAAAAACTTGAGACCAGTTAACAAAACACACTTTTGTTATAACTGCAATCTCTAAAAAAAAATTCTGAGAGCGTTTTTTGTCGTGTAGGGTCACTTCCCTGGAAGCGCATGCTTGCTTCGTCACGACCTAGGGGCGGATTGGAGTCTTCTTTCCTTTTCCCTACTTTGAGGTTCGTCTGATTCGGTTGGTTATCGTTTTCGCCAAGTCCACAACTCTAGGATGATCTGTCCTGTAGGTTGCACTGTTGTTGGTGTCGTAAAGGTACAATCGATAGGTCTCTGTCGTCTTATAGGGCTCCAGACGTGATTAGGATGCTATCGAATCGTCCCGTTACTAACCATTATGGCATTGGAATCAACTTCTAAGGCATTTGTTACAAAAATTTCGGAATTTTTACCAATAAAATTAATATACTACTCCTCGTATATTGGTTTCTTTTATTAATTCGATATTATTTTCTTTTGTTAGCGAGAAACTTTTTTTGAATATGTCAACAATATTTCCTACGTATCGTCGTTTATAAAATAAACATTGTGTTGCATTTTATCAGTGACCTTGACTTCGTGTATTACTAAACTACACATATTCAATTTGAATTCGATGTTTATTTACTCGCGATTAGTTTAAATATGCAAGTTATTGTTTATACGTTTGTTTGTAAACTATCTGAAATATAACCTTCTTGTATGGCGCTTATTAAAAATGTACAACGCATGCATTTTTTATGCACGTAATTAAACTTATTAAAAAAATATAACATATTTTTGCGATATATGTGTATATATATATATATATATATATATATATATATATATATATATATATATATGCGCCTTCTAAACAAAAAATATATTTAAACTTTTGCGTTACTAACAAAATTGCGAAGTGTACGGCCGAAATGTAACATCTCTAAGTTACGTAGTACATATTAATTTTTAAATAAACTTGACCTTTACATAAAGAAACGTATGGTACGCGCTTTGCAACTTTTGCATTTTTGCGTAAGTAGGCATCAATAACATGGTATGTATGCATTAAATCAATATTGTTGTCTCTTATAATACAAATATACATTTTCACTCGCGAAATGTATGTAGTTTATAGGTATGAACGTCTTGCACTTTATTTTTATACACCGTAATATTTGTCTTTGTTTAAATTTACTCTAAAAGAATACCTGCGTTTCTTCTTTCCGTGTGGAGCTTCTGTTCGCTCTTGGAGATGATTTCCTCCGTTCCTTGTTGCGTACTTGCCCATTTTCTTGCTTTTGACCTGCTAAACTGTAGGTTTTTTTTTTTCCTTGGTCCGTTCCGAATTTCCACTTGGTCTTTTTCGGCCTTAGATGGCTGGCAGGGCCATCTAGTAGTGTGGACAGGCAGGGTCGCCATGTGATGTTAGTGGGGCCTTAAGCCCCAAGGCAGAATCGCCATGTGATATTAGTGCCGTTTGTGCACGTTCGTGGCAGGACGCCACGTGATGTTAGCCTGGTCCTGAGGGCTACACCGTTGAGCCTTCACGCAGATATCGTTGTCCCGATAAATGATACACAAAGTTCGGGTAACATATAATTTAATACATACACTTATAAATTGGATAACAATTATTTACATTCTTACTAACTAGTATGTAGACTGAATGTGTGAATGTGAATGTGCAAATGTGAATGAATGTCCCTTGCATTACTCTCGTTATATATACATCAGATAATCCTCGTACTACTTATGGAATAAGATACAAACCCTGACATGTAGTTTGTGTTTGCAAACAACTCGCGTTAGCGAGGACGTATTTGTAAACCACGTTACATTTGTTTTACGGGGACGAGGCTGTGGCCTCATTTAGAATGTTTGCATACACACACTGCATTGCGTTATTACAATAGGTGCATACTGGAAATATTCTTTTATTTCTTCATATTTAGCCGTTAGATTTTGTGGAATTGTCTCCATACATAATTGCTGCAATGTAATTAAATCTGGATTTCTATTAAGAATTGCTTCAAACTTTTGCCGAAGGCCCCATTCGAAGTCACTTGGAATACTTTTCAAATTATTAACAGCCACATCTAATGTGGTTAATCCGTCATTTAATTTGAGATTTCGATTTTCAAAATAAGCGATTAGTTTTGGCAATTTTCCAAAGTGTTCGTGAAGAAAGTACAACTGATTTTTTAAATTTGGGATTTGTGTGAGCTCCTTGCACTCACCAATACTTCTGGCATCCTCCTTTAGCAGTGTTACGAAATGTTTTAGACTATCGAAATTCTCAGCATAATAACTAGTAGCTTCCAGCCATGTTCCCCATCTAGTTATTACTAGAGTGGGAGGCAGTGACAGAGATGGAAATTTTTCCCCGAAAAGAGCTACTCTTAATGGTGCTTTTCTGAAAACTTTTTTAAAAGCTGTTACAAGTCTATCAACTTCCGGAAAAGTGTCTCTGATATATTCACAGATTCTGTGGAGAGCATGTGCTACACAAGTAATATGCAGCATATTAGGATATGTTTTCTTCAATAGTCTGCCTGTTTTTAACATATACGCAGCACTATCACTGACAAATAAAAGTTTTTTTTTTGTACGTGGCGTCCGAATGAAGCATTTTTTGCATATTCTCCTTAATGGTTTCAGCAACTGTTTCCGCATCAACTCTATTTATAACACTTGTTGCTATTACATATGAGTTATAGGGAATAGTTGGATGTAGTACACCAGCTACAACATTTACCACACAGCGTCCTAACATATCCACCGTTTCGTCGGCGCTTATCCATATGTATTGATTTAAAAGATGGCTTCTAATGCGTTCTACTGTTCTCGTATAGCACCTAGAAACATAATATTTGCGTAAAGTTAATTCATCAGGAACATTTCGACCAGTATAGTTTTGAAGAAATATTTTTAAAGCGGGATTGCTAAGTTTATTTAATGGAATATTAGCCGCCATAAAAGTTTTACAGAGGTCAGATGTGTTTGCGATCCTAAGTGACGAATTTTTGACGATATTTTACGAATTTTGTAATAAATTTAAGAATCACTGACAATGGACATACAATTAGTATGACCGTCAATCCAACTCGCCATTGTTTTACAATGCCGTTCTCGACATTCTTCCATATCATGTCTGAAAAAGTAACTTAAACAATGCTCTAGATCTATATAAATGAAAACTAAAAATGTGTACGTAAGTTATTGAAACTGAACGAAATTCAATGCACACTTACGTCGAAATAATTTGTAGAAATAGATTCAATCAAACGATATTAAACAGGATCTATCACAAAAATTACGATGTAATTATCTGTTAAAACTATGAAAACAAGAAACTTACTCACAGCACTTTATTTATCTTACGAAATATAAACTAATAAATAAAATACATTATAAAAACCCCGCTTCTATCTACGCTCATGAAAACACTTTAAAAAACACTATATTCTCCGAATACAATAGCTCAGTTGTCCATTGTTATCGCAGCGAGACCAGGTGGCCGAGTAAGTCAAACAAATACTTCATTGAATTACGCCGGGATGTACTGAGCGACGTTATACACAATTCAAATTTCCGATTGCGTTTTATGGAAATTGCATCCGTTCTCTAATTAATAACAAGTTGTGGGAAGAAAAAATATTTTAGTAAACTAGATTTAAAATCGATATTCTGGTTAATTAAATTATTTAAGAAAATACTGTGCTTTCAGCGTCAATTTTAAAAGCTGTCCATTTCGAGTAAAAAATAGTCGATCAGCACTCATCAGATTTTTACATAAAATTTTAGATAGATAATCAGAGTTTCTGGGACGACACTTTAATATTTTCTGACGACGAGGATCAACATTTATCTCATTTACATCATTATATTATTTGGCGCCCAACGTGGGTTAAATAATATAGAACACATTATTTAATTATATTATTCAATATGTTTTTTTATACCAAATATGGTAAGGTTTTATGTACTCATAAGCCGGTAAAATAAAAGAATTTCAGGCAAGTGTCCACAATTTCCCTGTTGCTGTACAGACACTTTAATGGCGCAATAGACATCTGGATAAGTTTGGGAACATGAGCTGTCGATCTTAAATTTTTGCCAATAGTCAGGCCCAAGCTGTTCATAGTTTCTGCTATCGGAAGCGTATGGGTGTCAACCCTTATACCCAATCCATGCACAACCCCATATTTACGTTTTGAAAATAGGGGGTCGTGCAGTAATCACTAGAAATTTGCAATAGATTGTCTAAGTCTGAATATATTAAAACAACGTACTCCGGAACTGGTCAATGTCAAAACTGCAGAATAGTTGAGTAAGTGCAGTTCCTTAGTCCCAGAAAAGTCCGTAGTATATAAAATAAAAAGTAATGGTGCTATAACACAGGTCTACAAAATTAACTTTTTGACAGATGCTTTTATTTTGAAAACTGATTTTATATAATTTTGGTAGGCTGATTTCAAAAATTCTATGCATTTATTTGTATCACGTAAGGTTTTTTTTGCAAATATTAAAGGAAATAAAACGATATTTCTTAAAAAAATTATTTGTTTATTGAGTAAAAAGGTGGAATACAAGTTAAAAAAGTGGAAAAAAATACTTTACTCAGTCTTTTTTAAGTGAAATCTTTGTCTTTTTGCCAGAAAGCTGCGTTGTCCGGACATTCGGTTGTATGTTTTTAAGGGCATATTCCGTTTTAACATCCAGCAGTAGTCCGCCATCATCGTTATGTTCCATCTGCCTTGGTATCGCCGTTCCATTTCCTTAATGTCTTGGTGAAACCTCTCTCCCTGTTCTTCGCTAACTGATCCAAGATTTTCAGGAAAATAGTTCAAGTGTGAAAACAGGAAATGCACTTTCAAACTCATATTACAACCTAGACGATGAAAGTGTTGTAACATATTTTGAAAAATATTTTCGTAGTTTTCGTCCTTAGAGTTCCCAAGAAACTTATCAATTACTTCTTTAAATGAAACCCAGGCGTTTTTCTCGACATTGGTCATTGTGTTTTGAAAATCCTTGACTTTGCATAATGTTCTTATCTGCGTCCCAACAAAAATACCTTCTTTTAACTTGGCATCGGATAAGGCTGGAAATGTCTCGCACAAATATTTAAAACACTGTCCATTTTTGTCTAGGGCTTTAATAAACTGCTTCATCAAGCCAAGTTTGATATGGAGAGGAGGCAGTAAAACCTTTTTGGGGTCAACCAAGCTATCTCTTAATACATTTTTGGTACCAGGTGTAAAGCTTGTTCTAGAGGGCCATCCTATTTGAGTCCAATGTCTATCCCTTGCTCGACTATCCCACTCACAAATAAAGCATGGAAATTTTGTATAACCTCCTTGTTGTCCTAGTAGCATGCACAGCACTTTAAGGTCACCACAAAGCATCAACTGATGTTCTTGGTAGTTTATTTTCTTTAAAAGAAGTTCAAAATTTTCATACGTTTCCATTAAATGTACCGAATGGGCAACGGGAACCGAGGCCAGCTCGTTACCATTGTGCAATAAAACGCCTTTTACACTACGATTACTTGAGTCAATAAACAGGCGCCATTCTTCTTTTACATACGGCACATTTCCTAATTTTGAAATTAAGTCAGGAATATTGTTGCAGTAAAATATTGACATAACTCTTTTTCGTGATCCCGGTAAAAGCTTGATGTGACGCCAGGTGCCAGTAAATGTTTTTCACGAAGTCGGAAGGCTAACAATTCGGATGCATCCTTTGGAAGGTGCAAATCTCTAATTAAATCATTTAGTTCGCTGTGGTTAAACACTTCGGGCTCTCTGAAATCTGGTGTGAAATCTGAGTCATCTGGGTCGCAATTAGATTCCTCTGATTCTGACGATATGACGTTTTCTAGTGCTTTTGGGGCGGTAGGTATCGGTACATCTGGTCGAGAGGAACTGGTCGAATAGCAGAGTCAAGATTGGGATACACAATTTGTTTCTTATTTTTTTGTTGAATCCTTGAACATTACACGAACAAAAATAACAATCATCACTGTGATTTCTAGGCTCTCGCCATACCATAGGAACACCAAAGCTTAAACATTTCTTCCTACCTTTTTGCCAGTTTCTTAATGCTTCAACGCAAACGGATCAAACAGTATGAGGAGCCCAGGACTTGTCTTGGTCGCCAATTTTTACACCAAAATAAGCGTGGTATACATTTTTCACAAACGAAGTTATAGTTTGCCTCTGCTTTACAACGACATAACTACCACTGATATAACAAAAGTTATTCGGATTGTTCACACAATGTCTTCTTTCCATATTTATGCGTTCTAGAACACTTAAAATACGCAACAACGAAGACAACAACAAGCGCGCGGACACAGTAGCACGACGACTAACACAACCAAACTGCACATAAGCAGGTTTCAATGTTGTATTGACGCTTCTGCGCCGACTCTGTTACTTTGCTGAGAAATCTAATATTAACCAGTGTTGCCAAATCACATTTAATTTCATAAAAATCAATTCATTTAAAAATCATGCCTAACATGGAACAAACATATTCTTGTCATAGGTATGTATATTAATAAATTTACATTTTTAAGATATAGAGCGCTATAAAAAAATTTACGTGATAGAGCAAAAATATGGCGTTTTTTTTGGAATAAGGGCCCCCAAACATATACAAATTAGCAAACAGCTTTCAAACATCAAAATCACTGTAGACCTGTGTAATAGATCCCTGTGGGACACCTGAAGCGAAATTATACATTAAAAAAATTATATTGATTGTAGATACAATAACACCTAACTAAACTACGCTAAAAGTAGATAATGTACGTTTCACATGCTCATTTGTATTTCGATCTTCCAAACTTTTGCTGGGTTCAGATATTTGCCCGTAATAGACTATATAATTTTAATCTTTTAGTCGGGTCGTTATATTGTCGAAAGAACTAACATTTTTCCTATATTAACTTTAGAACTCTTTACAACTTGTTATCCTTTTAATACATTTTAAGCTAACGTAGTAAGCTTTTTGTGGCGCTGTTTGAATACCATCCTCTACAAAATTTTTATAATTTGATGGCAGAAATGTCCAGTACGAATTTAATTACTTTCATAGAAACTTTCAGCGAAACAAAGTTAATTTTATTATTCTTTTAGGACGCCAGAATAACAAAGAGTGTAAATATTCCACGAAAACATTTATGGAACATACTTTTTCTTTATTTTAATACCTCTTAACTTTTACATCTTGTACCTGTCGTAAAAATAATTACTACACGGTACACTTTCATACACATCCACGTACTAAGAGGTGTATTCAGCGGGATGTTTCCTTTGTCAGGGGAAGTGCATTATGAATTGCGATAGTATCTTCCTTTAGGGCGCTTATCATTCCCCAGCGTACGGGGACTTGTGAATTTATGTACCGTACGTCAGAAATTACTGCCGCATAAAAATGTTACATTTGACTTATGCTTAAAGAGGAATATGAAAAATGCATGTCCTCTGAAAGTCGTGCCTCCCTTCCTACACATCGTATGATAAATTGATAGAATTTCCGGTATGTCATCCAATAACTTCGTTGCGCGTGAGTTCTCTGTATAATTCATTTCGATCCAGTGCGAAACCAAGTGTTTTTGAATAAAAAATGTTGTTGGGTTAACCCATTAACTTCCAAATTTTTATTATCGACATTTTTTGTAAATTTAAATTAAAAATAGGATTATATTAAAGGTAATAGGTCAATTTATTCGTTGGCAAATAAATATACGCCATTTAAAAAAAAAAGAAAATTTAAGTCCCATTTGGGACCCATGGCACTTGCCGTTACAAAAATTTAAAAAAACTGAACCAACATTTCAAACTAAAGAAAAATATTTATAATTTATGCCAATTAGGAAAACATTCCATATGCAGTCCAATATTGCATTTTTTACACTGTTTGCGAACGTTTGTGTCACATATGGCACATTTTCTATATTTTCCATCAATCATTCGCTCCAAAACATGTCCAATGGGATCAAATTTAACATCGTCAGGCACGCGGCTTTTCCTCACCTTACTAGAACTTGGTCTTCCGGCAAATTTAGGATCGGATAATGATTGTTTCTTCAGATAAGTTTTGGCAATAATGCGTCTAAAATCTAATAATGGGATGCTTCCATTTACTGCAGTATAAAGAGCGTGGGCGTTAACAACCGCAACGTCAATCGTATTTGTGAAAAGAGGGAAATACCATTTCTTACCTTCAAATTTGATTCGATACTTTTGCACGTTCCAGTCTAACTTGTCGACCCCTCCCATATGTTTATTGTATTGTCCGACAATGTTTGGTCTATCGACATGGCATTCTTTTTTTTCTTTCTTACAATATCTTTTCACTTTTTCTATAGGTTGCAATCCTAAGTAATTCGATAGCATTTTAACACAGCTATTATCATTCCAAATCAACGCAAATATTTTATTTTTTTCATCATAACGATAATCATGCCCCGCGTTCCTCTTTTTTTATGATATCAGATTTCAAAGGACACTTGTTCATTCTATTATAGCGTACTGTTCCAGCCGCCTTTATATTTAGTTCTCTCAACTTCAACAATAAATCAAAGCTGGTGAAAAAGTTATCGAAAAATATTTCATATTCTGACGGATATTGCAAAAAAGAGGTCATCTTCATTATCACAGAAGCTCCAACACCTCTTACAAGTTGTACTTCTTGGCTCTTTCCTTCATAAATATCCATATGAAAACAATAGCCAGATTTAGAGCAGCACATAGCCCATTGTTTGAATCCAAATCTTATTGGTTTTCCCCTAATAAACTGTTTCAGGTAATGGTGGCTATAGTAACGCATCATTTGCTCATCTATTGAAAGTTTTTGTGCAAATATACCGAACTTTTTGAAATTTGTGTTCAATTTGTTTATCAAAGGGCGGATTTTAAATAGTTTTTCTTGTTTATAGCTGGTGGATATGAGACTATTGTCGTTAAAATGCAGGTTTTTTTTTTATTTCCAAAAACCTGTGCTTAGGCATGCAGTTTCTAACGCATGTAAGATTTATATCTTCATCCTCCGACCAATATAACTGCTCTTGGGGCAACGAATGGTACCCTGATAGCAAAAAAATTCCAATAAACTTTTTAAGACAATTTGTGGAAAGTTCAAAGTTATGTCTGTTGTTTTGTCTAGCGTAATTTACACTTTAGATAGCTATATGGTTTAATAAAACTTCGTGGAAAAGTTCTTCAAATATCTGAACCGGTGATTTACCTTTCAAGTTTTGAATTATCTGTGATTTCAATTCAGATTCATTGTTACTTTCAAATGATGTATTAATCAAATTTATGTCCTGCTCTTTCCACTCACTTTTTGGCAAGAATTTACCTTTTGATTTTACTATAGATGCTTGATTTTGATCAACATTTAGAGCGCTGGAATGGATTTCTAGTTGTCCAGAGACCCCTTGTGGAACAGTTTTTGGCAAGAATTTACCTTTTGATTTTTCTATAGATGCTTGATTTTGATCAACATTCAGAGCGCTGGAATGGATTTCTAGTTGTCCAGGAACGTCTTGTGGAACAGTTTTTGGTAAGAATTTACCATTTGATTTTACTGTAGAGGCTTGATCTTGATCATCATTCAGGGCACTGGAATGGATTTCTAGTCGTCCAGGAACGTCTTGTGGAACAGTGTCTTCTAAAATATTATCGTCAAATTCTTCGCAATCTGATATAACATCGATATTATCGGGCGGCAGTTAGACTATATCAATGACTTCTTGTTCCAGATTAGCAAAAAATTCATCATCTTCCAATATTTATTCAAGTTCTGCGATAGTAAGGAATTTTCTAGAACCCATACTGAATTGGAAACAAAAAAAAACAGCAACTGCGAATAAAACTAACATAACGCCCTCCAAATGATTTTTTTACATAGTAAATTCCATGATCCCCAAATGGGGATCAAGGTGTTTTGTACTATATTTTTTATAATAAATATTATATTTGCTCACCTGTTATTCTAATATCAACTAAAGGAATGTATTATTACTTGAATTCACAAAACTGCAACAAAATTAATCAAATAAGCACAAAAAGTATTATTAGAAATAATGTAAATATACGACCATCAACTTTTGTGTATAGGTTATAAAATAACGCGCATAACATGCTTACAGGGTTACCAACACTAAAATATAAAAATTTTCTAGAAAGTACAGAGTATTCATGTTCAGTTAGTATATTACACTAAAGATAATAACATTTAAAAATATGTTAAAATATAAAATTCGCGAATCCCTATTTGGGATCAGGGAAGCTAATGGTTAATATAAAAAGTGATTTTTTTCATACAATTTTAATTATCCGCACAACCCGGATGGCTGACGTCGCGACGTGCTTGCGTCTACATTCTTCGGCAGGAGTAATCTATATAATAGGAGTAATATATATATATATATATATATATATATATATATATAGGAATCAGGCGCGGCTCGTGATGGCGTATTTGGGTGTGCAGTACAATGATCCGAGTGCTTCGTGTATTCTCGTGTACTAACTCTAACGTTTGCTTAGTAAACACCGAAAACACACGAGGCACTCGTATCATTGTACTGCAAACCAAAATACGTCATCACGAGCCGCGCCTGATAGGAATGATTAAAATGTTTCTTTTGTTGCTGTAATTTTGACTTTATTCCAAAAATTTGTACAATGGTAAAGGCTACAGAGAATTATATTAAACGATAGTAATTAAATTTGTATTAATATTATTTACATTAGTATATTTCCGAATTTTCACAGAAACAAGTTAGATTTTTTTTGTATATAAATATATGTAGAAATAGCTCCTAAAACTTTCTGTTGCGGTCCATTTATTTGTTACACGGAAGACCGTCTGGTTTCTAATAGCTGTGTGAACAAACCATAATTAAATCATTATCCAAACCCTTAGGCGTTCCTAATAATTTGAAAAATTCTAAATAATAAGGAGTAATAAATGAAGAAATTTGTTTTAAATTTCGAGTGGCCAAAGTAAAACATTTTAAAATCTTATTCTCTAGACAGCAAACCTTCGATAACTCTCACTTTACACTCACGAACGATTCGAACTTTTTACCAAAATACACACGTCGAATGTAATAAAAAGATTGCCGTGAAGTATCACGTATCGTCACTTCGCCTTGTTTAGACGGAAGACATCCCCGAAGACATCAGGCGCAATCATACATTGTGAGGGTAAACATTTCAAAATGCATTTATATCTTGAAAGATGGATTTCTCAGCCATCGCGACACCGGCGAGTGTTTGCGCGAACGTAGCGTGATCGAAGCGGGGGCTTCGATCGAAATCTTCTGGGATTTCGGGTTGCAACAGAATCCGTGTGAACTGGAACGAAAAGGAAAACATATCGACATTTACATAATACACTGGGGTGCTGTAAGTAAATAGACACCTTATTACATGTGAAACGTATTTTTATATCCTTTTGTGCTTTTGGAATGGCAACCGCTATTATTTATGCAAGAACTAGTGTCTTCGTACCAATTAAAGGCATTTGTTGATAGCCTACAGCTTTAACATTAATTCTCGCTTACTCAGAGTGATATTATACATGGTTAGGCTAAAGTATGGACGCATTCGAATATCTTTGGTATGGCTACTTAGATTTTAATAAAATTTTCCACATTTAAGCTAATGGAAATAGGGGATTCGGAGAGCATATTTATTTTCAAATCAGACATCCGGTTACATTAAGTCTAATGCAAATTTTATTGAGAACAAGAAAAATGAACACAAAAAATATACAAAATAATACAAATCTGTATAAAAACAAATTTGTATCTGTATATGCATGGACACACAGTGAATTATCGCATCGACATGCAATCTATTTTTTGCTATACTACGCCACCTGGCGACGAGTTAATGGACTCACAGTAATATGCGTATTTTTCTTCTTTATCAGTAATAGCTTCGCTATTCGAGAAGAACACTTTGCACCGGCGTGGTCTGTTTTGTCCGTCAGATGGCAAGAGGTTATCTGTAGTCTTCGGATAGGACAAAACTTACTACATGACCGCAAGTGTACTACAGTCTTTTGCTTCGTAAATCTATCATTGACAAAGTGGTTACACAGAAACGCATGCGTCTGGTAGTTGAAGCAAAAGCTGGTAAATACGTACTGTGTGTCCATGCATATACAGATACAAATTTGTTTTTATACAGATTTGTATTATTTTGTATCAAAGCTTGATGTGAATTATCGCATCGACATGCAATCTATTTTTTACAAAAAATATAATAAAAATGAATATGATATAAATGAAACAGATAGGCGTTACAGACATCTGTATCTGTACACACCGTGTACACCTTGTATTTTCCAACATTTACTTCTGCCAAAAACACTTGTTTCTGTCACAATTGACTTCATCAGTTTGGCTAGTGATGTAAAGTTTGATGGAAAGCCTCATAGGTATAGCAAATTTTGCCTAATCAGGGGGCACCAGACGTGACGCCTGCCGGATAAAAGAGACTATGCCGAAAGTAGCGATTTTCTCTCGTCTCGTAGCTATGCCGGTACAGAAGAGAACAAAATACATATACAGGGAAATCCAAATTAAGTGTTCACCATTGGTAACTTTGTTATTATTAAAGATACAAGATTGTTTAAATTAGCAAACTAGTAGTACTTTTAACGCTCTTTAAGATAGAAGAATTAAAAAAAACAAATGAGCAGCGCGTTTTCGAGTTTTCCCGAAAAATATGTTTTTTTTTCAAATGGAAACCCCTGTATATTATATCATTTTCTGTTAGAAATTGAATTTTTAAACAAAATATCTTATAAGAACTTTTTTACTGGGATTAAAAATACTTGAGTTATAATGTATAAACAAAAACAGCTAAATAATTTTTATAAACTTTATTTTATACATAAACATATCATTAAAAGAAAATAAAAATCACTGATTTTTTCATAGATGTTCAAAAATACCACCTTGTTGTTCAATACATTTTTGAACACGTTTCTGAACTTGTCGAACTGCTTTTAGTATGGTCCTACCATCTATTTGGTTTATCTTTTCACTAACTGCAATTTTTAGGGCGTTTACGTTTTCGTACCTTTGCTTATAAATCTCTGTCTTTAAATAACCCCCCAAAAAAAAATCAAGCGGTGTTAAATCTGGCGATCGGAGGCCACTGAATAGGACCATTTGTTCATATCCATGAATTGTTAAAAATAGTATTTAAAATTTGATGAGTACCTCTGTAGTTGTGCGTAGGTGCGTCATCCTGCTGAAAATGCAGATTCTGTCTACTTATGAGATCAATATCGTCTACGAAATTATTCAAAATTTCAGTCAAAAATTCTATGTACCTTTCACCAGTTAGAGTGCCCTCATACAAGAAAGGACCAACAATCCTTGAACCAATTAAACCGCACCAAACATTAAAACTGTAACGGACTTGCGGGCGTCTTGGATGTACTAAAAGAAGATTTTCCTTTGACCAGTAATGATGATTTTTTGTATTGTACATTCCAGAATTTGAGAAATTTGATTCATCGGTCCATAAAATATAACGAAAGTTGTTTACATTTTGGCGACAATAGTTAAGATACCAGTGGCAAAAAAACATTCTTCTCTCTGGATCCCCTGGCAAGAAAACTTGAACTGGTTTGTACTTATAAGGAAGGAATTTGTGTTTCTTCAGAATCCTATGCACAGTACCGTGACTCAAATCAAATTCCTTGATAATATCTAGTATGGAATTCTCACGGTTGGCCTCAAAATATGCAAGAACTAGAATTTCCGTGGCCTCGCTTATTATAAAAGTCCTTCTTGTTCTTGTTTTGGCAAAAACACTCTCATTGCCTCTAAATTTTCGGTACAGTCTCAGAAAAAATTGCTCATTTGGTCGTGTTCGGAGTGGATATAATTCAGCGTAGTGTTCTTTCGCCCTCCTAGAGGATTTTCTGCACACTAAATAAGATTCTAACATATCACACTTTTCTGCATGGGTAAAAATCATTTTTTTGTCAAACTAATAACTAGCAAAATGAAATTTATGAGTGAAAGACTAATAAAACTGTACTAATATTTGACGTTTACTAGAAAGAATTAACGTCGTTATCATAGAAACATAGAAATGCACTTGACTTAGCTGTTTTTGTTTATTCACTATAGCTCAAGTATTTTTAAAGTATTTTCTTATAAGATTTTTTTTTTTTAAATTGAATTTCTAACAGAAAATGATATAGGGGTTTCCAATTGAAAAAAACATATTTTTCGGGAAAACTCGAAAACGCGCTGCTCTTTTTTTTTAATTCTTCCATGTTAAGGAGCGTTAAAAGTACTACTAGTTTGCTAATTTAAACAATCTTGTATCTTTAATAATAACAAAGTTACCAATGGTGAACACTTAATTTGGATTGCCCTGTATAGGTGTAGGTCCATTAACATGATGCCAGATGGCAGCAAATATAACAAAGACATTTGAGTACATATATCAATACGGTACGCACGTATTACGCATTTGTTACAAATGAAACAGACACGCATTATACACGTCTGTATGTGTACACATGGACATACACCTTGTATTTTCCAACATTTACTTCTGCCAAAAGACACCTGTTTATGTCACAATAATAGACTTTGTCAGATTGGCAAAATTATTACCGTTCACTTCTTGACAATATGCAAGTCTGTGAACAAATTCTTGAATGGCATTTGCCCAAGCCTTTTCACGAATTATTGCACTTCCTCAACTATTCTCTGCTGTAACTCGTCCAGATTATGCGGTCGTCTAGTATAAACCACATATTTCAAATGACACCAAAGGAAAAAAATCTAGGGGATTTGAATACGGAGACCGTGAGGGCCATTCAATGAATTCTCAACGACCAACCCAACGATTTGAGAATGTTTAGTTTAAAAAACTAAAGTAAAATAATTTATTATCTAATAAATTAAATGGTAGATTTTACATAATTAATGTGAATCGTAATTGAATATAAATTGTCTGTTCAAGCCAAAGCCCTTTTTAAAATTTTTGTGATGTGCACTGTCTACGTATTTCTTATATTAAAATCTGCTCCAGAAAATGAAAGCTTTGTCACAAACTTGATAAATTATTTTACATCTGTCATCCAGTAAATATGGAAATTTATCGATAAACTTCTGTACTTTGTAAAATGGTTTTTGCTTTCGCGACGTCCGCAATTGCGACATTATTAAACTGAACTTTACTAAACTCCTAACACAATAAAGACAATGGTACAGGCGAGGTATATATTGGGTTCGAAGAACGATAGCTGACTGACAATCCTCTGACTGTAACATGTGCTAAACTCCTTCCACTTCTTCGAAACACAGACTACTGACCGAGCGTTCGCAGGCCAGCTCTACTTATGACGTTATAATATTTCAGTTTTACTAGAGTAACGGTATAATTTCGACAAACCGTAGAAGGTTCAAAAACGCAACTGCGAGCCCAACCATTTATTTCTCTGTAAGCGTTAGAAGTAGGGTCAGAGAGAGTGAGAGAAACAGCGCAGTCAGCAGCAGACCATAGTCTATTGAGGAGTCGACGAATACATTAGTTTAAACAAATTTTGTTCAAAGCTTATTATCGTGTTAACCGAAGATAATATATACACTTCTTAAATTAATAAAAGTAGTGCATATCGGACTTAATTAAAAATAAAGGATTTGTTAAAAAAAATGTGCTTCAGTAATGCCAAAACAAACAAATTTTGTAGATAATCATAACAATAACAGAACAAAAAAATACCTTTTCTTGTAAAAACAAAAATTTCTTCTACCCTTTCCACAAGCTAAAACTATTTTTATTTTTTTTTTTTTTTGGGAATACAAATAAGAAATAAATTACTTGCAAAATATGAAAGTAAAACATTAATCCCTTGTAATAAACCTAAATATTCCATAAATAACTAAATGAATGCCTTAAAAACGCCACTTTGTTTAGCCAAACAAAAACCTAATCTTCTATAAAAATTATTTTTTTAACACCAGCAAGTATTTCTGGTGTATCGTTGTTTGAAATATTAATTATTTTATGCATAATGCCATGTGATTATTTGAATCTTTGGTTAGACCATCGTATAGGTCGGAAGTTATGAACGTCATAGACCACTCAAGGTTAGACTCAATACTAGCAAAGACATTCGTATCGCCGTTAAGAATTCAGCAAAGCTGCGAGGATTCCAAACCCATTGACGTGTAATTATCTCGTTTGACAGAACACCCAGAGAAATTTAAAAGCAACTGCAACCAAATCACAAGATTTCTACTTGGGTGTTGAAAATACCCCTAATTAATTAGTCCGAGATCTTGAGCGCGTATTCGAGTCCGAGGGCTTAAAGCAGACGCCACATGTCCCGTTAAAAGGTCTGCATTTCCTCGGTAGCAGATAAGCGTAGGGCTGTTTGATTTTCCGAAAATACCGCAAATTATTTAATGGGAAACTGTTAATTACCAAGTTAAGTAGCTTGAAGAAAGACATTTACGACGGCCATTTTGTGTAGTATAACGTTTTCTGTTTGTGTAACGGCCGAAAGAGCTCATTTTCTTATATAAAATCGTTAATAAAATTTATTAGTTTTGCTTTTGTAATTTTCATGTACCGAATGTGTAATTAGGGTTATATTATTTTAGTAATTCCTAAACAAGTAATTAGTTATAATACAAAAGTATTTTAAATAATATAAAATATTATTAAAAATTGTGTGTAAAGAACACAATACAAGTTCATATATTTGTGAAGGTATCCTCTCCAAAGACGTAAATACGTATTTCACCTTTCTACAGGTTCATCAGTGCGCCCCTGCTGGAGAAGAAACATTCATAAAAGAAACAACTTCGCTATCTTACAGGAAATATTAAAACAGAGCGTAACAGAATATTCAGAGCTGTCTACGTAACAACTGCAGAACTAGCAAAGTGTTTCCATAGACTGTAACAACCATATCTATACAAACTGTATTATCATGTCGTCACTACTTGTCCAACGAACCGAATGCGTATATAACAAAATAATTTGAAACATACTTGAGTAGGCAAAACGTCACTAATTTTGTATAATATAAAAGTATTTTTGATAATCTAATATATTATTATATTCTTCTCACGCGATTTTTAATAATATTTTAATTAAGTTCTGCTATACCTCTCTTTAACATAATGTAGACCCTAAGTTTTATCACTTTATGAGCTGTATTGTATAAATAATAGTTCAAAAGTTATATGAAAGTTTTTGTTCATAGACATTAAGTAATAAAGACTACCCATCCCTTCTAACTATTCAAAACATGTATTTGTTACGGTATATTTATGTAAAGAAATATCTTCATAAGTTAGTTATATGTCTGACGAAGCTCCTGTGTCAGTGAAACGATCGTTACTTTGTGTAGTTAAAAATAGTAAAATTCATTAAAATATGTTTTATTTTATCCCGAGAATAGGTATAATGGAATTTCATCAAGTAAAGGCTGAAACGATCCTATATTAACTGATTTTCGCGTTTAAAATTGCGTCACGATAAATTTAAATGTTAATTTAAACTAAAGAAACTTTGTTGTTTCAATGGAAGAGATTCCTACTTATCAGTAAAAGTGTTGCTAATTCCTATGTGTTCCAAAGTAAGTAAAGTTGTATTTACGAGTTATTGTTGTCGGAAAATATAACCATGAGTTGTTTCATCACTTGTACATGAGTATAAGACTTAAATACTGCTATTTTATTCTTAGTGTTAATACTTAGGATAATAAAGGACCAATATGGTAAAATATATTTTATTGTAACACTTTGTACAGAACTTATACTTAATATATAACAATAATAAATTTTAAATAAAGATTAATAATTGAAATCCAAATCTAAATATCTTATTGATTGCAGATAATGTAATTACGAAAAAGCGTTATTAAAATTTCTTCTTCTTCTTTCGATAGGCGTATCGCCTGTTTAGTTCCGGTTTCTTTGTGGCGGCAGTTCTTGTGAATTTGATTGCCAGCTGTCTCGCCAGCGTTTTGGTGGTCGTCCTATGGGTCTTCTTCCGTGAGGTATGTTGTTTCGTACTATTCTGGCCATTCTGTCGGGAGTCATTAGGCTGACGTGGTGGCTCCATTCTCTTCTTCTTTTCCTTATCCATCTGACTACGTCATCCGTTTGACACTTCTCCCTTATATCTGTATTTCTTTGCCTATCATGTAATGTGTATCCTGTTATCGTTCTTAGAGTCTTCATTTCGGTTGTTCTTAGTATCCTCTTTGTTATCGTCGTTTCCGCTCTCGTCTCCGCACCATGTGTCATCACCGGTCGTACGCATGTTTTGTATATCCTTGATTTGCATTCCGTACTTAGGTGTTTGTTTCTCCAGATTGGATACCTAAGATGTCCCAATATTGCTGCTGCTTTGTTTACTTGTTTCCTCACCTCATCACCCCAAAAACCTGCGCTTGTAATTTTGCACCCAAGGTATTCGATTGACATGGTTTGGTCGACGGTATTATTTTCTATTACCAATTTGCAGCGTACAGGTTCTTTTGCTATGGTCATGCATTTGGTCTTGTCTATTGAAATTTCCATGTTGTGTTTTCCTGCCTGTTTGTTGTAAGCATGTAACATTCTTTGTAGGTCGTCCTCTGATTTCGCAATAAGTACTGCGTCATCAGCATAGCATATTATGTTTATGTTGTGTATGCCCATCCGATATCCTAATCCGGTTTTCTTTACAGCTTTCACCAGCTCATCCATGATTGCGTTGAATAATAAAGGACTGAGACTATCGCCTTGACGGATGCCTGTTGTTGTTCGTAGGTGTTGCGTTAGGGTGAGGTTTGTGCGTATTTGCGTTCTTGTGTTCGTGTTTAGGTCCTTAATGAGTTCTACGTATTCTTTCTTCGTATTATTGTTTTCCAGGGTCGTGATGACGTCTTTTAGTTGTACTCTATCGAAGGCCTTAGTTAAATCTACAAAGCAAAGATAGGCAGGGGTGTTGTACTCTAATGATTTTTCTATCAGTTGTCTGAGTATGAATAGAGCGTCAGTGGTGGATCGACTTCTTCGAAATGCTTGTTGTTCTTCGCTTATTGGCATTGTTGGGGTTATTTTGTCCGCAATGATCTTAGTTAGGAGTTTTAGCGAGGCGCTCAACAATGTTATCCCACGGTAGTTTGCTGGATCGGTTTTGTCTCCTTTTTTGAAGATGGGTATTGTTACGCTGTTCTTCCATTCTTCAGGTATTCTTCTATGTTGTAGTATGATATTAAACAGTTTTGTGTATTTTTTTATGGTGGCAGTTCCTCCATTTTTTATTAGCTCATTTAGTATTTTGTCTTGGTTTGGAGTTTTCCTGTTCTTAAGTTTCCTCGTTGTCTCTCTTACTTGCTCTTCGGTGATTTGCGTGCACTCTTCTGGTGGGTCGTTTTGTATGTCTTCTTCTTGTGTTTCTACAGGGTTCTCTATGTCTGCGTAAAGATTTCTGAAATATTTCTCCCAAGTTTCTTCGGTAATTGTTCTGAGTTGTATTGTTTCATTCGTTTCCCGTTTCATGCCTCTTAGTAGTTTCCAAATTCGTTTTTGTGCTCCATACATGTCTGCTTCCATTTCGTTACTGAATTCCTGCCAGTATTCTTCCTTGATCTCTCTAACCCTATTATTGACCTTGTTCCTAGTTTCAATATACTTATTTCGGTTTTCTTGAGTTGGAGATTCCCTGTATTGCAAATAATTTTTCTTCTTTTCCCTTGTGATATCCTTGACTTCCGTTGTAAACCAAGGTTTATTGTTCGGTCTACTGTTCTGCGATACCGTGCGTGTGCCTAGGGTTTCTTCGGCGGCTTTATAGATGTTTTGTTTCAGTTTATCCCATGCTGTTTGGGGAGTGTCGGGTTGTATTATTGGGTTAAGAGTAATGTATTGTTTGCATCGGTCTGCGTATAGTTGTTTCGTATTTTCCAGGTTGAGGAATTCTATGTTGAATTTTTCAGCTCTTGTTGTTGGCTTTTGTTTCCTCAGTGACATTGCTATTCGTAGTTTTCCTAGCACTAATTTGTGGTCTGTTCCAATGTTGGCTGAGGACAGGACTCTTATATCTACTATTTGTTGGGGCATGAACATGCTGTTTGTGATGATGTAATCGATTATGGATTTATTTTGTCTATTGTCGTAAAAGGTGTATTTGTGTTGGTCTTTATGAGGGAAGTATGTGTTGTTTATTCGTAATTCATTCTGTGCACAAAATTCTGTCAACATTTCGCCATTTCTGTTAGTTACTTCTTCGTTGTATTTTTGTTTTACTCCATCTACTGCTTCATTTCCTATTCTAGCATTTAGGTCTCCTAATAGGATTATCTTTTCGTTTTTTGTGATTTTGTCTAGTTCTGATTGTAGGATTTCGTAGAAATCTGTTGACATTTCTTCGGGTTTGCCAATGTCAGGTGCATATACTGATATAATGTGCAGGGGATGATTGAACATCATTTTTACTCTTAGAATTCTGTCGTTAACATACTCTGTGTTTTCTATATTCTTTTCATATTTCTCGTTTACTGCCATACCAACCCCTGATGTGGCTCTTTGGTCTTTTGCTACTCCTGAGTACAGTAAGATGTAGTTGCTAAGTCTTGTTGTTCCTCTACCTTTCTTTTTCGTTTCAGAGAGTGCACATATGTCTATCTTATGTTCATTGAGTTCGGGAATTAGTTAATGATCTTTTGAATACAGAGTCTTTATGTTCCAGCATGCAATTCTCATTTGCTGTTTCTTCATATAGAGTTTGTTCCTTATTCGCGCATGGGTCGTGCTCCATGAAATCCGTCCATGTTCCGAGGCTATGCTACCGGTGCTTTGAGCATGTAATTGTTTTTCCCCTAGGCAGGTTGCTAACCTTACCTAAGAACCCTCCTCCTTTATCCGGGCTTGGGACCGGCAGTGGCGGCTGTGAGCTACTCAATCCACCCACAAGCCGCCCCAGGCGGAGTTAGTTATTAAAATTTGTTTTATTTTATTCCGAGAAAATCTGCTAGCTTAGTTATAATCAACAAAATTCAATAAATGCAACATTTATGTCTTGAAAAGAATTAATTTTATAATCCATTAAGTAACCAAGTTCCATTTAATCAATTTAAAATAAAATGTAGAAGTTACCTGCCTTACTTGTACTTTAGCAGAATGAAAGTGGCATCTTTCAAGGTGTTTATAAGAATAGAGTTGTTTTTTACGCTACTCATCTAAGTGTACTAGATTTGACAGCGAAAATATAAACATAGGATAACCATATAAGATATATAATTATTGAACGGCGATGTCTATTTCGTGTTGGGAATTTTGAGGGAACGCGTGAATACATGCATACATAAGTACAAGTATTTCTTGAAAACGATGAGGGAACGCGAAATACCGATAATTGACGTCTTCCTTTTGCCGGATGATTTATTCGCCTCCTGTGGGTATTATTCGCATGTACATATATGTATTATTATGATATTTGACTTTTATCATTTGATACACTCAACCGAATTTATACAGTTCCATGTAGTTCTGCAAGTTATCTACAGCTACACTTTTACTTGGAAAGTTTCCTTTTTTTTTTGGTATTATCTAAGTAGGTACTTCTGTATGGACACATCAAAGAAATACACATCGCCCAGAAAGGGCGAGTTCAGTTTAAAAGTAAAATTAATTAAAAATAAAAAATGTTCAAAGAGTTTTGTTTTTATATCCAATCTGCGATTATTTGAAAATTATTTACTAAAAATTATGTTATCTGAATGGCGTCCGTTAGGCTCCTGGTACCCTTCTAATCTTGAGTAAAGATTTTTCGGTACACGTCGACACAAAGCGTGAGATATCGATGCCATTTCTGCTGCGATATTCTGCTTTAATTGAGCTAATGTTCTCACATTATTTTCCTACACCCTTTTTCTTTAAAAAATCCCCATAAGAAATAGTCCAGAAGACTCAGGTCTGGACTGCGTGGTGGACAGTTTACTTGAGCACAGTGCTCTTTGTATCCACCCCCAATAGATCTTCCAGTTCTACTTTGTTAGTCTTGTGTCCTCGATAAAAGCCACTACCCTCCTCGTGGAAAGTTTCAGTACCCTCGTAGGATCCAAAAGACCTCTACCGAAATATTTCTGAGTGCCTTCAGCCCCTCACAAGTTCATATTATATAAAGGCTAGTTTCGTCCTGTTTTTCATATTTCCTACACCAGGGCTCATTAGCAAAGCCCATGCTGTACAGATACTTCCTTAAAGGACAATGTCCGGTTATTAATCCGGTAATATCTTTAATTTCTTTTTTGTTGCTACGAATAAGGTTGGCTGACAGCCTAGCTTCCATCGCCCTTACTAGTGTTTTAGTATGAAGTTAAACTTCCGTTAGCCTGCATTTCTTTTTATATTGTCTTTCTAGCTATTACCAGATCTCCCTTCCAGCGGAATCCTTGGCGATTCCAAATACAGGTTCTGGTCCTATGGAGATCCTATTAGTACCTTTCTTGGCCAGTTTGTCGACCCATTGCTTTTAGTTCCCTCATGTCCTAGCCCTCATATCAGTGACAGTATTGTGTTATATCAGTCTATTGGGGACCTGTTTACAATGTTTAACGAGTTCGGACCTGGTAAATGGATTAATAATGGCTTGAACACCTGCCTGACTATTAGTCATTACGTTTATTTCTTGTTTGCGCAGTCGACATCCGACTGCAAACAATTTAGCCTGAAAAAACGCCATATGTTTCCCCAGACTTAACGATATCTTCCTTTTGGGTCACTTTTCGCATATACCTGCACCTGTGCCCCGATTGGATTGTGGTCCATTCGTCTACCAGGTGCCGGCATCAAAATCGCTCGAGCGATTTTTTGCCTGTTCCCTGGTGGGTATAAATATGTTCAGCTTGCCTGTAAATACACTGCTCAACTTTTGAACTGGTACACTTACAAGAACATATATAAATAACAATTTACTACTTTTACTACAATTTACTACTTTAACAGCAGTAAAGAGCATGTATACAGAAAGTAAAAACTATGTAATCAGTAAAAATAGAAAGTCAGACATTTTTGAAATTAAAGACGGTTTGCGACAGGGAGGAGTACTCAGCCCGGTACTGTTTAATATTTTCATTGATGAAATAATTAAGAAATGCAAACCACACATGAAAAAATTCAACGTGGGATTCAGAAATCTAAAAGCAATAGAGCTAACGGAGTGTGTATTCGCAGATGATGTTGTCATTATGGCTAACACCGAAAAAGGGCTGCAATGTAAACATGTGGAATAACATATTAAAGGAGAATGGAATGAAGATAAATATAGCAAAGACAACTGTGATGGTAGTAACAAATGGGGAAAAGGAAGAATTGAATATAAAAATCGACAACCAAAGGATACAACAAGTTGAGCAAATTAAGTACTTGGGAGTAATACTGGAAAGAAATGGTAATCAAAACATTGACATAAGTGAACGTATTAAAAAAACAACAAATCTATACCATGCAATGAGATCAGCATTTATAAGGAAGAAAGAGATATCAAGAAAAACTAAGATGACGGTATACAGAACAATATTCAGACCAATATTAACATACGGAAGCGAATCATGGGTACTATCAAACAGAAATAAAAGCAGAATACAGACGATTGAGATGAAATTTCTGAGGGGAGTGAAAGGCATAACAAGAAATGACAGAGTGAGAAATATTGACGTACGAGAAGAGCTACAAATAGAAGCCATAATGGAATATATAGAAAAGAAACAATTAGGATGGTGGGGACACCTACAGCGTATGAGGGAATGTACACAAACTAAAAGAGTATGGACGTCCAAAATAATAGTCAAACGAAGACCTGGGAGGCCGAAGCAAACATGGGAAAAGGAGGTAGCCAAATTGATAGAGAACAGAGGAGAAACAGTACTGAATGCAAGAGAAATTGCCAAAGATAGAAAAAAGTGGAAAAACTTTGTACAAAATACTGACAATACACATTAGTTAAGAGATAAATATGTAAAATCCCTACACCGAAAGGTAGAAAGGGAACTTAGATTATATATATATAATATATATATATATATATATATAGATATATATATATATATATATATATATTATATATATATAATCTAAGTTCCCTTTCTATATATATATATATATATATATTTACTACTTTTTGAGCAACAGTTTCTTGAATAATTGATAGTATATGCTTCTGGGAAACACTTTTAAGGCGGAGAATTAAAAGAATAAAACTTAAATAACGAATTTCAAATGTTTTAATAGAAAAATAACAAAATCTTCATTTTAGTATTACAGAAAAGTTTGCTTTGGAAAGAAAATATAACGAAACACTTAAAGATTAAAAATGCGCGGGACCTCCTCTATCTCTTATGACCTCCTGGCAACGTCTTGGCATGCTGGAAATCAAATTCCGAATATAATGCTAAGGAATATTTTGCCATTCTTCCAAAACGGCAGTTCGGAGCTGATGGTGATTGTTTGGATCCACTTCTCGTGATTTTATCAACCTCCTCAGGTTCTCTTCATACGTTCTCTATGGGATTAAGATCAGGAGAGTTCGCTGGCCAATCTATGTGCGTAATATTGTTCTCTTCCAAAAATGCATTGACTTGTCTTGTTCTATGAGGACGCGCGTTATCATCAACAAACACAAAACCATCGTCTATTTCATTAGCAAATGGCAACACTACAGGTTGTAATACCTCATTAAGATACCTGACACTATTCATTGTAGCATTTCAAGCATAACCAATTCAGTACGACGAGACGCAGAAATACCTCCCCAAACAGTAATTGAACCACCTCCATAAGCTTGATGTAAGTCACGTTGTTCTCAATATAGCGTTCTCCTCTGTTTCTCCAAACTCTAACTCTTCCATCTGAGCTATGGAGACGCACTCTGGTCCCGTCACTGAATAAACAACGACTCCAATCTTCAACATTCTAATTTGCATGTTGATGTGCCCACTCTAACCTTCTTCTTTTGTGGGGTCTGGTCAACAATTTTTTAGAAGATCTGGACCCTAAATTTACACCATGGAGCCTTCTTCTTACTGTTTTACTTGTTGCATTCAATAGCTGAATTGGGAGTGTTCTTGCAGTAGAAAATCTATTCCTTCGACACCGAACCGTAATAAAACGGTCCTCCCTGACTGTTGTACTGCGATTTCGCCCTCCGCCGTGTCTATGTTGGACAGATCCAGTATCATTAAAACGCAATCGAACTCTTCTGATCACATTGTGGCTCACATTGAAATGGGCAGCAACAGTTCTTAGCGATGCACCAGTCATAAGCATTCCCATAGCTTGGCTCATCTCTTCAATACTTAAACGCCTTAATGGCATCTCTAAAATGCAGTCAACCACTCTGCATTAAAACTTATTCGAGAAATTCGCAAAAATTCTCTTAAAACTTGATAAAAATATAAGCGTCCGCGAGTTCAGTAACTGCACTTATAACAGATAATAACAACAAACAACAATGGAGTCGCAAATGTCATTCGATAGACATTTGTTTGCATTCCGAAACACAGCCCTGATCATATAGGAAGTCATGCCTAACGCCTACGAAGGGTTGTTTAATTTTACTGCATGCTATATAAGTGTACCAGTTCAAAAGTTGAGCAGTATATAATCTCATATGCCATACTGGACACGATGGACCACATAGAGGAGGTTCCCGTGCTATTCATAGCTCCCGTGATTCCCAAGAAAGCCTGTCGCTGGAGAGTCGTGAGGAGCCCCACCGACGATGTCAGCCCCTCCTCCACCAGATAACTGCCCCATAGGTAATCGTTGGTCTTACTGCTACTGTGTACAACCAGTATACCACACTTGGTTTTAGTCCCCAGGTCTTACCAACAGCTCTTCTACATCTCCAGAAGAGCTGCGTCGCCCTGCCCGCCACTTTGATTAGGTGCCTATTCCAATTCGATTTCGCATCAAGTGTAATGCCCAGTCATTTAATGTCCTGATGAGATCATCAACTATTAGACTTCTTAGTAGTAGTGACAATACACCTCCTTGAGGACACCCTTTTGTTGTTCTCATGGGGATCGTTTAGTTTTACGCAAGCATGTTAGCATGGCGAGATCAGCTTATTGGGGAATAACTCCTTTACGGGTCCAATTGAATCATTTGATGTGTGACAAGTGGCGCCATCTTGTTGAAACCATGTTCTTATATTGAAGCCATGAAGCTGTTGCAAAAATTGGAGCTAAAAAATTTGAAATCATCTCATAGTATCACTCTGTATTCACAGTTAGTGCGCGATTATTCCCTTGCCAGACATCGCCACCCAAAAAATAACCTTAGGGTTATGAAGCGGTCGTTCATGTTTCTACTTGGGGTTTTTCACTGACAAGTAAAGGCAATTTTGTTTGCTTACATCCGTTCAAGTGGAAAGTAGCTTCTTCATTGAATGAAATGTTGTCAAAATTATCAAACCTCTAAAACATAGACGTTGCGAAATCTAATCTGCGAAAGTAGTCGGAGTCCTTTAATTCCTGCACTAGTTGAATTTTTTATGCTTTAAGATGTAAGTCGCGCTTTAAAATCACATGCAGAGACAATTTTCTTAAGTTAAATGCTTGATTTCTCTTACGATCAGACAATGTTGGATTTCCACTTATTGAATGTCGCCACGTCATCTTCGACATTGTAATCCATTTCCGAATGATATTCCGGCGTGGCGGAGTTTTTGTCTCTTAAGGAGCCTAAAACAAATACTATGTATGCAGTAACTACAGAATTATTGTTTTGGTAATATGCTCGGACACAAAACTCACGCTGTTGACCAGTGAACCATCACTACTGAATTTCCATGAACCGAGCTGCTTTGTATTGCACGCTACCATCCCTCCACCCGTGCGTCACTCAGTATTTTCCAAAAAAAATAGCATTCGCCCTTTCTGGACACCATGTAGAATTACTAGGCAATTACTGGAAATATTCGGCAATTTTAATTGTCCTACTTACGATATTACTACCAAACTTGCTGACATAAAGTATTTTAGTCTTCTAAATTTCACGTTTATTCTTGATTTGCGTAAATATCACACCGGCACCAACAACGTATTTCCTAAAAGTTTTGTCGTTCAAAATATGATTCCTTTTAACCATCAAATTTATTCGAACACTTAGTAGTTATCATAAAGTACAACTTAATACTTAGCTAAACTAAATTATTAAATTTTGAGTCGATGCATTTAATTTAATGGAAATTCATAATTAATGAAATAAAAGTGAAAAATCAATATTTGCCAATTTTTTATTGTGAGTGGGTCAGGGGTGGAAGAAAGGGATCCCTCTCGTAACTACCTTGAAATACATCTGGATACACAACTAGCCTCACAAAACATAATTTTTATTTAATTAACATCCCATATAATTAAACTGCCAATTGCAACTAAAATTCATTATAAGCAATAATATGAACGTATTTCAATCAATCAAAACGTATTTTAATCCGGAGAGCGCCATGATTTTATATTTCATCGTTTCAACATTATAGCATTTTCATTAATTTCGAAACAATTCGGATATCATAATAGTTTCATATTTTAATCTCCTTAGGGCCGGTATTATAAACGATAAAATTTGCAGATTTTATTTAATAAGCTAGTAAATTTAATTTACTCTATAGATTGGGTATTATAAATAGCGAATAAGAAAACTAAGCGAGTATATCTACCAATTAATTTACGCCCTAGAAAATCGTTGTACTAAATGTTATTCGTTGGTTAAATGCAAACAGCTGTTTGCTCCACTGGTTCAAATAAACATAACTTTATTTTTAAAAGTTTATATTTTGTGTGTGTTTGATAACTTGAATTTTGATATTGCCAGATTTATCGGTTTGTATTTTACAGATATAAACAAAAAGAAATAGAATTTTTTTGTATTTCTTCAATTTATTCAGTGATTTAATCGTTAACGGAACGTTAAACTGCAAACTACATAGCTATTCAGAGTTATTCTACAAATACTTATTTTACTTGCATGCATTTTTTATAATACCAGATATCAATTTATTCGTCAAATTGTTGTTCAGGGATTTATTCGCTGTTTACACAATACTGGGCCTTAGTTGTTTAAAGGGCTTAAATTATATACAAATACAAGATACAAGACAATGTATATAACTTTAATAATTTAGTAGTGTTATTATATTATTATATAAAATAGAAACAAAACTACGGTTCAAATCTTCATTTTTTAATATGTAATCGGAACGCGACAGTTGCTTCGCCAGCACGTAGCTTCCTCGGGTACTTACAGCTAAAGACTACGTTACAAACTAAATTAAAAAGAAGTATGTATAAAATCAAGAAGGTTGGTATTATTTTACTTTTTTTAAAGAAATCTATGAATCAATTCAATCATTCAAATATTATTATATATTTGGTTTAGTTAATTCCTCATAAAAATTAGCCCAACCAAGTTCTGGAGTTCTAATTTATTCGTTCTACATTAAATGTTTCCTAAGATTCGGAATATTTCAGCATTGAGCACCCGCCCAACCAAGTTGCAGATATTCTAACTTATACGCCATTGCAAAGCAACAATTGCAAATTAACTGTCAACTTATAAACTTTTGTTACCAAAGACAACTTGATATTATTTCATTTTTATTTAATTTTAATATTATTGACTTCTGTGCCAAAACTATTAGGACAGAGGGTCCTTTATTAATGCAAGATAGTTTGATTTAATTCTCAGGAACTTTGAATGCATGGTTTCTGTTTTTCGCGATTTCCTTCCTATAGTAACGGAGGATGCACGTAATACTGCACTTAATATTTTCCTGGAACTTGGCAATGTTACACAATTGTAATTTTCTACCTTCATTTATTGATGCAAATATTATCGTTTCTGCTTTTTGCGGTTATCTGTACCCCATAGTTGATTGATTAGTTTGCAAACAAAGAGCTTCCAGACATGTATTTATTACTTGATATGAATTTTTAATTCGTTGTTTTACCGTTGTTTTATATTTTCGTCATTGTGCCTTTAAACATATAATCGATTGTTATTCTAAATAACAAATATTATAGCTATTATTTCTGCGTTATTACAATGAAATTTATCTAAAACTATTGCATATACATACATCAATGCCATTCATATGTTGTGTCAGTCTTCATAACAAAGACATTAATTACATTATATCGTGTTCAATAACAACGACACGTACATATACGACATGGCATTTGATAAATTTTATAATCATATTGGCTAAACACAGCCAGCAGCAATGGTAGCGGTAACGGCATCAGCGGTGTGTTGTCAGAGCGTTCGTTATTTATGCGACAGATATTTACTGCAAAACCTTTATTCAATATGTCATTTCTCCCTTGTCAGTTGTGTACCTACAGCAAACGTATCACGGTGCGCACACCCAAAGAAAGATACCCTGTTATATGTTTTAAAATAAAATAAAAGTGTGTCACTGTCACTCTAAGTTAAACTTATGAGAAGTAAATTGAAGCCCGTGTGCTTTAAAACATGCGTGTTTTTATGAATATATGTGTTCATAATAAAAAAATAATATAGGCGAGTTTGTAGTAAGGACAAATGTAACAGTCACTATTAGTAATAATACCAGATAATTTAGCAAAAGAAAAAACAAGTTGCATGTCGATGCGATAATTCACATCAAGCTTTGATACAAAATAATACAAATCTGTATAAAAACAAATTTGTATCTGTATATGCATGGACACACAGTACGTATTTACCAGCTTTTGCTTCAACTACCAGACGCATGCGTTTCTGTGTAACCACTTTGTCAATGATAGATTTACGAAGCAAAAGACTATAGGTACACTTGCGGTCATGTAGTAAGTTTTGTCCTATCCGAAGACATCAGATAACCTCATGCCATCTGACGGACAAAACCGACCACGCCGGTGCAAAGTGTTTCTTCTCGAATAGCAAAGCTATTACTGGGAAAGAAGAAAAAATACGCATATTACTGTGAGTCCATTAACTCGTCGCCAGGTGGCGTAGTATAGCAAAAAAACAAGTTGCATGTCGATGCGATAATTCACATCAAGCTTTGATACAAAATAATACAAATCTGTATAAAAACAAATTTGTATCTGTATATGCATGGACACACAGTACGTATTTACCAGCTATTGCTTCAACTACCAGACGCATGCGTTTCTGTGTAACCACTTTATCAATGATAGATTTACGAAGCAAAAGACTATAGGTACACTTGCGGTCATGTAGTAAGTTTTGTCCTATCCGAAGACATCAGATAACCTCATGCCATCTGACGGACAAAACCGACCACGCCGGTGCAAAGTGTTTCTTCTCGAAAAGCGAAGCTATTACTGGATAAGAAGAAAAAATACGCATATTACTGTGAGTCCATTAACTCGTCGCCAGGTGGCGTAGTATAGCAAAAAAAAACAAGTTGCATGTCGATGCGATAATTCACATCAAGCTTTGATACAAAATAATACAAATCTGTATAAAAACAAATTTGTATCTGTATATGCATGGACACACAGTGCATGGACACACAGTTTTCTTCTTATCCAGTAATAGCTTCGCTATTCGAGAAGAAACACTTTGCACCGGCGTGGTCGGTTTTGTCCGTCAGATGGCATGAGGTTATCTGATGTCTTCGGATAGGACAAAACCGACTACATGACCGCAAGTGTACCTATGTCTTTTGCTTCGTAAATCTATCATTGACAAAGTGGTTACACAGAAACGCATGCGTCTGGTAGTTGAAGCAAAAACTGGTAAATACGTACTGTGTGTCCATGCATATACAGATACAAATTTGTTTTTATACAGATTTGTATTATTTTGTATCAGATAATGTGTTTATTTTGTTCTAGTCTAGTTACGTTTAGTTACACTGTTGAACACAAAAGCCTCTCCATAAAATAAATCAGTTTTTTCTAAACTTTGGACCTAAATTAGTACACAGTTGCCTTGCAAATTGCTAAATCAGTCTCAGATTTCATGGAAAGGTTCTATAGATCCTGTTTACCACATTTATTACCTGAAAATAGTGGGGGCAATTTATTGTCAATTCCTTCAATATTGCTATTAGCTATACTGTGCAGTCGCTTAGTGATCATTAGTATTTCCAGCATTTTCTGTGTAACGTATTAATATTGTGATGAACTTGTCCTTTAGGGTTCGCTTAAATAAAACTAACGGTAATTGAAAACACTATATTAATAATAAATACACACCAAAAACTCTTAAGAACTAATAACAGTATTTATTTCACATTTATATATCAATATTGTAACGCGGCGATCGCTTCTTCAACGAATGCTTACATAGATAGTGTTTTACTAACAATAGTCACAGCTACAAGCAAGTCTATGGATCACAATGATTACACACCTAATTTTAATAATGTTAAAGTCCTTCAGACTGTACGCAACTTAAAGTGTAGAGAGTTTTTGGAAATGGTAGACATCAATAACAACGCTAATTCGATGAATTTCAGATCTGATACGAATAACCTAAGTGCTTACTTGCTAACCATCTCAATAAACATAAATTCTAAACAACAAACCACACAAAATAACTTATCTGTTACCGTTTAACAGATTGGTCCCTCTCAGTTTTTGCTCATTTATTAATTATATAACACGTTTTTTTCTTTTCTAATGTAAAATTCTGTAAGACGACCTTGATTATGAATAGTAACTCTTCCACTTCGATGTTACATACCTGGAATCCAAAAAAAACTTTACCGGATCTTTTACACTATCATCCTCTAACATTATATGTATTAACTTTGTGACAAGAACATGTGTTTGTGCGATTACTTCTTTTGTTCGTCAATATTGCACATGTGGCTTTCTTTTAGATGTCTTTGTCCTACTTTTAAAATGTAATTTCGAAATAACTATGTGTAGTTCCGTTGATATTAGTTGTATTAATTTAGAATATTACAAACATATGAATATTAAGACGAGTAATTTCTCCAAAAAAAAACAAGTTCACATTTGTAAGTATTAACGACTTTCTTTTGTTAATAAGTACTTAATTTATCTCCATCTACTCTTAAAGTGATCCCCTGAGGAAGCATACGAATTTGATGCGAAATATTGGGATAAAAAAATAAAGAACTGACTTAAGTAATAGAGTTTAATTTTGCTGGATTCCCCCCAAAAAAACGATTATCCTTTCCATACATGTTCTAACGGCAAAGACTCCTTGTCTAATTATATATATATATATATATATATATATATATATATATATATATATAAGGTAAACTTAATAAGTCGACGATTAAAGGTCTTGTTCATTACTTCATGGTATATATATTTAAAACAACCCTACATGTTTCGGCAATGATGCCTTTATATTTTTTATTCCCTTGACAAAGGCATCATTGCCGAAACATGTAAGGTTGTTTTAAATATATATACTATGAAGTAATGAACCAGACCTTTAATCGCCGACTTATTAAGTTTACCTTATCATACCAAGGTCACGAAAATATTATATTTTTATATATATACAGGGTGTAACAAAATAAGTGTAAAACATTTCAGGGAGTGATTCCTCATCGAAAAAGAGATAGGGTCTTTCATATAGAGAAACTTCATTGAAGCATCTCTTGTTAAGATACAGCCCCTTAAAGGGGATACATAAAATTTGTTTTACAATTTTTCTCACAAACACTAAAAATGTATTTTTTTGGTTTACCCCATGGTTGTAAGGGGTGGAAAACGCAACCACTAAAATTTATTTCCAATGTAACTTTTTGTCTTTTTATTTGTTTACCATTAAAAAATTTATTTCCAATAGCTTGTTTCATTCTAAACAAAAAGTGTCTCTTGAATTTTTTGCCCAAAATTAATCAGTTCGCAGCAAAAAATTATTTTACCAACAACTACAGAGATACATCGTCATAAAACGAAAATGCGAAACTTATTTATCTAGTAAGCCGCTATTAGTGATATTGATAATTAAATTGGTATCACGCTGTCAGCTTGAAAATTTTTGTAGTTGAATTAATAATTGTGTGTCGTTGTTTTGTGCTTAATTTGTTAGATTAATAATTCACTTGTTATTAAAATGGCATACACAAATGAGGAAATGGCTGATATGCATTACGTTTACGGTCTGTCGCAGGGGAATGGGTTAGAAGCTTCTAGAAGATATGCTGAAATGTATCCTCAACGGCAGCTTCCTTCGCATAGAATATTTGCCCGACTTCATCAACGATTACGAGAATATGGTTCATTCGACAAAAGAACGCAGGATTGTGGTCGCATCGAGAAGTAAGAACAACACAGCTTGAAGAAGCAGTACTTAATTTGGTTGAAGAACAACCTACTAACAGTACTAGAAAGATTGCTTTCGAGTTAAATGTTGATCATATGACGGTATTTCGAATTTTAAAGGAACAACTCTTATACCCTTACCATCTGCAACGAGTACAGGCACTGTTACCGCGAGATTTTCCTAACCGTCTTGAATTTTCTAATTGGATGCTGGAAATCATTAGAAGAAATCCTGACTTTCTGAAGACGATCGAATTCACAGACGAATGTACTTTTTCTCGGAACAAGATGATTAATTTTCATAATAACCACATATGGGCTGATGAAAACTCTCACGCTATTGTCCAAGCTAACCATCAAGAAATGTTTTCTCTTAACGTGTGGCTCGGAGTTATTGGGGATTATTTAATTGGCCCTCATTTTCTACCTCCTCGATTAAATGGTGAGGCATAAACTCAATTTTTAAGAGAAGTGCACCCAGTACGGCTGGAGGAAGTTCCTTTAGGCGTCAGAAGGGATATGTTTTTTATGCATGATGGGGCTCCCGCCTATTTTAGTCAAGCAGCACGTCAGCATTTAACTCAAACATATCCAAATCATTGGATAGGTCGAGGAGGACCACAGAATTGGCCCGCTCGATCCCCGGATCTCAATCCTCTCGATTTCTCTACTTAGAGCCAATTGCAGAGTTTGGTTTATCCTACTCCTGTTCGCGATGTAGAGGACTTAAGAAACCGCATCATCGATGCGTGCAGGGTATTTAGAGAGACTCCAGGAATATTTGAGCGAATACGTGGCTCAATGCGCCGACGTCTAGACGCATGTGTAATGACTGAAGGTGGACATATTGAACATTTACTATTATTTCTACATGTTTAATGTTTTGTTATTAATAAATTAGTTTTTTATTGGAAATAAATTTTTAAACCATGGGGTAAACCAAAAAAATACATTTTTAGTGTTTGTGAGAAAAATTGTAAAACAAATTTTATGTACCCACTTTAAGGGGCTGTATCTTAACAAGGGATGCTCCAATGAAGTTTCTCTATATGAAAGACCCTATCTCTTTTTCGATGAGGAATCACTCCCTGAAATGTTTTACACTTATTTTGTTACACCCTGTATATATATATATTTCATAAATTTACAGATAAGACCAAAATAGTTACCTATACGTATACAGATTTCTTCAATTAAATAAATAATTGAGTAGATAAAATGTAAAAGTGGTGTTTTTTTATTCATGCTCATTGAAATTAATATTTTTAATCACTTTTACAGCTATATTTGAGTGTATTTACCGACTTTATCCTGAGATAAGAATATTTAGCTAATTTTTATTAAATTTTATGGTCACCGTGACATCTGGGTACTACATTACAAATTGCTACAAAATCAGCTGATTGGAAAAGACATACATTTAAATATAAAATCCGCAAAGGCGCCCAAGATAATTATTATTATACTTTAATTACATTCAATATCACTTTAATCTTACAACAGCCCTTCAGCGTTGTTACAATATATATATATATATATATATATATATATATATATATATATATATATATAAATATAATATTTTCGTGACCTTGGTATGATAAGGTAAACTTAATAAGTCGGCGATTAAATTACTTTGAAGTAATGACCAGACCTTTAATCGCCGACTTATTAAGTTTACCTTATATATATATATATATATATATATATATATATATATATATATATATCTAGTATACAAAAAGCTATATATTTATATATAGTCCGACTTGCGCCTTCGAAATTATTCCCAACTCAGTCTGGTGTTATTCCAGACTCTACAATGTCCGGGAGTATGATGACGCGATCGGCGGGTGACATTATCGCCATGTCTTCGTCTGATATAGACGGCTGACTCACATCAACATATATTTAGAAAAATGTAAATGTAGAAAGTAAATCAGAAAGAACTACTCCTGGCCTAACACATTATAGGATGTAACATTTCCTTCATTCTCACTTGGCTTCTTTCCTGTGAATCTTCGACAAGTATCAGATGAACATAGAGAAAGATTGCACCAGCCTTTTTGACGAAATCATCAGCCACTACCGTTCTCCACCCCTTCCCCTAGTCACCAGATCTGATTCCCTGTGACTATGGTCTCTTTGCGAAAATTACACTGTTGCTAAAAGACCGACGTTTTGATAGCTTTGAAGAAATTCTAGAGGAATCGCAAGTATTTCTGAATATCTTCCAGAACCGGAAAAACGCTGGTACCGGTGCATAGCTGCGCAAGATGACTACTTGCAGTTGACAGCAAGTGCCAGTAATAAAAGTTAAGTTAGCATCAGTCCGGGAACGGCTGAATCGCATCTCATATACTACAAACGTGACCAAAAATTTTACGAAGTGTAAGAAATACATCAAACTAATTACTATTTCACAAATGGAGTTTACAATTTTACCATGGTATATTATTTAATTAATAATAACATAAATAAACTTTCCAAGGCCCCCTCGTCAATAAATATAGAGAAAATTCTATTAAGATCGAACGTTTACCTCTTAAAATAACCGATAGTTTTCTCGACCATAGATAAGACCTGAATAGACTGAGGATCATTCGATTACGTCTTAATACCGTAATAAAGAAAAAGATAAGAAAAAGGGAGAGATGACTTATTCAATCGATTTATATAATACGGCGGAATACAAGGAAAATAAGAGATTGTTCGATTATAACGCAGGTCTACTGAGACATTATAGTTTCCGTTGATATATTATTTGATAACGTAATATGGAAATGGATTAACATCTGCTTCAAGTAATAATACACTATTTTCTATTTACAAATCAATTAATCAAGAAATCGAGTTTAGAAAAAGATCAGATACTGTAGATAGATTGTAATAAGTTGTTTTAAAGGATACATATGGAAAAAAAATAATTACAATCAATTACAAATTCAGAAACAAAACGTTGGTATTGCAAATCTTAAAAAATTCTAAAAACAAAAAAAATGTTGAACGGAAGAATGAAAGTTAATAACGCGCGACACCTTCCCTAGCTCTGATAACTGCTTGTGCAGGGTGACTTACGGGAAACTGACGTTTTTAAAATAGATAATATAAAGGCGTTAGTGGTGGGAGGAAGAAGGTGGAGGGGTCATACGCGTCGGCATGACTTACCGTTTCAGTTACAATGGAGCAGTGGACAATACAGCACCGCATATTCGCGTACGATACTTTTGTCAAAAATGGCTAATCAGTTATCATAACACAACGAATTTTCCGCCGGCATTTCAATATCCGCCGGAATAGCGCGGTTCCAAGCCGCAATACAATCCTGAAATGGGTGCAAACGTTGAGAACAACAGGGAATATTGCAAAGAAGAAGCCGCCAGGCCCTGCGAGAACAGCGAGAACGCCCGAAAACATCGACGCAGTGAGAGAGGCAATGAACAGGAGCCCAAGTCGATCTGCACGGCGACATGCACGTGAGTTGCAGTTAAGCCGCGATTCTGTGAGAAGAATTTTGCGTTTGGATTTGAAATTTCACCCATATAAAATGCAGGTTGTTCAGAAGCTCAACGAGAGGGACTATGTTGAACGCGAAGACTTCGCCGTAAATATGCAAGTGTTGTTTGAGGAAAACCCAATAGTGATAATGAGCGATGAAGCTCATTTCAGCTTGGATGGCTCAGTAAATAAACAAAACTTTCGTTACTGGGCCCCACAAAATCCTCGCATTACCTGTGAAAGGCCTCTTCACTCCGCGCGTGTGACCGTATGGTGCGCGGTTGCGGTTTTTGGTGTTATTGGACCATATTTTTTTGATGAGAATGGCGTTACGGTGACCGTGAATTCGGAGCGTTACATTCACATGTTAAATACGTTTTTTCTACCTGAACTACGAAGAAGACAGATAAACCTGAGAAATGTTTATTTTCAGCAGGATGGTGCCACAGCACACACTGCAAATGCATCAATGGGAGTTTTGAGAAACATGTTTCCTGGGCGCCTAATTTCTCGTTTCGGTGACGTGCCGTGGCCCTCAAGATCGCCGGACTTGTCGTCTTGTGACTTTTTCTTGTGGGGGTACTTGTAAGAACGTGTTTATGTTCACAAACCCCGTACTTTAATTGCGTTGCAAGATATCATTACAGAAGAGGTGCATGCGATTGACCAAGAGCTATTGGCACGAGTTGTGAATGAATTTTGACAGGGACTTGAAATCTGTATTCAAGCGGACGGTCGTCACTCGAGTGATATAATTTTCCATAAGTGACAATGTTACATTAAATGGTAAATATTAATCTTTCGTTTTGTAAAAATAAACTTCTTTATTGAAAAACAATTGAGTAATGTTCATTTGAAAACCGTCAGTTTCCCGTAAGTCACCCTGTATTTGCCGTGACAAGCTCACTAGCGAATTTTCGATTATTTCTTGGGGAATATTGGCCCAATCGAAAAGAAAAGCTTGTTTCAATTCTTGGAGATTAATACGGGATGGTAAATGTCGTCTTACTAATATTTTTTATCCCATATATGTTCTATTGGATTTAAATCTGGCCGTCGTGGTGGCCAGGCCATAACATGAATATTGATCTCTTGTAGGTAAACCAAAGATTGTCCTGATTGAAAATGAAATCGTTCCCTATAAATAGGGCATGGTCCTGCATAATATTCTCGAGGTAACATTCAGCATTCATTGACCTTTGGCGAATAGGGATTAACTCTGTGCAGGCGTCGAAGCAATAGCTTCCCAGATCATTCTTGATTCATCAGTTTCATCACTAAAGGGCACCCTTTGAGAGATTGTGCAATCATTATATCTTTCTCTAATTTTTCACAATACTCTTTCGCGATAATCTGGTGTTTGAACTTACCCTAGTCTCGTCCAAAAACGAAACTAGCTTGGAATCTTCAACTGTCCAATCTGCATGATTCCTGGCACATCTTAAACGTTGTACTTTGTGGGCTGCAGTAAGTAATGATCTAACTGCAGGCCTCCTACTGTTCAATCCTATTTCCCTCAACCTTCTCCTTACAGTTGAAGCAGAGAATCTCTGACATTTCCGACAGCTTCAAGCTAGTTACTGAGTTCTGTGCTTATTATTCGCTTATTTCTGAAAGCTTGCAGTTGCAAAAAATACACTTGTGAGTCATTTTTTACTTTGACCATGTCTTCTCGAGTGCGATCCGGTTTCCCTGACCTTCTAAACATTCAACTGACTGTTGAATGATTAACACCCCCAAATTAGTTACAAAACGCATTGTATGTGTCGATTTCGACTGCTGTATATTTTCAGTATAGCCTATAATTATTATAAACCGATTGTTCTATATAATTCTTATAAACTACACTACCTTAAATATCATTTGGTTTGTCCTATAATTTTGGTTGTCTAGGTACATCAAGGCACTTCCAATTTATATTAATTGCTCTCCCTACATTTAGAATCGTTCTGTCCGAATTAATATTCTACACATTTATTAAGGATCTATTCTATAACGTTTTCTTTGCGGTTTGCTATCTGTAATAATGTAATGTCATTCACAGCTGTATTGTTTCTTTTATAATTAATTTTGGATACGTACTTAGTACAGAAATTTAGGAATATACAAGGTGTCCCGTAACGTTATGTTCTAATTTTAGGAGTGTAAAGTAGACTTCATTTCAAGTAACAAAAACGCAAAACTTGTATGTCCATTTTCATTTGTTTCAAAGTTACAGAAATGTAATCCTAAAGTCAATAAAAACTGATTTTATTTAAAAAGGTTCAATTAATAATATTTTCGAAATGTTCATCTCCTTGTTGAATGCGGGCTTGTGCCCGTAAGCCAACAGAACTACTTATCCGAATTTCATACTTGTCTTGTCGGATTTGCTCGGCAGCCAGGTAAATACGATCCAACAACTCTTCTCTTGTGTTCGAAACTTACGCGTAGACTAAATTTTTCATGTACCCCCATAAATATAAATCAAGGGGATTAAGATCGGGTGGTCTGGGTGGCCATGCAACAGGACCACCTAGACCAATCTATCTTGGATAATTGACGTTAACCCAATTTCCGACAGCAATTCCGAAATGTGGTGGTGCCCTATCCATGTGAAACGAAATGTCTCATCGAACATTGAGTGGAACATCCTCTAAAAGACCTGGCAGTTCGTCAATAAGAAAGGTAATAAGAAGGTAATTGTCCGCATTTAACCTCCGAGGAAGAACGACAGGACCAATCAACAAATCATCGATTAGGGCCGCTCAAACGTTAATAGAAAATTCATGTTGATATTTAGATGGGCGTATAGCTTTGGGATTCTCTGATGACCACCTGTGCAGATTTCTCAGATTTGTCACACTACTTCTCGTGAACGTAGATTCATCTGTCCAGAGGACTGTTCTGCAGAAATTAAAATGAAGTCGTGGCTGTCTTAATATCCAGGTAGAATAAACTAGACGAGCATAGTGGTCTGCCTCAAGCAAACCGTGTCCCCTGCGATAGTGATATGGATATAAGCCCTCACGTTTTAAAATTCGCCAAACTGTCGTTCGTGGCACTCCTAGTTGTCTATCGATTCGACGCACACTAAGAGTTGGATCTCATGTAACAATGGCTACTGCTTCTCTCTCTAAGTCTGCTGGCAAATTTACTCCTCGGTCGAAAAGATAATCACGCAGTCCGCATTCCCGAAATTGTCTGTGTACTTCCAGAAACGTTCTGTAATGAGGAATGCGCCTCTTGCAAAACCGATCTCGGTATTAAATAACTCCTTGACGTGCACTGCTGTTACAGTAGCCATACACAAAATGCATGTCCGCATACTCTTGAGAAGAAAATCGGTAAGGCATTTTGAATAAAGGAAACGTGTCCACTCACTAATAAGCTGTTGTATAAACTTAAACGTAATGTAATCCTTTATTAAAAAATGCAACGTTAACAGTCATCTGAAGATTTGTTTATTGTATGATATTCATGGTTCAGCACTTACGAAATAAGTAAGCACCTTCTTTATCATAAATCAATTTCCAGTATTCTTTTTTGTAGATCTCCAAGAAATTACTGTATGCACTACGACACGTTTTTTTAAATTTTAGGATAACATTTTATTATGCGACGTTAACAATCACTGGCCTGTTATTGAATAGTATAACTTTTTTTAAATAAAATCAGTTTGTATTGACTTTAGGATTACATTTTCTTTCATGATCTGTAACTTTGAAACAAATAAGAATTGATATACAAGTTTTGTGTTTCTGTTCCTTGAAATGAAGTCTACTTTACACTCCTAAAATTTGAACATAACGATACGGGACACTTGTATTGTATCTCGAGCAATATTACTTAAATATCTCAATTTCTCTTGTTGAATATCTTCTAATTACGATTTCATTTCACAGCATAAATCTGGTTTATAAATTATGTTTTTACATTTTTTTCCATAATTTAATATTTTGCGTTGGTTATCTAGAATTTAATTCTAATCAGAGGATAAGTTGGAAAATTGTGTTACGATTACCTTAGTTTCGTTTGTAGCATTGTATGGTCCATACTTTATTTAAATCTCTTTTCAATTGTTTGTTTCTAAAGGGTTAAGTCAAGTTAAAAATATATAGAATTCTTGCAGCAGTAGCACCTATACCTTAGGGATTTGCAACTTGTACGAATAAAATGGCGGACTGTTATATTTTTCTTGTAATTATTTTATTTTTATTAAAATGCTGTATTTTGGATGCCGTTTCATTATATTATTTTTTATTTTAATTACTAGAATTTTTCCAGGTCCTAACTTCGTTTGTTTAGTTCGAACATTTTTACTGTGTTGTATATAATAAGTGTGACATCTTTGAATAATTAGTCTGGTCCAATCGTGGGTTTTGTTCATTTTGCCCTTTATTAATGACATCTAATTAAATTAAATTCAAGAGGTAGTTCTCTCTTGTTCTTTTTTTATGGTGCCGATCATAATCATTTTTTTCTGCAACAGGCTATTACATAACGGTAAACTGGTAAACCAGTTGTTCATGGTGATGTTTCTCGCGGTATTGGCTATAGGTGATACAAGGCGCTCAACGACTGCTTTTGCGGTATTCTCGACAGAAATAGGCCCAGGGACTTGCTTTCCGAGAGAAACCTCCATATTTAACGTATAAAATGTCCTAACATCCACTAGAGCAAAAATTTTGATGCCGTATCTCTCGGGCTTACTGGGTATATACTACCTAAAATTACATTTTCCAAGAAACCCGGGAGTATTTCGTCGACAGTGGTATACTCTGATGGCGTATAATTTTGTTTGCAGTTCGAAACAAACAACAGTTAAGTTGGCAGCAATACGAGATCTGTTCGATCTCGTATTGCTGCCAACTTAACTGTTTTTTGCCTCTCAGGCCGAGTGTTCTTATTGTCAAACCTTAAATGCTTTAACAAAAATCGAAATCGTTCTAATGACATCGCTAGTCTGAACAATTCAATTGATGTGGCGTTAGTTTTCCACAAATCTTCTGCATTCAAATGATTGGTTAAGAGGTATAAGAATCCTAGTGTTACGCTTCGCATATAAGAATATTTTAATTTACTTTTAAATAATATATTTCTTCTTTAAATATTTCGATTTAAAATAAAACTTAAGTCATGTTTTCTGTACATATTCGTATGCAAAGGGAAAGCATTTCTTTTGTTATATCCCTAACCAGGAGACCCTTGGTCTTCTACATGACCCGTCAACAACCATAACCTTCACTGTGGAATTTCTATATACATTTCATTAAATTGTTTTAATTTAATTATATAGATCCTCTTTCATATTGCTGTGAATAGTGGGTTTAATTGAAGGGTAGTCCACTATGCACCACAATCAGTCCGAACTTGAACTCAGTCAGCTTTTTCTTTTATTATGAGACTCCTCTTCATCCAGGGTTTCCCATAAAGGAATGTGGAAATTAATGTCAATTAGTAAAAATATACAATTCTATATTATATTTAAAAAAAAAGAAAAAAAATCTTTACTAAGTGTAAAGGCTACTACTGCATCATTATACAGAAGCGCAGAGGAGAAAGATTGTGTGATAAATAACACGCACACAATGAAAACCTCAATCGAAACGCGAGCAAAATTAAACCTAATAGATTGTTTAGAAAACTTTAAATTTCAAAATTTAATTAACCCCAACTTCAAACGTACACAGATCCAACTGTCAAACGTGTAAATAACATTCACTCATGCGCACTAACACGAGTATAAATTTCCTTCCATACCTGAATTTCAAAATGTTCTAGAACAACGTGACAATAAAAAAACTCCCATATAAAAAATGATAGTTTTCTTCACCATCTATCTATTAAACTAATATAACAATAAATCGATAAATATAAATCATCAAAATTACAATTAAATAACAATGAAAAGAAATCATATAAATATGGTATGAAAAAGTAATTATGCTAACGTAAAATTTTCAAACACAAAAAAACTTAATGAGAGATTGCACAAGTGAGTTATAAATTACATCAAAATTACGAGAAGAGCAAATCTCATATACAATACGGTAATGACTTACTAAATCAAAAACACTACAAAGCAAGAAAAACCGAAAATTACATTTAAATAAAAGATAAAAAAGAAGTTTTTTATCTACACAACTTTCTCACTTGACTAGAAACCAATCTCTGGCGGAAATCTTCAATCTTCACCGCACATTAAAGGTACAAATAAATCAAATAATGACTCTAGTCCATCCACTTCCTGGACATCCGGACTGCGCTAAACAAACAACATCAACAAATAAAATATACAGTCACAGTCAACAAAAGTGTGCCAGAATTAAATTTAAATAATTTTCAAAATATATATATATATATATATATATATATATATATATATATATATACCTATATCTGGTAACCTGGAAAATAAATATATATAAATAAATTATAAATTTTAAAATTGTCTTCGGGGAAAAATCATAACACAGTTGTATTTCATATCATTTGAAAGCTTGTTTCACAAGAGATATTTTAATAATATTTATGCCATCGATAGAACACCTCTTCAGGTCGCGCTTCTTATTAACTATTATTTAAGATATCGACCCTCTCTTCGACTTTTCTAGACCAGTGTTCTATCGACACAAACTATCAGTCTGCTTCTCGTTAGAACTCTAGTAAGATCAACATCTTACCCGCCGTACTGGTGAAGTACTGGCCATCATGCACGTGCCCTGCATCTCACCAAGAAGGTAACTCTGTATTGTTCTATACAGAGGTTATTTTATATATATTAATTCACATTTAATTTACTGCTCAATTTAACGTTCGTTTCAGTATATTTTGTGTTAATTTTTAATTACTTATTTACCGCTCCTCGTGTATATATTACTTTTGTTTAATTACCTTTAAATATACCAAGTTCAATTTCTTTCTTATGTACAAATAAATACAAACTTTAAGTACAACGCTCCTGTATTTTATTTAGTCAGTAAGTTGTAATATATTTATTCAATTTAACCATTATCATACACGTCCTGGACCTTTGAGTAAACTTCGGCAGCACCATAGTTATTTATTAAAGAATAATTTCATTATTATTAGCACGGCATCCAAAACCAGAAACGTGTAAAGCCGCGGTTTGTACTAGTAACGCTGTAATTTCAATTATATACGTAGTAATCGCTCTTCGATGTTTACGTGTGTTCAACAACTAGATGTAGCATTTCATCTGCGAAAAAACATGACCAAATGTCCAGAATATTTGATAAACTGCATGCTGGTCCTTTACGCCTGGCAAGTTGATGATTCTGTTTTTTACTCAAAATTTAACCCTCTGATTGGAAGGGCATTTGTTCCATTTTGTCAGCTTATCTTTACCAAGAAAGGATCTATAAACTTTGCCTTTTTGTTAGGAATAGGAGGTTGGTATGAATTTCTGTTTTCTAACTCCACTTCTAACTACTGTTCTGACTCTGAGTCATCTTCGCGCTCCTCTACATGGTCTTCCTCACTGCAATCTTGTTCGTCGTCTGGAGAATTATTTTGGTCTTCCTCCTCATCTGATTCCTCCCACAATATTCGCAGCCGTTCCTGCTATTTTTCATAACTGAGTTCTAAAACAAACAATTATTTATTAAGCTATTTTACAAAAAAATAATCTAAATAGTGTTACCTTTCCTGAAAATTCAGATAGTACCGCCTCTACTAACATCCGTCCGAGATCAAAAACCTACAAAAATGCTAATACACACTTTACACTAAGACAACTGGTCAGTAACTAAATAAAATTAAGATAGCGAGCGGCACAGCGTCATCAGCGCATGACGCACGAAGATGCAAGTAAAATAGTGGGAAGTTGGTCTATTAGACGGCATGTTAGCATTGGACGGTTAAAAAAAATTAGACCGATAATCCTTCTTCTACTTATAGCACTGCAAATCCAAACATTCTTAGGATGTAAAGAAGCTACAACATAAAAATTATTGGGCTTTGTATCATTCCAAATCCTTATGTTTTGTCAATTAACGAATCCACTAACATGAAGCCATGCGTCGTCCGAAAAAATTTTGTCTAAGCATTCATTATTAAAATTATTTGAAAATCATTCCAAAATATTTCTCGTCACGGATAACACAGGCCTGCATAAAATTTGTGATGACGTGATTTTTGTTTGTTAAGCTCAGTTTTTATATAGCAATAACTAATTAAAATACGGTTGGTCTCTACCACCCACAGAATTTTTTTTTGCACAAAAGAAAAAGAAAAAAATATAATAAAAATCTTATAATAGGCGTTTTAATACATTTTAAAATGAATGTACTACTTCAAATTCTAGGTATTAACCCAAAAATGATTTTCTGTTGTGGTTTTAAAGAAATTTGTTAAATAGGCTCTCATTACCTGATGTAAATCTTTTATTACAGGTATTAATTTTGGACAAGATTTCCGGATATTTTTACCTGCTAAATCCTATTTATTATGCTTTCACTTTATTAGTACTGCGAAGAAGGATTTCAAGTTTATCACTCCAAACAAAATGTATATTTTAATGTCATTTACTTCATTTTAGCTCTGAGTGTCGATCAGTAAACAAGTAAAATTAATTTGTCTTTAGTGTTGTGCGTGGTATTTGATAAATAAACATTGCTTAAAAATATGTCTAGCCGGTGTTGCAAAAACAAACCAGATGATTTCTGTTATATTTGTGGATATTTCGTCTTGAAAAAGTTTAAGAGACCAATTGGTGAATTTGTGAAAAAATGCATATTATGCTTATTTCAAAATCAAATTAGGAGATCAAGATAAAGATTGGGCACCGCACGTTGTTTGTAAGGTATGTGAAGAAGGTTTAAGACATTGACCCAAAGGGAATAGAAAAAGCCTTCCTTTTGGAATACCGATGGTTTGGAGAGAACCGCGAAATCATCATGAAGATTGCTACTTTTCTCTTTGTGATATTAAGGGGCATAATAGAAAAACTTTGAAACATATTTTGTACCCAAACAATATTAAGTCAGCTATCAGACCAGTTCCTCACAGTGATCATGTGCCTATACCTATGCCCCCCAAAGTACTACAAGAAGATATTGAAACCTCTTCAACTTCCGGCTCCGTACAGATGGATTGTGATTTTGAACCATCAACCTCAGGTCAAAACCAACCTCAGCTATTTTCACAAGCCGAACTGAATGATTTAGTAAGAGATTTGAGACTTTCAAAAGATCTTTTTGAAGTAATGGGGTCTAGGTTGAAACAAAAAAATTTGCTTGCCCCAGAAACTACCTTCAGATCTTCCTTTAGCTGAATATGACAGAAAAACAACCAAACGAAGCTTTTCTGAAAAACGAAAACGTTTTTTTAAGAAACATAAAGAATAAATAATTATTTCTACTAGTTTCTATGTGTATATTTTTGTATTTTCCTTAATATAATATAAAACTAGCTTATAAATGAAATAAATCGCGTTTTTTCTTCTATATTTTTTTATTCTACTGGTTTGAAAAATAACCTTACGTGATACAAAAAAAATAAAAGCAGATTTGAAATCAGCGCTACTCAATTACTAGAAAACAGTTAAAATTTTTAATCAACATTCAAAGAGTTAAAAATGCAGGCCTGTGTAATCAATATCCCATGATTTCTTGTAAAGCAAGTTATAGGATATGGAGATAACTATAAATCTTGTTTTAGAACTGCCCAACCCAGTTTATTGAGCGAGAGTTCATATCGAAGTTCTTAGAGCATGAGTCATTATTTGTCTAACATTATTAATCACTTCTTCTGACCGAACTTTTCGCCCACTACCCCCACAATTGGATACATTTCTGCAGAAACGAACCAAGCTACAAAAGTAAAATTATTGTTTTATTCCGTACCCCAGAAGCTTATGCAGAAAAGATTTAACCTATACTGTAACTACAGGACCATAATAATCAACACTGAACCAACCAACAGGCCAATATCTGATGTTGCGAGATCTGTTGCATAGATCTCGCAACACCAGATAGAACCCCCAAAATATCAATTTTCGCTGTCTAATACATCTATAATTTACAGAAGTTTCAGATTATGGAATATGTATATAAAAAAAGGTATTGTCATGGAGTTCCATTCAGAGGAACATCTTTGCGTGGCTTGGTCCCTTTCTGCAGAAAGGCATCCAATTCTATCTAGTGTGTCTTGAAAAGTATTATAATAAAAAAAAAGTTTGGGAAATTAATCTTGAAATTCTTCTAAACAATCTTGAATGGTGTACGTCCATTTTCCATCGATCTTTTGACCATTTCGAAAATATGCTTCAAGCATAAATGCTTTGCATAAGTTATTAAATACCATTTATAAATACACAATAATATTTTTCATGTCAGATTCTGACAATTTTTCGCACACATTTGACATTTAAATTTAATATAAATCAATAGACTTAAGTTAGGACATTTTTGTCCAAAACCTATTTAACGCCGGATTTTTCTGAACAACCGTTATACAATATTTTAACTCAAAGGGATAAATGTAAAGTGCATGACCAGACAAGTCAATTTCGTAGTGCCGCCAAATTAAATATTTTCTTCAATGATATTGGTATTATTGTTAGAAAATTGTGTATCACTTAACTAGAAAGACAATAGCCCTCGAACAGGGGAATAATGTTAATTTCTTATTTTAAAGACTATTTATATTCGTTTACATTAAATTTAAATTCAAATATTTCTATTATTATCCCATTTTATTTATTTCTTCACCATTGTGTTTAAAGGACCAACAAAATTTATAACATAAATTTATATCACGCGCAGGGCGTGCCGGTCCTTTCGCCGGTCGCATACACAACATACACCCAAAAAATGATACAGACGTTCTAATTTACTACTTCCTCGGTACCATACGCTACATGCCAGTGTTTACCGTCAATAATTACTTGTTTCCCTCTTCCAAAACTTTGCTTGTCTAACACTATTCCAGTTCGCTACATTTCAACCAAAAACGCACACGTTAAACAAACGAGAATCTTTAGAGACGCTGGAAATTAGCGGCAGAAATACGCATGGTTGTTCTGCGCGCGTATCTAGTTCGAGTTTTCACCGCTGACGATGCTGGAGCAGCACTGATGCTGCCTCTGGATGCGATCAATAATTGTACACTCCCCGCGAAATATATATACTTGAAACAATGCGAACTGCAGTAATAGTACATTCTATGGAGTAGCGATGATTCCTATGACTTATTATTGTTGTTACAATTTTTTTTTAATTAAAAGAAAAAATCGTTTTATTTTAAAGTACTTTTTATATTTGTGTTTAGTTTAAGTTTAAGAATCTAGTATATTAACTAAAGTTTTAGGACGGGGTTATCAAACCCTATTTATATAAACATAAAAATCAAAGATGAACCCATTTGAATAAGTTCTGTAACAAATATTTATTTCTAAGTCATAAATAAACACGCAAATGATTACCTACATTATCAGAACTCCTTAACAAGTATACAATCAAGAAGTAATCAACAATGTCGACAAACTGTATGCAATGAAACAGTGTATATTTAGCGAAACATAAATTCTCAATATTTTTGTTGTATTTCGTTCTAAATAAAGAATACAGCACAAAATATAACAAAATGTTTCAGTATATTTAAATAACATTTCAGTAAATATGATATTTAGAGCTTCGATTGTACGAAAAAAATGCATATAATTGCATAAATGCATATTTTATCAACTTCCCATAAATGCACATACAAAATACATTATTGCATATTTACGAGGGATCGTTTTTCAGTTTGCAGAACGAGGGGGGGGGGGTGTTAGTGGGAGGGTTCTTTCATGACGTAACGTATTTAGTGACTCATTATTAGAGCAGAGCAATTTCCGTGCGCGCCATGAGCGCCGGTGTGGGAGTGTAATTCGTAATATATTAGTTTGTTTTCTGCTATTAAAGTAATATGCATAAACATACGAAAAATAAGAATAGTACATATTATAACAGCGTTGTATTGTAATGGGACACATTACGCTCATCTTATTTAAATAAAACATTTCTATCAATCAGTAAAAGTTTAAAGAATATTAAAACTTAATTTATCACACTGAATATTAAAATTTAGTTTATTTGAAATAAAAAGTAACACTGTATAAATGCTAATACTTTTCCCGCCATTAAGCATTATTGCGAAATTATTTCACAATAATAATATCAAATGCGTCGGTCGTTCAGTCAGTTCCTTTTATGCTAAATTGTCATTTTATATAGTTCAATGTGTATAGTTAGCCATATACAAACTCGATTAAAATAGCCTAGTATTATATACACGATTCATCAGAGTCACCGCATTATCTCATTCACACAACCGGAACGATCCAGATTTTTCTGAGTAAGCTGGGATTCACCGAAACCAAAGAGCAATTAGGACGAACCAAGGAGAACGAAAGAAAGACACTCGACTTAAGTAAGTCAAGCGAGTCAGACGGGCTGCCCTAGCGTGATAAAGTAAGGGTATCCCGCAATTAGTACTTGTTCCTAAGTCACGAAGCGATCAAGCGTGTGAGCACGTAAAATTATAAATGAGGAAAGCTTCTACAGCGTTCTGTGTACTTAAGTAAAAAGAAAAGTACACTGTGTAGAAGAAAAATACCAATTGTCCATAAGTGAAGTTATTGGTTTAAAGTAAATTCCACGCTAAATACATCAGGGCTTTTGTCTAAAATTACAGGCACCCTGAGGCGTTGAAGAAAAAGTGCAAACACAGTGAAAGTGCGTCTTTCCGGAAGCAGCGAGAAACTCTAACGTAATATGGCCATTAGTGCAGCAAAAAAGGTTAGTTTTTAGTAATACTGTTATTACTCTGATCAGATGAAACAGTTTAAATCCATGTCAAATTTATTGTATCTTCCCCACATGTATGTTTAATAAGTATTTTGTAGTAATATGTAAATTAATCAGCTTTTCTTTATCAATATATAAGTATATGTTATAATCATTTTGTTTTATTGAAATTCATGTAATATAAACCTCATTCAAAGAGCACATTAATCAAAGGAATTGATTGAAACAATCAATAAGTAAAAAGAGGGATTCATTTTATTTCACCTACGTTTCATACACGCTTTGAGAAGGAAAGACGTAAGTCCCATTTCGGCTTACCCGCTTTTATTTAGAGTTTTCTTTTTCTAAATCTCTCCGCTAAATTTTAGCTAACCGGCAACTAAATAAATTCAATTATAAACCTTAGAGGGGTAACCTCTTGGCGCCCAATTAACAGTAATTGAAGCAAATCAATTACTCAATTTTAACCTTTCAATCTAAATCTCAATATTTATGATAACGGCGGCGTTTAAGCATTTCAACACCAAAGTTATCAATTTGTTAGCAGCAACTCCGAATTCCCCAAAGCCCGGGGCATTATTAATATAACGCCAGTGTCAGGGTTAAGAAGAGACTGTTACAGTATGTACCTATAAATAAAATGGAAAATGTATGAAATCAGTGATTGTGTGCACGACAGAGGATTTAAAAAAAACACTTACCGTTTTAAGCGTAAATTCCTTCTTAACGTTGTCGTGCTCGGTAATGTTTGATTCGCGTATTTATTCCAACATGAAATAAATGAATCATTACTTAACAAGGTAAACGGCAGTGTACACACAATCATAGTTACACATAGTTCGGTATAAACTGTTGTCGATTAATTTTGTTATTATTCTGCTTCGAACTGCTTACGTGTTCATTACAATGTGTTTTTGACCAACACATTAGATATGTATTGCACAGTAAACATTTAATTTGTGAGCCATTGTATATTAAATCTGGGAAATCCATAATAAACTTATTCACTTCGTCTTACAACGGTCGTTTTCTCGATTTATGTGTCGATGACATTTTATTACGTATGATTGCATTTACATGCAGTCTAAGCAAGTACCAAACATATACTGAGTGCTTTTTATTAGTTCTGATGCAATACAGTCATCCTAACATCGGCGCACATGGCGCGCACGGAAATTGGTCTGCTCTACTCATTACTAGTATAAATATAAACTTTTATACAAAAGTATTTTTAATAATATAAAATATTATTAAAAATGGGGTGTGAAGAACACAATACAAGTTATATATTTGTGAATGTATCTCCTCTCCAGAGACGCAGATATGTATTTCACCTTTCTACAGGATCGTCGGTACGCCCCTGCTGGAGAAGAGATACATTCAACCAAACATAACTACCTTTCTATCAAACAGAAATTATTAAGACAGAGCGTGAAAGAATATTCAGCGCTGTCTACATAATAACTGCCGAACTAAGCAACGTGTTTCTATAGACGGTAACAACCATATCTATAAAAACTATATTATCGTGTCTTCACTACTTGTCGGGCGAACCGAATGCGTATATAACAAAATAATTTGAAACATACATGAGTGGGTAAAACAACACCAATTTGTATACATTCACAAATATATAACTTGTATGGTGTTCTTCACACCCCATTTTTAATAATATTTTATATTATTAAAAATACTTTTGTATTATACAAATTGGTGTGGTTTTACCCACTCATGTATGTTTCAAATAATTTTGTTATGAACTTTTATAATTAAAGATTCATGTAAGACGTATCATTCTTGGAACGTGCAGATGCAATTTGTTCTTATTGGAACTTGTCAATCCACGGTATCCTGGAGACAGACATAACTTACACTTCCTTCACTACTTGTATATATAGTTAAGATATTGAACATATTGCTGTGAAATCTTCCTTGGGAGATAAAACAAAAATAGGATTTAATAATGTATAAATTATTAAACGTACCTTGAATAAGCAAAGAGAAATGAAAAAGAAATCAATCGAGGTTGTGTCTTTTAAATGCACCTCGTATATTGTATTCGAATTTAGTGTAAAATTGAAATGTATATTACTAGGAATTTGTTTGTAAATAATTTAACGAGATGTCAATAGATTTTAGGTTAGCTTTATTATTAAACACTTAGAATATAAGTAAAATAATAAATCATGCTGTACAAAAAAGAGCAGTGAATTAATGAAAATATTAAAACATCGTCTTATACCAAGGTCGGAATGGACGCACTGCTTCCGTTACAGAAATGCTCTTGTCGCAAACAACATGCCGGAAAATCTCAATCTTTGTGAAGCTGGAAAAATAGTTAACGTTATTAAAAGCCTACCCTTGCAGAACAGGCTGTTTGCCTGCGATGAAATTGGCGAAAATAAAAAATCTTTTTTTTTTCATACAGAAATTAGATGGTAATCGCGTAGGAAAGTGTTATCCCGGGTATTGGGAATTGCGGGATGAATTAAATTTTTGCCAAGTTAAACAGACGCCATTGTCGTTGTTTTTACATAATAATTAGTGTATGTTGTTGTTAGCGTACTTAGCTGATGTTCGCATTTAAACGACTTGAGTGTGAATTTACAAGGACGTGATAAAAATATTTTATTAATGACAGACAAAGTTCATGCTTTCATTAAGAAGCTTGATAACTGGATTATTCGCCTTCAAAGCAAAAATTTGGATATGTTCTTACTCCCTTCGGATTATATTTGAATGAACAAGACACTATTATTCACCACAGTTTGGATTGCATGAGGATGCATTTGCATGAGCTAAAAATTCAGTTGACAAAGTATTTCCCGGAAGATAAAAATGATTTCTCGAAGAAATGGATACTGAATCCGTTTATCAAAAACGTTATTGCCGTTGCTAAATTACCAGCTGAGATTCACGGCCGCCTTATCGAAATGTCTGCCGACAAAACGCTACAACTGCCATATACATCTGAAGATTTAAATACGTTTTGGCTTGCTCGTCTAAATTAATATGGAAATTTTCTCACAGAAGCATTGAAAATATGAATCCCTTTCGTCACATCTCATCTGTGTGAAAAGAATTTTTGTCTATGGTCGCGCTAACAACTAAATACAGGAATCCTCTCTTACCACTCGAAAACTATTTGCTTTTGTGTGTTTCTAACGTAGATCCACGCATGGAGAAACTTTTAAATGAAAAACGAATGCAACCATCACATTATAGTATATTAAAAAACGAGTTTTATAAGGCACCATTTTGCCGCACGAGATCAGTTTAGAAAACGAGCCGCTTGCGGCGAGTTTTCTAAAGAGCGAGTGCGGCAAAAGGCCTTATGAAACGAGTTTTATTACAGAAAGGCATACATTTGGTCACCGTAAAATATTGCATTTGGCCGAGAAAGGTCGTAAATTAAATCTTTTAGAGGCCCTAGAAATTTTTAAAAGCCGAAACAACACAATAGATATCGTTTTAAACGAACAGTTGGATCTTATATATACACCTCTTTTCCAATGTTGTATGTAATAGTTAAGTATATAGTAGTAATTTTAAATAACATCATAAACTACCCCCATATATTTTTGTGTCATTTATAAGTTCTATGTAGGCCTGTAACTTTTGCAGTTTGATAATGACATTGTATGTCGAAACCGCGGTCACGATTATATGTGAATAAAGTGGTATATATAACAAAGTTATTGTTTTATTCTATTTTATTATTTTCAAAATGAATTACCACAAAGTTACGGCTACCAGTATTAATTTTCTTAAAATAGGATAGGTAATAATTCTTGAACATGATGTCTCTCAACGTACTTAATAATAAATTTTTATATAATATTGCTTTTCATTCTAGTTTATACCATACCTGACTTGACTTTGACGAATGTATTCATAAACTTGATATTTTTAATAAAATGAATTCGTATACTACTGAACGAACGGTATAAAATTTCAACATTTCTATTTTAAGAAACTTTGTTACGACATCTACGTTTTCCAATTTAAACTTTTCCAGTTATTAAAAATTTTATAACCCCCGTCATTGTTTGCTAGAGTTCGTAAAGTTTTTGGGTGATAATTTGCGAAGATGGCAAGTCACGTATTTGAATAAAAGTAAAATATGATGAAAATATTGTAAATTATTTACGTATTTGTGTACAAATTTATTCTCTAGTTTGTCTGTGTGCAAACGCTGCGAAAATTTAAAACTAAGTTGCTCAACTTTTGATATTCTACAGATACTTTAAGGACTAATCCTGTTTTCTTCAACTTTAGATATCTAGCTGCTAAAGTTCTCTTCTATATAACTAAGAGAAATACATAAATAGGTTCCTTCAGGTTCGTTAACGAACCTTTCACTATATACCTAGTGGTTCAAAAATAGCTGACAACCAGGAAGAAATATCGAGGTAATGATAAATTTAAGAATTTAGTAGTACGATAGATTAGTAAAAATTAGAACAGACCAATTTCCGTGCGCGCCATGAGCGCCGGTATGGGAGTATAAATCGTAATATATTAGAATATGCGATAGAATAGGGACGCAACATGAGCTTGTTACCGATATAAGTATAGAAGTAGGGACATTTATTCTATCAGAAATAATTAAATATACATTTGGTTTTCTACTATTAAAGTAATATGCATAAACACACGAAAAATAAGAATAGTACATATTAAAGCAGCGTTGTATGTACCTATAAACAAAATGGAAAATGTATGAAATCAGTGATTGTGTGCACGACAGAGGATTTAAAAAACACTTACCGTTTTAAGCGTCTTCCAAGTACTGACAAACTGGAGAAAATTGATTGTATATTTTCAACATCATGTGCGTTTCTAAGGTTATTTCTGAAAAACATGTCCGCCGTGAGGAAAAAATATGTTTATATTCGGAAAACGAGCGTTCTACATCTAGTGATGTTATATTCGCATAACCAAAATACTTTTTTAAACAACTTAACGCATCTGTAGACATGCCCTCACAAATACGTGTTAAGGTGTCAAAATCTGCAGTTTTGTTTAAAACACTTTCAAATTTAATTAGAAAACACTTTCACTTTTTGCGTCTTCTACAGCGTGAACATCTTTAACGATTTGCAGTGATTCCTCTAACGACAGCGACGAATTTTCTAATTTTGTTATTGCTTCTTCTATTCCCAAGTAATTCTCACGAATACTTTGTAAATTCATTTTAATCTGGGCATCTTGAATTTTTTTCTGGCTTGTATTGATAGCTGCACCTTCTTTCGGATCTAATGATAAAACCACGTCCTTAATTTTTTCAAAATGTTCATGATAGTAAAACCCCGCCCGTTCCCATATACCCCAACGTGTCAGAATCGGCTGTGGTGGCTCAGGGGTATGGGGACACAATTCGTGAAATTTCCGAAAACGATTTGGAGATTTCAGGAATACTGCCTTTGTACTCGATATTAAAGCATCTACTTCTGGATAACATCTACGAACCTGTTCTGACACAAAGTGTAGAGCATGGAGTTTACAAGTAATATGTAACAAGTTAGGACATTATTTTCTAAGAGACCGGCCTACAGAACACATGGTTGTGGCACCATCGGTCATAAACATTAATACTTGGTCTTTCGAAAGTTTAAATTTTTCCAAAGTATCTAATAGCACCTTTACATTGTTCTAGTCGTCTGGATGCTAATAAAATTGTAGACGTTGGTTGATGTGGTTCCATAGTACGCGCCATCACATCAACTACAGATTGTTTTTTGCTGTCAGTTGTTTCGTCCATACATAACCACAGTTTTTTATTTTTCAGTTCGGCTTTGATTTTATTTTCAACCTGATTACGAACCGATGGTAAATTCCTTCGTAACGTTGTCGTGCTCGATAATGTTTGATTTGCGTATTTATTCCAAAATGAAATATATGAATCATTAGTTAACAAGGTAAACGGCAGTGTACACACAATCATAGTTACATATAGTTCATGTATAAACTGTTGTCGATTAATTTTGTTATTATTGTGCTTCGAACTGCTTACGTGTTCTTTACAATGTTTTTTTGACCAACACATTAGATATGTATTGCACACTAAACATTTAATTTTTGAGCCATCGTATATTAAGTCCGAGAAATCCATAATAAACTTATTCACTTCGTCTGACAACGTTCGTTTTCTCGATTTATGTGTTGACGACATTTTATTACGTATGCTTACATTTACATGCAGTCTAATCAAGTTCCAAACACATACTGAATGCTTTTTATTAGTTCTGATGCAATACAATCATCCTCATATTGGCGCACATGGCGCGCACGGAAATTGGTCTGCTCTAGTAATAATTATAGAAGATACTGGAAATATACAGGTAACTTTTAAATAACTTTAAATAAACTATGTTACATAAACTAACCTATTATAAAATTCTTACTTACGCATTATTCTAACACATGTTGTAACTATTCTTAAATTAGATTGATCAATAAAAAATGAAAACACTTACTTACCTAATCTTTCTTAATCTAGAAATTTGCACATCTAAAGGATTATATTTACATTTATCAAATTTATGTTATAGATAAAGTCTATCTAGAAGTGAAGGAACCACTTATGTATTTCTCTTAGTTATATAGAAGAGAATTTGAGGTTAGTTTATGTAACATAATTTATTTAAAGTAATTTAAAAGTTAAAAGAAGCGTTGTTATACGTCGATTTCGACCTTGAATATTTCCAGTATCTTCTATAATTATTACTAATCTACCGTACTACTAAATTCTTAAATTTATCATTACCTCGATATTTCTGTCTGGTTGTCAGCTATTTTTGAACCACTGTGTATATAGTGAAAGATTCGTTAACTTTGTCCCTACTTCCAGGTTATTACTATAATTGGACTAGGTAAAACATTTATTAAGATCCCTTTCTATAAGGGTTTTCTTGCTTGTAGTATCTAGAAGAGTGTATTGTTTAACGACTTGTTTACTTGGGCATTATTATATTTGGAGTTTACGTAGGTGAATTGATTTGGTATCTGTACCTCTGAATTAAAATGACCCATTTGTTTAAGATCTTAGTATAGGTCATAATTACATCATTCCTCTGTTTACAAATTGTATTGTATCGCTCTACCGTTTATTTTGTTAGGTTATATTGTAATTCTTCTAGGACATTATCGTACTTGGGCACTTTGTAATTCATATTAAATTAGAGAGTTAATTGGACCCCCTTTTATAAATACCTAAGTCATTTGGAATCTTTGAAGTTCATTTACCGATTGTTTGTTTACAAAATACAGGTTAAGCATTTGTAACACTGTCAAACAGTTTGCGCATGGTTTCTAGGTACACACGGACAAGCGATATGCACATGTGTGCGTTCAAATATAGAAATTATGCAAGATATCGAAGCTATATTATTGTATTGTAATTAAACAACGCTGTTTAATGTAAATCTATACTGAGAATAGGAACTTAGTATTTCTTTCATTGTTTCGACCTTTGCTTGATGTAAATCCATATCACAAATAAATAAAACACGCATAAGATGTTTTAGATTTACACTTTATTAATAAGATAATGACAGCTGTTTCGCTAATACAGTAGCTTCTTGAAATTCTTAAGTCTTAAGTTGAATTTGAAGAAGCTACTGTGTTAGCGAAACAACTGTCATTATCTTATTAATAAAGTGTAAATCTAAAACATCTTATGCGTGTTTTATTAACTTAGTATTTATCGGAATTTTTGAAGGTCGAATTTAATTAGAGTAATTCATTATTGGATTTCGTTATTGAAGTAAGAGTACTGCGACATCTATTCGTATTTATTTAAGTTATAGCCAGATGTAGTAATTAACAATTTTGGGTGTTAATTAGTGAAATTTGGAAGGGAAGTTAGTGCAAATTGGTATTGTGTTATTTTTGCTGTCGATTTATTGTTTAAAAATAATTAAATATAGGGTAATTAAAATATTCTTTCAAATATGATTTTTTTTTTGGCATGACGTTGTATTTGTCTGTTATAAAATTGCGAGTCGAGGGGTGTTCTCATTGCTCTTGTTCGAGTCTTGGTGGTTAGTTTTATTGCTCTGGTATTAAATTATCTTAATAGTTAGAATTTTATGAAACTGTGTTATCGGTTCGCAAGAGCGCCTTATAAATTCTAATTAATCTGGTGAAATAACAAGGAAGTTGTCCTACTGTTATTTTGTCGTTGATATTCACGGATTAGGGAAGATGTATTTATCAGGCATGTGATGAATTCTCCATTTTGTAGACCGAAAAAAAATTGTTGAACAACTAAGAAAGAATAAAAAAAACATACTTTTTCTCAGATTGCCAATATATCGTACACATTTACACAATATTAATTTCACGATAATTATTTTAAATATGTTGTCTCGTCCATATTGATTGTGTCGCATTTTATTTATTTGTATATTTGTAAACAACAATTTTATAATTTGACAATGTAGATACATAATTTCATACACACATGGGACATCTACAAAAGGAATCTCAACATACAACAGAAGTAATACAACTTAAAGAAAACAGTTACGCACAAAACGTCGCATTTTTAAACATAATCTTAACACTTGTAATATGACAATTTTGCATGAAAGTGTTTTCTGTTATAGTTCATTGATAAAGGAGCAAGTTCTTCGAAACGTGTATGAAAAATTTAAAAAAAAACAATTTGTTTATATTTCTTATACAAAAAATTTCAAAATAGTACGTTACACGATTCAGTTTAGGTAACTGTTACGATAGTAAATCAAAATGCGGCTACAAAATTATGTAAATTGATACACGGCCAGTATAGTGTAATATGTCATAATTTTACATGAAAGTGTCTTCTGTTACAGTTCATTGATGAAGGAGCAAGTTCTCCGAAACGTGTATGAAAAATAAAAAAACATTAAATAACCAATTTGTTTATATTTCTTGTACAAAAAATGTCAAAATGCTACGTTACACGATTCAGTTTAGGTAACTGTTACGATAGTGAATCAAAATGCGGCTACAAAATTATGTCAATTGATAAACGGATAATTATTACACACCGAATTAGAATAGAAATGTACATAACTAACTACGAAATTAAAATAACGAGCCATCGAAAAAATTCATAATTGGAGTAGACTGTGAAATTGGGTTGGTACTTTAGCCACTTCCACATAATGACATTTATTATTGGACATTGAAACTATAAGTTTGTGTCAAATTTTTCAAAACTCTTATTAAGAAAATTAAATTTATTTAAAAAATGATTTTCAACAGAGAACAAAAAGAAAAATTGTTACTTCCGTACAAGTGTGAAAATAAATGGCGAGTGGCAGTATTCAATTACGGAATGTATGGCTGATTTTAGTGAAGAACATCATGAATTAGTGTTTGACTACAATGGTTTTTACAATGTTCTGACAAATTGTGTAAAGTTATTCAGAGAGACTGGTAGCGTCGGTCGAAAAACTGGAAGTGGACGGCCATCTAAACGTACAGCTGAAGCCGTACATATTATTGATGACGACATACCATATTATTGATGAAAATCCAAAAACATCGATTTCACTGAACTTTTCCCTGGGTTGATGGAGATTCGCCAGTTGGGGGAGCATCCTTCCAAGGCGTCGCTGGATTATGCAGGGAGATCGAGAGCGGGAGAAGATGAGAGTGTCGTCTGCATATAAGGCGGGTGTGTGTTGGGGGATCTTGGAATGCCACGGATGTATAGATTATTCAGAGAGACTGGTAGCGTCGGTCGAAAAACTGGAAGTGGACGGCCATCTAAACGTACAGCTGAAGCCGTACATATTATTGATGATGACATACCATATTATTGATGAAAATTCAAAAACATCCATTTCAGTAGTGACAACAAACAAATTTATTTTATGGTATGTGCCAATTCATTCTTAAAAAAGTCTTACATTGTCATCCATACAAGCTGCAATGTTTTCATGAACTTTATCCAGTGGATTATTTAAGACGAGTGGAATTTTGTCAATGGTTTCAAAATAATCTACACAATCAGGATATCCTTAACACAGTTTTTTTCACGGATGGGGCCTGGTTTTATCTTTCTGGATATGTTAATTCACATAATATGAGGTGTTCGTCCTCCGAAAATCCTCATTTTTTTGTTAAAAAAACATTGCATCCCCAAAAAGTTGGTGTTTGGGTTGGAATATGTCGAAGAAGATTGGTGGGTCCCATTTTTTTTTTTGAAGGTACACTTACTGCTGCACGATATCGCGATGAGATACTCGGCTCATTCATAAATCAACTGGATGATGAGGAATTACAAAATGGGTATTTCCAACAAGATGGTGCAATAGCACATACGACCAGAGAAACACTTCAATATCTCAGAGAATTTGTTGATAACAGAATAATAAGCAGGAATACTGAAATCCCATATCCAACTAGGTCTAGCGATTTAAACATATGTGATTTTTTCGTATGGTCATACATCAAAAATTCGATTTATTCAACGCCAATTCATAATCTGGAACAACTGAGAATTCGCATAACAGAAAAGTGTGAACAGATCAACAACTCACCGCAAATGCTGCATAAAGTTTTTGCTGGATTGCGGAGAAGAGTTGGTTTGTGTTTAGATGTAAATGGACAACATTTTCAATAACTTCTGTAGCGACATGTAAATTTTGATTATGATTTCGATATTAAATAAATTATTTGTTTTCTTTTTTTGCTGTAGTGTCATTTCAATGTCATAACCTTTTTTTTACAATGAAACCAAATGAAACTGTCAAGCATCAAGTAATTCAGTCATTATGTGGAAGTGCCTAAAGTACCAACCCAAATTCACAGTTGACTCCAATTATGAATTTTTTCTATGGCTCGTTATATAGTATGTGTTTGAAAGAAATATTCGAGACTGTATTAAATGAACAACCGTTTGCCAGAGAGATTCTCGGAAGGGTGCCTTTTACGATCAGGTCGATACAAAAGAAAAGCTTTCTCTTGAAAATATGAATTAAATCCCGTGAAGTGTCTTACGAATTGGTTTTAACATTTTTAAATTTAATTTATTTATGAACAATACAATTTAAATAGGGATTAAAAAAATTCTTCGTATATACGGAGTGTAACATTTGTTACAATGTCTATTAATGAGACATAAAAAGAAATTCAGGATAGCGTAAAATTTTATATTTTCCAATGCTTCGTGGAATTATACCCTTTACATTCCCATATAAAAAAAAAGTAAGAGAGAGGGAAATAACAATACTTTTACACATGAGTCCCCGGGCGTCAGAAAAGGGACTGGATTTCCACCGAACAATTCCTGCAATGAGTTGTGGCCGGGCATAGAGTGTGTGGCGTGAATTTATATATCCGTAAAAAGCCTCAGAACGAAAGCGACCCGTTGCTTCGGCTTACCGGTTAAGTATTAAAAAGGATATTCGACCTCCTATGCGTAACTCGTACCCAACGATTCCCGTCTATGCCTTCTCGGTAAACACCTACCAACATAATACATTTAAAATGTGTCCCCGTCTACTTACAAAGCGTAAAATTAAAATACTGGATACGCGTGTACATAGGTATGTGACAAATGTAGGGTGAAACTGTGCTGCTGTTTATATTCATCACGTTCTTATATAAATAACTCGGAGTTTTTCTTTTTGAGGTAATTTCTCTGGCATGACTGTGCCCGGTTTTTGTACTTTCAACTGTAATCGCGAAAAATGTTACCCATTATTCAGTTAAAAAGTTTTACGTTAGTTAATGCAAAAGCTTAAAACATTCATGTAATCATGTACTGGATTTAACAAAATAATTTGAAACATGCTTGAGTAGGTAAAGCCTCACCATATTTTATATAAAACAAAAACATGTAGATCTCAGTTTCCGGGTTGGAACCGCGTCGAGTTAGGTGTAATTGCCAACATTTCGTTCGTTATTACAAGAGACATCTTCAGGGTTGCACCTAGATGTTCGTCGATTCGCAGTAGCTTGAGGAATGCTAGGATTCTTCTTCTTGCAATTAATTATTCGAAATGAACCGTTCTTTGTTTCGATTCTTGAACTTTGTTTTTTATGGGGCGGATACTTTTGCCGAGTTTGGGTTTGAGTTGCAGTATGCTGCGGCTCATGGCCTCTCGGGTTTTGAATGAAAATTTCAAATGGGAAAATGGATGTTGAAATAATCGGTGTTTGGAATGTAGGAGTTTTGGAGTGAGAGATGAAGCATAGTGATGGGTGTCAGGATGGTTGCTTCAAGTAGAACGTCTTGGAGCCGTCGATGGTTACCGAAATGGAGGTGTACCTCCATTTCGGAAATCAGTGGGTTTTCGTGCTGTGAGACAGCATCGAACTACTTCCTTGCGATCTCTACGATGGTTTCCCAAATGGTTGTGAAGTCGAGATCTCGACGGATGGTGTCGTTTCATACATACCATGGGGTTTGCGTGATGAATCGCAAGACTTTGTAGACGATGATCCGGAGCTGGTTAATGTGGGTCTTCGCTGCATGTCCTCAGGCTAGTGCTGCGTACGTCAGGATTGATCTGACGACGACCTTGAGGAGGAGAATCTTCATATTAAGGTCCAGCTTGTTGTGACCATGTAGCATGGAGTGTAGCTGCGTGATCGCTCCAGTCGCGTGGTTCTGGGCCCTTTCTACATGGTATTTCCAGGTGAGACTGGTTTCTAGCGTGACACCTAGATACTTCAGGTTTGCTGCCCATGGCATGCCCTGTTGCACATTGAAAGGTTGGTGTCTGGCCTGACCCTGATGTGTCAGATGAAGATTATCGCTGAACTTTTCCCTGGGTTGATGGAGATTCGCCAGTTGGAGGATCATTCTTCCAGGGCATCGATGGCTTCTTGGAGGCGTCGCTGGATTATGCAGGGAGATCGAGAGCGGGAGAAGATGAGAGTGTCGTCTGCATATAAGGCTGGGTGTGTGTTGGGGTATCTTGGAATGCCATGGATGTATAGATTTAATACGAGAGGGGAGAGTACAGCACCTTGCGAGACACCGGCCTTGATAAGCCGGGGGGCTGTGGTGGAGCTTTCTAGGACAACAGAGAAGGAGCAATCGCTGAGGAAGGATTTAATGAAATGGATTAGGGATTTGGGTATATTGACCTGGATAAGCTTGAAAATGATTCCTTCGTGCCGGACTCTGTCGAAATCTTTTGACACGTCGAAGAGGAGAATGTTAGGACAGAGACCGGCTCAACTTATATAGGGAGGACCGGGTAAGATGGTGGCCTGCTATTGGCTGGCGACAATGAACCAATTGCATGCGTCATATAGGCGTGGGATTTCGTAGTTGAATTCAGTAGAGTTTGCCACGTTGGACGTACCATCTATTAAGACTACGGGGATGTTTGTGAATTTTAATTGTCTGTAACATTTTTATGAAACTGTTCGAACAAGAAGTTTAAGTTCGTTTCACTTAAAACCAAAATGTTTAGATATGTAGACGATACATTCGTCATCTGGCCGCATGGGCGGCAGTCCTCACATTTCCTAAACTCCCAGCACCGTGACATTCGCTTTACCATGGATGTGGAATCAGACGAAAGTCTCTCTGTTTGTCGTTTGGTGGACATCGAATCAACTAGTTCAGTAAACAATCAAAGAACACCCGTACGTCGTCGAAACGTGAAGTCTGCAGAAAACATTGCTGCAGTGAACGCGAGTGTGCAGAATAGCCCGTCGCGATAAGAACTTGGCCTTTCGCAGATCTTAACTTTACGAATTTTGCGTCGGCACTTAGGTCTGCACCCGCAGTACACATTAATGTTATGATTAATGTAACATTCGCTCGTGATTAACCTAATATTTAACTAATTTTTATAAACCCCTATTTCAAAGTGTCTATTTTGATCTGCCAAATTTCTTAAATAAATCAGCTTTCTTAAAAGTTTTATTTTACGAGGGTAAGGTGTAAAATGCTCGGCCTGATAGTTAATGACTGTGATTTTCAGTTAAAAAGTCATTCTATTTTTCTACATAAATCTCCCTTCACTTCAACACACTTGGTCCAGCGTTTCTCCGACATCAGTATTCCTTCCTGGAAGTGAGAGTCTGGAAGGCTGCGAAAATATCCATCTACAGCCCTCTCTACTTCTTCATTGGACGCGAAGCGCTTCTCACAAACAAATTTTTTCAAATTTGGGAACAGATGGAAGTCTGAGTGTGCCAGATCAGGAGAATCGGAATGGCCGAGCAAATAATACCCGCAGTTTTCCCATTGCCAACGCACTTTTGTGAGCAAGTGCATTGTCCTGGTGAAACATTATTTTTTCTTCTTCAAGCCAGGCCTCTACTCGCAAATTTTGGCATCCATCTGGTAAAGATGGTTGGAGATGGTTGTGCTGCCTTTTCCAAGGTACTCAATTAACAAGATTCCATTCGCATCCAAAGACACACTGGCCATGACCTTTCCGGCAGATGTGATCGACTTCGCTTTTTTGGCGCTGAACCACCGGCTTCCACCGATTGCTTTGTCTGCTGTTTCGTTTCTAGCGTGTTGTGGTAGTTCCATGTCTCATCCATGGTAGTAAATTGGACGGATCCCTATTGAATCGGTCCAAACATTAATGCGAAAGTCGTTTGCGCAATTGGTTTTGATCGGCATTAAGCAAACACGGCACCCACCTTGCGCAGAGCTATCGTATCTCTAATTCTTCGTGCTAGATGTTTCGCACACTTTCTTCCGATATCCTCACGGCCTCAACTATCTCACTCACCTTCACACGATATCATGCACCTTTTCGATGTTTTCCGGTGTGGTTGTGGATTTTCGCCATCGTTCGCGTGGGTCATCTTCGAGGGACGTGCGATCACGTTTAAAATCAGCTGACCACTTTTTAATGGTTGATAATGAATGAGCAGAGTCTCCGTAAACTTTTATCAACTTCGGATGAATTTCCTTATTGGTTAATCCATGCAAAACGAAGAATTTTATGACCGCACGATATTCAAGTTTATCCATTTTAACGAAAAACACGAAAGACATCTACTGCGAAAATTCGTGTAAACAAACTATTTCACAGAACAAGTTGAAACTCGTTAACTAATTACAGGTGCACTCAGGCAGGAATAATAAATTTTCGCTGCTTGGAACGCCATCTCTGTGTCAGGCCGATAATTTTTCACCTTACCATCGTACATTACTGAATTCATGTTACATGTAATACAAAAGCTATAACTTTTAATAACTTTATCTACGACTACTAAAGAGCTAACGAATTAAATTACGCGAAGCAAAATTAAAAAGTATTATTTCAATAAAAAAGATATCACATGTAAGCCTTATGTACAAACAGGGAAGCAATATATGATTTAATAATGTAATTGCGGTGTACTTATGTATCCTTATGCGTTCAGATCTTAATCATCGTTCGATCAATTTTCTACGTTCAATACGGTATCTTGTTAACCCCCATAGACTCTGTTTTTCCCCAATTACTCTTATAGATTACACCACTAAAATGTACTCAGTTTTTATTCCACAGATGCCAAGAATATAGGAAAAAAAAACAATCGAATTAAAATTCAGACAAGAAAAACAACTTACCCATAAATGGATTATCCAAAAATTTAATTTCTAAATATGTATATGCATTTAGAATGTCTAAATATAACACGCCAATATGTTAGGATGAACAAGGCGTAAACAAACCTCTTAATCATATCAACAACTGAAATTAGATGGATACAATACGGCGTGCGCGGCTAGCTTTCGCAGCTTTCACGTTTACTTTTACTTTTTCCTTTTGTAAAAATAAAATAAACTCGTTCGCCGTGAGCGATCGATCTACCATATTTAAACATTTGAGGCGAACAAAACAATCGCTCATTCCTAAAATTACTCGGGTCATCGGCACCGCCTCTCAAAAATATCCACATGCAATTCCATATTTCGTAATATAATCAAATAATCATTTTTAAGAATAATAAACGTCGGCCTAATAATAACGTAAACAATGATCTAACAATACGCGTAATTTATAAGCGTGAGGCCATATTATACAGAAACGCGGAAACGGCGTGGAAGTCTTAATTTATGACGTTTTAAATCTTTTGGTGGAGCTTTATGTTTAGTATTGTATGTTCCTGCTTAAAATAAAAGCATCTTACTATATTTTCGTGTTAAAGGTACAAGTTATCAATCTCAAAATCTGAAGTACAACAACACAAGTATACGGTAACAAACACATGTTTTATTTTAAATAGTTGAAGGAATGGGTGCTTTTTATTACTAAAATGTCTATGCACAAAACTTTCACTACGATTTATACAATACTGTTCTTAAGTAATAAAACTAGGGGTTTACATTATATTACAGGGAGGTAAAGAAATTCTATGGAAAAATACAATATGTGACTGTCTGAATATCAAATAAATAAATTGAGTAAGGGTGAATTATTTGTTTCTAATTGATCATTTAGCATCTTGTCGGTTTTCTTTAATTTATTAATTTCAAGTGACTCTAATAAACTAAGTTTTTTGCCCTTATTTTCTACGTGTAATATTTTAAATTCTTTGATAAAATATTACACGTAGAAAATAAGGGCAAAAAAACTTAATTTATTAGAGTCACTTGAAATTAATAAATTAAAGAAAACCGACAAGATCCTAAATGATCAATTAGAAACAAATAATTCACCCTTACTCAATTTATTTATTTGATATTCAGACAGTCACATATTGTATTTTTCCATAGAATTTCTTTGAATCACTATCGTTAGATTAGTAACGGTTGACCGAAATAGCAAGAATCCATGTTGGTTGCTAGGTATGTATGGACGAGTGTTATAAAGGATAGTGTTGTATAAAATCTGCTCAAAAATTTTACCAAAATTTGGCAAAATCGCTATAGGTCTATAATTTTCCAAGCACTATACATCACCCTTCTTGTAAACCGGTGTAATTCTAGCTTTCTTCCATCGATCATGAAAAGCACACGTTTTCAGAGCCAAATTAATAACAATCTGTAACTGCTTTGCTAACACTTTACTGGTATTAGGAATAAAGCAACTGGGTATCAAATCATGACCCATTGTTGTCTTATCTGGAAAAGCAGACAATTTTTTTCCAATTACAATTAGAGACACAGGGAGAAATCTAAAGGGCAATATATTTGTTATAGTATCTGGAACACTTGTTATGGACTTATAGAAAAACGTCAGCAAAACCATCAACTATCCCCTGAGGATATTTAAATTCACATTCATGTTAATAAAGTCTCCCAGGGATTCTAGTTTTTCCTTTCCTGTGTTTAATATACTTCCAGAATTCCGCGAAATTTGCCCGAATGAAATTCTTCATATTAGCCAGGTATTTAACATAAGCAGTCTAGATGTGTTCTTTAATAATAATAATAATAATACACTTTAATACCCAACAGGCTAGGCCGAATTACAAGGTACATTATAATTATAATTACATGACATGGAAGTGCAATCAAATCAAGTATAGACTTAAATAGTGCTGTCCATCCGCGATCCATCCTCAAGAAAATAGATCATCCTCATTCTAGTGGCCACGTTGGAGAGAATATAGGTAGGAGTCCGTTTCAAGACGTTTGTCTTCAGGAAGAGAACCATAAATGTAACTTCGTACCTAGAGTTCATACGAGGAACCAAAAACGACATTCGCTTCAATATGGCAGTCAATAATGTTTTCCATCAGTTTAATTAGAAAATTCCTACAAATATTATCTCTTCTTACGCTTAGTGATGACATGCCATGACGTACAAGTAAATCGCCCTGGGATGCACCACGTTCCGAGTAGATACCATCAGTCTTGAAATTGAGGTACTTCAAAAACTTACCGTGAACACGGTCCAAAGGAATGGAATCTCAAGCATAAATGGGATACCAAATTAATGAGGCGTATTCCATTTTGCTTAAAACATAAACATGGTACAGTGATTTAAGGCAAGTGATGTCTTTTTATATACGCATAATAAATCCCAAACTTTTGTAGACATCGGAAGACATATGGATTACATGGGATCTGAACGTAAGATTAGAGTCAAATAAGACTCCGAGATCCTTTATTTCAGTTTTAGTGGTTAAGATATTGTTTTTAATAAAATAAGAAGACTCGTAAGTCGTAGCAGAACGAGTATAAGTGAGCACACAGCATTTGTCGATATTTAATTTAAGTTTGAAACGGTCACACCATGCAACTAATACGTCGAGATTTTGCTGTAGTTTAACGATATCGCCAGTTGTGGAAATCTCAGAATATATTTTTATATCATCTGCAAAGGCGAGAATGGGACACTTTACTTGGAAAAGGAGATCATTCATAAACAAAACAAATAGCAAAGGACCCAAATTTTATCCCTGAGGAACGCAGAAGGAAGAACAAAATTATTGGAGCAGAACCCATTATAGGTCACGTAGCATTTTCTTTGAAATAGATAAGACCGAAGAATACTGATAGAAGTTGGAACGAGACTAAACGATCCCAACTTATGAAGTAAAATCTCATGATCAATTGAATCGAAAGCCTTGGATAGGTCAGTATAAATTACATCAGCCTGACCTCTGCCGTCCAAAACCTCACCGATATGCTGAACAATCGACGACAAATTGGTGACGGTAGATCTACCCGTGACAAAACCATGCTGGTTCGGTGAGATATGAAAGCGCGTACCACTAAATAGCCTTGTGTATAATACCTTCTCATACAGTTTGGCGAGTTAGTTAGGAGAGCAATAAAAATTGTTAAGATCATTGATAACACAGGCCTGCGTTTCTTAACTTTCTAAAAATTGTTTTAAATTGGATAGCTGATTCTTATGGGTTTTTGGGCGCTGAATCCAAATATGAACTCTATTTTTCTCCATCACGTAAGGATTTTTCACAAAAAGGCTTCAAATTATATTTCTTAAAAATTAAAAAATAATTTTAAGTTACATTTTGAATTTATTTACAAAGGATATAAAAAACCAAATTACTTACAAAAATCATTAAATCTAATGAAAACAAACAGTAAAATACTATTTATGTCTTTACAAGTCCTTATAATATCTATTTCTTGGTCTTTCCATACTCTTTTTTGTGCTTCTTCTTCTGTAATCTCGTAGTGGACCATCCCTTTTTAACATCCAACAATAATCAGTTATCATGCTTATATTCCATCTTCCTTGGTATCTTCTCTCCATCTCTTTTAGGTCTTGGAGGAACCTTTCCCCCTGCTTCTCACTTACTGCACCAAGATTTTCAGGCAAGTAGTCGAGATGCGAATCTAGAAAATGCACCTTCAAACTCATGTTACAGCCCAAGGTTTTAAATTTTTCTAACATATTTTGCACATTATTTTTATAATCTTCATGTTTTTTGTTGCCAAGAAAATTTCTAACCACATTTTTGAAGGCTATACATGCTTGTTTTTCTGCTTCCTCCATTTTATATTCAAAATTTTCATCTTTCATAAGCTTTCTTATATCCGGCCCAACAAAAACACCCTCCTTTATCTTTGCTTCTGACAAGCGAGGAAACTGGCTGCAAAGATACTTGAAGCACTCTCCATCATTTTTTAATGTCTTCACAAATTGTTTCATTAACCCTAGTTTTATATGTAATGGAGGAAGCAAAACTTTGTTCGGGTGTACTAAACTTTTTCTTTCAATGTTTTTCATTCCAGGTTGTAAGGTTTGTCTTGGTGGCCACATCTTTTTACAATAGTGCTGCTTTCTATCACGACTATCCCACTCACACATAAAACAAGGATATTTAGTATAACCGCTTTGTTGTCCAAGTAACAAACAAAGAACTTTCAAATCACCACAAATTGTCCAGCCTTGATCCTTGTAACGAATTTTAATTAAAAGTAGCTCAAGATTTTCATAACACCCTTTTAAATGAACTGAATGTCCCACTGGTACAGAAGCATATTTACTTCCATTGTGTAGAAGAACGGCCTTAAGGCTCCTTTTTGAAGAGTCAATAAAGAGTCTCCATTCAGAAACATCATATTCTACGTGGAATTGTTCCATGAGCCCGGGTACATCATTACAGAAAACTAGTGAATCTTCTTCGGAATAATATCGAGCAAACTCTTTTTCTCTGTTCCTAAACCAGTAAAATGTTGTGCTAGGTGCTAACAATTTTTTTTCTTTCAACCTTGAACCTAAAAGCTCAGCTGAGTCCTTAGGAAGGTTTAAGTCCCTCACCAAATCATTTAATTCAGATTGGTCAAACAGTTTTGGCTCATCACTTCCAGTATCATAGTAATCACTTCCCTCATCCAGTTCACTTGCGCATGTACGTGAAACCATTTCGTTATCAGATACATCATCTAATGTATCTGGTACTGAAGGAACAGGTACTTCCATGAGGTATAGGATGTGTTGCGGATCGAAGGTTTGGGTAAACGATGTCCTTTATGTTTTTTAAATTGAAACAAAAATAACAATCATCGCTATGATTGATCGGTTCTCTCAAAACCATAGGTACTCCAAAGCGAAAAGACTGTTTTTTTCCTTGTGACCACTGGCGAGGCTCTTCAACACACACTGAACAAACCTTATGCCCAAGGTTTGTCTTGGTCTCCTAATTGCACACCAAAATATGCAAAATATACTTTTTTTACAAAATCTGTAATGTTTCTTTGTTGTTTTTTTACTGTAAACTTTCCACAAATATAGCGGAAGGAGTTGGGTACATTGACACAGCCTCTTGATGCCATTGGAATTTAATTTAAAAAAACTCGTAAAATAAAAATTAAATTAACTCAGCAACTAATCACAAATGTCAACTAATTACACAAATTCACACCACAGTTGTAAAGAAGACATTGAATGAACTAACTGTTTTGTCTAGAATAGCAATATGTTTGTAGTGAAGGTGGGGAAGTAGACATGCAGTAACAGGAAGATGATGAGTCATGTCTTGGGACATGCTCAATTATTTCTATTTGTAACTTCTTTATTATAAATCTAGTGTGTGTTTATTCACAATATCAACTTCTTGCATCATCATAAGTAAAAAAATTATAATAGTTTATTTAAACAACGGTTTAACAAAATTGTCCTTTTCAAAAAGACTAATATATGCAGATAGGTCAAAAAAACCCAGATTGTAAAAAAAACCTTACGTGATGGAATTTTTTAAATAATTTTCCCATTTTCAGCACTAAAAAATCTATTGAAATCACTGTATAAAATCCAGACAATTTTACCATCACAGGCCTGTGTAATTTGTGGATAATTAGCTTTGGGGAAGTCATAACGAAATGTACAGGATTGCGGAAACTGAGTAGCCCCAACTTAGTTGATAAGAAATAGGCAAGGTGCGAATACTCAGGAACCGTAGGTGAATCATCATAACAAACCAAAATTTCACCCTCAAGAAGATTAGGTTGCAAAACAAATTAATAATAATAATAGTTAAAATAATACAAAAAAAAACTTGTGTTTTAATATACTATCTTCATGGTACATTTAACTGGACCAAATTTCAAAATCCCTCTTCGCCCTTTAAAACGTTTTTATCAAATCCACCCAAAAAACCCCTCTGGGTTGGGGAGCTTTCCTTGTTAGTTATAAAGATGTAATTGTCGCAATGTTTATGTGTAATTAGTTTTAGGTCGTCTGTTATAAAATGAATTATTGCTGCCGTTGAACCAAATTTTATAGGTTATAATTTGTTTAAATGCCATTTAATGAAACGAAACATTTTAAATCGTACGGGCGTTACAGCGCTTGTAGAATTATTCCTCAAATTAACATTCGCGAATGTAGTTACGACCTGGGATTAACGTCCAGAGCGAATTCGACGTCGAATTCGTTCGTAAAGCTCGTTATTAGAGAATTCAAAGTTTTATTTAAGTCATTATCGTTCGACTGTTATTTCAGGAGATCCCCGCTTTCAATCAATAAACCCAGTGTGTCAGGCGAACTAAAGGTAGCAAACTAATTAAGATCAACAATATTTCCTAAAGAGGTTTATAGTTATTAATTCGGTATACAGTAGTGGATTTAAAGGGAATAGTTCGCACTAATACTTAACCGCCACTTACGCTAATATTAACATATACCTTGAGCAATTAACGAAGTTTATTACGTACATGCATACCCGATTGGAGACGTTATTATACTGCGGCAGTAGTACAGTAGTCGAGTATTACAACTTCGTATTCGCAAGTTATTCATTTCTTCCTTTTCACCCTTTCTCTAAATCTCTCTTTCCTGCTTGTCTCTTCATTAGTATGAGTTCATTTAAACTGATGTAGGCGTATGTATTTGTACTGATTTATATACTCGATTGTATGCAATAACACAGGCCTGCATTTTTCAACTCTTTGAATGTTGATTTAAAAATTTTAACTGTTTTCTAGTAATTGGGTAGCGCTGATTTCAAATCTGCTTTTATTTTTTTTGTATCACGTAAGGTTATTTTTCAAACCAGTAAAATCAAAAAATATAGAAAAAACACGATTTATTTCATTTATAAGCTAGTTTTATATTATATTTAAAAAAAAATACAAAAATATACACATAGAAACTATTAGAAATAGTTATTTATTCTTTATGTTTCTTAAAAAAACGTTTTCGTTTTTCAGAAAAGCTTCGTTTGGTTGTTTTTCTGTCATATTCAGCTAAAGGAAGATCTGAAGGTAGTTTCTGGAGCAAGCAATTTTTTTTGTTTTAACCTAGACCCCAGTACTTCAGAAAGATCTTTTGAAAGTCCCAAATCTCTTACTAAATCATTCAGTTCGGCTTGTGAAAATAGCTGAGGTTGGTTTTGACCTGCGGTTGATGGTTCAAAATCACTATCCATCTGTACGGAGCCGGAAGTTGAAGAGGTTTCAATATCTTCTTATAGTACTTTGGGGGGTACATGATCACTGTGAGGAACTGGTCTGATAGCTGATTTAATATTGTTTGGGTACAAAATATGTTTCAAAGTTTTTCTATTATGCCCCTTAATATCACAAAGACAAAAGTAGCAACCTTCATGATGATTTTGCGGTTCTCTCCAAACCATCGGCATTCCAAAAGGATGGCTTTTTCTATTCCCTTTGGTCCAATGTCTTAAACCTTCTTCACATACCTTACAAACAACGTGCGGTGCCCAATCTTTATCTTGATCTCCTAATTTGATTTTGAAATAAGCATAATATGCATTTGTCACAAATTCACCAATTGGTCTCTTAAACATTTTCAAGACGAAATATCCACAAATATAACAGAAATCATCTGGTTTGTTTTTGCGACACCGGCTAGACATATTTTTAAGCAATGTTTATTTATCAAATACCACGCACAACACTAACGACAAATTAATTTTACTTGTTTACTGATCGACACTCAGAGCTATAATGTAGTAAATGACATTAGAATATACATTTTGTTTGGAGTGATAAACTTGAAATCCCTCTTCGCAGTACTAATAAAGTGAAAGCATAATAAATAGGATTTAGCAGGTAAAAATTCCCGGAAATCTTGTCCAAAATTAATACATGTAATAAAAGATTTACATCAGGTAATGGGAGCCTATTTAACAAATTTCTTTAAAACCACAACAGAAAATCATTTTTGGGTTAATACCTAGAATTTAAAGTAGTACATTCATTTTAAAATGTATTAAAACGCCTATTATAAGATTTTTTTATATTCTTTTCTTTTCCTTATGTGCAAAAAAAAAATCCGTGGGTGGTAGAGACCAACTGTATTTTAATTAGTTATTGCTATATAAAAACTGAGCTTAACAAACAAAAATCACTTCATCACAAATTTTATGCAGGCCTGTGTAATTATTTCTTCAATCTTTAATTCCAGTAGTGATGCTGTCAAATAATTGTACAGTTCAAATGTTATTGTGATTATTAAAGAAATAGAACATATTAATTACCTACAAGAATGTTTGTTATATATTCTACCTTTTTTGGTACAGAAATAATAAAAACACACTAACCACAATATATAACAATAAATACTATATACGTATTCAGCAACTAAGTTGCCATCTTCAGTAGAATAACTTAAAAACTAAGAAAAAGTGTTAAACGTAGCGTTTTTGGCTAAGTTAAACCTTAGAAGATATGCTCTTCACCAAATCGCCAGTGGGATAACACTATATTCCTAACATCGAAATAATAGTATATTAAAAAACAAGTTTCATGAGGCACCATTTTGCCGCACGAGATCAGTTTAGAAAACGAGCCGCGATAGCGGCGAGTTTTCTAAAGAGCGAGTGCGGAAAAAGGCCTTATGAAACGAGTTTTTTATACTATTTTTTCTATTTTGCGTTTTTTACATTAATAAATTGCTTAAATTGGAATTATTTAATTTGAAAGTTCAGAGTTTAATTTTTATATAAAGCATGCAGTTGGTCACATTGATACTTGACATTTTCAAATTTAAATCTTGCTATCCGCGAAGTATATTATATTACATATTATTTGCTAATTTTCGTTAACATTACTTGATACTTCATTTAAAAATATAAACATGAGTGAGATAGAAACATATATATGTTGTTGTCAATTGTATACAACATACGTTGTTTGTGTAAAATACGGACAAATATCATATCTGTCAAATGTACATAAATTCTTAAAATCAAATGACAGCAATGATATTTATTTCTGTATTCGAACAACGCCAACATTGAAAAATGAAAAAAAGCGTATCGAAATGAAGCTCATTTCGATACTGTTTTGGGTTTCATAATGAGCTCATTTCGAACGCAAAATAGAAAAACACTTATATACTACTTAAACCTAGCATGAAGTTTGTGGAACCGTGAAGCGTGAGTACATGAAGCGTAAAAATAATGCTATTGTCACAATAAGGCATACAAACTGGACTGAGGGATTGGTCCATTGTCAGAATTCATTAATTTATTCTTATTTCTATATATATATATATAAATACTTTCATAACTATCTAATTCTCTATAATTATTAACATTTTTAATCAACTTAAGTTTATGTGCCGGCACAGAATGACCTGTGTGACCTTTTTTGATACATTTATTTTACTGTCTTAGATATAGGTATTTCAACCTTAAAGAAATATTTGAATTTGTTAAAAATATTTAAAATTGTCTTCGCATAAGTTATACGCCCGTTGGGATAATTACCTGCTTTAAATTATGTATTTTTCAATAAAATGTATTTAATTTAAGATTTAAGAATGAACGAAAAACAGAAATTTTTGACAGTTTGAAAATGGAACTGGTGTATAACTGGTTGCGCCACCATATATTTATTCCTATGTGTAATTGGAAATGAAAATAAGTCAGTCAATCCATTATACCTATGTGTAGTGACAAAAGAAAAACCCGGTATATATCGTATGATCAAAAAGTCTTTGGATCGCTATTGCCGTGGAATTTACGAGATATCTATGAAATTATTTATTTCACTTAGATTTAACATTTACTTGACAACTTTCAAGTCAGCTGGTTATAAAATATACATAAAATGCAACTAGTTACCATAACCTATGATCTATTTTATTTGTCACTTATGTGTACTTCAAAGTACAGACGTAAATAATTCTATAGATGGTTTTTACACTTCATGGCTATTGTAATAAGGTGGGCCTTATGTGCAAGTTCGTGGCAGGGCGCCATGTAATAATGTAGGGCCCTGTGTGATAAGGTCCTATGTGCCTGGAGGATCGGCATGTAATGTGGGCCGTTTGGGCGGCCTCATCGGGTAGCAGGTTTGGGCGGCTTATAGTACTAAATGATACACACACGAAGTTCGGGTAACATTCTATAATTAATATAACTCTTACAAACTGGATAACAATGTATTTACATGATGTACATAGTTTACTAGGTTCAACTCAGACAGGGTAGAACGTGGTTATTAAGTGTAACACAGTTCGCACCACTGACTGGTTGTAACTCTCTATCGTAACTGTTACTCTGACTGTGACTGTCTCTTACTTAAACTATTGTCTATATATACTTAGAGAAGATCCTTGTCTTACTTATGATGCGTTTCTAGAACACATCTACAACCCTGACACATAGTCTTGTGTATGCAACAAATACAGAGTAAGGTCGTGTTTATATAACACGTTACCGTTTGTATTAAAAGGCGAGGCTGTAGCCTTGCTGAAAGTGTTACGTATACACATGACTGTGCATCGAGTTATCACACTATCGCGATCCAAAGACTTTTTGATCATATATTATACAGGGTGCGACAAAACAAACAGTGCAGTTTTGATGGGCTATTAAAAAAAATGGCACAACTTACGAAAAAGTTTATTCTGCTTGAGTCAGTACTACAGCCCATCTTTTCACTTAAGTTTTAAAGATCACATCAGCAAGATGATGTCCTCCAGAAGCGATGCACTGATGTAGGCGATTTCTGAAGTTTTCAACTGCGTTCTGGCACATATCGATCGGAATGGCGGCGATTTCCTCTGTAATATGGATCTTCAGTTCTTCCAAATTGTGAGGACGATGCTGAAAAACCTTTTCCTTGAGGTAGCCCCACAGGAAAAAATCGCAAATGCTCAAATACGGTGATCTCGCCGACCACCCCAGGTCGCCTCTCAGAGAGACGAGGCGCGCAGGGAACATCTGCCGCAGTTTTGTCATTGAAATCTGCGCTATGTGGGCCGTAGCCCCGTCTTGTTGGAACCAAATATCCCCAAGGTCTTGTTCTTCAGCCAACCGTGCCAATTGTGGATCAAAAAAAATTTCGAGCATCGAAACATAACGCCGAGCGGTGACGGTTGTTGCACGCTCATTCTCCTCAAAAAAGTAGGGTCCAATAACCCCAAATTTGGAAATGGCACACCTTATAGTGACTTTCGGGGAGTGGAGAGGTCTCTCGTGAACTTGTCGTAGGTTATTGTCCGACCAATAACGGAAATTCTGTTTGTTTACGGCTCCAGAGAGATGGAAGTGGGCTTCATCACTACTGAAGAACGTTGACCTTGGTGGGATACGGTCCAACATTTCTTGGGCGCGATTCACACGGTTTTGAAAATCTGGAGGCATCAACTCCTGAACCAGCATAATCTTATAGGGATCGAAGAATAAATCTTTATGCAAAATCCTCCTTACAGAGCGGTCGGACATGTTTAATGCAGTTACATGTCTCCGGGCAGAGCGTGTTGGTGATTGTTCAACAGCTGCTCTCACTAGAGCTACATTTTCGGGAGTTCTCACTGTTCTGGGTCGTCCCATACCCCTAGGCCTTTTCGTTGAACCAGTTTCTTCCAGCGCACGAACCCAACTCGCGATAACATTGCGGTGCGGAACGGGATCACGAAGTGGAATGTTAAAGTGCCGTCGGAAGGTCCGCTGAGTAATGATGAAAGAATGACCGCTTTCAAAAAACGTGCGAACGGCGAAGCCGCGATGCTCTCCGTTCCAAACCATTGCTACGATTGAAAACGGGGTGAGTTACCGGACACAATGAATCCCCTCCCAGGTTCCCATCCTCACCACAGCGGATGTAGTCGTCCAACGCAACTGCACTGTTTGTTTTGCCGCACTCTGTATTTACTTCAAACAATTTATTTCAGTTGAAAATCTAATAAAATAAAATTCGGGTCATATTGAGCCGAACGATACATGTAACATTTGGAATTGTGCTCAAAGAAATACATAACATTAAAAAATAAAAGAAGAAATAAAACCCTAATATTGACGAATAAAGTCACCAATGCCCAAAAATTAAACAAAAACACAATTTAGGATTGCATTTTCTTTCAACTCAAATAGAAGCGAACAGCAGGGTTAAATGTAAGAAAGAAAGATTATATTATTACTGACGCCGGCTCTGTAAATCTACGTAATTTCAGGCGCTAACAGTATTATATTGATAATACCACACGGTCAACTACTATCGCTTGTAGAAGGCCGGTAGTAAATAGGGCAAGTTGTTGTTCCATCATTAAACTTATCCTCACTTAATGAAATTTCCAGAGAGAATTTAATTTAGTGTTGTATGTTTATACTTTTGCAATTGTGTGTGTGCGTGCGTGTTTGTTTGTGTATGTGTGTGTGTGCACCGAAAGAGAAACCAACGTTTTAATTCGATCCGAGCTTGAAAAGGGTCGTTCGATTAAAAGTGTTAATGGAAGTTCTTAAGTAAAATACGAAAAACAAGGACACGATCCGTTCGACGGCGCTGTTTTTGCTCGATATCTTGCTGAAATGAAAACTAAAAGATCGAAGGAAAACTGTACCGTTGCTACTGCTTTTATAGACTGCTTGCTTATGTTTTGAGTCTCGAATAAATAAACAGGATTTAGAAATTTAATGCGAGTTTAATTGGTTTACAAAGTCTGTGGAACGGTATTTCCACTAATACCAAATTGAATACTTATTGAACTTTATTAATCATAAGTAAAAACACAAGAGCTGTTTTTTTATCGGATAAATTTCTCTTTGTAACGAAATTATTTTGCCAATCAGTAATTTGACGAGAAAAACTTACATGAAAAAATCGCGAGACCGAAAGGTCGAGCGATTTTTTCTAATGCCATTCCATATGCACTCCAATATTGCATTTTTTACACTGTTTGCGAACGTTTGTGTCACATATGGCACATTTTCTTTGTTTTCCATCAATCGTTCGCTCCAAAACATGTCCAATGGGATCAAATCTAACATCGTCAGGCACGCGGCCTTTCCTCACCTTACTAGAACTTGGTCTTCCGGCAAATTTAGGATCGGATAATGATTCTTTCTTCAGATAAGTTCTGGCAATAATGCGTCTAAAATCTAATAATGGAATGCTTCCATTTACTGCAGTATAAAGAGCGTGGGCGTTAACAACCGCAACGTCAATCGTATTTGTGAAAAGAAGGAAATACCATTTCTTACCTCTAAATTTGATTCGATACTTTTGCACATTCCAGTCTAACTTGTCGACCCCTCCCATATGTTTATTGTATTGTCCGATAATGTTTGGTCTATCGACATGGCATTCTTTTTTTTCTTTCTTACAATATCTTTTCACTTTTTCTATAGGTTGCAATCCTAAGTAATTCGATAGCATTTTAACACAGCTATTGTCATTCCAAATCAACGCAAATATTTTATTTTTTTCATCATAACGATAATCATATGCCCGGCGTTCCTCTTTTTTTATGATATTATCAGATTTCAAAGGACACTTGTTCATTCTATTATAGCGTACTGTTCCAGCCGCCTTTCTTCTTCTTCTTCTTCTTCTTCTTCTTCTTCTCTGTTTTGGAGTGGACGCCACCACGTCCAGGCACTTGAGCACACTGCTCTTTGTACTATCCCCAATAGATCTCTCAATTCCACTCTGTTAGTCTTGTGTCCTCGATAAAAGCCACTATCCTCCTCAGGGGAAGTTTGAGTACACTCGTAGGATCCAATAGATCTCTCCCGAAATATTTCTGTCTGAGTTCCGTCAGTTCCTGACACGTGCATATTACATTCCAGCCGCCTTTATATTTAGTTCTCTCAACTTCAACAATAAATCAAAGCTGGTGAAAAAGTTATCGAAAAATATTTCATATTCTGACGGATATTGCAAAAAAGAGGTCATCTTCATTATCACAGAAGCTCCAACACCACTTACAAGTTGTACTTCTTGGCTCGATCCTTCATAAATATCCATATGAAAACAATAGCCAGATTTAGAGCAGCACATAGCCCATTGTTTGAATCCAAATCTTATTGGTTTTCCCCTAATAAACTGTTTCAGGTAATGGTGGCCATAGTAACGCACCATTTGCTCATCTATTGAAAGTTTTTGTGCAAATATACCGAACTTTTTGAAATCTTTTTGAAAACTTTTTTGTGTTCAATTTGTTTATCAAAGGACGGATTTTAAATAGTTTGTGCAGTTTCTAACGCATGTAAGATTTATATCTTCATCCTCCGACCAATATAACTGCTCTTGGGGCAACGAATGGTACCCTGATAGCAAAAAAATTCCAATAAACTTTTTAAGACAATTTGTGGAAAGTTCAAAGTTATGTCTGTTGTGTTGTCTAGCGTAATTTACACTTTGGATAGCTATATGGTTTAGTAAATCTTCGTCGAAAAGTTCTTCAAATATCTGAACAGGTGATTTACCTTTCAAGTTATGAATAATCTGTGATTTCAATTCAGATACATTGTTGCTTTCAAATGATGTGTTAGTCAAATTTATGTCCTGCTTTTTCCACTCACTTTTTGGCAAGAATTTACCTTTTGATTTTACTATAGATGCTTGATTTTGATCAACATTCAGAGCGCTGGAATGGATTTCTAGTTGTCCAGGAACGTCTTGTGGAACAGTTTTTGGCAAGAATTTACCATTTGATTTTACTTTAGATGCTTGATCTTGATCATCATCCAGAGCGCTGGAATGGATTTCTAGTCGTCCAGGAACGTCTTGAGGAACAGTGTCTTTTAAAATATTATCGTCAAATTCTTCGCAATCTGATATAACATCGATATTATCGGGCGGCAGTTCGACTATATCAATGACTTCTTGTTCCAGATCAGCAAAAAATTCATCATCTTCCAATATTTCTTCAAGTTCTGCGATAGTAAGGAATTTTCTAGAACCCATACTGAATGGGAAACAAAAAAAAAACAGCAACTGTGAATAAAACTAACATAACGCCCTCCAAATGATTTTTTTACATAGTAAATTCCATGATCCCCAAATGGTGATCAAGGTGTTTTGTACTATATTTTTTATAATAAATATTATATTTGCTCACCTGTTATTCTAATATCAACTAAAGGAATGTATTATTACTTGAATTCACAAAACTGGCGCAAAATTAATCAAATAAGCACAAAAAATATTATTAGAAATAATGTAAATATTCGACCATCAACTTTTGTGTATAGGTTATAAAATAACTCGCATAACATGCTTACAGGGTTACCAACACTAAAATATAAAATTTTTCTAGAAAGTACAGAGTATTCATGTTCAGTAAGTATACATTACACTAAAGATAATAACATTTTAAAATATGTTAAAAAATAAAATTCGCGAATCCCCATTTGGGGATCAGGGAAGCTAATGGGTTAAACAGTTAATTAAGAAAACACATGTTGAACAGTCTGTAGATTTTTACAAATAAAATAAATTCGAAAAGTTGAATTTTCTGCCGGCTTTTCTAGCTCTTTTTCTGTAAGCGGCCATTTCCTATTAATTTCTGTAAGTAGTACTTATGGTACATATACCGATAGGACCAGATCGGAACGGGCCATAATAAGCAATAAGTGGCAACAGCGAATCCCCTCTACGCGCAGTAGCTTAAATTGTCGCACTTTGCAGTTATGAATTTAGTAAGACTTAAACCGCGCAAGGATATAGTCGTTTGCATATTCGTTCTGTATACGTAATTTGCCCATTTGCTTCAGACATAACAAGGTCCAATTTATTATTATTATTATTGTATTCTTAGCTGCTACGGAAAAGTAATTTTAAGTAATAAAAAAACAATAAAGTTTTCTAAAAGATAAAAGTAAGAAAATCAATAATTCTGTAAAATAAATTTAAATTTTAAGAAAGTCACTCAATATAGGATATTTCGTCTGCAATTTGCCGTGTACACTTTAGGTCGCCCATTTCAACTAACGAACAAACCCTCACGTCTCTCTCCTCCCGATCGGCAGGTATTAGAGGGATATGAGGCTATTCGTCAATTTGTTGGCATTTGCGGCAATTTCCGACTACACAGCCATATTTCCTAAACGCATTTACGATCCTTTCAATCGTCGAATGCGAAGGAATAGGCCGATTTACGTACTCTACAGCAAATAAATCAGCGGTTGTTCGACAGGAATTGTCGGCATGATACCACGAAATTATTTGTACCTTCTCTGCGGTTGTATACACTGACATGATAACTACCTTTACGTTTGCACAGCTAAATATGAATGACGGGCAATCTGTTGCTCTCGATCATCGGACTTATGTATGCGCACGCGGAGTGGCATCGTACGCACGTTGCCACATCGCATTACGTTCCATATGTATATTGTTGCGTATGGCCCGTGGCGGGCTGAACCTATCGGTATATATATATATATATATATATATATATATACCACTTTATAATAATCGATAATCGAATGCAAGGATAACTACCCAATTGTACAGTAATTATAAAGTTTAATTCCACTTACCTTCTAAATATACAAACACCTGTTACTTGGTATTCAATTTTCAAACTAATTACTAATATTTTGGCACTAATTAAATGAAAACACTAAATATGTTAATACAAAGGTATTTTTAATAATATTATTAAAAATCTGCTGTGAAGAACACAAATACAGGTTCACCATTAATATTTTTTGTGTCAGCGCTGCCTGTTGTCAAACAGCCCTGCATTTGTGTTCTTCACACCAGATTTTTAATAATATTTTATATTATTAAAAATACCTTTGTATTATACGAAACTGGTGGGGTTTTACCCAGTCATGTATGTTAGTCTTGCGGTTAGTCCGTAGTATGAGTGAAGACACAAACAAAATGCAGTTTCTAGAGAGACAGCTGTGCCATCATTGGAAGGGCGTCGTTGGTTCGCATTGGTTATGTGGATAGGGCGAGGTAGTTCGGCCGTTTAACAACAGGCAGCGCGGAATTTACTTCTACGCTCGGTCTCGATAATTTCTGTGATATAACGATGTGGTTCTTTTTTGTGAATGTGTCTGAGGATATCCTTTCTCCAGCAGGGGCGTACCGATGATCTTGTAGAAAGGTGAAATACGTATCTACGTCTCTGGGGAGGGATGTTCGGATACGTTCACAAAAAATAATAGTAAACCTGTATTTGTGTTCTTCACTCCAGATTTTTAATAATATTTTATATTATTAAAAATACCTTTGTATTAAAAGAAATGTTCCACATTAAAGAAAAGAACCAAATTTATTACGTTTCCGTAGAAAAGAAAATTTACATGTTAAAGTAGAAAGGAAAACAAAGAAAGCGTATCTCGTTTCAGTATACCCCTGTGAAGCCCTGTCTAAAATTAAGTTTAGGTTTCTAATAATTAAAATAAATATATGAAAGTTAAACATCAACACTCTCTACTTATAAATTTGAAATGCAAAAAGAAACAAAACTCTGGTATGGGCGATATAACACCAGGCTGTACAAAGCACGTGAACAAAAGAAAAAAAAATAAGAAAGCGGTATACGATTACGCGAGATCTCAGGTACGCATTCACAATCAAAATTAAGCCCTATGCATGAAAGGTTCAAAACTAAAAAGAGGGTAAATTAATGTGTACTATATTAATCTATTTTACCAGAAAAGAAATTACTAACGGTTCAAAGTAAAAGGGGTTAAATTAATGATGACAGTGAACCCCCGCTATTCGCGCCCCTTGTATTTTCAAATTCGCTTATTCGCGATTCTGTTTTTACTGCTATTTCTCGTTATCTGCGCTCCGTTATTCGCGATTCAGTATGGGTAGTTCCTCTAAAATTTCGGTATTTCCTTTGTTCATTTATTCCTTTAATAGTTCACGAAGCGTATTTGGCTCTATGTGTATCTATTTGTGTCAATTACATACATACATACCTGTAGTTTATACGATTATTTTTGCACCCCGATATCCGCGAATTCAATGTCCGCGGTGTTTTCGTAGAATGTAACCTCCGCAGAAGCGGGGGTCCACTGTATGACGCAAATGGAAGTTTTGCGAAATAATTAATTAGTCGAAACAGCGTAATTAGTACAGCACTACCTCTCGAGTTGTAGATAAAGTTCGAAGATAAACCACATCAAATGGAGTCGTTTCCGCTTCACACGTGGACCTCGATGAAACTTCCACAGTCCACGTGGAATAATTCACTCCTACAGCAGATTCTTCAGTTCCGATGAAAACTTGAACGGCAAATCTCATCATCAAATAGCTATAGAAGTCCGTAGCAGGAACCAGATGCTAGAACCTCGCACATGGTCGAGGGCACAATTAACCTGCGACAGAAACAACAACGCTAATCATATTATATAAATTAAAGTTCAACACAATCACTGTAGTCCGGCAAATAAACCACCTATTTCGGTGTAAATTTACTCTCTGCAGATAACCACACAGTCGCAAACAAACCAAAATACTACTCTAGCCGAGGTTCTTAACGGTAGAGTCCGAAGTCCCACGCAAACTTGTATTCCCGCTGCGAAGCAGAGTGGGTGGTGTATATCTGTAGTGATATCGCTATCCTATCGGACGTGCATGACTTCCCTCTGCGAAGCAAGTCATACACATCCGATAGGATAGCGAAATCACTACAGATATACACCACCCACCAAATACCGTAACAATGTAATGAACACACTGTAAGAATATACACTACTTGTTATTTTAATCTATGAACAATTGTAGTAATATGATAACTATGTTTCTTTTTTGTGAAATAATCTGTTGAATGTAACCTTATTTCAATAAATTTGTAATGTTGCCTTTTATAATGAGTTTTAATAGGCGGATTTGTGAAGCCCCGTTTATTCGTTCATTCGTGTCAGAGTGTGCGTAGAGTTAAGACGTGTTTTCTGTTACTCTTTAAATTCTTTGTTTAAAAAAGGGTGATTATTTGTAGTGAATAATATTCAACATGTTAAATACAAGAGGATAATCAATCCAAGAGCACAAAAGCCAAATTATGCTGTCTTTGGCTGAATTTAAACAAATATTCTCCGATCTACTAGAAAAAGATACAACTGAATTAAGAAAGGAGATTGAATTGTTAAAGGAAGAAATAAAAGCAATAAAAACCGACACGAAAAATAATGAAAGTAATGAATGCGAAGTATTAAAAGAGACCAATATAGAGGGAAACGAGAAATCAAATTTTTCATCAGAAACCGTTATATACAGGCTGATTCATTTTCGGCACTCACCATGGGGATCTCTTATTATTGGAGATAGAGTATGGGTTTAAATTTGGCAAAGTTGTTAAATTTTGTGTTTGTTATAAATCCGTAAAGAAAATAGACCTGTGACAAATGACCTTCGCTATTTAAAAAACAAACGCGAAAACCCAATTTTCTTCATTTACCTGTAGCACCGACATTTGGCCTTGTAGAGAAAAAATAAAAAGACATCCTTGTGGCCATTTCTAAACCTCTATCCAGTGGTGTACCCTAAATTTTTATACGACGTTTCGTTTCTTTCTGGCCATCATCAACTATCTAATTTCTTATAGGCGCCATATTGAATTTAGACATCTTCTGAAAGAGTTTCTTTTTCTGATTTCAACAATGTACCACATGCTGACTAAAGTTTTTGACATTAGGTTTTATTTGAAAGAATAAATTATAAGATTAAATAAGGTAGCCATGGAATTTCAATCTGTCAAACATTTCATTTATTGTTCATTAATAATACAAAAATGTCATACTCTAACGAAGAGAAACGAGATATGATAAGTATTTTTTATTCTTCGAAACGAAATTCAACAGTAGCGAGTACAAGATAACAAAACTATTAATAAAAATACATAGAAAAGTAAACAATAAACAATTACAGTAAATGTTCAATTATCTGGCCATCTTCGGTAATGCACAATTGGGCACGCCTTCTGGCATTTTGTACTGCCCTTTGTATACTTCTTCTAGGAACTGCATCGAAGGCATTCTGAAGTCTGTCTCGTAATTCTTCAATGTTTTGTGGCGCATCTACTTTATAAATATTATTTTTAACATATCCCCATTAAAAAAAATCTAGCAGGCCATTCAACAACTCCCCTATTTCCAATCCAACGGTTTGCAAACTCTTGATTTAAGAAATTTCTAACAACAGCTGCATTGTGTGCTGGTGCGCCATCTTGTTGCCACCATAAATATTGTAATTGATTTAATGGGATATTGTCGTCAAGATAGTCAGATACGTATGTACGTAAAATGTTCTTTCTCCATTTAAATGTTCTTCATACATAACTGGTCCTATGAGACGATTTGCCAAAATACCCATCCAAACGTTTATCCCAAAACGATGTTGTGGTCTTCTAGCCCTGTTTTGTCGGGGATTTTGTACTGCCCAATAGTGCTGCGTATTTCTGTTGAACATTCCAGAATTTGTAAATTTTGTTTCATCTGACCAGATGATTTTGCTTAAAAAATGTTCGACATTTTCTATCCTTCCCATTAACCAATTACAATATTCTAGCCTTCTCAAATTATCTCAAGGCAGTAAAGAGTGACTAACATGGATCCTGTATGGTTTAAATCTACTTTTATGTAAAGTTCTCCAAACTCTGGACTGGCACAAATTTAATTCTGACGCTAATTTGCGTGTAGAAATTAATGGACTATTATTTATCTATAAAAATACAAGATTAACATGAAATTTGAAAACACGCTTTTAATTTACCATTTGTAAAATATCTTGTCGATTTTCATTTAAATTCCTCTTGACCATTACGCGGCTTAGTAAACGATCCATTCTCGACCAAATTTCTGTCGAGATCTAGAAAAATGGTACTCATCGTACCATTTTTCTGTTGTCGTTCTGGATATAATTGTAGATATCTTGTACTCGCTACTGTTGAATTTCGGTTCGAAGAATAAAAAATACTTATCATATCTCGTTTCTCTTCGTTAGTGTATGACATTTTTGTATTATTAATGAACAATAAATGAAATGTGTGACAGATTGAAATTCCATGGCTACCTTATTTAATCTTATAATTTATTCTTTCAAATAAAACCTAATGTCAAAAACTTTAGTCAGCATGTGGTACATGGTTGAAATCAAAAAAAAAACTCTTTCAGAAGTTGTCTAAATCCAATATGGCGCCTATAAGAAATTAGATAGTTGATGATGGCCAGAAAGAAACGAAACGTCGTATAAAAATTTAGAGTACACCACTGGATAGAGGTTTAGAAATGGCCACAAGGATGTCTTTTTATTTTTTGCTCTACAAGGCCAAATGTCGGTGCTGCAGGTAAAAGAAGAAAATGGGGTTTTCGCGTTTGTTTTTTAAATAGCGAAGGTCATTTGTCACAGGTCTATTTTCTTTACGGATTTATAACAAACACAAAATTTAACAACTTTGCCAAATTTGAACCTATGCTCTATCTCCAATAATAAGCGAGATCCCCTTGGTGAGGGCCGAAAATGATTCAGCCTGTATATCGAAAAAATGGATAATGATAGTAAAAATATTGCACTTACTAAGAAAAACATTGCAAAAGGAAAAACTCCCGGCAACGTGAAAATATACGGAACGGGTACCGCATCTCAGTCTGGTGAATTCTCGGCGACCAAGCGACGGCTTTGGATTTATGTTGGGAGATGTAAGTCGACTACAACCGAGCAGCAGGTGCGGACATATCTAGAGGGGAAGTTTCCAAATAATACTTTTGATGTTACTAAATTATTCTAAGGGAAATAGCACGTCTTTTAAAATGGGGTCTGATGTTTCTCTTAAAAATGAACTATATGATCCGTTGTTCTGGCCTGAAGGTATATTAGTCAAAAAATTTAAATTTTTTCGATCTACCGGAGCCTTCAACGAAAAATAGTGCTAATATACATTTAAATAAAAGCATATTAGAAGATGGCCACATAAATATTCAAAATACAAATATACAGGCTATATCTAGCGACGAATACATTACTGTGCATAATATTAACATACAATCTCTATCCGGTAAAATCGACGAAGTCGATATACATTTGAATGAATTTAAACCAAATATAATGTGTTTAACGGAACACTGGTTGACGACTTCGTCTATTAACAATATAAAAATGTATTGTTATAGTATGTCTTCGGCGTTCTGCAGAAGTCATAAAATGCACGGTGGCGTGCTGATATTGATATGAAAAGGTTTGAGCTTTCGTAGAATTGACATAACGGACAAATATTCGGTTGAATTGGATATTGAACTTGCGAGTGTTTATTTGATAAATGTAAATATCGCTGTTGTCTGTATCTACAGGTCCCCTACAGGTGATTTGGACTGCGCCCTCAAAAATCTAAATGGTGCTTTGCAGGAAATAAATGAATGCCTGCCTGATGCAAATTTAATAGTAGCAGGCGACTTCAATGTGGATTTCAGTATTATGACGAAGGACGCGATTCGTATGAGCAATTTATTTGTAACTTATGGGCTACATAAAATATTTAGTGAGCCTTCCAGAGTATCAAAAGCTCCAAGACATGCATAGATAATATTTTTATATCGGAGGGGATAAACAAACCATTTTTTGACACCTTTAATCCTCATCTGTCCGACCATTTTTGTCAGAGAATATCCTTAGTAATTAAGGACGAAGTTGAAACACTAAAGCTGACTAACGTAAACACCAGACAAATGAATGAGATTAATTCTTGCACGTTTGTGAACAAGCATTTAAATGTAAATTGGAGTGCACTGTATACTATTGACAACATACAGGAACGTTTCAAATGCTTTTTTGCTCTCTATTGGGATATTTTTGATGAATCATTTCCTGAGGTAGTAAAAAATATTAGTAGCAACTACAACAATATGTCGTGGTATACCGAGGAAATTAAAGAAATGGGAAATGTTCTTGATAGCGTTGAAGTAATAAGTAGAGCTACAGGCGAGAGGGAGGCTAGTGAATTATATAGGCACTTGAAAAAGCAATACAAAGAACAGATAATCCTGAGCAAGAAAAGGATGAACTCAAATTACATTCAAAGATCTAAAAATAGGTCTAGAGCAGTGTGGAATATAATAAATAGAGAAGTGGGAAATAATAAGGGTGATAGTAATGTTTTGTCAAATATTACACCTGATGAGTTTAACTCTTTCTTTGTTGATATTGGCAATGATTCAGTTAGGTCAATTGGGGGTCCAAATTTCGCTCCTGATGACCTACTTGCCAAAAGTATTAAAAGTTCACCAAATACCTTTTTTCTTCGCCCTACAACAAATGAAGAAATTAAAGAAATAGTATATAGCCTTAGAAATCAACAAACCACTGATATATACACATTAAATGTCATTGTATTAAAAAAGAGTATAGATTATATAGTGGATCCTATAACGCAGATCTTCAATAGTTGTTTGTGCAGTGGCATAGTCCCTGATCAATTGAAAGTAGCCAAAGTGCTCCCTATACATAAGGGGGGCACGGATGATAAAGCAAATTTCCGACCAATCTCAATACTGCCAATCATGTCAAAAATTTTAGAAATCATCAACAAGAAAATATTACTTAATTATTTTGAGACATACAAACTCTGAAATGATAACCAACATGGCTATTTAAAAGGCAGATCTACTAGCACAGCAATTTCTGAGCTTTTGAACCATATTGCAGATACTTTTGATCGTAAGGAAGTGGTGATTCTTGATTGTTGCGATGTGAGTAAGGCCTTTGACTCCATGGACCATCCAATACTTTTACAGAAACTGCACAGATACGGCGTGCGAGGACGAGCAAATGAACTTATTTCCTCTTACTTAACGAACAGAAAGCAAGCAGTTTACTGGACTCATAAATATTCGAAGACATTATCGATAAATCGAGGGGTTCCACAGGGGTCAATATTAGGTCCTCTGCTCTTTCTAATTTACGTGAATTATCTACCTTATAACATATCTGCAGGGAAAGTTACTCAGTTTGCGGATGATACACCCGTTTTGGTTCGGACCCAAGAAATGGAAGAGGGAAGTATAAATTTGGAGCATGCACTAATGGAGGCAGGCGAATGGTTTGGCAGTAACCTCCTGAAGCTAAATCAAGATAAAACACAGCAGTTAGCACTTACAACAAAAAGGATCTCTAATGAGAGCAAAGAGAGCATCAAATTTCAGGGTCTACGACTCACCAGCGACATTGGTTGGGATTGCCATGTGGAAGATTTGTATCGCCGCCTTGCTGCGGCTGTTTATTCTATTTGTAGGATTAAACAGGTAGCAACATACGAAGCAGCTCGAACGGCCTACTTTTCTAATTTTCAGAGTAGAGCTACAAATGGCATCCTAGCGTGGGGTGCGTCAGGTGCAGCTGAGTCGGTGTTTAAAATGCAAAAAAGTGCCATTAGGGCTCTTAGTAGTGTGTCCAGCAAAACTAGCTGCAGGCAACTGTTTAGAACACATAAAATACTGACCTTGCCATCCTTGTATGTACTTACCTGTCTGGAGTATGTCCACAATACACACCAAAAGTTCTACTTAAATAGGTAATATCCACAATTACGGCACCAGGAATAGAAATAACATAGTGATACCATACCATCGGTTACAGAGAAGTCAAATGAGTACAAATTACCTAGCCTTAAAAAGTTACAATAAAATTCCCAATGGAATGAAAGGCCTGGACCGTGGATGATTTAAAATCAAAGCCAAAGACATACTACTAAAGGAGTGTTTTTACTCGTTAAGTGATTTTTCCAATCATCAATTTTAATGTGTTTTTTCTTTTATTGTTATTTTGTACTTTTCTCATTTATATTTTATACTGAATATATCAATATGACGTATGTATGTATATATACATTAATAAATATTATTATTATTATTATTATTATTATTATTCAGTATTTAATCCACCTCATGAAGCCATTGTATGGCGAAACAATATTGTAGTTTATTTACGATAAAAGAATTTTTGAAACTAGAAGTTTAATTACTTATATCCTAGCGTTATAATGATGTTTCAACAAGTATCTCCTTCGTCAATTAACTAATTACTTATTTATTAGAATACACATTTTGAACGTTAAATATAGAGTTTTGATATAGAACTTGTGCATTACCGCATTCGGTATGGGAAATTGAAACACTATTAAATGTTTCAATCCCTCTCATCTTATTTACTATTTCAGAATGTCGTGTGGATTGCATGTTTAAATAAGACTTTAAGGGTTTTGAGTTATTGTGGCCAGTTATCTTCATGACTTGTTGCTCTGTTATATCTGCGTTCGCCAAATGGGATACAGCTGTCGATCTATAAGAATGATTTGTTACTTTTTTGTTGGCGGTATTATTCCCACATTTTGAGCGTTTTTCTTTGTCCATTTAGAGATAATATTGACAACTACATGGAGGTTTTTTATATACCAGATACGCATCCTAGGTATAAATAAACATAATTAAAGAAAGAATTACTCAACAGCAATATAATTTACACAAAACTGATTTACAATGCAAAACGACAAAAGTGTTCACTAATGGGCTGCTTGAAAGAATTGTAATACAGTGTATATCACTAATTTGAAACATTTTGTTGTAGGGTTGGACGTTACGAATAAAGATGACTTGACAAATAGTTTGTACGAGGAAATGGATAATAGAAGGTGATAGATGGACATGACCGGAATTGTGGAACACTAAAGCTTAATAAAATTTAAATTAGGAGAAGAACCAATGTCAAAAATATCTTAACTTTGATGATTCTAGTGACATCTATCGAAAATCACACGTACTTAGTAATATTACTGAATAATTTTTAAATCAAGTCAGGTTCTCTCGTATATCTGTGCATTTATCCAGAGTATATTGGTTGAAATTATTGACAAATAATTCGCTTTGTAACTAAAGCCAGCAGCGTGGGCAATGTCATCAGAGGAGGTAGGGAAAGGGTTATGCGCTAAAATTTATGAACGCCGGCTATCATATACTTTTACGAAATTGTATTGACTGCGTAAACGTGTGCCCATAAATTTATATTTTCTAGATGAAGAGTTTGTTTGCTAAATCGCATCAGACAGGCTCTGTCTGACGCAAACGTTACACCATGGTCTGTACAAACAGCGATCAGGACCAGCCGATGCGTAATATTGTGCAATTATGCAGTTCCTGTTTACTGCTGTGGCACTCTATGAAACGAATGTTTAAAAAAAAATGTGAAAATATAACGATGGATAAACTGAAATTTCAATTAGTGCAACGAATTCGAAAAAAACTGTAAAATATAGCTAACACTAGGTGCAAATAAAAGGATTTCATTTACTATCTGCGTCTGTTCAACACTCCGGAAATTAATTTGGTTTAATATAATATTAAAATGTTTATTGCATATATTGTTCTAGTAAGCTATTATATCAACGATGTTGAATGTAGTATTGGAATATTAAATATATTTTTATTGACAATTTCCTTTTTGTGAACAGCGAATAATTTTTCCTTTTTTTTATTAAATTGGATTTTATTCATTTCATAAAATCATAATAATCATACCGTAATGGTCTTTTTACAGTCTTGATGAGATCGAGATGCAGTAGTTATTGTTTAACTTGATAGACAGAGCAATCTACAGCCCATATTTGCTTTACAATGACTGCGTTCACCAGAACTATGATACAAATAAACAGTTCCGTTAACATGTTGGGGTTGGGTGAACGATCTCTTTCGGCATGTCACCAAAAACAAAACAAGTCGAGAGCAACATAACCTATTTTTTTTGGTTTTGAATGTAGGTTATATTAGTTAAAATAAAAAAAAAATGAATTTCATATTGAATGATGATTTATTATTTTTAATAATATAAAATATCAATAAAAATCTATTAAGATAAAATAAAACAAATTTTATGAATTTCACTTTTTAATTATCACTGTAACGAGTCGTTTCGCACCAACCTGGGCTTCGTCAGACATATAACTAACTTATTTACAAAATATTTTTTATATTCAACACAAGTAAACAGTAACAAGTAAAAACACATGTTTTATTTTACAAAATAGTCAGAGGGATGGGTGCTTTTTATTACAGGATGTCTATACAAAACTTTCGCTACGGTTTATAAAAAAATGTACTGTTCTTAAGTAATAAAACTAAAGGTTTACATTATATTACAGGGATAAAGAATTCTATGGAAAAATACAAAAATACTATACACTATGTAACTGTCTGCAAATCAAATAAATAGATTAAGTAAGGGTGAATTATTTGTTTCTAATTGATCATTTAAGATCTTGTCAGTTTTCTTGATTTTATTGATTTCCAGTGACTCTAATAAATTAAGTTTTTTTGCCCTTATTTTCTATATGTAATATTTTAAATTCTTTGTTAAAAATGTGGTTCGTTGAATTGATATGAGACGCATATGAAGAGTCACTTTTATTATTTCTAAATGAAGAAAAATGTTCTTTGACGCGTACTTCAAACGATCTGCCTGTCTGTCCGATATAAGTCATAGGGCAACTACCGCAGGTTAACTCATAGACCCTGACTTTTTATTGTTGTTTGTTAAATCCTTATTGTTTTTTATAAATTTGGATAAATTGTTATTAGTTTTAAACGCTGTATTAATGTCAAACTTTCTTAAATATTTACAAATTTTTGTGCTTGAAGAGCCTATAAACGTGATCATTTTAAATTTTTGGGTGTTATTATTTAATATTGGGTAAACTTGTGATATGGCTTTTGTACGGAGTTTTTTATTTAAAATGTTATCTATTATATTACTTTTATATCCGTTGTTGATAGCTATTTGTCTAATTAAATTTAACTCTTTCTCGAAATTTGTTTGGTTCAACGGAGTATTTATTAATCTATGTATAAGACTGTGATAAGCCGCTAATTTGTGTTGTATCGGATGGCAAGAAGTGTTATGTATAGTAATATCTGTAGTTGACGGTTTGTGGTAAATAGCAAAGTTACATTTATTGTTAATTCTAGTAATCGTTAAATCGAGAAAGTTAATACTATTATTTGTTTCCTGTTCCATTGTAAACTTAATATTTTGATGCAATGTATTTATATAATCAAATAAGGAATTTAATTGTTTATTTGTTCCTATGAAACCTAGTAATATGTCATCTACGTATCTATACCAAAATAATACATTTTGAAAAAGAGGATTTTTTGAAATAGAATTTTCAAGATGATCCATAAAAATCTCAGCTAATAACGGGCTTAATTAGACAAATAGCTATCAACAACGGATATAAAAGTAATATAATAGATAACATTTTAAATAAAAAACTCCGTACAAAAGCCATATCACAAGTTTACCCAATATTAAATAATAACACCCAAAAATTTAAAATGATAACGTTTATAGGCTCTTCAAGCACAAAAATTTGTAAATATTTAAGAAAGTTTGACATTAATACAGCGTTTAAAACTAATAACAATTTATCCAAATTTATAAAAAACAATAAGGATTTAACAAACAACAATAAAAAGTCAGGGGTCTATGAGTTAACCTGCGGTAGTTGCCCTATGACTTATATCGGACAGACAGGCAGATCGTTTGAAGTACGCGTCAAAGAACATTTTTCTTCATTTAGAAATAATAAAAGTGACTCTTCATATGCGTCTCATATCAATTCAACGAACCACATTTTTAACAAAGAATTTAAAATATTACATATAGAAAATAAGGGCAAAAAACTTAATTTATTAGAGTCACTGGAAATCAATAAAATCAAGAAAACTGACAAGATCTTAAATGATCAATTAGAAACAAATAATTCACCCTTACTTAATCTATTTATTTGATTTGCAGACAGTTACATAGTGTATAGTATTTTTGTATTTTTCCATAGAATTCTTTATCCCTGTAATATAATGTAAACCTTTAGTTTTATTACTTAAGAACAGTACATTTTTTTATAAACCGTAGCGAAAGTTTTGTATAGACATCCCGTAATAAAAAGCACCCATCCCTCTGACTATTTTGTAAAATAAAACATGTGTTTTTACTTGTTACTGTTTACTTGTGTTGAATATAAAAAATATTTTGTAAATAAGTTAGTTATATGTCTGACGAAGCCCAGGTTGGTGCGAAACGACTCGTTACAGTGATAATTAAAAAGTGAAATTCATAAAATTTGTTTTATTTTATCTTAATAGTTATAATGGAATTTCATCAAGTAAAGGCCGAAACAATCATATAATAAAAATCTGGTGTGAAGAACACAAATGCAGGTTCACTATTAATATTTTCTGTGAACGTGTCCGAATATATCCTATCCCCAGAGACGTAGATACGTATTTCGCTTTTCTACAAGCTCATCGGTACGCCCCTGCTGGAGAAAGGATATTTCCAGACACATTCACAGAAAAGAACCACCTCGCCCTATCCCAGTAATTATCCAGACCGAGCGCAGAAGTAAATTCGGCGCTACCTGTTGTCAGACAGCCGAAGTACCTCGCATACCGTCCACATAATTAATGTGAAGTAACGACGCCCTTCCAAAGGTTAGCACAGCCAAACTCTCTAGAAAACTGCATTTTGTTTGTGCCTTCACTCATACTACGGCTTAACCGCATGTGTAATGTATCAGAATAATTGAAACATACATGAGTAGGTAAACCCCACCAGTTTTGTATAACACAAAGGTATTTTTAATAATATAAAATATTATTAAAAATCTGGTGTGAAGAACACAAATGCAGGGCACAGCAGGGGCGTACCGATGAGCTTGTAGAAAAGCGAAATACGTATCTACGTCTCTGGGGATAGGATATATTCGGACATGTTCACAGAAAATATTAATAGTGAACCTGCATTTATGTTCTTCTCACCAGATTTTTAATAAAATTTTATATTATTAAAAATACCTTTGTATTATACAAAACTGGTGGGGTTTACCTACTCATGTATGTTTCAATTATTCTGATTTATTATTTATTATAATTTGCATTTAGCAGTACCTACATGTTATAAATGAATTGGCCCAACCTCTAGAAGATGATTTAAACTTATCTGTACTGGTTTAAAAGTAGATTTGTGGATTTCTTCGTCCATTTAAATTTTAAAATACCTAAAATAATGAATGATATTCCTCCGGGTTTGAAGGAATTTTCGGAATGTGTTTGACCGAAATATATTTTTTGAATAATACAATAGTTTGAAATAAGACTAATATATTTACAAGATAATTATTAATAAATTGAATCTTGGAGTTCCATTTTAATATAAATGTATGAATTTTAATAGTAAAGACCGAGAAACTAGCTAATACATGAATACACTCAGGTCTCGTTTTACGCCGATTTTTTTAATGCGAATTCAAATGTATGCGATTTTTAAATTAACGATTTTTTTTTAGAATTTTAACAGATTTTGAAATTTTAGATGTTTTTTTAAGCTTTTTTACCGTTTTTAAATTAAACCAAGTTTGCATCACTGATATAATCGTTATAGTTTGTTTTATTTTGTGTTTTTTCTATGCATAGGCGATACGTATGTATGAGTGTTGTGTGTGTATGTTATTAATAATAGGGAAATCCCCAGTTTGTTCTTCCAATAATAACTTATTATTGAAAGAACAAACTGGGGATTTCCCTTCTTAATAACTGGTTTTTTTTTAAATTAATTTTAACTGGTGTTTTTTTTAAATTAATTTTAAATTAAATTAAAAGATACGCATGTGTGTTGTGGGAATTGCCCTTTTTATTAGCTGGTTCATTTGTTTAATTACGGTGCAGTGAGTGAGTGATTCGAGTGCTTTAACATTTAAATTGAAATTGGGAAAAAGTAAGTGTAAAAATCATAAATTTTGGTGGCTTTTTTATTTGCTGAATGTTTGTTTATCATTTAGGATATACCTAACAATGGAAAAAAATAAAAAAAGGAGACAAACGATATCCCTGGAAACAAAAATTGAAATTTTAGATCGCATTTCAAAAGCAGCAAAATATACCGCACTTGGAAAGGAATATAAACAAGGGGAATCAACAATTCGAGCTATTAAAAAAAAATGAGATTTCAATAAGAAAATCCGTAATTTCAGGCACAAAACTAAGCACTAAATATTCTTCTTACTCAAGAGACACGTTAATTGAAAAAGTGGAAAAAGCTCTCGTTATATGGATTGAAGACTTAACGAAAAAGAAAATTCATGTTAGCGGATACATGATCACAGAAGAAACTTTAACATTTTATGAGACAATTAAAGATTCTGAACCGTCAATTTCTAGGCCAAATGATTTTACAGCAAGTAAAGGATGGATGACAAGATTTATTAAAAGAAATAACCTCCATAACATTCAAATTAGAGGTGAGGCAACTTCAGCAAATGAGAGCGCTTGCGCAGCTTACCCAGAAAAATTAAAAAAAATTATTGAAGATGGAGGATATTGCCCAGATCAGGTATTTAATGCTGATGAAACTGGTCTGTTTTGCAAAAAGATGCCAAGTCGAACCTACATTGCGAAATCAGAAAAACGAGGCAGTGGATTTAAAGCTTGCAAGGAAAGATTAATGTTTTTACTATGCAGTAATGCTTCAGGAGATAAAATGTTAAAGCCGCTAGTAGTAAATAGGTTTTTAAAGCCACGAGCTCTTAAAGGTAAGGATTTGACTCGTTTGCCAGTTCAAATTCTAAAGCATGGGTGACAACATCAATGTTTACTGAATTGTTTCAAAAATGCTTTGTACCAGAAGTTGAATCTTATATGAAGAAAAAAGGTCTTGAATTTAAAGTTTTGCTGATTGTAGACCATACACCCGGCCATCCTCATTTGGAACATCCAAACATTAAAGTCGAATTTTTTCCACCCAACACAACTAGCATTCTTCAGCCTTTAGATCAAGGAATAATTTCTACTTTTAAAAAATACTACATAAAAAGCACTTATCAATTCATTTTAAATAAACTTGAAAATGAATCACTTACGTTAAATGAAGTTTGGAAAAAATTTACAATTTTTAGATTGCATTATTCTGGCAGCATCAGCGATCTCTAAACTGCGACTGCAAACATTAAATACATGCTGGGAAACTACATGGCCAAAGTGTGTTGCTAGAAGTACTGGTGGGGAAATATCGACACTGACTAATGAAATTATAGATTTAGCTCATCAAATTGGAGGAGATGGATTTGACTCGCTAAACCACGATGATTTAGAAGAACTTTTAGCTGAAGAACCATTAACTGATAACGACGTTATTAGTTTAGTTATTGGAACTGAGAAAAACGTGGATAGTGAAGACAGTGATTCCGAAGAAATTGTTGAACACTTCACTTCAAAAAAAATTGGTGATATCCTCAGCACAGTTAATGCTTTACAAAATCAAATTCTTAATATGGATCCAGATACGGAAAGGGAATTAAAGATTCAACGCGGACTGACTGATCTGTTTTCCGGATATCAAGAGTTGCATAAGCAACTTAAAAATTGAAAATCGCAAAGTTTGATGACAAATTATTTTGCAAGAAAAGAAACAATTGAAGCCCCTAAAAATTCTTTGTTCTCGTCCCCTATTCACGAGATAAATTCTAGTGATGAAAATGATATTTTACCATATGATGACAATATGATTGATATCATCTAGTGATGAAAGTGACGTTGAACCAATTCCAAAACGATGCAGACAATTATTCAGTGATTCAGATTAATCATACATATTTACAGAATTTCCTTAAAAAATGTTTTAGCTTATTTTTTGGATCATTTTCTGTTTTTTTTTTTTATAATTAATGAATTAATATTATATTTTTGTTTATTTTTTTTTTAAACGTGTTTTGCTTTTATAGTTGAAGTAAATGAAATAAATATATTTTTGTTGATTTTTCTATGCGATTTTGTTTTGATTTCTTAATTAAAATTTGAATTTATGCGGTTTTTCAGAATTTTGGAACGAACCATTAGTTTTTATATGAAGCTAGAGTATCGTTTTATGCGAATTCAATTTATGCGATTTTTTTTGGAACGCATCTATCGCATAAAACGAGATCTGAGTGTATATTCTTGAAACGAGATCGCTGAGATTTGGGTTGGAATTGATTATTGTTTTTACTTATTTTTACAATAAAAGTTGTGTCCCCACCAGTTACAAGGGAGGGAGAAAACAACTAAAATAATTATAATGAAATTGCGATGCAAATACTTTACCCTTCTTCAAGGAAGGGTAGTCAACGTCTTAAACAGATTAAAATAAACAATATGCACATGAACCCTTAACTATTATACTGGGAAATAAAATAAATATCAAATACTAAACAAATAATACAATTGTTACAGGTATTTAATGGCATGTACCGAGTACATAAATTACAATAAACAGCAAGTGTGCTAGAGATAAAAACAGTCTTCGAAGAATAGAGTAAAAATGCAATAAACCGAAATCTCTAAACTTTATCGAATAAATATGATTACATTGTAACATTCAATATAATAAATACAATAAATGAAATATAACAATAAAACCTATTCTATTATATAGGTTTACATCTGCAAATGAATGAATTTACAAGAAGGATTATTCCTGTACTCAGTAAAAGTTTTATGACCGTAGGAAGCAAGACAATGCATAAGCATTATAATACCTGACCACTTATAATAATTAACAAATTGGATACTTGGGAAACTCCAAGATCTTTCTATTTAGTTTACATTTACAAATAGTATAAAATTAAAATCTATGATTGAATACGTAACATAAATGCAACTAAATCTATTTGATTATAGGTTACGTACAATTTGTCCATTAACCGTGATTAGCCTCAGCGTTGTTGTTTAAATCGTTGATTTGCTTTGTACATGCGCCATTTTATTTTGAGCAACTTGTGCTGAAACGGAGCGAACTTTTGAGCAAACTATTTTAACGCTACAAAAGATGGCGACCGCTCCGTAAACCTGTTGAAATAAATCATGAAAATAGCCGTTGTTCACAAGAATTTTTTGGAACAGTTCCATCTGGTGAACGCAACCAATGTCTCCTGACTGTGTTCAGTGACAAATACTTTCTTCTATTTACCAAAAGCAAGGACCAACATTTTTCCAATCTCCATAATGTGTGGAAGCATTGATTCACTTGTAATTTTTTTTTCGGATTCACACGAGCTTATATTAATTCTATTATCATTATTTCTCAGCTGGTTCTGTGTTTATATACGGGGTGTATTTTTTAACTTGCAATTTTTATAGAATTTCGGAATTATAATTATAACGAATAACATATCTGCGAAGATTTCAAATTCACTTCATTATATTAAAAAAAGGGTCATGAACAAAATACTTTCAGTTGTAAGTCGACTCAGATGAACCACAAAAACGTTGTCTTGATATCGATGACCGGGCAAGAACGAGATGGCCTTTATTTTCTAGCCTCGTTGAAAACTTGGTTTAACGGATTTTCTCCACGTTTTCGAAATATTTTAAACCCCAGCTCTGAACAAACGTTTAATTTGCCTTCTTATTTCAATTTCTCACACAACGCTCTAATTTAATCTGCCAACATGCGTTAATTTTCAAAATACTAGGACAATTTCATGTTCTTAATATAAATTGCACTTAAAATAAAGATATATTCAAACTAAGGGATGTAATATAGGAGATAGTGTAAGTACCAATAGCAGATGATGAAATCTTAAAGAAGTGATTAAATTTCGCTTAAAATTAACGATGCATTACAAAATACATAGTAATATAAAATACAATAACAAAAACTTTACATTCATCAAACGTAGTGAAGGTTGGTGGTGCATTCTCTTAGAAGCATCGCCAATGAATCGAAATGAATATCAAGGGAGGTATTCGATAAAGTATTATAATAGGTACAGATTCTGTAAAGAGGTGATTTAAACATCATATCTGTATTCGGTTTATTACATCATTGACCTGTAGCCCAGGCGAGAGACAATAAAGTTAAGTTATTCTAAGAGTTTTAGCGAGTCCAAACGATGGTTAACCAGGTCATATAAAAATTTCGTACTTTATGACAAAGTTCCAGAGAATCAACTTTATATAAATTGAGCAACACAGTATGGCTAAAATTCAGAACAGGATACTCAGAATTGTCTTATAAAGTATAAATATTTCAGGAAACGTCTAGAAATTGTTCAATCGCATTAATACGACGATTGTAGATTGGTGGAGTACGCATCACCAAAATGCGCACTCCAGCTTAGAGCGCACAAATGAAAAATACAATGGTAAGATAGAGGTGAACATGTAAAATTACTTGTAGTTTTTACAATGGAGCCTAACATCCGTAAAGGCGAATCAGTGATGGTGTCGATATGTCCAGCAAATGTAAGTTGAAAGTCAAAGATTATGCCCAAATCTCTCATAGATTGTGTACATTGAATAACTGCTCTGTCATAAGTAATATTATTAATTTTACGGGAGAAGCTCATACATCTACACTTAGCGACGTTCATAGTTAATTTGTTTTTGGAGCACCAGATCTGTACTACCTCAATCTCATTCTGAAGCGATATGCAATTGCCGATGGTGTTTATTGTAGCATATAATTTTAAATCATCTACAAAGAGCAACCTTGGACTATTCAGTTCAAGAGCCAAGTCGTTAAATAAATAAGAGAAACAATAAAGGGCCTAAATTAGTTCCTGGAGGAACACCTTAAGTTGGCGAAAAGCTATTGGAAAGATGAGCCCTATAAACTACATAATGATTACGATTGGTAAGGTATTATTTGGAGAATGTAACCAGTGACAGGGAAAAGCCAAGAGCATCGAGCTTAAGAGTGGATAATGATGAATATTGTGGAAAGTTTTTATCATATCGGTGTAAAAAATGCCTTACCGATTTTCTTCTCAAGAGTATGCGGACATGCATTTTGTGTATGGCTACTGTAACGGCAGTGCACGTCAAGCAGTTATTGAATACCGACATCGGTTTTCCGATAGGCGCATTCCTTATTACAGAACGTTTCTGGAAGTACACAGACAATTTCGGGAATGCGGACTGCGTGATTATCTTTTCGACCGAGGAGTAAATTTGCCAGTAGACTTAGAGGAAGGAACAGTAGCTATTGCTACAAGGGATCCAACTCTCAGTGTACGTCGAATCGCTAGACAACTAGGAGTGCCACGAACGACAGTTTCGCGAATTTTAAAACGTGAGGGCTCATATCCATATAACTATCACAGGCGACACAGTTTGCTTGAGGCAGACCAGTATGCTCGTCTAGTTTATTCTACCTGGATGTTAAGACAATCACGGCTTCATTTTAATTTCTGCAGAACAGTCCTCTGGACAGATGAATCTACGTTCACGAGAAGTGATATTACAAATCTGAGAAACCTGCACAGGTGGTTATCAGAAAATCCATCTAAATTTCAACATTAATTTTCTATTAACGCTTGGGCGGCCCTAATCGATGACTTGTTGATTGGTCCTGTCGTTCTTCTTGGGAGGTTAACTGCGGACAATTACCTTCAATTTCTTATTGAGGAAATGCCAGGTCATTAGAGGCTGTCCCACTGAATGTTCGACGAGACATGTGGTTTCACATGGATGGGGCACCACCACATTTCGGAATCGCTGTCCGAAATTGGCTTAACGTCAATTATCCAAGATGGATTAGTCGAGGTGGTCCTGTTGCATGGCCACCCAGATCACCCGATCTTAATCCCCTTGACTTTTATTTATGGGGGTACATACATGAAAAATTTAGTTAATTGAACTTTTTTAAATAAAATCAGTTTTTATTGACTTTGGGATTACATTTTATTTCATGATCTGACAATCACATTCATAGATCTGTAACTTTGAAACAAATAAAAATGGATATATAAGTTTTGCGTTTTTATTACTTGAAATGAAGTCTACTTTACACTCCTAAAATTTGAACATACCGACACGGGACACTTGTATAATAATAAAGACCAACAAAACAAAATGTTTTTTTCATAACGAAACGAAAAATATCACTGTTATAAATACCTGAATTACTGCAGGCCATATTATATAAAGCCAGGGCCGCGTCGTCCTCCGATAAAAAATCCCAGAGTCCGTCGCAGGCAAGAATTAGGAAATCTTCACTGCCGGTCAACGTAATTTCTTGTATATCCGGCATCGCTGTTACATAAGCTTTGTACTCTGCATCACCTAGCAGAAATTTAGTTATTTAACGCTAAAGAAAATTTTTACAGCATGTTCAGTGTTAGAGTAGTAATATTACCTATTGCTCTGGAAACTGTTAATTGTCCATTTACTCTCCACGTCCCCCAATAAAGAACAACACCTCCTTGCTATTCTATTCTATTTTTCTCATCCTAAAATTAGAAAAAAAAAGTTCAACAAAGATATATCTCTTTCTATAAGACTACTAGTTAAAAAAACCTGTGCATCATATCTTTATTTTTTACACCTCTCTTCCAGATTTTTCATTAATTGCTCTTGAAAAGTATGGAATAAATCAAACATGAAATAAGGAATTCTCGAATTTACACCTATATCTTACGCTCAAGGCTTAGTAATTGGAGATTAGTTATTTCCAACGCCAAAAAAAAACAATACTTTCTTGATACTTAAATTTGTTTTTATTTAGTCTGAGTTCGACAATTTGCATACTTTTGGCTGTTTATTGTATTTTGTGAGTTTGTAATTGGATATAACGTGACATAAAGAAAAATAATGTGTCTTAGATTAACTCATTGTGTACAGTAGTAAGAACTCATAAAATTGTTTATTAGATTTACTTCACAAGAAACTAGTTAATTATTTTGTACCAAGGCTTGTCATGCATTGTACATATATTAGATTAATATCCACGTGTGAGCCTAAATATGTTATTGAGAGAACTTGCTGTTTAGAAACCTCATAAAAGTGTATATAAACCTATATTCTGGTATTAAGAAAGTAAATAATAGATTTGTTCCAACTCGCTAAGAAAACCGTACAGCATTCTTCATTTCCGACCGCCCATAGATCGATACCGAAAGTGTTCCAAGTAAATTCTGATCTTACACAAACCATTCACGGGATGGTCAAAACAGACAGATTAAAGCATATACTGTTTGTACCGACATGGGCATTACATACTTCATCCTGTGAGAACTACAGTTGGCAATGGCAATATCACAGAACAAAATTAATTATATCAATTATTACTATTGGTAATACTACAATATAGATTGATAACCAAACGATCAGAAATACGTTCAAATTTCATTATAATTATCACCTGTCCAAAAGCAGTACAAAACTAACGCTTGCGCATGGAACGATCACCAAACAATACGCATACCATAAACCGGTAGTTGGAACAAACCTAAAATTGCATGGAATAAAATAATTATGCTGTGTGGCAAAATATACCCAGCCAATTTCATTTGAAATAAAAAATGATACAGCGCAAAAGAAACAATTTTAGTTTATGAAAACGATTTATTAAAACATGTACAATTATTCATGAAAATCGACATGGAGTAAATGACCGCCAGGGCAAGCAAAACAATCACCAACTCTACTTTGAGCTTCCAGGATATTTATTATATTATTATGTTATTATCAAGTGTCTCGGATATGTATTGGGTAATGGTAGTTAAGTTGGTGACAGTGGATCGTCTGACCACAAAACCATGTTGAACATGAGATAAGTTTGATCTGAGCATGAATGATATTATATAAAGAAGATTCATATACTTTGGCTACGTTGTTATTAATAGCTACAAGTCTATATTTTCACAACAGAGTGACTATCACCTTTCTTGTAAACAGGAGTAAGTGTAGTGAACTTCCAGATATCGGGGAATGTACAAATCTTGAGCGATAAATTGAATAAACAGCTTAGCGGGTTAGAAAGAACAGTTAAATGAAGGCATGCTATCATGAGAAGTATGTTACGTACATACAAAATTCAAATGAAAATTCAAATACAGGGCGGTATAAACTAAGCGTAAAAATAAAATGAAGCAATATTATGCTGCAAAATCTCTGTAGAATCAGTAAGTCAGAAAGGCTAACAACATGTATTCTATAGTATTTTACTACATCAAGGGAAAATTTGCCTTACTGTAATGTTAATATACAGTGTTAGTTAAAAGTATGGAGATGGCGATTTATTGTCGTTAATATTAATTTTAGGGATTTATGTTCAATATAAAACTTTGTTAGGATATTTTGATCTACATTTGAGAATATTTGATTTCTTTTTTTCTTCAATTGTTTTTTAGTTACGCCCGTCCGCGCATTTTTTTTAAATGGGAACTAGTAAATTTTACTCTACCATTCGATAGAGATTTTTTTCTCTTTACAATAATATTTTTGTTTTTTTTAAATTCATTTTAATAACTTTTTTACAAGAAAAATTAAACAAATTAATAAAAAAGTAAATTAAAGTAAGTGTTCAAATTGTCGTCCATTAGTAATTTGACAATGACCCAATCGATTTACAAAACCCCGAACAGAGTTCTCTAAGAAATCTCGGGGAATTTCTTGTATCGTTCTGGTAATTCGGATTTGTAAATCTTCGACGTTATCGGGCTTTTCTTTGTAAACTGTTTTTTACGTATCCCCAAAGAAAAAAATCTAAAGTACTTAAATCTGGCGAACGGGCTGGCCATTCATTGGTTCGTCGTCTTCCAATCCATCTGTGGGGAAAAGCGTTGTCCAGATATTGACAAACATTTTCACCTTAATGTGGTGGGGCACCATCTTGCTGGAACCAGATACTGTCATTGGGCAGGTGTTCATTGTTTTCATGAGGATAGAGCGTAGCACAAGCAGGTATTATTTCATTTTGCAATAACTGCAAATACAGAGCCGAAGTTAAATTGCCATTGATGAAAAAGGGACCGATAATATGACCGCCTAGAATGCCAACCCAAACATTAACCTTTTGGGGTACTGAGTATGGTGCTCCAAAAACCAAGAGGGATTTTCCGATGACCAGTATCTGCAGTTATGTCTGTTTACTTCACCGGTAAGGCAAAAAGTAGCTTCGTCTGAGAAAAGATTATTATTGACAAAATTTTCATTATTATTGCAAATATTTAACATTTCTTCAGAAAATTGTAATCTCCTATCAAAATAATCTTCCATTAACTCGTGTACAAGGTGTACCTTATAAGGTTTATACTTTTCACTTTTTAAAAACGACACGATCGATGACTGTGAAATATTGAAATTGACCGCTAATTGATTGGTTGGTAAATGGGGATATTCAGATACAGCCAATAAAATATCCAGTTTGTTATCATCGCTTTTTGCTGTTCTAGGTCTACCACTCCTTGGCAAATCTTTAACGCTACCGGTTTGTTCAAAGCGTCTTAAAGTTTTACCAACAACGGATTTAGAAATTGGATTTCTATTTGGATGCGTATCATTAAATAAATTACTAACGTCTTGTAAACTTCTGCGTCTATCTCAATAACCCAACATCATAAGTATTTCAATTCGTTCATGTTCACTTAAACTCGCCATTGTTAATATTAACAGCAACAAATTGCACAAATGAATTATTTCTGTTAAAGATTTGACGTACACAATAACCACTGATAAAATTATGTCGCTCGAGTTTGTTTATCGCTACGCTTCTGTCTATCTGCGATGTACCGAACATCTGTTAAACACATGAACCGGCTTTTTCTTAAGAGTTTTTAAAATGAATTTTAAAAAACAAAAAAAATTTGTAAAGAGAAAAAAATCTCTATCGAATGGTAGAGTAAAATTTACTAGTTCCCATTAAAAAAAGAATGCGCGGACAGGCGTAACTAAAAAACAATTGAAGAAAAAAAATTCTAGTATTCTCAAATGTAGATCAAAATATCCTAACAAACTTTTATATTGAACAAAAATCCCTAAAATGAATATTAACGACAATAAATCGCCGTCTCCATACTTTTAACTAACCCTGTTTGTTTCAATGCATATTTCACAGAGACTAGAGAGACGAAATTTTTTACAAATAAACAAATCAGATACGTTCCCTAATATCGTTGGCAAGAACTCGTAAAAAATACACTGCATAATGATTCGCATTGCCCCATTTATTTTACCTTATGCTACAAGACGAGGAATTAGCTCCAAAGTTGCAGTGGCACATCTCCGACAGAAATGTAAATGCAAAAGAGGGGAAACTCAACTGACTGCCCGCCAACGAACCACCTTTTCGGTTCCCTTCATTCGCTCTCGGAATGATCACGCCGCCCGGAATAAAAAGTAGGTCAATTGTGTTCATCGATTCCCTTTGTTCCTCCTGTCGAAGTTTAATACACCTCAGATGAACGCCATGTAATGCGTATTTGTACGTGTGTGCTTTGTCGGTTTGAGTACGGGAAATATTTTCGGCAACGAGATTCTCAGGAAGTAATGAGTGCTGTGTGGGGATTATTTATACAAACAGGGGAATTGAATTTGCAAAATGGTGGCCCTAGATGTTAAACACCTGTGAGCTCATAACATTAAGCTTTGATAATTCGATTTGCGTTGAAGGCAGAAATTGATGTGACAGTAAAGAATACGGATTACCAGACATCTCGCGTATTAAAAATATAAACAAAATAGCTGCAATATTCGATTATATGATGAACTAAGTTACGAATGGATTAGTTTTTTCTTTCTATTAACGAATTCTAATCACATTCATTTTCTTTAAATTAATCTTCAATCTATATCATTACCAACGATCTTGGTTGTATGATTTATTTATAAATTCCGTGAAAATATTTATAAAAAAGTTTATTTATGTCGATTCCAATAGAGGAACCATAAACTGAAAACATGTGTAATGTATACATTGAAAATAATAATATAAAATAAAACAATAACTTTGTTATACCACTTTATTCACATGTAATGGTGACCGCGGTTTCGACATACAATGTCATTATTAAACTGCAAAAGTTACAGGCCTACATAGATCTTATAAATGACACAAAAATATATGGGGGTGGTTTATGATGTTATTTAAAATTACTACTATATACTTAACTATTATATACAACATTGGAAAAGAGGTGTATATATATATAAGATCCAACTGGTATAATATAATAAATTATATATACAGTAAAACCTCTAATTATGGACACCTCCGACAATCGGACACCTCTAAAAAATGGACATTTTTTGTGGTACGAAATTTTATAATGGGTTTTCTTAACAATAGTCACTCCTAATATTGGACCCTCCATAAATCAGACGCGGACACCCCTTATTTCACCGAAGCAATAAAACATCTGTAAATATATCTCTTAATTAAGGACAGACAAGACGGGCGGCGCCGAATAAAATTTTGCAATTATGTCTGTATGTATGTACTTTTATTGCTGCACACGTGGAGGTATATCTACTCGGGTTTTTCCCATAATACATATGTATGTACAAAGTGCACACGTGGAAGTATATCTACTCGGGTTTTCCCATAATACAAAGGAACGACGGTTTACCACTGGCCTACTCGTCAGGTGATAAGTGGAGTGATATTTTGAATCAGTTTGAACTAGCCTTTGATAGTGTCAACATGGATTCTAGTAAAAGAAAGCGGTTAACAATCCAAGATAAAATTGATATTATTGTGGTTAGTGAGCAGCAAAGCTTAAGTGTTCGAAAGCTCGCGGAAAAGTTTGGTGTCGGAAAGTCGCAAATTAGTGATATAGTGAAAAACAAAAGTGAAATAAAAGAACTTTTCGAGAAAAATGGAAACCTAGCTCAAAAAAGGAAGTTTCCAAAAACTAGTGGTTTAGCAATCGACGGAGCAGTGTTCAACTGGTTCTGTAAGGAGCGAAACAAAAATATTCCCATGTCAGGACCCCTACTCAAAGAAAAGGCGCTGGAAGTAGCACAAAGTTTACAACTCACCGAATTCAAAGCGTCTAATGGTTGGTTGGAGAAATTTTGTCAAAGACATAAAATATCATTTAAAAGTGTGTGTGGTGAATCTGCCTATGTAAACATGCAAAATGTAGACGATTGGAAAGTCAAGTTGCAATCAATATGCAAAGATTACTCTCCGAAAGATATTTTTAATGCTGATGAAACCGGTTTATTTTTCCGCGCCCTTCCGACAAAAACATTTGCGTTAAGAAGTGATAAATGTGCCGGAGGAAAATCTGCAAAAGAACGACTAACTATATTGTTGTGTTCAAATATGGAGGGTGATAAGGAAAGACCGTTAGTCATCGGTTAAAGTAAGAAACCTAGATGTTTTAAAGGAGCTCATGTGGATAAGTTGCCGATAGGATGGATATCTAACAAAAAAGCGTGGATGACTTTGGATATTATGTCAGCTTGGTTAAAGAACTTTGATAACAAGATGAAGAAAGAAAAAAGGCATGTAATTTTGTTTCTTGATAATGCCACTTCTCATCCGAAGATTTCATTGGAAAACGTAAAATTGGTTTTTCTGCCTCCAAATACTACCTCGCATTGTCAACCTATGGACCAGGGTGTGATTCAAAACTTTAAGGTAATTTACCGGAGCATGCTTGTAAAAAGGCTTTTGGCGTTAATGGATACTGAAAATTCACTAGAAATGGTAGAAAAAAACATTACGGTAGTCACTGCATTAATATGGATATCAGCTGCTTGGAAAAAACTCTCGTCTGTGACCGTAAGAAACTGTTTTCAAAACTGCGGATTCAATCAAAGTGACAGTGATCGAAGTGCAGAGTGCGATATAGAAGATAATATAACATTAGCATTTTTAGTTCCCAATTTTAACATCACTAATTTAGATTTAAGCACATACGCATTAATTGATAATGAGTTATTTACTGAAAATCCTAATGTTTCCATTGTAGATTGTATCGATGAAATTACTGATATCAGTGATGAAATGGAAAATGAGATTGTAGAGTAATTTGTAACTAGTATATCAAATATTTCAGTACCCCAACAAAAATTAAAAGATCTTGAGAAGTATTTCTTAAGCACTAACAGTTTTAACATTGCTAACAATACTTCTCAAGCTCTTCTTGAATGTGAATCTGAGATATTTAAACATAAAATGAAAAAAGCAAGACAAACAACAATTAATGATTATTTCAAGTAAAATCTAGCATCAAATATGTATGTATGTATGTGTATTAAGTATTGCAAATTTTTTTCGACTTTCGTCTTATTATGTGTGATTAAATTGATATGAGAATTTTTTTTTTTCGTTTTTTTTTTCCACCTCCAGATTTTGGACACCTCCATATATTGGACATTTTAAGATTCCCCGTCAGTGTCCATTATAAGGAGGTTATACTGTATATAAATAATAAAATAAAATATATATATATATAAATAAAATATATATAAATATAAATATATATAAATATAAATATAAAATATATATAAATAATAAAATAAAATAAAACAATAACTTTGTTATACCACTTTATTCACATGTAATGGTGACCGCGGTTTCGACATACAATGTCATTATCAAACTGCAAAAGTTACAGGCCTACATAGATCTTATAAATGACACAAAAATATATGGGGGTGGTTTATGATGTTATTTAAAATTACTACTATATACTTAACTATTATATACAACATTGAAAAAGAGGTGTATATATATAAGATCCAACTGGTCGTTAAGAACAATATCTATTGTGTTGCTTCCGCTTTTAAAAATTTCAAGTGACTCTAAAAGATTTAATTTACGACCTTTCTCGGCCAAATGCAATATTTTATGATGACCAAATGTATGCCTTTCTGTAATAAGATGGTTTGCGAATGTTGAATCTGTCTTCTTTAGTTTATATGACCTCATGTGTTCTTTTACCCGTATAATAAAACTTCTACCAGTCTTGACTATATATGTATACACTTTTACAATCATTACAATATAATTTGTACACTCCTGATTTATTATTGATATCTGTTTTAGGTTGTGCGTTAAAAATGAAATTACTTGTTTTTACATATGGTTTGTAAGCTATACTAACATTACTATTATTTTTTGAAATTATATTTCCAATTTGCTCGCTTATTTTACCGAAGTAAGTTAACGAGACAAATTGTTTCAAATTAGCACTATCTTTAGGATATACTAAACTAAGGGCCACTGGTAACTATTTTTTCTTTAGTATACTGTCCATTACGCTACTTTTATAACTATTGTTTACCGCTATTTGTTTTATAGTATTGATTTCACGAACAAAAGATTCATTAGACAAAGGAATATTTAATGCTCTATGTATCATAGAATTAAAAAATGAATGTTTGTGTGTCTTAGGGTGTAGTGAATCTTTGGGAATAATGCAATCAGTGAAAGTAGGTTTACGATATATATCAAATTTTAAGCTCTGATCTAATTTGTTTAATTTTAAATCCGGGAAGTTAATACTGTTATTCTCTTCTATTTCTACTATAAAATTGATATTAGAATGGATTGAATTTATGTAGTTCAGAAATGTTTGTAGTTGTCTATGAGTACCCTTAAAGCAAGCTAGAATGTCGTCTACATACCGATACCAAAATTTAATATGTTTTTTACCTAGTTGTGATGAAAGAATTTTTTCTGTAATATGCTTCATGAAAATTTCAGCTAATAGAGGACTTAGAGGTGAGCCCATTCCTAGACCTCCTGTTTGTTTGTAGAATTTGTTGTTTAAATGTAAAGTAATTGGTGGTTGGTAATATTAACTAAAGGTGATTATGAAAATAAAGTTAAGAAATTTATAGACGACAATACTATCATAGAATTGAAAAATGATCCCACTAAACAGTATCAGGCAGAAATTAAAGAATGTGTAAAAAATTGTAATGCAGTAATCTCAAACACAGATAAGTACAAACTTTTCCATATGAATCCTTCCCCCCCTAAATTATACGGTTTAGTAAAAATTCACAAAGAGGAAGCACCCAACGGACCAGTTGTTTCGTTTATTTCTTGCCCCAATAAAAAAATTAGCCGAAAAATTAAACATAATAATTAGACAATATACCGAATTTACAGATAGCTCTTCCATAAAAAACGCAATACAGTTAAACAGCTAAATTAAAAGATTGTAATATACAAAAGACAGAAATCCTGGTATCATTTGATGTTTCCAACATGTTTTCAAAAATGCCACATAAGGAATGCTTAAGGTTAACAGAAAACATATTAGTAAAGAAAAATACAAACCCGGTTGTTATACACGAAATCATATCTCTAACGGAGTTAGTCACCAACCAAAGTTACTTTACATTTAACAACAAATTCTACAAACAAACAGAAGGTCTGGCAATGGGCTCACCTCTAAGTCCTCTATTAGCTGAAATTTTCAACACACAACTAGGTAAAAAACATATTAAAGTTTGGTATCGGTATATAGACGACATCCTAGCTTGGTTTAAGGGTATTCATAGACAACTACAAACATTCCTGAACTACATAAATTCAATCCATTCTAATATCAATTTTACAGTATAAATAGAAGAGAATAACAGTATTAACTTCCTGGATTTAAAATTAAACAAATTAGATCAGAGCTTAAAATTTGATATATATCGTAAACCTACTTTCACTGATTGCATTATTCCCAAAGATTCACTACACCCTAAGACACACAAACATTCATTTTTTAATTCTGTGATACATAGAGCATTAAATATTCCTTTGTCTAATGAATCTTTTGTTCGTGAAATCAATACTATAAAACAAATAGCGGTAAACAATAGTTGTAAAAGTAGCGTAATTGACAGTATACTAAAGAAAAAACAGTTACAAGTGGCCCTTAGTTTAGTATATCCTAAAGATAGTGCTAATTTGAAACAATTTGTCTCGTTAACTTACTTCGGTAAAATAAGCGAGCAAATTGGAAATATAATTTCAAAAAATAATAGTAAGGTTAGTATAGCTTACAAACCATATGTAAAAACAAGTAATTTCATTTTTAACGCAAAACCTAAAACAAATATCAATAACAAATCAGGAGTGTATAAGTTATATTGTAATGATTGCAAAAGTGTATATATAGGTCAGACTGGTCGAAGTTTTATTATACGGGAAAAAGAACACAGGAGGTCATATAAACTAAAGAAAACAGATTCAACATTCGCAAACCATCTTTTACAGAAAGACATACATTCGGTCACCGTAAAAAACAGTTACAAGTGGCCCTTAGTTTAGTATATCGTAAAGATAGTGCTAATTTGAAACAATTTGTCTCGTTATCTTACTTTGGTAAAATAAGCGAGTAAATTGGAAATATAACTTCAAAAAATAATAGTAATGTTAGTAGGTATAGCTTACAAACCATATGTAAAAATAAGTAATTTCATTTTTAACGCAAAACCTAAAACAAATGTATGGCCAAACAATATTGTTTGATACAAAAGTATTTTTAATAATATAAAAAATATTATTAAAAATGGGGTGTGAAGAACACAATACAAGTTCTTTTATGTATTTTTGAATGTATCTTCTCCAAAGACGTAGATACGTATTTCACATTTCTACATGATTGTCAATACGCCCCTGTTGGAGAAGACACATTCAAACAAACATAACTACGTTACTATCTAGCTGAAATTATTCAGACAGAGCGTGAAGGAATATTCAGCGCTGTCTGCATAACAAGAGCCGAAGCAGACGTGTTTTCTATAGTCGGTAACACCCGTATCTATAGAAAACTGTATTCTCGTGTCTTCACTACTTGTTCGGCGTTAAACCGAATGTATATAACAACATAATTTGAAACATACTTGAGTGGGTACAACCCACCAATTTTGTATAATACAAAAGTATTTTTAATAATATAAAAAATATTATTAAAAATGGGGTGTGAAGAACACAATACAAGTTCTTTTATGTATTTTTGAATGTATCTTCTCCAAAGACGTAGATACGTATTTCACATTTCTACATGATTGTCAATACGCCCCTGTTGGAGAAGACACATTCAAACAAACATAACTACGTTACTATCTAGCTGAAATTATTCAGACAGAGCGTGAAGGAATATTCAGCGCTGTCTGCATAACAAGAGCCGAAGCAGACGTGTTTTCTATAGTCGGTAACAACCGTATCTATAGAAAACTGTATTCTCGTGTCTTCACTACTTGTTCGGCGTTAAACCGAATGTATATAACAACATAACAACAGGGGCGTATTGACAAGCATGTAGAAATGTGAAATACGTATCTACGTCTTTGGAGAAGATACATTCAAAAATACATAAAAGAACTTGTATTGTGTTCTTCACACCCCATTTTTAATAATATTTTTTATATTATTAAAAATACTTTTGTATTATACAAAATTGGTGGGTTGTACCCACTCAAGTATGTTTCAAATTATGTTGTTATATACATTCGGTTTAACGCCGAACAAGTAGTGAAGACACGAGAATACAGTTTTCTATAGATACGGTTGTTACCGACTATAGAAAACACGTCTGCTTCGGCTCTTGTTATGCAGACAGCGCTGAATATTCCTTCACGCTCTGTCTGAATAATTTCAGCTAGATAGTAACGTAGTTATGTTTGTTTGAATGTGTCTTCTCCAACAGGGGCGTATTGACAATCATGTAGAAATGTGAAATACGTATCTACGTCTTTGGAGAAGATACATTCAAAAATACATAAAAGAACTTGTATTGTGTTCTTCACACCCCATTTTTAATAATATTTTTTATATTATTAAAAATACTTTTGTATTATACAAAATTGGTGGGTTGTACCCACTCAAGTATGTTTCAAATTATGTTGCAATATTGTTTGTATGGCGTGTTGTATGGCGAAACAATATTGTAGTGGTATTTACAATAAAAGAATTTTTGAAACTAGAAGTTTAATTACTTATTTCTTAGCGTTATAATGAAGTTTCAACAGGTATCTCCTTCGTCAATTAACTACCTAAAACAGATATCAATAAAAAATCAGGAGTGTACAAATTATATTGTAATGATTGTAAAAGTGTATATACCGGGTGTTTCAAATTCGACTCTCACCATTGTGACCTCGGTAACGGTAAGAGATACAGGGTGGCTTAAATTAGGGCAAAGTTGCGTATCGGCGAGTCCAATAATTTTACGTTTTAAAATTAAAGTTATCTTGGCTACTTCCGGAAATTTGGCGGAAAAACTGAATTATCCGGTTTTCGTTTTTATTTTTGTACGACTTTATTTCAAAAGTTAGCCAAAATCTATAAATAGATCCTCATTGGAACTTTTTGGGCTTCATCTTTTGGCAAGGTCAAAAATCCCTTACGACGTTTCGTTTTTCTCAAACCATCATCAATTTTATTTTTTCTTATAGGCGCCATATTGGGTTTTTGCAGTTATGAATAGCCCGTTTTATTACTTTTTTAATGATGTATCACAAGTTACGCTTGTATTTCCTCAAATCCAAAATATTGAAGAAAAACTTTTATACCAAAGTAAGCTTTGATTTTTTTCAATCTGTCACATGTAAATGACATTTTGATACATTGTGAATCTCTGTGTAGTTCAAAATGGAGTTTACCAATGAAGAAAAACGAGATATGGTGAAAATTTATTACACAAACGATAGAAACGGTGTCAAGACATCGGCAATGTATTTGAACATGTATCCCGAAAGACGACAACCTCATCGAACTTTGTTTAAATTATTGGATAGAAATCTCGCTGAGTTTGGTTCGTTTGAAAAACAAAGACAAAAATATGGAGACAGAATGGATGAGGAAACTAAGGACAATTTAGTCAATGAGGTAAAATTGACGTTAAATTATCGTATACTTTTCAATAAAAGTAGATATTTTGCAGATAAATATGAACCCGGGCAAATCCACACGCCAAGTTTACTCCGATGTAGATGCTTCTTCTCATACGAGTGCTTGGAGACACCTTAAAAAAAAGTGGTTTCAAATGCTACAAAATTCACATATCACAAAAATTACATCCAGGTGATTCCGAAAGGCGATTACAATTTTGTGGTTGGCTACAAAGGAGACCCGATTTTCCAGCTTTCCTTGAAAATGTGGTTTGGACAGATGAAAGCACTTTTACGAATTGTGGAATATTCAGTCGGAACAATGAACACACCTGGAGCGTAAACAACCCTAGGCAATTTCGAGAAATTCGGCCGCAAGTTCGATTCAGTCTTAACGTGTGGGCAGGTATTTATAAAGACAAAATTTTGGGGCCTCATTTCTTTAACGGCACTCTGAATGGAGAAACTTATCATCAGTTTTTGGCGACAACTCTCGAAGACTATTTAGATAACTTACCTTTGATCCACTACAACAGCATCTGGTTTCAACACGATGGTGCTCCACCTCACAACTCAAGACTGGTATCTGATGATCTTACCGAAAGGTTTGGTGACAGATGGATCGGGAATAATAGACCAGTAAGATGGCCAGCCAGGTCTCCAGATCTTAGTGTCCTCGACATATTTTTATGGGGTACACTTAAAAATAGAATTTACGGGCGGGGTGAGTACCAAAATATCGAGGAGCTCCGAATCAACATCATTAGGGAGTTTGGTAGATTACGGAGACGGGAAATACATCGCGCAGTGCACAACATAGAGAGAAGAGTAGAGTTCTGCTTGGAGAATCACGGAGGACATTTTGAGCATCTGTTGTAATTATTATTTTTATTTAGTCATTATTATTATGGTTAGTTTTTTCAATGTATTTTGAGGTCTCTCCTCTCATCTATCTACTTTTATTGAAAATTATACGATAATTTAACATTAATTTTACCTCATTGACTAAATTGTCCTTAGTTTCCTCATCCATTCTGTCTCCATATTTTTACATGTTCAAATACATTGCCGATGTCTCCATTTTGAACTACACAGAGATTCACAATGTATCAAAATGTCATTTACATGTGACAGATTGAAAAAATCAAAGCTTACTTTGGTATAAAAGTTTTTCTTCAATATTTTGGATTTGAGGAAATACAAGCGTAACTTGTGATACATCATTAAAAAAGTAATAAAACGGCTATTCATAACTGCAAAAACCCAATATGGCGCCTATAAGAAAAAATAAAGTTGATGATGGTTTGAGAAAAACGAAACGTCGTAAGGGATTTTTGACCTGGCCAAAAGATGAAGCCCAAAAAGTTCCAATGAGGATCTATTTATAGATTTTGGCTAACTTTTGAAATAAAGTCGTACAAAAATAAAAACGAAAACCGGAATATTCAGTTTTTCCGCCAAATTTCCGGAAGTAGCCAAGATAACTTCAATTTTAAAACATAAAATTATTGGACTCGCCGATACGCAACTTTGCCCTAATTTAAGCCACCCTGTATCTCTTACCGTTACCGAGATCCCAAGGGTGAGAGTCGAATTTGAAACACCCGGTATAGGTTAGGCTGGTCGAAGTTTTATTATACGGGTAAAAGAACACAGGAGGTCATATAAACTAAAGAAGACAGATTCAACATTCGCAAACCAATCTTATTACAGAAAGGCATACATTTGGTCATCATAAAATATTGCATTTGGCCGAGAAAGGTCGTAAATTAAATCTTTTAGAGTCACTTGAAATTTTTAAAAGCGTAAACAACACAATAGATATTGTTCTAAACGACCAGTTGGATCTTATATATACACCTCTTTTCCAATGTTGTATATAATAATTAAGTATATAGTAGTAATTTTAAATAACATCATAAACCACCCCCATATATTTTTGTGTCATTTATAAGATCTATGTAGGCCTGTAACTTTTGCAGTTTGATAATGACATTGTATGTCGAAACCGCGGTCACTATTACATGTGAATAAAGTGGTATAACAAAGTTATTGTTTTATTTTGTTTTATTATTTTCAAAATGAATTACCACAAAGTTACGGCTACCAGTATTAATTTTCGTATACATTGAACTAAATTTTAAATACAAAAGAGGCTTTTACAAAGGCATTAAGAAACGACCAATGGAAAATTCATTAAGCCTGCTGTTAGCAGAAATCTTTAAGGTCGAATTGGAGTCAGAACTATTTCAAAGGAATAATAATTTCATTAAACAACTAGCTAAACCCGGCCACGCTTCGCTCTGGCTCAGTTTGATATGAAATGAATAGAAAGAAAAATAAAAGTATTCTGTCAAACATAGATTCACCCAGAAAACACATTCAATTCAATACCCTGCCTTGTGTTGCTATGGCTATGTGGAATGAAAGAAAAAGAAGAAAAATTATATTTGATTGGATTGACTACACTTTTGTTTTCCCGTTTTCTGCAAAAGCATAAATTTCAGACGATTTACTGAGTCTGGGGAATGCGGCTTATATCTGCCCATGAAACAAGCAATAGTTATCTAAATTCAAACCGTACACATGCTAAGATTTGCCTTGCGCTTTATTAATAGTCATAGCGAGCGCAAGTCGTATTGGAAATTCAAATCGCTTAAAATCGTATGCTATGTTCATCGGAATGAGTAGAATTCGTGTAAGAAGTATATCTTCACTTGAGGTCGAATCAGGATTGTTGCTTTAATTAGATTGTTCATCAATTTTTTAACTAATAATCGTGGGTAATTGCATAACTTTGGCTGATTGATGTTTCGGTCTAATGTAAATGTCATTCTAATTTTCAAATTCAGAATGTGTTACGGTAATCCGGAAACATCGAGAGAATTCCTTTGGAAAATTCACTACTTCACTACTTCCATGATGAATTAAAATTCATCATGGAGTTAATGGATTTGTTTCACCTGCGATACTGTTTAAAATGATTTTGTTCATATCGTGTACGTCGATAATCAATAATAATTTCTCCTTTTTTTTATTCTTCCAAAAACCCAGCTACTACTTTAATTGTTTTCCATTTATCTGTATCATTAATATTTTCGCCTTTAAAATTTGACAACTGTGTGTTATAAATAAAGTTATTTTCCTTTTTAACAATATGTTAGCGTAAATAGAGTATATGATTAGCAAACATCAACTTGTAACTTGTAAAGGTACTACCAAAGTATTTAAGAAATTTTTTCGCTACTTATAGATTTCACCGTTACGATAAGATTTTTGTCGTACCGTTCATTTTACTAAAAAAGCACGTATTCGAATGCAACGTTGTGTCAAAATTTCAAGTCAATTGACCGACTACTTTTCGAGTTTTGCGAACACAAGCATCTGCAGGCTGAATTTTTATATACCGTGTGTCCACAGATTCATTCTCAACATGGATCTCGCTTTTTATGAGAGATAGAGATTTGGTGAAATGGGATCAAATACTCCAGAGGTAAAGTTGTGCCAAACCCTATACACTAGCTTTGAATATTTAACGTACTTCGGACGCTATTGCAAAAAAGGGAATTTTTGTTATTTCGATTTTCTTTAATAACTCATTTATTTTTAAAGTAATACAAATTTAGTTTGCACTTCCTTAAGGCACTTTTTAATAGGAATCTGGTGGTGTATTTAGATTTTTTAATACTGCTATAGTAGTTGAGCTACAATGGTCAAGTTTAATTTTTCTTATGGGGGTCTTAGTTGGCTATGGCACCATCGAAAACAATTTTTCTTTCCCTTTTAAAAAATGTATTAATTGGTATACCTGATACCAAAACTAATTTCAAAAATTAAAAAAAAACATATTGTTACATTAGCAGGTTAGAGCGGTTGAGGCATTTGACAATAGAAGGTTTTGCAAACAAATAAATGAAGAAAACTTTATTTTGCAGCAATTATTTATTAAATTAAAAACATAGGCAGCCCAAAAAATACTTAGATATTATTTAAAACAAAATTATAATAAGAAATTATAAAAAATGTTCCAACAGTTGACCATCATTTTCCAAACATAAATAGGATCTACGAATAGTAGATTTAACAACTTTATGTAAAATACGCCTTGGAATAGCTCGACATTCGTGAAACACGCTTTCACTAAGTTCATTTACGTTATTGTAACTGCGGGCATACACTTTGCCTTTAATGTAACCCCACAAATAGAAGTCGAGCGGCGTCAGATCAGAAGATCTTGGTGGCCATGAAACTGGTCCACGAGTTCGGATCCACCTGTTACCAAACCGCTGACTGAGGAAATTGGTTACAATTCTGGAATTATGTGCTGGAGCACCGTCCTGATAAAACCAACAATTATGAGCCTCTTGTAAAGGTAGTTCACCCATCAAGTCTTCAATATTATTTTGCAGTAAATGCAAATAAACATCGGACGTTAGAATTTCATTAAAAATTATTGGACCAATTAGTCGTGATCCTAGCATGCCACACCAGACATTAAATTCAAAACGCACTTGACGTCGAGCAGGTCTGATTACATGACGGTTTTCTGTAGACTAGCTTCATCGGACCATAATATTTGAAAAATTATCATTATCATCGCATTGCCTAGTGTACCATTCACAAAATTCTCTTCGCCTTTCATTCATTATCCCCTGGTCTTAAAGATTGACATACATTCTATTTATATGGATGATATTTGTGGAAGGCCAAGATCTTATAAACAGTAGATTTGGGAACGCCGGTGTTATGTTGAATTTCCCGAACTGATGTGTTTGGATTATCAACAACTGCTTGTAAAACATTAGTTTTAGTTTCATTACTTATGCGCTGCGGTTTTGTATATGGCCTGGTAAATGATCCATGATGTATTAAATTTGCCGTCAAAATTCTTTAAGTAGAAAGATGGGGTTGTCTGCGTTCTGGATACTGGTTTATGTACAGTTCGGCAGCTCTCGTCGAATTTTTGTGACACAGAATTTAACTGGACAACATATTAAATTTGTCACTATTACTAAACAGGGACAGTAAAATTATTTAATAATAATTACTAAATTTAGTATTTAAATGGTACTTTATATTTTATTATGCTAGGTATTTATTTTACCATTCGATTTGTAAATTTTATAGAACATAAACTGAATGTCGACTATAAACAAACACTAACAATGACAGTCGCATCTTAGATTGTTTTATGTTTCCAAGGTTTCCTATTGTCAAATTTCACAACCGCTCTAACCTGCTCGAACTTCGTGAAAGCGTGGTTCACGAATGTCGAGCTATTTCAAGGCGTATTTTACATATAGTTGTTAAATCTACTATTCGTAGATCCTATTTATGTTTGGAAAATGATGGTCATTATAATTTCTTATTATAATTTTGTTTTAAATAATATCTAAGTATTTTTTGAGCTACCTATGTTTTTAATTTAATAAATAATTGATGCAAAATAAAGTATTCTTCATTTCTTTGTTTGCAAAACCTTCTATTGTCAAATGCCACAACCTCTTCTAACCTGCTAATGTAACAATATGTTGTTTTTTTAATTTTTTAAATTAGTTTTGGTATCAGGTATAATAAATTATGCATTTTTGAAAAGGGAAAGAAAAATTGTTTTCGATGGTACCATAGCCAACTATGACCTCCACAAGAAAAATGAAACTTGACCATTGTAGCTCAACTACTATAGCAGTAGTCAAAAATCTAAGTACACCACCAGATTCCTATTAAAAAAGTGCCTTAAGGAAGTGCAAACTAAATTTGTCTCTAGGTCTATCAGGTATAATAAATTATGCATTTTTGAAAAGGGAAAGAAAAATTGTTTTCGATGGTACCATAGCCATGACCTCCACAAGAAAAATGAAACTTGACCATTGTAGCTCAACTACTATAGCAGTAGTCAAAAATCTAAGTACACCACCAGATTCCTATTAAAAAAGTGCCTTAAGGAAGTGCAAACTAAATTTGTCTTACTTTAAAAATAAATGAGTTATTAAAGAAAATCGGAAAAACAAAAATTCCCTTTTTTTGCAATAGCGCCCGAAGTACGTTAAATATTCAAAGCTAGTGTATAGGGTTTGGTACAACTTTACCTCTAGAGTATTTGATCCCATTTAACCAAATCTCTATCTCTCATAATAAGCGAGATCCCCATGTTGAGAAAGAATCTGTGGACACACTGTATAGAGAGAGATTAAACTAATAGATGTGCTTTATCTTAAAAACAAAAGTTATAATCCTTCTATTTTTTAATATAATTAACTTATTTAAAATTAATAAATAGCGTTGAGAATATCACGTGACAACTGTACATTTTAAAAATTGTAAAACAATTTGTATATTAATTTTAAAATTTATAGAATATGTTAAAATAATGATAATTATTAAACTAAGGATATTTATTAAAATATAATTAATATTATCTCGTTGAATTTAAATATGAAACCGAGACTGTGAAAAATAAGAAGACAATAGACAGATAGCGTCGTTATGAAAATCTAGATACAGCATTTAGAAATTGTCTCCTTTAAAAATGAATGAAATTGCAGAAAATGCATATTACGTACCCCAAACTTATGTTACAGTATAAAAAAGCACATTCCATTTAAATAAATGGAGATTTCTCCATCTAAAATTGATAATGCTGCTTTCACTTTCGTGAACACTCTGTATCAAAAAAAATAATTTTAGCAATTCGCAAAAGTTATCGCAAGTATAAACTACTCACATACCAAAAATTTCGTTTCTGGGATCAAACATTAGTAAGACATGACAGCAAAATAGTACCTGCACATGACATTTATTAGAGAAAATGTTAAATATTTCAAAAACTGTTGACAATTGTATGTGAGAAGCATCTCGATTTTATAGTGGACACTAAAAATGGAATAAAAAATAGAATGTTTCGTTTTAAAAAATTGTTAGGTTCAGTACTGTTATTCTGAGACAACCTGTATAAATGAAAGTATTTTTAGGCTGTGTGCTTTTAAGAATTAAACAATATTTATTTGAAAAGTTTTTTGTACCTTCAAACGGTATCGAGATATCTACCGACGCCGCACTATTGGGACGCCCGGTAAATGAAACTTTATCCGTATAAATTTTTCACTTACAAGTTTAAACCCGTATTTCACTAGAATTTCATTTGGAATAAAAAATCTTTGATATTCGTGAACAAGTATTATTACACAACATTATTCTATTAGATCATTCATGGTGTCTTTTAATTTCTATAATGTTTTTATTAGTTACATAAATTCATGTTAGTTATATTTTGCTTAATAAATTAAATATAGGAAACACATTGTAATTCTAAACCTTATATTTTGGAAAAAAGGGATATTTATCAATACGTTTTTGCCGTATTACGCAGTTGTTATATAATGAAACAGATATGCAAAATACATATCCGTCACTGTAAACATGGAGAAACACCTCGTATTTTTAGCATTTACTTCTGTTCAGAAGTAAATGCTAAAAATACGAGGTGTTTGTCCATGTTTACAGTGACGGATATGTATTTTGCATATCTGTTTCCTTATATTTTGGATTAAAAATTAGATTGCTAAACTATTGTAACGTTTATTACTGCAGCAGGCACATTTGCGTCGGTAATTTTGGAAAATTCTTCGACTATGTTGTTACCTAGCTTTTACTTGCAGTATTTTGGAGGCTCACATAGTAACAGTATCATCATAACATCAAGACGTGACAGTTTTTTCACATCGCTAAATCCTAATAATTCTTTCACATCAGATCAACATAGTCCTTTATTATAACGGGTGGGCAAATTTGGGGTTAGGAATTAATTTGGCTGTCAAATGATGAAATTTCAAGAATTGTGCTGTCATCCTTTGACATTTATTTAGTAAAAGGTTTGGAAATTTTATCCATGGAACGCTACACTCTTGAACAAAGAATTTTAATTGTGAAAATTTACTATCAAAATGGTGAAAATTTTACTGTATCACTTCGTAAAATTCGAGCAGCTTTTCCTTGTAATCAGGCTCCTTCTGAGACCGCTGTGCGTAATTTAATCGCTAAATTCGAGGCTCACGGTACTGTTGCTGACAATAGACCAAAACAATACGCTCGTAGTGGCCGTAGTGATGTAAACATAGCCGCTGTACAGCAAAGTGTTGAGAATGAGCCTGGAACATCAACTCGTCGACGTTTGCAACAATTGGGCATCACCAGAGGCACTTTGCGCAACATTTTGCATAAAGATCTTCATCTTCACGCTTATAAAGTTCAACTCGTTCAAGAATTAAAGCCGGCCGACCATTGTTTGCGTCGAACGTTTGTGAATTGGCTGTTTGAAAAACTGAACGAAAACAACGTATTTTTCAACAAAATCATCTTTAGTGATGAGTCCCATTTTCAATTAGGCGGTTATGTAAACAAACAAAATTGTCGCATATGGGGCTCACAAAATCCACAAACAGTCCTCGATAAACAATTACATCCAAAGAAAGTAACCGTATGGTGCGGTTTGTGGTCAGGCGGCATCATCGGCCCGTATTTTTTCGAGAATGAGCAAGGAAACGCCGTCACCGTGAATTCTCTGCGCTACCAAACCATGATAACCGATTTTTTGTGGCCACAATTGGCTAATGTTGACATCAATGACCTTTGGTTTCAGCAAGACGGCGCCACAAGCCACACAGCCGGCCAAACAATTCAGTTATTGTTTGAGAAATTTCCCGGTCGCGTAATTTCTCGATTTGGCGATGTCAATTGGCCGCCTCGTTCTTGTGATTTAGCGCCGCTTGATTATTTTCTCTGGGGCCATTTGAAAGACCGGGTTTATGTGAACAAACCACAAACAACTGACGCTCTGAAAGATGAATTTCGGTTCTGCATTGCCGAGATAAGCGAAGCTTTGTTGCAAAATGTGGTTCAAAATTTTGTGAAAAAAGCGGACGTCTGCCGACGTGCTAGAGGTGGACATTTGCCCGACATCATATTCCATTATTAATTCCCATATTTCTACTTTACATTGGTATCAATAAAACTCAATTTGTCAAAAAAAAGTGTGTTTTTAAGATAATTTACTTCCTAACCTCAAATTTGCCCACGAAAGTCATAAGAAACACATCTACAGAATACGTTTTGCGTTACAAACAGCATGTGATAATTAATTGTGTCATTAATTGACGATAGTATTTGTGTTTTAGTGCATTTAAGTGTAATTTGTAAGTATGTTTCTCCCCTATGACGCTACTGCCAAATTCGAGGCCCGGCTTCCATCAGTTTCTGCCTCCACGCCTCTTTTTATCCATCCTCTATGACGCTGCTGTCAAATTTGAGGCCCGGCTTCCATCAGTTTCTGCCTCCACGCCTCCTTATCCATCCTCTGCTAGAAGAAACTCCTAGCTTGTTCATTCAACATACGCTCCAATTTCTTCCTCGATCTTCTCACCGGTTTTTTTCTTTGCATCCTGCTGTTTATAGTCCTTTTCGGTAATCTTTCCTCGCCTCCTACTACCTCACTACACCACAGAATCTTTATTCATTATTAATTTTTCGATCGGGGTATGTAAATATGGTGGTTCAAAAACGAATATTATGAAATAATTATAGATTATTAAGGTTAACACTTCATAAGTTAATCTCCCATCAATATATGCGCCACTAGTTTCAGTAAAAGAGAGGGATTTCGGATATTTTCTGAAAACACTGTATATAATTTTTGTCGGAATATTTCTGCATACACATTTGTATGAATATTTATTATCGGGATAAAATAAAACATATTTTGTATGAATATTTGCTCTACATTGCCGAGAAAAAGTATAAAATGAAGGTATTTTATGGGTCTATTTCAACAAACTTACTGGATAATCGGATTCAAATATCCGTTTTAGCATTCATACCTGATTCAAACATAATATATGGGGTCATGCCATATGTAAAGTCCGTTCGCACCTTAGAAAACAGTACGACACTTATGGGAATACCGGTGACACGTGTTAGGTTTTATAATGAAGGTGCTTGAATAAAATGTTAACGGAAATGCTATACCGGGTGGGGCACATAAAGTGTTACAGAGCAATAGCACTCAAACGATTAATCATATCGAAAAATGTTTCAGACAAAAGTATCAGTATTCGGGAAGGCGGTCATACTGGGTCACCCAGTTTTTTGATCGGTGTAGGCGTAGAAGCTACGTCAATGTCAACTCAAATTTTTTAAATGGAACCATGTATTTTCTTTTCAGTAACATTATTACTGATTTTAAGACGAATTCAGCGACCTACAACACTAGGTCATTCTAGTCACGCAAGTATGAAAATAGTCGAAAAATCGAAAAATATCGGAATAATCAGCATCAACTGTCAACGCATACGGCCGTCAGTTAGTCACGCATTACCTTCTATTGTGAGTACATCGTATCGCGAAAATGAACGATTATCAAGAATATTTTGATATGTTAATGGTGCTGGGGGAATGCCGCAAACATTACAGAAACGCTGAGCAGTTATACGCGGCTCGTTATCCGGACAGACAACAAAAATCGCACATGCATTTAAGCGATTAGCTTACCATTTCTGTCGCTTCGGTACAATGAAACAAACACGAGCCAAACGTCGACCGATTGTTGATGAAAATGCGGCTGCTATCTTAGCTTTTACTGCGCAAAATCCCAATGCGGGCACCATGCAAATGGAAAGAGAGAGTGGAATTAGTCGGCGATCTGTATTAAGAATATTACATCAACACAAATTACATCCGTATTGTATGTCACTGCATCAGGATTTGTACGGCAATGATTTCCAAAATCGCGTCAATTTCTGTTACTGGATTCGTCGAAAAATGCACACGGATGTTTCATTTTTGAGTCATGTGCTTTTTTCTGACGAAGCTAACTTCACAAATACGGGAAATGTGAATAGACATAACATGCATTACTGGGCAAATACGAATCCTCGATGGACGAGAACTGTACGATATCAACATCCGTGGTTCGTTAATTGTTGGGCCGGCATTGTCGGCGATCACGTCATTGGTCCACATTTTTTTGAAGGTCACTTAAGTGGGCAAGTTTACGCAGACATTCTGCAAAACGTACTGCCCGAATTACTGGAAGAAGTGCCCTTGCTAGTTCGCATAAACATGTGGATGCAACACGACGGTGCACCATCCCATTATGCTCTATGTGCAAGACAAGTGATGAATGAGATTTTTGGTGAAAAATGGATAGGACGAGGCGCAACTGTTGCTTGGCCACCTCGTTCGCCAGATCTAACACTAATGGATTACTTTTTCAGGGGTTTTGTCAAAGGACACGTAATTGCGGAAGCACCTACCACGCCTGACGACATGAGAGAAAGAATACGCCGAGCATGTACCGAAATTACACCACAAATGTTGGCTAACGTTAGACGGTCGTTTCCTCGGAGAATTAACCACTGCTTACAAGCGGAGGGTGGTCACTTCGAGCATCTTCTGTAGGTAGACCCAAACCAAAGTTAGTGGATCCTTTGATGCTGATTATTCCGATATTTTTCGATTTTTCGACTATTTTCATACTTTGCGTGACTAGAATGACCTTGTGTTGTAGGTCGCTGAATTCATCTTAAAATCAGTAATAATGTTATTGAAAAGAAAATACATGGTCCATTTAAAAAATTGGAGTTGATATTGACGTAGCTTCTACGCCTACACCGATCAAAAAACTGGGTGGCCCAGTATGACCGCCTTCCCGAACACTGAAACTTTTGTCTGAAACATTTTTAGATATGATTAATCGTTTGAGTGCTATTGCTCTGTAACACTTTATGTGCCCCACCCTGTATAATAAGCTTGGATAACCACTAAAATTAATTTAATTATTTATGTAAATAGAGATTCTGATATCAAAAACAAATTAGCATATCGATGGGACAACTCACATAAAGCTTCGATACGAAATAATACAAACCTGTATAAAAACAAATTTGTATCTGTATATACACGGACACACAGTCCGTTCATCGGCGTAGTCGGTTTTGTCTGTCAGATGTCATGAGGTTATCTGGTGTCATCTGATAGAACAAAATTTTCTACATTACCGCGAAGTGTACTACAGTCGTTTGTCTTCGTAACTCCTCCATTGATGAAGTCGTTAGACTTCTGTCTAACGACTTCATCAACCACCACCAGACGCATGCGTTTCTACGCATGCGTCTGGTGGTTGAAGCAAACGCTGATTAATACTGATTAATTCGAAAATATATCGGTGAATCCCTATTTTGCGGTGCTTTTCCGCTTTTATACGCTGCGTTCCTTTCTTCTGCGAATTCGGTTCCTACTCCAAAAAAATTATTTCTGTTTTCTCTAATTTTCGTAGTTATTTAATATTTTCACCTCTGTGTATTTTTATTTATCGTGGGTAATTTTAATTTTTCCATCTCTATGCGTTGTCTCCCTTTCTATATATTTTTTATTTTTGTTGTAATTTTAATATTAGTAGATTTTATTCTGGAATAGTGAACGTTTAATCTCGTCCTTCCTGGAATAGCGTTTAGTCTTGCTAGCTTTACTTGGAAAATTGTCTACGTAGTACTCTTTTTCCCGTAGTATTTTCTTTCTCTTTCTTCCCTTGTTTGTGCATATGGTGTCGTCTTGTCCTTTGCTTTCATTCGCGTGCCTTTCGATGCGTCTCATAATATGCTTTGTTGATATTTTGTTTACATCGTGATACAACTGCATTAATTACTTTTATTTGTATTTGATGCTGTTTATTTACTTCTTGTTACTGATATTCTTGTTATTTTAGATTTTACTGCTCCAGATTTCCCGCTTGTATGACTTATATAATGAATTTCTCTTATTTTAAAATAACATTAACGTCTTGCTTTAATGCATTCATTTTTACAAAGTTATTTATAGCAATATAATGAATTGGAATTTAACATGCTTACTAACGTTATTCTTGTATAAAGATGAGCTTATTTTGTATCCTTTTTTATAATCTTACTGGGGTGTATAGCATGCTTTATTAATTTACTTACATTTCTAAGCATTTAATAATCAAATTAACCTAAAATTTATTGACATAACGTTACTTGTTTACCTACTAGTTCTTGGAAATATACATTCATAGAAAATTTTAATACTACATTAATATCTGATATACGAGGTGCATTTAAAATACACAACCTCGGTTGATTTCCTTTTAATATATTTTTGCTTATCTAGTTATGTTTAGTTAATTTATACGTTATTAATTCTATTTTTAATTTTCACAAAAAAATTAATTTCATTGCAGTATGTATAGTAAACGCTAAAGCACACTCAACAGTTACGCTACTCGTCATTTCTTTCAACGCATAACAAAATTTAGACCGTTTTGTGGTAAGTTCGTCGATGTGTGGACGTCACGTCAATCCACCATCCGGTTTAAACCCCAAGAATATGATCTTTTCGATACTTGTAAGTGCTTCTCTCTCCGATGATGGAACTCTAGCCCCTCCGTTAAATTATACAACAATTTAACAAAAGCGCCTTTTCTACATTTAGTTTTAGGTGGTGCTGTTACAACCACCCATCTAGAGTTTCCATACTCAACTCCAAAAATGTCAATAGCCTGATCCCTACCCTCAGCGTGGACAATGGCAGATGTGTCATCACCGTTTAATATTGATAAACTATTTCTAACACGTTGTAGATCATTGACACAAAGGAGAAACAGAAATGGTCCAAAAATATACCCTTGTAGCACACCGCACTTGACATTATGCCACGTCGATCGTATTGGTTCCCTCTGAGTCGTCATAATACACCAATCTTTGTCTTCTATGTGACAAATACGATAGTATCTACTTTTGTGCTATATCACGGAAACCGATAACCTCCAACGTCTTTTAGAGGATACCTCGATGAAAACCGTCGAACGTCTTTCACAAGGCCATATACAAACGTGTAGTTGTTTCCTTATTATTTAAACTGATAATTACTTCTTCGAGCAGTTGATATGTTGCTCTCATTGTAGACCAGTCATTAATATATCCATTCTGATTATAATTTAATAACTGGAGCTTGACAATAAAATTTTGCATCTTAGATTACATAATTTTTTCAAATATTTTAGAAATGTTGGATGTAATAACAATAGGTCTGTAACTTTCAATGTCGTTGTTATAACCTTTCTTTTATATGGGTCTTATTAGAGTGGACTTTAATTGAGTAGGAAAGGTGCCATGCGAAATATTTGCTATGTGTGCCCACACTACCGATAGACAGTCAACACAGCGTTTCAGAAGACTATTGGTACCTCATCTTCCATAATGACAGTGGTATTATTCAGATTGTTTATTAGATCTGAAATCTCCAATGCGTCTACACCTTCCTTTCGCTTACCTATCCATGGAAACCTTGAAATGTTTTCTGATGACATGCGACGTATATGTATATTAGCTGCAACGGAAGTGTATTACTACAGGGTGGCTCAAAATGACCGAAGGGGTTTGGGTTCATTATAACTTCTTATTTAAGACATAATTATTAATTTTTTTAAATTTTAAATACAGTATATTAATGGAGAATATTTTTAAAAAAATTATATCTCGCAATGGATCGTTGATTTGAGAAATAAAGGTCAACGATTTTGGCACGTTGTTCAATTGTGTACTGTTCCATTTTAAATTCCCCAAGTCTTCTTTACAAAATACTGAAAACAAAAAAAAAATTATAATGAAAAAGTTATAAGGAATTAAAACCCCTTCGGTCATTTTGGGCCAACCTGTATATTTTACACTCGATATTAGCTAAACATCAATATCCTGTCTTTTATGTCATCTATTTTCGTTGTTTACTGCACATTAGAATTTCGTTTACTACTTACCCAAGTTTCACTGAGTTATTCGTAATAATGTAAAGCAAGGCAGTTATGTTATGAAATATATTTCATTTTACTGTTTTCAGGTGGGGAACATATATTAAATAAGTACGTATGAGATATTAATACATTTTTCATTAATCATTTAAATCAAATTGGTTGCACAGTACTTATTTTACAAAATATATAAAAAAAAATAGTTTTTCTAGTTGTTATTTAAGTCTCAAATTAGAATCTGAAGTACTGGAATTTTTACGAATCCTAAATTTCTTTGTTATTGCTATTATTACTTTGGTCTGGCATATTAGTTAAATCAGCGCCATTATATCAGTTGCGGAAGATTAATTTCTGTATATTATCTTCAATTTCATCTACCTACCACATTTCTTCCTCAACTGAAATATATAATACAATAACAATAGCAAATAAGAATGTTAATTAAGCATATATGTACCTTCTTTTATGATTAACGTAATTAGTTCATTGTTCACAGAAAGCTTAATCATATACTCTGTCTGTTAAAACCAGCATATCAGACACTTTGAAAGAGGAATTGTTCCTTCTAGTAAGGACAAAATTAAACAGATAAACAGAACAAATAATGACTTATGACAGCAAGATACAAGATGGTGAATGATGCAGCTAATTTCAATCTATTACAGAATCCGACAGCATTACACATTAGCAAATAATATAGTTACATACGTTAATTATATAATTAGAAAGGGATGCATACAGTCTCATAAGAGCCTGTATTGTTTTCTCAAGTGCGAACAGAATTTTAGAGCTATGTGTACAGTAACATATGCAACCGATAATACTGTTTGGTATGTGTAATTGCCTACACGAAGGTGTACAAAGAAGGGCTAGAATAAACTTAGTTTTTAATAAAGCATTTGATTTCAGTATTCTACATAAGTACATACATATGTAAAGTATACTACGGGGATAATGAGATAATGTAATATACTGAAATAAGTTTATTGAGGGGAAATTGCAATTAAAAAATTTTCAAATATTATTTTTAGGATTCTATTTCGTTTTATATTTTGAACTGTATTATTTGTTATTAAAATATACTTAATTTTATACGTGAACAAATTTAATCCGAATGAAAAGGGTAAAAACATTTTCCTATTATAAAACAATTTTCTTAGAAAGAATAGCCTATATTCGAATAAATATATTTTCTCAATCTCGACAAATACGCAAAATAGTGCTCAACATATAATACTACGTTATGTGTATTTTAAAAATTAGGTTCTCGGAATATGTAATAGTATTCTAACGGGTCAGAAATAATTAAAAAACATTAGGAAGGTTAAACGAGGTGCGGTAATAAAATAACGAGACCGATCCTCTCAAAACATTTTATTTTAAATTTTGCTTTGATTGGTTTAGCTTTACCTATTGTGATTCGAAATAAAGATTGGTTACTTAACTTGTTGCCCGAACTTTTCTTTACGTCGTCGCTTTTGGACGGCTTGGTTACGCCATTTACTCGCCTTTTGGTGCAGGCTGCCATTATTTAGTAGGATTTGCGGCGTTTAGCGGTGCCAAATTCGGTGGCGCCCTTTTCGACCTTTCATTTTGTACCTTTGGGTATCGTATCTCCACCCCCGAACGGAGGCTTCATAGTAGCCGGGTGGCCGCTAGACGTTGGAAGGAGCCTGAAGCCTTGTTTTTTTTTCTCTTTTTTTTTCTCATCGCTGTCAATAGGCGCCTTACGGCACGACGGCGCGATCGTAGCAGAATGCCAGGTCAGTTTGAAATTATCTCCAATACAATAAGTTCAAATCAACAGGCAAAATACAGATCCAAAAGACAAAGCAAAGGCCGTTAATATGAGAACGAGCAGAATTCAAATGCAAAACAACGCTTAGCAAATGAAGTAGTGTGACATACTGCCTAACAATAACAGTATGCGCGGCTAATGTCGGATGGCGTCATTATCTATCTCACTCTAACTGATTTCGCTGTAACTAATGTCGAATAGCATCTCTGCAAGCTTTAATTAATCGAATAATTTCACAGTGAGCTCCTTTTGCAGTAACAAACCAATTTCCTTTTTTCGAAAGTAACACATGGCAAATATTTTACTATTTTCAAAACTACAGTAAATTAACATTGTTTTAAAAAAACTCTAATTTTTTTACAATATTAATCAATCGAAATTAACCAATAAAATAATAATATCTCATGAATCGGGGAAAAATTTTTGATACGTCAAGAACTGTTAGTTTTATTTTAGACTGTCATCAATAGAGCAGACCAATTTCCGTGCGTGCCATGTGCGCTGATGTGAGGATGATTGTATTGCATCAGATCTAATAAAAAGCTTTCAGTATGTGTTTGGTACTTGCTTAGACTGCATGTAAGTGTAAGCATACGTAATAAAATGTCGTCGACACATAAATCGAAAACGACCCTTGTCAGACGAAGTGAATAAGTTTATTATGGATTTCCCGGACTTAATATACGATGGCTCAAAAATTCAATGTTTAGTGTGCAATACATATCTAATGTGTTGGTCAAAAACACATTGTAAAGAACAAGTAAGCAGTTCGAAGCAAAATAATAACAAAATGAATCGACAACAGTTTATACATGAACTATGTGTAACTATGATTGTGTGTACACTGCCGTTTACCTTGTTAAGTAATGATTCATTTATTTCATTTTGGAATAAATACGCGAATCAAACATTACCGAGCTCGACAACGTTACGAAGGAATTTTCCATCGGTGTGTAAACAGGTTGAAAATAAAATCAAAGCCAAACAGAAAAATAAAAAACTGTGGTTATGTATGGACGAAACAACTGACAGCAAAAAACAATCTGTAGTTAATGTGATGGCGCGTAATATGGAACCACATCCACCAACGTCTTCAATTTTATCAGCATCCAGACGACTAAAACAATGTAATGCCGAAAATATTTCAGAGGTGCTATTAGATACTTTGGAAAAAATTAAACTTTCGAAAGACCAAGTATTAATGTTTATGACCGATGGTGCCGCAACCATGTGTTCTGTAGGCCGGTCTCTTAGAAAATATTGTCCTAACATGTTACATATTACTTGTAAACTCCATGCTCTACACCTTGTGGCAGAACAGCTTCGTAGATGTTATCCAGAGGTAGATGCTTTAATATCGAGTACAAAGGCAGTATTCCTGAAATCTCCAAAACGTATTCAGAAATTTCACGAATTGTGTCTCCATACCCCTGAGCCACCACAGCCGATTCTGACACGTTGGGGTACATGGTTACTGGCGGGGTCTTACTATCATGAACATTTTGAAAAAATGGAGGACGTGGTTTTATCATTCGATCCGAAAGAAAGTGCAGCTATCAATACAAGCCAGAAAAAATTTCAAGATGCCCAGATTAAAATGGATTTACGAAGTATTCGTGAGAATTACTTGGGACTAGAAGAAGCAATAACAAAATTAGAAAATTCATCGCTGTCGTTAGAGGAATCACTGCAAATCGTTAAAGATATTCACGTACAGTACAACTGTGTGCTGCAGAAGGCGCAAAAAGTGAAAGTGTTCTAATTAAATTTGAAAGTGTTTTAGACAGAAATGCAGATTTTGAGACCTTAACACGTATTTGTTAGGGCACGTCTAAAGATGCGTTAAGTTGCTTAAAAAAATATTTTGATTATACGAATATAACATAACTAGATGTAGAACGCTCGTTTTCCGAATATAAACATATTTTTTCCTCACAGCGGATATGTTTTTCAGAAATAACCATAGAAACACACCTGATGTTGAAAATATACAATCGAGTTTCTCCAGTTTGTCAATCTTTGGAAGACGTTTAAAACGATAAGTATTTTTTAAATCCTCTGTCGTGCACACAATCACTGATTTCATACATTTTCCATTTTATTTATAGGTACATACAACGCTGCTATAATATGTACTATTCTTATTTTTCGTGTGTTTATGCATATTACTTTAATAGCAAAAAGCCAAATGTATATTTAATTATTTCTGATAGAATAAATGTCTCTACTTCTATACTTATATCGGTAACAAGCTCATGTAGCGTCCCTATTCTATCGCATATTCTAATATATTACGAATTACACTCCCATACCGGCGCTCATGGCGCGCACGGAAATTGGTCTGCTCTAGTCATCAATAACAGTGTTATGCAGAGTTGCATTTGAATATTAGAATCTTAGAATATCAAATTTTGTAGCTGTGGCACAAAACTCATGTGAGATATTATCGAAATTCATAAAAGGGCCATTATTTCGAAAACTAACACACCTTTACTCAGATCATTTTTAGTTATTCTGGCTAGTTATGAGTTGCCTTATCGGTAACGTTGACTTTTGGAACATTCTTTAGTTTGTCCTGTTATTGGTTTATCCATCGGACAATAAAGCAACTATCAATGCTCGTTCATCAACCAGAAAGTCGACTTGTATATTGTATATTACTTAAAGGTCGTTCCGATAGTCATTCTTCATTTATGTGTCTGCCTATTAATCACTCCGGGATTTTCAGCAAGAAAGACGATAACCTTATTGGTCTTTATGACTTTGGAATTAGATACGTCAACACATCCACTTTGGGTGAAGTTTTTTTGAAGAAAAATTTGTATGTTTTTGGGTGCTCATGTCTTTTCAAAGAGAATATTTGATTATTACTTTACACATATGCCATCTATTATTTGCCCACAATTTGACATGTTTAAAAGAAATCTATGGTATGCGGTATAGAGAAATATATTATTTTGCGGAGTAAAATTTAATTCAAAAAGATTCCTTCCACAACATATCTTGCGTAAATAATTCCATCTTGGGAAGATATAGAAAAAAGAAATAAAGAAATATATATATATATATATATATATATATATATATATATATATATATATATAACATGTATAGATATAAAGAGGATTGATACAATTTCCTTTCTTTAGGCGTTCTACGTTAAAATTGCTCGCCGATATTAAATATCTTTCGCGTGTCTGAATTTGAGGTGCCCCTGTCGTTGCTGCCGATACCGCAGCTCGTTTTAGGGATATGAAATGTGAACTGAATATAGATTCTTCCTCCTCTTTGGCGAGTGCTTTTGCCTGCGCAATCACGGTGTGTCTGTGTGCATGTTGTGTGCACGAGTGTGAGCTTGGCGGCAAGGAAGCAACTCAATGAAAGCGAAATAGATTAAAAACGTGAGTGATCAAAAAATTGATTTACCATTAATATCTTCCACTGAGTGCGTGTGTATCTATTCGAGTGTGTGTGTGTGTGATATATTATCTTGTGGCACAGAAGCGAACGCATCGCTCTTTGTATTATTAGATTCCATTGAAAGGGAATCTCAAAAAAGAATATCGGCTTATTATTAAACGTGATAATGAAAGAAGTATCAATATAGTTGAACGCGCTGACGTTGATATTATTTACGTTTATCGACTGGGGGGGAGCTTTAAATCTAAATAATATACACTTGAGTTTTTATGTATAGACAATATAGCGAAGATGACAGAAATCGATAGAACGAATATGAAAAACAAAGTTAAATAAATACAGTCAGTACAGAAATACAAAATAGCTGACACAAAAACGATTTCATCAAAACGTACCATTCAAAACTAATTTTTAATTTTAGCACTCGTCAGCAGAGACCGGACGCATCAGGCCGAAATTACGATGGACCATATAAGTAGTCTATAACATCGCTAAGTACAACACGCAGTTATTGAATAACACTATTCATTCGGTTAACCGCACATTTGTTTTTTGTCGTTGAATTGTGACGCAATTACAATATTACACTTAAATTACTATCTTCATAGACGTATATAGATGAGTGAGGTGTTTTTATAATTTATTTGATTTCTTAGTTTATATTTCGTAAGATAAATAAAGTACGGTGGGTTACTTTCCTTTTTTTCATTGTTTTAATTGTTAATTACATACAGGGTTAGTTAAAAGTATGGAGACGGCGATTTATTGTCGTTAATATTCATTTTAGGGAATTATGTTCAATATAAAAGTTTGTTAGGATATTTTGAACTACATTTGAGAATATTTGAATTTTTTTTTTCTTCAATTGTTTTTTAGTTACGCCTGTCCGCGCAGTTTTTTTTTTAATGGGAACTAGTAAATTTTACTCTACCATTCGATAGTGAATTTTTTTCTCTTTACAATAATAATTTTGTATTGTTAAAATTCATTTTAATAACTTTTTTACAAGAAGAATTAATCAAATTAATAACAAAGTAAATTAAAGTAAGTGTTCAAATTGTCGTCCATTAGTAATTTGACAATGACCCAATCGATTTACAAAACCCCGAACAGAGTTCTGTAAAAGATCTCGGGGAATTTCTTATATCGCTCTGGCAATTCGGATTTGTAAATCTTCGACGTTATCGGGCTTATCTTTGTAAACTTTGTTTTTACGTATCCCCAAAGAAAAAAATCTAAAGGCTTAAATCTGGCGAACGGGCTGGCCATTCAATGGTTCCTCGTCTACCAATCCATCTGTGGGGAAAAACGTTGTCCAGATATTGACGAACATTTTCACCATAATGTGGTGGGGCGCCATCTTGCTGGAACCAGATACTGTCATTGGGCCGGTGTTCATTGTTTTAATGAGGATAGAGCGTAGCACAAGCAGGTATTATTTCATTTTGCAATAACTGCAAATACAGAGCCGAAGTTAAATTGCCATTGATGAAATAGGGACCGATAATATGACCGCCTAGAATGCCAACCCAAACATTAACCTTTTGGGGGTACTGCGTATGGTGCTCCAAAAACCAAGAGGGATTTTCCGATGACCAGTACCTGCAGTTATGTCTGTTTATTTCACCGGTAAGGCAAAAAGTAGCTTCAGAGAAAAGAATATTGTTGACAGAATTTTCTTTATTATTGCAAATATTTAACATTTCTTCAGAAAATTGTAATCTCCTATCAAAATCATCTTCCGTTAACTCGTGTACAAGGTTTACCTTATAAGGTTTATACTTTTCACTTTTTAAAAATGACACGATCGATGACTGTGAAATATTGAAATTGGCCGCTAATTGATTGGTTGATAAATGGGGATATTCAGATACAGCCAATAAAATATCCAGTTTGTTATCATCGATTTTTGCTGTTCTAGGTCTACCACTCCTTGGCAAATCTTTAACGCTACCCGTTTGTTCAAAGTTTCTTAAAGTTTTACCAACAACGGATTTAGAAATTGGATTTCTATTTGGATGCGTATCATTAAATGAATTACAAACGTCTTGTAAACTTCTGCGTCTATTTCCATAACCCAACATCATAAGTATTTCAATTCGTTCATGTTCACTTAAACTCGCCATCGTAAATATTAACAGCAACAAATTGCACAAATGAATGATTTCTGTCAAAGATTTGACGTACACAATAACCACTGATAAAATTACGTCGCTCAAGTTTGTTTATCGCTACGCTTCTGTCTATCTGCGATGTACCGAACATCTGTTAAACACATGAACCGGCCTTTTCTTATAAAAAAGTTATTAAAATAAATTTAAAAAAAACAAAAATATTATTGTAGAGAAAAAAATTCTCTATCGAATGGTAGAGTAAAATTTACTAGTTCATATTTAAAAAAAAACTGCGCGGACAGGCGTAACTAAAAAACAATTGAAGAAAAAAAAAATTCAAATATTCTCAAATGTAGTTCAAAATATCCTAACAAACTTTTATATTGAACATAATTCCCTAAAATGAATATTAACGACAATAAATCGCCGTCTCCATACTTTTAACTAACCCTGTATATACAAAAAAGGGATATTTATCAATACGTTTTGCACGTATTACGCCGTTGTTATATAATGAAACGGATATGCAAAATACATATCCGTAACTGTAAACATGGACAAACACCTCGTATTTTTAGCATTTACTTCTGTTCAATACATATGTTTCAGCCATCTAGGCCTCATCGGTTGAACTAATGAAGCAATGTATATACAAATTAATACAGATCTGTTAAACAACGGATCTGTCTCTGTATCTAGATTTACGCTAAAATCGTCTCCAAGCCATAACCAGTTTCGTTCTATCAGGCGACACCAATTTAATCAGTGACATCTGACGGAAGAAAGCGACTAGGCCAGAAAAGCCTGTCCATGTTTACAGTTACGGATATGTATTTTGCATATCCGTTTCATTATATAACAACGGCGTAATACGTGCAAAACGTATTGATAAATATCCCTTTTTTGTATATTTACCGCCATCTGGCGCGTGTTAATAGATAGCACCAATATACGTATTTTTCCGCTTTTTTGTAATAGCCTTGCTATTCGAGCGGAAGGTCGCCTTTTCTGGCCTAGTCGCTTTCTTCCGTCAGATGTCACTGATTAAATTGGTGTCGCCTGATAGAACGAAACTGGTTATGGCTTGGAGACGATTTTAGCGTAAATCTAGATACAGATACAGATCCGTTGTTTAACAGGTCTGTATTAATTTGTATATACATTGCTTCACTAGTTCAACCGATGAGGCCTAGATGGCTGAAACATATGTATTGAATAGAAGCAAATGCTAAAAATACGAGGTGTTTGTCCATGTTTACAGTTACGGATATGTATTTTGCATATCCGTTTCATTATATAACCCTGTATATGCGTAAGTTTCCAGTGAATTTCGTTAAGTTTCAATAACTTTCAATAATTTTCATTTATTTAGATCTGGAACATTGGTTAAGTTACTTTCTTAGATATGATATGGAACAACTTCGAGAATGGTATCGTGGAACATTGGCGAGTTGAATTAAGGGTCAAGCTGATTGTATGTTCACTGCCAGTAATTCCGAAATTTATTGCAAAGTTCGTAGAATATCGTTAAAAAATTCCAAGAAATCGCACGTAAAACTTCACTTAGTATCGCAAACACGTACACAGAAATTAGACCCGTTGGAATGTGACAATTGTAACGAAGAACTGTGAAACTTTAATGACGACAAATATTCCATTAAACAAACTTAACAGTCCCAGCTTCAAAACATTTCTCCAAAAATATACTGGTCGAAATGTTCCTGACGAATCCACCTTACGTAAATATTATGTTTCTAAGTGCTACACGAAAGCAGTAGAACGTATTAGAAGCCATCTTTCAAATCAGTACCTCCACATACGTCGATACAGTAAACATGAGTCACTCTATATAAACCATAAATTTTAATTAACGTTAAAGAATACACAAGTATAAATTTATTAGGAACATGTTTAACATATTTGGAAAAACAGATCCTAAAGAGGAACAACGTAAGGTAGATAGACAACATAGGAAAGGTGGCAGAGATATTGAAAGAGATCGTAGAGAATTAGAAAGAGAAGAAAAGAAAATAGAATTAGAAATAAAAAAATTAGCCAAGGAAGGTAATAAAGATGGTTGTTGTATTCTTGCAAAACAACTTGTGGAAATTAGAAAGCAAAAAAACACGTACATTTCAGACAAATAGTCAAATTCAAGGGATAGGCTTTCAAAACAAGCAAATGTAAAATTAGCAGATGCAATGGGGGTTGCTGGAAAAACCATGGCTGATATGAACACCATAATGAACCTGAACAAGTCATAGCTACTGTCAATGCTTTTGGTAAAGAAAGTATGAAAATGGATATGACAGAAGAAATGATTAATGATGGTTTAGATGATATCCTCAATGAATCTGGTGATGAAGAAGAGAGTGATAATATTATTACTCAAGTTCTTGATGAAATTGGTATAGAAATTAGTGGTAAAATATCAGAAGCTCCTAATCCTAAAAAAGGGAAACTTGGAGAAAGTTCAAAGTCACAGCAATTAACAGATGATGATATTTTAGAACAACTGTCAAAGTTAAGAAGTTGAATAATTCCATAATTCTATATTTATAATTTTGAATAGTCTTCTCACAATATTTTACTTTAAGTTATAAGATTAAGAGCTACTATTACTAATATAGTCATATTTCTGCCAAAGCAACTATGAAAGTGTTTAAACAACCATTGTTTTATTTCAATATATTTTTCATTTTATATATATAATAAAGCATTTCAAATAATAATATGGATAAGTGCCGACGAAACTGTCGATATATTACGACGCTGTGTGGTAAATGTTGTAGCTAGTGTTCTACATCCAATTATTCCATGGAACACATATGTAATAGCAACAAAAGTAAACACAGTTGATGCGGAAACAGTAGCTAAAGCAATTTACGAGAATATACACCAAATGCTTCATTCGGGCGACAGGTATAAAGGAAAAATACTTTTATTTGTCAGTGACAGTGCTGCATATATGTTAAAAACAGTCAGACTATTAGGGGAAACATACCCTAATATGCTGCATATTACTTGTGTAACACATGTTCTCCACAGAATCTGTGAATACATCAGAGATTCCTTTCCGGAAGTTGATAGATTTGTATCGGCTTGAAAAGTTTTTAGAAAAGCACCATTGAGAGTAGCTCTTTACAGGGAAGAACTTGGATCTTTGTCACTGCCTCCTTCTCCAGTAATAATAATAGATGGGGAACATGGTTAGAAGCTACTAGTTCTTGTGCAGAGAATTTCGATAGTTTACAAAATTTCGTTACATGTTTAAATGACGATGCTCGAAGTATTTCTGAGTGCAAGGAACTAATACAAATTTCAAATTTAAAAAAATCAGTTGTACTTTCTTCAAGAACACTTTGAAAATTTGCCAAAACTAATCACTTATTTTGAAAATCAATATCTTAAATTAAATGATGGATTAACCACATTAGACGTGGCTATTAATAATTTGAAAAATATTGAAAGTGACAGATGTGGCCTTCGGCAAAAGTTAGAGGCAGTTTTTAATAGAAATCCAGATTTAATAACATTGCGGCAATTATGTATGGGGACGATGCCTCAAAATGTAACTGCTAAATACGATGAAATAAAAGAATATTTCCAGTATGCACGTATAACCAGTTTCGATGTAGAAAGGACGTTTTCTATCTACAAGGATGTATTTCATTGAAAGAGAAAAAAATTTACAGAAGAGGACCTTGAGAAAGTATTGCTAGTTAATATTAATACTCCTTTACTCAACTTGAAGTATAAAATGAACTAATAAAAATGTATTTCGTTTTTTATAGATCACCACCTGTTTGTTTTCCAATTATATAAACCAAATTAAAACTCTTTAAAATACGAATTTTCAAGAGTACGCCCGTGGGAATGCGTCATTAGCTTCTCGTGTTCGTTCCCTACTCATTAGTTAAGCCCGGATTACATGCATAAAAAACCTGTATATATGTTCATATATATATATGCACGTTTTTTCGTCAAAATATGCAAATAAAACTAATATGCAACTGAAAATTCCAAATAAAAATTCAGGTTTATTACAAACAAATATGGTGTATTAACATAATATATTATAATGCAGATAACAAATTAACACATTTAAAATCCCACTAAAGTATAAATAGATGTTAAAATACATCAAAATATTAACAAGCATGATTAATTTATTATTAATTTTGATTATTATAAAAGCACTTTATTACTAAATATTTCTTAAAATTTTCTACTAAAAAATTATGTCGATTATCTGTGAACATAAGTTTATACACTGAAAATGTCATTTTCACATCTACTGAAGTTATTAACGCATTTTTTAATCTACATTTTGTTTCCGCACTTAAGCTACATGTTTCGTTAAACTCACCTTTTAATATGTTACCAATTTCTTTTAACATACCGTATCCCAGATTTTTCGAAATCACATTTTTTATTTGTGGTAAGTCCGATTTTAAACAGCACTTTACCACATAATTATTGAAATATTCAACAGATTCTATTAAACACAAAGTTGTGTTCTCCAACGCTATAGTAGTTGCTAGAACAAAACTATAGTTGCATTTAATGAATTACAATTTCTGAGGGAATAGTTTCTCGTTCAAAAATCTATGTGATTCCGTAACACATCGAGAAGAATCCGTAGAATCTCACAACGATTTTTATTCCTTAAAAATTAACAGCATAAAATATGGCAGCATTCAACCATGTCCCCGATGTTGTAGTTACAGGTTGACGAGGAAGTGGTGTATCTGGGAGTCAGTTCTTGTACATCTGAGTACATAGCGGAGCCTTTAATGTGAACAAAGACATTAATAATTATAATTAATTCATTGATCAGAGGATATTGGTTTCGTATTTCTTCAGCTACTCTGTTGAGGCCATGAACAAGGCATCTACATAAAGTAGGTTGGGATAGAACACCTTCAAATTGTACGCAGATCGAACCATATTTGGTGCCGCGTCTGACACTAGAAGTAATGCTTTCCCAAAAGAAACTGCTTGGGGCAAAAAAAATTACTTAATCCTCCTTGAATTAATCTTGAAATTGTTGCATTGTTTGTCCTTTCAAGCTGCTTTGAAGAAATTAAATATGATCTATTAGAGATATTTTCCTTCAAGATTCAAATCAGATGGTGAGCTATGTATCGCCCAGTATTGTCCGCTCTCACCGACTACTTTATAAAAATTATTGTCGCCGATAAATTTTATTATTTTGTTTACGGTGTCAGTTTAGTCTTGAGGTACTTTCATCAGGAATGTTATGTTATAATATTTTTGAAGAAACGACAAAGTTTGCATTATTCAACTTATTAAGGAGAATATCAGCACTAAGCGACATAACTATAACTCTTCAATAAATAGTTTCTGGTCGGTTTTCTTCATTCCAATTCCGTTACATTGTGAAATTGACTAGTTCTTTACTCTATAATTTTTCAGTTCGGTAGCATGTGAAGATGTTTTGATATGTTGCTCTATTTGAATTTTTTTCTCACAGGGGATCTGAAGAGAATATTATAAGATTTCAACAATAATCTTGGAAATGCTGTCAATAAATTTTTATTATTAACCGTTACCTACAACACATGAAGTATTTGCTTTTTTTAAATTTACATTACATTACAATAAAAAAAGCCTAAAATAAGTACTTACAATTTTGCAACACACTGTACAAAACACTTCTTCCTTATCCACACGAAATTCAGGGTGAGATTCGATCCAAGCTAATGGGCCACTACTAACTTTCGCCATGATTGAACAAATGTTTTCACTCTGGACTCGTATTTACGATTGCTTGAAGGCATTGACTTACTTTTTTAAATGAAACCACAACCTAATACTTAAACTGCATTTTTTATGAGATGTCTTCGCTGAACGAAGCAGAACTGCCGCTTTTGAGATAAGAGCTTTTTTGTAATACCTCGGAAATTTTAAATTAGACAGAGTGACTCACACTTTACTAAACTTTCATACAATGACCACTCGAATAATATCTTAAATAAACAGCTTTAACGCATACAATGCCGCACTATCGCTTTTAACGATCAATAAACGCAAACTAGCTATTGTCCTCTTCGATTTATTCTTGAGGCTTACTCGTGCACTTGACTACTATTTAAAATAAAACCGGGAATTCCTACTATTCACAATCTATACGAGCTGGAAATTCGTACATTATTTAGACAAGGGGTTGGAAATTCGAAAGTTGCCGTTTACGCCCAGCTTCCAAATTTTTCTGCCCGGGTGTCGCACAACTGAAAATAAAAGCCGACGTTGGTGAAATAATAAATTATGCAAATTTTAAGCGGCACTGTCATCTCCCGTAACAGGAAGGGAAGGCCCAGCGAATTTTGTCTACATTTGATTATGTATTTATACTAAGGTAAATTGTATTTTAAAATTTACGTATAACGTTTATTATTTAAATATTGGAACCAAACAGAACTTATGCATTAATATACAAAATATGCACATTTGCATATGATCCGGTCTTTACTCATTGGCTATTGATAAAATAGATCATGGGATATTACTAATCTTTCTGCATTTGAATATTTTCCTTCATCGGGGGTCCCACAAGGATCTCATTTGAAACCGTTGTTATTTGTTCTCTTTATAAATAACTTATTGACGTCTTTGTCATGTCCTGTACTCGCCTGCGCGGGTGACCTGAAGATCTATGTCTCCATCAAGACATGGTATGATGTACGTCACTTGCAATATAATATTGATATAATTACTCAATGGTGCTCTAAAACTAAATTGGGATTAAATAATAAGAAGTGCTGTTTTGTTTCTTATACGAAAAAGGTTAATTCTATTGACTATATTACATCATTATTGGCCTCGTCTAAATGGCGATTATAACAAAAATAAAAGAATATCTGAAATCTCATCAATTGTACAATAGAATTTATACTTATGCAATTAAGGCATTGGGAGTTGTAGCATAATTGCAACTAAAATTAATTACCGGTATTCAAATCAAAATTGCTTAAAATATAGTCTAAATAATAAGCTTGGGTTTTAGCACTCAACTAATAAAGAAAAAGTAAGAAAAGAGAATTAAGGCAATATAACAAAATTTAATTAACTTGTTGGTTCATAAGAATGAAGATAGTGAAATAAGTTTAATTAAATGACTAGCGAAAGGGAGAAATCTAAGCAGTATAATAAGGTTAATTAAATAATGGACAAAATTTAAGCCATCTGCCGTTACATATAAGAAATGCGATAAGAAAATGGCCTCAGCAGGAGGCAACTTCTTAACTCTTGTATCAGTAGTTAACAATTGATTTAATGAATTATACTTTCCCGGGAGAGCAAATCACACTTATCTTTCAACGGGAAATATTAATACTTTGTGACGGCACATAAAGCAACTCCTCGGTCGAACTTAACAGCACGTGATCGCTGCTCTCCTCGTGTTTCTCCAGGACCAGTTTAATCTTCGGGGCGAGCATCGGGACGGTTGTTTAATAATTCGCAGTCCCAAATTAATGGGCCTGTCCTTACCACCAAAAAAGGTGTTTTATTGGGTTTTCTCTAAGTTACCACGCATAATAAGCCGGCAAAAGCTGATAGTGTAATTAGGCGTCTAGATCAACGTTTCGTCTACCATATCGGGTGATTAAATCTCAAAAATACCATAAACGAAACTCCACAGACAATAAATGACCTTGTCTAGTGTGGCTTAAATCAAATGTAAATACAAAATAAAAATGGCAGACAACGATTTCCTCCCCTTCTTGTTTTCCCATACTTCAAACAAAGCAGGCGCAGACTAAGTTGCAATATGCGCAAACTGGCCACTTAATTTTAATTCACCGTAACAACATCTTGTATACGCAAGTCGTTGGTAAAGAATGGTAACAGTCTTATAAAATATTTTGCCATTTTCGTATTAGTTTTACTGTGCCCCATATTCAACAATGTCATTTTTTTCTACTGAGGATAACAACTTAGTTGTCGAAATACGTATTTAGGATACGAATATCAATGTGGTAAGGGTTTTATACCTTTTTTTAAATCAATTTCAATTCTAAAAACGTACTAAATTAAATTTTAAAAACGAAAATTCAACAAATAAGTAATGCAAGATATGTATATTATTATTTCTTTAAGAATAGCTACTCGTATTAAAGTATTCACTTTTAAACGTGAAAAAGATGTGTACTAAAACTAAATTCTGCACATAGAAGTGCTTCTAGTATTCGTGCTTTATTTACTCGTTGTTTTTCTAGTTAGTTCTTTGATATTCTCCTAAAACCTGTATTCATTTCCCTCGAGATTTACCAACTCAGATACTCTTAAGGAACGGAGATCCTTTGAGTCAACTCCGGTTAAAGGCAGGTTGATATTACCAATGCTTTCTATGCAGCAAACAACTCAGACAGGCGAATATTGGAGCGAAATTTAACGATAGCAGTAAACGTTTTACATCTATTTCGTATATTAGGATGCCGTGCTTCAAATTTGGGATATGAATTTTTGAGAAGCAAACCGATGTCTATTACATTTTGATAGTTATTTATCATAAGAAAATTGGGTGGTTGTGCTTTATCATAAAATAAATAAGTTTTATTATTATTTGTTATGGTTTGCATGATATAACAATTAACATTTAAGTTTATGTTATCGTTTACGAGATTTAAATGATCATAAAATACCAGAAAATAAAGAAAAAAATCTGATAATAATAACTTAGGACAAGATCCTAACAAAACAATGAAAAGTTTGTAGAAGATACAGTAATGAATGAAAAGATCAACTAATCATAGACAGAATGATTATAGAACAAGCACAAACCATATAAGAAGCCTAGAGATGTGCTATATACTTTTTTTTGCGGCGATTAACGAATGGCTGAAGCAGTGTGTAAAACCAAAGGACGGACATTTTGAAACTTATCCCTCCCCAGTGATATGTTCGGACACGTTCACAAAAATATTAATAGTGAACCTGTATTTGTGCTCTTCACACCAGATTTTTAATAATATTTTATATTATTAAAAATACCTTTGTATTATACAAAACTAGTGGGGTTTACCTACGCATGTATGTTTCAATTATTCTGATACATTACACATGCGGTTAGTCCGTAGTATGAGTGAAGACACAAAAAAAAATGCAGTTTCTAGAGAGATGGCTGTGCCACCTTTGGAAGGGCGTCGTTACTTCACATTGGTTATGTGGACGGGGCGAGGGACTTCGGCTGTCTGACAACAGGCAGCGCTGAATTTACTTCTACGCTCGGTCTGGATAATTTCTGTGATGTGGCGATGTGGTTCTTTTTTGTGAATGTGTCTGAAGATATCCTTTCTCCAGCAGGGGCGTACCGATAAGCCTGTAGAAAGGCGAAATACGTATCTACGTCTCTGGGGAGGGATATGTTCGGACACGTTCACAAAAATATTAATAGTGAACCTGTATTTGTGTTCTTTACACCAGATTTTTAATAATATTTTATATAGTTAATTGACGAAGGAGATACTTGTTGAAACTTCATTATAACGCTAAGAAATAAGTAATTAAACTTCTAGTTTCAAAAATTCTTTTATTGTAAATCACTACAATATTGTTTCGCCATACAATAGCTTCATCAGGTGGATGAAATACTGAATATGTACAATACAAGTTTGAATATTTATGTGAAAATTATTGGGGAAGTGGTGGTGGAAAATTTTTTTACAATCTTAAATTTAGTAGAGGGGGGTTGTTTAAATCTAGGTGGTCATTTAAAGCTAATCCTAAACTATTGTATCTATTAATTTCTAAGTTTTCTAACAGGTTAAGTTTTTTACTTTTTTCTTGAATGTGTAAAATTTTGAAATCTATATTAAATCTATGATTAATATCTATACAATGACTTTCGAAAGTTGAATCTGTTTTCTTTTCTTTATGGCTTCTCTCGTGTTCTTTCATCCTAATTTTGAATGTCCTCCTCGTTTGTCCTATTTATACCTTATTACAATCTTCGCATGTTAACTTATATACACCCGAGTTTGATTCTTTGTCTATTTTATCTTTGTTGTTTTTAATAATGTTCTGTATAGTATTGTCTGTTTTAAATGATATATGTTCGTTATTAAGTTTATTAATTAATGTATCAATTTTTTCCGAAATTTTGATTGAATTATTATAGGTTATAGGAATTAATTATCTTGTATTTTAATTTTGGATATACTAAGGAAAGGGTTTTAGACTTTTGTTGGCTATTTAGGATGTTATTGACAATATTTATATTTTATATTATTAAAAATACCTTTGTATTACCATAAATATATATATAAATTTACATTTTACGAAAAACATTATATTATTATTTGTTTAAATATGTCGTTGCAGGAAAACACCTAGTATTCTAATCAAATTTATTCTGATGAAGATAGAATAAAAGTCGAAACGTCAAAATGAGCATTTTTATTTAAAGAATAGTTATTAGAGGTAATTAGTTAACCCATCATGTTGTATTTATGGTTGTAATGTTTATATATATGTTCTAGGGTTAAATTCAATATATTCCTAAATAAGACAATTTAAAAAATTGAATACAAACATTCTTATTATATCCGAAATGTAAGACAGTATTTTTTTATAATTTGTATTTATTAATATACCATTCTATGGATATTTTTCACCTGTTCCACATCATTTTACGTTATCCAATTACTTTACAAAATTTTAAAAAGCGTAGTTCATACAGAGACCAAATTGTCTATATTAAATTAAAATTTCCCTTTTACTACATAATCTCACGTAGGTTTGTGTATCTTATCTCCAGAAACCCCTCTATACACAAACTTAATGTCTAATCATGTCAACCTCTCTGATGAACACACTCAGATGGCAATGTTGATGATAAGATTAGCGCGAAAACAAAACACCAACATCTAACTCAAACAGAACCGGGAGCATCTAGTCCGTGTATCTGTGAGTGTGTATTTTCGCCGCCTGTGTTTCTGCCAACCAAGAGAGGAGAGCATGTGGTGCTATCTCTGATGAACTGTCAGGGTCCGTGATTCATGTAACACGCTCACTTGTTTCAATTACACGCTCATCTGGTGTGTAATGCCTAACATTACCGCCCATATTTACTTTATGAATATTTGAGAGTCTTAGGCGTTCAGGTGTTACGATGCTCGAGATCGCGTGACGACACCAGCCCGTACCGCTGCTCTTGAGGTTTAATTTTAAGCAATAACGAAATTTCGCAGGTGATTTATAATAAGGGAGCTCACTTATATGATTTAAAGTTATTAATGCCTCCTTGCTTTCGCAAATTGAAAAACGTAATGTAGATACTAATTTGATGAATCTTTTTAGTGTCAACATAATGTTGTTTGTTTAGTGAAAGATAATTACTACATCTTCATTCTTATCTCAAGCTCTTTTTAGTCAATATCAAGACGTATATGTTAATTGCCATAATAGAACGATGCATATTATTAATGCACATACTTTAAAAAGAGTGTAATTAAGGCGTTTAAGGAAGTTTAAATTGGATGTATAATTCTAAAATGGAAAAATTAATTTAGTTAAAGCGCCACTTTTCTAAATTTGTTTATTTTTTTTTTATAAAAAGTGTTTTAAACTTAAAAAAAAGCTTTGCCTAGATGAAAAAAAAATATAATTGCTGAATTAAATAAAAAGAAAATAAAAATGTAAAAAATAAATTTCTAGCTTGATCAAAACAATTATTGTACCTAAGAACCAATATTTTATTGAAACTTAATACAGGTACGATACGGCGATACATTGTAGGCGTGACCTAATCTCGGCGCTAAGCTATCTCTAGAAGGTAACAGGTACAAATATAAACAAGACCGAGCATTGAAATTCGTATATATGTAGTTAATATTTTTAATAATTTTTGTGTCATTTTTACACCTATATCTGAATGTTTCTATCGACTGTATCCTGAGATAAGAACACGTAAATATTCTTTATTAATTAGGATAATTAAAAATTACTGAAAAGCCACTTCCATCAACGAGAACGTACAGACGCGTTTCGCTCTAATTGAAGCTTATCAATGTACGGTATCTCGAAGACAGACATGGCTTTTCAATTCTCTACCTTGTGTATATATAGTTAACATTCTGAACTTACCGCAAATAAGAATTAATGAATATTAAATCCCATTTTTACATGTCAATGTCGCCTTATGTGATGCATTAATAACTACAATCCGACTTTTCAGTAATTTTTAATTATCCTAACAACCAGTAAGATCGTAGTCGCGACGAGGTGTGTTATACATGCTAGTACAAACTTAGTTTGTCGGATTGTAGTTATTAATGCGACATAAGGCGAGATTGACATGTAAAAATGGGATTTAATATTCATTAATTCTCATTTGTAGTAAGTTCAGAATGTTAACTAACGGGTGTTCATTTGAAAAGTCAATCTAGTAGCATGTGATTTACTGAGAACATTTTGAAGTATGTCGTAAATTAAAATTTACTACTTAACCTACGAAGTCGTATATTTTGACAGTTTCATACATACAAATAAATAACAAATGTGATTGACATTATCAAATGTCATTTGGATTTACGTTTACGGAACAACAAACACATACTAATATATATGCGTCTTATTCTATCAATATTTCAAAGTAACCTAGATTGACTTTTCAAATGAACACACGTTATATATACACAAGGTAGAGAATTGAAAAGCCATGTCTGTCTTCGAGATACCGTACATTGATAAGCTTCAATTAAAGCGAAACGCGTCTGTACGTTCCCTTTGATGGAAGTGGCTTTTCAGTAATTTTTAATTATCCTAACAACCAGTAAGATCGTAGTCGCGACGAGGTGTGTTATACATGCTAGTACAAACTTGGTTTGTCGGATTGTAGTTATTAATGCATCACCTAAGGCGACATTGACATGTAAAAATGGGATTTAATATTCATTAATTCTCATTTGCAGTAAGATTTATTAATGTTATGCTCTCCGCGACATCTATGCATATTATTGTATACTGCTACTGAATCAGCTGATTATACCAAGAGATACATTTAAAAAAATATATGTTAAATTTTACTAAGGCGCCCAAACTCTATCTGAATCGTTGCTTCTATCGTTAATATGATATCGCAGTCACATCTTCATGCAAAAAATAAGGTTTACAGTGGTACGCCTTTAAAATTATTTTATATCCAGCGACAAGCAAACGGCCTTAAGAGTTTCTTCAAAGCTGTTTAAAGAAGTGGGTAATGCTATACCTGACCCAATCTATGATAGGAGCAGATGACGCTAGAATCTGAGAGCAATTTACATAGGATAACTGTTGTAATTTGTAACAAGTAGAATATATTCTCTTTCCAATAGAAGAATATACCGTTCATAAAATATTTCTTTTCAGTTCCTACCGCTCAAATATGAACCGAAAATGATGCTGTATCACTTTCTAACATACATAAATAAGCGTTGTAATTCTACACACATTTATCGTTTTAAGTTACGACGTATGCCTTTGAAATATATTAAATAAAAAGTATATGTTGTCCAGGAGATAATCTTATACAGGGTGGCCCAAAATGACCGAAGGGGTTTGAGTTCATTATAACTTCTTATTTAAGACATAATTATTAATTTTTTTAAATTTTAAATACGGTATATTAATGGATAATATTTTTAATTTAATTATGAAAAATTATATCTCGCAAGTGGTGGCTATTTTCTGCTTCGCATATTCGTGCTCTTTCCAAAACATTTTCCATAACCTTTCGCAAAACTTCAGGTGTTATGTTGTTGATTTCGTCGCGTATATTATTTTTTAATTGCTGTATGGTTCGAGGCTTATTAATATAGACTTTTCCTTTCAAATAACCCCAAAGGAAACAGTCTGAAGCGGTTAAATCCGGTGAACGCGGAGGCCAATTAAAATCGCTTGCACGGGAAATAATTCGTTCACCAAAGATGTCGCGTAAAAGAGCCATTGTGTCCCTCGCAGTGTGCGCTGTGGCTCCATCCTGTTGGAACCATACTTGCGGATGGTTTTCCATGGCTGGCCTTAAAAAATTTTCCAACATTGTCCGATATCTAACACCAGTGATGGAAGCGGCGACACTGTGTTCATTTTCAAAAAAATATGGGCCAATTATCCTTTCCGACGAAACACCGCACCAAACGGTGCACTTAAGTGGGTGTAATTCTCGCTGTTGAACTACTCTTGGATTCACTCAGGGATCGTAGCCCATATCCTGCAGTTTTGCCTATTAAGGAACCCATTTAATTGGAAATGGGCTTCGTCGCTCATAATTAAATTATGAATAAAATCATGATTTTCTTCTACTTTTTGACAAAAATAAATTGCATAATCAAGTCGTTGCTGGTAATCTGTCGGTTTCAATTGTTGGACAAGCTGAATTTTGTATGGAAACATTCTTATTGTATGCAAAATTCTCTGCAGCGACCCTCTTGAGAGGCCAAGTTGTGTCGAACATCTCCTGGTTGATGTTTCTCCATCTTCCCGAATACTCTCCTGTACCCGTTCAATATTGTCATCCGTGTGCACCGTTCGTCGTCTGCCGGCACCAGGAAGGTTCCTTGCTGCCCCTTGTTCTCGAAAATTTGCAACCAGACGGTTTATTGTTGACTCTGAGGGTTCAACCCGCACATTAAAATAACGATGATATGCACGCTGAGTCAAAACAATGGATCGTTGATTTGAGAAATAAAGTTCAACGATTTTGGCATGTTGTTCAATTGTGTACTGTTCCATTTTAAATTCCCCAAGTCTTCTCTACAAAATACTGAAAACAAAAAAAGAAAAAAATTATAATTCGGCTTACTGCCAAATTATTTAAATATCATCGTTTATTGACTTTTTTCCGGTATTCTGACTTCTTAGCATAGCCCTCACAAGAGTGAGTCCGGGTGAACCCCTTGTTCCAGGGCCCGGGTCTGGGCACGGTCCCAGGCCCAGCCCTACGCAATTTATCTTTTTTATTATTATTATAATTTAATACAAACTAGAAAAAAATATTTTGAATATTTTTGTATCCAATGAAGTTTTAAAATATTCTACAACTAATTATAATATAAAATTTAAAATATATATTTATGATAGAACATTTATCATCAAGCGGTTAATATTAAAATTTGATATCGTCATTTTGGCACAAGAACCTGGCCTTTATTGATCTCAAAAATGTCATTATACAGAACACAGAAATTTCCCTCAACGTAGAGATTCAACTAATGAAAGACTTACTTAATGGTATGAGGTCCAACGAGATTTATGGGAAACCATTTTGAATGAAGCAAAAGTAGTTGCCGAGTTAGTTGGCATTTCATCAGATTTCGTTATTATCAAAAGGAAATCCAGTATACGATATATGAAAAGACGTCTGAACAACTTCAGTTAGGACTAAAAAAGGGCGGTTCTCAACCTTTTAGTATTTGCGGCCCAATTTTCAATCACAATTAAATTAAATAATTTTTTTTATAATATTTTTTGTCGATTTATTTTTCTCATTTATTCTCGATATGCTTGCGCCCCCCTTTAGTTTTATCACGCTCCCCTAGGGGGGCGTGCCCCACAGGTTAAGAACCGCTGCGCTAGAAGCATCAAGTGAATTCAAATCTTCTGTTGTCCTTCCTGTTTTTGATTTTGTCACGGCAGATTTGAAAACAAGATTTGGGAGCTGTGATAGACAGATACATTCCTATTTATAAATGTATTATATCATATATTAGTGTAGACGTGTATTTTATTTTTTATTATGTCAGAATGTTTTCAGTAAGTTAAATAATTTTTTTTTATAATATTTTTTGTCGATTTATTTTTCTCATTTATTCTCGATATACTTGCGCCCCCCTTTAGTTTTATCACGCTCCCCTAGGGGGGCGTGCCCCACACGCCCCGCAGGTTAAGAACCGCTGAGCTAGAAGCATCAAGTGAATTCAAATCTTCTGTTGTCCTTCCTGTTTTTGATTTTGTCACGGCAGATTTGATAACAAGATTTTGGAGCTGTGAGCAAATTTGTGATATGTTTTTACCAGTTTTGGCTTTCATGAACATAGAAAATGATGAACGGAAAGTTAGAACCATCAATATTGTCTCAAAGTATCCTTCAGGCTTAACAGATTCAGACAGCTTAGTTGAAGAAATTGTACACATGAGGAGCGTCTATAGTACAGTCTTCCAATCAGAAAAGGATCCGATTAAGCTTCTCAACTCCTGCGAAAAACCTTCAAGCAATTTTTTTTAGCCTGTGTAGTACTGCAATTAGACTTTTTTGTACGATTCCAGTAACAGTGTCTACGACTGAAAAGTCTTTTAGTTGACTGGTGAACTCTTTAAAAACTTGGCAAAGGAGCACAACAGGCCAACGCCGTCTTATTGTTTCTGTGAATGTGTATCTTCTCCAGCCGGGGCGTACGGATGATCCTGTAGAAAGGTGAATACATACCTACGTCTCTGGAGAAGATGCATTCACAAATATATGTACTTGTATTGTGTTCTTCACACCCGATTTTTAATAATATTTTATATTATTAAAAATACTTACCTATTACCTACTCAAGTTTGTTTCAAATTATTTTGTTATATTCTAAATAGACTCTCAAGAAATGGTTTCTCAGATGTTTATGGCAACTGGACAAAAGGATGAGACAAGTGTATTGCACAGAATTGAGAGTACTTTGAAGGATAGTTGTTGAAGTTTTCTAAATAAATGTTTCACTTTTGTAGTCGCGTTATTTTCTGATATTTCCTCGTATATTTCAATAAGTGTATTACTTATCTACTCGTCTGCATTAACAATTGTTAATCAATTAGGACTTAAATTAATACATTTGTTGGTTCGCTAAAGCTAACTAATTAACTAATTAAATTAACTAATTAAGATACAATATTGTAGTAGTCTGTATCCTGAGTAAACCTGCTCACTAAGTCAGATGGTTTGAATTTCTTAATTCATTGCACTGTTTCTGTTTCAGAAATCAAACTTTTGGTTAGCACGTTTGGTTGAACGGTTATTCGCTCACGGTAACACTAATATATCATCGGAATATAACTTTTCGAATTAACACGTAATATATCAAATACAGCTCTATTTTAGATAGCAGACGAAAGCTTAATGTAATAATTTATCTCGGAAAAATGACTAGCGATTTTGCGTAGTTAGGTTACAGTTTCCGTTTAAAGGCATCGTCTCAAAACCACAGGAGACTTCGTATAATATAGGAAATTACAGAGAATTTCAAAATAACATTATGTAAAACAGAATAGCGAGAACGCTAACGTTCTGGTCCATATACTTTCGTAGAAGAAAGTTCCTTCGTTCAATTATTAGTTCGCGACAGTGTCTAGCAACTTTCCTAGTTATACGTTATTATGGTTCCCGTAATGGCCGGTGATATCCTACATAAGTTTCACTGATGGCTTACTTTTACATTTTGACTTATTGTGCCGCTTAGACTCGGCAATTGGTGCACGAGATAATTCAGAAATTATCAAGGGACACGAATGCGTCTGCTCCACTATTTCTTTAATGCTATGGAAATATATTTTTTTATTGAACTATGTTTATTACAAGCTCAAATCAGTCATGTTTTTGGTTAAAACTATAATAGCTTCCACCAAATTCACCATATTTATTTTAAATTTCATTTCCATCCTTTTACAAAAATATGAAATAAATTAATATTATGTAATATTTGAAACTGCTATATAACCCTGGAACGTATACATCCATATATATATAACACTTTTACTTTATGTTGCATTTCTAATTAGCTTGAACCTAGGTCTATTGTAGCTAAGTGGTAAAAGCGACAGTCCGGCAAACTGTAGACTTGGGTTCGAGTCCCAACATAGACCATATTTTTCAATTAAAAATTTCGTATGATTTGCTTTGTAATTTGTAGACAGCAATGTTTACATCCCCACTTACTTTGCATTTACATACATACTAATTTAATATTTGTAAATATTTCATATAAAAGCCGAAAAAGCCGATGTCAGTTATTCAAAGCAGACGTCAGTATTTTGGGAGCAGATGTCAGTTTTGAATGTTTGAAATTGCTAATTATTACTCCATAGCTATATGAGTGTTTAGATAATTTCTTAGCCGTTTATTAAATATAACAATTGATAAATTATTGGAGATTTTCGGCTTTTATATGGAATATTTACAAATATCAAATTAGTATGTAATTGCGAAGTAAATGTGGATGTAAACATTGCTGTCTACAAATGACAAAGCAAATCATACGAAATTTTTTTTTTATTGAAAAATTTTGCCTACGTTGGTACTTGAACCCAAGTCTACGGTTTGCCGGACCGTTGCTTTACCACTTAAGCCACGATAGACCTTGGTTCAAGCTATTTATAAATGCATTATAAAGTAACAGCGTTGATGATTCAGATGTTAGTTATTGAAAGTAGATGTCAGGTTTGAAAGCAGAAGTCAATTTTGAAAGCAGATGTCAGATTTGAAAGCAGATGTCAGTTATTGAAAGAAAATGTCAGTTATTGAAAGCAGATGTTTGTTTTTAAAATGTTATCCGAACTGAAACAAATGCGCAACAAACTGGATGCCTTGTCGACTATAGCAAATGTTACGAAGAACACAGATGCTTACATACACTATCCGAAATATAAAGAAAAATACAAACGTTCAGTAGACATAGAAAATAGAGAAAGATACGTTAAATAAAATACGTTAATCAGATAATAAACAACAGACAATTTGGAAGATAATTAATAAACACTCCAATATAAATAACAAAAGTAAACCTTCTCAATTAAATGCCGCCGACCTGAGCAATGTATTTTTAGCGCACGGAGTGTACAATATGAGCAGGAATATTTAAACCCTACCTAACAAAAGTTAATATACAGAGCGACAGATCGTGCTATTTTACACCTGTGAATGGAGATGATCTGTAGAATATTGTCTGTAAAATTAAAGCACAACCGACACAAGACCACTACCAAGTAACAACTAAATTACTGAAGCATAATGCTGCCATTAACAATCATGATTAGTAAATGCTTGTTTGAAGGTAAATTTCCAGCCTCTGTTAGAGTCTCTGTTAGAAGCTATAGATAACCACCAGTATTGGGAGATCACATGCTTTGACTTGACATAAGCTTTCGACACAGTCGATCATTCCATTTTATTGGAGAAACTATATTATTATGTAATCCGTGGGGTTGCTTATGATCTGATATCTTCCTATCTGAGTGTCCAAAGGCAATATGTTGAATATGCGGGTGAGAGGTCAGATGTAGTGGATGTGCGGCAGGGTGTGCCACAGGGATCCATTCTCGGCCACCTTTTATTTATCATATATATTAATGACTTTCTAATTGATATATTATCGGAATAGGTCTGTCTGTATGCTGATGACAAATCAGTTTTAGTAATGGCCGGTACGAAAGAAGGAAGGGATCGCAAATCACATGTAGTCGAACAACAAGCAACTGAATCGTTCCAAGCACATAAGCTCACACTAAATTTCACAAAAGCTTGCATTTACAACTAAAACAAGTGAAGGTATAGAGGTTATAAACTTCCTAGGATTACACTTAAACAACAAGTTGGGATGGTCCAAACACATAAATGACTTGCCGGAAAATTGACTATAGCGCTGCAGACAATTAGGAGAATTAGGACTCTAGTGAATTACCATGCTGCACGTATGACGTACTTGACAAACTTCCACAGTGTGGCTATGTATGGCATTCAGTTTTGGGGCATGTCAACAAAGGCAGAACGCGTGTTTCTACTTCAGAAGCGCGGAATTCGTATTTTGTGTAGTTTAAAATCGGTCGAAACGTGTAGACAGTCTTTTGTTTCTGAAGGAATACTAACCAGCTATGTGCATGTGTTGTTAAGTTAAAAACTATGGGTATCAGAAGATTTACACGTACTGTTAAAAATTTTCTTGTAAAAAATGCCTTTTATTCGGTTGACGAACTTCTAAATGAACAAGTTTTGCCTCATATATGTGCAAAGTTTGTCTTACATGTTTTTACACTGTTCCTTCTAATATACTATATTTTAGCATTATTAATGTATGTACTTTGAATATTTTAATATTGTTTTTGTATTCTTAATGTTAATGACTTTCATTATAATTCACTCGTTTTATATTTAAACGATTCTTTATCGCCTTTTTAAAACCCGCCTCCTAGAACCGAATAATTATTTATGCCTTTTAATAACAGAGGAATAGTTTGGAAAAATCAAATTTATCCAATCTTGTAGGATTAGGCTTATTCAAAAAAATGTCTAGAGCTGACGAAATGTTTCGTGAGGCACTAGTATTAGCATCAACTTGAGCCTCTCTAGTTTCAATTTTATTTTCATATAAGTTGAATAAAATGATATAGTCTTAGCGCTTCTCTCTGTCCATGACCGCCTGAATGATTTTTTCATTCTCCAGCACGTTGGTTTTAGGAGAAATCCTTGTATTTTTCTCGTTGATAAGTCGTAATTCCTCTTCCAAATTAGCACCTAAAGAGATTCATTCATGTAATTTTTTTTTAGTAGAATAAAATGAAAATATAAGAAGAAAAATAACAATAAAAACATTTTTTTTTAATAAAAATAGTTTAAAATTGAATTAACAAGATATCGTACTTTTAAAATTTTCTGCTAACGAAAACGTATAAGAAAAACATTTCCGTGCAAAGCTAAATTAATTTGTCACACAGACGTGTGAAAAGCGACAAAATAAAGGCGAACGAAAGTGTTCAAGTAACTATTTCATAACACTTGCAGGAGAGACATCTTGACCTTAAAAGCTTGAAATACTTCGCAGCTTTACATCGCTGACGTCTTCCGGTATGCCAAGTTGGCTGTGCCTTTATCCGTATGTTGAAGGAACGACCCGAATATTTCTCAAAATGGCAACTTTCAAGACACTCTAGGGATTTCTTATTTTACTTTTGAAATAATTTTTTTCTATTTTTGTCCGTTTATGTTCTATAGATTCTATTAGGTTTAATTAAAAAAGAATCATTTTAGTTTAATTTTCATTTATTTCCGAATATTTCTCAAAATGGCAACTTTCAAGACACTCTAGGGATTTCTTATTTTACTTTTGAAATAATTTTTTTCTATTTTTGTCCGTTTATGTTCTATAGATTCTATTAGGTTTAATTAAAAAAGAATCATTTTAGTTTAATTTTCATTTATTTCCGTTCTTTTTAGATTCTTTATTTCCTCCTTTCGACCATCGGATTTAGATTACAAGTTCTGCTCCTTCTTCACATACTTTTTCCATTGTTTTCTGTTACTTGCCATAATCCTCATGTCTACCGTTTCCCTTGCTCCTTTCCGTCTTTTCCTAGGCCTAACTATTCTCTAAAATATATGATTGTTTCAGCCTTTACTTGATGAAATTATAACTATTATCAGGATAAAATAAAACAAATATTAATGAATTTCACTACTTTTTACTTTACAAAGTTACCATCGTTTCTACCTCACAGGAGCTTCGTCACACATATAACTAAGTTATGGATATATCTTTACATAAATATACCGTAGTAAACACATATTTTGGATAGTTGAAAGAATGGAACCTCAACTAATCTTAATTAGGTATTTTTCTGAAAGATAATCATTAAGTAGTCTGCTCATAAACGTCTCTGATTAGAATATCTAATAAAATCATGTTTTATATTTTTATCGTCGTAAATTGATAATTTGACCTTTGGTCTGGTGCACCGCCTCAAAGACAACACGCGTGGAATGTCTATGGGCACCTCTGTAATTAAGACAGGGAGTCTGGATTGAGCTATCTACGGCGTGGGCGCAGCACGCTCTGAAGATGACTAAAATCGGATCGAAACCGGTAGTCGTATCGCGCAATTTTTTTATGGGAGCTTCTATTTATTATGTATGCTCTTAGTCAGTGGAGACGCCGTGGGTGACTAAATAAACAAATCAAATCTGAAACGGAGAAAAGGAATCCCGCGATCGTAGGCGTGTTCGCACACAGACTACTAAATACAAAAGCGAAATCCAATCTGCAATCTGGAACGAAAAGTTCAAAGTAGCCAACTTGCTGAAGAGAGAAAAATGTAAAGAAAAATCTAGAAAACAGTTAACTCGAATATTAATAAAAAAATTAAAATGTCTTCAAAAAATATGATGACTGATTAATAAGAATTTTGAAATTTAGACTTATAAAGAAGTGATTTTATATAACAAATCTAAACCTAATTGAATTCACTTTAATAAATATCTCAGGAAATAGAAAACGAAGGTATATATATATAATATATATATATGAAAAAATGTGTGAAAGTCGTATCCATCCGGGATGTGCAGACATCGATGTTTCATACTCATTAGTAATTGTCAATACACCTTACCCAGAAATAGATACGACTTTCATTAAAGCGGCAATGGCATGTATGTGAGAATTCAATAATTATGAGTTCTCATTAGCATTACGTTTATCATCATAAGTATATATACACGCAGTATGGAAATGAAAGTCGTATCTATTTCTGAGTAAGGTGTATTGACAATTGAGGGCTCCAGTGCAAGAACCAGGTATCTCCAAAATTCGAAATTTTACAGGGGGCGAAAAAAACACTTCTATACATTTACGTTTCATAAATTTGTATTTTTTAAGTTTTGTGCCGAATTCAGGCTGCAAATAACGAAACCTACAATAGGTATAATTTGGTTTTAAACAATGGTAAAAAAATTATCATGATATTAATAATGGAGATACCTGGTTTTTGTCCATTATTATTAAAAAAAATTGATCGCTGACAACTTTATTATTTTTTTATTATCAAACGGGCGCACACATGAAACAGAACATAATCTGGAAATAAAATACTAACAAAAAGAAAACACTAAAACTTATTTTGGTGCATTTTCGCAACACATAAAACTGGAAATTGTCTCATCATTCTGAGTCACTATATTCAGAATAGTCCGAACCTGCATTCTCTGCCACTTCTGCCTTTGATTGATGTTGTGCTGCTTCAATGTTAATATAGAACCACATATCGCATTGTGCCACATATGCTCTAGCGAGATCCATTACATGCTTAAATTTATGTGGTTTTAAAATCCGTTTGTTTGTGTATAGAAGTACTTTATCATTAGCCGGCAAAGAAGGGTTTTCACCTTTTTTCAAGATTACGAAACTTGAATATGTTGATATCCCAACAGTTATACTACACTGTATATCGGGCATTTCCTGAGAGTCATATTTAAATAGTCTATACTTTGATATCACAAACTTAACTTTTTTTTGTAGAGACTGTTTTTCGAAATATTGGTAAGAAGTGGTCCTTGAAGTTTATAATCATGCCCTGAGTAACGTTTATGATTTCAAATTTCTTTCCTGCTTCACGGATAATTTTGTGATACTCTTCAGGTAAATTAATCCGGTCATATGTCTTCTTCTTAATCTCTATGCCGCCGAAGCTTCTGTCGCAGGGCAAAAAGCTGTGGCCCGGTTCAGGAAACCGATGTGTAATAGTGGCAAATTTTCCAAGTTTTACGACGGTGAATAGGAACTGGATTAATACGTAATTTTTGTTTTGAGAACTGCAGTTGTCCGAAAACAAATAGATATGCTTGACTTCCGATCTAATAAAATTGTTAAAGAAGTGATGTAAAAAGCTAACCACTTCATTTTACCCTTTAGCTCCTACTGTCTCATCATAAACATAAAAATAACTTAACAATGAGTATGAAACATCGATGTCTGCACATCCCGGATGGATACGACTTTTTCACATTTTTTCATTTTCCCGGACAACCTGGACGGTTTACGCCGTGCGTGACACGTTGCAGCTACATTCTTAGACAAAAGTGATTTTGTCATGTGTAGAAATTGATGCAACGAATTAAAGCGGCGATGGCATGTATGTGAGAATTCAATAATTATGAGTTCTCATTAGCATTACGTTTATTATATATATATATATATATATATATATATATATATATATATATATTGTCGTAGTGCATTCCCATTCCCATGAGAAGCCCTAGAACAAAAATATCAGATAATTTTAATCATATAATAATAAGTTAGCAAATAAGAATTTTTACGGAACTGTATATTTCATATGTCAAATCAACGAAGTTAATTCCGCGTATTAATTGCGTAAATTTGTGTCATTTATCTTATATTTTTCTATTTTTCATTTTCTTTAGTCATTTTCATTAATATTATTGTTATTCCGAAGATTTTTTAACTTGGTTGATTGATTATTTTATATCGATTTTCTTTAGAAATAACTGTACCTATTTAAATTATTCACGGCGGGAAATATCCCAATTTTGTACAGGCGCATAGCGAAATTTTGTATATTGTTAGGTTAGATTTTTGTATTTTAAAATTAAATTTATTAATTATGTGAGATATCTAAACGATTTGTTGATATAAATTAACTCATTTCGAATTAATAATATTAGTTTAAAAATTACAAACATTAATCAACTAATAAGAAATAAAGGATAGAAACAATCGCTAGTTAGCGTGGGTAGTTGGTGAAAATGAATTACACGCGTCGAGATATATTTTAATAGAGCTCCAAAAATTAAGTAAAAAATTTATTAAAAAGTACAATATCCCTACCTGAAACCCTATCCATCGAGTCACCAACATTTAAAACATCGACAGACGCAATATCCGATTCCAATTCCTGCTTAGAAGATATAAAAACGAATTTTCCTTTCCCGAAGGACGCTACCCTGCCTAACCTATTGACCAGAATATTCATCCTGTTGAAAAGGTTCCTGAAGCCGTTAGAACATCCAGAAGTCTCAATCAACCAAAACTTGAGTATTCTTAATCTATTTTCTATAACACCAAAATTATTTATATAATTATTTGAATACAATCGTTTGATATTAATTATTTTATGCGAATCACTTTAATTATCACTAAGTATACCTTTATATCGAAAAATACAGTTCCCTTGTGTTTAATTCCAGTAAATTTAGTCATTTAATTTATGTATCATTTCATGAATAAAAAGATAACCTAATTTTGAAATAATAATATGAACACGTGACCGTGTATAGGTTAATATACTTGAATATTAATGTAAACACTTACCTTACATAAAGTTCTGATTAAATCATTTATTTATCTTCCTATCTCTCTCGTTTTTTTATTAGATTACATACCCAGGTTTTTTATTATATTTTAACTTGCTAATTCGCTCACATATATCTACACTAGGTACCAGACCCACACTATTGTTATTAATAAATTACAAATTTACTTTATCAATCTGAGCTAGCTGGTGCCCATTAAATCATACTAATTAAGATAAAAAACTAGAAGATTATGTACCCTGAAGAGACAGATTAAGTTAAGTACAAACTTTATTTATTTTTACGTACGATTAATGTTTATGTCCTTAGTTCAAGCGACATCTGTGAACATATGTATTAGCAACATCTATAGGTCGTTTATTGAACTTATGTATTTATTAGCATATTCAATATTTAAATTACATAATCTTAGAATTACATTACATTTCAAATAATATATATAACGTAGGTGCCATTCATTATCAACGTGTGACTTCAATATATATATAGTAATTAATTAACTAATTATGCAATAAAGAAACAAATTCCGGAAATAGTCTAGATGTACAGATTTAAATAAATTAAAGTTTTTTCTAGGGATCCTTAGTGAAAACCATGCAAAGTATACACTCAGTTATACACAATAATTTATCTTACACGAAATTAAAAAAAAAAGAATTATCAAATATACTTTTCGAATTTTATCGACTATGTCATAAGTGTATTTGCACTAGAACGTACAGTTTTTACACAAGTCTTGCAAGCCGAGAGCAAACAGACGCAGATGTGCGAACAAAAAAAAAAGAAGTTACAATAAGAAACATTACTTTAAAATAATATGTTCCAAAATAAATAGAAATTTAGAATAAATTCAAATACCGTGAAAAGAATAATGGTACGTTAAAAATAAAACTATTAACCACCAAAGCTAAATAAAAATTGAAATATGAATCGTAATTAGATTTCGAATATCTTACAAGAAGAAACACATTACGTTACACAATTCCTCCAAATATGATTGAATACTTAATTCGAAACGTTAATTAAATTTTAAATTAAACAGGTAATCAATTATTAAATCAAAGGATTGGTAATTATTAGTAATACAATGTCAAAACAACATTAAATTAGATCTAAAGGTATCAAATACAATAGCATTAAAGAAAGTTCATAGGAGTTACTGTTTCTGCGCTACGTCCACAGGCCATTACCCACAGGTCAGTATCCACGGCCATGCAAACGGAAACTGGAGTTAGATAGACATTCAGGCCTCAAAAGATTGCAATTCACCTCTTCTTCTCCACTAATTGACACTGGAGAATCGAATCCGTCGGTAGTTGCAGACTAAGGTGGTCAGGTGTCCAGATTTGGTCTTGGCAAGAGTCGCTATTTATTCGGAGATTTGTATAAGAAATGGCGCAATAAAATATTGCCAAACAAGGAAGATTTCACCTTTAAGCTTCTTAACTCCAAAATCGGTAAACGGCAATTCTATACATATACTTCACCTGCTACGATAGGATCCGCATAAGCGATTAATACTCAAAGTCGTAGTTTTCGTGAATTATAGACTTCCCTTTAATCGTAGATACACACACTACCACTCACAACTGGATTCGTTAATGGCCTTGGAAGGAATGCCTCTACATGCCGGAATGCAATCGGAAATGGCAGGGGGGGATACGGTTACAAAATATTTAATTACGAGGACGATACAAGTACGCGTAGAATGAAATTAACTCGTAATCAAAAATAATATACCGGAGCGCAAGGATAAGAATATAAGATAAAAATAAGAAATTACGAATGTAACAATTGGGTCACATTGTTCTTGGCAATAAAACTTAGGTTAGTTATAGTCATGAACCTGAGTCCAAGCAAGACTCCATGCATTGGCATAATAATAATAATAATAATTGGCGCATCACCGTCTAAGGAGCTTAACATGTCAGTCGGACAGAAAATTCTTGACGAAATTTTTTTTGGGACTCAGAAGGAATCCTGTTAATATATTACGAAGATAAAGCTATTTCATAACTGTAGAATACTAGGTTTCAATACTGGAACGGTTAAAACAGGTCATTAATGTAAAAATAACGGGAAAATTTACGAAAGGTGGCCTTCTCCAGCATAAAGTTGGATATTATGAATCACTAACCCTACAGACTAGACCTAGCTCCGAGTTACTTTCATCTGTTCCTAAAAATTAAAAAATAACTGCGTGGCAGGAAATTTACTAGCGACGAAGAAGTAAAGCATGCAGTTTCGACGTATTTTCTGGCAAAGCACAAGCTAATTGAAAGATCAAAAAAATGTATTAGGATTGCAGGTGAATACATATTGCTGTGAACTTTTCCCCGAAGAATTATTATGAACAATTAGAGATTTTATTACATTTATTAAACATGTACATTTGTTTTATATCAAAGTATATTTAAATGTTTTTTGGATTTATTGTAATGACCGGGACTGTATAGTTATTTTTGTATCGGAAGTTGTCCGACTTGCGGTATTATTTTGAACTGGATGTTCCCGATGTCCGCATATTTTGCCGGTTTGAGAGACAGAGATATCAGGTTCGTTGCATTGTACAGCTGGGGGTAAAAAACGTCATTTTTTACTTCTAGAGATATTTGATTTAACTTCGGCTTATTTTGTTTTGAGTGTTTTTGATGTGTAATTAATATTTCATTTACGCATTACGAGTGGTAGTGATCTCGAATTCTTGATTTAATTCTTATTATATTTGATATCTCTCGCTTTGGTTTTTTTTCTGTATCAAAAGTGTTTCGTACCTAAGTACTTTTTACAATTGTTTTATATAAATTCTATTCTTTATAATTTGAAGATATTTGTGCCTATTTGTAATTTTGAATTATTTTTATATTAGCTTATAATATAGATAGCTAAGAAAATTACCATATTTTTTTGAATGAGGGTGTTTTTTGTCACGTTATTCTAGAACATTTTATTCAGGGTTTTGGTGGGAAATTTTATACTTGTGTTAAGTGCGCACGAGTAAAGTAAATTACGAGGTTGACGTTTAGTCTATTTACGAATTGATTTTGGGTTATAAATTAGATTTTGAATTTGATAATTTTCTTAACAATCTATTAGATTTATATTTTGCTCGCGTTCCACAGGAGGTTTTTCTTTGTGTGCGTGTCTTTATCATACAAACTTTTCCCTCCAAGCTTTTGTTCAATATTGCATTAGCCCTCTTTACACTTTGAAAAGAATTTTTTTTTTATTTTTTAATAAATTAGTTAAGTAGAAATGTGACTTTTATTTGACTCTTTAATTTTGTCCACATTTTCACTCGAGAAAAAGAGGGAAAGCGCTGGTGCAAGAAGTTTCAAGCAAGAAGAATTTCCGTCTGAATTAGTCCGGACTTTTGTTGTGGGCTGACCTTATAAGCAAACTCACAGTTCACAGCAATATGCTATGAATAGTGAGTTCGTAGTTGACTGAACCACTATTCACCACAATAACTTTAATGCCAATCCCAACTGTAATGTCCAACTTTAATGCTCAATCGGTTAATTTTCCTTTATGAGACAGCTTTCTTCTCCGGGTTTCCAATAGGAAAAACGTGGTACTTCTCTTCTACAGAAGTTAATGTGGGCGCCAGAATTAAAAGTTCAAACAAAGATAAAGAGAAAGTCACAGTTTCCAAATTACAGTTTATTATAAAAAAAAAATAAAAAAATAGAATCTTTATGAAGTATAACGACCTGTGTATAACAATAACACATAGAGGTAAACTTAATTTTCTAGGGGTGAAAGCTAAGCAAATTTAAACGTCCTCTTATGACTCGCGAAACAAAATTAATACTAATAAATTCCAAAGATATTTTTCTCTATCTCCCCAGAATAACAAACTCAAATATAAACAGAAATAAATCTGTCAAACCGAAATAAGTAAGACTTGCGCGATACCACAAGTATAAAAACCAACCTTGAAAATAAAACGTTCTAGAATATAACGTTAAAAATTTACTAGACCCAAAAAAATTATCTTTGTCATCTATATTTCAATTACTATTAAATATAGAAGTTCATACAATGAATAATACAATAAAATGCATTCAGTAAAGCAATAATATTATAAATATAAAATAAAACTTATGTAGCTTTTTATCTTATAACCTTGAGAGCACGTGCAAGTAAGAGATTAAATTAAATCAAAATTATGAGTTTTCAAACTCGTATACATTCGATAATGACTTTCAAGCCATCACAACACAATGAATTTAACAACAAAAACCAAATTTAATTGAAATAAAAGGTAAAAAAGTTTTAGCACCCAATATACAACTCTCTTACTTCGATATCAAAACGTGTCTCAAGAATATCGTGACAAAACGACAAACTACCACAGAAATCAAAAACAACTCAAAATAAAATCAGTGTACATAATAAAATCATACACTGTAATATAAAATAGTACACTATAAAAATAATATTTTTCAAAAATGTTCACTAAATATATTGCAAAAGAAAAATAATTTTGTATTTATTTTTGCTCTGCTTTTCCCTGATTCCGCGAACTTAAAGACTTGCCTAAATGAAACACAAAAAAGCATGGTCTTTAATGTTACGAAAATCATATCGACCTATGACTTTAAGTGTCATTAAGTCATTACTCATTATTAATAAGAGCTGTATTTATTCAATAGGAAATCTGAAAGAAATATAGCTCAAAATATCGATTACGTATCAGTGAAAGCAATCAACCAGGAACAGAATGTAATAAATCCGATTCAATTGTGGTATTTGTTATTTTCATAAATTTCAATACTTGTCAAAAGTAATATTTGTCATGTATTTCTGCGTATATTGTATATGTACGCTTATGAAAGTAGGTAATTCAATACGGAAAGCACAATAACTTCCCTCCAAACGATGGATGTCGAAGTCGAACATTATTCCTCTTATAGACGACCTTTTATTTAAGTACCAATAAAAAGCGAAGTTGTATATTTATCATAACGTCGTTTAGTTAAGTAATATAGAAACGAGCGTCCAATATCCTTCTCCTGCTCATCGACTTTATCGATTTTATCAACTTTCACATCTAAATGGCATGATGGCAAGAACGGGGACGGCAGCGTAGAAGCGCACATAAATACATCAACAATTCTTTCTGTTCCCCATTCATGCACATATATTTTACGATATTTTTATGCTGGGCGTCAGTCAATACTTTCCCTCTTTTAAAAAGGCTGGGATTTTTTTCGATATTCACGGCTAGTAGTTTTGTTGTTTGTAGAAATACAAGGAGGATATATCCTACAATAATTTAATGAAAATTATTTTTAGAAGCGGAATACATGTCAAGAGTAATAGGTGTTTTTTCTAGAGGTTTGATTTTAAATTGGCAAAATTGTTTGGGTCTGGTGACATGCAGATTTTTAATGTAAAACGCTACAAAATAGTCCCGCCATCGGTCATAAACTGGATTCATACTCTAAAAGGCTTCATTTATATATGGGGAAAATTACAGCAATATTAATTTAACTTTTTTTTCCTTAAGAAACTTTAAGCAAGACGCATTGGAGAATTTCTTCCGACAAATAGGAAGCCATGGTGTAGGGAACAACAAACCTTCCTGTCAAGCTTTCACTTCTTCATTTAAATCACTTTGGTATGTCATTTTTCATCATGGTCATCTGATGCTACCAATTGTGAAGATCATAAGTCGTTCACCTTAGATGTCTTAACTAGTCCTTTTTCTCAAGATGTAATATTACATCCAATTCCTACGAAAGTAATAAATATTCAGATCACTGTACCAAGTAACTTAAATTATTCATTGGTAAAAGCAGGAACACTATCATATGTAGCAGGATATACAAGGTGACACAAAAAAGCGGGAACTTTTTTACAATCCAATAAAACTAGAAGTGATGAAGGAAATAAATTTTATTCATAGTAATTTAAACCTTAAAACTTGCCATTTACGAAACATTGATGGAATTTACCATTTTTTGAAAATTACGCCCTTTAGATGACGTCCTGCTGCAAGTACCAAATTGATGTGTACGTGCTCTTTGTAATTTGATCTCCTTCTATAATACTCGCTGTGAGAGCATGTTTGAATATGACATGGATGCGTTTGAAGAAGTCGTTCTCACCAGTATAAAAGAGGCGTTTGCGATTGCACAGCTTCGGTTAAGTTTCGAATGCATAGCGTGCGCTCGGTACTTTTATTTTAGTGTGCGGTCAACCGTGAAACTGAATTGTTTTTTTAAAATTTTATACCATTATTGTTTGGATATGATTTCGCGCATATGTGCACCGCAGCTGGCTCGAATTAAACGCAAGCTGGAAGTCCCATTTTGGAACACTTTTTCCAGCAGCTGAGGCCGTATATCGATAATATCTGCAAATGTTGGCTTCTTAGTGGTCCAATATCTCTGGTTTATCGGCGTAGACCAACGACTTCACAGAACCCCATAGAAAATAATCCAAAAGGGTGAGATAATACGGTCGTCGAGGCTAACTCACAGGAACATTACGCAATGAATATTTCCTGCAATAACTTGATTGTGTCGCGCACTATTTGGTAGGTTGTAACCAAAGCCGCTCTAAATTAACACCATTTAATTGGGGAATAAAAAAGTCAGTAATCATGTACTATAGCGCTCTCCATTGACTGTTTTGACTGTTCTGACCGGAATCATCGTTGAAGAAATATTGGGCAGATTCCACCAGCCCATAAAGCACACCAAACCGTGACCTTTTGCAAATATAATGGCTTCTGGTTGTTCTGCGCCCCAAATTCAGCAATTTTGTTTGTTGACGTATCCGTTTAACCAAAAAGTGAGCCTCATCGTTGAACAAGATTTTGCAGTAAAACAGATAGCCAAGATTAATCTTGTTTTCGGCATATATACCAAACATACGACGCGCATGATAATCATGCGGTTGGAACTCTTACACGAGCTGGATTTTATAAGCTCGTAATCCAAAGCCTTCTTACAAATTTGTGGAGGGTGCTGTATGTACCTGTTGCATCCCTGCTATCCTTACGTTAATCGCTTCACGGAGATAATAGAATTTTGTGTGATCTCGACACTAACGTACAGAATCTCGGCCAGATCACTTGTGTTTTTTTTAATCGCCGCTATTTGGTTATTTGTTAGAGAAAAATTTACATCGAGTTAGGCGGCTTATATGGCGGCATTCATTGTTTGTTGAATATCAATGTTTGTGATTGGGTTGACGTTGCTGTCTAAGCCGATGGTTTATTGTACCCTCGAACATCGGTAGGGTTCTTGCTACCGACTTCTGCAGCTAATTGATGATATTTACCGCTCAAATTCAAAATCATCGGAACTGAAGAATCTGTTGTAAATGGGAATCAATCCACGTGGACCGGAAATTTCATCGAGGACCACCGTGTGAAGCGGAAACGTCTCCATTGCTGTGGGTTATCCTTAAACTATATCTACAACTCGCAGGGTAGAGTTGTACTAATTACGCCGTTTCAACTGATTAAATATTTTTCAACAACTTGCATTTGTGCTATAAGTACTAGCATATTTACAGTCACATACAAAAAAAACAAAAAAATAAAGCATGCTTAATTTAACCTGCCTTTTGTCTTGAACGTTAAATAGTTTCTTTGTGATAAAATACAGGAATATAGTTCACAATAAGCTTTCATTCTCCGATAATAATTTCTTTGTTGTGAAATATATTTTTCTTATAATACAAGGTGACACAGAATAACGGGCATTTTTGAAATGCGTACTGGTAGCCATAAGCAAGTGGTAGCACCGCGGGTTAGTGACATTTAGCAAGTAAACACTCCGCCATTTTAGTAATCATGGATCAGTGGAACGGGCAACAGCGTGCGTTAGTCATAAAAATGTTTTATAAAAACAATGATAGTTTGGAAGTTACGCAGAGGGAGTTTCGACGTTTTTATAATTTAGGACGGCATGGTGCCGTTCCGTCAAAACACGCCATAAAAGGTTGGATTAATAACTTTGAAGAGACTGGATCTGCCCTAAAGAAGAAACCAACAGGACGACCAAGAAGTGTTCGTACTCCACAGAACATTGATGTTGTAAGCGAGTCTGTCGTACGGAGCCCACATCGTTTAATTCGCCAGCAAGCAGCTGGCTGCAGTTGAAATGTCCCGGAGAGTGTTCGCAGAATTCTTCAGTTGGATTTAAAATTTCATCCGTACAAGCTACAGATAGTGCAACAACTGAATGAAAACGATTACCAGTTACGATTACGATTCTGTCAACAAATGATAACAAACATAAATAATGACGATAAATTTCTAAACAAGTTGTGGGCTCATTTTCATCTCACAGGTTATGTGAATGAATAAATAGAACTACCGTTATTGAGCAGACACAAATCCTAATGAAGTTCATGAGCGCCCTTTACACGCTAGTAAAGTGCCAGTATGGTGTGCAGTTTCATCACATGGAACTATCGGACCGTATTTTTTGGAAAATGAACAGGGAAACACAATAACTTTCAATGCGGAGCGTTACGTGGAGATGTTACAAAGTTTCGTTACACTTGAATTAAACAACTTTCCAAACGTTCAAGAAACCTGGTTTCAACAGGATGGAGCGACATCACACACTGCACGGCAAACAACGGAAGCTGTGCGAGAATTGTTCGGCAACCGTGTAATCTCAAGATTCGGTAACATTCTTTGGCCCTCTAGATCGCCAGATTTATCCGTTTGTGATTTTTTCTTGTGGGGTTACCTCAAGAGTAAAGTGTACACGACTCGACCAAGAACCCTGGATGAGTCAAAACAGAGAATTCGGGGTGAAATTCACAGTATTCCAGCTGAGATGTTGCAGCGGTTAATGAGGAATCTCAACAGCAGATTTCAAAAATGTTGAAAGTTGCTCATGTAGGTACACGTTATACATACATATCCATACCCACCGCTATAAACGCAGCGACATAAAATAATAGGAATAGTCGTATTACATTTTTTATACTGCGGTATTTTCTTAATATATAAAATTAGTGCAGTGTTATTATATAATACTGTTAGCCTGGCCGTTTATTTAAACATTAATAAAAATACAGATATAACAGTGGTAATACACAAAATGAAATAAAACCTTAGAATGATATAAACACAGTTCGTTAGTCAATCGTTGCACATCCCGAGTCACCCCACCCTTCATTCACGGTGGTCTCGTTGTAACTGCCTTCCCTTGCATAACCCCACTCCTCGCCTCTGAGGGTTTTGCGGCTATCAATCGGCCTCGCTACTTGAGGAATCGTCCTCGATTCCCGCGAAGGACTCACACCATGGTTTCATTAAATCTGTCGCGTAAACTGATCTGAATGGGCGTTGTGTCCTTTGAGCTCCCTGTATGTCTGTCAGCAGATATCTATCGTTGTTGAGAACCTCTGCCACTTGGTAAGGTCCTCTGAACAAAGGTCGGAGCTTCCTTGATTCACCACTCGCTCCTGGATCTCGACGGATAAGGACTAGATCGCCAATCTGGTATGAACGCGGAGTTCTATGACGTTTGTCAAACTGCTTCTTCTGTTGAGTCTGCGCGCGTTGTATCTTGACTAGAGCTTCCTCTCGTAACTCGTCCGTATTGATAGGTTTTTCTTCCTCCAATGCTAACGTGAGTTTATTTTGTAATGCGTTTCTAGGTTGGAAGCCAAATAGTAGGCTGTGTGCCGATTGCCCTGTCGTCTTGTTTCCAATACTGTTAATCGAGTACTGAATTTGCCTTAAGTTGACATCCCAGTCACGACCGTCTTCTCGATTATACGTCGTCGTGATAGCTGTCATCAGGGTACGATTGTATCGTTCTACTTGCCCATTAGCACGAGGCGTTGCGGTAGCATTCTTGATATGCGTAATGTCGTTGGCGGTGCAAAATTCTTCAAACTTCTTGGATGTGAAAGTGGTTCCTCTGTCTGATATCAGTCTATGAGGAGGTCCAAATATACCAAAGGTATCCTCCAAGACTTTAATCACATTTGTCGTTTTCGTGTCTTTGACTGCTTTTAGACAAATATATTTCGTGAAGTTATCTATGTAGGCCAGAACAAAAGTATTTCCTTTCAAACTCTTTGGGAAAGGGCCCAAATGGTCGATGTGTGCAGTGTGAAAGGGTACAGGTATTCTCTCAACGTCGTGTAATTCCCCTTCCGCTTTTCCGCCTCTCACCTTAAGGTAGGCGCATTCAATGCACGAGTTCACGTAACTCTTTACCTTCTTTGCCATTTTCGGGAACCAATAATGTTTCCTGAGTGTCTGTAGCGTTTTGTTGAAACCAAAATGTCCCATATCGTCGTGACATCCTTTCATAACTCTCCACCGTATATCCTTCGGAACTACCCATCTCATTTTACCTTCTACGTTGCGGTACAATCGGTTCCTTTCTACTTTGTAGTCTGTGTGAATCTGTCTTTCTGCATTATTCTGAGGATTGCGTTTTAGTGATTCGCAAATCCCTACCAGTTTTTCGTCCTGAAGTTGCATCGTAACCAACCAATCTTCTTCGTCTATACGCAGTTTTAATACGTTTAGCGTAGCCGTGGACACTTCTTGAGCGTTTTCGTGAGGATTGCGACTCAACGCATCAACGTGTGCCATTGAACTTCCAGGTCGATATTCAACTTCAAAATCGAATTCTTGTAGTCTAAGAATCCATCTGGCGACTCTCGGTGTCAATTCTCGTTTTGTCATCATCGTTTTCAAGGAGTTACAATCGGTCACCACCTTGAATTTTCTTCCCAGCAAATATATGCGGAAACGTTCAATTGTTTCTAACACGGCAAGCGCTTCTAGTTCGTAGCTGTGATATCGCTCTTCGACATCAGACGTTTGTCTACTGAAATAAGCGACAGGTTTCATGGGTTCGTTCTCTAGTTTCTGAAAAAGTATTCCGGCAAGTCCAATATTGCTGGCATCAGTATGAACTTCGAAGTCGGCTGCTGGATTATACAGTGCCAGTATCGGACGTTGGCTCAGCTCACTCCTTATTCTTTGGAAAGCTTCCTCTTGAGCGTCAGACCATTCCCATTTCTGGTCCTTACGTGTAAGCAATGTCAATGGTTTCACTATCCTGGAATAATCCCGCACGAACTTTCTGAAGAAACCAGTCAGTCCCAAGAACTGTCTTATGGTATGAACATTTTCAGGTCGTTGAAAGTTGCTCACAGCGCTGACTTTTGTCGCACCAGGTCTTACCCCATCTTGATTAATTTCCATTCCCAAATAGTCTACCTTTTCCATTAGGAAACGACACTTTCTCAAATTTAACGTTAAGTTCTCTTCGCGTAACACATTAAAGTTCTAATTTCCTAAGTCCCTCTTCAATTGTCTCACTTGCTATTAAAATATCGTCCATGTAAACACTCGCAACGTCCGGTTCTGGTCTCGCAAAAATCGCTTTCATTACGCGGTTGAACGTACTCGGCGCATTTACGAGCCCAAACCCAACTCGATTCAGCTCGTACACTCCATCCGTCGTCACGAACGCGGTTAAATGTTTACATTCTTCAGCCACTCGTACTTGATAATATCCACTGGACAAGTCTAAGGTCGTGAAGTATCTCTTTCCCGAGAGGTGATCGAGTTGTTCTTCAATGTTCATTCCCACTACGTATTCCTTTTTGGTAATTGAATTTAACTTGCGATAGTCTATACACATTCGTTCGCCCCCGCCACGTTTACCAACCAGGACGACGGGACTCGCATAACTAGAATTGGATGGACGCGCAATCCCGGCATCTAATAGTTCTTGAACAGTTCGATTCACAATATCCCGTTGCGCGTACGGCAAACGATACGGTCGCGAACACACTGGTACAGGCGAAGTAAGTTCGATCTTCATTTCCAATCGATTCGTCAATCCGATATCGGCGAATCCCTTGGCAAAACACCTCGAGTTGTCTTCGATGAGTTTTTCTAACCTTCTCTTCTCATCTCGTGATAGATGATTATTCACCTCGTATTCATTCATTGGTTTAGTTTCTTCACGTTTTTCCTCATTTAGGATTTCAGTCATTTCTTCTTCTCGGTCCGTTAACTGTTCTGCATTCTCTTGTATGTCACCGCATTGGTTTTGATCGTCTTCTGTAATATTCTCATCATCTTTGTCTTCATGACTCATTACTTTTATTTCATAACACTTTTCTTTCAGTTCCTTATTCTCGTTGATTTTCTCAATTTTCAATGTATTCCTCTCTTTGATGATTCGAATTTCAGGGTCGTCGAATACATTTCTGCCAATGATCATGGCGTCATCTTGACATTGGTCCGGCACAATATGTATCTCTGTTTCAAATTCAATTCCGTCTACGTCGATTACATATGTCCCTTTTCCTAGAATTTCATATTTACCACCTCCGAATGCCTTTAATTTCGTATTACATGGTCTGTATTTGCACTTTAAGTCGTCTGCATCGCTTTTCCTTAAAGTGGCTACATCACTGCCTAAATCCAAAAATGCACTATCTCTACGTCATTTATTCTTATTTTCTTATGATATGGACCTTTAAGAACATTAACTTTCGTTATCTTACTCACTGTTTTTGGTCTATTAGTACAATCCTTTGCGATGTGCCCAATCTTTTCACATTTAAAGCAACGAGTCTTTCTTTGTGGTTTCGGGCATTTGATAGAAATGTGTCCGTATTCATTGCAATTAAAGCATTTTCTTTCCGCCGTTCTGCTTATCGCATTCTCGCTTGAAGTCGGTCGACTCACAGGTATCTGAGGCTTTCCAACAATATTATAAATGGTGCTTTCATAATTCTTAATCTTGTTCAATAAATCTCGTACGTTAATTGGTCCGCTAATCGCAAGTAATTTAGATAATTCTCTGTCGTTTATTCCTGCGATAACGTATTTACTAATAGCACTGTCACTCAAACAGCCTATACTTGCAATCGCTTTCATACAATAAATATAATGCTCATGCGATTCATCCATTCGCTTCTTTCGTCTACTCAACTCAGAATGTATATCAGCATCGTCTACGGCAGTTGGAAAATCTAGAATTAATCGTTCTTTAAATGTACTCCAATCAAAAATTTTATCCTGTATTCCTTCGAACCACAATTTTGCGGCTCCGTTTAGCTTGGTGATAGCATTGAATAACAAAGTGTGATCGTCCCATTTAAAAATGGTTGCTAAATTTTCCGCCGTTTTTAACCATTGGATAGCAGTTAAGGTGTTTAGCTTACCTGGGTTAAATTCTGGTATTACTTGGTGTGCGTTCTGATGGTAATGGATATGTCGGGCTTCTTGAGGCTCGCTTAGTCTCCTTTCTCGTTCTAACAACTCTCTTTCTCGTTTTATTAACTCTCTCTCGTGTTGAAGAAGTCTTCGTTCCCATTCTATTTGGTATCTAGCGTCTCTTTCACCACTTGTCTCTTCCGTTCCGTCCTGCGTCGTTGAATTTGCTGCTGAAGCCCTTATATCTTCTTCAAATAATTCGATATTCCTATCCGAAGTCGTCAGTGTCAATGGCTCGTCCATGTTGTGGCCCGATTCGCATGCGTCCATTTTCTTTTGGTATACACTGTATGTACGTTGCCTTCTAAATATTTTATTTTAAAATATTTATTAACGTTTTCTTTCACGCAAATGTTTGTCACACTGTGTATATGTCCGTTTATTCGTTTAAATTTTTATTTTAAAACCCCTAATAAATATACTTCAGCTTTCAGTTCTTTTATCCGGTATTTTTAAAATTAAAATATTCCCTTAACGTTTATTTCTTAACTCAGTCCGAATCGTTTTTTATTTTGCTTTTAAAATTGCAACATATACATATTTTCTCACATTCGGAATAACGCGACAAAAAACTAATGCTGTCTATCATATCGTACATACATTCACTCTGTCTCTATTCCACTACCGATGTTTCCGTCTTCGCGCTCTAGCACCGTTCCCGTATGTATGTATACGTATACTCGTTCGCTTCTTCGTCGGATTCTTACACCATTCCCGTATGTATACGTACACTTGCTCGTTTGGTCCTTCTTGCACGCACTATCATTATTTTCCGTTTTCTCACTCTTACGTTCGCACTTTGGTAACCACTGCTTAATCACTATTTGTTCTTTATCTCGCCGCTGCAAATGTTAGCCTGGCCGTTTATTTAAACATTAAAAAAAATACAGATATAACAGTGGTAATACACAAAATGAAATAAAACCTTAGAATGATATAAACACAGTTCGTTAGTCAATCGTTGCACATCCCGAGTCACCCCACCCTTCATTCACGGTGGTCTCGTTGTAACTGCCTTCCCTTCCCTTCCCTTCCCTTCCCTTGTAATCTCAAGATTTGGTAACATTCTTTGGCCCTCTAGATCGCCAGATTTATCCGTTTGTGATTTTTTCTTGTGGGGTTACCTCAAGAGTAAAGTGTACACGACTCGACCAAGAACCCTGGATGAGTCAAAACAGAGAATTCGGGGTGAAATTCACAGTATTCCAGCTGAGATGTTGCAGCGGTTAATGAGGAATCTCAACAGCAGATTTCAAAAATGTTGAAAGTTGCTCATGTAGGTACACGTTATACATACATATCCATACCCACCGCTATAAACGCAGCGACATAAAATAATAGGAATAGTCGTATTACATTTTTTATACTGCGGTATTTTCTTAATATATAAAATTAGTGCAGTGTTATTATATAATACTGTTAGCCTGGCCGTTTATTTAAACATTAATAAAAATACAGATATAACAGTGGTAATACACAAAATGAAATAAAACCTTAGAATGATATAAACACAGTTCGTTAGTCAATCGTTGCACATCCCGAGTCACCCCACCCTTCATTCACGGTGGTCTCGTTGTAACTGCCTTCCCTTGCATAACCCCACTCCTCGCCTCTGAGGGTTTTGCGGCTATCAATACTAAATATAATTTTTTACATTTATAATTACAGTCAAAACTAAATTAGTACCTAATAGTAAGGTTTACTGTTATTATTCCTTGGGGTGGGGGGCGTCGCGAAATATTAATTTCATTTACATTTACTATTTGGGGGTCGCAGATCTAAGAAGGTTGAAAACCGCTGGTCTAGAGTTTTAAATACTGGTGTATAATTTGTTATGCTATTAAATTATTTATTTCTCATTCTACTTTTTGTCATGTAATTGGCAATGCTATTAGGCAATAAATTTCATTGTAATTGTTGGCTAATTAATATCTTATTAACGGTATTTTTTCTTTTTCAGGTGAGTAAGTGGAAAGCGTAAATCTTCTTCGGTCAAGGTATCCATGAAAAAAGATAAGTAATAAATATGAAATAAGTATGTATTTCGTAGAAAAGAATTGTTAATTGCCCTCCGTTAAGTTTTATTGGACGGTACTTAAACTAACTGAATACTAAATCTGGGAATTATATTCACACGGAAACTCATATATGTTACCAAAATTCGATGAAAATATGCAAAACTTTTATTAAAATATTCAAAAATATGTCAAGTTTAAGTGATAGTTACACAACTAATGATTGTCAAAATATTAAATAATGTTAATATAAATTTAGAGATACCACAAATATGTAATATATCAATATTTTATTATACCATACTAAGCAGTTTTGTCTGTTTTAGAGTATTTGTGGGTATACAAATAGGTTGTGTTTATGTATAACAATACGTTATGCACGTATAAAGCATTTGTTACATTATGAAACAGACATGTAAATAATTTACGTATCTGTAACTGTACACATGGACAATACACCTCGTATTTTCAGCATTTACTTCTGCTTAAGACATATGTTTCTGCCATCTAGGCGTCTTCAGTCAAGCTAGTGAAGCAATGTATACACATTGATATAAATCTCTTAAACAATAGATCTGTATCTATATCTACATTACGCTAAAATCGTCTCCAAGCCATAGCAAGTTACCTCCTATCAGATGGCACTAATTTAATAAGTGACATCTGACGGACGAAAGAGACTATGCCAGAAAAGGCGATCTTCCGCTCGAATAGCTAGGCTATTACAAAAACGGAAAAAGAAGTATATTGCTGCAGTCCATTAACACGCGCCAGATGGCGGTAAATATACAAAAAGGTTGTGTTTATGTATAACAATACGTTATGCACGTATAAAGCATTTGTTACAATATGAAACAGACATGTAAATAATTTACATATCTGTAACTGTACACTGTAACTGTGTATTGTCCATGTGTACAGTTACAGATATGCAAATTATTTACATGTCTGTTTCATATTGTAGTATTTGTGGGCTTTATCTACACACAAACTACAACGCGATTACCTTTTCGATTTTGAAAACACACAGATAATTCATAAAGAACAACACACAATGAAAAGAGAAATTAAAGAAATGATTAGTATTAAACAGGAAAAAAAATCAATTAACAACAGAAATGATATAAAAAATTTAAGCAGTATATACTATAACTTAATTGTGTAACGATCTGCAATTTACCATCATAATATTTTTTTTTTGTTATATAATTATATATCTTAAGTTATTTAAATATCAATTACATTTAAATATCATATACATTTGCTTATCATGCTGACTGTTCCGTGTTTTGATTCCTGTGTGGTTGTCCGAGTAGGTTTTCGTGGATTTCCTTCTCGTTCGTTTCCGTGGTTTTCGTGGATTTCCTTCTCCTTCGTTTTAGGCGAATGCCGACAATTTTGCATCTTAAGACGCTCCATGGGCGCATACATAATAATAACTCATGTCTTGCTTTTCCCTGTTTTTGTTGTCTATCTGCTTTTGGAATACTAAGGCATGATTTATTATTATTCAATTGGAATGTATCTTTGAATAATTTTATCCATAGCAACTCAATTATATGACATTTGTATACTGTCATTTATATTTTATATCCTTGATAAAGGCATCATTGCCGAAACATGTAGGGTTGTTTTAAATATATATACTTTAAAGTAAAGCCAGACCTTAAATAAATAAATATATATATATATATATCTGTGGAAGTGGTTTCTCGGGTATAGTTCGGCGTGTAGATTTGGTAATATACGCGTTTTCCTCTCCAATATTCTTGATCTTAAATTTTATCATTTTATTCTTATCTTCTTTCCCTACAATTTTCCTTTTCGACTCTTATAAATTTCCACTGACCATTCACTTAAAGTTACATCCTTATACCAAGACTTGTATTTCCAATTTATAAATTTTTTCGGAGCAATATATTGACAAACTTATTTAAAATCAATATAAAGTATTATTAATAAGATTTAATAGACAAAGTATTGTTAATAATAAAGTAACGGATATATAATTCTTTTTACTCAATTTTATGACTTCTCAATCAAAATTTTGAATCTCTTTCTGTTATATACGTTTTACATATACTCATTAACTACAGTTCACATCAAAAATATTTTATTTAAATTGAAATGAACTTAATTTCATTCCCAAAAAAAGTAATCTTTAATGTTCAATAAATCCTTCACGTAATACTAGTAAATATTATATTTAAGTACTTGAGTGCCAATTATTAATAATAATAGTCCGTAAGAATCTGTTTCAATTGAACACTACAATTTCCACTGTTATCGGAGGAAAAGAAAAAAAAACTAGACTGCGACAATGCCGTCACACTGTTCCGATCTGACGCGTCTCTTTAGACATTTCTCCGCAGGAAACCGGCGTCAACTCGTAGAAATAAATTCGATTGTATACCTACTACACTGTCGTTGCTGAATTTGTTTGCGGCGTCCTATTATGTCCCCAATGACGATCAATTTAATGTAATTTGGATCAAATTGCTTGCAGGAGTCTCCTAAATTGGCCGACTCGATTGCGGGAGCCTGGCGACCGATGTTACGCTCTTCAAATATTGCAGGCGTATCGGGGGAATACCGGGTCCGAATCCTCGTTTCCGATAAACGTTCGATTTATTCGTTATTAATCGTAGATAGTACGTAGGCAGGGAACAGCGGATCTGGCGCTTATGGATGCCTCTTAATTAGGGTAATTTAGCTGTTGGTGTTAATTATGGAATGCAGCACCATTACAAGTAATATTACGTGTGACGTATAAAGTTTTGTAAATAGGATGAATGGGAACATTCATTAGAAAGTTCGGGGAATATTTTCAACTTTTAAAGTTAATAAATTTCAATGAGAAACGTCACCTAATTCCTAATAACAATAATAATAATTTCTTAATCCAACAGAAACCACTTCTAGGATCATTATTGGAGAGGTTCATTTAAGTACCATCGCACCGGTGGCTCGTCCTAGCGCGTAAATATATTTTGTCAGTCGTCGTTCGAACACTATTCAGTGCACTTGGTTACAGTGGGAAATAATAATTTTATTATATCACAATGTACAGCAAGAAGCACTTCTAAATTTCCAACCTACATCGAACACTTTTTTGGCTAAAATTGTACTATTGTATTATACAGGGTTAGTTAAAAGTATGGAGACGGCGATTTATTGTCGTTAATATTCATTTTAGGGATTTATGTTCAATATAAAAGTTTGTTAGGATATTTTGATCTACATTTGAGAATATTTTTTTTTTCTTCAATTTTTTTTAGTTACGCCTATCCGCGCATTTTTTTTAAATGGGAACTTCGATAGAGTTTTTTTTTCTCTTTACAATTTTTTTTTTGTTATTTTAAAATTCATTTTAAAAACATTTTTATAAGAAAAAGCCGATTCATGTGTTTAACAGATGTTCGGTACATCGCAGATTTCGCAGAATTCATTTGTGCAATTTGTTGCTGTTAATATTAGCAATGGCGAGTTTAAATGAACATGAACGAATTGAAATACATACTTATGATGTTCGGTTAGAAGTTTACAAGACGTTAGTAATTTATTTAATGATACGCATCCAATTAGAAATCCAATTTCTAAATCCGTTGTTGGTAAAACTTTAAGACGCTTTGAACAAACGGGTAGCGTTAAAGATTTGCCAAGGAGTGGTAGACCTAGAACAGCAAAAAGCGATGATAACAAACTGGATATTTTATTGGCTGTATCTTAATATCCCCATTTATCAACCAATCAATTAGCGGCCAATTTCAATATTTCACAGTCATCGATCGTGTCATTTTTAAAAAGTGAAAAGTATAAACCTTATAAAGTACACCTTGTACACGAGTTAACGGAAGATGATTTTGATAGGAGATTACAATTTTCTGAAGTTATGTTAAATATTTGCAATAATAATGAAAATTTTGTCAACAATATTTTTTTCTCAGACGAAGCTACTTTTTGCCTAACCGGTGAAGTAAACAGACATAACTGCAGATACTGGTCATCGGAAAATCCCTCTTGGTTTTTGGAGCACCATACGCAGTACCCCCAAAAAGTTAATGTTTGGGTTGGCATTCTAGGCGGTCATATTATCTGTCCCTTTTTCATCAATGGCAATTTAACTTCGGCTCTGTATTTGCAGTTATTGCAAAATGAAATAATACCTGCTAGTGCTACGCTCTATCCTCATGAAAACAATGAACACCTGCCCAATGACAGTATCTGGTTCCAGCAAGATGGCGCCCCACCACATTATGGTGTAAATGTACGTCAATATCTGGACAACGTTTTTCCCCAAAGATGGTTCGGAAGACGATTAACCATTGAATGGCCAGCCCGTTCGCCAGATTTAAGTCCTATAGATTTTTTTCTTTAGGGATACGTAAAAAACAAAGTTTACAAAGATAAGCCCGATAACGTCGAAGATTTACAAATCCGAATTACCAGAACGATACAAAAAAATTCCCCGAGATTTTTTACAGAACTCTGTTCGGGGTTTTGTAAATCGATTGGGTCATTGTCAAATTACTAATGGAAGACAATTTGAACACTTACTTTAATATACTTTGTTATTAATTTGTTTAATTTCTATTGTAAAAAAGTTATTAAAATGAATTTAAAAGAAACAAAAATATTATTGTAAAGAGAAAAAACCTCTATCGAATGGAAGAGCAAAATTTACCAGTTCCCATTTAAAAAAATATGGGCGAACAGGCGTATTTAAAAAAACAATTGAAGAAAAAAAAAACAAATAATCACAAATGCAGATCAAAATATCTTAACAAACTTTTATATTGAACATAATTCCCTAAAATGAATATTAACGATAATAAATCGCCGTCTCCATACTTTTAACTAACCCTGTATATAGAGAATACAATCCCGGGATCCCGAATCCTGGGATGTCGGGATCCCGGCAGGGTTTTGATCCCGTAAGTTCCGGGACTGTACTTGGCTAATCTCGGGATTTTCGGGATTGCCAGTTTGCATTCCGTAATCCGTTGCGCCTTGACAATGACCTTACCTAGATTATATTAAGAGCACTTATTATATAAAGACAAAAAATCAACCTAAGTACGCCGTACGATAAAAGCACTACACAGGTACAGCTCACATAAAAGTAACTTAGAAGGGACTTCGCCGCCTTGTATACTTCAATACAATACTGTTAAAGTATTTCCCCAACGGGCCAACAGGGGAATCACCCGATCACCTCATATGATATATCATAATATTGTTGCGAGGAATTCTCCGTCGGGGATTCCCTGTGCGAAAGTATAAATACGCTTATTAGGATTTACTTTTTTATTTATTATTCTACCAGCGACAAGGTTACACAGATTACGTCATTTAAATTTAAAAGTCAATTACCTGTAAAAGTTATTTTAAATGGCGGGAGACTTTGTTCAACATAAAAAATATCACTGATACGTCGTCAGCCTAGAGTTACTTTTTAGTTGCGAAAGACGGGAATAGTGCTAAATGTAAGCGATGCCCTACCATTCTCAAGACTTTGGGTGGATGGACTAAGGGATTACATACACATTTGTCATCAAAACGTAACATTAAGATTTTAGCTGGCGTTAATCGTTTAACAGCTTCGACAAGTCAAGATTCTGAAAATCTGAATACAGCACCGCCGCCAGCTAAACGAATGTTACATGATTATTTTACTAAAAGTGCCGACGATAGCCTGGATGATGTTTTGCCAAGAATGATTACATTAGATGGATTTCCATTCAGTGTATTCATAACTTCAGACAATTTGAGAAAATTGCACTTAGCGAAATACACGGATTTACCAAAATCAGCCGTCGCAATTCGAAATCGTGTTATGAATTACAGTGAAAAAATCAGAAAGCAAATGACTGGAAAATTAAAACATTTGAAAAGTGCTAGTGAAAGATTCAGTCTATCTTTCGACGAGTGGACATCAACGTCCAATAAATGATACATGGCTGTCAACGTTCATTCATATAAAAAAAATATTATTTATTATAATTTGGAGCTCAGGACTCGTTCCTATTCATGGAATTATGACGGCTGAAAATTGTGTTCGTATATTGAAAGAGCGTCTAAGTAAATTTGATATTTCCCTGGAAACTGATATCTTGACCACTGTAACCGATGGACCGAACGTTATGATAAAGGTGGGACAGCTTGTTTGCACTCAACAATAACTGTGTCTCGCACATGGTATCAATTTGGCCGTCTATGGTGTGCTTTATAAAATAATTATTTTCAAGACAGGCAAGATAGCCCTACCTCAGACTCAGATGATACTATAAATGAACCAGCTTCGACTGCTGATTATATGAACGATAGCGATGATGATGACAATTTAGAAGACTTAGACTGTCCATCATGAGGTTTAATCTTAATGTCACAAAATGAACTTGCGCGAGAACACATACCAGAGTTAACGAAAGATGAAAACATTAATGAGCTGATATAGAAAATCCGCAAAGTTGTAGTGTATTTCAAAAGATCACCATAGAAAATGAAACAATACTTCAAAAATATGTGAAGATTGAACATGAAAAAGAGCTGTCACTTCTTTTGGACTGTAAAACCAGGTGGAATAGTCTTTTAACCATGCTGAAACGATTTTTTCTTTCAAAAACCTGCTTTCAAAAAGCTCTTATAGATCTAAATCATCCAATCCGTTTAGAAGATGCTGATTTTGACTTGGTAAATAAACTGTTGATGTTCTGACCCCAATTAAATTAACAGTAGAAGCAATCTGTCGACGAGATGCTAATTTATGGACAGCTGATGCCTCTTTGAAATTTCTTATAACACAATTGTCTAGAAAAATCTCAGCACTCGCCAATAAAATGAAAACATCCTTAGTGGAATGTATAAAGCGACGACGAAATGATGATTTAACTAGTGTGTTGAATTACTTACAAAATCCACGAAAAGATGATGAAAATCAGATATTATCGGATTTGGAATGGCTTGACTTATTTCCAGTTCCTACACAGGCTTTGGTGAGGGCGCAAATAAAGAGTATTGTTAAAAGACTAAATAGTCGAGATGACACGGAAGAGGAAGAAAGATCAGGATCACAAACAGATCATGAGCCAAGGCAACAAACCTCCCAACCCCAATTGACACTAAAGGAAAAGTTACTGTTGGAAATTAATAAGAGCATGGAATCTCCAGATCCTGAAGTACAAAATGAATCGGGGTTGGTAAATAGTATTAGACGCGAAATGAGCATGTTCAAATATGGAGGAGTTTGTGGATATCACTTAGAATTAGCATATAAATATCTATTGTCTATTCCTCCAACCAGTGTAGAACCCGAGCGAGCGTTTTCAGCTGCTGCTTATGTTGGCAATAAACTACGAAGCAGGCTTGGAAGTCAAACATTGGATGCTTTGATATTTCTGCCATCGTATTTTCGAAATTATAAATAGTTTTTTGTATTGTCTTTTTTATTCCTTATTTTAGTATATTATGTTGTGCAACAATATTAATAAATAATTTTTAAGGAATTTCTTAAGTTTTGTTTCATTTGAGCCCAATTAGAAACCACATAACAAACAAAAATCACGTCATCACAAATTTTATGCAAGTCTGTGTTATATACGACCGCGTCGAATCAAGTGTAAATTTGCACGATAAAATAATTACGTAATATATCTATTATACAGGTACATGTATTTGAAATAATTCATTTCAAGGAAAGAGAGAACTATTATTCGGAAATATATATTAATATTTAAATGAAATGGTGGTAAAGAATTAAATCTGCACCAGTAATGAGTATATTCTCATTCATTATCGATCACTTCTCTCAAATGTGACGGCTTGGACTCAATAAGCCTCTGAAGATATTGTATATCACAAATACAAAATTATTTTTAATAATATAAAATATTATTAAAAATCAGGTGTGAAGAACACAAGTTATATATTAATATTTTTGTGAAGGTATCCTTCTCCAGAGATGCAGATACGTATTTCATCTTTCTACAGAATCCTCAGTACGCCCCTGGTGAACAAGGATACATTCACAAAAAGAACGACTTCGCTATCTCACAGATATTACTTAGACCTAGCACTCACGTATGTTTCAAATTATTCTATTATATTGTATACCTATTAACAGTCTGTATATTGGTTCAAAGTTCTTCCGCTGTTCGAGGATTATTATGTATAGAGTTTGCTATTTTTGCTTTTGCATAAAACGCATGGGGACGCCTTTTCTACGTGGTTCAAATCTGAGCTACAAGAAGGTCACTACCAAATTGTTATCAGTTATCCATTCTTGAACGATACGCGGCTTATGAATTGAAAAATTATCTTCTAGTAAGATGAAATTTTCTTCATGAAGTAAAATTACTGTTGGATACCGCATATTGGAAAGGATATTACGATATTGATCGCTGTTCGAATTATTTTCTATGTGGCATATCTCCAGACTTTCACGCTGAGTCGACCACCAAATGAACGCTTTACTGCATTTTATCAATGAAATCTTGTATTCTGGTATCTGTAAACCCTCATTTTATTATTTGAAAATGACTGAAATGCAGATCCATCCGTAAATATCACTTATTGCCAAAAGTTCTCATTTCCTTCTAAATAATTTCTCGCCAAATTCAATATTTCTTGTCTATCTGCATATAAAGTTTGCGATTAATTTGTACCGCCTTGAATTTTTTCTCTAAACAAGAATAATTTTATATTAAAGTACTTCTAGGGCACTTTTCAGACAGATGTCTGGCAACACTGGACTGTGTCTAGTCTGTAGTCGATGATACATAGTCATCCATCACCGCCAAATAAGAATCGCGTTGGTTTGGCCACTCTGTTGCGCGGTAAACACAAGCGAAAGTTTTTTTTCCGAATAGAATTCGTAAAGTATGTTAGGAAAAAGTCTCCTTCATATTATTTATTATTTTATTTTTTTTCGCTATTTATTTAAGACCCTGGGTAAATCGACTCTTTCATTGTTTCCACCTATTGTTATATTTGGTCCTATTTTGCTTCTTCAATTCTTGTTACGAGGTACAGTCATTACTTTTGTGTCTGAATATCACTTCAAATATTTAAAAAAGCAAATCACAGTTTTAAGTTAGTAAGTGGAGATTGATGGGAGACACAGACTTTTGAAAAAAAACAATTTTTTTCTTTTAAACGAATGGAATGAAGAATCCAAAAATACTATGTCATGCCACCAATTTATTTCTTTATTACTTTATTAATTTTAAGCAGTCGGTGTTCAAAAAATATTTTTGGCGTTCAATCGTGAATTTGTAGCCTTTTTCTCCAAAGTAGCGTTTATGTAAAAGCGAAAATAGCTGCAGTCATACATCTACTATACGTATGTTTACACATATCGAAGATATGTGGCTGCAGCTACCTTTAAAGGTTTTGCCTTAACCAAGGGCGCTACGTCTAGCACTATTTTTATTTTCAGCTTATTCAACTGAAGATGGCAACTTAGTTGCTGAAGTATGTATATATAATTTATTATTATATTTTGTGGTTAAGTATTTTTCTTGTTTCTGTCTGTTTCATATTCAGATGTAGTTTTTATTAACTTTATTTTACTTAAAACTTTAGCTTCAATGCATAAGATTATAGTACAGGGTCATCGAAAAACATGTCCGGGATTTTGAAGCGAAATAGAAATCTTAATATAAATTGTAGAATATTTACTGGAATATCTAAAGATGCAGCAAATCTTAAATTTAATTATTAATGTCAGTGGACGCATGCTCAGACGCCATCTTGTCGCGTGCCGCCATTTCAGGGCGGCTGGACTTGTTGATCAGTCAGTTCACAACCATCATGACTACCGTACAGCAAAAAGCTGAGTGTGTTTTGTGGTACGCTGAGTTCAAATCAGTTGTGTTAGTGCAGCGTCATTTTCGACGAACTTATAGACAAAATCCACCTACAGACAAAACCATTGTTCGTTGGTTTAATCAGTTCAAGGAAACTGGAGTGTTGACATCAAGAACTCTCCCGGACGGCCACGAACATCGGAAGAGGATGTTGAGCATGTAGGACAGTCATGTGCCTGAAGTCCCAAGAAGTCCATTGCCCGACGCAATTTGGAACTTGGTATGGCTAAAACAACTATCCAGAATATTCTTCATAAGCGTCTTAAATTCCTTGCATACAAAATTGAACTAAGACATTAAATAAAACCAGCAGGTAAGCTTAGGCTCATTGACTTTGCCATACAGATTTTACGTAACATTGACGACGATGGTAACTTGAGAACCGGATGAGGCAACATTCCACATTAATGGTTGCGTAAACCACCATAACTGTCGTATATGGGGAGAAAAGTTTTCCAATGCGTCCGTGATTCACCAAAAGTTAACGTTTGGTTACTGATTTTTGCAGGATTGTGTTGTCGGCCCTTTCATGTTTGTAGAAACCACGATTACAGGCATTATTTATGTGGGCATGTTAGAAATATATGTGTTCGTTCAAGCTGAAGAAATTAAAAGGGAAACGCGCATTAATGTAATTTTCCAGCAGGATGGAGCTCCATGTCACTACAGCCTAATCGTTCAAAAAACTCCGAATTCAGATTTCCTAACCGTTGGATTGGGAAGAATGGTCCTGTTTTGTGGTCTCCTAGAAGTCCCGTTTTGACGCCATTAGATTTTTTCTTTTGGGGCTAGGTTAAGAACATTGTTTATTCTGACAAAAATCGTGACCTACAGCATCTCAGAGAAAGAATCAACGTAGCAATTTCAACTGTGACTCGTGAAATGGTTCAGAACACCTGCCGGAAGGTAGACCCTCGGCTAGATGTCTGCCGTGCGTCGTGGGGAGCTCAAATTGAAACATTTTAGATGGAATAAAAAAACTTAAGATTTGCTGCGTCTTTTGATGTAAATACAAATAAATATTCTGCCATTTATATTAAGATTTTTATTTCGCTTCAAAATCCCGGACACCTTTTTCGATGACTTTGTATTTTCCAATGTTAAACTAGTTGAGATGCTTTGTAATTTAATTTATATTATATAGGACATGATCGTTTTGAAAGGCACTTTATATTTATACGAACGTACGTTTCGGAGAAATAAAAAAATATGAGCCAACAAGTAGTCCAAGCGTTATTTGCTTTATTTATACGCGTCGTTTTAAACGTCGGCTTAAGGTATTATTAAGTTATCGATCATGTACGCGTTTTAAAATCGCAGCATTATATACGTTTACACATTTCGGTGATACATCATGTCAATTTCGAAGCGTTAAATAAAGCAAGGGCTCTGTACTTAATGATATGCAAGCTTAGATATAAATCATCGATCTACGTGATATTGAAACCTTCGCGAAAAAAAAGTACCGTATTCAGAATAGGTATAATGAGGTTTGACGCAAATGAGGACGTGTAGTATATCAATTTTCTTTGTGTTTCCAGTAAAGAGGCGATAAATTTTATTAAGGAAACATTAAACCGTGCTTGCTTATTCATATTGCGAATATAATAAATCGATGAGATAGGGATTGGTGTAAAAAACTAGCATTTTCGTTACTTACTAGGGTGACTTTTCAAAGGTTGGCAACACTTTCGCTATGGTGATTATGTTTCTGACTTCCGCCATGTTTTTGATGTCTACTGTCAAAATTTCAAATAAATCTGTAAGATAGATTGTGTTTTATACTAATTTAAATAAAACTGTTTTCGTTGTGGAAATATGGAGAAAAACAATTCCAGTTGCTAATTAAACATTTATTACGTCGTAAAATCAATTAAATAAACCTTGGACAAATTGCGTTAATCTTTATTTTGAATATCCTCCGTCCCATGGAATGATTTATAAGTGGTTTTCTGCTTTTTAAAGCGGCCATATGAGCACAGGTGATGCACAACGTCCTGGATCATCTTTTACTGTAACTACTCCAGAAATGGTTAATAAACTTCATGCCCTCGGTAACGATCGTCGATTGAAAGTGCGTGAGATAGCTAATGAAGTAAACATTTCAACCGAACCAGTATGCAATATTTTGCATGAACATGTAAAATGAAAAATCTATCCGCAAGATGGGTGTCGCATTTGCTTAATGCCTATCAATTTGATGCGCTGATATTTGTATGCGCTCGCATCCAAATATCAGGGTAATGTTCGGCTATCTTCAAACGTAGTCCAAGGGAATTCTTCCATCGATGTTACAGTAGATGAAACTTGTATACATTATTGTTCTCTCGGGAAACGAGCCTCCAAGAAAGCAAAAATCGTTTCTTCGACCGATAAGATCATGGCCATAGTATTTTGGGATTCCAAAGATGCTATTCTCATTTTGTTACATTTAGAATGATAAAAACATCTTAGAAATGTACCTTTTACGTCGAAGTGAACTAGAACTAATGTCACCCAGTGTACATCGTGAACTGTTGCAGGTGTGGACTACGTCATTGTTTCTCCCTTTCCGAACTCGTATGGGTACGCTTGGAGAACGCGTCCCTATCACTTATCGTTGATATATCGGAAAAGCAGGTGGTGGTGTGCAGAAAGTGTGCCGGATTATGTAGTTGTGAATTATTTTAGAGAATTTTGAGGAATCACGCGGAAAAGGTGAATATTTCGGCCTTACTCTGTTACTGTAACACAGATTATCGAATTCACGCACCCTAAACGTCGATATTTATCGTGCCCTTAAACATCTATAGGTAGGTGACACTTTCGTCCTATGCCACCTACATTTTCGTTATATACCTCCTTCCTCTATCTAAACATGAATTATATTCTTAGGGCTGTTGTTGTTAGTTGCCGCTGAATTTAACGACCTCAGAAGTCTAAGCACCGTTTGAAAAATTTTAGTTAAGCAACGTGGGACCAGAGACCAGAGAGAAGTTATTCCATATTAACATACGTCCACCCGATAGTTAGTGAATTGCGTCTTTACCTTGTTGGAAATCGTTTATTCTGGTTTAAATAAATTGCTTCTCAGTTTTAAAATAGCTTTCACTTCAGAACATAAGTTATTTTTTAGTCCAGGCTTATTTTCGAAGTGGTAATAAAATTGATGGTTTATGGGTTTATGCAGTTCAAGATTGCATGGTAGAATTTCAAGATGAGTTTCCACATTTTGTAATAGATTATATACAATTTAAGAATACTTTGGCTAGAAGTTTAAAACTTTTTTCTGAAACTGGTAGTCTCTTAAGAAAATCAGGCAGCGGAGCAGTTAAGAAACGTACACCTCAATTTGTCAATCGTGTTGAACAAATAATGGAAAATGAACCACAAACATCTGTTCGACATTTGAGTCAACAAATAAACCTTTCTGTTGGTACAACTCACAAGTTATTAAAAAAAGATATGCAACTTTATCCATACCGTGTCACAGCAGTACAAGAATTGTTAGAAATTGATTACCCACTTAGACTACAGTTTTGTAATTGGTTTGTAAATATGAATAATAATGGAGAACTTTCGCAAAGAGTCAGCTTTACTGATGAAGCATGGTTTTATAAAACGGGATACCTAAATTCACAAAATACAAGAATTTGGAGTAGTGAAAATCCACATGTAAATAATGAAGATTCGCTACATCCAGAGAAAATTGGTGTTTGGGCAGCGATAAGCCAAGGGCGAATCATTGGACCAATATCTTTTCAGGGAACGTTAACTGCTCAAAGGTACCGTACGGAAATTTTACAACCATTTGTCAATCAGTTGCATGATGATGAACTTCAAAATGCATATTTCTAACAAGACGGAGCACCTTGTCACTGTACTGCAGAATCTTTGGATTATTTAAGAGAATTTTTTGATGAGCGTATAATTAGTCGAAATACTGAAATTGCCTGGCCTGCACGTTCATACGATTTAACACCTTGCGACTTCTTTTGTAGCTTTATCTAAAAAATAACATATTTCGAACACCTATATTGAATTTGAATGATATGCTACAGAGAATCGAACAGAAATGCATGGAAATTAATAACAATCCAGTAATGTTGCAGAATATCATCAGAAATTTTGAACGGAGGATTTTAAAGTGCATTGATCTTGAAGGACAACATTTTCAACATTTGTTATAGTTTTCAATGTTTGTTATTTGTTATTTATTTGTATGTATGAAACTATCAAAATATACGACTTCGTAGGTTAAGTAGTAAATTTTAATTTACGACATACTTCAAAATGTTCTCAGTAAATCACATGCTACTAGATTGACTTTTCAAATGAACACTTGTTAGTTCAAATAATTAACAAAATGGACTTATTTAACATCGTAGGATTAGACGAAATTAGATGGCCAAGGTAGGGAGTGTCAAAGGCAGGTTACCGCTGTATTCCGGAAAAAAAGAACATGAGGATAGTTCGAGGGAGGGTTGGGATCATTTTAAATAGAGAAGCTAAAAACAAGTTTTTTAATATGAAACCATATTTGGGGCATAATTATAGCGGTCATATTGAAGTTTTAGGTCAGAAGGCCACATATAGTGCTACACTACCACAGGTATGTTAGATAATGAACAAATGGACATATTCTACCAAAAGCTGTCGGGGTGTAATATAAAAACAAAATAAATAAAGGAGACGTATTAATAGTAATAGGATATCTAAATGTCAAAGTGGAAGCTAGCAACGGTGCCGTTGAAAAAGTAATGAGTAGGAATCTTATGGGAAAGAGGAGTAACAGTGGTGAAGATTTATTGGGTTTTGTTTAGAAAGTAATTTGGTGATTGGGGGTACCTTATTTCAGCATAAGGTAGTACATAAAATAACATAGGTTTCATCAGATCGAAAGATACGAAATCAGATAGAACTTATAACAATTAGCAATAAATGGAGAGGATGTTTGCGGAATGTACGCAATAACAGATCTGCCGATGCAAAACGCTATCTGCCTAGTTCGAAAATTAAGAATGAAAATTTGCAAAATTTGCCAAAAAGCAAAATATGTTAGGAAAAGGAAGCGATCGTTGATTGACAAAGGAGACACTTGTTGAAACTTAATTGTAGTGATTAGAAATAAGTACTAAACTTCTAGTTTCAAAATTTTTTTATTGTAAATTAACTACAATATTGTTTCGCTATACAACGGCTTCATCAGGTGGATGAAGACCTGAATATTTGAAATACAAATTTGAATATTTATGTATAAATTATTGAGAAAAATGGTGGTTGAAAATTTTTTTACAATCTCTAAATTATTATGTATATCTATTAAATTCTAAGTTTTCTAACAAGTTAAGGTTTTTGCTTTTATCTTGAATATGAAAAATTTTGAAATCTATATTAAATCTATGATTGATATCTAAACAATGATTTGCTCGAGCTGCGTAAGTTCTTTTCTTTATAACTTTTCTCATGTTCTTTCATCCTAATTTTGAACGTCTTCGCCGTTGTCCTATACCTTACTACAATCTTCACATGTTAACATACACAGGCTGATTCAAATTAAGTGCGCACCATTGCTATCTCTGTTATTATTGTTTTAGAAAGTAGGTTAAATTAGCAAAGTATTAGTGTTTTTAACATTAATTAGCATGCAGAAAGTATAAATTTTGGCGCATCAGGTAATTGGCGTTATCAAGGAAATCCTCTAGAACGTTACGAATAAATTCCAGATATCTGTTTCCTGTCAACGTACCATTGTAGAACAGTGGACCAACGACTACCGAACCAATTAATCCGCACCAAACGTTAAAACTAAATCGAACTTGTGCAGCATGTGGGCGAAATATGAATAAAATTTCTTGCGACCAGTAGCGACTATTTTTCTTATTAAACATGCCTCTATTTGAAAAATTTGTTTCGTCACTCCATAAAATACACTATGCTCCATTCAAATTTTCATCACAAAAACTAACAAACCAATGACAGAAAGCTAATCTCCTGGCTGTAATGTTTGAGAGATTCTGAACTTAAAGGAAAGGGGATATACTTATGCTTTTTCCAAATTCTTTGAACTGATGAATAACTTAATGCCAATTCCTTAGTAGCATCCTTAATGGAAAATTGCGATGGGCTTTAAAATATGCTAACACTGTAATTTCTACTTCTTCGTTGACGACGATATTTTTCTTTGTTCTTTTATTTCTAAATAAGCAATCATGCAGTCTAAACTGATTGTAAAGTTTTCGAAAGTAACGTCGATCTGGCTGCTGTCGTAAAGGATAGTGTTCAGCATAATATTTGCTAGTCCTTATTGAATTTTTACGACATAAAATGTATGCTTCCAACATATCGCATTTCTCCAAATGAGGAAATACCATAGTGAAATATTGTCAAACACTAAGCAACGAAAGCAAAACCAAAATGTTTAGAAAAATTAATAGAGAACTAATGAACAGAACACAAAATTAAAAAAAAATATTTTTAATAACTAAACGTGCGAAAGATTTATATTCAGTACGTTATTGACATTTACAAAGGGCATACTATCGTATTTGTTCTGTTTAAAGTGAAAGAAGCCTACTACTGATTTTACAGAATGAAAGAGTATCTTTGACATCAACTAAATTCCACCGTAAATACTTTATTATTCGTTTTAGGACAATAGTGTATTGAAACTTTTATATTACAAAGAACATTATCATTTAGAATTTTAAAAATATACAGGTGTTCCATTTAAAAAAATTATAAATTTCAAAATTTCTCGAAAATGCGTTATTCAATTTTTTTTCATGAACTGCATGCTAATCAATGTTAAAAACACTAATACTTTGCTAATTCAACCTACTTTCTAGAATCAATAATAACAGAGATAGCAATAGTGCGCACTTAATTTGAATCAGCCTGTATACACCAGAGTTTGATTCTTTGTCTATTTTGTCTTGGTTATTTTTAATAATGTTCTGTATAGTATTGTCTGTTTTAAATGATATATGTTCATTATTAAATTTTTTGACGAAAGGACCAATTTTTTCCGAAATTTTTCCTAAGTGATTGGATTGTAGGAATTAGTTATATTATTTTTTAATTTTGGATAAACTAAAGAAAGGATTTTAGATTTTTGTTGACTATTTATAGAGTAATCATTATTTAGTGCTATTGTGTATATCCTATTTAGTTCAGGGTCGAAATTACTTTTACTCATAGCTTACGTTAAGTGAAATCGATATGATTTGCAAAGATAGAGTGAAGAGAAGACCAACATTTATTGTAAACAAGAAAGCGATAGTAAAAACCATAGCGAAAGCGGTATAGAAGAAAAATGTGTATAAATAAAAGAAATAATACATTAAACACCTAAAAAAGTTCGAGGGTACGAGTAAAAGGAAAGAAAGACATGGATAACTGAAGATACATGGATGCTATAAAGAAAACGAAGGATGTTTGCGTGTAGGTCAACCCAATACATGATATAAAGTATACAAAACAATGAAGTTGCTTGAAAAATATGTAGGAAAACTGAACCAGCGCATGTATTTTTGTTGATTATTTTTATTTAGCGATTAGTGCCACACGAACTAATCCATACCGAAAATTGGAATAAAAGAAAATCCACATAAATCACTGCAGATTCTGCATACATCACTGAATTAGGAAAATGTACGTATAGAAAAGCTGATAATCGGGCCACAGCAGAACCCAAATTTAGTCAGTCCGTCAGTGAGCGTATAGACAATGACGTGCCCGTCAATAAATAATGGCGAAAGTATTCGGACCATTATCGGGATAGATTTATGGGCATGGGCGGAGATCATGTGGTGTCGCCTCTGCTCCATTACCCCGTGTATAGCGGCAATGACCCGTGACTCGCTATTATGGTCCTTCACATACAGGCGTTGGTTACGCCAGTGTTGTGCTGCCGACTTTCCACTCCCCTGCGATTGTCGTATGTAAAACGAGGGGTTGAGTATGAGAGTACAATCACAGAGGTGTTAATGAGAACATGAGATTATATTAACAAAAAATTTCTTGTAAAAATTTAAGAGAACATAATGGGATAGATAATCCTCAAGATATTATTAATTCATCAGAATAATTGAAACATACATGAGTAGGTAAACCCCACCAGTTTTGTATAATACAAATTGTATTTTTAATAATATAAAATATTATTCTTCAGTTCTTCACACCAGGTTTTTAATAATATTTTATATTATTAAAAATACCTTTGTATTATATTATTAATTACATTCTCTAGCATATACCGGGTGCGGCAATAGTGTGTCGGCGGAGCTTAGCATGAAAACTAATAAAGTTGTAGCAATGAAATTTTACGTACACATGTAGTATGCTACAGTGCATTTTCTATTTTTATTTATATATTCACAGGTGTTCCAAATTTCCGCAACCACTTTCAATTTTTTTTTTAATAAATCTATACCTTCTTGTTATTAGGATGATAGCAACCCAAATTATCTTTGCAATGATATATGACAATGTGCACTTACAACTGTTAGTTTTGGTTTTATTGCAAATTTTGTTAAAATCTTGACAGATGCAGCGTCTAACATTTTAAGTCTTAGCCCGAAAATGGGTGCAGTGCCTCACCTAACTCTTTTGTTACCAATTTATGGACTAACACGTTATATGTTTTGAGGGTGAACAACGTGACAACATATACAGAGTGTTAAATATGTCGTGCCAAAGTTATCGAAGTTTAAAGGCTATTTTCTCTTTTCTTTTTAAATTGAACCTATAATGTTTTTATTAGTCGGCAAATTCTTTGTAAAATTGCCGTTAAAATGGTACCAATAACATAGTACTTATTTCTATTCTTTTCGAAGTTATAACCCTTGTCACTTCATCTTTGTGTTGTTTTAACAATGACAACACGCAGCCATTTCCTGTTATTTTGGAATTTCGCAATAACTCTGCTGTGATTGTCCACTAAGTTTTTTGCAAATAACCTTAACTCTCCTATACCTAAAAGGGATACCCATTCACCACATAAATATGTAAATCTGATAATTGACTTTTCCTCTACATCACTGAATACCGTTTGATCGCCTTTTATGATGGCTTTTATATTATACATTCTTTGTATGTATCGTCCGTCGTATTTATTTCTTAAAGAACCAAAGATTATTTTATAGGATTGTTTCAGCCTTTACTTTATGACATTCCATTATAACTATTATCGGGATAAAATAAAACAAATTTTAATGAATTTCACTACTTTTTACTTTACACAGTGACGATCGTTTCGCTCCAACCTGAACTTCGTCAGACATATAACTAACTTATGGATATATTTTTACACAAATGTACCGTAACAAACACATGTTTTGTTTTGAATAGTTGAAGGAATGGGTACTTTTTATTACTAAAATGTCTATGCATAAAACTTTCACTACGGTTTATAATTATATCGGCTAAATGGTGACCGCGATTCGCTATGCAACTTTCGGCTCTCTTTAAGGCATTTTTCATGACATCCTGCAACATATCAGGCTGAATTTCTTAAATTTCTTGACGAATATTCTCTTTAAGATGTTGAATCGTTTGGGGCTTATTCGCATAAACTTTTGATTTTAAAAAACCCCATAAGAAAAAGAGACCTCCGGAGCTAAATCCGGAGATCTGGCTGGCCATGCTAAATCGCCATTTCGCGAAATTAGTCTTCGTGGAAAAACGTCATTCAATAATTGAATTGTTGAACGAGCTGTGTGCTGTGGCCCCATCCTGCTGAAACCACATTTTCTCTAGTCCTTGCTCCTCCATTTCAGGCACAAGAAAATTTCGAATCATGTCTTGGTACCGTTCAGCAGTAACAGTAACTCCAACACCTTCGTCAGTTTCAAAAAAATAGGGACCAATGATGTTTCCAGCATGAATACCACACCATACAGTTGTTTTTTGTGGATGCAATGACGTTTCATGAATTAATTGAGGATTCTGTGTCCCCCAAAAGCGACTGTTCTGTTTATTGAAGTGGCCACAGAAGTAAATGGGCTTCATCGCTCATTATCAATTTACACGAAAAATCCTCAATTTCATCAGACAGCCTTAGGATTGCATTACTGTACTCAACTCGTTGATCATGATCTCTCGGTAGCAATTTATGGACTAATTGAATTTTGTATGGGAACATCTTCCAATCAGTTTTCAAAATTCGCCTTAAACTGCGTGCAGACATGTGTAACTGGGAACCACGTCTCCGAATTGATGTTTCTGGAGACTCTGCAACACTATCGCGCACCAGAGCCACATTTTCAGCGTTACGAGACGTCCGTTGTCTTCCAGAACGAGGCCTGTCTGCTGCCGTACCGTACTGTCGAAAATTCGCATGTAAACGATAAATTGTGGTTTTGTGAGGCACTGGACGATTAGGATATTTTTGACGCAATTTCCTCTGAGTGGCAATAATGGAACGATTATTTTCAATAAATATTGTCACTATTTCTGCTCGTTCTTGTAGCGTATATTTACCCATAATAAAATTTGGACGTCTACACAACACAATGGTTAAAGCTAAACTGAACTAAACGTCACATAACCAAGATGGCGCGCAATCAAAATGGTAGCGGGACTTTTGCCCCATCCGTTACAATACTGTTCTTAAAGTGATAAAACTGAGGGCCTCCAATATGTTAAAGAGAGGTAAAGATAAAATAAAATATGTGACTGTCCGAATAACAAATAAATAAATTGAGTAAGGGTGAATTATTAATTTCTAATTGATCATAGAGGATTTTGTCAGTTTTCTTTAATTTATTAATTTCAAGTGACTCTAATAAATTAAGTTTTTTGCCCTTATTTTCTGCGTGTAGTATTTTAAATTCTTTGTTAAAATTGTGGTTTGTTAATTTAATATGAGACCCATATGAAGAGTCACTTTTATTAATTCTAAATGAAGAAAAATGTTTCTTGATGCGTATTTCAAACGATCTACCTGTCTGTCCGATATACGTCATGGGGCAACTACCGCAACTCCTGACTTTTTATTGTTATTTGTTAAATCTTTATTGTTTTTTATAAATTGGGATAAATTGTTGTTAGTTCTATAAGTTGTATTAATGTCAAAGTTTCTTAAATATTTATAAATTTTTGTGCTTGAAGAGCCTACAAACGTGATCATTTAAAATTTTTGGGTGTTATTATTATTTAATATTGAGTAAACTTGTGATATGGCTTTTGTAAGGAGTTTTTTATTTAAAATGTTATCTATTATATTACTTTTATATCCATTGTTGATTGCTATTTGTTTAATTAAATTTAACTCTTTTTCGAAATCTGTTTGTTTCAACGAAGTATTGATTAATCTATGTAGAAGACTGTGATAAGCCGCTAATTTGTGTTGTATCGAATGGCAAGAAGTGTTATGAAGTTATGAATAGCTATATCTGTATTTGACGGCTTGTGGTAAATTGCAAAGTTACATTTGTTATTAATTCTAGTAATCGTTAATTCTAGTAATCGTTAAATCGAGAAAGTTAATATTATTATTTGTTTCCTGTTCCATTGTAAACTTAATATTGTGATGCAAGGTATTAATATAATCAAATAATAAATTTAATTGTCTCTTTGTTCCTGTGAAACCTACTAATATATCGCCCACGTATCTGTACCAAAATAATACATTTTGGAAACGAGGATTTTTTGAAATAGAATTTCCAAGATGATTCATAAAAATATCAGCTAATAACGGACTTAGGGGATTACCCATAATTAAGCCTTCTTTGCAAGTGTATATGTTTTCATTAAATTTAAAGTAATTTTGTTCTATATATATATATATGTTTAACAAATCAAGAATTTCATTAATAATTATTGGTTTTACATTATTTTTATGAAGAAGATCTTTTGCTAAAATAACCGTTTTTTCTGAAGAGATACTAGGGAATAAATTTTGAACATCAAAGGAAATGAGATTTGTGTTAGACGTTAAAGTAAAATCTTTGATTTTGTTTATTAGTACATATGAGTTTTTTTATGTTTAATTTAGGTTTAAATACTGTATATTTAATAATGATATCTATAAGCCTTTTCGAGAGTTTGTAGGACGGAGCTGTGACATATGAAGCAACCAGATTTTCTTTATGTAATTTAATAATGGAATATAATTTTGGGAGTTGAGGGTTCAAAATAATAAATCTATTTTGTTCCTTTTCGCTAAAAAGATTAGCAGAATTTCTTATACATGTTTTTAGAGTTTGTTTAAATTTTGCTGTAGCATCTCTCTTAATTATTTTAAATTTATTCCGTACTAAAAACTCATTCGTTTTATTCAAATAATCTACTTTATTCATTGCTACAACCGTTATCCCTTTATCCGCTCGAGCAAAAACTAGCGATTTATGAGTGGATTTATTCTTTATAGATTTGATAATCTTAAGTTCTGTATTATAATGTTTGTTTTCAGTTTCCCTTTTAAGGATGTTAGATGCAGCAAATTTATTGGACAAACTATTAGGGGTATCTGTTAATGCGAATTCCGTCTCTACAGCTAAATAATCTAACGTATTACATAATTATTTCAGGTCTTACATTATAATTAAAACCTTTTTCTAATAATGATTTTTCCTCTATTGTGAAATTTGTGTCACTTAGATTTTCAAATCTACTAAAGAATTTGTGCTGACTGATTTTATTTTTTAGTAGTTTAGTGTAGTTGCCCCATAACGTATATCGGACAGACAAGCAGATCGTTTGAAATACGCATCAAAGAACATTTTTCATCATTTAGAAATAATAAAAGTGTCTCTTCATATGCGTCTCATATTAATTTAACAAACCACAATTTTAACAAAGAGTTTAAACTACTACACGTAGAAAATAAGGGCAAAAAACTTAATTTATTAGTCACTTGAAATTAATAAATTAAAGAAAACTGACTAGATCCTCAATGATCAGTTAGAAATTAATAATTCACCCTTACTCAATTTATTTATTTGATATTCAGACAGTCATATATTTTATTTTTCCATAGCGCGTTTTACCTCCCTTTAACATAATGTAGACCATCAGTTTTATCACTTTGAGAACAGTATTGTAAAAACCGTAGTGAACGTTTTGTGCATAGGCATTTAAGTAATAAAAAGTACCGATTCCTTCAACCATTTAAAACAAAACATGTGTTTGTTACGGTACATTTGTGTAAAGATATACAGTATAACAACTTGAACTACGAAAGCCTATTGATAGGAGAGGGTGGTGGGAGGTAAAATTAAATGTATTCATTTAGCTTATTTAGCTACTTATATATCCACTACATTATATTATAACATTATTTTCTTTAGATTGACATTTTAAAATTCGTTATATCTTTTGAATGGAATGTCCGATTTTAATAATTTAAAAAGTATTTTACTGGTACCGAAATGGTCTTTAATAAAATATCATTTAATAGGATAAGGAATAATACAGAGGTATGGATAATATGGTTTGATTATTGTCGGCACTTTTGAAATGTAAAGAAGTAGTTATAGTGGCATAACTACAGTAGTTGGACATATGGTTTCGCGGACTTTTTTGTAGATATTAATACGTTCTATAATACTGTTCAACATTTTTTTGTTCTATTAACAATAGTTTCCGCAGCGTACGCGATGACAGATTTTTTGTGACTAATTTTTTCACACCTTGGGTTACATTAATACATTTTTATTGGGGATCCCTTTTTTTTTTGAAAATGCAATATAGTCTATGTCACTCAGTGAAAATGCAGCTTTCTAATGGTGAAAGAATTTTTCAAATCGGTCCAGTAGTTTTTGTGTGACAAAATTACAAACATACATACAAAAACACAAATGTTTCCTCTTTATAATATTAGTGGATACATTTAATTTTACCTCCCACTACCTTCCCCTGTCAATAGGCTTTCGTAGTTCAAGTTGTTTTACTGTACATATACATATTGCTATGAATTCACCACAATACTGTCCAAGTTTGATGCTCAGTCGGTTAACTTTTTTAATGAGACAGCTTTCCTCTCCGGGTTTCCAATGAGAAAACGTGTTATTTATACTCCTACAACATTTATACGGCGCCAGTAAAAGAGTATAGACGAAAGTGTTAATTACAAATAAAAATCACAATACTCAAATGAATCTTTAATATAAAAAAAAATTAAAAAAATTATATTCTTTATAAAGTATAAAGAACTGTGTAAAAAATTATACACAAAGAGGTAAAATAATTTGCTGGTATTGACCGCAAAGCAAATTCAAACGTCCTCTAATCAATCGCGAACTAAATTATCTCTAATAAATTGCAAAGATACTTTTTTCTTTCACCCCTGATAAACAAACTCAAAAGTAAACAGATAAACCCGTCAGACCGAAATCTCTAACACATGCGCTATACCACATGTACAAAAACACCAACCTTGAAATCTAAAATGTTCTAGAATTTAACGTTACAAAAAATTACTTGAAACGAAAAACTATCTTTATCATTTATATATTAATATTAAAATATATAGAAATTCATACAATCAATAATACAATAATAAATGCATTCAGTAAAGAAATAAAATGATATAATATAAAATAAACTTACGTAGTTTTATTTTTTTTTAATATAAGAGACACCTCGAGTAAGAGTTTAGTTAAATCAAAACTACGAGATATTCAAACTCGTATAAATTCGATAATGACTTCAGCAATCACAAACACTATTAATTCAAAAACAAAAACCGAAATTACTTGAAATAAAGAAAAAGGTTTTAACTTCTAATATGCGACTCTCTTACTCGGGTAACAAAACGTGTCTGAAAACATAAAATAAATATCGATATCAAGTACATTGCCCAGCAACTCCAAACGACTTCCTCGAACTGCGCTAGTCAAAATATAAAAATTCAACAATTCATACACTGGCAACCAAAATAATAGTTCAATCAAAAATAATTAAATTTTTCAAAATATTGCGGGGAAAAAACCACAGCATCATGTTAGTTATATGTCTGATGAAGCTCAGGTTGGAGCGAAACGATCGTTGCAGTGTCAATTAAAAAGTGAAATTCATTAAAATTTGTTTTTTTTATCCCGATAATAAAGATAATTTTGTACTGCCTGGATGCTCTCCAAATAGACCAGTCTTCTGGATTGCTTTATAAAGCCCGTTCTAATGTATACGGCGAATAATCTTTGTACCTACGGTATCCTAATTATTCTAGTCATTGTTAATTGTCTACCGAAGACGTTAATACCTAGAAAAAATTAAATTTTAAAACTCAAAATCGAATAAAACTACATTAATTAGTCAGCAATTATACCTCATATAAGTGATTAATTTCATCACAGCTCGTTAGCTCACTAGCAATCAGAAAAATTATTCTGTTTAAGTTAGGAAACATAGAATTGTTAAGTTTATAAGCCAAATGACTCTTACAAGATCTAATTTCTTTTTTATAAATGATAAATTTCCAGTCGTTTAAATGCAAGGGAAATAATATCATAAATAAAAAAAATTATTTTAGAGATACAGTGAAAAAAGGTGCCAGTAATGAACACAATCCATTGCATTTGCTGAACACGAAAATTAATTCTAAATAAAGCCTCAAAGCATCAAATTCGTCCCTAGGGTACCTATCTAACATCATAAATAAACATGTTAAAATAAATGTAGCATATGCTAAAACAGGATATATTATACTAGTTAGATGATAATAAGGAAGTTGCATAAAATTTTAAATGCAGTGTAAAGTTCTGTTAGGAAATATTTCGAAAGATTCATGCGCAATTTTAAAAAATAATTTAGAAAAAAATTGTTTTTGATATATAAGAGGCTTTTAAAAATTGGATAAAACCAGCCAGGAATCACGTGACACCAAACGCGTCGGTGATTGGTGTGACGTTATTCGGTAGTAAACAGATCTGATCGACAGGCACTACCGTTACACGTTACAATTGAGTATTTTCTATAGTCATATTATACAGTGTGGTCATAAAGTTTGGAACCAAGCTTATAACCGCATTATTTTACAATTTTAGGAAAAACGCTCGGACAGGTACATTTTCTTTTTTAAAACGCCCTCTTTTGACATATAATTTTTTTCTTTGACGTCATTGGTTTTCGAGTGAGGACGTTATCAACACTTTCTTTAAATGGCAACCATATTATTTTTTTCTCGTTTTTGGTAGATCCTTATATCCACCAAATAGTGATATAAAACAATTGGTATGTTGCATCACAATTTTTTTGAAAAAATGATATAAATTTAGAAAAAAATGCGAAAATTTTATTTTTGAACAAAATTAAAATTAAATTAAAAAAAATACATCTGAACTTAAATTTATTGTAACAGTTAACGTAAATTTTCAAAATGGACCCCACCAACCAACTGACACTGTCCCAGCCGAGTGTAAACACTTCGTATACTCGCCTCAATTATGTCTGGGGATATTTGTGTAAGTTCTACGCGAATTCGTTCTTTTAAATCTTCTAAATTGTTCGGTTTGTTAAAATACACTTTCGGTTTCAAATAACCCCACAAAAAAAAGTCTAACGGAGTCAGGTCAGGAGAACGAGCTGGCCATTCTATGGCGCCTCTCCGTCCAATCCATTTATTGGGAAATATTTCGTCAAGATAGTGGCGATCCTCTACACCATAATGGGGAGGCGCCCCATCTTGTTGAAACCAAATATTTGGATGGGGTACATCACCATCCTCGTGATTTGGGAAAATAACAGCGAGCGCTGGAACCAGTTCAAATCTTAAACATTCTAAATATTGCACAGCAGTCAAATTTCCTTCAAAAAAATATGGTCCTAAAATGCGTCGTCCAATCATTCCAACCCATATGTTAACTTTTCCTCTGCGCTGAGTATAACACGCTTGAGTCCAATGCGGATTGTTCTGCAACCAATATCTGCAATTATTGCGGTGAACAGATCCATTTAGGCAGGACGTAGCTTCATCTGAGTATCTGAGAATTTGGATTTTGGTCACAACGTAACATTACTTCTTCACAGAACTGCAGTCGACAATCTTCGTCATCCTCATGTAATTCCTGTACAAGTTGAACTTTGTAAGGACGATAGTGTTCTTCTTTAAATAAGTCGAAGACAAATGAGTGAGCCACGTGATTGGCTAACGCAAGTTGTCTTGTGGAAACATGATGCCTTTCTTCTGCTTCTAGAAGCACATTTAATTTCACATCTTCTCCTACTTGAGGTCTACCTTGCCGTGGTCGATCTTTTACGGATCCAGTTTCGGTAAACTTTCCAACTAGTTTTGTCACCGTAGACCTGGTATTTGGAGGTCTATCAGGGTGTTCATGGTTAAACAATTCGCATGCTTCTGCATGCGTTCTTTGTCTGTCCCCATACCCAACCATAATTAAAATTTCGATTCTTCCTCGCTCAGATAAATGTGCCATTTTTTATATTAGCGAAAATGAACAATTTTTACGCAATATCTCAAAAATCTAACGTCAAAAATAGAAGTAAATAATTCAACAATGTTGTCGCCATAGAAACAATTTCAAACTAAAATTTTTGTACATAAATTGTATAAAAATAAGCAAGAATGTCATAAAGAAATATCTTGCAAAAAAGTGCGTGTTTTTGTTTTTGTAAATTTTTTGCATAGTAACATGAGTACATGTGCTTTTGACGATCCGGTTTGTTCAAGAAGAATATTTAAGTCCTCACACAAGACAGAAGTGTGAAAAAAACTTACTTACATATTTCAGTAAATTTTGTAAGCTTAATTAGTTTTTTAAATCTTCAATTTTTGGACGATAATTTTAATTTAGAAATGGTCTGCCACATCATGTCAATTTTTTAAATAAATTAAACTTCTTTGGCCCTTCTTTGTGAAACTATTTAATGTTAAATAAGATATTTTAATAAGTAATTGGCCGATTGGGAAGACGAATTTCTTTTGACCTGGAGCGAATAACGCAGTTTACTATTGATCGCAAAGAAAGCATTTACACACGGCTAGGACAGTGTCAGTTGGTTGGTGAGATCCATTTTGAAAATTTACGTTAACTGTTACAATAAATTTAAGTTCAGATGTATTTTTTTAATTTAATTTTAATTTTGTACAAAAATAAAATTTTCGCATTTTTTTCTAAATTTATATCATTTTTTCAAAAAAATTGTGATCCAACATACCAATTGCTTTATATCACTATTTTGGTGGATATAAAGATCTACAAAAAACGAGAAAAAAATAATATGTTTGCCATTTAACGAAAGTGTTGATAACGTCATCACTTGAAAACCAATGACGTCATAGAAAAAAATTGTATGTCAAAAGATGGCGTTTTAAAAAAGAAAATTTACCTGTCCGAGCGTTTTTCCTAAAAATGTAAAATAATGCGGTTATAAGCTTGGTTCCAAACTTTATGACCAAACTGTATATTATTTTTCTTCATGGAACCCAATTTTATTGAAGCAAAGTCGGATAATTTACCGATAATTGACTCAATAATGATGGCAGAATTTTTTGGAAGCAATTCTAATTTTATTAGTGCAGAAATCAAGAATGTTAAAGCTGAAAGGTATGTATTCTTCCTAATATATTATATATTTCTGAATATTTGTAAGTTAATTTTGAAGTAGATGTTTTAGTAAATATAAACTGGAAATAATTTATACTCAACAATTAATCTGGTCTTATGAAATTAGTAGGACGTGGTAGATCAAATACAATTTAAATATATACCTATCAATTATATACAATTATCTATTTTATTCTAGATCTACAAGAGAAAACTATGGCGACAGTGCAATAGGATATGTGAAGTTAAAAAGAGATGAAAAGAAATGCATTATAAAAGGAAAGATAACTCCTGAACATAAAATAAAGGCAAAACCTTATCCAGTTACAATTGTTTTTAATGAAGCTGATGGTATTGTAGAGTCCGTAACTTGTGAGGGTTGTGCTGCATCACAAGGCAGGTAATTTCAATTTTATTTCAAGCTAGTTAGTATTAATTGTCTTGTCTGTTCAGGTGGATGTAAACATACGATTGCATTCCTGGCATGGGTGCATCGAAGAAGTGAAGAACCATCAACTACATCAGTTCTGTGCTACTGGAAAAAAAACAGTCCTATCTACAGTAGGAACATCAGTCAAATTTATTAAAGCCGGCGAAATGGGTGAATCAGTGTCAGAAGATGAAGAATCTGATAGTACATTTTTGCAAACTATAGTGAAGTACAGCAAAAATGTAGGAAGGATGAATACAGTTTTAACAAAATATTTCAAAGTTTTTTCTGATGTAGAAACATTGTCACTACACTATCTTTTCTCAAAATCCCGATCTTCTTGTAGTGTACCAGATGTTTTAGACTTTGAAATATTTTGCAAACAATATCCGTCAGAGGAGCTTTGTGAAAAAGCCTGTAGAGAAACTATTCGCCAGTCAAATAACCCATTATGGAACGAGCTAAGATATGCTCGTGTAACAGCCTCAAATGCATATGCTGTCCTTCACAGCAAAAAGATTGATGGCTGTGTAGTAGAAGGTATTTTAGGTGCCTCTAAATTGAAAGATACTTTTTCAATGAAAAGAGGTCGTATGCTGGAGAAAACTGTTTTAGATATAGTATCAAAACAAATAAAAATAACATTTCAACCATGTGGATTAATGCTAAATAAGCAATGTGCATTTCTTGGTGCCTCTCCTGATGCAGTATCAGAAGACTATGTTATTGAAGTTAAATGTCCTTTTTCTGCAAATAGTTTTAGTAAATATATTAGCAAAGATAACAAAGTTACAGGAAAATATTTAGCACAGCTTCAGTTGCAAATGTTTTGCAAAAAGAAATTAAAAGCAATATTTTGTGTAGCGCACCATGATTTTGAAGAAAGTAATAATGTTACTATAAATTATGTATATTTTGACATAGAATATTGCAGTGATATGGTTACGAAAATTTCAAACTTTTGGAAGAAGTGTATCTTTCCTGTTTTGACAAAATAAAATGCTCTATACCATAATTTTTTGTAAATTAATTGATGTAATAGATGCTTGTTTTTCTAATTTGTACATTTGTGCCATATACTTAGCCTTTAATAAATGTATGCATACTATTACGATGAAATTATTTCATAAATATGACTTTTGTTGTTGAACATTATAAAAATTTTGAGAAGTAAACCTTTTTTTCATATGCCGAATACATATTTCTATTGAAATGAAAAGAAAATTTGTAAGTATAACAAGTTGTTTATTATAAAATGATACACATTAAATTTCATAAAAATAATAGTAAATTAGCAATACACAAATTCATAGCCGCTTATAAAAACAATTTAATCTGTATTCAAAATATAACAAAATGAAGGAAAACCTAGTTACAAGTATGAAAAGGAAATATTTGGTAATGTTTCAGAATAACCTAATCAATTTTAATAATGAACATTTATTCATATATTTTTTAAATTTGGATCTTAATAAAGTGATCTTGTAAGTTTATAACACCACAAGCTATTTTAATAATATTGTCTAAATCTTGGATTAAATGATTATCTACACGCACATATGGCTGCTATTAAATTCCCTCAATCTTCCAATAACACGTTCAGCATGTATTCTTAATGCAGCAATTCTCTTGGAAGCTTTAACATCTTCTTTTGAACTTTGCTCTGAGGCAGAAACAGATGGAGGTCGAATAAGCTGACAACCCTTTTGTTTTAAAAGGTGTGAAATATTTTTAAATCCTCTGTCAGCCATTACATCTGATCCAGATGGTAAGTGGTTTAAATATTGACAGTCTTCCACTATTATTGCATCAGTAGCACGACCACCATAACCTTTCGAAATATAATTTACTAAACCATCTGGCGTACAAGAAATTAAGTATTTCAACGTATTACAATTTTTGTACTGCGACCAAGTCAAGGCCTAATGGAGAGCATTGCTAGGTTTTTCTATTTCAATTTCAAAACAGTCAATTATGGATACAACATTATTATATCTGGCTCTGAAAGGTATCGGTAAATGATAAAATATCTGTGACTTTTCAGGCCAATAAATTAATTGTTTCATATATTTTGCAATAACAGGAACAGTTCGTTTAAAAATTCTGCTAGTATTACTTAATGACATACCAAAATGTATACCTAAAATTGCAAAGGAATCATTTAACCGAACTTTCTTTAGTGTCAATAATATATTTATAGACGATGATGGTATGTTATCCATCAACGCCTTGATTAAAAAGTAACTGCTATCTGGAAGCCCTAAAATTAAACGAGGATTTCTTTCAATTGCTAATAATGTGCAATTTCGAATATTAACTTTAAAACCATTTTCAGCAATAGATTCTTCATCACTGGCATCTGTTTCAGGTTTAAAATCATCTTCTGAATGATGTGTTGGAGAACTGCTATTTTCACTGCTACTAGAAGAGCTAAATATATATTTTGTATGTAGCCTGATTGGTGATAAATAAATAAAAAATTTCTGATTTTCTTACCAGAGAATTTTAACACAAACCACTTTAATTAAAACAAACCTAGAAATTGCCCACATCTTTAGCTCACTTAATAAAAACGACTTAATATTAAAATTTACCTTGTTCCTTAAGAAATTTAACCATAAACTGAATCTTATCATTATCCGAACCATAGGATAGCCCTTCAATATGTTTGGTGATAGTCCAATAGTCTCCATTATCAATAAATCACTTGTTGTAGTACCTTTGCTTCGGTAGTGTGGTCTACTGTTTATTTGAACAGCTCTATCCTCCAATATTTTCTTCTTTGCCACTTTCATTTTGGGAAGTGGTCGACTGACATTCATACTGATACTTCTTGTATCAGGGAAGATCTCAGCTTGCGCTTCTTCAAGTAATTCCAATCTGCCAATTTTACCATATATTTTCTTTCCATACTTAGTGCAGGTTCGGGTTTTTGGCACTCAAATTTATGGGGTACAACATCTACTTTTAATCTAGGATTTGCCTTCATCATCTTACATTCTAGGAAATTTGCCATATCCTCTTTCAACTAAAAAAAAATTACAAATTTATTTCTGAAGAGTAGGTATGTATTATTTTACATACATTAAAATGATCTTCACAGCAATGAAGTCTGCTTTGGCTGCTTTTAAACTGATCTCTTCTCATTAGCTTACACCACTTTCTTCTTATACCTTCATGTCTCGGGGCGGAAACAAATAATTTGTTGGGAGTAGTTACTGTTGTGTTACTACACATGGGCACTACACAGTATTTGTAAGATTGGGCCTTATTTTCTGCCATTTTTTTGTATAAAATTGTTCCTTTTCCCTATTACAGTTTTTAAAAACTTTCACTTTGTATAAAATTTTAAATTAGATTAGTTAGCCGATAACACTGCTAAACTAACAAAAAAAAAGTGGATGTCGAACGTGGTCTAACACATGTCAACTATTCAAACAATATCCTGTTTACTACCGGATGACGTCACATATATTTGTTAGAAGAGTGCGCGCGTTTCAGCTCGATTTAAAATAAAATTTCGTTTTTTTTAAATTTTTTGGAAAATAATGGATGGATTTTCGTTTATTATATATCAAATTAATCCCAGTTTTCTATACTATATGTATACCGCCTAATTCTGAGCAAACGCAACGATGCGAATGTATGAATATTTCTCCCGCTCCAAATAGAATTCCCCTGAATGCTGTAGGCGTGTCAACATCGATGTCATATGTCATACATACTTACATATTATGGAGCCGCGTAAGAAAAATTATCTGATTACCAAATTACTATTAAAGGACTATAAATTGTTTAGTCCTGTGTTATTGTAATGATTTTATAATAAATAAATTGCAATACGTTATACTGACGATGGTCACACAAAGCGTAATAAAATTATTAATAAGCGGTTAAGAAAATTGCAAATAAGGCATCAAGAGATTTAATAAATTAAATTTTAATAATAAAGGTAACAAAAACTATTCATAGTAAACTAAATAAACTTCAGAAATAAATAAAAACTAAATTAAATTCTAGTAATGTAAAGAAAAATTTACTCTTACAGATAATAAAATAAATTGTTCATAATGAGAAATTAATTATATAATAACGGAAATTCATCCGTTTAAACTCATCACCGTAAAATAATTGATGATGTTTGGAATATTTATAATTACGAAAACCATTTAATTTTAGTATGCTGTTAACGGAAGAGCAGCATATGCCTAAATCGTTGGAAATATCGCTATGTGTCAAATTTGAATTTAGTTCTGTTGCAGCGCATACTAAAATGAACGTATCATTATATAGGAACTCCGGCAAATAAGTCACATATTCTTTGATAACAATTATCAGTGTGGTACCATTTCATCATTTCGGCTTTCTCTTCTAGTGTATAACGCGGCATTATCACTATTCAAACGCTTGATAGACTCCGTATAGGGTGACAGTGGTGACACTAATTTGTGACATTAATTGTCAAATCGTTGCGCGACAGACTGTTTTGTGATTGGCTAAACGCGTTCAGGGGATTTGTATTCGAAGCGGGAGAAATATTCATACATTCGCATCGTTGCGTTTGCTCAGAATTAGGCGGTATAATAAATAGAAAAAACCTGCAACTTCCTTATTAGTGAAAACGATGAAACAAAAAAGACCTAGGCTTAGCCCTTGCGGAGTACCAGAGGTAAATATAAAATTTATCGACTTATCTCTTTTAGGACGATTAAATATGAATATCGAAGGCTGCATTAAAAATTTTGCATATATTCCAAATATCAAAGGAAATTTGTTTCATAGCATCAGCACAGAAAACAGAAATACTACAGAAGTTTATATCTTGATCAATACAAGCATACTAATCATATTAGATACATGGTTGTTAAATAAATAAAATTATTAGTTAATTAACAGATAATTCGGTTGCTTTAAGATTCCATTCTGCACACATGCGAATGGCACTTGACAGAGGAGGGAAGCGAACGCGGCCACCTACACAAAGCTCACGCATTACTTACTGTGCTAATTTATTCATGCACATACTATATTAAGTCTTAGTGGGTCTCCATTGATGTTGTAACCTTCTCATCTTTACTTTGAACAAGTCTACTTGAAAGTATACCGACAGAGTATATACATAGATCTATGGGCTGTAAAAGCTCCGCTTTCGCTAATGCATTTTAATGGTATTTAATACAGTAATCTTTTAATAGATACCACAACGTAATTACAACAGATCTTATGTAAGGGATCAGTAATTAGTAAACCTGACGAAGTAGGGCAGCACTAAGTAAAATCTTATTTGTTTTTTAAATTGGTAATTCTTCGTTCAAATTTTAAGTTAAGGATGATTGTTATTGGCGTGGAAAGTGATTGTGTCACCCACTAGAAAAGTTTCCACATCAACTCTTTATCATGTAATACGCAATCCGCTATTTCAAATATTGAGCAGTTCATAAATAAAATCACAAATATAAGAATTGATGAAGGTTATATTTGATGTTACCAGTCCATTTACCAACCCTAGCAATAGTAAAGTGCAGACTTTCTATGGACACCACACTATATGAAAGAACACCTCCCAGTGTAGAAACCATCATAAAACTATCTATCTCCTATGTATTTATTTCTCATGAGAAGCAATGTGTAGAAAAAATAAAACAGATATTGTATAAATCGCTGTTATAACGAAAACAAGGTCGTAAAAATAATACAGGTCTACAAAATTAAACTTTTTGACAGATGTTTTTATTTTGAAAACTGATTTTATATAATTTTGGTGGGCTGATTTCAAAAATTCTATGCACTTATTTGTATCACGTAAGGTTTTTTTGCAAATATTAAATGAAAAAAATCGATATTTATTTGATTATTGAGTAAAAAGGTGGAATACAAGTTAAAAAAGTGGAAAAAAATACTTTACTCAGTCTTTTTTAAGTGAAATCTTTGTCTTTTTGCCAGAAAGCTGCGTTGTCCGGACCTTCGGTTGTATGTTTTTAAGGGCATATCCCGTTTTAACATCCAGCAGTAGTCCGCCATCATCGTTATGCTCCATCTGTCTTGGTATCGCCGTTCCATTTCCTTAATGTCTTGGTGAGACCTTTCTCCCTGTTCTTCGCTAACTGCTCCAAGATTTCCAGGAAAATAGTTCAAGTGTGAAAACAGGAAATGCACTTTCAAACTCATATTACAACCTAGACGATGAAAGTGTTGTAACATATTTTGAACAATATTTTCGTAGTTTTCGTCCTTAGAGTTCCCAAGAAACTTATCAATTACTTCTTTAAATGAAACCCAGAAGTTTTTCTCGACAATGGTCATTGTGTTTTGAAAATCCTTGTCTTTGCATAATGTTCTTATCTCCGGCCCAACAAAAATACCTTCTTTTAACTTGGCATCGGATAAGGTTGGAAATGTCTCGCACAAATATTTAAAACACTGTCCATTTTTGTGTAGGGCTTTAAAAAACTGCTTCATCAAGCCAAGTTTGATATGGAGAGGAGGCAGTAAAACTTTTTTGGTGTCAACCAAGCTATCTCTTAATACATTTTTGCTACCAGGTGTAAGGCTTGTTCTAGAGGGCCATTCTATTTGAGTCCAATGTCTATCCCTTTCTCGACTATCCCACTCACAAATAAAGCATGGAAACTTTGTATAACCTCCTTGTTGACCTAGTAGCATGCACAGCACTTTAAGGTCACCACAAAGCATCCACTGATGTTCTTGGTAGTTTATTTTCTTTAAAAGAAGTTCAAAATTTTCATACGTTTCCATTAAATGTAGCGAATGGGCAACGGGAACCAATGCCAGCTCGTTACCATTGTGCAATAAAACGCCTTTTAAACTACGCTTACTTGAGTCAATAAACAGGCGCCATTCTTCTTTTACATACGGCACATTTCCTAATTTTGAAATTAAGTCAGGAATATTGTTGCAATACACTAGCGGTCCGTCTTGAGTAAAATATTGAGTAAAATATTCGCGATCCCGGTAAAAGCTTGATGTGAAGCCAGGTGCCAGTAAATGTTTCTCACGAAGTCGGGAGGCTAACAATTCGGATGCATCCTTTGGAAGGTGCAAATCTCTAATTAAATCATTTAGTTCGCTCTGGTTAAACACTGCGGGCTCTCTGAAATCTGGTGCGAAATCTGAGTCATCTGGGTCGCAATTAGATTCCTCTGATTCTGACGATATGACGTTTTTTAGTGCTTTTGGGGCGATAGGTATCGGTACATCTGGTCCATGAGGAACTGGTCGAATAGCAGAGTCAAGATTGGGATACACAATTTGTTTCTTATTTTTTCTGTTGGATCCTTGAACATTACACGAACAAAAATAACAATCATCACTGTGATTTCTAGGCTCTCGCCATACCATAGGAACACCAAAGCTTAAACATTTCTTCCTAACTTTTTGCCAGTTTCTTAATGCTTCAACGCAAACGGAACAAACAGTATGAGGAACCCAGGACTTGTCTTAGTCGCCAATTTTTACACCAAAATAAGCGTGGTATACATTTTTCACAAACGAAGTTATAGTTTGCCTCTGCTTTACTATGACATAACTACCACAGATATAACAAAAGTTATTCGGATTGTTCACACAATGTCTTCTTTCCATATTTATACGTTCTATTACACTTAAAATACGCTACAACGAAGACAACAAGCGCGCGGACAGAGCAGCACGACGACTAACACAACCAAACTGCACATAAGCAGGTTTAAACGTTGTATTGACGCTCCTGCGTCGACTCTGTTGCTTTGCTGAGAAATTAATATTAACCAGTCTTGCCAAATCACATTTAATTTCATAAAAATCAATTCATTTAGAAATCATGCCTAACATGGAACAAACATATTCTTGTCATAGGTATGTATATTAATAAATTAATATTTTTAAGATATAGAGCGCTATAAAAAGAAATTTACGTGATAGAGCAAAAATATGGCGTTTTTTTTTGGAATAAGGGCCCACAAACATATACAAATTAGCAAACAGCTTTCAAACATCAAAATCACAGTAGACCTGTGTAATTTATCGACTGATGTCTAAATTTTTCAGTTACTTACGTGCTGCGGGAATACTGCAGGAGCCTTGCTTAGCTCGTGAATGCCAACGGGAAAACTTCTTTTGGGGCAGTCGTCTACAACGATTGTTCCACATTTCCACAATCGCAGAGTTTAGTAGCCGATACTAGCCTCTGCGACTGCGAAGGATTGCGCCCGGATTACGTTGGAGGGTTATGCCTGGCAAAGGTTCCGAAAGATTAGAAATCAAGTCAGTCATGTCCTGAGGATGTTCTCCAAATTATCTTGTATAGGAAGATTAATGTTGTATATCTCAGCCCATTCTAACAGCTCCTCATTGACCTTGATCGCATGTATATTGGCGGCGCTAAAATCGGCTGAAGATGGCCGACCTTATATAGAGTGAGGAGGAATATGAGGTGAAGGTTAAATAGCAGGTTCCAGAATCATATTGGCGATCAAGGTCGATGAAGAGGTTTTAGAATTAGTCGAGGGTGACCAAGGTCATTTAAAGATTAAGTTCACGCTAGGTTAAACCAAAATTAAAGACAAAATAATGGTGAGAAAAATAAAGAAGGATGTTAGTGTGGGGACAATGTCATGGTATATAAAGTTTGCTTGTGTTAAATGGATGCTAGTATTACAGAATATGTTGAAGCGGATGTTTAGTGAAGTACCACAGAGTTCTTTATGTTCTTTAATAGTGGAAGAAAGTTAATTCCAAAAAGATTATAGTGGTTCTTGATAGTGGAAGAAAGTGAATTGGCAAAAGATAATAGTGTTGATAGAGGTTTACAAGTGGTTGGAGATATTGAGGTAGACTTGGGTATTGAAGAATTTTTGACTAAAGTGTCTGAATCAAATAAATTTTGTAAAAATAGAGATGCATCTACAGATAATTTTGCACGGGAGACATCAAGTGGTGAAAGATTTGTTGAAAAATATGTTAGAGAACCGATTTGCAAGTTACAATTAGTAGGAGAAATTTTTTTTTTCTGAATAAAAGTAATTCGAAATGGATATGTACTGGTTTATTAACACATCAAGATTTTGAACTAAGGTTAAAAATTGTTGGTGTAAAATGAAGAATAACTCCCGATTACGGTCGAAGATTGGTAGAATCTATGCCAATGCGGTTAGCAGAGGTTGGACTAATTGTTATAGATAAAATAATTATATTTTCGTTGCCTTTTACAATGTTTATGAAACGGTTTGTGGAATGTTTAAAATTATATACATACAGTGTGTTTCACTTTTTATGGGGACACCTAAATAACTTTTTTATTTCGAAAGCAATCAATATAAAATTTTTATCAGTTGTGTAGGCCCCGACAACGCACCTTTTTGTATGAATAGAGTTTTTATAAAGTAAATACCTAGCCAACAATATTTAAAATAAAAAGTAGTTTCAAGTAAAGTCATGCTAGCGATTAAGATAGAGCAAAAAAGTATTAGGAAAAGTTTTTACAAATCACTCAAGAACCCTTAATACCAAGTTTCGCGGAAAATTTTTCATTTTTAAATTCTTTTACATTTTTATGTTATCAGTAGATAATAGTTTGTTATTGCACTAATAAGAGTGCCATGAAGCAAGAAAATAATTTGTCAGTTCAAATGTCAAACGTCAGTTCACTAAACAGTTTATTTCAGTTGAAACTATTGAACTTTGCTGAGCAATGGCCGATAGACATTTAAGTATTGCTCAAAACGTTGAAATTATTCGAATTGTTGGTGATACTGTACGTTCTACCCGAGAGGCTGCAAGAGAGTTTAACGCGAGACATCCTAAACGTCCACCCATCCGTCATCGAACTGCTGCATACTTGAACAACATTTTCAACACTACTGGAGATGTTGCTAAACCACGTCAACATGAATTGAACAATCGAAAACACTATTTCGATGCAGTAATATTAGCGGCGTATCGTAATAATCCACACGCAAGTATACGAGATATGACTAGACATTTAAATATCTCTTACTCCAAAATTTGGGGATGTCTCCGTCGTCACAAATTGAAACCGTATAAGCCAAAATATTTACACGCCCTTGAAGAAGGAGATCTAAATAGAAGAATGGGGTATTGTCTATGGGCTCAAGGCAATTTTCTAAATGACAGAGAATTTTTAAAAAAAATAATGTTTAGTGATGAAGCTACCTTCACTACAAATGGTATTGTTTCATCCCATAATTGTAGATACTGGGAAACAGAAAACCCAAAATGGGTTATCAATTGTAAAAGGCAATATTCGCAGAAAGTTAAAGTGTGGTGCGGAATTTTAAATACACAAATCATTGGCCCATTTTTCTTTTTTGATGCGGTAAATGCAGAAAGGTTTTTAAATTTTTTAAATACTGAATTAATTGATGTGCTTGATGATTTACCATTGGATATGAGGCGAGATTTACACTTCTAGCTAGATGAATCCCCAGTCAGTTCATAACGCAAGAATAGTGCGAGCATGGTTAGACGAAAACTTTCCGTTAAGATGGATATCCTGTAATAGCCCTTTTAATAGAGTGGCCTCCGAGATCACCTGACATTACACAAATCGACTTTTTTCTTTGGAGGACTATTAAAATTGCTGTGTATGCATCTAGACCTCAAAACATACCGGAATTGTGTCAGAAAATCCGACAAGCCTGTCGAGAAATTTCTCCAGAAGTATTACGACGGGTTGTATTGAACAAAAGGCGATTGGAAAAATGTATCAGTCTTCAAGGTGATTTAGTGGAATAAGATCCTATTTAAAATATTGTTAGTTAAATTGTTGCTTTTATTTTGTTTGTTCTTTAATGTTGAATAAAATTTATGAATTGTTTTCTTGCTTCATGGCACTCTTATTATTGCAATAACAAACTATTATCTACTGATAGCCTAAAAATGTAGAAGAATTTAAAAATGAAAATTTTTCTGTAAACTTTGGTATTAAGGGTTCTTGAGTGATTTGCAAAACTTTTCCTAACACTTTTTTGCTCTATCTTAATCGCTAGCATGACTTTACTTGAAACACTACTTTTATTTTAATTATAGTTGGCTAGGTATTTACCTTATAAAAACTATTGTTACAAAAATGTGCGTTATCGGGGCCTACATAACTGATAAAAATTGTATATTGATTGCATTCAAAATAAAAAAGTTATTTAGGTGTCCCCATGAAAAGTGTATATTTGAACCTGTATAATCTGAAAAAATAATAATTATTAGTAAAATATATGAAAATTTGTTTTGTTATAATACATTTTATATAGGTAAATAAAGTTATATTGCTAAAGTTTTACTGTAATACGAGTAATATACTTATAAGAACGATATTGTAACAACTACATACATACAAGTATACAGTGAATCTCTGGATCGACGCATGAATAGGTAAAAAGTCTGAAAATGTTTGAGTTGAAATTTTATCTTCTAGGGTTCAGCCCTGCTTGGACAGAAACTAATTTCTACTATACTTTAGGTATTAAAAAGTCAAACATGCCTTGAAAATATACAAAAATGTAATTTTACAAATTTTATAAAAATTTAATTTTATAAAGTCCTTTTTCTGAAGGAGATACGACAAAAGGTTATGAAAAAAAATTGTTCAGATTGATAAATTATAAAAGTGTGCAAAATTTCAACAAGTAATTTCATTCCAAAGTAATATCCGTTTATTTACACATTCTTGTAATGGAAAATTACAAAATTTTGAAAAATTGACAATTTGGCCAAAACTAATAAAAAAATTTAAAATCATATCAAAAAAATTATTCTTTCCGCTACGTGGTGGAGAAACTACTTCAAAACAATTAACTTTAGGTAATACCTTATCAACTATATTTAATAAATCTAAGAAAAATTAACGCACATTGTCATTACTATGCAATTGAAACATTAACAATTTCTGACAAACACCAATAGAATCTTCTAAATTGTAATAATAATCAAATACATTATCAGTTGTACATGAGAAATAAGGTGAACTATTTTTTAAAAAGTTATACACACTGGATACATCATAATGCATTATTTACAAATTTACTACATTTTGAATCATGTAACGACGTTTAAATTTATATGGTGAACTTAGCCAAATAGGAGTATTAACGATAGTAATATTGTGATGTGAATTCCAATAACTCTTTTTCTTCACTTCTTTCTTGATATCTTTTAGATTTTTTTACCCTTTTAATAGTGTCCTTTAGAATAGCCTGGATTGGATTGTAAAGAGGATTTATTGGAGTCGCAAGCAAGAAATTCAAGGTTGCTTCCCTCCTTCTTCGGAATCTGTCTATTCCAATTTCACTAGGTAGGATCCTTTTTCTCCCGGCGACTGAATAGTACAATATCCTTCATGGGTGTTCCATGAAATATTTTGTGAGATTGAATAAATATTGGTTTGTGACGTCGTATGTTCGTCTAATTCTACGTGAATTTCGTTTGAGGGGCAGTCCAGATATTCTGGAACATCGACAATATCCGCCGCTCCGGGAACAGTCATGGACAACGTGAGCGTGGTCTTCGCGCCACACCCAGATAAAGCACCCTCCTTTAAATTTTTGTTGTGTACATCTACTAAAATATCTTTGATTTTCCTCGGAAGTAATGTCTGGCAATACATCGTGAATAAGTTTTTTTTTCCTTTAAGAGCTCCACAAACTTCTCGAATGAAATTTCTGACAATGCGCCTATTTTCGCGTCGTTCATCTCCTTGGATAGCTTCCACAGTGGCATCAAGAAGTTCTTGAAAATCCTCTTGCCAGTTAAGTATTGGTGAGATAACCACATCTCCAACCACATTATTAGCGAAATCTGAAATGGATCCATCCATATTAATTCTATCAAATTCAGAAGACATTCCTGTTGACAATTCTCGGCTGCTTCCTCCCCCACTTCCACTTGTTGAAGGAGTGGCATCATTTCTTCTTGAGTAATAATTGTTACATGATGAAATCTTACAAGAAAACTAATAGTTACTTGTTAAAGCATTGGAATAGGATTCCCAATCCTCAAGGTTCATCGTGCGGTATCAAGAATGGGAACCTATTACAACCGGAGGAAAATGTATTTCCAATTGTGAAAATTAACCGAGAATACAATTTCTGACCGGTATCGAAACAGGCACCAAACACCAAGTACAATACAAATTTTCACAGTTATGATGATGCATGTACCACATGGTTACATCGTAATAATTAATTATCATTTTTCGTAATTTTTGTAATAGATCCTGTTTAATATCGTTTCATCTAAACTGCTTCCCCAATTATTTTGACGTAAGTGTCCAGTGAATTTCGTTAAGTTTCAATAACTTACGCATACATTTTTAATTTTCATTTGTTTAAATCTAGAACATTGTTTAAGTTACTTTTTCAGATGTGATATGGAACAATGTCAAGAATGGCATCCTGCAACGATGGCGAGTTGGATTAAGGGTCATACTGATTGTATGTCCATTGCCAGTCATTTCGCAATTTATTGCAAAGTGTAAAATATTGTTAAAAAATTCCAAGAAATCCGTTGGAATCCGACAATTTTAACGAAGAACTCTGTGAAACTTTAATGGCGGCAAATATTCCAACAAATAAACTTAGCAATCCCACCTTCAAAACATTTCTCCAAAAATTTACTGGTCGAAATGTTTCTGATGAATCCACATTACGCAAATATTATGTTTCTAAGTGCTACACGAAAGCAGTAGAACGCATTAGAAACCATCTTTAAAATTAGTACCTATGGGTAAGTGCGGATGAAACTGCTGATATATTAGCACGCTGTGTGGTCAATTTTGTAGCTGGTGTAATACATCCAACTATTCCATATAACGCATATGTAATAGCAATAAAAGCTATAAATACAGTTGATGCGGAAATTGTAGCTAAAACCATTTACTGGAATATGCATCAAATACTTCATTCGGACGACTGGTACAAAGAAAAAGTACTTTTATTTGTCAGTGACAGTGTAAATGTTAAAAACAGGCAGCCTATTAAAGGAAGCATATCCTAATATGCCGCCTATTACTTGTGTAGCACAGAAGAAGCTTTCAGAAAAGCATCATTGATAGAAGCACGTTACAGGGAAAAACTTCCATCTTTGTCACTGCCTCCCTCTTCAGTAATAACTAGATGAGAAACATTGTTTGTAAGCTACTAGTTTTTATGCAGAGAATTTCCATAGTTTACAAAATTTCATTACATGTTTAAATAACGATGCTCGTAGTATTTCTGAGCGCTAGGAACTAACACAAATTCCAAATTTAAAAAATCAGTTGCACTTTCTTCAGGAACACTGGAAATTTATTAAAACTAATCTCTTATTTTGAAAATCAAAATCTCAAATTAAATTATGCATTAACCAAATTAGATGTGGCTATTAATAAATTGAAAAATATTCCAAGTAACTTCGGATCTGGTCTTCGGCAAAAGTTAGACGCAGTTTTGAATAGAAATCCAGATTTAATATTTACGGGGACAATGCCTCAAAATCTAAGTACTAAATATGCCGAAATAAAAGAATATTTCCAGTACGCACCTATAATCAGTTGCGTTGTAGAAAGGACGTTTTCTATCTACGAGGATGTATTTCATTCAAAGAGAACATATTTTACAGAAGAGAACCCTGAGAAAGTATTGCTAGTTAATATTAATACTCCTTTGCTCAACTTGAACTACAAAATGAACAAATAAAAATATATTTCGTATTTTATAGATCACCACCTGTTTGTTTTCCAATTATATAAATAAAATTAAAAACTCTTTAGAAATGCAAATTTTCAATAGTACGCCCGTGGGCAGTGAGTAATCGGCCTCTCGTGTCCGGTCCCTACTGAAGAATGATATGGTTGGTTGTCCAGTGTGTAGATGAATCCACATTTTTTGGCCCCACCTAAACTCTTTAGAAGGTTAATGGGAAGCGTTAGCCATGACATCATCCTAGTTTACCGAAGGAATTTAGTTTTGGCGAACCCGTTCTGTTATAAACTCATAGGCCTTTAAGGTCTTTAACGAGTAGCGGTAGATATATAACTAAATTATGACTACAGTATATAAGTTGAAGCGGTAGTTGTAGTAAAACAAAATATCTTCGACAGAATACTATTTGCACTATGTTGGAATATTAGCTTTTTAAACAACCTCACCATCCTCAAACAGTGAGATTTACGCATAAACGGCTCTAAGGTAGAGGGAATCAAAGGAACAATTTAATTTAAAGATATGCATATTAATTGAAACGGAGACCTCCAGTTTGAAAGTTTAATTAATCGAATGTATTCCGCATATACTTCGATGTTTAGCGGTTTCGGGTCAACCGAGTGGTGTCAGAAGCGGTTGTCCAGATGTAGATTTCTAATTGGATAGTTGGCTCCCTAAAGCGATCAACAAACGAGCATTTGAACATCTTAACAATGCTAACATCGAGCCGCTCTCTGACCGGATTTGTTAAAAGGACGTTAATTCTAGCGTAAGCTCCGGAAATGTCCGGCAGAATTTCCGATTTAAACCATCTATGTATTTTGAAGCGCAGAAATTTGCTTAGCTCATCTCTTATTGTATTTTCAAAGTGTTATTATCGTCAATTATAAATTTTAGTAATGATTATAATTATTTATTTTGTATTAAAATTTTGGAAAACTTTGTAAACGATAGAGATACACACACATTTATAACGTAATGCTAAAATTTATGTTTTCCATTTTGCGTTCGTAACGAACTCATCATGAAACCCAAAATGCTTTTTTTAATTTTTCAATGTTGGCGTTGTTCGAACACAGAAATAAATATCATTGCTGTCATTTGATTTTAAGAATTTAAGTACATTTGACAGACATGATATATGTATGTAGGCTATACAAACAACGTATAGTGTATACAATTGACAACAAGATATATTAGTTTTATATCAGTCGTGTTTATATTTTTAAATAAAATATCAGGTAATGCTAACGAAAATTAATAAATAATATTTAACATAATATACTTGGCGTATAGCATGATTTAAATTTGAAAATGTCAAGTATAAATGTGTCCAACTTTATATAGAAATAAAACTGTGAACTTTCAAATTAAATAATTTCAATTTATTAATACAAAAAATGAAAAATAGAAAAGATAGTATAGAAAACCCGTTTCATAAGGCCTTTTCATTTGTTCTTTAGAAAACTCGCCGCTGTCGCGGCTCGTTTTCTAAACTGAACTCGTGCGGCAAAATGGTGACTTATGAAACTTGTCTTTCAGTATACTATTTAGAAATGGAAATGAAACTTTTAATAGTTTCATCTTCTCTTTATTAATATACAGGCTGTCCTTGAAATAAAAAGCAACTTATGAAAAATGTTGACGGACAATAACAAAAGTAGTAGTTTTGTGATTGTCGACCTTGCTTTAAATTTTTAACAGCTTTACATATAAAGCTATCTAAACAATGTTATCTTCAAGAGTTTTTAATAATATAAACATTTCAGCGTTTGTTTGCTTGTAAAAATCTTTTTGTAAACATTCAGAATCCATCTTAGTATTTTATATTAATATGGATATTTACAAAAGCTGATAAAGGAAATACAGTTACAGCAATTCCGGAATAAAACTGCATACATAAAGTTCATGAATTCCTCGGTAATAACCCATTCATAAAACTTAAATCTGATCCCACAAATAAAACTCAATAGATTAAACAAACAATAGAAAAATCAGGACCTCTTTTTAATAACACTCAAAAACGTAAATTAACCACCATGTATTCGCTATCTCTAAAATTATATGGTTTAATTAAATGCATAAAGACAATACACCTATACGACTAGTAGTATCGTACGTAAAAGCACCTTGTAGAAATGTGTCTAAACACTTAATAGATTTAATTCATACACATACTAAATTCAAATCTATGTTCTCCGTTAAGAATTCCCATGAATTAATTAACATTTCAAACTTGGTAATACCAAACAAATGTAAACTCATTTCTTTTGAAATCTGGAATCTGCTCACTAGTATCCCACCCCAGGAGGTAATCGATTTAATCACTAGTTAGAATATATTAACACGAACATTGTTACAATGACCGAAATTTTACAGGTTTTAGAAACGTGTCTGGGACAAAATTATTTTCAACTTAAAAAGAAATTTTATAAACAATCAGAAAGTCTAGCAATGGAGAACACACTAGTCCCCTTATTAGCCGAAATTTTAATGAGCAATTTAAAAACTAAAATAAGTACACATCCTTTGCTTAGTAATTGTGCCTATTGGTTTAGGTATGTTGACGACATATTAATTTGCTTTGATGGTTCCGATAGACAACTAAAAATTTTATATAATTATATCAACACTACCCACCCCAAAAATAACATTTGCAATAGCAACAGAAATAAATAAAAACATTAATTTTCTAGACTTAACCATAACACACAAAACTAATAAACACGAGATCGCTATATACCATAAACCAACACAGACACCACAATACACGCTAATTCATTTCATCCTATAACACAAACATTATTAGCATGCCAATCAATGGTGTATAGATTAATTAACGTACCTATGAGTAAAAGTAATTTCGACTTCGAACTGAACAGGACATACACAATAGCATTAAACAATGGTTACTCTATATATATTATCAATAACCCTTTCTGTAGTTGACCCAAAATTAAAAAAACAATATAACTAATTCCTTTAATATAGATTTCAAAATTTTACATATCCAAGAAAAAACGCAAAAACTTAACTTGTTATAAAACTTAGAAATTAATAGATATAATGATTTAGGATTAGCTTTAAATGACCAACTGGATCTAAAAAACTCCCCCTGTTAAATGTAAAAATGTTTCCACCACCATTTTTTCTCAATAATTTGTGCATAATTATTCAAACTTGTATTCTAAATATTCAGTATTTTATCCACCTGATGAAACCATTGTTGGCGAAACAATATTGTAGTGAATTTACAATAAAAAAAAAATTGAAACTAAAAGTTTAGTACTTATTTCTTATCATTAGTGGAAGAAGTAAAAGACCTCAACGGTACTTGTTTTTTTTTAATGCCGATGCTGTGTAAAATAATGATTTACTTTTAATTTTCATTATTTGATCACCTTTGTGAACCGAATTTGACTTGTGAAATTTACAAGCATTTGGCTTAATTTAATTAATTAGTTGTTTTCTGTGTGTTATTATTTACAAGAGCGATCTGAATAAAATTTAATAGCTTTCTTTTCAAACCTTCTTTCAATTAATATCACCTGGTGGGTATTTATATCCTCTACGGGTTACGTGTGGCATAGACCACTTCATACAAATCAACAAAGTTCTAAAATACGGCTTTTCATACATTTTTGAGCTAGGAATTTTTGGCAACGCTTCGACGGAAATCGCATGGCCGTCTTCACTTGAAGCTAGTTCTGGGTCTGTCTCGTTGATTATATATTTGGCTACAACATCTCGCTCACCAAGCTAAGCGCAAGGAAAGACACTTAGTTTGGTAAAATTTAAGAGCCACTTTCGTTTCTTAAATAGAGTTACGATTTTGCGTAACAGATATCTTCTTTTACTCGATTCCCTACGTCACTTATATATTTTACTCTTACTCTCCCTTCGCATATCCGGCGATTAATTGCTCTATCAAAATACTTATCATTTTACCTGCACAAAAATAGATCTTCAAGTCAAGGCCATGACTAGACTGTTATGTCTACATTGGGAGGTTCACAGCTGTCTGTCGTACGACTTTAGCGCATACGTAGTTATACAAAGGTATTTTTAATAATATAAAATATTATTAAAAATCTGTTGTGAAGAACACCAATACAGGTTCACTATTAATATTTTTTGTGAACGTGTCCGAACATATCCATCCCCAGAGACGTAGATACGTATTTCGCCTTTCTACAGGCTCGTCGGTACGCCCCTGCTGGAGAAAGGATATTCTCAGACACATTTACAAAAAAGAACCACATCACCACATCACCGAAATTATCCAGACCGGGCGTAGAAGTAAATTCAGCGCTGCCTGTTGTCAGGCAGCCGAAGTACCTCGCCCCGTCCACATAATCAATGTGAAGTAACGACGCCCTTCCAAAGGTGGCACAGCCAATCTCTCTAGAAACTGCATTTTGTTTGTGCCTTCACTCATACTACAGACTAACCGCATGTGTAATGTATCAGAATAATTGAAACATACATGAGTAGGTAAACCCCACCAGTTTTGTATAATACAAAGGTATTTTTAATAATATTTTATATTATTAAAAATACCTTTATATTATACAAAACTGGTGGGGTTTACCTACTCATGTATGTTTCAATTATTCTGATGCATACGTAGTTGTCTGTAGAAGCATCTACCTCGTTCGTTTATAGCCATACCTCGTATACGGTTTTGCATGGGAACTCTTCATACACAGGGGTATTATTTAAATATTAATTTTTTTTTCTGATTATGTTTGATATTTCTGCAATTTTATTACGGTATTTTTTCATTTTATTTTTTCTGGTTTTGAAATTTCTTCGGTTTCCACTGACTTCATTTATTTTTTAACTGCTTTGATTCTACATGTGGCAACTAAATTGACTTCCCGTAGCAGGAATATGTACACATACTAAAAAAAATTATGATACGCAAAATATAAATTTACGCGGAAATTCTCAAATCTAAAGGAATGCGAATCCAATTCAAAATGAAAAAGAAAATTCAAAGAAACAGACTTGCCATATTTGAAAAAGCGAAACAGCGTAGGATATTCATATATGTTAGTACCTGTGTATGTGTGCCTGCGTCTGTGCTTATGAATACCGAATGAATGTGTTGGAACTTGCTGAAATTCAATAACATCATACGACTAACTTTCCCGTAAATCTCCATACCTCACCTTGCAGGAAAAAAATGCGATAATGAAATCTTTCGGAGGAATATTAATGTTGCCTTTACATATTTTCAATTTGCTCGCCAGATACTTCAAAGCGACCTGAATAAATAAAATGAATCTGCGGAAAATGTTTCTTCATATTCGATTTTACACGTTTTCTCCTGGAATAAAGTTTTTCGTTCCGGCGTTCACCGCAGACGATAATAAGTATGTCGAACGCACTTTTTACGAAGACTTTCCAATATTAGATTTATGCTTTTGATAGAAAATAAAATTTAATGAATGTACTTCCATGAAAAAAGAAAAGGTTTAGTTAAATTAAAAGTTGCAATTTTACAAGTTGAGTTTAAACAACCTAATAAACATTTTGGGAACGGGTAATCGCATTTTCAATTTTGAATAAAAATACAATAAAACTGGAATTTTCAAGAAAAAAACTTGTGTATCTAAGTTTAAATTAAACAACATACAGCTTACTTTTTCATTTATCATTAAGAGGTTTCATATAAAAGATACTTCACGTAACATTATTTTGGAAAAAATAAATCCCCTTTTTTCCGGAAATATTTCTCAAACGGATTTGAAACATAGCGTTGCGAAAACGCAACATTGGGACAAATTTAATTGAATCGGCCGATACTTGCTGGAAATCCATTATATGTAAATGGGATTTAAGTAAAACACTTATAGATATAATAAAACACAGTTGTATAGTTTCAAAATAATATATATGCACTACATATGTTTCACCACACTGTGGCTTCATCAGGTGGATGAATATACTAATTCAAAATATTAATTAGATCTTATATATATCAATACAAAGTACAGAACTAATCTTATTCTAAGAGGGGGTGGACATGTATGAGTTTTAAGTTTAGTAGGGGGGAGTTATTTATGTCTAGTTGGTCATTTAAAATTATACCTAATTTATTATATTTGTTAATTTCTAAACTTTCTAACATATTAAGTTTTTTACTTTTATCTAGAACATGCAAAGTTTTAAAATTAGTATTGAATTTGTGATTATGTTCTAGGCAATGATTGGCAAAAGTTGAGTCTGTCTTCTTGTCTCTGTGGCTTCTTTCATGTTCCTTCATTCTAATATCAAATGTCCGTCCTGTTTGTCCGACATACACTTTTTTACAATCTTCGCATGTCAACTTGTAAACCCCTGAGTTTAATCTATTGTCCGTTTTATCTTTGTTGTTTTTTATAGCGTTTTGTAAGGAATTGTTGGTTTTGAATGAAATGGTCTCTTCTTTACTTGTTTTTATTAAGTTTCCTACTTTGTTTGAAATTGTACCGATGTATGTGATAGAATTATAACTGAATGTTTTATTGTTTTTTACTGTTGGGTAAATTGAAGATATCGTTTTAGATTTCTGTAGTTTTTTTAGAATATTATTAATTAAATTTATGGTGAAACCGTTATTTAGCGCTATAACGTGTATTCTATTTAGTTCTATATCGAAATTTTCTTTACTCAACGGGACGTTAATTAGTCTGTGAAGCATTGATTGATAAGCAGATAATTTGTGTGTAATGGGGTGAAACGGTTTCACCATAAATTTAATTAATAATATTCTAAAAAAACTACAGAAATCTAAAACGATATCTTCAATTTACCCAACAGTAAAAAACAATAAAACATTCAGTTATAATTCTATCACATACATCGGTACAATTTCAAACAAAGTAGGAAACTTAATAAAAACAAGTAAAGAAGAGACCATTTCATTCAAAACCAACAATTCCTTACAAAACGCTATAAAAAACAACAAAGATAAAACGGACAATAGATTAAACTCAGGGGTTTACAAGTTGACATGCGAAGATTGTAAAAAAGTGTATGTCGGACAAACAGGACGGACATTTGATATTAGAATGAAGGAACATGAAAGAAGCCACAGAGACAAGAAGACAGACTCAACTTTTGCCAATCATTGCCTAGAACATAATCACAAATTCAATACTAATTTTAAAACTTTGCATGTTCTAGATAAAAGTAAAAAACTTAATATGTTAGAAAGTTTAGAAATTAACAAATATAATAAATTAGGTATAATTTTAAATGACCAACTAGACATAAATAACTCCCCCCTACTAAACTTAAAACTCATACATGTCCACCCCCTCTTAGAATAAGATTAGTTCTGTACTTTGTATTGATATATATAAGATCTAATTAATATTTTGAATTAGTATATTCATCCACCTGATGAAGCCACAGTGTGGTGAAACATATGTAGTGCATATATATTATTTTGAAACTATACAACTGTGTTTTATTATATCTATATAATGAAGTTTCAACAAGTATCTCCTTCGTCGATTATTAATTTAAAACACTTATACTAATTTCCAGTATATATTACACTTTATTATATATTTTAATAAAGTGTAATATATACTGTAAATTAGTATAAGTGTTTTACTTAAATCCCATTTACATTGGGACAAATGGTGTAATTGTAGTCATGAGTAATATTCCTGTCTGAACATGCTTTTTCACGTCTGGAGGAAGTTTATTGGGTATCCGTTGTGTGATGCGAGTTTATTCAGTTTATTTACGCTGTGGGATAGAGAAGTTGAAGAAGTTAGAGTTCATAATAGTGTTATCTTGAGGATTACAGAAATATTATACAATTGAAGTACAACAATTTCTGAAGTATGTGTTGGTCGTTGATGTTGATAATAAAATTATTTTAGAGTCACGTGAAATATCGCGATGATCCTACCAGATCGTTGACTTTGAAAGAACTTGAGGCAATTGTTGAAGATCTTGATCTGATTGAGGAAATTGATGTTTGTTATATACCACCCGACGTCGATGATATAACGCACGAGGAGGACATTTATCATAATGTTATAGGTGGAGTAGAAAATTTGAATGTAGATATAGCAGGAACTTTTAAGATAGTATGTCCGAATAACGAAATTGGAATAGAGGATGGTATACATCATGAGGCAGCTTTATCTACACCAAGCAAAACGGCAAGAATTGAAGACATTATTTGGTGTAAAACGTCCGTTGACTACGAGGAAGATGCTACGTCAAATGAGGAAGGGAATGTACAGAATGTTGTTGAGGCGCTACATGGAAAGTCTGTGCCTGATTTCTTTATGCAAATGTTTGATAAAAATGTTGGCCAGCTTATTATTTCAAACTCCACACTCTTCCACAGGTGAAACTTTACTGGTCATCTGATGAAGATAAAGGTGTTCAATTTGTGAAAAATGCGATGTCTCGAAACAGATTTATCGACATAAAACAGAATATTCATCTTGCAGATAACAATCAATTAGACAAGGCAGACAAATTTGCGAAAGTAAGACCGCTGGTTGATCTCTTGAACAGCAATTTCTTGAAGTATGGTGTTTTTAAACATCACTTATCAATTGATGAGCAAATGGTACCCTATTTCGGCCACCTTTCGGCGAAAATGTTTTTGAAAGGGAAGTCGGGTTCAAAATGTGGTGTCTGGCATCTAGCGATGGGTATTTATATCAATTTATACCTTATGCTGGAAAAACTGGCGAAAATGCCAAAAAAGAATTTGGTTTAGGAGAAACAGTGGTCATAAATTTTTTGAACGTATTAGAAAATAAGTGGATTCATAAGGTATACTTTGATAACTTTTTTACGAGCTACAAGCTATTAGTTCATCTGAAACGTCAAAAAGCTTCAGTTAGTAAAATGATTTTATGCTGGCAAGTCTGCAATGGACAGCATGAATTTGTTTGCGCTGACTTTTGCAGACCGTTCTGTACCTTGCAGACAAACAATTTATAATTGCAGAAAATCTAGTTGCCTTGAGAGAAAAAATAACTGAGGCTGGGAATTCATTAACTGCCGACATGTTAGCAAATGTAAGAGCTAATTTCTACGACCGCCTAGAACAATGTCTTGCTGTGCAAGGAGGAATTTTTGAACCTCTTGTATAATTTATTATAATTTTTAGAATCCTTTTTTATTTATTTTATTAGGAATATTCTTTAATTTTATTAGAATTACGCTTTTGTTTATGCGACGCATCGCAGCTTAAAAATATCCTGCATCTACTGAAAGAAATAAGAAAAGCAAATCCCTTGCAATTCGTAAATGTTATTTTAGAACGCATAACAAGTACCTATGTCGATGGTCAAATGATTACTACAAACTTGTATTTGCGAAACAATCGGAGACAATCGTTGCCGGTCGTCGCGGTCTTCGCCGGCATTGAATCGGCTTTTCCATATACATATACATCGTATGTACTCATACGTATTCCCTATGCCTAATAATATTTGACACATGTGGTATAAGTCGGTGTTTGTCTTCGAAATGAGCGGCCAAATATACCCCGCGCACATTAATCAGAGAGGAGACTAAAGGAAGCGCTAGTAAAAAAGAAAATCTATAGGGTTATGAAAATTAAAAGAACAAAATGGTAAAGAAAGAAGTCTAATTTGCGACAGATAATTAAGTCTCTACGAACATGTAACAAGGCATTGGATTGAAATACTAAATTTCAGGAAGAAAACTGCAAATAATTGATTTTGTACTTTCACATAAATAAAATATATACATTTATTATTTACTTGTCTTTTGTCTCATAAGGATTTTTTCGATTTTGGCGAAAGTTGGCCCAGAAAGTTTTATAAATATCTGGGTTGAGTTTAATAGAATCTTAATATACAGAGATGGTAAAACAGATGTACAGCTGTTAACTTCACATATCGAACATTTACTATGACATAAGTGTTATTCCCAAAAGACAAAATTAATTTTAAAAATAAATAAACAAACAATCCTCGTATGTTTCTTGTATCTGTCAGTAATCTAACACGTTACGTTTATCATAAATCGACAGTGAAAAATCACGATGCAACCGGCAATTGTATAAATTTCACACTCACTGGCGCGATAAATCAAAAACAATCAACGTAATCGGCGGTTCGTAATTACGCTCTTTGCAAAATTTTATAGCAAACTAAACACACGGGCGTTTTCCTGCTTCGTCGACTGTGATAATTTATTTCCCAATTATTCACCGAGTAAAAACGACATGCGTAGTCTTAAAGCCTCTCATAACACAATACGGGCAAATACGTTTTGCATTTGTATGTTCTTCCGAGAGAATATACAACAGAATGTATATATACAAGCAATGCGAATATATGTTTGTTTGTGTGCGTTCAGGTAATTTCACAGGTTTATATTTCAGCTGCTGCGCCATTTCGTATTATCGGAAAATTTTAATTAATGAGTGTTTCGTGTGGGATCTGCACGTGTATTCTCGATGTCACACACATAATCCCCTTTTGATGTTCATCCTTTGGTGGTCCGAGCTGTAATTAAATTTCGGGGGTTGTACGAATTTAATTTTCCGAGTCGCGTAATATAGTAGATAATGAAAATGCGACCTTCATATGTTATTAAATCATATAAATAATTAAAAAATGTGCTTTGAGGCATGATACTTTTTCATAAAAAAAAACATCTTTCTGGAAGGCTCGTTCTCCCGGCGATTCTAAAGAAGAAAATTTGTCATGGTGGTTGCAAGAAATAGTTTTGCATATTAAACCTGTAGCAACTATTTTCTCTCGTACCTAGTTTGCATGGCAATAGAACATCGACAGAAGTTTCCATATCAGGAACAGTCATGGAAAATATGGGCGTGGTCGCTATATTAACCCTTAAACCGAAACATAGTTATATAGTATGTAATGAGAAATATCCGGTCACACAGACCGGTCGCTAAAATGTTCTAAGTATATGTATATATTTCCATATTTTTCAGAAAAACTATATTCTTTTTGCAGTAAATTTTAATCTAAACAAATTTAACGTTCATTTACGTAAACAAATACAGTAATTTAAACATTACAAAATATAAAGTTTAATCTGCTGAAACAAGTTTAAGTTCTTTGGTGGCACAGCTAAAGCACACTTTTCTGCTACACTCTAAACAAATAGCATGATTACATTTTATGCATTTGTGGGACGTTTTCCTCTCCTTACGAGGTGGGCAGTTAGAACAAGTTTTGCGTTTCTGAAGTTTGTTGCATGGAACTTCGTCAGTCGTATTTTGCAGTTCCTCAGGAATTATTTGACGTATTAGTAGCTTGAGATCTCTAGGAAGGTTTGGAATTGCTAATCGTATTTGAAGATGCGATTCCAAGAGTGAAATAGCCAAACTTTTAATAAAAGCGCTTCTATTTATTGGAGGATTTTGAGAATAACACAAATACAGTATGAAACTGTTGACACAGCTTACATTTACTAGAGTATAAAATATTGCTAATGGCCATCTTCTTGTTGTCCTATTGGATGAATACAAATCACTTTTCATGTCCAGAAGGTGTACACCACTTTTTGTTTTATTATAGTAACAGACAATCTCTGGTTTATTTTTATCAGAATCTGTTTCAGGCTTGTCATGCATAGATGATATACGCACAACTGCTTTATTAGTTTTTGGCACAACTGACAGCAATATTACCGGCATATCGGAAGCGAATCCATAAAGTGCTGACCCGACGTATAACAGTCTTGTTTTGTTTCATAGTACCTACGTATGTCAGAGATCTTTTTCTAAGTTCTTCTACTAACTCTAACGAACTAAACCAGTTGTCGCCCGTAACGTTTCGGTTCGATCCTACAAGTGATTTGCACAAGCGTATAGTTGATTGTGTGGGTTTCGACAGTTTACGTTCTTCTTCGGAATGTCCAGTTCCATCACTGTCTCTTCCTGTGTAAATATAGGCGTTAAAAAGGTAAGAAGTAGCAGAGTCAGCTAAGCATTGAATTTTTATGCCATATTTCGCTGGATCTTTGGCATATACACACGAAACCCACATTTTCCTCTGAAAGGCAGAAGCATTTCGTCCACTGTAACATTACTACTAACGCAGTACATTTCTTGAGAGTTTTGTATGAACGAATTGAATATTTCAGAAATAGCAGCGGCACGGTCGTTCTTTTTTCTTTCATCACGAGTTGTGGAATCATCAAACCTGAGGCAAGTCGCTAAGACTTCGAAACGCTTAACGGACATAGTTGATCTAAAGGTAGGCCTCCCCGTCAAATCCTTTGCGAAGAGCGACTTCATATTTTAATGGCCAGATTTAAAAATTGCAGTTAGCATTAGTAACCCGATAAAAGCTTGTATTTCTACAGAATCAGTGTTTCGGTAATTTGACATATTACTTTCAGGTTTTAATTAATTTCTAACTGAAATTAGTTTCGAATTTGTATAAAGGACAATTTTATCAATCATTTGTGTGTCACATAAACACTTCCAAATTTCGATTTTATCAACACTTTCCAACTAGGTAGCTTTTCGGGTGAGTCCAGGTAATTGTCGTATAATATTATGTTTTGCTGTTTTTCGAATGGTAGAACCTACCGTTTTTAGCCATTTAAACTCTTTCTTATTTTTTTTCCAATAAAAAACTGCGCTTCTCCCTTCCTTTCTTGATTGCATCGAATATTGTTTTCTTCAACAATAATTTTCTGTTCAGCGCTTAAAAGCTCATCTTCTGAGTCACTACTCATACTTCCATTGTCGTTTTCTACATCTCTTTCTTGTGTAGTCTGCTCCTCATCACTTAGTACATAGTCAGGATCCATATCTGAGTCGTCAATCTCCTCGCCTTCGTCAACCTCATCTTCACTTTCTAAATACCACTCCATAAGTCTTTCTTCAAAATGTTTATCCAGAAAGCTCTCTTTTCGTGGACGTTTTGAAACATTTCCACTACTTGTAGAAGGAATATCCATGATACAAGTCTAAAGAAGTAAGAACGCCTCTTTATAGTAAAAAAATTAAAAAAATATAGGAAAAAAAAAACATAATTTAATTATGAATAAAATCATGATTTTCTTTTGCTTTTTGACGAAAATAAATTGCATAATCAAGTCGTTGCTGGTAATCTGTCGGTTTCAATTGTTGCACAAGCTGAATTTTATATGGAAACATTCTTATTGATGCAAAATTCTCGCAGCGACCCTCTTGAGAGGCCAAGTTGTGTCGAACGTCTCCTGGTTGATGTTTCTCCATCTTCCGGAATACTCTCCTGTACCCGTTCAATATTGTCATCCGTGTGCACCGTTCGTCGTCTGCCGGCACCAGGAAGGTTCCTTACTGCCCCTTGTTCTCAGTTCTCAGCTCTCAGCTCTCAGTTCTCAGAAAATTTGCAACCAGACGGTTTATTGTTGACTCAGAGGGTCCAACCCGCACATTAAAATAACGACGATATGCACGCTGAGTCAAAACAATGGATCGTTGATTTGAGAAATAAAGTTAAACGATTTTGGCACGTTGTTCAATTGTGTACTGTTCCATTTTAAATTCCCAAAGTGTTCTTTGCAAAATACTGAAAACAAAAAAAAATTATAATAAAAAAGTTATAAGGAATTAAAACCCCTTCGGTCATTTTGGGCCAGCCTGTATATTAGAAGCCCATTTGTTGAATCAAAGATTTATTCTGGTTGGCGATTTCAATTTGCCAAAAATTTTGTAATGTGGTTAACCAAGAATACCATAAATGCCAAATAATTCGGAATTTTGTTGATGCGTTAGAATTGCAACAGCACAATAATGTGAAGAACGTAAATCATAGATGTCTGAATCTTGAATCTTGAAATTGTGATTTTAATATTGCATTTCAGCACTCTGATTTGCCGCTGATACCGGAATAATGCTTGCTCGCACATTTTCCCGTACGATTTCCTTCCTCAAGTTTTATGTATGGCTTTCATAAAGGTGATTATGTCTCACTATACACTGAATTTTCTCATTTCGATTGGTCATTTCTTGATTGTCATAATAACGTTAATGCTGCTTTGACAAAATTTTATGACGTGCTGTATTCTATAATAGATAAATACGTTCCCAAAAAGACTAAGTCCAGATCCTACTGCATGGTTTCCGCAAGAGGTCAAAACAAAATTGAAAAATATGGAAAATTTTCGCCGTAAATGAATTTCTACAACGAATATTGTATTTCTTACTGAGTATAAGCGCTTAGGATCTCTAACTATGTCTTTAATTTCTTGAGCATAGTGTTTACATGGCAAAGATAGAAGAAGACATTAAATCAAACCCTAGAAATTTGTGATAAATTTTTTAACAATGAATGTAAATCCACTGGAATTCCTGATACTCTCTTTGACAATGATATTAAATTTTCCGAATCTTTAGATATAGTTAATGCATTTTCCCACACATTTTCAAATTATCCTGAATCCTTTACGTATTGTCCATCTGTCATCTTTCCTGTGATTACTGTGGATGAATTTGTTAAATGTATGTCCACTCATAACAATTAGTTTACTGCTGGTGATGACCTTCTACCAAGCTTTTTAGTACGTGACTGCAGATTTGTATTTGCGTCTCCTTTAGCTGTGATTATTAATCTTTCCATAAAAACAGAAACCTTTCCTGATCTATGAAAGCGAGCAGTTGTTTTCTCCGTTCTTAAAAATCGAGATAAGTCATTGTTGTCAAACTATCACCATATTTCCATTCTATCCAATTCTGCGAAGATCTTAGAACAGGTTTTATATACTATAATCTATGGAAATATTAGTTGGTTCTTATCCCACAACCAGCATGGCTTTCTCCTGGGCGTTCCACATTAACTAATTTGTGTAGTGTCTCTCAAGTCTTGAGATAGACGCGTTCAGATAAATGTTATTTATACTGACTTACTTTCTATCCTTTGCTCCTTTGGTTTTGCGCCATCTACTTTAAATTATCTGAATTCGTATTTAAAAAATCAAATTTGTTATGTATCTTACAATGGCTTTCGCTCATTTGAATTCATTACAAAATCTGGTGTGCCTCAGTGTTCCAACTTGGGACCACTTCTTTTCGTGTTCTTTATTCACGACCTGCTGGCTACTCTCACCTGTCCAATTTTATCATATGCGGATGATTTAAAGATATACTCTGAGATAACTAATATCGACGATACTTCTCTTCTGCAAGATAATTTGGACATAATCTCCAATTGGTGTAATAGCTTCAAATTCGAATTAAATACTAAGAAGTGTTGTTCTATGAGTTACACCCGCTTGAAATCTCCTATACTGTCGCAGTATATAATTAGTAATACTTACTTGGAAAGCAAAACTGTCATTAAGGACCTGGGTGTACTATTTGATTCTGAATTATCTTTTAAGTAACAATTGCAAGTTGTGTGTACACCCTCCTGTAAAGCTGTGGGCTTCATTATGCGTGTTTCTACCAATTTTAATAACATTGACTTGCTTAAGGTGTTGTATTTCGCTTTTGTTGTCAGCAAAATGGACTATGCAGCTATTCTTTGGTATACCTTCTATGCCTCCCATAGATTAATTTTGGATAGAATACACCGATGATTTTTAAAATTTCTCTCCTTTTAAAATTGATGGAGTATATCCACCTACTAGAATAAGTCAAAACCTACTCGAACAGCCGGCTATCCGAGTAGGCTTTTGTGGTTTTCCTTCTCGTTTAAGGCAAATGCCGATAGCTTAACATCTTAATTCTCTTCACGGGCGCAGACATAATAACTCATCGCTTGCCATTCTCCCCCCGCCACGTTTTTGTTGTCTAACTGTTTAGAGAATGCCAATGCATGATTTATTATTATTGAACTTGAATTTATCTTTGAATAATTTTATCCATGACAACTACAGATACATAATATGACATTAATATACTGTCATTTATATTTCAAATTTCTTGAAAAAGGCATCATATACCGAAACATGTAAGATTATTTTAAATATATACATATTTAAGTAAAACCAGACGTTAAATTGCCAACTAATTGAATCTACCATATATACAGGGTTAGTTAAAAAAAAGTTTATTGTCGTTAGTATTCATTTTAGGGAATTATGTTCAATATAAAAGTTTGTTAAGATATTTTGATCTACATTTGAGAATATTTGAATTTTTTTTCTTCAATTGTTTTTTTAGATACGCCTGTCCGCGCATTTTTTTTTTAATGGAAACTGGTAAATGTTGCTCTACCATTCGATAGAGAATTTTTTTCTCATTACAATAATAATTTTGTATTTTTAAAATTCATTTTAATAACTTTTTTACAAGAAAAATTAAACAAATTATTAACAAAGTAAGTGTTCAAATTGTCGTCCATTAGTAATTTGACAATGACCCCAATCGATTTACAAAACCCCGAACAGAGTTCTATAATTAATCTAGGGGAATTTCTTGTATCGTTCTGGTAATTCGGATTTGTAAATCTTCGACGTTATCGGGCTTATCTTTGTAAACTTTGTTTTTTACGTATCCCCAAAGATAAAAATCTCAAGGACTTAAATCTGGCGAACGGGCTGGCCATTCAATGGTTCCTCGTCTTCCAAGCCATCTGTGGGGAAAAACGTTGTCCAGATATTGACGAACATTTACACCATAATGTGGTGGGGCTCCATCTTGCTGGAACCAGATACTGTCATTGGGCAGGTGTTCATTGTTTTCATGAGGATAGAGCGTAGCACTAGCAGGTATTATTTCATTTTGCAATAACTGCAAATACAGAGCCGAAGTTAAATTGTCATTGATGAAAAAGGGACCGATAATATGACCGCCTAGAATGCCAACGCAAACATTAACCTTTTGGGGGTACTGCGTATGGTGCTCCAAAAACCAAGAGGGATTTTCCGATGACCAGTATCTGCAGTTATGTCTGTTTACTTCACCGGTAAGGCAAAAAGTAGCTTCGTCTGAAAAAAGAATATTGTTGACAAAATTTTCATTATTATTGCAAATATTTAACATTTCTTCAGAAAATTGTAATCTCCTATCAAAATCATCTTCCGTTAACTCGTGTACAAGGTGTACCTTATAAGGTTTATACTTTTGACTTTTTAAAAATGACACGAACCTTATAAGGTTTATACTTTTAACTTTTTAAAAATGATACGATCGATGACTGTGAAATATTGAAATTGGCCGCTAATTGATTGGTTGATAAATGGGGATATTCATATTCAGCCAATAAAATACCAATTTGTTATCATCGCTTTTTGCTGTTCTAGGTCTACCACTCCTTGGAAAATCTTTAACGCTACCCGTTTGTTCAAAGCGTCTTAAAGTTTTACCAACAACGGATTTAGAAATTGGATTTCTATTTGGATGCGTATCATTAAATAAATTACAAACGTCTTGTAAACTTCTGCGTCTATCTCCATAACCCAACATCATAAGTATTTCAATTCGTTCATGTTCACTTAAACTCGCCATTGTTAATATTAACAGCAACAAAATGCACAAATGAATTATTTCTGTCAAAGATTTGACGTACACAATAATCACTGATAAAATTATGTCGGCCAAGTTTGTTTATCGCTACGCTTCTGTCTATCTGCGATGTACCGAACATCTGTTAAACACATGAACCGGCCTTTTCTTATAAAAAAGTTATTAAAATGAATTAAAAAAAAACAAAAATATTATTGTAAAGAGAAAAAAATTCTCTATCGAATGGTAGAGTAAAAATTACTTGTTCCCATTTAAAAAAACGGCGTGGACAGGCGTAACTAAAAAGCAATTGAAGAAAAAAAAATTCAAATATACTCAAATGTAGATCAAAATATCCTAACAAACTTTTATATTGAACATAATTCCCTAAAATGAATATTAACGACAATAAATCGCCGTCTCCATACTTTTAACTAACTCTGTATATATATATATATGCTTTTTTTATTTTGTCATATTATTCTGCTTAATTTGTTTTTAGTTTTATTTTTACAATTTTTCTAACCGTTTAGTTACTTAATTTTTATATTAATTATACGTTTATTTGCTTTAATATTTGATAATATAATTATTGCATTTATGTCCTGTAAATGGGGATCACCTGTTGTGCATTAAAGATTATTATTATTAAGAGTTTTCTTTTAAGTCATCATTACTTTGGAAACTGACAAGAGATTCTTGACTTTAGTGAACAATTGAAAGTCACTTGGACCAAGTCGAGGCTATACGGAGAGTGGTCAGAAACCTCCCACTTGAACTTCCGAAGAAGGTCAATGATCTTTCGAGCCGTGTGCCTAAACTTGCACGGCCTTGTTGGTGATCCTGGCTGATGCCACTCTATGGACTTGTGTTTGGTCGCAGGTGTCAAATGGCACAACCAGGTTCCATCCCCAGTCCCAATTTGGTCAAGAAATGCATCGTCCTGTTGCTCGTAACCAGTCAAAAACGACATTTATGTCGCTTTTAACTCGATTCATTTATGTGAAGTCTAGGACGATATAAATTACGATTAAAATTAAACAAGTTAGATCAGAGCTTAAAATTTGATATATATCGTAAACCTACTCTCTGATTGCATTATTCCCAAAGATTCACTACACCCTAAGACACACAAACATTCATTTTTTAATTCTATGATACATTGAGCATTAAATATTCCTTTGTCTAATGAATCTTTTGTTCGTGAAATCAATAGTATAAAACAAATAGCGGTAAACAATAGTTATAAAAGTAGCGTAATTGACAGTATACTAAAGAAAATCAGTTACAAGTGGCCCTTAGTTTAGCATATCCTAAAGATAGTGCTAATTTGAAACAATTTGTCTCGTTAACTTACTTCGGTAAAATAAGCGAGCAAATTGGAAATATAATTTCAAAAAATAATAGTAATATTAGTATAGCTTACAAACCATATATAAAAACAAGTAATTTCATTTTTAACGCAAAACCTAAAACAGATATCAATAATAAATCAGGAGTGTACAAATTATATTGTAATGATTGTAAAAGTGTATATATAGGCCAGACTGGTCGAAGTTTTATTATACGGGTAAAAGAACACATGAGGTCATATAAACTAAAGAAGACAGATTCAACATTCGCAAACCATCTTATTACAGAAAGGCATACATTTGGTCATCATAAAATATTGCATTTGGCCGAGAAAGGTCGTAAATTAAATCTTTTAGAGTCACATGAAATTCTTAAAAGCGGAAACCACACAATAGATATTGTTCTTAACGACCAGTTGGATCTTATATATACACCTCTTTTCCAATGTTGTATATAATAGTTAAGTATATAGAAGTAATTTTAAATAACATCATAAACCACCCCCATATATTTTTGTGTCATTTATAAGATCTATGTAGGCCTGTAACTTTTGCAGTTTGATAATGACATTGTATGTCGAAACCGCGGTCACTATTACATGTGAATAAAGTGGTATAACTAAGTTATTGTTTTATTTTATTTTATTATTTTCAAAATGAATTACCACAAAGTTACGGCTACCAGTATTAATGTTTTATCTATTTTAGGAATCATATTTTCAGATCTTAAACGAAACGAAAGCGTATAAACTATAAAGAAATAAAAAAATATAATTTAATCAAACAATGCCAGGAGGAGCAAAGTATATTTAATTATTGTATGAGACAATTCAAATATAAACGTTTAAAAGCAGATCCGGAAGATAAACGCTTTATTATTCTATCAACTGACCGGCAGAGTCCGTCTTCCTATATAAACAGTGTTGTTGGCGTTTCCATAGCTCGCATCACATCCGAAAATAAACGACCCCAGTTTAACGAACAAGAAAAACAAAAGACTAGTGTTTTCTTCCGACTCGCACTTGGCCATCTGAAACAACACCATCGCTATTTAATATGGTAGCCGCTGTAAGCGCCATGCTTCAGCTTTCTCTTATTAATTATCAAACCCTGAAGAGAGGTCGTATGTGGGCGTAAAGGTGACATACAGCACCATCAGATATGAAATGGCGCAATGAAAAAACGTCCCTCAAAATAATGAATGAAAAAGAATGGCCGACTCTTCCTGGGGGAAAACGGAAAATATTCGGACGTTTTGTGTTACCGAAAACTGGACGTGTAATCGTCATGTTTTATTATGATCACACGCTGAAGCTTTGCATGACTACCAGAAGTGCCACACAATACGTCGAGGACTTTCATTCCAGATAAATATTTTCCGTTTTGTTTCCGCTATTGTTCCCGTCTTTGTCTTTCAGGTGTAAAAGTAGGCACACATCATAGGGAAACACGCAGCGATTTGGGTCGACGATGAATCCAGTTTTTCCCGGCCAGAAATGTGTTAATTAAGGGATTCTGGGGCGAGATTGTGAGAAAATTACAACGTGAAAGAGGCTTTGATTATTAGCGATCATTTTTCAGAGAAAATCCAGTGTTCTTTGTAATTATTTTTTTGATGAATATACAGCTGGGAAGGTTTTCTTTTACGACAAATTAGCGAACTGAAAGCATAGTAGTCGTTTTAATTAAAAACAATAAAATTAAAAAGAAAAGTAAGGACTACATGATGAATTATAATAATAATGTCTTTATTTGCTATAGTACAAAGATATCTAAATTAAGGTGGAGCGAAACATTTTTTTTTTAATTTAGTTTTTCCTGTATTAAACATCGATGCTCTAAGTACTTAAAAATTCCATAAATTTTATCCATTTTCACAATTAATTTTTTTTTTACCAAACTATGATTCGCCTTTCAATGTGTCACACTCACATCCCTTCCAAAACGCACCATATTTTAACAGCAACCCGCTCACCAAAGGCAAGTCTCGGGAACGCTACTAAATTTCGATATAAGATACCAGAGCCAATTTTCGCATTATTTAATGCTTTTAGCTTTACGCGTAGCAAAACATTCGAGAATATGAATTGCTTGGGGTTTACCTTTCGGTAGATAATTTATCGGATTTTATGACCAGTGCGATACAAAAGAAAGGCTTTTTCTTGAAAATACAAATTATATATGGCACAAAATGTCTAATTTGAAATTTTAAACGTTAAATTTGGTATATTTGTAAAGAAAATAATTTAAAAATGGGATTAAAAAATGATTAATGACGAAGTGTAGAACAAAATATGTAGACAACTATTATTATACAAGTGTCCCGTATCGTTATGTTCAAATTTTAGGAGTGTAAAGTAGACTTCATTTCAAGTAACAAAAACGCAAAACTTTTATATCCATTTTTATTTGTTTCAAAGTTACAGATCTATGAATGTGATTGTCAGATAATGAAAAAAATGGAATCCTAAAGACGATAAAAACTGATTTTTTTTATAATAAAAGTTCAATTAATAATATTTTCGAAATATCCACCTCCTTGTTGAATGCAGGCTTGTGCCCGTAAGGCAACAGAAGAAGTACTTATCCGAATTTCATACTTGTTTTGTCGGATTTGCTCGGCAGCCAGGTCAATACGATCCAACAACTCTTCTCTTGTGTTCGAAACTTGCGCGTAGACTAAATTTTTCATGTACCCCCATACATAAAAGTCAAGGGGATTAAGATCGGGTGATCTGGGTGGCCATGCAACAGGACGAACTAGACCAATACATCTTGAATAATTGACGTTAACCCAATTTCAGACAGCAATTCCGAAATTCCGAAATGTCTCGTCGAACATTCAGTGGGACATCCTCTAAAAGACCTGGCAGTTCGTCAATAAGAAATTGAAGGTAATTGTCCGCATTTAACCTTCCAGGAAGAATGACAGGACCAATCAACAAGTCATCGATTAGGGCCGCCCAAACGTTAATAGAAAATTCATGTTGAAATTTAATTTCGGTGCAGGTTTCTCAAATTTGTAACACCACTTCTCGTGAACGTAGATTCATCTGTCCAGAGGACTTTTCTGCTGAAATTAAAATGAAGCCGTGATTGTCTTAATATCCAGGTAGAATAAACTAGACGAGCATAGTGGTCTGCCTCAATCAAACCGTGTACCCTGCGATAGTGATATGGATATAAGCCCTCACGTTTTAAAATTCGCCAAACTGTCGTATGTGGCACTCCTAGTTGTCCAGCGATTCGAAGTACACTGAGAGTTGGATTCCTTGTAACAATAGCTTCTGCTTCTTCCTTTAAGTCTGCTGGCAAATTTACTCCTCGGTCGAAAAGATAATCACGCAGTCCGCATTCCCGAAATTGTCCGTGTACTTCCAGAAACGTTCTGTAATGAGGAATGCGCCTATCGGGAAACCGATGTCGGTATTCAATACACATACCCAGCATCAATATCAAAAGCGTAAAAGTAATCGCAAGCTTCGACATCATTGAAAAATCTCAAATAACAATTTTCTATAAACTCTCCCTTCCTTGCAATATAATTGACATTATAACGTGCTATACAATCACCTAACACTTTATAATTAAAATAGTTCCTGTTTTGATACGCAAATGCCGCCAAAAAATAACTATCTGCTTAATCCGACGAAATCTCAAACGCGACCGGTTCATTTTCCTTCTCAATTTTCGGAACGGAAGATTGTTACTGCTGAATATGATCAAAATTTGTATCGTAGATATTTACGTTATAAATTTTTTGATGATAGTGTTGAATTGAATGTGCCTTCACTGTCTTATTCATTAACCGAAGGAATGAAGGAAGTTCAAATGAGTGCTATTAAGCCGTTATGTGTCAAAAAAATGATATATGTAAAAGGGAGGAAGCATTTGGCGACCTCAAAAGATAATTTAAATTCAGATTATGCAAAAATGTGTAGTTTAATGGAACCAGCAAAAGTATATATACCTCGGTTTTATTATGGTTGGGGGTCCTTATGTTGATACTGGTGCTTCAGATAAGTTGGCTGCACATCAAATTGAGATTAGGTTTAGAACTAGGATGTATTTTTTTTTACCTTTGCAAACAAATATTTGAGTGATAATATCAATTAATGTATTACGATAGTTATATCAATATATGTATAAAGTGATTTTATGATTTTTGTTTTGACACCCTCCTCTCAACTTTTCAGGTTTTATCTATGTCTTTACCGACTTGGGATTTGGTTAATCCGTTTCGTGAACAAGTTGATCCTTATATATTGCCGTACGATGAACAGGATCCAGAAAGGCCTTGGGCTATGTTTAAATATGTGCCGTTAGATGATCGTAATCACAATGTTACGATATTTCATGTGTTTTTGGCTCATTTGAGGAATAAATTTGTTCCTGAGTTAGTTTATTGAATAATTTTTTTTTCTAAGTTAAATAAAGCAGATAGTTATTTTTTGGCGGCATTTGCGTATCAAAACAGGAACTATTTTAATTATAAAGTGTTAGGTGATTGTAATGTAATCCTTTATTAAAAAATGCAACGTTAACAGTAATCTGAACATTTGTTTATTGTACGATATTCATGGTTCAGCACTTACGAAATAAGTAAGAACCTTCTTTATCATAAATCAATTTCCAATACTCTTGTTTGTAGATCTCCAAGAAATGTGTACACTACAACACGTGTTTATTTATTTTAGGATAACATTTTATTATGCGACGCTAACAATTACAGGCCTGTTATTAAATCGTATAACTTTTTTTAAATAAAATCAGTTTGTATTGACTTTAGGATTACATTTTTTTTCATGATCTGACAATCACATTCATAGATCTGTAACTTTGAAACAAATAAAAATGGATGTACAAGTTTTGCGTTTTTGTTACTAGAAATGAAGTCTACTTTACACTTCTAAAATTTGAACATAACGATACGGGACAGCTTGTATTATCGACATGAATACAATAACCCTCACACTATTGTCACCTAAATTTCTCCCTGTCTTTTCAAATCATATTAGATTAGAAAAGGCAGCAAATGTACCTTCGCCATCATATGTAATAAATATTAATAAAATGCGAACATTAGCAAATTTATTTGCGTTGAAATATCGCCGAAGCAAAAAATATATAAAATATAACAGGCAAGGCTATCAAATTGTCATCTAGAATGTAAAATAATGGGCGAATAAATGTCATACAGGCATGGGTTTATGTATGAACAATGTGGAAGGATTACCAATACTGATCGGCGCTTAAATAGATGGAGTTCAGCTAACTCTGTCTAAATCAAATTTCGCGCGGGATTACCGAATTATGGATAAATATTTTTGCCTTGCAGCTGCTCCTGTAAAGCGATAAATATTGCCACTTGACAGATACTTAGTTTGATGTTCAATATGAAGGGGATATTTTTTTTTTAATTTAAAACTAAAATCAAGAATAAAATACGAACATTAAAATTGGTGCGTCGTTTGTTTCATATCCACGGATGTGTTCTACTCCAAAACGACCCATTACGTGAAAATGACCGGTTAATATCACCTAGCTTCTTTTTCGTGTTAAAATAAACATTCTATAGCGTGAAAGCAAACATTTATTTAACAAAAGGAAACAAAACAATTCGTTTCAAAACAAAAGCAGGAACTATGAAGAATATACGTTTACTTAAAACAAACTATGCGGAATGTGAAAATGAACATTTTTGCATTCCGAAAGTAAAGAAAACACTTCAAAATTATATTATTATAATTAACGAAAGAAAAAGTAAGATTATAAAAGCAAAAAGGTCATTTTATCTCACTGTAACCTTGTTTGCATATTTGCTCTAAATATTTCTTACAATACCTTACACTCTTGTAGCACAAACTAGAACACTTGTTGTGTGTTTTTATTAAATATACCGTCTGGAAACGTGGCAAGTTAACAACACTGCTGCGCAAGACGCGTCCCCGCCAACTTTACCTCCTCGACATGTTTATTCAATGTATAGTGTAGCATTTGATTGGATAAATAATAGGGATAGGTCAGAAGTAGGTGTGGTATATACATACGTATAGCGTATGTACCCGTATTTCTATCGTATCCATCGTTGTATCTGATCATACTGAGCACAGACACGCCTTGGCGTCTGCTATGGTACCTCTCTTTTTTCTCTTATCTAGTGTACTGGTGGGGTATCGTTCACGTCTCCGCCGTTAACTTACCATGTTTCCAGACGCTATAGTATCTGTCTTTTTTTCCAGATTGAGTTGATGTTGAAGCTGCTTGATCCTTGAATAATTGCCGTAACAGATTTTATTTTTCAAGCACGTCTCTTGCAGCTTTTGATTTAAGAGGGAGCTTTCTTCTTTCAATCTGTAGTTTTACCAGTTTTACCGAATTTTCTAAAGAAACCGTTGTTTCCGACGAACTGTAGCTAACGTGCCTTCAAAAACTTTCCTCATTAGAGACAGCCATGCTTTTTTATGGTTGGTGACAGTGCACTAAATCTGTCACAAACGTATAATTTTAATACTATGGTTATGTCATGTAAATGTGTATAATAACACAGGCCTGCATAAAATTTGTGATGACGTGATTTTTGTTTGTTAAGATCAGTTTTTATATAGCAATAACTAATTAAAATACAGTTGGTCTCTACCACCCACAGATTTTTTTTTGCACAAAAGAAAAAAAAAAAATATAAAAAAAATCTTATAATAGGCGTTTTAATACATTTTAAAATGAATGTACTACTTCAAATTCTAGGTATTAACCCAAAAATGATTTTCTGTTGTGGTTTTAAAGAAATTTGTTAAATAGGCTCTCATTACCTCATGTAAATCTTTTATTACATGTATTAATTTTGGACAAGATTTCCGGGAATTTTTACCTGCTAAATCCTATTTATTATGCTTTCACTTTATTAGTACTGCGAAGAAGGATTTCAAGTTTATCACTCCAAACAAAATGTATATTTTAATGTCATTTACTTCATTATAGCTCTGAGTGTAGATCAGTATACAAATAGAATTAATTTGTCTTTAGTGTTGTGCGTGGTATTTGATAAATAAACATTGCTTAAAAATATGTCTAGCCGGTGTCGCAAAAACAAACCAGATGATTTCTGTTATATTTGTGGATATTTCGTCTTGAAAAAGTTTAAGAGACCAATTGGTGAATTTGTAAAAAATACATATTATGCTTATTTCAAAATCAAATTAGGAGATCAAGATTAAAGATTGGGCACCGCACGTTGTTTGTAAGGTAGGTGAAGAAGGTTTAAGACATTGGACCAAAGGGAATAGAAAAAGCCTTCCTTTTGGAATACCGATGGTTTGGAGAGAACCGCAAAATCATCATGAAGATTGCTACTTTTGTCTTTGTGATATTAAGGGGCATAATAGAAAAACTTTGAAACATATTTTGTACCCAAACAATATTAAATCAGCTATCAGACCAGTTCCTCACAGTGATCATGTACTTATACCTATACCCCCCAAACTACTACAAGAAGATATTGAAACCTCTTCAACTTCCGGCTCCGTACAGATGGATACTGATTTTGAACCATCCACCTCAGGTCAAAACCAACCTCAGCTATTTTCACAAGCCGAACTGAATGATTTACTAAGAGATTTGGGACTTTCAAAAGATCTTTCTGAAGTACTGGGGTCTAGGTTGAAACAAAAAAATTTTCTTGCCCCAGAAACTACCTTCAGATCTTCCTTTAGCTGAATATGACAGAAAAACAACCAAACGAAGCTTTTCTGAAAAACGAAAACGTTTTTTTAAGAAGCATAAAGAATAAATATCTATTTCTAATAGTTTCTATGTGTATATTTTTGTATTGTTTTTAATATAATATAAAACTAGCTTGTAAATGAAATAAATCGTGTTTTTTCTATATTTTTGGATTTTACTGGTTTGAAATATAACCTTACGTGATACAAAAAAAATAAAAGCAGATTTGAAATCAGCGCTACCCAATTACTAGAAAACAGTTAAAATTTTTAAATCAACTTTCAAAGTGTTGAAAAATGCAGGCATGTGTAATTAGTAATTTAGTTTTCGAAAAGATATTTATCACAAAAGTAAAAATTAAATGAAAATAATACTAAAGCAGATGTTGGAAATGTTGACCATTATTTTGAAGATAAAGTTGAACTCTACGCTTCATGTTTTCAATAGGATTTCTTAGATTATGTAAACACAAAAATTCACAATAGCATTACGAAGCTCTTCGATTGTGTGCTGTCTGGTCTTGAAAATTGTATTCTTTAAATATGGTAAAATAAAATAGTCTAAAATTGCTGCCAAATCTGGAGATCTTGGAGGAAAACTAATAATTCTTGTATCGAAAGATTCTTGCAAAAAGCTATTGTTTCTCGAGATTTGCGCACATTATCTTGCTGGAAATATTCTTCCGTAAGTTCATCATCATGAAACTCATTACTCATTAATAAACGGCTCTAATAATTTTATTTCGATATCTTTCAGCAGCTATGGTTTGATTAAAAAATATAAACCAATAATTCGTTCTCTTGAAACTGCTAGTCAGACGCTTATTTTTTTGTGGACGGAGCGTAGTTTCCACAAGTTCGTGAGGATTTTCCGCAGACCAAATTCTCATATTTTGCTTGTTTAAATATCCTGGAAGATGGAACCGAGCCCCATTCGAAAAGAATCATTTGTCGAGAATGTCATTATTATTTATGTTATTGAAAAACCATAATATGTTCTCGTAACAAAATCTACCTGTTTGAGTTCCGAAACTACTTGAATTTTATATGGAAACAAGTTTAAGTCTTTTTTTAAATAGTATGACATGTTCCCACTGACAAATGAACTTGTTGTGATAGTTTTGCGATTGATTTTTATGTGAGTTGTCCATTCGACGTCGAATATTCTTTATGCAATTTGCTATTCGTTTTCTAGGTGCTCCACCGACAAGTTTACGAGTTATTATCCCTGTTTCGCCAAATTTAATAACGCAAGCTTGACTATGTTTTTGCAGTTGTGCGTAAGTAAATCGCAGATTAGGATGCCGGAAATCCTGTAAGCACTGATTAGTGGAATAAATACAATGATAAATTTCTAATTTTTGGTGAGTTCTATAGTAACTTTGAATAATATAGTATATTATGGGACAAGTGGTTGAAATAAAATTTCAACGTTGAGAGTGTTTTTTTTTCAACAAGTGATAGCGAATTAAAAAAATAACTCGAGACGTTGAAATTTTATCAGCCACGAGTTGCATATACTATTTTTTCTACGTATTTTTAAAAGAAACGTTAGTAAACCATTTTTGATTATTTTTTTATGTACATTAATTATAATAGAGCAATTTGTATAGGACATTTGACAGGACCCTTCAGGAATAACTGAACTTGAGCTTGTTGATTGTTTATCTGTAAATAACTTCTAAGCTATATCGTTTCTTGCATATATTCATCGATGTCTATAAACTTTCTATAAGTGATCCAGTAAATGTGTTTCGACTTGGGAGGGATTAATTTATAAAATGCATTACACTGCACAACAATATGACAACTTTTGTCTGATGATTGACTTTTATCACGTGATGTTTACTAATTTGACGTCGCTGATTTCAAATATACCCTCAGTTTTTTTGTAAGAGCTCTTGTTTACGAGATATAGCTTTCACGAAAAAATCGCTGTGTTAGTGTGTTAATTTGCTTGTAATTAAGAAAATATTAAGTTTTCTTAATATAATTTGATATGGCATCGTCAAGATGAGTTTGTGTCAATGATCCAAATCATTTTTGTTTCATTTGCGGAGAGTATATATTTAAAGAATACCGTTTCAATGTGACGGCGTTCGTGATTGAGGCTTACAAAAATTACTTTGGTCACACACTGGAAATGAAAGACAAACCTTGGATTCCGCAAAAGGTATGAAAACGTGCGTTGAGTTTCTACGTTTGTGGACAAATAAGGAAAGGAATAGCTTTAGGTACGAAACCGTTATGATCTGGACTGAACCCTTGAACCACCACGACGACTGTTACTTTTGTTTGGTGAACTGGCATTAACCGAAAAAATCGAACCAAATGGGAATATCCTTCCATACGGTCGGCACATAGACGTGTTTTGAGTCCTAAAATATCACTTGAACCTCAAGCTGATGCTTCACAGGAGGAGCCTATGCATTTTGAGGCGAAAACTGAAAGTAGTGATAGTGACTTTGAATGTGACCTGAAAGCGCCAAAACTATTCAATCAAGAGGATTTAAACGACCTTGTCAGAGATCTGGGACTGTCAAAGGCTGCTTCAGAAATTTTGGCTTCTAGGCTAAAAGAAAGAAACTTAGTAACAAAAGAAACGAAAATTTCTTATTACCGCACAAGAGAACAAAATCTCCTCAAATATTTTGCTGAAGAAAATGATTTCGTATTTTGTAAAGATGTATCTGGTTTAATGGCTGCAGTGGGACTTCAAAATTACGTTTCTAGTGAGTGGCGTCAATTTATAGACTCATCGAAACGTAGTCTAAAATGTGTTCTCTTACACAATGGGAATAAATTAGGGTCGTTGCCTATTGCACATTCCACAAAAGTAAAAGAAGAATATGCAACTATTGCTCTGGTTTTAGACAAAATTAAATATGTGGAACACAATTGGCTCATATGTGTTGATTTAAAAATGGTCAACTTTCTTTTAGGCCAACAAGGTGGTTATACAAAATATCCCTGTTTTCTTTGCTTGTGGGAAAGTAGAGCTAAATATCAACATTGGATTAAAAAAGGTTGGCCTCCTCTGGAAGCGCTACTTGCAGGACAACAGAGCGTGATAAACCCACCTTTAGTATCAAGGGATCATATAATTTTGCCTCCGTTACATATAAAACTAGGACTTATAAAACAATTTGTAAAAGGTCTTGACAAAAATGGAAATTGTTTCCTTTTCCTATCAAAAAAGGTTCCAAAACTGAGTGCAGAAAAGACAAAAGCGGGAATTTTTGATGGGCCACAAATAAGATCATTAATAAAAGACTCAAATTTTACGGACACTATGACAGAGATTGGGAAAACGGCATGGAATGAGTTTGTTTGGCTTGTTAAAAATTTTTTGGGAAATAAGAAAAGTTCTGAATCAACTAATGAGTCACTTTCAAAGGCTTGGATGTAACATGAGCATCAAGTTACACTTTCTTCACAACCACCTGGAGTATTTTCACGCCAATCTTGGGGACCTAAGTGAAGAACAGGGCGAGCGATTCCACCAGAAACTCCGTACCATGGAGCAACGCTATCAGGGCTACTGAAACGCACACATGATGGCTGACTATTGTTGGAGCATTCAGAATAAGCTATTCTGAATGCTCCAACAATAGTCAGCCATCATGTGTGCGTTCCAGTAGCCCTCTGCCTTCAGCTTTAGCAAGAAAATCATATAAGAGAAAGTTTTTTTCATTATAAGAATTAAATAAATTAGAATTATCTCTAAATTTAAAGTGTTTTATTATAAAAAAAACACCCGTGTCATATTTTTTTAACTAGAGCTGATACAGGAATTTCAATCACGGAATTGAAATCGTCATCAAAAATTGGATTAATATCATGTAACATAACCCAATCATCGGAAATGCTGTTGTGCAATGTAATATATTTTTTATAATTATTTTATATGTAAACATTCATTCGTCTGCATAGCCTATGCTCACTCATGAAAGTCACGAACATAAATGATGCGAGTACGTAAACTCGCCTTGATACGGCCGCTAGGCCCTTCCACGTTGTTCTCCGCACTGCACTGAAACTTGCCCCTCTTTACTCTTGAGTCACTTTCAAAGGCTTGGATGTAACATGAGCATCAAGTTACACTTTCTTCACAACTACCTGGACTATTTTCCCGCCAATTTTGGGAACTTAAGTGAAGAACAGGGCGAGCGATTCCACCAGGACCTCCGTACCATGGAGGAACGCTATCAGGGCTACTGGAACGCACACATGATGGCTGACTATTGTTGGAGCATTCAGAATAGCTCTCTGCCTTCAGCTTTAGCAAGAAAATCATATAAGAGAAAGTATTTTTCATTATAAGAATTAAATAAATTAGAATTATCTCTAGATTTATAGTGTTTTATTATAAAAAAACACCCGTGCCATATTTTTTTTAACTAGAGCTGATACAGAAATTTCAATCACGGAATTGAAATCGTCATCAAAAATTGGACTAATATCATGTAACATAACCCAATCATCAGAAATGCTGTTGTACAGTGTTTTAGCCGCTTTTATAATTTATTTTGGCTCTACATCAATATCATCACTCATTTTAACAAATTAATGAACTATACATGAAGTGACATTTCTCTCATTGAATGTCAAACAATTCGAAATTATCCGACTACCAGGATTTCGCATTTCGAATTGTTTGACATTAAGTTTCTGACAAGAGAAATGTCACTTCAGGTATAGTTCATTAATTTGTTAAAATAGGTGATGATATTGATGTAGAGTCAGAAGAAATTGTAAAAGCGGCTAATAATGCATTTTCTAATTTAATCTCTCCCAAGTCGAAACACATTTACGAGTCCACTTATAGAAACAACAAAAGCATAGAAGTTGTTTACAGGTAAACAATCAAGTTCAGTTAATCCTGATGTGTCCTGTCAAATGAATACAAATACTTCTTCTTCAGTGCCATGAGTAGAAAAAATATTTTATGTTGTAACTCTAACATTACAATAAAATAATTCAAAAATAATGTTACTTTTGAGAATAAAATATTATTATAATAATAACGAGCCAACGAAAAAATTCATAATTGGAGTAGACTGTGAAATTGGGTTGGTAATTTAGCCACTTCCACATAATGACACATTACTTGATGCTTGACAGTTTCATTTGGTTTCATTGTAAAAAAAGATTATGGCATTGAGATGCTACTACAACAAAAAAGAAAACAAATAATTTATTTAATATCGAAATCATAATCAAAATTTACATATAGCTGCAGAAGTTATTGAAAATGTTGTCCATTTACATCTAAACACAACCAACATAAGATAAATTTGTTTGTTGGGTCACTACTGAAATGGATGTTTTTAGATTTTCATCAATAATATGCTGAAGGGCTTCAATATTATCAGCTGTACGTTTAGATGGCCGTCCACTTGCAGTTTTTCGACCGACGCGACGCTACCAGTCTCTCTGAATAACTTTACACAATTTGTCAAAACATTGTAAACATTGTAGTCAAACACTAATTCAGGATGTTCTTCACAAAAATCAGCCATGCATTTCGTAATTGAATACTGCCACTCATCATTTACTTTCACACCTGTACGGAAGTAACATTCGATAATTTTTGCTTTTTGTTCTATGTTGAATACCATTTTTTAAATAAATTTAATTTTCTTAATAGGAGTTTTGAAAAATTTGACACAAACTTTTAGTTTCAATGTCAAATAATAAATGTCATTATGTGGAAGTGGCTAAAGTACCAACCCAATTTCACAGTCTACTCCAATTATGAATTTTTTCGATGGCTCGTTATATAACACGTTATGCTAATGTATACCTATACATAGTTACAATTACTAAAACTAAATGGTCTAACTTATGTCTAAAGACTGGACGCATTACGATGGACCAAGTAAATAGCCTATAACATGACTAAGTACAAGACGCAGTTATCGAATAGCACTTTTCATTGGGTTAACCGCACATGTGTTTTTTATCGTTGAATTGTGACGCAATTACTTCAATATTACAGTGAAACGTGAAGAGTGTTTATAATTTATTTTATTTATTAGTTTATATTTCGTAAGATAAATAAAGTACGGTTAGTTAGTTTCTTTTTTCATTGTTTTAACATTTGTTCCTGATAAATCCACCTTTATATTATGTTTCTAAGTGCTACACGAAAGCAGTAGAACGCATTAGAAACCATCTTTCAAATCAGTACCTATGGATAAGTGCCGACGAAGCTGTCGATATATTAGGACACTGTATGATAAATGTTGTAGCTGGTGTTCTACATCCAACGACTCCATATAACGCATATGTATTAGCAACAAAAGTTATAAATACAGTTACGAGAATATGCACCAAATGCTTCATTCGGACGACAGGTACAAAGAAAAAATACTTTTATTAGTGTGTTACGTGTCCGTAACGCTCAATGTATATAGTTTCATTTCATGATTTCATTAAAAATCTCTTTAATATATTTCGATTCATTTTCAACGAATCTACCTGTATAGGTATCGTATTTGCAATTTAAATTTATATTCAATTTCTTTAAGCTCTTTTTCTTTTTATTCCCTTGACCTTTAGTGCTTGCTAAGAACGTACGAATCTGGCTCTTTACATTTTTGAAATACATCGCTCTCGAACTTTGAACGAGAAACGTTCTTTACCTTACACTAAGTTCGATCATTGTAGCCGTACTTTTTTACTTGTTGTAATTACGGCCCTGTGTGGGGATTTTAATCGATCGAAGTTTATTACAATAATTCGCTTTATGCGATAACTCCCTGGGAGGATATAAAAAGTGTTAGGTAAAGTTCTCCGTCTGTAATACGTTTCTCAATCGACGCTTTAATTTTCTTTAGTCGCCATCAGATGCATTAATTGATGGTGTTGCCGACAGGCAGAAAAAAAAAACAGTTATTAGACTACTAAAACATCTTGTAGCATTGTCTGAGTTTTCCCCCCATCGACGTTCTTCGTCCTGGAAGGAAACTAAAGGCCGATCGTCGTTGGAACTATAGCTAAGCTTTTATTATATTCATTTGTTTTAATTTACAATTTATTATTTGTAAAATTTCATAGATTTAGTTTTTGTTAAAAATTAATCTCGCGTCATTCAATAACTCAGGTGTTTTATCTTAACGAAAAGCCCTGCTTGACCTTCGTTTTTTTTGTTTTACCGTTCGTAGAACGATTTCTCGAACGTCTACGTTCAATTTTTACGAACTTGTTTTTTTATTTGGTCGTTCAATTTAAGTTTGGTAATTTTAAACGTAAATTCTTTCTTTAACACTTATTTGGGAATTTCATATTTATATTAATTAATAGTATACGTTCATTGACCCTTTAATTGAGAATTTTCACATTTTTTGCTAATTACTTGGAATATTTTTGTTTCACCGTACTTGTTTGAATTTTCACATCGTTGCTAATTACTTAGTATATACTTTTCACGTTAATATTTTGAATTTTCACCATTTTTTGCTAATTACTTAGAATAGTTTATTTTATACGCACATTACATATTTTGCGGAATCTTATTTATACTCTGTTAAGACAAAGAACGGTCTAGCTAAAGATCGTATAATTTCAACATATTGTTGAATATGTAACAGTTTTGTGAACTAATAAGAAAGAATACGTATTGTTTTTTTTAGGGCGTATGAGGCCATCAGCCGCTCTGTAAATTTTAATTAGTTCAACGATTTATATTACATCACTTTGTCTAGGTATATCTATTTCTTAATTTGTTACCGGCCTTTAGCCGCATTTCTTTTTCTGTAGCAATTTATTTACATAATTTATATACATGGGTTATTCATAATTTATATACAAGCGTTTATTCATAGATTTATATACAGGGGCTATTTAATAAGGGTTACACGGGGATTTATTTAATAAATAATTTTTGGTTCAGTTGAAACGACGAATTTGTTTTTTTCTCTCTTGCTTTCCCTCGTCTCTCGAACCTCGGGAGTGGAACGAGTCTCGGTCTGGAACCGGCCCTCTGCCCAGGCAACTTGCCTTTATTTCTTTTTTTGATATCTTTCATCAAGTTTCCGGGTTTGCGACATCCAGCGGCATAAGTTCGGTGGCGCCCTTTTCCACCTCATTTAGTTTTTTTATTACTTCTGGGTCTCCCCACCCCCTGAGCTGAGGCAGCCTCAGAAGCCGGGTGGGCCGTTGGATGTTGGCAAGAACGGGCAAGGGCCGTTTTAGTCGATTGAGACTGGGTCTGCTCCGAGGAGCGAGGAGATATAGTTTTTTTTTCCACTACGTCGACAGATGGTAGCAAGTGACAGTGCTGTATATATGTCAAAAACAGGTAGACTTTTAAGAGAAACATATTAAAGGAATTATATATGCTGCATATTACTTGTGTGGCATATGCTCTCCATAGAATCTGCGAATATATCAGAGACGCCTCTCCGGAAGTTGATGGACTTGTATCCGCTTTTGAAAAAGTTTTCCGAAAGTACGATTGAGAGTAGCTCTTTACAGGGAAAAACTTGCATCTTTGTGACTGTCTCCCCTCTCCAGTAATAATTAGATGGGGAACATGGTTGGAAACTACTTGTTTCTATGCAGAGAATTTCGATAGTTTACAAAATTTCGTTACATGTTTAAATGATGATGCTCGAAGTATTTCTGAGTGCAAGGAACTAATACAAATTGCATCTTTAAAAAATCAGTTGTACTTTCTTCAGGAACTCTATTTGCCAAAACTAATTACTTATTTTGAAAATCAAAATCTCAAATTATCTAAATTATGGATTAATCACATTAGATGTGGCTGTTAATAATTTGAAAAATATTCCAAGTGACTTCGGATGTGGCTTTCGGTAAAAGTTAGAAGCAGTTTATAATGGAAATCCAGATTTAATAACATTGCGGCAATTGTGTATGGGGACAATGACTCAAAATCTAAGTGCTAAATAGCTGAAATAAAAGAATATTTCCAGTATGCACCTATAACCAGTTGCGATGTAGAAAGGACGTTTTCTATCTACAAGGATGTATTTCATTCAAAGAGAACAAATTTTACACAAGAGAACCTTGAGAAAGTATTGCTAGTTAATATTAATAGTCCCTTACTCAACTCGAACTAGAAAATGAACAAATAAAAATGTATTTCGTATTTTATAGAACACCACCCGTTTGTTTTCCAATTATATAAATAAAATTAAAAACTCTTTAAAAGTACAAATTTTTCAATATTCAACGCCCTTGGGCGATGAATCATCGGCTTCTTGTGTCCGGTCCCCATTTGTGTCATCGGAAAAGATGTCAATTGTAAACATTATACGGTGCTGACATCTAGGCGTCACATTTGGATGACCCGTTATATTGTAAGCAGAGAAAATAAATTGATTATAAATTATTACACCCAGTGTTATAGTAAAGATAGGCGATCCGGGTAGAACGAAATCCATTTCAGAATATATATCATTTTCACGCAGTAATTAGGTTGCCTCTAATTCAATTGGTCGGCACCAGTTAATTCAATTCTAATTTGTGACGTTGGAGCTGTCCGAAAGCCGGGCTACAATGCAGGTACATTACGTGTAAGCCGACAATATCGGCAGTGCACTATTTGTCCTGGAAATATTGGTTTTAAAATGACAATTTCGTCGTTGTGGCATTCTCATTTTACAACCAATATTCTCGGCACATCCCCTTTTATACAGGAAAGCGTGCATGTATTAAAAACTCTTTTCTGTAAAATGAAAGAACCTTTCAGGTCATACTTATGTGGTAAAATTAGATATTCAGTTTTAACTAGGCCACTTTAATGTATGCAGCTACGACATGAAATTATGAGAATCAGTTTAATTCTCGGAACAGAGTTCCAAAATTTCACCAAGTTTTAGTGTCTGTGATTGAAGGTGTGTTTATTTGAATATTTCTTTTAATTTAAATACTAAATACAAGTATGTAATCTTATAATTTTTCATCTACTAACAATTAATCTTATGCAAAAATGATATCAACTTAATAATATGAAAAATATTACTAAAGAATCGATTGTGGAGAACACAATTTTAATACATATTTGTGCCTAAAAGTCATACTTGCAAACGCGTGTTTCGTTCCACAATGGACTCGTCAGGATCTGATGTTAGAGACAATAACTTCCAGTAACTATTTGGAATGACAGTATTGAAATTAAAGCCTTTGCTACTTGAAATGACATATTATGTGAAACGATACTTCATACCACAATTAATATATAAATTCCCATATGCTATTATTAGAGACCGGACATATCTGGCTGAAATGACGTCATTACGACGGACGATATAAATAGTCTACAACATCTTAAAGTAATTCACGCAGTTATTGAATAGCACTATTCGGTTAACCGCACACAAAAAATAGATGTGCAGTTAACCGAATGAATAGTGCTATTCAACAACAGCGTGATGTAGTTACAGATGTTATAGACTATTTATATCGTCCGTCGTAATGACGTCCATTTCAGTCCGATGTGTCCGGTCTCTAATTATAACATAGGTTTGTTACTTTATAGTTCATTACGACCTTGGTTGAAGGGACAAGCTGTAATTGCTCTTAGTAATTCAAAATTGACTTTCATGGATACGATATCTAATATATCCTAACTTGGTTACTTCAGCGCCATCTCAAAGACATGTCTGTAACTACTTTTGTAGTAAAAAATTGTATATTTTTTCGAGGATTGTCATTGAAAGTATAGGTTTCGAACGTAATGTTGATGACAGAAACTGACCATTCTCAACACGTATTAATATAACAGGCCTTACAACAAGTTCATGACGTCAACAAAGTTAGGCCTACACACAGATAACACAGGCCTGCATAAAATTTGCGATGACGTGATTTTTGTTTGTTAAGCTCAGTTTTTATATAGCAATAACTAATTAAAATACAGTTGGTCTCTACCACCAACAGATTTATTTGCACAAAAGATAAAGAAAAAAATATAAAAAAAAATTCGATGTTTCCTGTGCGAGTGGGATAGCAGAAATTGAGAACAGCATTGGATAAAAAGAGACTGACCACAAAGGGTGACTTTAACACCTGGAACGAAAAATGTAATTCGCGAAAGTCTTATTGACCCTCAAAAAGTGTTACTTCCACCGCTTCACATAAAACTTGGACTTATGAAACAATTTGTTAAGGCATTAAACAAAGAAGGAAATTGTTTTAAATATTTGTGTAAAACATTTCCGACTCTGTCAGAGGCAAAATTAAAGGAGGGAATCTTTGTAGGCCCGCAGATTAGGAGCTTGGTGAAAGATCAAGAATTAAATGTGATGGAAGATAAGGAAAAACATGTATGGCATGCTTTTAACGAAGTTGTACATAAATTTCTAGGCAATTATAAAGACACAAACTATGTTGAGATCGTTGAAAATATGCTGGAAAAATTCAGGATTCTTGGTTGCAATATGAGCATAAAAATTCACTTTTTATATTCCCATTTGGACTATTTCCCAGAAAACCTGGGGGACGTGAGTGAAGAGCAAGGAGAAAGATTTCACCAGGATATTAAACAGATGGAAAAAAGATACCAAGGGGACACAAAAATGATGGCCGATTACTGTTGGACATTGAGAAGAGATCTTCCTTTAGCTGAATATGACAGAAAAACAACCAAACGAAGCTTTTCTGAAAAACGAACACGTTTTTTTAAGAAGCATAAAGAATAAATAACTATTTCTAATAGTTTCTATGTGTATATTTTTGTAGTTTTTATAATATAATATAAAACTAGCTTATAAATGAAATAAATCGTGTTTTTTTCTATATTTTTTGATTTTACTGGTTTGAAAAGTAACCTTACGTGATACAAAAAAAATAAGAGCAGATTTTAAATCAGCGCTACCCAATTACTAGAAAACAGTTAAAATTTTTAAATCAACTTTCAAAGTGTTGAAAAATGCAGGCCTGTGTAATTTGTCTATACTAATATTTTCATAAAAACAAGAAAATCTATAATCGCTTGCAAAATTTTTCAAATAAAAATATTTATAGTACACCCATACCTCGCTATAAGGCCGCTCTTCATACGGCATTTCGCTATAACGGCCTTTTTTAATTATGACACTTTTTCGATTTACGGCCTAAAATGTTTCATTATACGGCCAATAGCTTGGTTGTGTTTGCTTTATTTTTGTTTGTATGTATGTACATATTATTCGTTACTGAGCAAAACGTAGAGCGCACGACGATAGAAATTAAACGTTCGTACACGTTTATAAAACGGGAAACCCCAAAATAACGTTTTGATAAGAAAAGCCAAAAGACACAAGAACGCACGCATTTGATGGAAATTGAGAATGGTAGTGACCAGCATAGTTATTAATTGCTGAATTAGAAAAACAGTTGGTACGTTTTGTAATTAATTTAACAATTCTTTTAAATATAATCGTTCCTTTTCTAGTAAAAATGCCACCGAAACGCTCATTAAATTTGGAGATTGATGCTGCTAATAATAAAAAGAGAAGCCGAAAATCTGTCACACTAGAGACCAAATTAGAAGTTTTACGTCGTATTGAAGCTGGTGAAAAAAATGTTCAAGATTTTAATGTAATGGGACTGGCGAAGTCTACCATTCAAACTATGCGTGATAGAAAAAAATTAATTGAAATTAATTTGTTGTTGTCCGCTACACCTCCAAGTGTTTCAAAATTAACTCGCCAAAGAAGCAGTGTTATGGAAAAAATGGAAAAATTATTGGTTATGTGGATTGAAGACAATATGCTAATGAGCCAGATGACTATCCAACAAAAGGCCAAAAGTATTTTCGAAAATTTAAAGAGAGAGGATAATTACAAATGAAACTGTCATGCAATATAAACATCTGTAACTGTACACATGGACAATACACCTCGTATTTTCCAGAATTTACTTCTGCTTAAGACACGTGTTTCTGCCATCTACTATTAGGCGTCATCAGTTAAGCTAGTGAAGTATATACTTCACTAGCTTAACTGATGACGCCTAAGTGAAGTATATACTTGACTAGCTTAACTGATGACGCCTAATAGTAGATGGCAGAAACACGTGTCTTAAGCAGAAGTAAATGCTGGAAAATACGAGGTGTACTGCCCATGTGTACAGTTACAGATGTGTATATTGCATGCCTGTTTCATTTGTAATAAATGCGTAATACGTGCTTAACGTATTGATATACTTAAACCTTTTTTGTATAGAGAGGATAATTATGAATCTGCGAAAGATGAAAAATTCGAAGCAAGCCGAGGTTGGTTTGAAAAATTCAAAAATCGCCACCATTTGTTAAAGTTAAAGATTAGCCTGCAGGGAAGCCATAATAATATTTTTCAAATTTTCTGCTATAATAACGCTACAAAATAATCCAAGAGGATGCGTTTATAATCTATAAACGAATAGTTTTAGTCTAATGTATTTTAGTTCTTTACGAGTGGCCAATCGAAACTCAAAAGTCAAAAATGTGAAGCTAATTTGTCAAATGCAGACCTAGTCAATTAAATATCAAATAATTTAATTACAAACGCTCTAACAACAACTTTTTTTAGCGTATAATAATTAATCCTACAGCAATTTTTTACATTAGTTTTTTTACTATCTAATTTTGAAATATTTCTGAGGTAATAATTGCGTAATTAATTCGAAGCTAGACTTTTCATGGCTTTGCAATCGACAAAAACGTAAGACGCAATCGAACGTATGTTTTCCTTGGCGAAGTGAAACTCATTTAAACTTCATAAATCACTTATTATTCCGCAAATGAACGTTTCAATAGTTAGTTAATTCTGACGATGTAATCGCGAATTATATTTGTAATTCTCCATTATTTGTTTTTATTTAGGGACTTCGATTTGTTCGAAGTGCATATTCTAGAAACGTTTCGTCCTCTTTTATTTCCCAGAAAATCGACGCGCATTTGAACTGGAATCGGATCACCATTTCGAAATCGAAAAGTTTTTGCGAGGTCTGCAGAGTTCGCAAGCGTGCTCGACTCTTGAATTGAATCTTTAATGAACCAGAGCGTAATTAGCGTTGGTCTAATTGCATCGCAGCGTTCGCGACGACCAGCTATCGTTCTTATCTGTTTCTGTCAGATGTATTTGCATATTCTTGCCGCTCCAATATTTACTTACCGTAATTATTTCGACGTTTTTTCATTTGCTTTAGCGAGTCCGTTGTATAGTTAAGAATTATTTTAATTCTATCTAAACGATTGTTCTCGCACAGACTATTTATAGATACGAATGAAATATTAGATATCCCACTTAATTTAAGATAAATAGTAATAATAATAATATTACGAGGGATATCTTTTTACTGTTGTCTATAGCCTCATAGAGGGTGCCAGTGATATAACGTCAGGTATCAAAATTACTCTCAATCTGTCGTTAACATAAATCAAAAGTTTCATCAAGATATGGCATAGCATCGTGTGTGACGATGTTTGGGTGTTTCGAGATTAATAAAATCCGACAAAAGTTATCCCTTCGCGAAATGTGTCGGAAAAGATGGTCGCAACGTTTGTCTAAAAATCAGGTCATGTAGCTACAATTCCTTATCATTCTCCGTATAGTTCCAACTTAAGTACCAACGATTTTTTTTATGTTTCTAAAGATCAAGAATTAAATGCGCGATCGACTATTTCAGTCGACGGAAAAGGCAGTAGATACCTTCAACACGGCAATTTTGATTATTCCAACTGAAGACTGGGTTGCAATTTGTTGAAACGAATGCAGATGTGTATCAATCATTAATATCTGTCATTTATAATTTAAAATTCCTTTATAAAGGCATTATATGCCGAAACATATAATACTATTTTGAATATATACATATTGAAGTAAAATACACATTATATATATATATAACGATACGGGAGGTGTCCCGTATCGTTATGTTAAAATTTTAGAAGTGTAAAGTAGACTTCATTTCACGTAACAAAAACGCAAAACTTGTATATCCATTTTTATTTGTTTCAAAGTTACAGATCTATGAATGTGATTGTCAGATCATGATAAAAAATGTAATCCTAAAGTCAATACATACTGATACCAACGCATAATAAAATGTTATCCTAAAATAAATAAACACGTGTCGTAGTGCATACAGTAATTTCTTGGAGATCTACAAAAAAAAAGTACTGAAAATTGATTTATGATAAAGATTTATGATAAAGAAGGTTCTTACTTATTTCGTAAGTGCTGAACCATGAATATCATACAATAAACAAATGTTCAGATGACTGTTAACGTTTTATTTTTTAATAAAGGATTACATTACGTTTCAGTTCATACAGCAGCTTATTAGTAACTGGACAACTTTTCTTTATTCAAAATGCCTTACCGATTTTCTTCTCAAGAGTATGCGGACATGCATTTTGTGCATGGCTACTGAAACGACAGTGCACGTCAAGCAGTTATTGAATACCGACATCCGTTTCCCGATAGGCGCATTCCTCATTACAGAACGTTTGTGGAAGTACACAGACAATTTCGGGAATGCGGACTGCGTGATTATCTTTTCTACGGAGGAGTAAATATACCGGTAGACTAGAGGAAGAAGGAGTAGCTATTGTTACAAGGGATCCAACTCTCAATGTACGTCGAATCGCTAGACAACTAGGAGTGCCACGAACGACAGTTTGGCGAATTTTAAAACTTGAGGGCTTATATCCATATCACTATCGCAGGGGACACGGTTTGCTTGAGGCAGATCACTATGCTCGGTTAGTTTATTCTACCTGGGTATTAAGATAGTCACGGCTTCATTTTAATTTCTGGAGAACAGTCCTCTGAACAGATTAATTTACGTTCACGAGAAGTGGTGTTACAAATCTGAGAAACCTGCACAGGTGGTCATCAGAAAATCCCAAAGCTATGCGCCCATTTAAATTTCAACATGAATTTTCTATTAACGTTTGGGCGGCCCTAATCGATCACTTGTTGATTGGTCCTGTCGTTCTTCCTGGGAGGTTAAATGCGGACAATTACATTCAATTTCTTATTGACGAACTGCCAGGTCTTTTAGAGGATGTCCCATTGAATGTTCAACGAGACATGTTGACCCCACCACATTTCGGAATTGTTGTCCGAAATTTGGTTAACGTCAATTATCCAAGATGGATTGGTCGAGGTGGTCCTGTTGCATGGCCACCCAGATCACCCGATTTTAATCCCCTTGACTTTTATTTATGGGGATACATGAAAAATTTAGTCTACGTGCAAGTTTCGAACACAAGAGAAGAGTTTTTGGATCGCATTCACCTGGCTGCCGAGCAAATCCGACAAAACAAGTATGAAATTCGAATAAGTACTTCTTCTGGTGGCTTACGGGCACAAGCCTGCATTCAACAAGGAGAAGGACATTTCGAAAATATTATTAATTGAATTTTTTTAAATAAAATCAGCTGCTATTGATTTTAGGATTACATTTCTTTTCATGATCTAACAATCTCATTCATAAATCTGTAACTTTGAAACAAATAAAAATGGATATACAAGTTTTGCGTTTTTGTTACTTGAAATGAAGTCTACTTTACACTCCTAAAATTTGCTCATAACGATACGTGACACCTTGTATAATTGTATATATATATATATATATATATATATATAACGCGTGTTCATTTGAAAAGTCGATCTAGTAGCATGTGATTTACTGAGAACATTTTGAATTAGGTCGTAAATTAAAATTTACTACTTAACCTACGTAGTCGTATATTTTGACAGTTTCATACATACAAATAAATAACAAATGTGATTGACATTATCTAATGTCATTTGGATTTATGTTTACGGAACAACAAACACATACTAATATATATGCTTCTTATTCTATCAAAATTTCAAAGTAACCTAGATTGACTTTTCAAATGAACACACGTTATACATATACAGGGTTATGATAAAGTAACGCACAAAATTCATAAAACGTACAATGTTCATTTTTGAAAAAAATGCAAAAACAAGTCATACAGTTTATTTTATTCCGCGTCTTTTAACATAAGTCAAAAAAATAAAACGTCAAATTTGTCAAAGTTATGACGTCATCAATATTTTTTTTAAATATGAAGCTTGGTTTTTTTTTTTAGTTTATTTGATAAAGCTTGTTTTTCTGCATTATAAAGAATTATTTGAAGTAGGGGTCACATAAGAAAAAACTGAGAGAATTAATAAAAAACAAAATATACTAGTTTTTGAATTTATGAAAGAAACTAAATATTAAAAGAATTAAAACTTAAAGTTTCCTAGTAATAAAACAACTGTTTGTCAGTGTCAGTCTTACAATTAGTGTCATACCAATTTTATTATGATGGCTCCTTTAACGGAAAGAGAAAGGATAGAAATTCTAATGATGGTAGGTTACGGCGATAGACTTCGAAGTCGTGAAGAAGCATGTGCTTTATTTAACGAAACACATTTTGAAAGACCTCCAATTGCTAGAAGCACAGTAAGCAGAATTGTTGCAAAATTTAATGAAACAGGAAGCGTAAGTGATGCTCCAAAATCTGGAAGACCGGGAATAAGCGACGATGCAAAGTTAGATATTTTGCTGTCATTAGAAGGCAACCCTCACGCAATTACAGCAGAAATTGCCTTACAACAAGATGTTAGTCAGTCGTTTGTAGCAAAGTTTTTAAAAAAAGAAAAACTGCACCCATACAAAGTTCAACTTGTTCACGAACTCTCAGAAGATGATCCGGCCAGACGTTTGGAATTTTGTGAAATCTTCATGAGGTATTGTGACGAAAATCCAAATTTGCTTAATAGTGTAGTATTTTCAGACGAGGCAACGTTTTATTTAAGTGGTACAGTAAATCGACACAATTGTCGCTACTGGGCTCGGGAAAATCCCAACTGGATTCAGACAAAACACACCCAGCGCCCCCAAAAAATTAATGTATGGGCAGGAATCGTCAGGGGAAAATTTATTGGTCCTTATTTCTTTCGTGGGAATTTAACAGCTGAGCAATATTTGGAACATCTTCGTATGGCAGTGCTTCCGGATCTAATTGCGGCATTTCCGGATCCAAATAATAGGGAAAACTTGGATCCCAGTATTTGGTTCCAACAAGATGGTGCACCACCACATTATGGTCTTAATGCTCGAAGGTTTCTGGATAACCAGTTTGAAGGAAGGTGGATTGGAATACGTGGACCAATGGAGTGGTCATCTAAGTCACCTGATCTCACCCCCCTTGATTTCTTTCTATGGGGACATTTAAAAAGTCGGGTCTACGTTAACCGACCAGACAATTTAAAAGACTTAATGGAACGAATTAGACATGAAATGACTCGTATAACCCCGCAGATGATCGAAGACACTGTAAATCAGGTCTACCATCGTCTTGGCCTATGTCAGATAGTGAACGGGACACAGTTTGAACAATTCCTGTAAGAAATCGTTTTGGTATAATGGACTGTTTAGTTAATTTAAATGTTATTACTATAATAAAGTTTATTTTGTTTTTTATTAATTCTCTATTTTTTCTTATGTGACCCCTACTCCAAATAATTCTTTATAATGCAGAAAAACAAGCTTTATCAAATAAAGTAAAAAAAAACCAAGCTTCATATTTAAAAAAATATTGATGACGTCATAACTTTGACAAATTTGACGTTTTATTTTTTGACTTATGTTAAAAGACGCGGAATAAAATAAACTGTATGACGTGTTTTTGCATTTTTTTCAAAAATGAACATTGTACGTTTTATGAATTTTGTGCGTTACTTTATCATAACCCTGTATATATATATATATATATATATATATAACATTTGATAAATTATTGGAGGTTTTCGGCTTTTATATGAAATATTTACAAATATCAAGTTAGTATGTATGTAATTGCAAAGTAAGGGGGGGTGTAAACATTGCTGTCTACAAATTACAAAGCAAATCATACGAAATTTTTAATTGAAAAAATGTCTATGTTAGGACTACATATATATATATATATATATATATATATATATATATATATATATATATATATATATATATATATATATGTATGATATTCGGCGATTGAAGGTCTGTTTTACATTAATATGTATATATTTAAAATAAGCTCTTACATGTTTCGTTTATCAAAGAATTATAAACGACAAATATTAATGTCAAAGCTATATAAGTGATGCAGTTATGGTGAGAGATACAAATTCACCGATCCGGTATCTTCAATACTATGTTAGTTACCCATATACGGAAATAGAAAATGGGCACCCTGTATAGGTTATAGTAAAGTAAGATATAACATAAAAAAATTATAGAAGTAAAGCACCAATAACGCCTATCATAATAACATAGGTATATAGATATAGATAAATTTTAAATACGTTTACGAGTGTAAAACAAACAGAGACAGTAAAAAGTAATGAACTTCAGTGTAATGGATTTTGATTACGACTTGCTTGAATGCATTTTACATCAGCATCGGATTTGTATTCGAAAGTTTCTACTTGGAAAAAAAAGCGGAATTATTGATTGAATACCAATCGAATTAGCTTGCAGAGAAAAAGCCCGTAGACACATTTTTCCGATTTTTCACGTTAGCGAACTCTAACTGTCCAATAATATAAAGTAACTTCCGTCCATAATTCAGTCCTTTGTTGTGTACAAGAGCACGAGCGTAGGAAATCTGGAGCGTCTTCAAGGAAAACTTCAGTCGGTAGCGGTTGTTGTGAAGAAACGAGTCGTTTTCCATTCGTTCAAAAGCAGTCAGCACGGAGTTTTCTACGGCTACTTCTACCACTACAACTAGGGTGAAATGCCATTAATCTAAACATCTTCTCCGTTTAACTGACAGTCATCAGAAAACGTAACAGTCTCGACTTCGACTAGAGAAAGCACGTCTCCGCGACTGCTGATGGGGAAGAAAAAGGAGCGATCCTTCCCGGTTGCCTAGTAAGAGAGCGTACGTGCTTCTTCCGCGGCCCCTGATTAATGAGCAAGATATACCGACAGGATGACCTCACGTAGACTACGGCATCTTGTACCTAATTAGATTGTGCGTCCTGAGGGTAAAGACGCTGTTTAGAGAAGGCCCGCCCCAACACCGCTACATACAAATTGATTAACTTGATACAGGAGCCATGCCGTAAACCTGTCCCCCCGCTAACCGCCTGTATGATGGGAGAAAAGCCTGGAACGATGATGGAAGCGGGCCAAGCACGTTTGCCTATTTCGACTCTTTTGGTTCTCTTTTTCTTTCCGTTTACAGCAAAAACTGTTTTTTATTTTATATAAGCATTGCAGGGCGTGGCTTTGTTGGCGTCACCTGCACCTAAATCATTATAATTTGTTATAATTTCGTGGTTATTCATTGCTTTTACTTTGCATATAAATGTGAATGTAAGTTATGAATATAAAAGATAATAGGAATATATACAGTGTAATTAAAATACTGGTGTTAGCAACGTTTATTTAGCGGTTGAGTCGTCATCAATGCTATCATTACGACGTTTTATTATCAATAGAGCAGGAATAATTTTGATATTTTATTAACTTATTCATCTTTGTAATTATACTTATAAATAAAGCTCCGATTATATACAGGTTTGGTATAAAGTCCCGGAACGGCTGCATAAATTTGTTATAATAATGTTGTTAATAATAAACCACGAACACCGACTGGCCGCTTAGTTTCAACAATGTACACACTGCCACACGAAGACCCAATGCGATACACTCTTTGTGCTTGGAGCGGAGATATTTTGTCTTTAACCGAGGGTAAGAGGTCCGAAACTTTAGAATGGGGTCTGAAGACAGTTTTGATTTTATTTCTATGTAGGTTTCTATTTGGTCTATTTAGGTTTTTAAACGTTAGTTTAGATATATAGACGATACGTTCGTCATCTGGCCGCATGGGCGGCAGTCTTTAGATGAATTCTTACTTTTTCTAAACTCCCAGCACCGTGACATTCGCTTTACCATGGAGGTGGAATCAGACGGTAGTCCCCCGTTTTTAGACGTATTAGTGATCCGCAATATCAATGGCAAACTGGGCCACACGGTTTACAGGAAACCGACTCATACGGACCGATATCTGAACGGGTTTTCCCATCATCACCCGACACACAAGCGGTCATCAATACTCCTGTACATTGTGCGTTTTCTATCTCAGAACCTAGGGCACTACCCTCCGAGCTTAAGCATATTTCTAACACCGTACTGCAGAATAATTATAACGCCCACGATATACACCGTACTATAGTGAGACATCGTAACCCCAAACCTTGGAGTGAACCCGATCCTAACATTAGCACCGCCTTCTTACCGTATATACAAGGTATCACCGATCATATAGGAAAGGTTTACATATAAATAAAATAAAAACTGTCTTTAGACCCCATTGTAAAGTTTCGGACCTCTTACCCTCGGTTAAAGACAAAATATCTCCGCTCCAAGCACAAGGAGTGTATCGCATTCCGTGTTCGTGTGGCAGTGTGTACATTGGCGAAACTAAGCGGCCAGTCGGTGTGCGTGTGTCCGAACATGAACGGTGTACTAGACTGTTACATATAGCCGGTTCAGCGCTGGTAGAACACAAACTCAACTCCGGTCATCAAATTCTATTCAAAGATGTCAAGCTTCTGTTCCGGAATCGCATTATTTCCCTAGGAAAATCCGTGAATCTATTGAAATTTACAAACATCCCCGCAATCTCAATAGAGACGATGGCTATACGTTATATCCAACGTGGCAAACTCTACTACGAATTACCACGCCCATACAACGCATGGCTCATTGTCCCCAGTCAATAGCAGGCCACCATCTGACCCGGTCCCCCCTATATAAGTTGTGCCGGTCTCTGTCATAGCATCCTTCAAGCTACTGCGAAACGACGAACATCTACGTACAGCCTTGAAGATGTGCCTTGAAACAGTGGACGAAACGTTGGCAATTACGCCTAACTCGACGCGGTTCCAACCCGGAAACCGAGATCTACAATTATAATGGAATTTCATCAAGTAAAGTCTGAAACAATCATATAGAGCAGCGGTTCTCAACCTGTGGTACATGTACCACTGGTGGTACGCTAAATATAACAAAATATAAGGTCCCTTCCATTTCCTACCCACCGCGGCACCAGATAAAAAACGTCTCGCTGCGCGAACGTGGATGCGCGTACGAGATTTATTTACCATGCACGGATGAACAAGGCAGTGTAGAAGTGTAGTCTGCGTCTGCAATCAGTTATATATGAACGCGTGTGTTTGCATGTTACATTTACGACGCTCGCCTAAATTTAATGGAGTAATGTAAGTTTAAAAAGCTAATGTATAATATAACGGGTGTCCGTAAATGATTGAAGTTGACAGCATGTGTCAAATATTGGTCAAATTGGTATCGCTACACTTGATTTCGGTTGCAACAATAAACATTAGTGTCCCAAGCGGTAATCACCTATGATGTAATTCTAAAAATTGTTTGTTAAAATCAAACAGAATAACCCATACTTTTTGGAATGTTTATTGCCAATAATAATTACAATCGTTTAATAAAATAATATTTAAAATCATTGTAATGACAGAAATACATCTTTTACAATAACAGACACGCACGACTATGGCAGACGAGGTAATAATTCTCAGTGTGGCAAATGCAAAGCACATACATTTCCTAGACTCGACCAAACGTCAACTTCAATCATTTACGTTAAGTTTACATATTATAAAAAAAATTTTAAATTTAGAAAATGGATATGTGGCTAGGACTGGAATCGGAAGTGGCTCGGAAACCTGATAATGCACAGGAAATAGATTTACAGAAACAAACTACTACTACTACTAGTAGTAGTAATTCTGAAAAGAAACGAAAAGTTACCAGAAAGTATGATTCAAGTTATTTAGCATTTGGCTTCACTTGGAATGAAAATGAAATGGACCCTCAACCTCAGTGCGTTATTTGTTGCGTCTTGTTCTCGAATCAAAGTATGAAACCATCTTTACTTAAGAGACATTTTGAATCCAAGCATGTCAATTTAAAAAATAAATCTGTTGACTATTTTAAGGCGAAATTAGTTGGACTAAAATATCGTAAACAGGTAATGAAAGGTTTTGTTAGTGCTAATGACAAGTGCTTGCATGCAAGTTATCTTGTAAGTTTAAGAATTGCCAAAACTGGTAGTGCTCATACTATTGGAGAAAATTTAATATTACCAGGTGATAAAGATATTGTTTTAACATTATTTGATGAAAAGACAGCTAGTAAACTTGATAATATTCCTTTATCAAATGATTCTGTAAAAAGACGTATTGAGGAAATGGCGGATAATATAAAACAGATTCTTATTTGTAAGGTAAACCAAAGTCCCTATTTTGCACTACAATTAGATGAAAGTACAGACATAACGAACTTTGCTCAATTGTTAGTGTACATTCGATTCGAGGCGGAAGAAAAAATAAATGAGGATATTTTATTTTGCGAACCTCTTTCTGGGAGAACTACTGCGAAAGAAATATTCAGGCTAATTGATAACTTCATGTCAGAAAATAATATTCCTTGGAAAAAATGCATTGGTGTGTGTACTGATGGAGCACGAGCTTTAACTGGCAAAAATTCTGTGTATTATCTCAATTAATATAAGTAGTTGCCCCTGAAGCTAAATTTACTCATTGCAGTATTCATCGTGAAGCTTTAGTAACAAAAGAAATCCCCGAAAAATTGGAGACTGTTTTGGATCAATCTGTTAAGGTTGTAAATTTTATTAAGAGTCGAGCTTTAAACTCCAGAATGTTTGCAATTTTGTGCCAAGACATGGGAAGTGATCATGAAACCCTATTATTACATTCTGAAATTAGATGGCTGTCCAGAGGCAAGGTTTTAAATCGTCTTTTCGAACTTCGATTAGAAGTGCAAGCTTTCCTATTTACTTCAAAATTTGAATTGGGAAAGTGTTTTTTTGATGAAATGTGGTTGGCCCGTTTATCATATTTAGCTGATATATTTGGAAGGTTGAACGATTTAAATTTAGGCTTACAAGGACCAAACGTGAATTTCTTTACTGTTAATTATAAAATAACTGCAACAGTAAAAAAACTCGAACTAATTATCAGTGAAATAGATAAAAATAATTTCAGCCTTTTACCAACCCTAGAAAATTTTCTTACAGAAAACAATATGAAGAATAATGACGAATTGGCATCAGATATAAAACATCATTGCTCCCCTTATTGATAAATAAATTTAAATTTTATTTTCAAAAAGATTTGGAAAATCAAAATTGGATCAGAAACCCTCTTCCTTCAAATATTCCAGAATATTTTTCACGTGAACAAAAAGAACAAATAATAGATATGTCAAGTGATTCCACTGTAATGGAAAACTTAAACAAAAAAACACTGATTGAATTTTGGCTTCAACAAAGAACAGATTTTAAGGACATAGCAAACATTGCTATTCAGTTTTTAATGCCCTTCTGTAGGTTTTTCTGAAGGTTTTTCACAAATGTTATATCTGAGGAATAAATACAGAAGAAAATTAAAAATTGAACCAAACTTAAGATTAAAATTAACTGACATAGAACCAGAAATAGAAAAAATTGTATCTGCAAAACAAGCGCAAGGATCGCATTGAATATTTTATTTTTACTGTTTTTACGTTTTTTTTGTTTGCTGTAAACTTTTAAGCATATTTTATTTTAAATTTTAAGAATATATGTTTTGTTTAATAAATATATGAATAAAAAGTAAAAATTTTTTTTTTCCAATGCTGGTAGTAATATAGTTTATGTCATGTGATTTCCTTATCGTGGTACGCGATAAACAAAAGGTTGAGAACCGCTGATATAGAGTGATTCGACCTTTTCGGGACTTTATACTAAGCCTGTATATGCAAAAACAGAAAAATACGCACATATTTTTGCAAAAATATGCACAAAATATTGGCAAATATTCAGGTATAATACGATGAGTTGTAAATAAGTATTATGCCGATTATTTTTGTTGTGGGGCTAGGAATGTCAACGGCGCTAGGGTATGAATTTGACGAGTGCTTGCACGAATCGAATTCGAAATCACTGTTGACATGAGTGACACCACCGCAAAACACCGCAAAAATGATTTGCATAACATTGATTACGAATCGTATTCGGAGGATTAATTAATGAATCAAATCCTTCAATCCCGTGTTACGCAAATTAAATATTATTAATTGTTGTTACACAATTGATAATATGCGACAAGTATCACAAGTGTCAGAAAACGTCCAACACAAATTTCTCTTGAAAAGTTTGTTAAAACTGTTGAAAATCGTTTTAAATTTTTATTTGGAATACCCAATTTTATTTTTTCCTTTTGTGGCGGGTCACATCTTCTCTCTTTAAAAACCAACAGTAATCGACCGTTATGCCTGGATCCATCTCCCTTGGTACCGAATTTCGAAATAGAGCTCATTTCGATACTGTTTTTGGTTTCATAATGAGTTCATTTCGAACGCAAAATAGAAAAATATCTTTAGAAAATGCTTTTTTCACTTTATAATATCTATAAATAACTATTTTTAACGAATATTAATAAATAGCACAATAAACAACTAGTAAAACACGCAATTGACAAGCTCTGATAGAAATACTGATCAGACTGACAGGAAAATGAAAATTTGACACAACAAAATAAACTTAATTTCGCCTGCATAAAGGCGGCCTCTATTTTAGCCAATCACAAGCTCTTATTTTAAGTTCTATCTTTCCCAACGATTGATTCTTATTTGGAATGCTACATGGTATGTTATTGGCTACTTTACTTATTCAAAATTACTATAGCTATAGCTTCATAACATTGAGGTGTTCGATAAAAAAATATTTGTAATAGTATATTACGTATAGGTCTTTCACGATAACAGACGAGACACGTGATAAATAATTACAAAACAGGGTTGACAAATCTACATTGCTTTGAGTCAGCTGTTGTTAGTAAATAATATATGAGGTTAGGTTTATGTCATTTTAAAATATTTACAACTTATAATATGCTTTATGTTGTTATTATATACTCGTATACAAACAAAATAAAAATGTATATGTGAATTTATTTATTTTTGACTACATATACAAAAATAATATACACAAAATCAAAATACATAGAGACTAAGGGCTTGTAACATTGTGATAAACATATGATATAAATAAAAAGAAGACAATATTAATATGAAATACTAATTTTATTAAACATTTATGCTGTCTTCAGAATCAGAATTACTTTTATTGTAAATGGCAATATGTCTTGCCTTTCAAAACCCAATGAAATAATTTTTATTGAATATCACTTTTATTTTTAATAGTACTATGATAACGGGCATTATCTAAAGCAATTGTGGAGGGTTCTTCTAAATTCACAAGAAGTTGATGTTCAAACCAGTATAAGAAATTGTTCCTGTTCCTGTCACCGTGGTGGCCCAGATGCTGTCTATTTGTTGTAAATATTAATTCAGCTTCAGGAATAAATCCATTAGAATTGCGTACAAGTAATACAATGTACCTATAACAAGATAAATACAAAATAGAAATAAAACTACTGTTCAAATCTTCATTTTTAAATATTTAACCGTAACACGACAATTGTTTCGCCAACACAGTGGCTTAGTTTGTAACGTGCTCTTTAGCTGTAAGTACCTGAGGAAGCCACTGTGTTGGCGAAATAATTGCGTTATGATTAAATATTAAAAACTGAATATTTGAACCGTAGTTTTATTTCTATTTTAAATTATGGATCTACATCCAGTAAAAGCCGAATCAATTCAGTTAAGATAAATACACTTTACGTATTAATAATATTCTGTTAGTAATAGATTGTACCTTTTACCACCCTCTTTTGTAGCTTTGACTGTTTATATTGACTCATTTTGTAAAGATTTGCAAATAGTTCCATCTTGGAAAACCTAGGTTTAATCGAAGAAACCAAACAATAAATGCTCATGTTTCATATGAACATATTGTTGCAAGAACGTAACACGTTTTAATACACTATGCGGGAATTCCATTAATGCTTTATTTAGATTTAGATCATCCTTCTTGTAATGAAAACCTATTCCATGCAATATTCTCCATAAAGATGTATTATCAACAGAAAAAAGTTGCTTTTCGTTGAGGGTATTCAAAGATGAAATCGTAATATGCTGTTCTGTAATTAATTGAAATATTTATTTTATAAATATAAGTACTAAATTACTTTAAACTTACTGTTTTTATACATGTCATAAACTGTGTTTCTAATTGCATATTGATTAAAATCATCAATATCTATGACAGGCTTTTTCTTTAGTCCGTTTTCGCTTTGGACTAGATGGTTTAACCTCCATTTTTGACACAAGCAGAGGGCGGGAGTAATGGCCCCTTAATTATTATCGCCTTCTATTTCGAAATATTAATGATCGAATGATTTTTTTCGCTTGTTTTCCTAACGGTCTAGGAATGATTTAGTTGCGAAAATAACTGATCTTATATATAATATCGATTTATAAATAAAATGAAATAGGTAGGAACTTCTAAATATGAAATTGTAAACAACTTATTTGAATGACATTTGACGGAATTCAAGCCGGCAACCATGCCCAGTTACGGTAACATAATATATTCACTTAATAGAGAGGCATACTAGGATTATTAGGTATTATTGTAATTTGAATGTTACTTGTTCCGAAGTAACTGTTTATCACGTGTCTCGTCTGTTATCGTGAAAGACCTATAACAAGAGTTGTAAGTAACCCATTACGCACGAAATGAAAAAGTTTACCGCGCAGCGGCGAGTGCGTAAATTTCACAGTGCGTAATGGGCTTACAACTCGTGTAACGTACTATACTTTTTCTATTTTGCGTTCGAAATGAACTCATTATGAAACCCAAAACAGTATCGAAATGAGCTTCATTTCGATACACTTTTTTTCATTTTTCAATGTTGGCGTTGTTCGAATACAGAAATAAATATCATTGCTGTCATTTGATTTTAAGAATTTATGTACATTTGACAGATATGATATATGTCCGTATTTTACACAAACAACGTATGTTGTATACAATTGACAACAACATATACATGTTTCTATGTCACTCATGTTTATATTTTTAAATGAAATATCAAGTAATGTTAACGAAAATTAATAAATAATATGTAATATAATATACTTTGCGGATAGCAAGATTTAAATTTGAAAATGTCAAGTATCAATGTGACCAACTGCATGCTTCATATAAAAATTAAACTCTGAACTTTCAAATTAAATAATTCCAATTTAAGCAATTTATTAATGTAAAAAACGCAAAATAGAAAAAATAGTATAAAAAACTCGTTTCATAAGGCCTTTTGCCGCACTCGCTCTTTAGAAAACTCGTCGCTATCGCGGCTCGTTTTCTAAACTGATCTCGTGCGGCAAAATGGTGCCTTATGAAACTTGTTTTTTAATATACTATTTTCTACGCCCACTCATTTTCTTCTATTAAATAAAAGACATCGCAATTATTTAAACTTTATTATAATAGTTGTTAATAACAATTGAACAATTATTGTAAATCGATTGTGCCTTATTACTTAATGGTGATGAACGGTTATTTATAATTGTAGTACTGCGCACGGTACATCAGAAGACGAAGATTGATAATTGGTAATCGCCTCCGATATTCGTAATGCGTTGTCTTTTTATTTTTAAGAGATTGATTCACATAGCCTTCCGCGACTATAGAAGATTGCCAGCCACCAAGTCGCTTTAATGATAGCATATCACCTCCTGCATCAATTAACATAGTGGCTGATGATCTCCTAAAACAATGGCCAGTATATTGCTTTGTGTTTATCCCCACAACCTGTTTCATGCATTTTCCATTTCTGTAATTAAGAAATAAAGGAAGTTCCATTTCAGCAGGACGCAAATTCATGTATTTTTGACATGTGATATAAAACGTTTCTGGTACTACAAATGAACGTCTCGTTTTAGTTTTAAAATCTGGAATGTCAATTATCAAGGATTTTCCCGTGTCCTGAATGTGTTCCATTTTGACATTTCTAAGTTCTTGTTTACGGCAAGCCCCACTTAATCCAATAATGAGGATAACCTGAAAACAAAAAACAAAAACTCATTTTTATGTGACGATAACTATACAACATTAATTTTAATTCTTTACCTTTGGCAACAGATGTTTATTTGTCTGGGGCATCTTTCAGAAACTTATTAATTTGTTCTGTAGAAAGAATTTTCGATTTTTTACTTCTAAATCCATCCGATTTCCGCTTCAGTAGGGCGATTAGTTTTGGATAATCTGCTATGTTAATGTTATTATGTATTAATGTTTAGTGTAGTTCTTAGCATCGAATAAATGGCCCATAGAGAAGATGGCTTCATAGTTTTTGATAATTCTTCAAAATACGCAAGTAAACCGTTCTCCGAAAAGGATTTAACGTTATACTTGTGTCGCCAATCCATTAATATTTTATAGGTAATTTCGTACCTTTCTTTGGATTTTAGCGGTAACAAATTATGTGTGGCAGCTTGAGCTTTTTCTAAAATCTCCGGTGGAGTGCTCATAATTTCATAACTTTCACTACTATCAGACATATTCGTAGATAAAGTTGAGAAAATGTTCGGATACAATAATATTTTGTTAAAGAAATTGACAATATAAATGACATGACATTTATTTCCATAGCATGTTACTTAAGAAAACGTGTCCTATTTTGAAAGAAATTGCATAATGTGCTGCCTACATTTAGGGGCATCACTCTTTTAATTCAAAATATATCTCGCTAATGCTAAAAGTTTTTATGTTTTTCAATTGACTAAATTTGTGTCAATAGACCAAATAAAGTTTTACGTAGATAAAAATTTGATTGCAATTTGATTAAACCAAGAAGTTTAAGTTTTCTTCTCAAAACGCACGTGTATGTTATGAGATCTCATTACGTGCATGTTATGGTTAAATGTCATTTACAAGGAATGTTGACAGTGCGATTTTTGACGTTTACAGACGTGGGCGTAGAAAATAGTTATTTACGAACCAAGTGCGTGAAATCATATTTCGCGAATGAGTGACCAGTCTTTATGGACACGAATTCGCGAAATGTTTCACGCACGAAGTTTGTACAATATTTTTTGTACGAGAACTATAATAATAATACATATTGTTAAATACGTTATCGTTTATGACACACTATTAATCTCTTGATATTAATTAAAAAAATTTGAGTTGGCAGTATTGATTATTTGAAGTGACATTTAATTTAAAATTATCAAATTCAAAAATTTCCATACAAAATAAAAACCTCACCAACAACATGAATTCTGATAATAAATGCAATGTACACCGCCTGAAATTCGCGAAGCTGCCAATATTGCAATGGATAATTTATTACCCATAAAATCAAAAAACATATACAAAAGCACTTCGTAACTTGGGCTAGATCTAAAAATATACAAAAATACTCCGAAAATTGTTTATTAGTTTATTTTCAAAATTTACAATCAAATAAATCATTATGGTCCACTTATTCTATGTTAAAATCATAATAATAATATATGATAATACGGATATATCTAAATATGCAAAACTCATAGCGTATTTAAAACAGATAACGAAGCAACATCAGCCTAAAAAATCAGCAGTATTAACCGAAGAACAAATTACTAAATTTATTGTTGAAGCACCAAATTCTTTGTTCCTACTAATGAAGGTAAAGTCATTTCCATACATTTAAATTCCATACAACACTATATCTATTTATAGGCTGTATTAATATTGGGTATTTCTGGAGCGTGTCGACGTGAAGAACTTTGCAAAATGTCATTGCGAGACATAGAATTTAAATCGAATTAATTATCGTAACAATTCCAGAAACTAAAACAGGTAACAGCCGTGCATTTGCAATCATTAGGCCTAAATGGATTGCATTAATTCGGCATTATGCAAATTTAAGACCGGACAGACAGCAGCGATTCTTTTTAACATATCGCAATTGCAAGTGTGTTTGTTCACCTGTTGGTCTTAATACAATTGGCAAAATTCCAATGCGAATAGCTGAGTACCTTCAGCTTGATAGCGCAAGTAACTTCACAGGTCACTGTTTTCGAAGGAGTTCAGCGACACTGTTGGCAAACCAAGGAGGTGACTTGCTTTCAATTAAAAGGCATGGTGATGGAAATCATCTACGGTTGCAGAAGGATATATTGAAAATTCTCTGCATAGTAGAATTCAATTAGCTAAAACAATGACCCCGTCAGAGATATCGACTCCGCCTGCAACTTGTTCGACATCTGAAATACAAGATATATGTAATAATACAATCAACGTTACTCTACCTTCGCAATCAAGATCAATTCAAACAAACCAGTTAATCCCTGGGGTATCTATCTCTGGTTGTCAAAATTGCCCAATCAAAATTTTTAATAATTGTTCCGTTTCAATTTCTGAAAAGAATGAATAATGGTAATTTATATAATATTTGTTGCTGTTCTGACATTGAATTACATACCTTCCAAATATAACAATTTCTATTTCATTTCTTTTTATTTTCATAGAAAAACAACGAACTGGGTAGCATATTATTAAGGTTAGGGATTTATGATTTTAAAATGTCACTAAATTAATCAAGTTCCAGGAAGTACCAACTTTACTTTTACGCACTCGTGTTTAAAGTAACTTTTTACGCACGCAAATCGAATCGTGAAACGACAGGTTTTGATAAGCGAGTACAAAATAGTTATTTATTGTACAAGTGTGTTATGTTACAAATAAGTCACGCGAGAAAATGTTTAGCTCACGAGTCCGCTAGGATGAGTGAGCTACTTTTCTCTAGTGACTTATTTGTAATTAACACACGTGTGCAATACAAAACTTTATCCAGCACCTCTTAAGATCCGTTCAAAATGGCTTTTAATGTTTTATAAATCTGAAGTTCCATGTCAAATTTAAATTATAAATTTGACGTTCCATGTCAAATTTTAATTATAAACGACTTATGCAAAAAGTTCATATACAGTAATGCAGTTACTATGGAGAATAAATAATGCAAATCAACAAGCAAACAAAATTAGTGATTGATTAATAATACTGCAGTTAAAAGTTGATGGTAATGGAAGAGTTGCAAGAGGCTGTTTTCATTCCGCTAGAAGTTAAGAAAGAAGCTCAAGCAGCATGTTATAAATTATTGCCAATAAAATCGAAGGATAATTAAGACAAAGAATTTCGTCATTTTGAAGAGTGGAGAAAACAGCAGAGTATCACTGGAATTAACGAAGAAGTTATGCTGGCGTATTTCCATATTTATAGAAGGAAAATAGCACCTTCTTCATTGTGGACGAAGTATTCCATGTTAAGAAGTACTTTGAAAGTGTATATGAATAGTGACATATCGAAATACGGAAAACTGATTTCCTATTTGAAGAGTGAGGCAAGAATCCACAAGTCCAAAAGGCGAAAATCTTGGAGAGGCTACATATAGAGAAGTTTCTGAATGAGGCTCCTAACAATAAATATTTGATGATGAAGGTATTATTTATTTTCTTATATTTAATTCAAAATATTTATTCATTATTCGTTCGTGTATTCTATGCAGGTTGCCTTAGTAATGGGTATATCAGGTGCGTGTCGCTGTGATGAAATAACTAAGCTGAAAGTTGACGATATAGAAGATAAAGGAGGATACTTGTATGTTTCGATACCTGACACAAAGACAAACGTATCTAGAAGTTTCACTGTTATGGCAGACGGATTTACAACAGATATTCTTGACCTCTACAGAAAATAAGGCTGTATGAGACCAAAAGGTATTCCACATGGCAGATTCTTCCTAAATTACAAGAAAGAAAAATGCACTATCCAGCCAGTTGGAATTAACACCATTTCTAAGATACCTCAGAAAGCTGCATCTTTCCTGAACCTACCAGAAGCTCAATTATATACAGGACAGTCTAAGACGTTCGTCAGCATCTCTTCTGGCAAACGCAGGAGCTAATATTACAACAGTTAAACGACATGGTGGGTGGAAATAGTCCACTGTGGCAGAAGGTTATATACAAGATTCAGTATCCAACAAGATTGATATAGCCAGAAAGATACAAGGTCCAGACAGTCTAACGTCCTCGACTTCTGGTCATCAAATTTCTATTCAGGATACTTCAAATACGTCTTCTAGTATAACTCTAAATTCGAATAACCTGAATGCAGAGTCAGATATAAAGAGGATTTCTTTCAACTTTAATATTAATGTAAATGTTAATTAGTTGCTATTGTTTACCCTTTAGAATTAATATAAATGTGTTAATACTATAGCAGTTTGAATGTCTCTATGCAATCTAAATTTCACTTTGTTTTATCTCACTAGTGAGATAAATTATGTTTTTAACTCACTAGTGAGTTATAAGCTACATAATTGATTTAAAATCGCCATAGTTATAGGTCTATTATTAGGAGGTGTTGGATAAAAAATATATTGCTAGTCACAAAATGACGTTAATAGTCAGTTATAAATAAAAGGCAAGTGGCTTATAATAATTTGCAAGTACTAGTTACTCAGTTCCTACTGGGATGAAGTTCTTTTTGAAACACGTTTTACAATATGAAAACGCAATAGATTCATAACATTTATATATTTATTAAATTCAAACATAATCTACTTAGAAATTTAATGCCGCCCGCGCCGTATGTATTTGCAACCGCAAAAAGATCTGGCGATTCCAGCTTCTTCGCACAAACGATCTGGTACGTTGTCCAACAAACTTAGACCTTTAGTTCTATTGTTCCGACTTTTCAATGGACTTGTGACGTGTTTTCGTGAGTCGTATTTAGTCAAAACTTCTAATGTTTTGTAGACATCGAAGGCGGACACCAATTTGCGAGAGTTTTCGTTTAATTTGTTGAATATGAAATGTTTGCGTCTTATAATCGATTTCGGGGATACGATGAACAATAACGGTTGCTTTTCTTCTTTCTTGAGCTGTTTAACGCTACGCAATTTATGGTTAATGTAACCGGATTCACTGAAAACGATTACGAAAGTGTTTTCGAGAAAGCCGCGAGCACTTAACAATCTAAAATATCCAGTTAGGTCTTCGGAAGCGATCTGAAGCATATTCAAGGCGTCGTACGGATTCTCGGTGTTAGTCAAGGAATTTATCCAAAGCAGCGCGAAGTGCGCTTGTCGATTATCGCGCATAGTTTTCGCGAAGTTCAGGTAGTAATCGAAAAGAACTTTGTAGGCTTTTCTACTAGAGGTGCACACGTGACACTCGCCATTGTTTAAATTGCCAGTTTGGCTTTCGTACAAATGCATGAAAGGTGAGAAATCGTAATCTACAGATATATTGCCAAAGATCCTGTTTTGTTTAAATATTCCATTTTCAACACAGTCCTCTGCCAATAACACTTTGTATCCTTCAGTAGTGAATTTGTCCAAAATTAACGCACAATTTTTTTCATTCTTTACGGGGCAATTACGGAGAAATTCTTGATAAGGAACGCCGGTTAAAAACGGAACGATGTTTTTACTTAGGGTATTATCAATAGCATTATATTTAGAGAATTCCGCTGCTTGTAGATGGTATCTTAAATAATTAGTCAATCTAGACAATTTTCGATATGCATTTACCATAGACACAGATCTTAAACCAATAAGCAAAACATTAAAACGATTAGGTTTTTTCTTCAGTTTTTTAACGTTTCTAGGTGAAAACGTAAAAAAGTCTTCATAAACTACGTTGTTCTTATAACCACAATTCACCTTTATATGCTCATCTTTAATATAGGCTTCGTTGTCGAAAGATTTCCACTTATCTGTCACGTGCAATTTCCAAGGTTTCTTTTTAACCTTCTTTAACGGTGAGTAACTGCATTTTAGCTGAGTCGTATCAAAATACTTGAAAACGATCCTCGATATTTTGTTGTCCGTTTGCCGTATCAGTGGTGGAATGCCGTTTCTGCATTCGGTAAACGGCAGAGTATAATTAAAATATTTCAAGACTTTTTCGTCAATGTCAATGGCGGGAACCAAACATATTTTGGCTTTTATGTTGGTATATCTTAGTTGCAAGATTTTTGAAATGAAATGAAAGATATTGTAGAAGAGGCAAATAATTACAACGATCAAAATAGATTTTATAGACGGGTGTCTCCAACGAGTTATCATAACTCGTCTAAACCTATGACATTACTCTAAGTGAAACAGTTAATCTGTCAGAAGTGACAGTAAATCTCCCAATTATACAAAACTTGCTAGTTCTTGCTATATTAATCAAGAAAAATATTAAAACTTTGATTCATAAAATCTTATCGATTTTTTTTTATTGTTTCAGCGTGTATATAAATGTCGCCCAACACTTTAGCAATACTCCATAGTCTATTTGCGCTTTAAAACAGTACGGGATTATATCTCTCTTTACAGGGTGAGTTTTTTTGAATGTTTAGCATTGGGATCTCAGAAACTACTGGAAATAGAAAAACGCTTAAATGGGGAAAGATGCGCAGTTTTACGAGTTTGCTTTAAAACTGCTTTTGTTTCTCCGATAACTTTCATGGCTTATTAGATATTCAAATAAATTTTACGATTTCCTTTAAACATGCTTAGCATCGTTAATAGTAATTTTAGAGAAAAAGTGTTCAGACAAAAGTTTTAGATAATTTTACGCCAAATAAAACTGTGTAGCTAATATTTTTTTTTCGTTCACCATTATCGAGTTATGCCACAAACTTTTGTTTTTTTAAATGGAAACCATAGTTGGTTTTGACATCATTAAAAAGCTTATTTTTTGCTGATTACAATGATATAAGGTTTGATATAGTTATTTTAAAAAATAAAGATGATATAGACATTTTTATGGTTTTTATGGAAAACAATTGAATTTCGAACTGATAAAATACAAACCAAACGAAAACTTATTTTGAAATCTTATGTAGTAATAAAATGAAAACTATAAGAACTTTTATTAAGGGCACACAACATTATTAAATGTTCAAAGATACCTCCATTATTATTAATACACAAATTGCATCTCTTCACAACAGAATTTGAAGCATTGCGGACTTTACGCCTATCGATGTTATTTAAAGCAACTAAGACAGCTTCTCTTAAATCGTCGATTGTTTCATATGTTCTTTTGTATACTGTGTCCTTTAGTACACCCCACAAGAAAAAATCCAAAACTGATAAATCAGGGGATCTAGCCGGCCATTCAATGGGTGCATTTCGTCCTATCCATTGATTAGGGAAGTTCAAATTTAAATAATTTCTAACATTCAGTTGATTGTGGAGGCGCTCCGTCATGTTGAAACCATTGCAGCATTGCTCGGGTTCTTAAATTTAAATTACCTAACATTTCCTCGAAATTTTGTTGTAAAAAATTAAGATAACGATTGCCAGTGAGTGATCCATCAAAAATAAAAGGAGGAAGAACAGTTGATCCTATAACACCACACCAAACATTAAACCCAAATTTAATTTGTGGTCTCCTATGTTCAACGTGAAGTGGATTTGTTTGAGACCATATGTGCTCATTGTGCCTATTAAACATTTCACAATTTGTGAAACGAGATTCATCAGTCCATAATATTTTCATTGAAAAGTGTGGATCGTTTTGACACTGATGTTTAAACCATCTACAAAAAGCTATTCGTCTGATGTTATCACCTTCATGTAAAGTTTGTGATAATGATAATTTGTAGGGACGAAATTTATGCTTCTTCAACACTCTGACAATAGTGCGTTGAGAGGAGCCCATTTCTGTTGAAATTTGTCGGGTCGATGTAGATGGATTCTGAGCGACACTTGCTAATATGTTTATTTCTCTATCTTCATCCATCCCTTTTCTTGATTTTGGTTTAACGAACGAACCATAATCTGCTAAATTATCCCATAATCTCTTGAAAGTAGGTAGCGACGGCTGACGTCGATCAAAATAATTTTCAAAATAAACTTCAGCAGCTCTAGTAGAATTTTTCTGGCACTGAATGTAACATTCAACCATATCACGCTTTTCTACGTTAGAAAATTCCATAGCCCATGCAAACTTATGATTAACGGCCGTTTCCACCACTTATAGTTAAGTTACAATTAAATTAATTAATAGTTGATTGTCAATGTTTGACAATTCACTTGACTTAAAAGTAAAAATTAACAGCTCTCACTTCTGTGACTCACCGTGAAAGCAATGTTAGTATATTTATCTCGACTGCTCCAACGAACACTATTGTAACTCAGATTTTTCATTTTTTGAATTACAAAACACCAAACATTTTTTTTTTTAAGTTTTTATCTTATAAAGTGAACAATCATAGAAATGTCTATATCCTCTTTATTTTTTAAAATAACCATATCAAACCTTATATCATTGTGATCAGCAAAAAATAAGCTTTTTAATGATGTGAAAACCAACTATGGTTTCCATTTAAAAAAACACACGTTTGTGTCATAGCTCGATAATGGTGAACGAAAAAAAATATTGGCTACATAGTTTTATTTGGCATAAAATTATCTAAAACTTTTGTCTGAACACTTTTTCTCTAAAATTACTATTAACGATGCTAAGCATGTTTAAAGAAAATCGTAAAATTTAGTTTTCTTTGAATATCTAATAAGCCATGAAAGTTATCGGAGAAACAAAAAGTAGTTTTAAATCAAACTCGTAAAACTGCGCATCTTTCCCCATTTGGGCGTTTTTCTATCTCCAGTAGTTTCTGAGATCCCAATGCTAAACATTCAAAAAAACTCAGCCTGTATATCTCTTTCTAATTATAGAAGTAACGTACCGCGATATCATTAAAGCTTCTAGGATGAAGATGGCAATGGAATAGAAAATATATATCTGAACTTAAGCCAGATACGACTAGAGACCGGACGCATCGGGCCGAAATAACGATGGACGATTTAAATAATCTATAACATCACTAAGTAGAACACGCAGTTATTGAATAGCACTATTCATTCGGTCAACACGACATCTGTTTTTTGTCGTTCAATTGTGACGCAACTGCTTCGATATAACATTTAAATTCCTTTCTTCATGGGGTGGAGAGGGTGAGGAGTTTTTAAAAATTATTTTATTTATTAGTTTACATTTCGTAAGATAAACAAGGTACCGTAAGTTAGCTTCTTTTTTTCATTGTTTTAACTGTTAATTACACAGGTACTTCGTAATTTTTGTAATAGATCCTGTTTAATATCGTTTCATCGAATTTACTTCTCTCAATTATTTCGACGTAAATGCCCGATAAATGTCGTTAAGTTTCAATAATTTACACATACATTTTTAATTTTCATTTGTTTAGATTTAGAACATTGTTCAGTTACTTTTTCAAATATGATATGGAATAATTTCGAGAATGGTGTCGTGAAACAATGGCGTGTTGGATTAAAGGTCATACTGATTGTATGTCAATTGCCAGTGATTCCGAAATGTATTGCAAAGTCTGTAAAATATCGTTAAAAAAAAATTCCAAGAAGTCGCGCGTAAAACGTCACTTAGCATCGCAAATACATACAGGCTTCGTTAAAAGTATGAAGACGGCGATTTATTGTCGTTAATATTCATTTTAGGGAATTATGTTCAATATAAAAGTTTGTTAAGATATTTTGATCTATATTTGAGTTTATTTGTTTTTTTTTCTTCATTTGTTTTTATAGATACGCCTGTTCGCGCATTTTCTTTTTAAATGGGAACTGGTAAATTTTGCTCTTCCATTCGATAGAGGTTTTTTCTCTTTACAATAATATTTTTGTATTTTCTAAATTCATTTTGATAACTTTTTTGACAATGACCAATCGATTTACAAAACCCCGAACAGAGTTCTGTAAAAATCTCGGGGAATTTCTTGTATCGTTCTGGTAATTCGGATCTGTAAATCTTCGACGTTATCGGGCTTATCTTTGTAAACTTTTTTTACGTATCCCCAAAGAAAAAAAATCTAAAGGACTTAAATCTGGCGGACGGGCTGGCCATTCAATGGTTCCTCGTCTTCCAATCCATCTGTGGGGAAAAACGTTGTCCAGATATTGACGAACATTTACACCATAATGTGGTGGGGCGCCATCTTGCTGGAATCAGATACTGTCATTGGGCAGGTGTTCATTGTTTTCATGAGGATAGAGCGTAGCACTAGCAGGTATTATTTCATTTTGCAATAACTGCAAATACAGAGCCGAAGTTAAATTGCCATTGATGAAAAAGGGACCGATAATATGACCGCCTAGAATGCCAAACCAAACATTAACCTTTTGGGGGTACTGCGTATGGTGCTCCAAAAACCAAGAGGGATTTTCCGATGACCAGTATCTGCAGTTGTGTCTGTTTACTTCACCGATAAGGCAAAAAGTAGCTTCGTCAGAGAAAAGAATATTGTTGACAAAATTTTCATTATTATTGCAAATATTTAACATTTCTTCAGAAAATTGTAATCTCCTATCAAAATCATCTTCCGTTAACTCGTGTACAAGGTGTATCTTATAAGGTTTATACTTTTCACTTTTTAAAATTGACACGATCGATGACTGTGAAATATTGAAATTGGCCGCTATTTGATTGGTTGATAAATGGGGATATTCAGATACAGCCAATAAAATATCCAGTTTGTTATCATCGCTTTTTGCTGTTCTAGGTATACCACTCCTTGGAAAATCTTTAACGCTACCCGTTTGTTCAAAGCGTCTTAAAGTTTTACCAACAACGGATTTAGAAATTGGATTTCCATTTGGATGCGTATCATTAAATAAATTACTAACTTTTGCGTCTATCTCCATAACCCATCATAAGTATTTCAATTCGTTCATGTTCACTTAAACTCGCCATTGTTAATATTAACAGCAACAAATTGCACAAATGAATTATTTCTGTCAAAGATTTGACGTACACAATAACCACTGATAAAATTATGTCGCTCAAGTTTGTTTATCGCTATGCTTCTGTCTATCTACTATGTACCGAACATATGTTAAACACATGAACCGGCTTTTTCTTATAAAAAAGTTATTAAAATGAATTTTAAAAAAAGAAAAAAAAATTGTAAAAAGAAAAAAATCTCTATCGAATGGTAGAGTAAAATTTACTAGTTCCCATTTAAAAAAAAATGCGCGGACAGGAGTAACTAAAAAACAATTGAAGAAAAAAAAAATTAAATAATCTCAAATGTAGATCAAAATATCCTAACAAACTTTTATATTGAACATAAATCCCTAAAATGAATATTAACGACAATAAATCGCCGTCTCCATTCTTTTAACTAACCCTGTATACAAAAATTAAACACGTTGGAATCTGAGAATTTTAACGAAGACTGCGAAACTTTAATGGCGGTAAATATTCCATTAAATAAACTTAACAATCCCACCTTCAAAACATTTCTCCAAAAATATACTGATCGAAATGTTCCTGATGAATCAGCCTTACGCAAATATTATCTTTCTAAGTTCTACATGAAAGCAGTAGAACGCATTAGAAGCCATCTTTCAAATTAGTACCTATGGATAAGTGCCGACGAAACTGTCGATATATTAGGACGCTGTCTGGTAAATGTTGTAGCCGGTGTACTACATCCAAATATTCCATATAACGCGCATGTAACAGCAACAAAAGTTATAAATACAGTTGATTCGTAAACAGTAGCTAAAACCATTTACGAGAATATGCACCAAATACTTAATTCGGCCGACAGGTACAAAGACAAAATACTTTTATTTTGTCAGCGACAGTGCTGCTACTGCAATGTTAAAAACAGGCAGGCTATTAAAGGAAACATATCCTAATTTGCTGCATATTACTTATGTAGCACATGCTCTCCACAAAATCTAATGAATATTGTGATGTGGACCCGGCCCTGAGGGCCACGTCGATGCGTCTTTACGCAAATATCGTGGTAGCGTTAAATAATGCACAAGTAAAGTAGGTTTAACACAGTTTAATTAACCAACACTTATAACGATTCAACAAAGATGATATTTACATAGTTAACAAATGTAGACGGTAGTCGAAAGGAGACTCTAACTCACTCTCACTATTGTAGTACCGTCTGTGTATTGTGACTGCTAAGACTGCCTCTCATTCAGATGGGACGCCTTATATATCGTTAGAGTGATCTCATTTCGACTACATGTCCTTACTCTAGATAAACATGAGTGTTGAAAGTGTGTAACGTAACTTGAGAATGCTTGTGTATGTAAGTTATGTCGGGCGAGGCCATGTTTGGATATAATATGAATTAAACACGGGGCCGCGCCTTGACTCAGATAAAAGGTACACTGCATTACTTAATTGGGTTATTACAATATATCAGAGACACCTTTCCAGAAGTTTATAGACTTGTATCAGCTTTTAAAAAAGTTTTCAGCAAATCACCATTCAGAGTAGCTCTTCACAGGGAAAAACTTCCATCTTTGTCACTGCCTCCCTCTCCAGTAATAACTAGATGGGGAACTTGGTTGGAAGTATTTCTGAGTGCAAGGGACTATGGCAAATTCTAAATTTAAAAAGCAGTTGTACTTTATTCAGGGACACTTTGGAAATTTGCCAAAACTAATCGCTTATTTTGAAAATTAAAATCTCAAATTAAATGATGGATTAACCACATTAGATGTGGCTATTAATAATTTGAAGGATATTCCAAGTGACTTCGGATGTGGCCTTCGACAAAAGTTAAACGCAGTTTTTAATAGAAATCCAGATTTAATAAAATTTCGGCAATTGTGTATGGGGACAATGCCTCAAACTAACTGCTAAATACGCTGAAATAAAAGAATATTTCCCGTATGCACCTATAACCACTTGCGATATAGAAAGGACGTTTTCTATCTACAAGGATGTATTTCATTCAAAGAGAACAAATTTTACAAAAGAGAACCTTGAGAAACTATTGCTAGTTAATATTAATTACTCCCTTTCTCAACTTGAACTACAAAATGAACAAATAAAAATGTAATTCGTATTTTATAGATCACCACCCATTTGTTTTCCAATTATATACATAAAATTAGATACTCTTTAAAAATACAAATGTTCAATATTCAACGCCCTTGGGTGACGAATCATCGGCCTCTCGTGTCCGGTCTCTATTTATTACTGTCCTACACAGTTCAAATATTTAAGAAAACGAAAACATGTAAACTTAATACTTAATAAGATGCAAATGCTATTGTATTCGTTAATTCAATTCTTTTCATTAATTAAAAAAAAAAACACCAAATAATGCATACTTTAATCTATATAGTTTTGCGTTAAGTGCATCGTTACAATGTTCTTAAAAATGTAATAATTGTATTTAGAAAAGTTCGATGTCAATAAACCTATTTGAAAGGAGCAATTGGATAACATATGCCGATAAGGTTGTCTATCATATACATATTAAAGTTACTTAATACAATCAGAATCAATTATAGACACTAAATTTACCATTTACTACGAGTGTGTACATCATTGATATAATCATAACAATGAAGGGAGTCATATTACTTAATGGATTAACTGACCTCTGACACATTCTATTGTTCCATTAGTTCCATTAGTAATGTAGGTCTTTATACTTTGTAATATCAACCTGCATGATTGCGAATGCAACCTGTTAAATGCTATTAAAATGTATTTGATTACTATGGCTTTTAATTTGCTGTATTCCCCTGACTAATGCAGCAAATACTTTTTGAAAAATACTTCTGTAAATTTGTAACTTGATCGACCGTTCACGGGGCGTAACTTCCGTAAAAGCTTTCTTTATTTCGTTTAGTGGCAGATATATTGAAATTTACGTGTGTTTTCTGAGTAATTTATTTATTTCGCAGAAACACTTAGATAAACCTAATTTATTATGGTAAATCTCACAAATATTATCATTTAATGTTAAACGAAAATTATTTACTCTTGATAAACTATAATTTATATGTTGATAATGTTTATTTTTGTGTTAAGACTGGTATCTCTCAATAGTAAAATGAGACTGTGTGTCTCTTGATGCTAGGATATGACTCTTGTGTGTTCTTGTTAGTCAAAAGACTGGTGTCTTGGTGTTAAAAACACAATTAGGTAGAATTTACAATTACCCTAACAAACTATTATATACAGGGTTGGGCAAAAGTAACGCATCAGTCGAATAATTGCGTAAATATAAACTTTAGAACAAAATGTTGTTAACAAAAGTTTTTTGACAAGTTATTTTGTATTGGCTCAATCATTTGTTTTTTTTTCATGATGATTACATATGACAGTCAAAAAAAATTTTTTTTTCTTAAATGGAAATAATATTATTTTTTAAACAATTCGGAATCTTTATTAAGTTCTGAATATGAATGCATACTATTTTCATGGGATTAGATAATAAAAATATTGAGAAAAAAATAAAATTTAATAAAAGTAAACAAGCTACAAAATTAAATTAAATGCTCAAAGTGACGTCCTTCTACGACCTGATCGTGTCCTAAACGTTCCCAAAAATGACGAATTGTATTTTGTAAACTATTAGGTGGTATGGCTTGTATCTCACGAGTAATTTTTGCTCTCAAATCCTCTAGGTTTCTAGGTTTCTCCTTGTATACTTGCGACTTCAAGTGTCCCCAAAGAGAGAAATTCAATGGATTTAAATCGGGAGACCTAGCGCGCCAATCAATAAAACCCCGACGTCAAATCCAACGACCGGGAAAAATTGTGTCTAAATACTGTCGAACATTAATAGCATAATGTGGTGGTGCTCCATCTTGTTGAAACCATAGATTACGGTTTGGCATGCTTGGTTGATTGTCGTTAGGAAATAAAATCAACAGATCTGGTACAATATGGTTACGCAATAAATTTAAGTAACCATCACCATTTAGGTTGTGTTCCAAGAAGTACGGACCTATGATTCGTTGCCCAACAATGCCAGCCCACACATTAAGTTTGTGGCGATGCTGTGTATGATTTTCTCGCATCCAATGTGGATTCTCAGTCACCCAATAACGGCAGTTATGCCTATTTACAAATCCATTTAGACAAAGTGTAGCTTCATCAGAAAATACGATATTGTTTAAAAAATTTGCATCGATATTGAACAATTCCATTATTGTTTCACAAAACTGTCAGCTTCGTTAGGTTCGTGCAGTAAGTGTATCTTATAGTGTTTGTATTTGTTCGCTTTTAATATTCGTCTAATAGATCTGCTACTCATATCATTTTCTAATCCTAGTTGAGTGGTTGACGTAGTGGGATTTTTCGTTACAGCAAGTAAAACATGAAGAGATCGGTCTTCATTAGTGATTTCTTTTGATCGGCCAGCTTCAGGTATATCTCTAACATCGCCCGTTTCTCTAAATTTAGTAACCAATCTCGAAACTGTTGATTGAGCTATAGGATCTCGATCCAAATAAACATTATTGAATAAAGTGCAAACTTCGTGATGTGAACGTTGCCTGTCACCATATCCGACCATCATAAGAATTTCTATTCTTTCTTTAGTAGTTAATTTGACCATTTTCACACAAAACACGTATTAAAAAAAGCAAGTCTTACGATGTAAACTATTTTATTGTGAAACGTCAATAATTCAATGACAGTCAAAAAATCTACAATTTCCAAAGCAATCTACAAAACACTGCACTAGTCCAAATGTACGTTTATTAAATTTAATTTTTTTCCCAATATTTTTATTATCTAACCCCTTGAAAAAAGTACATATTCATATTCAGAAATTAATAAAGATTCCGAATTTTCTAAGAGAAAATATTATTTCCATTTAAAAAAAAAAAATTTTGCTGTCATATGTAATCATCATGAAAAAAAATGCAAATGATTGAAGCCAATACAAAATAACTTGTCAAAAAACTTTTGTTGACAACATTTTGTTCTAAAGTTTATATTTACGGAATTATTAGACTGATGCGTTACTTCTGCCCAACCCCGTATATATAATTGCCAAAACACTCCATATCGGGGCTTCTAAATCCTCGTTTTCGGGGTAAATCAGTCCCCATATTAGCTCCTCATATCTTCCTTCCAGAGTTTCCTATTCTTTGTCTTTTCCTGCCAGTTGTTAGCGCCTGCTCCTCGTAAATCTTCTACTACCTCCTCTAGCCATTTGGATCCCGTTCTACCTCTTCTCTTTTCTCATCCCGGCTTCCAGTTCAATAGCAACTTGATTGTGTATTCTTCTTCTGCCCTCCATACATGCTCCAACCATTTTATTCTTTGCTGTTTTATTTTTTTCTACAATATCTTCTCCTTTGATTTCTTGTTGCAGTTCGTCATTTATTCTTATTCCAAACTCATTGCCCGTCAGCATAATTGGCCAAATAATGGTTCTTAATATTTTCCGTTCGAGTATTCTTAGATTTTCGTCATCATTCTTAGTCATTGTCATCGTTTCCGCTAAATACATTAGTACTGGTCTTATTATCGTGTTATATATTTTTATTTTATACGTTTTAGAAAGATTTATGTTCTTTAACAACTTCTTATTAGCATGAAAGGCTCTATTTGTTGCCATAATTTTTTCTTTTAATTCAGCACCTCTATTTCAATCGTTTGATATCATAATTCCCAGATATTTGAATTTTTCGACCTCTTTTATTTTAATACTTTTGTTTTCTTTGTTCTTTTTTCCAACTCTCATCAACTTCGTTTTTGTTTCATTAATTTTCAGATCTAATTTCTCCCCTTCTTTAATTATTTCTTCAACAAACTATTACATACTCAATAAATGCGGGCCGTATCAGTTGTACGGCCAGATGAAGACCTAACAACGGAGAATTTTCCAAAGTAAGCTATTCTTGGTAAATCATACCTACTGGCAATAATACCCTTCAAGTGTTTAACAATTTAATTTTATTATTATAAAGTATTATTATTAATTAAGTATTAGTTGTAAATCTAAGCATACAGTTCAGATTAAATTCCATTGTTTAGTAATGGAATTTATTGACACCTAATTAGAAAACGTGAATTTTATGAATAGATTTGGCGGATTAAACACTGTTTATTAAGTTCGTTCATTAATAAAGCTATAGTAATACAAGTTTATTACTTTATGCAAAAATTAATAAACTTGCAAATGTAGAACCTGCCGCTTCTTAGAATATATAGGATATTTTATAATTTAATTATTCCGTTTATACAGTGGTTTCAACTTGAAAATGAGCATCGAACATTGATATAATTGAAATGTATTTTAATTCTATATCCAAGATTTACGTATATTTAACATATACAGGGTGTAAGCGAAATAGGTCGACATACTTTAATCTGTAATAGCTGTAGTAATATTAAGCATAATATGCTAATGCACGAAAACTCTATCTCGAACTAGATCAAAGAAAAATATTTAGTAGATGCGCGTGGCTCGACCCGACTCTGGTAAATTTAGTATTTCTTTATAACTGCAGCGAAGCGTAATGGTGGTAGTTATAAATGCGATGTTGCATACTGTAAGTCAGAAGTCAGTCTGTTATCGAAACAACTTTCGTGAAGTATGGCTTATTCAAATCTCAAATTAATAAAAATGTACTTACTGTATGGAAATGTTAGAGCTGCCAGACGTATTTATGAAGGCCGGTTTCCGAATTGAGGATCGAGAATCAAATGATTTAATTTTACATTACATCCAAGTTATAAGGGCACTGATATTGCCAACGAAGACGATCTTCGGCAACGTATTTTTCAAGTTGCAGCGAATATCTGCGTTTAGAAAAAAATGTGAACATTGAATTAAAAATTACAAATGCAATTTATTGTTTCTCGACGTGAATTTAATATTAAGACAACTAAATTACAAATACTATAGCACCACAACACTGTTTAAAGCGTATAAAATTTTTAATGAAACTCTATATTGTACATTTTTCTGGATATTAAAAAGGTCAGGCCATTGACCTACTTGTAAATAAGAACAGATTAGCTGATGCATAGAAAAATTTATCCGTATCTATCTAGGAAATGAATGAATACACATTTATAAAACTTTTCACATAAAGACCCATTACATTACTGAAATGAGAAGAGGATTTTTTGGTGAACTTGAACAAATAAATGCCTATTTGTTTGTTGAATGGACAACATATAAACATATAATTTCTATTTATTAAGATTCAGTGTGAGTACAGAACCGTATTTAAAAAGTTTGTGTTTCCAAATTTCGGCAAAATTTAAAGTTTCGATAGAATGTTTTTTTGTAGAATTGAATTGCTGTCTTACGTATCTATTATATACAATCTACATTTTCGATTTTACATAATGTTTGAAGCCAATAAAATTGTAATCTTTTAATTTCATTTAATTCATTTCATTCTTGAATTGAAACAAAATTGATATTTATTTATTTCTAATGATATGTTATTGTTGCAGGTGTGCGCCGCAATCGACTTGTAAGTATTATTTGGCACTAATACTATCTAAAAAAAATTAAAAATAGATTGCATAGTAGTACAAAACTAGAACCTCCGCATAAAATAATATTGTTTGATGACCGGGAATACACAAGTGCATAACACAAGGTATTAAGATGTTCGCGATCTGGCTTGAATTCCTTTATCACATAGAAAATTGTATTAATGGCTGAAGTCGCTTATGTAACATGAAAGTACACTGAAAATTAGTCAAAGTGTTTTAATTGACCTTCGAGAATTAAAGGATTCAGATAGTGGTATGTAATGTTTATAAAAATACACATTTATTTTATCCGAATTGGTTGAGGCTGTCTTGAAATCTGAAACAGAAAGAAGCAGGTAGAATCTCTATCCACAATATAAATCAATAAACTATAAATATTTGACGCCCAACGGTTTAATTATGAAACAGACATGTAAATAATTTACATATCTGTAACTCTATACTTGGACAATACCTCGTATTTTCAGCATTTACTTCTGCTTAAGACATATGTTTCTGCCATCTATAGGCGTCGTCAGTTAAGCTAATGTAGCAATGTATACAAATGATACAAATCTTTATAAATAGATCTGTATCTGTATATGACATTTAGCCTTTTATATGAGTCCTTTTAATTTTGTTTGGTGGTCGAAGTTGCCTCCATTTCCACTCCAATTTCATTACCCGGGGTTGTGAATGTTTTGTGTTATTGTGTGTAGGTGTGTGTTACTTTTGTCTTGCCTATAAGGAATGCTGTGTGTTTTGCTACATTTTTGTGTGTTTGTGTTGACCTTTGTTTATCTGTTAATTTTTGATTTTTTTCGCGGCTAATTGGATATCGTTATCCTCTGCGCGTCTTTTAATTTGTTTGAGTCCGTCTTTTTTAATTAGTCTCCGTTTTGGGTTTATTATTTTCCTTATTGTGGGGTTTTCGTGTGACTTTATTGTTTCTATTGTTTTTAGTGTTCGTTTGCATATTATTGTTTCCAGTGTTTCTAGTTTCATCTCTTTATGTATTTGCGCGTTTGTCATATATCGCGGTGCATTTATCGCGAGTCTAATAACCTTGTTTATTTTCCCTTGTACCGATTGTCTTTGCCTTTCGCTGGCTTGATGCCATATTTCTCCGGCGTATGTCGCGCCCGCGAGTATTATCGTTTTTATTATTAATATTTTATTTTCCAGTGTTTGTTTGCTTTTGCCGTTTAGTATCGGGTACAGTGTTTCTTTAATATGTGCCGTGTATGTAAGTTGTGAGTCCATTGTGACCAGGACATTTAGCCGAAACCGCCTATTAGATAAAGCAAATCTCATCCTATCAGGTGGCAATTATTTAATAAGTGACATCTGACGGACGAAAGAGACTTTACCGAAAAAAGGGATCTTTCATTTGACCAGCTAAGCTGGTATGAAACGAAACAATACGGGTAGTCCTTCAAAAAACGAGCCAGATGGCGGTAAATATACAAAAAAGGTTTTAAATATATCTATACGTTAATATGCACGTATAAGGCTTTTGTTTAATTATGAAACAGACATGTAAATAATTTACATATCTGTAACTGTATACTTGGACAATACCTCGTATTTTCTAATATAATACTAATACTAATAATAAAATATGAGGTATTGTCCAAGTATACAGTTACAGATATGTCAATTATTTACATAATTAAACAAAAGCCTTATACGTGCATATTAACGTATAGATATATTTAAAACCTTTTTTGTATGCCCAACGGTTCTATAATTTTTATCCTTGTTTCAAGTAGTACCTATATAAAGGTGTTTTAATGCTAGGAATTTAACGTTATCCCATTGGTGATTTGGAGAAGAGCATATCTTAAAATGTTGTACCGTAGCCAAAGACGCTACGTTTGACACTATTCTTATTCTTCAGATTGTTCTACTGGAGATAGCAACATAGTTGCCGAAATACGTATTTAGATGTAAATATTACTTTATACATTTTACGACGGTAATTATTCAAATTTTCAATTTAAGAAATTCGTTCTTAAGCAGGATTCGAATCCACGTCCATGGTTTGCCGGAGCATTGCCTTGCCACTAAGCTATTAAGGACTGTGGTTCCGAATACATCGGGAAGCCTTAAGTTACGTTAAGGAAAGAGATGTTAATATTTTTATCTGTAGTTGGCACTTGTTATAAATTAATTGCATTTTTCCGAAGTAATATGAATGTAAATTTTGCTTTCTACATTTTACGATGCTAATTCGAATTTTTAATTGATAAAATTCGCCCTTAAGCAGAATTTGAACCCACGTCCATGGAACCATGGACGTACGTATTTATAATTTATTGATTTGTGCTAAGGTATTTTTCGTGTTTCGGCTATTGTCCAGATCCCTCGAAACGAAAATATTTTGCAGGAAACTTGTGAAATCATTAAGGGACTTCAAAAAGAACAGCATTGTTTTATAAACTTATAACGGAGAAAAAAAATATTGACAAAAAAAAGACATTAAAATGAAGATTGATTCAGTAAAAATACGTGAAAGCGATGTTTAAATTACACATTAGCACATATAAATAAAACGATTATTCGAAATTTGGCTTGTTTTGTTTGTGTTGAAAATCTACTAAATATAAGGTTAATTTTATAATTTTTATTTTTTTGTGTAGTCTAAGAGTACGTTTCCTGCTATAAGTTTATACGGCTAAGTAGTTTCTTTTGAGGTTCTTTAATGGCTCCATAGGTTTTTTTTCAAAATACTTGGGTTTCGAGGGATCTGAACATAACCCTTGTTTCTTTCTGTTTCACATTTACTTTACATTAACAGGTTTAGAGTAAACCAATACTAAATGTAATTTAAACCTTGTAACATGCCCTGATTTGCTCAGGGCTTCCAGGTGTCACCATCACATAAATATCACCTGCAGATAGTAGGAACGCTTTCATAAACTAAAGAGAGAGATTAATGACACAGGCCTGCATTTTTCAACACTTTGAAAGTTGATTTAAAAATTTTAACTGTTTTCTAGTAATAGGGTAGCGCTGATTTCAAATCTGCTTTTATTTTTTTTGTATCACGTAAGGTTATTTTTCAAACCAGTAAAATCAAAAATATAGAAAAAACACTATTTATTTCATTCATAAGCTAGTTTTACATTATATTTAAAAAAATACAAAAATATACACACAAAACTATTAGAAATAGTTATTTATTCTTTATGCTTCTTAAAAAAACGTTTTCGTTTTTCAGAAAAGCTTCGTTTGGTTGTTTTTCTGTCATATTCAGCTAAAGGAATATCTGAAGGTAGTTTCTGGAGCAAGCAAATTTTTTTGTTTCAACCTAGACCCCAGTACTTCAGAAAGATCTTTTGAAAGTCCCAAATCTCTTACTAAATCATTCAGTACGGCTTGTGAAAATAGCTGAGGTTGGTTTTGACCTGAGGTTGATGGTTCAAAATCACTATCCATCTGTACGGAGCCGGAAGTTGAAGAGGTTTCAATATCTTCTTGTAGTACTTTGGGTGGTATAGGTATAGGTACATGATCATTGTGAGGAACTGGTCTGATAGCTGATTTAATATTGTTTGGGTACAAAATATGTTTCAAAGTTTTTCTATTATGCCCCTTAATATCACAAAGCCAAAGTAGCAATCTTCATGATGATTTTGCGGTTCTCCCCAAACCATTGGTATTCCAAAAGGAAGGCTTTTTCTATTCCCTTTGGTCCAATGTCTTAAACCTTCTTCACATACCTTACAAACAACGTGCTGTGCCCAATCTTTATCTTGATCTCCTAATTTTATTTTGAAATAAGCATACTATGCATTTTTCACAAATTCACCAATTGGTCTCTTAAACTTTTTCAAGACGAAATATCCACAAATATAACAGAAATCATCTGGTTTGTTTTTGCAACATCGGCTAGACATATTTTTAAGCAATGTTTATTTACCAAATACCACGCACAACACTAAAGACAAATTAATTTTACTTGTTTACTGATCGACACTCAGAGCTATAATGAAGTAAATGACATTAAAATATACATTTTGTTTGGAGTGATAAACTTGAAACTTGAAATCCTTCTTCGCAGTACTAATAAAGTGAAAGCATAATAAATAGGATTTAGCAGGCAAAAATTCCCGGAAATCTTGTCCAAAATTAATACATATAATAAAAGATTTACATCAGGTAATGAGAGCCTATTTAACAAATTTCTTTAAAACCACAACAGAAAATCATTTTTGGGTTAATACCTAGAATTTGAAGTAGTACATTCATTTCAAAATGTATTAAAACGCCTATTATAAGATATTTATTATATTTTTTTCTTTTTCTTTTGTGCAAAAAAAAATCTGTGGGTGGTAGAGACCAACTGTATTTTAATTAGTTATTGCTATATAAAAAGTGAGCTTAAGAAACAAAAATAACGTCATCACAAATTTTATGCAGGCCTGTGTAATTAGAAGAAATAACAGAGGTTCTAGTACAGATCCTCGTCGTCTCAATCGTCATCTGTTCTTACATTTTTAATCTTTATGATATCATTTTCTTTTTTGTTACACATAGTACCAGTGGGATCTCTACTGTTTCCAAATATATTTATTTTGTTTATTCTAAATAGTAGTTAAGTAAAAGGTTACCTAACCAGCAAATTAATACTGACATTGTTTTATAACTTACTTATAAGCTTAATACTTTTTTTTCTGCGACCGCTAGTGTAAATAGCGAAAATCGCATCAACAACCCTTCTAGTAAATACTTCATTACGCACGTATGCTGTAAATTTACTTGTACGCCCACAGACACATTTAACTGTCAATTGATATTTAAATGTCAATTTATATTAGACATTTGAAATTTGTATCTTCACAACCTTGTCTTCATCAAAAGGCAATGTATTGTTGAAATTTTGTCAGGATCACGGCGCTCATAGAAAAACAATGGTACCTATTGCTATGAATAGTGGTTTGTAGATTTAACACGCCACCATCCACAACTAGTTTTCCCAACTAGGTTTATCAGCCGGTGGATTTTCAAATATGAGACTTCTAAGTTCTCGGGTTCCAATAAGGAAAGTCGTGTCTGTGATTTATATTAGGCGCCAGTGAAATGTTCACAAAAATTTATTTACTTATATTATATAAGTTACTTATTAGCAGTAATGGCCAGAACACAAAAATCAAACACAGGATCAAATTTAAACTGAATATTTAAACAAAAAATAAAAAAATAAAAAAAAATCTATCTTTACTAAGTTTAAAGATACTGTATTATACAACAATACATGAGGTAAAAAGATTAATTGTAAAATTGACAGCTAAATGAATTGAAAAACTTCCTCTTAATGACTCCGATCAAACTTATCTAAAAATAATAAAGTTCAATATTTAATTTCTCCCCAGAGAACCACACTGTATAATCAAATTCTGAAACACGTTCAAAATTTCCACATGCGCAACTAACATGTACAAAAAAAAACCTGAATCCTCTCGAACAAATTATAATTACTATAATTTTAACATAGAAATTTAATAGTAAGCTTTATTATTTATATTTATAATAATAAATCTCTTAATTAACAAGTTTGGATACAATAGAAATATTCTTTTAATTTTAATTTATGTTTCATGTTATCTATTGATAAAAACACACAATGTTGTATTAGATTTACACTTTATTTAATAATAATAATGACTATATAACAGCTGTTTCACCGTACAACGGTTTCTTCGGATATAACAAGTGGTTATATCCGAAGAAACCGTTGTACGGTGAAACAGCTGTTATATAGTCATTATTATTATTAAATAAAGTGTAAATCTAATACAACATTATGTGTTTTTATTATTTGATATGGATTTACATCAAGTAAAGGCAGAATCGATTCAATTTTATGTTATCATAAAAAATCTACTTACAAAAATTACTGGAGACGAACAAAGAAGGTGCTTATTCTATATAAATCATCAAAAAGCATACGAGAATTTAACTCAACAACTCTCTAATACATCAATCAAACACTTTATCAAACAAATAACCGAATTATTTCAATATAATTAAATTATATCACACCAAGCTACCTTCTAGTTCAAGCTATAAAATTGGTCTCCTTTAATTTATCTAGGCCTCTCTATCAGATCGACCTCGAATATCCAGTTTTTTTCTCACACTTTAAATTTAAAAACATTTTTAATATACACTTCTATCCAAAAATAATTGTACATTTATGTTAAATATTTTAAATTATTTTTAATTAAAAATCCATAGCAATATGTAGTTGTAAAGCAGATACGCCCTCTGATACCACATCGAGCTAATTTTCTAATAAAATTTTATGATTTACTAATACAAATACTTTACTCAAGTCTATAAATACTCTCACACATGTCCGTCCTGTCTCTAAGTTGTTGTACACATTATCCAAGAATGCTGGTTACTGAGGATTTGAAATCCGGAATTACACTATTACCGTAAATATATAGTACCGAAATTGCAACTCTGTTCACCGTTGTTATGAAATTGACAATGTTGCCAAACTTATTTTAAGTAAACATTAAGCTGCTATCTGCTAGGGTAGAAAACAGTGTCTTTGAATAAGATGCTCACAAGCGAAGGAAAAACTTTTATATGTGCAGCGTATAATCGCTCATACGAGTTTGGCAGAAATAATGGACCTAGCATTAAATGGGTTGAATCTCAATTTGAGCAAATGTTTCAAAATCCTAAACCATCAAACAGTGATATTTTGTACGTTGTTAATAAATTCAAAACTACTGGCAATGTTAACATACAACAAAAAGGCAAGCCAGGATGAAATAAAAGCGTTCGAGTAAGCGAAAATCACGAACGAGTAATGCTGCAAGTCTTGTAATCACAGAAAGGAGACATACGAAGAACTGCCTTAAAACTGGATATCAAAAGAGAATCTGTGCGTTTAAAGGTCAAGGATATTGGTGATTTCTCTTACAAAATTTAAAAGTGCCATAAACTGAACCAAAATGATAAAACATAAGGTCTTCTTTCTTCTTCTTCTCTGTTTTGGGGTGGACGCCACCACGTCCAGGCACTTGAGCACACTGCTCTTTGTACTATCCCCAGTAGATCTCTCAATTCCACTCTGTTAGTCTTGTGTCCTCGATAAAAGCCACTGTCCTCCTCAGGGGAAGTTTGAGTACACTCGAAGGATCCAATAGATCTCTCCCGAAATATTTCTGTCTGAGTTCCTTCAGTTCCTCACACGTGCATATTACATGAAGGCTAGTTTCCTCCTGTTTTTCATATCTCCTACACCAGGGCTCGCTAACCTAGCCCATGGTGTACAAATGCTTCCTTAAAGGACAATGTCCGGTTATTAACCCGGTAATTATTTTAATTTCTTTTTTGCTACTACGAATTAGGTTGGCTGAAAACTTCCCGTCCATCCCCCTTAGTAGTGTTTTGGTATGGAGTTGACCTTCCGTTAACCTCCATTTATTTTTATGTTCTTTTTCTAGCCATGACCAGATCTCCATTTTAGCGGAATCCTTAATGATTCCACATACAGATTCTGGTCCTATGAAGTTCCTATTAGTACCTTCTTTGGCCAGTTTGTCGGCTCATTGCCGTTAATTCCCTCATGCCCTGGCACCCATATCAGAAAACATAAGGTTTAGTTTACTCTGCCCAGATTCCGGCTTATATTTATAAAGACGATTGAGTTCTTGGCTAATGTCTGGTTCCATGTTTCACTTTCTGGCCATATTAACAAGCAGAGTTTTAGAAGCATTGAGTTTAGTCCTCCTGAGGAATTCATTGTAACACCACTTCATGAACAAAGAGTGATCATATGGTGTGCAGTTTCTGGAAATGGGATTATCGGCCCCTATTTCATAACTGATCATGAAAGACGAACTGCGACCATCAACAGTGAAAGATATCAGCAGCAATTTTTGATACATTTTATAGAGAACCTCAGACGATTCATTAGATCAATGAATCTGTTGTTGCTTGCATCGACAGTGGTTTCAGCAAGACGATGCAATGAGTTATACTGCTAGTCAATCGTTGAGAATGATTAGAGACCATTTTGGTGACAGAATCATTTGCCAAAAAACAGACTTTAATTATCTGTCACATAGCTCGGACCATACTCACCCCGATCCATACATCTGGTGCATGATGAAAACTAACTTTTGAAAACGATCCACCCACTGCAATTCCGAAATTAAGAATGGCAATTATTCGTTTCTTTCGAACTTTGCAACAACATACATTTGAAATCATGGTACGAAATCTCCAACACCGCCTTGTGTGCGTCCAACAGAGTGGTGGGCACTACATATCATTCGCCATTATCATAGATATTAACTTCGTCAATTTTGCTAAATTAAGTGAGCAATAAATATTTTTTTAATTCAGTACTGTATATTTCTAGCCATACTGTACTTTCGCAACTTTTAAGTCACTGATAAAGGAACTTCTAGTGAAACAGATATTTATTATAATCGCCAATGGAATAATAATTCTATCCAAACACCTCTCTTTATGAGAACCGTCCTAATACCATACCATCCCGATGAATACGTATTACTAAGTCTAGCCACAACAAATACGGACGTAGATTAAATTATGTGAAATAGAATTATAAAGGCAAAGGAAAAGACGAAGGCACAGTTAAGTATAAGAAAACCCGAAATACTATCAACGCCAGCAGACATATCATTCTTAATTCGACCTATGACATCTAAAACCAATGCCTGTGTCAATAGTACAATAAAGAATGAAGGACAATCTCTGAATAGAACATTTGAGTTCTGTACTCAAGAGAGAATAGCATTAACCCCTTGAGACCTGATTTTTTTTCTACTATAGAAAAATCTTTTTTTGACTGATTTGAGGTCTTAGGTAACTCTGTAAGCCATTTATATGATTTTTTGTATTTTTTTGGGTTTGTTTTTGAAAATGTACATAGCAATGTACATATGGTCTGAAATAAAACAACTAACTAAAATTCTATACATTTATTTAAAAATTTAAAATGAAAGAAATAACAATTAAAGTGTGCTAATTTCGGTGGAAACTTACGAAGCAGTTTCTATTTCTTCTTCTTCTTCTTCTTCAGGTGCCATCTCCTCTCAGAAGGTTGGCTATCATCACGGCTATTCTCATCTTTGATGCTGCGGCTCTGAATAGTTCAATGGAGCTGCATTTATACCACTGTCTCCTGGTTAAATAATTTTATTTAACCAGGAAATACGTCTTCTCCTATATTTCTTCTTCCCTGTATCTTACCCTGATTAATTATCTGTAGCAGAGCGTATCTTTCCCCTCTCAACACGTGGCCCAGATATTATAGTTTTCTTATCTTTATTGTGTTCAATATTTCCTTCTCTTTCCCAATTCTTTTAAGTACTTCACTATTCGAAACCCTATCTATCCATCTTATCTTGAGGATACTCCTATATGCCCACATTTCAAATGCCTCTAGACGCTTGTTAGTGTCTTGCTGTAGCGTCCAGGCTCCCATCCCGTACAGCAGCACCGGGAACACGTAACATTTCAATACCCTGATCTTGAGACGCAGACTAAGGTCATTGCCACACAATACTTTCATCTTGGTGAATATATTCCTGGCTTGGCCGATTCTCGTTCAAATTTCTTCTGTATATTCATTTGTGTCGGTAACAGTTGTTCCCGAATATTTGTATTTCTTTACTCTCTCTATTGGCTGTTCTCCAATCCATAAGCCTTCTTGATGTCGGTTAGACTTTGTACTAATCATGAATTTAGTTTTTCTAACATTTAGTGTGAGGCAACTTTCTTCGCCATTTATTACAACCTGGTCCATTAATCATTGTAAGTCTTCCAGTGATTCTGCGATAATAATGGTGTCATCCGCATATCTAATGATGATATTAATAATTCTTCCGTTAAGGCATAAGGTTACAAGGCATAAATGTACTTCGCACTTGTCACAGAATATATGAGATCTACCCTTGCACCCTTGCATTTTACATCTTGTAGCTTCTTTTTTATCATCAAATTGAGGCATGTGATCCACCCGTTTGAATTTCATGGAAAGGCCGCATTTCCACATGATTTCTTCTTGGCGGTGGTACCACAGCAGGAGAAGACGATGTCGATGGCCGTCCTCTTTTGTTAGGTTCAACATTCCTGCCCAATTTGATCAAACTTTCCGCAACGTGAATGCGAAAATCTAATAAATTTAGTACACTTTTAGTTGGTACGTTACACTTTGCACAATCTTTTTTATATTCTAGCCAACTATTGACCAAAGCAAAATCTGTCATATGCATGGCTACACGAAGAGTCCATTTTCGTGATCTAATGAAAATTCTATATAAACTTATTAACTGATCTAACAGATCCACACCTCCCATACTTTGATTATAATCTTTTATTATCTCAGGTCTCTCGATCGTTGTATATTTAGCTTCTTTCTTATCCCACCTTTTAGCCTTATCTTCTACACCTTTTCCTACATAATTTGATGCTAAGCAAACCGTTCTATTATCAAACCATTTAACTATAACTACACCATCTGTGCTAATTACCTCCTCAGAGAAGCCTCTTCCTTCCTTTTTTATCGCTTTGTCACTAGTAAGAGGTGGTTTAAAAAATCTATTCAGTCGTATAGTTCCTGCAGTCAAAATCCCTTTTTCTGTTAACTCATTGAGTAACTTATAGGAAGAAAACTAATTATCATAAAATAACTTATGACCAGTCTTAGTAATACTTTGAGCTAAATGTAGAACAACACTGGCAGCTTGTCCAAATCTTGTTAGATTTTTCTCATCTAAGTTGATTTACCCTGATAAAATAAAAAATCATACGCCTGTCCACTTTGGCCGCATAAAACAAAAATTTTAATCCCCCATGGACAAGGTTTGCCCTCTATATACTGTTTGATATTTATAGCTCCGGTGAAAGGAATTATCTGTTCGTCAACGCAAAGGTGACGTTCTAAAACCAACTGACGGCACCGGTTTTTTATGGCATTTATCAAAGGCCGAACTTTAGCTAAACGATCATTGGTTTGTGGTGATATTTCCAAGTTATTCACAAAGTGAAGACAGGAGTGTAGCTGAAAGAAACGATCCCTTGACATGTCATCTAGAAATACTCGCAATCCAATAGGTCGATCCCAAAACATTCGAATTTTATATGTAACGCAATCAGTGTCTGTATTTCAGATTTTGATGTGGGTCTAAGATGAATCTCATTCTGAATTGCATACATATTAGTGTACATCGCCATATCTTCAAACAGTCTTTCAGGCACATATCTTAAAAAATAATGCACCGGATAATGTGGTTCTGTAACATAATCTTCCATCTCTGACTCCCACACTCGTTCTACTGTCTGAAAAGTGCCTTTCATCCATGCTACGCGATTATCTCTTTTATGTTGTTCCGTAAGATGTTCGTTTCCCTCTTCAGTATTCAACTCGTCATTATTATCATCATTCGACTCTTCAGGCTCCTGATTGTCGTCTGGACCAAATTCCATCCCTGATATAGTATCAGGCCCTCGTCCAACTCTTCGATATTCTTGATTCATCACAATTTCATCTTCCTCTTCACTGTCACCAGGTCCCACTTCGATATCTGATAAATCGTCTGCTTGTAATAAATCTATAAGTTTTTGAACATCATTTGGATTAGATAAATTATATTTTGGCTTCCGTTTATCCATTTCTTCTTCTTTCTGAGTGCTTTATCTGAAATTTTATCTATAACCATTTAATGGTATTGATACCATTTGTACATGCTCATGTACAAACAACAACATCAAAGGAGAATATTTGTACAAAAAGTCAAAAAGTCATGTACAAAAAGTTTTCTCAACTTTACAAGTGAAAAATTGAGGCAATCACTGCTTTTATTACACAAATAGGTATTTTGATAAATACATTTTATCACAATATTTTTTTTACAAGGACATTATCATGCATGTACTAATTATATAGACAAATTGTACTTACCACGTGAACAACGGCAAACGCAGAGGTTAGGTAGAAGTGTAAAACAAATAGTGTCACTCTCGATTAGCAGAGGGCGGCACAAGCATGTTAATTCTATCAAATAAGTGTATATATACTGAGATGCATACCAACTCCGAACGAATGCATGGCATAGACATGCGTAATCAAAAAGATCAAAGTTAATGTACATGCTCATGTGCACGAGGTCTCAAGGGGTTAAAGAAGTCATTTGCAAAAGCGATAACAATATCTCGTGGTTTTGCGATTATTGCCTCATTACTATGCATAATTCTGGAAGCGTCTTCGTTTATTAGTAAATATCTAAAATACTTTTAAATTAACGATAATGTTATCTCAGTTTCAGTATGAGACCCAAAGAAAGGTATGCTTATTTTCTCCTTGAATGAGTCCTTGAATTAGTCGTTTAAACTCGTTATAGAAAGTATGTCTACTTTTAAGTTTTCTAAGCAAGTATAATTGAAATGATTACGCAATATTTTTGTGCAATTATACAGGACGTATTCGCTAAATACCATCCACATAAATTTACCTAAACAGCCATAGATAATAACACAACTAATTATTGTCACGGCTTTTAACTACGCGCGGATAACAAACACAACAATTACAGACCGGCTAGTATTATGGCACCAGTTTAACAGTAGGTAGTGTAACTTGACACCTTGACGCAGAACGCCATGAAATCACTTCAAGATAATGCACAGATTTGTGTAACCACGCATGCAGCGACATCTATTTACATATACATACACTTACAACTGTGTAGCCTCGGTAGGCGTACTGACGATAGCATTACATGGAGGTGGCTGAAAAGAGCACCCACACAAGTCTATGAGCATTCGCGTGTTTTACAAACGCGCAATTCCCACGCAATTTCGATTTGCTCTTTGAATAAAATATTTATATGTGTGTGTACATTTTGCCTTTTTTTTCTTTGTTATAAATATAAATCAACACGGTGAGGAACATTATAAAGATTTCTCTCGAGATAATAAAATAATAATAAACGTATTTTTTTCGTGTTTCTTTAAAATATAATGGAAGTACAGGTAAACCGCACATAGTTCTATATAAGCTTTGTCAGATAAGTTTTTGTAGATATGAACACGAGTGCGCGTTAATATACCGGGTGTATTTTTAACTTGAAACTTTTAAATATCTCGAAAAAGCTGTTCACGAAACAATGTCCAGATCTAAAATATATATATCTATACAGGCTGATTCATTTTCGGCCCTCACCATGGGATCTCTCTTATTATTGGAGATAGAGTATAGATTTAAATTTGGCAAAGTTGTTAAATTTTGTGTTTGTTATAAATCCGTAAAGAAAATAGACCCGTAACAAATGACCTTCGTTATTTAAAAAAAAAACGCGAAAACCCCATTTTCTTCTTTTACCTGTAGCACCGACATTTGGCCTTGTAGAGAACAAATAAAAACACATCCTTGCGGCCATTTCTAAACCTCTATCCAGTGGTGTACTCTAAATTTTTATACGACGTTTCGTATCTTTCTGGCCATCATCAACTATCTAATTTCTTATAGGCGCCATATTGGATTTAAACATCTTTAGAAAGAGTTTTTTTTTCTGATTTCAATCATGTACCAAATACTGACTATAGTTTTTGACATTAGGTTTTATTTGAAAGAATAAATTATAAGATTAAATAAGGTAGCCTTTGAAATTTGAATCTGTGAAACATTTCATTTATTGTTCATTAATAATACAAAAATGTCATACACTAACGTAGAGAAACGAGATATGATAAGTATTTTTTATTCTTCGAAACGAAATTCAACAGTAGCGAATACAAGATAACAAAAACATTAATAAAAATACATAGAAAAGTAAACAATAAACAATTATAGTAAATGTTCAATTACGTATCTGGCCATCTTCGGTAATGCACAATTGGGCACGCCTTCTGGCATTTTGTACTGCCCTTTGTATAGTTCTTCTAGGAACTGCATCGAAGGCATTCTGAAGTCTGTCTCGTAATTCTTCAATGTTTTGTGGCGCATCTACTTTATAAATATTATTTTTAACATATCCCAATAAAAAAAAATCTAGCGGACTTAAATCAGGTGATCTCGCAGGCCATTCAACAACTCCCCTATTTCCAATCCAACGGTTTGCAAACTCTTGATTTAAGAAATTTCTAACAACAGCTGCATTGTATGCTGGTGCGCCATCTTGTTGCCACCATAAATATTGTAATTGATTTAATGGGATATTGTCGTCAAGATAGTCAGATACGTATGTACGGAAAATGTTTAAATATCTTTCTCCATTTAAATGTTCTTCATACATAACTGGTCCTAAGAGACGATTTGCTAAAATACCCATCCAAACGTTTATTCCAAAACGATGTTGTGGTCTTCTAGCCCTGTTTTGTCGGGGATTTTGTACTGCCCAATAGTGCTCCGTATTTCTGCTGAACATTCCAGAGTTTGTTAATTTTGTTTCATCTGACCAGATGATTTTGCTTAAAAAATTTTCGTCATTTTCTATCCTTCCCATTAACCAATTACAATGTTCTAGCCTTCTCAAATTATCTCCAGGCAGTAAAGAGTGACTAACATGGATCCTGTATGGTTTAAACCAACTTTTATGGAAAGTTCTCCAAACTCTGGACTAGCACAAATTTAATTCTGACGCTACTTCGCGTGTAGAAATTGATGGATTATTATTTATCTATAAAAATACAAGATTAACATGAAATTTGAAAACACGCTTTTAATTTAGCATTTGTAAAATATCTTGTCGATTTTCATTTAAATTCCTGTTGTCTTGACCATTACGCGGCTTAGTAAATGATCCATTCTCGACCAAATTTCTGTCGAGATCTAGAAAAATGGTACGATGTGGCTGTTGTCGTTCTGGATATAATTGTAGATATCTTGTACTCGCTACTGTTGAATTTCGTTTCGAAGAATAAAAAATTCTTATCATATCTCGTTTCTCTTCGTTAGTGTATGACATTTTTGTATTATTAATAAACAATAAACGAAATATACAAAAAAGGGGTATTTATCAATACGGTTTGCACGTATTACGCAGTTGTTATATAATGAAACAGATATGCAAAATACATATCCGTAACTGTAAACATGGACAAATACCTCGTATTTTTAGCATTTACTTCTGTTCAATACATATGTTTCAGCCATCTAGGCGTCATCAGTTGAACTAGTGAAGCAATGTATATACAAATTAATACAGATCTGTTAAACAACGGATCTGTATCTGTATCTACATTTACTCTAAAATCGTCTCCAAGCCATAGGAAGTTTCGTTCTATCAGGCGACACCAATTTAATCAGTGACATCTGACGGACGAAAGAGACTAGGCCAGAAAAGGCGACCTTCCGCTCGAATAGCAAGGCTATTACAAGAAAGCGGAAAAATACGTATATTGGTGCTGTCCATTAACACGCGCCAGATGGCGGTAAATATACAAAAAAGGGGTATTTATCAATACGTTTTGCACGTATTACGCAGTTGTTTTATAATGAAACAGATATGCAAAATACATATCCGTTTAGCGTAAATGTAGATACAGATACAGATCCGTTGTTTAACAGATCTGTATTAATTTGTATATACATTGCTTCACTAGTTCAACTGATGACGCCTAGATGGCTGAAACATATGTATTAAACAGAAGGAAATGCTAGAAATACGAGGTGTTTGTCCATGTTTACAGTTACGGATATGTATTTTGCATATCTGTTTCATTATATAATAAACGAAATGTTTGACAGATTGAAATTCTATGGCTACCTTATTTAATCTTATAATTTATTCGTTCAAATAAAACCTAATGTCAAAAACTTTAGTCTGCATGTGGTACATGGTTAAAATCTGAAAAAAAAACTCTCTCTATGTCTAAATCCAATATGGCGCCTATAAGAAATTAGATAGTTCATGATGGCCAGAAAGAAACGAAACGTCGTATAAAAATTTAGAGTACACCACTGGATAGAGGTTTAGAAATGGCCACAAGGATGTGTTTTTATATTTTCTCTACAAGGCCAAATGTCGGTGCTACAGGTAAAAGAATAAAATGGGGTTTCGTATTTTTTTTTTTAATAAGGAAGGTCATTTGTCACAGGTTTATTTTATTTACGGATTTATAACAATCACAAAATTTAACAACTTTGCCAAATTTAAACCTATACTCTATCTCCAATAATAAGCGAGATCCCCATGGTGAGGGCCGAAAATGAATCAGCATGTATATATCTTTGAAATCTTAAATAGGAACCCGTATATTTTATTACAAATTTGAATTCTACTGGAAAAGTACGTAAGATTTGTCTGAAACATTTTTTCAATTCATAATAAATGGCGCTGTAATCGATTAAATTATTTTTTTTTCAATTTCTCGCACTGAGAACCTATGCATATGATTCTGAAATATGTGTGCAATAAAAAATACGTCTTCTTTGTAAATAATCAAAATTAGTCTTAGAAAAACTTTATTCATTTTACAAATTTCGAATAATTGGGAAAATGTCACCTGTAGAAATGTAAATAGCTGGTGAATAAATTACTTTTAGCGTAACCCAACAATAGCGTGATACGTGTTCGTAGAGACTTAATTATTTGTCGCAAATTAGAGTTCCGTCTTTGCCATTTTGTTCTTTTAATTTTGAAACTACCTGTAGATATCATTTCCTATTAGCGCTGTCGTTGTTGCTGGTGATGTTGCCAAAACTTTTTTTTAATTTTTGGTCGTCTGAACGTCGGAAGTGGGCGGTCCTAATTTCCGCTGATTAATTTGGTTAATGTAGCCAGGAATCGATCGTATAGATTATTCGGCAGGCCGTAAAAAAACTGTTGGAGCTTCAGTAGCCAATGGAAAAAAAAACGCCTATTTATGGGTGCAAACAAATGAATAAAAATTAAAAGAAATAAGGTAACTTCGGAATTACATACCAGAATGTACTAGCGGTTTTTAAACACGCCAAACTTATATGTCGGTAATGGGGAACGAACCCAAGTCGCCACCGTAATATCCCTTACAGGTAAATTGGTACTTCCAAAAAAATACGTTGAACTTGATTAAATCCCTTACATGATACAAAAAAGATGCCTCTTAAAAAATCGATAATTTATCCCTTTAATTCAAATAACCACGTGGTGAAGCGAGAGAGAAATCGTCGACGGTATCCACGACTGATCTTATAGGTGTCGACCTGACATTTGCGCGACAAATATCCTCGCTCTCGACAATTAACGTGGAGAGAGAAACAACGACAGCGCTAGTAAGAAATGATATCTACAGGTAGTTTCAAAATTAAAAGAACAAAATGGTAAGGAAAGAACTCAAATTTGCAACAAATAATTAAGTCTCTGCGAACACGTAACAAACGACGTGTACGTAGAACCACCTTGGGGTACTCTTCGCCTCTCACTTATCAGCGTATTTCATTTAGGTAAGTCCCTTCTCACTTATCGGAGTGCTAGATTTCCCCTCGCCTCACCATCTGTCAATCAAAGTAAGTTCTCAAAATGATGGCCTTCTAAATTAATGCACTTATTGATTAAGTGTAAACAACTGAGAAGAGTGTATCTTCTTAAATTTCGGCACAGGCGTTTCTGATTCGTTCATTAATATTTTCACGTGTTGCTGGTACTTGATTGTATACTGTGCATTTGAGATAACCCCATAAAAAGACATCCGGCCTTATTTTTGCTTCTACGCGGTACCGATAACACAGGCCTACAACCATTTTGGTGCTGAAGATTTTAGACTCGATTTTAAGTATGTCTTACATGGCGATATCAAAAATGTTACCCGTTTTCTTCTGTCAGCTCTAGTTCCCGAGAAAAAAAAAACAGAATTCACGAAAAAATATATATTTTATTGACATTAAACATCAATAAATTGTCTTTTGAGTGATTTTCTAGAATCAAACTGACTCTGGCAAAATCGCATGATTCCCCAGCAATAGTCAGCCATCATATGACTGTCCCACCTTCCTTGGTATATATTCTCCATTGTTTTTAGGTCTTGGTGGAAACGTTCCCCTTGTTCTTCGCTTAGATCTCTTAAATTGTGTTGGAAATGATGTAGATGACTATTGAGATAGTGTAATAGTGTAGTAGAATTTCCTCTACTAGTTCTACATAGTTGTCAGCCTTATGATTTCCGAGGAAATTTTGTGCAACTGCTACAAAAGATTGCCAGGCAAGCCTCTCCACATCATTCATACAAGTCTCAAAATTAGTTGTGTCTTTCATCAATTTACGTATTTGAGGTCCATCAAAGATACCCTCTTTTAGTTTTTCAGTATTTAAATCAGGAAATTTGTGAGAAATAAACTGGAAACATTGACCATTTCTATCGAGAGCCTCAACAAATTGCTTCATTAGCCCTAATTTTATATGCAATGGCGGAAGAATGATTTTTCTCTTGAAACTAAGGGTTAATTTATAACATTTCTTTTCCCAACAACAAGAGCATCTCTCACAGGCCAATTTTTTGCAGTCCAATGACGTAAATTAGCTCGACTGTCCCAGAGACAAATAAAACATGGGTATTTAGTATAACCACTCTGTTGACCCAATAAAAAATTAACCATCTTCAAGTCGACGCAGATCACCCAGTTATGTTCAATATATTTTATTTTTTGGAAAAGATTTGAAAGTACCTCATATTCTTCTTTTACACATGTTGAGTGAGCAATTGGAACGGAAGCATATTTATTTCCATTATATAGAAGAACTGCTTTTAGACTTCGTTTACTACTGTCAATAAAGAGACGCCATTCATTAGGCTGATAGATCGTTAAACCCATGAAAGCCAGCAAACCACTCACATTACAGCAATACACAAAATTTTCATCAGATGAAAAAAACTTCAATAACTTTCCCTCTCTCGTGCGATATGTAGACACTCGAACATCTGAGGAAAGACAATTTTTTTCTTTTAATCTTGACGCTAGTAACTCAGCACGTTTCTTCGAAAGATCTAAGTCTCTGATGAGGTCACTAAACTCATTCTGCGAAAATGGCTTAGGATCTGATGTTATTCCGCAGTATTGAAAGTCACCATCTACTTGGGAAGAAATAGGTATTTCAGCTTCATCCTCCTGAGATTGCTGCACTACCTGGTGAAAAGTTGGTATTGGAACATTTTCTGAATGAGGAACAGGTCTTTGTACTGAAGAAATATTGGGGTATTTCCATTTATGGCGATTGTTTTTGTTGATGCCCACTATATTAATCATACAAAAGTAACAGTCGTCATAATGATTTTTTTGTTCTCGCCATATCATAGGCACTCCAAACTTCAAAGACTTACGTTTCCCTCTCTCCCATTGTCGCAAATGTTCAACGCATATTTTACAAACACTATGAGTCACCCACACTTTATCTTGGTGTAGAATTTCAATACCGAAGTAAGCAAAATACAAACGACGCACTGTGTTTGTAATCGATTTACGCTGATTTTTCAGTATGTATTCACCACAAACATAACAAAATATATCAGGATCGTTAACACAACGTCTGGACGTACTAGACATAATGAAATAGTAACACAAACTTTATCGATGATATTGTAATAATGACTAGTTACGAACAAGACCATAACAAGACCGACAACAATTCACAATGAGGGTAGAAGGTAAACTAGAGCTGATGAGTTAAAATGACGTATGTCAATATACTGTACATTACCTACTTTATCGACAATTCAAACAAACAGATGTGCACCAAAAAATTTTTTTTTTGTAGGCCTGTGTAATCAACTTTTCTGATATCGAGTTTCGTCAAAGATCGCAGTCTATTAAATTCATTCCTGGATAGGACGACCTACTCTTCTTCTACTTCCTAAAATAATGCTTCTTCATCCGTAATAGGTATTTGTTATCAGGATTGTACTATGAAGGAAAACGACGACGACCAGAAGTCCTAATCTTGGAAACAGAATTGTCCACTATAGAAAAGATCATCATATAGTGCATAAATAACATTCGCATCAGTGGAGTTAATGGAAGACCAACTCCCCATATAACTGTAAAAAATTTTAACGAGTGAAGTTGTACTGGATATTATCGTTAAAAGGAAAATAAGCCATCTCTCTCCTAGAAATGTTGAAAACGAAAGTGATGTTTAAAACCGGGTGATGAAAATCCTGACCAACCACCGGACTTGGTATCATGCAATAACTCGACTTAACATTCAACATTGATGAAAACTAAATCGAGCAACCTGCCATAGGTATTTGTTACATTGTTGGGTTGAGGCAAATCCAATGAAGACATAAATTGGATTTGCAATTGGCCGCAAATATTTACGATCAGAAGTATTATTATCAGTAGAGTCGGCAAAGAGGGGCAAGTTAGAGTGTAGTGCGGAGAACAACGTGGAGGGGCCTAGCGGCCGTATCAAGGCGAGCGGCCAGTAACGTTTACGTACTCGCATCATTTATGTTCGTGACTTTCATGAGCGAGCATAGGCGATGCGGACGCATGAAGGTTTACACATAAAATAATGATAAAATAGTTATTTACGATACAAATGTTAAAAGTGCGATTTTATTTCACGAGTAAAAGTTTGCGACACGAGCGTTAGCCAGTGTCGCAATTTACAAGTGAAATAAAATAGCATTTTTAACATGTGTATCGTACAATATTTTTTCTCCAAACACAATTTTTATTATAAAATATAATGAAAATCCACTGACCAAATTTGACAGCTCATGAATCCGTTTTGACACAACTGGACGCTACCGTTAAATAACGTCAAATTAATTCGTCACAATTCATACAAAAGATGAGTTCGTGTTTAAGTTCGTGTAAAGAAAATGAAGTAATAGCGAGAATAATAATTCTGAAAGTACTGCAACACAGGAAATAAATATCTCGAATTACACAAACTGTACATTTAATATTAATTATCCAAGAAATATGTAATTTTCATTTAGTAATAAAACTCACTTTAATATATGTTGTCATTTTTGACAAACTGTCATGTCAATTTACTTTTAACACTAGTGTTAAAAGTACTACTTTTAACACGCTACGCTATAATATCGCATTTTTAATTAAAGTTAGCCGTGTCAAAATGATAACTTTTAACGGTGTTTGTAGAAAAAATATATTATATAACGTACTGAAACACATACTATTTTAATTACTCATAATTATCTTTCTATTAATTAATATTAAATTACCTATTTAATCGGAAGTTGATTAAAGTTTTGAATTAGATATTTATTCATGTTTGGTGGTAATGAGAAGTGTGTTATATTTTTGGGAGATAGATATTCAAATCCAATTACGATTTGGAATTAAATTTATAACTAGCTTTGGTTGTTAATGATTTTATTTTTAAAGTAATATTATTCTTGTTACTGTATTGAATTTATTCTAAATTTTTATTCATTTCCGTTCATAATATTTTAAAGTAATATTGATTGTCGCGTTGATCCTTTTCATATTTAAAACTTATTTTGTTTGAAAGCTGTGCCTGTGCGAACCTTTGCTCTCGACTTTTCCAGAAACTTTACCTACTGATGCAGATGCACTGACGCTAAAGTCAATGGTATATTTGATTCAAATTTTTTAATTAAACGTAAAATAATTTGTTATGTGCATAATCTGAATGTATTATATTGTACTGTTATTTCTACGCATCCATAGAAAAGGCTTTTATTTAAACTGTAAGTCTAGACTAATTTTCGGAATTTTTTTAATTTTTTTGCGTAATTATTTATTAATGTATATACCTTTGTTTTATATTTCCTGAGATATTTATTTAATATCCTTTCATTACATATCATGTTTAGGTCTTTTTATACAGGGTGTCAGCAAAAGGTCTTTACAAAAGCCTACCATATGTTCCTTTCAGCAAATTATGAGTTTTAAGTAAACTTACCTTAATACAAAGTTGCTTAGTTTGGGCGCTATACGGCGCTGAAGTCACAATTTTGAAATCGTTTTATTGCATTTAATTTAAAACGGCCCATCCTTTTTCGCTAAAATTTGGTATGTTAGCACAGCTTATTGAGACAAAAAAACTCACATCAAAATTAAGATCAATATCAGTCCATTGGCGTAGAATTTGGGTTCTTTAATAATTGCATGTTTCAGATTTCTACGCCAATGGAGGAAAAGGGGTTTAAGTATAAAATATAGATTAACTAACTTATTTACTATAAAAAAGGTACTCTTGATAAGACTCGATTCATCTCATGGTTTTTGAGAAGTTTTCATTTTAATAATTACCAGTATAAATGAAGTTATCAAAACATGATCAACAATAAATAAAAATATCATAATAACTGTTCAAAGTGTCCTCCATTTACATGTATACAAAGATTTATACGTCGAAGGAAATTAAAATGTATCTTTCGCATAACTTCTACATCGCCACTAATAGTATTTGTTGCATTTTGAATACGTTCCCACAGTTGTTCTTCGTTATCTGAAGTCCTCATGTAAACCATGTTCTTACGATATCCCCCAAAAAAATAATCCAATGGATTTAAGTCCGGAGAACGTGGTGGCCAACTTACAGGGGTGTTACCTCTACTAATCCATTTATTTGGGTACTGCTGATTTAAATAATTTCTAACATTAAGTGAAAAATGTGGCGGAGCACCTTCGTGCATAAACCACATATCTCTCCGAAGTTGTAAAGGTAAATCTTCTAATAAATTTGGCAACGTATTTTGTAGATGTTGCAAATAATTTTCTCCGTTTAATCTTTGTGGAAGAATGACAGGACCAACAATATGATTACCAATTATTCCAGCCCATACATTTATTTTAAATTCGTTTTGAAAATGTTTTACCTGGATTGCATGCGGATTGACATCTGCATAAACATGTTCATTATGAAAATTCGTAACTCCTCTTCTTGTAAAGCACGCTTCATCGGTAAACAAAATAGTGTTGCCAAAGTTTAAATCTCCTCTTTGCCTATTAACAAAATGACTAAAAACCAGGCGCATTTCAGGGTCATGAGGTAACAGATCTTGAACTCGCATTTTATGGTATGGATATAGCAAATTTTCTTTAAGTACTCCATGAATGATATCTTTGGATACTCCTATTTCCCTACCTAGTTGCCTGGTGCTTATTTCTGGATTTTCTCCAACACGTTCTAAAATTTTTTCTTCAACTTCAGGAACCGTTACAAAACGCTGCCTTCCATAATCAATGGTTCTAGTAGAAAATTGCCCGGTCTCCCGAAGCCGTCTCTCAACAGCAGCAAATGTCGGGTTACACCAACACCATATCGGTATATTCTGCATTGGTGTATTGCACGGCCATTATAAATCTAGAAAATTAAAAATACTTGGAATAATGAAAACAAATAAAATTTAATGTTATCAAGAATATTACGTGTTGTCAAATTTGACAATTATTTAGTTTAGATGTAGCTATGGTAATCAACAATAAAAATTGTTTTTCGCCGATTGACATTAAATGTTTTGTTTTAATGACAGCTGTCAGACACTAATGTGTTAAAAAACAAAAACAAACAAACATTATTTGGAAAGGGCCCATACGAATTGGAATGTTGTATTTTTAAAGAATTTGTATAAACTATTTTTAATAACTTAATTTTTTTTTAAACCACAGTGAATTATTAAAAGGCAAATTTCTCAAAAACCATGAGATAAATCGAGTCTTATCAAGAGTACCTTTTTTATAGTAAATAAGTTAGTTAATCTATATTTTATACTTAAACCCCTTTTCCTCCATTAGCGTAGAAATCTAAACATGCAATTATTAAAAAACCCAAATTCTACGCCAATGGACTGATATTGATCTTAATTTTGATGTGGGTTTTTTTGTCTCAATAAGCTATGCTAACATACCAAATTTTAGCAAAAAAGGATGGGCCGTTTTAAATTAAATGCAATAAAACGATTTCAAAATTGTGACTTCAGCGCCGTATAGCGCCCAAACTAAGCAACTTTGTACTAAGGTAAGTTTACTTAAAACTCATAATTTGCTGAAAGGAACATATGGTAGGCTTTTGTAAAGACTTTTTGCAGACACACTTCTGTAAAGTCTAAATTTCAAAATTTTTAGTGATCATATTTTTGAACACGATATTTATTTGCTTTATTGTTGTTACTGAATACGATTTTCATTTAATGTTGTTTGTTTTTTCTAATTTGTTAATATACGACTTAACAGCTTTCTAGCCTTTCTCTACCTTTTGTTTTCATTAGCAAGTTTGAACTTTGAACGTGCTTCACTTTTCTTTCCAGATTGCAGGTATACTGTGGAGCATTTCGCCGTTTTGGATTTCGGTTATGTATTTAGTAGTCTGAATGCGCATGCACCTACGATCCTGCGATCCCTTTTCTCCGTTTTCAGATTTGAGCTTCCGTAAGTAAAACTGAGTGGTACTACCTACCATATTTTATTTAGATACCCACGCCGTCTCCACTGACTAAGGGCGTATACAATAAATAAATGCTCCTATAAAATTGGTGTGATACGACTGCCGGTTTCAATCTGTTTTCGGTCTTCCTATCGCCATCGCTGCGCCTGCGCGCACGTAGGTAGCAAATACAAGGTGGCGCCCTTCTATTAATTTTCGAGCTTAATTTCTGTCAACGTTTCGACAAGAACGGCACGACCATCTTCACTGCCTAGTCAGGGTCTGACTCCTTGGTTCTGTCTCTGCTTACAACATCTCGCTCGCTAAGATAAGCCCCAGAAGCGCTACTAAGTTTTGTAAAGTATAAGAGCCAGTTTCGTTTGATAGAATTATGAAACATTTTTCTTGTTTTCTCTTCTGTTTCAGACTTCAAGCCACAGTCTTCACTAATTCTAAACACCGTACAAGGTTCAGAAACCTTTAAGAAATCTTGGTCTACAGTAACTTTCTCAACATCATTACTATTTACCCGAAAATACTATAACTTTTTTCAATTTTATGCGGCAAAAGTTTTACATTGCATAGTAAATTTGTAAATTACACAGGTCTACAGTGATTTTGATGTTTGAAAGCTGTTTGCTAATTTGTATATGTTTGTATATTCCAAAAAACGCCATATTTTTGCTCTATCACGTAAATTTTGTTTATAGCGCTCTATATCTTAAAAATGTTAATTTATTAATATACATACCTATGACAAGAATATGTTTGTTCCATGTTAGGCATGATTTTTAAATGAATTGATTTTTATGAAATTAAATGTGATTTGGCAACACTGGTTAATATTAGATTTCTCAGCAAAGCAACAGAGTCGGCGCAGAAGCGTCAATACAACGTTGAAACCTGCTTATGTGCAGTTTGGTTGTGTTAGTCGTCGTGCTACTGTGTCCGCGCGCTTGTTGTCTTCGTTGTTGCGTATTTTAAGTGTTCTAGAACGTATAAATATGGAAAGAAGACATTGTGTGAACAATCCGAATAACTTTTGTTGTATCTGTGGTAGTTATGTCGTAGTAAAGCAGAGGCAAACTATAACTGTATTAAGAGATAGCTTGGTTGACCCCAAAAAAGTTTTACTGCCTCCTCTCCATATCAAACTTGGCTTGATGAAGCAGTTTGTTAAAGCCCTAGACAAAAATGGACAGTGTTTTAAATATTTGTGCGAGACATTCCCAGCCTTATCCGATGCCAAGTTAAAAGAAGGTATTTTTGTTGGGCCGCAGATAAGAACATTATGCAAAGACAAGGATTTTCACAACACAATGACCAATGTCGAGAAAAACGTCTGGGTTTCATTTAAAGAAGTAATTAATAAGTTTCTTGGGAACTCTAAGGACGAAAACTACGAAAATATTGTTCAAAATATGTTACAACACTTTCATCGTCTAGGTTGTAATATGAGTTTGAAAGTGCATTTCCTGTTTTCACACTTGAACTTATTTTCCTGAAAATCTTGGAGCAGTTAGCGAAGAATAGGGAGAGGGGTTTCACCCAGACATTAAGGAAATGGAACGGCGATACCAAGGCAGATGGAGCATAACGATGATGGCGGACTACTGCTGGACGTTAAAACGGGATATGCCCTTAAAAACATACAACCGAATGTCCGAACAACGCAGCTTTCTGGCAAAAAGACAAAGATTTCACTTAAAAAAGACTGAGTAAAGTATTTTTTTCCACTTCTTTAACTTGTATTCCACCTTTTTACTCAATAAACAAATAAATTTTTTTAGGAATATCTTTTTTTTCATTTAATATTTGCAGAAAAACCTTACGTGATACAAATAAATGCATAGAATTTTTGAAATCAGCCTACCAAAATTATATAAAATCAATTTTCAAAATAAAAACATCTGTCAAAATGTTTAATTTTGTAGACTTGTGTTATTTCCCTTCACCAATTTCTTTCAAAAAATGTCTTGGAATTTCTCTTTTGTTTCGGACAAGAGGGTAAGAAGCACTTTGGAACAGTTTTATTTATATTTCCGTCTCCAATTTCTGCACCAGATTTCTTAGAACACTGGATATAATAAGCAGCTACTTATGCCATTATGCAAATTTATAAATTGCGAGCTTATAGAACGTTTCCTTTAATATGCAAATAAAAATGCATTTAATATACATGCATAATAGACGTCCGATGTCTGTTAATTTAACTACAAAAAGTTATCAAAACCAAGCGCGCACGCTCTGAAAGTTTAAAATTTTAATTAACACTTCATAAAAGTTCTTGATTAAACAAAAACATTCGCTCGTTCGATCGCCTTTGGGATACGAACGGTCACGAAACGATTGGCGAACTTGTATGTGTTCCCAGTCTTATTACTGGAACCAATGTTTAACTAACAACGGTTTTATCGAACTTTTCCATTAAAAAAAAAAACTCATTTCCAATCGATTCCAAGCGCGGTGATTTTGAATATTTACTGGACGTTTGTGTGTGTATATATATACATATATATACGTGTGTGAATGTGTACTCGTATGTGTGTTATTACAACTGTTCTGTCTCGCTCGTTGGGTACACATTGTATGAAAATGTTTTCCTAGTGGAGGAGGACTTTTATTTTCAGTTCATCTGTGTGTGAGTGCATATGTGTGGACCAGTAGAGCGTAAGAGAATATGTCGTTCATGTCTCGGAGGCCTTTCATATGTTGTTGACAGACAAAATATATAAAACTCCCCGACACACCATACATACTTTATGCGAGGAACCCTCTTGTTTAAGTTCCAGTTTATAAAGATTGAGATTGTTTGTTTATTTTATTACCGTAAATGAATAAACCTATTTACTTTTTGTTGCTGTTTGTCTCTGACGTTCTCGCATTGGTTTGGGCGGGTTTATTATTTGCTATTCATGATTACGTAAGTATAACGTGGGCTTGTCTTATATTTTAATATTAACCTTTCGATACCGAAGAGTATAAAAATGACGCGGTTGACGAAAGGGGTAGAGTGAAAACATTTAGAGGATAGCACATAGGTCAGCACAAAGCTGCGCGAACAAAAAGTGCCAGGGGCGTAGGTGATTTCGAGAGCAGAGGTATTAGGGGTGATTTTTGAAAAACTTTACAATTGTGAAAATTATGTTTTTTCATAAAACTACAATATTTCTAATGAATTTAATTGATATTTGTGAAGCAAGTTATTATTTACAGAAGTATTAATGTGAATCTTTAAATCTACCCGGTTATGAATATTGCTGCTAGTTCAATTTAAATAAATTAATTCAATAAATTTTTCGCTTCATAAACTTTCTTATTTTAGAGAATTACTTTTAAAGTTTATTTTACATTTATCAAATCAAAATTATTATAATTAAGTAACTGCGTTAATTCTAACATCATATCAAATTTTATTTAATTAATTTAATAGCATCCCTAATTAGTTTATTTCATTTGGATTGCTATGCGTTTCTTTTTTTCGATTAAATTTATTTCAAGAGAGTACAATGTATATTGCACACCTGTTACTCTCGGAAACTAAACCTATTTTTGCTTTAAAAATATTGAAGTACTTCTTAAAGAAGGTAATTAAATTGCAAGCAAGCTGCCACATCAATGATGACAGAAAGCGGTCGACCAACTCACTGCCGATAGCGGTCTCAGTCTACCTCTCTCCCTGGAAGATATCTCCTCCCGATAATCAAGGGGGGAAGAAGGGCATGAAGAAGAACTAATATGTAATTACTTTTTTTGTAGATATACAGGCTTAGTTAAAAGTATGGAGACGGCGATTTATTGTCGTTAATATTCATTTTAGGGAATTATGTTCAATATATGATTGTTTCGGCCTTTACTTGATGAAATTCCATTATAACTATTAAGATAAAATAAAACAAATTTTATGAATTTCACTTTTTAATTATCACTGTAACGAATCGTTTCGCACCAACCTGGGCTTCGTCAGACATGAGCCTATGAGTTAACCTGCGGTAGTTGCCCTATGACTTATATCGGACAGACAGGCAGATCGTTTGAAATACGCGTAAAAGAACATTTTTCTTCATTTAGAAATAATAAAAGTGACTCTTCATATGCGTCTCATATCAATTCAACGAACCACAATTTTAACAAAGAATTTAAAATATTACATGTAGAAAATAAAGGCAAAAAACTTAATTTATTAGAGTCACTTGAAATCAATAAATTAAAGAAAACTGACAAGATCTTAAATGATCAATTAGAAACAAATAATTCACCCTTACTCAATCTATTTATTTGATATGCAGACAGTTACATATTGTATTTTGTATTTTTGTATTTTTCCATAGAATTCTTTACCTCCCTGTAATATAATGTAAACCTCTAGTTTTATTACTTAAGAACAGTACATATTGTATAATCCGTAGCGAAAGTTTTGTGCATAGACATCCAGTAATAAAAAACACCCATCCCTCCGACTATTTTTAAAATAAAACATGTGTTTTTGCTTGTTACCGTTTACTTGTGTTTAATATAAAAAATATTTTGTAAATAAGTTAGTTATATGTCTGACGAAGCCCAGGTTGGTGCGAAACGATTCGTTACAGTAATAATTAAAAAGTGAAATTCATAAAATTTGTTTTATTTAATCTTAATAATTATGTTCAATATAAAAGTTTGTTAAGATATTTTGATCTACATTTGTGATTATTTGTTTTCTTTTCTTCAATTGTTTTTTTAGATACGTCTGTCCGCGCATTTTTTTCAAATGGGAACTGGTAAATTTTGCTCTACCATTCGAAAGAGAATTTTTTCCCCTTTACAATAATATTTTTGTATTTTTAAAATTCATTTTAATAACTTTTTTACAAGAAAAATTAAACGAACAGAGTTCTGTAAAAAATCTCGGGGAATTTCTTGTATCGTTCTGGTCATTCGGATTTGTAAATCTTCGACGTTATCGGCCTTATCTTTGTAAACTTTGTTTTTTACGTATCCCCAAAGAAAAAAATCTAAAGGCTTAAATCTGGCGAACGGGCTGGCCATTCAATGGTTCCTCGCCTTCCAATCCATCTGTGGGAAAAAACGTTGTCCAGATATTGACGAACATTTACACCATAATGTGGTGGGGAGCCATCTTGCTGGAACCAGATACTGTCATTGGGCAGGTGTTCATTGTTTTCATGAGGATAGAGCGTAGCACTAGCAGGTATTATTTCATTTTGCAATAACTGCAAATACAGAGCCGAAGTGAAAAAGGGACCGATAATATGACCGCCTAGAATGCCAACCCAAGCATTAACCTTTTGGGGGTACTGCGTATGGTGCTCCAAAAACCAAGAGGGATTTTCCGATGACCAATATCTGCATTTATGTCTGTTTACTTCACCGGTAAGGCAAAAAGTAGCTTCGTCTGAGAAAAGAATATTGTTGACAAAATTTTCATTATTATTGCAAATATTTAACATTTCTTCAGAAAATTGTAATCTCCTATCAAAATAATCTTCCGTTAACTCGTGTACAAGGTGTACCTTATAAGGTTTATACTTTTCACTTTTTAAAAACGACACGATCCATGACTGAAATATTGAAATTGGCCGCTAATTGATTGATTGATAAATGGGGATATTCAGATACAGCCAATAAAATATCCAGTTTGTAAGCATCGCTTTTTGCTGTTCTAGGTCTACCACTCCTTGGCAAATCTTTAACGCTACCCGTTTGTTCAGAGCGTCTTAAAGTTTTACCAACAACGGATTTAGAAATTGGATTTTTATTTGGATGCGTATCATTAAATAAATTACTAACGTCTTGTAAACTTCTGCGTCTATATCCATAACCCAACATCATAAGTATTTCAATTCGTTCATGTTCACTTAAAGTCGCCATTGTTAATATTAACAGCAACAAATTGCACAAATTAATTATTTCTGTCAAAGATTTGACGTACACAATAACCACTGATAAAATTATGTCGCTCAAGTATGTTTATCGCTACGCTTCTGTCTATCTGCGATGTACCGAACATCTGTTAAACACATGAACCGGCTTTTTCTTATAAAAAAGTTATTAAAATGAATTTTAAAAAAACAAACAAAAATTTGTAAAGAGAAAAAAAATCTCTATCGAATGGTAGAGTAAAATTTACTAGTTCCCATTTAAAAAAATGCGCGGACAGGCGTAACTAAAAAACAATTGAAGAAGAAAAAATTCAAGTATTCTCAAATGTAGATCAGAATATCCTAACAAACTATTATATTGAACATAAATCCCTGAAATGAATATTAACGACAATAAATCGCCGTCTCCATACTTTTAACTAACCCTATATAAAAGCACGTGGATGCACTTACAGTTTGGTTCAAAATAAATAAAACGGAATTTAAATAAAAGAAGACGCTAATTTGCGGCGAAATGGGGACGTGTCTACGAACACGTAACAATCGTAACAAATAAAAATGCAAGTCAGTGACTTTACATTCAACTATGCATCACACAAAAGATATCGACCAGAGTACCGGAAAACCAGAAATTATTTTATATTACAACACTAAAGGGGGGTTGTAGATTCTGTAGACGAAAAATGCAGTATTTCCTCCAACCGGCGTATTTTGGCTGTATTTTGCCGCATTTTGGACATGACTATTTTGAATGCCTTTATGATATATCAGTCCCATGCTAAATGGATCGATAATTTCTATAATGACCTTTATGAAATCTTTAGCAAAGCAACTAACTGAATCTTATATGAAACAATGACTTGAACATTCTAATTTGCAGCGTGGCCTACGTTTGTCTATCACACGAATTTTAGGAATTGAAATACCAGCAGACAACAGAAATGATAAACTCAAAAGAAATCAACGGAAAACCTGTGATTTATGCCCTTCAAAAAAGAAGAGAAAAACAGCATATATCTGTTTTGAATGCAAAAAGTCAATGTGTTTAGAATGTTGCAAGAAACTGTGTTTAGATTGTTCCCAAAAGAAATAATGCTTATGGAACTTGGTACATAGGTGTTCTACGTTCAATTATATGAATAATGTATTTTGTTCTGTTTAAAATAAATTTTGTTTTTTTTGTTATAGTTGTATATGCCCAAAATAAAAGTCTAATAAGCCGTTCTGTTTTTATACATGTCCTTGTGAACACAAAATATTAGGCACTTTATATTTTCTTTATAAACATGATGACAGTCCAGTTTTGTGTTGTTTGTTTATGTTTATCTTAGAAAACTAGGTCAGTACAAGAGAATATAACAATAACGCATAAGTTCTGTTTTTCATTTTTTCTATTTGTAATTAATGTTTGCGGTCGCACGGACCGCACGACACCATATTTTTGTGAAAAAAAGTCACTGTACCGGTTAAGGGTTAAAAACCGTCAATGCATTTTGGAATTACTGTATTTATTATGTTACATCTTTATATTATTATTATTGTTATTATTGCTATTATTATATCTTATTATCACCTACAGAATTGTTTTGCAATAAAATGAGATATTTATTAAAAAGTTTATAATTCAATATATAATTAATCAAAGCAATAATAAGGAATTAGGGAAAAGAAACATTGTAATACTTTTATACAAATTTTACTAATGGCGTACGCATAGTGGGCGACAGTGTTAAGTATTGCCAAACGTCACTAGCAATGGCAACTTGACCAGATGGTTTGTTTGTTTTTCATAACGTCTGTATGACTGTGATGAGTAGTCGTGTGGGCTTGTGTTAGCGGCCCTACATTTACAAAGCTATACACACAAGCCGTGACTGCAGCGACCATCAAAACCACCTACATTTTATCTTCTCTCTTTTTCGGACAATGACATGGGTCGTAAATTAAATGATACGTACGCATAAAAAATACACGTATAAAAAAAAAGAGAAAACAAACGGGAATAACGGACCCCGTCATAAAAACAATAACCGTGGACGATGTGTTAACGCGATTATGGTTGTTTTATATGCGCGTAAAAGCATGTCGCGTTTTGCCCGCGGAACTTGGTTGAATAAATTATGCTTGGGTGTATGTCAAAGGGCGTTTATTACTTGGAGAGATGGAATAGAGTTTTATAGAATGAATTTTAAAAGTGCAGAAAAATGACCATCTAGGATTTGTTTATTAAATTGTTCTAACTCAGCTTCTCTACCTATATACTCGTATTAATGTCAAACTTAATCACATTGCAAAAAGTTTTTCTCTCGAGATTAGGGCTAAGTACAAACTTTAAAATGGTATAAAATGCCTGACCACATTAATACTCGTATCCTAAATACGTATTTTTACAACTAAGTTGTCCACGTCGGTAGGTAAAACTAATAACCACAGTTCTGAACATGAGTACAGCAAAGTTAAGGCTTTTTTAAGTTAATCACTTTGCCTAACCAACCGGGATGGTCAAAGTCGCGGTGTGTTGTATTTTACATACTGGTACTAACTTAGTCTGTCGAATTGTTGTAATTAACGCATCACATATTTTTGCGATATTTGCATGCAAAAATGATTAATTAATTAAATTTAGCTTCCCTAGCCTATCGTTAGTTTCAAAATAAACAATCTTAATTAAAAGCAACGGAGACAAAGTAGGCAAATAAATCCAACAAATCTGGAGTTTAAAAGCTTTCTTGCGCTGATTGCTCTAAGATATATGTCCCGTATCGTTATGTTCAAATTTTAGGAGTGTAAAGTAGACTTCATTTCAAGTAACTAAAACGCAAAACTTGTATATCCATTTTTATTTGTTTCAAAGTTACAGATCTATGAATGTGATTGTCAGATAATGAAAAAAATGTAATCCAAAAGTCAATAAAAACTGATTTTATTTAAAAAAGTTCAATTAATAATATTTTCGAAATGTCTCCTACTTGTTGAATACAGGCTTGTGCCCGTAAGTAAACAGAAAAAGTACTTATCCGAATTTCATACTTGTTTTGTCGGATTTGCTCGGCAGCCAGGTGAATACGATCCAACAACTCTTCTCTTGTTTTCGAAACTTGCGCGTAGACTAAATTTTTCATGTACCCTCATAAATAAAAGTCAAGGGGATTAAGATCGGGTGATCTGGGTGGCCATGCAACAGGACCACCTCGACCAATCCATCTTGGATAATTGACGTTAACTCAATTTAACCTCCCAGAAAGAACGACAGGACCAATCAGCAAGTCATCGATTAGGGCCGCCCAAACGTTAATAGAAAATTCATGTTGAAATTTAGATGGGCGTATAGCTTTAGGATTTTCTGATGATCACCTCAGATTTTTAACACCACTTCTCGTGAACGTAGATTCATCTGTCCAGAGGACTGTTCTGCAGAAATTAAAGTGAAGCCGTGACTTCTGTCTTAATATCCAGGTAGAATAAACTAGACGAGCATAGTGGTCTGCCTCAAGCAAACCGTGTCCCCTGCGATAGTGATATGGATATAAGCCCTCACTTTATAAAATTCGCCAAGCTGCCGTTCGTGGAACTCCTAGTTGTCTAGAGATTAGAGATTTGACGTACACTAAGAGTTGGATCCCTTGAACGATAGCTACTGCTTCTTCTTCTAAGTCTACTGGCAAATTTACTCCTCGGTCGAAAAGATAATCACGCAATCCACATTCTCGAAATTATCTGTGTGCTTCCAGAAACGTTCTCTAATGAGGAATGCGCCTATCAGGAAACCGATGTCGGTATTTAATAACTGCTTAACGTGCACTGCCGTTACAGCAGCCATACACAAAATGCTTGTCCGCATACTCTTTAGAAGAAATTCGGTATGGCATTTTCAATAAAGAAAACGTGTCCACTCACTAATAGGCTGTTGTATGAACTGAAACGTAATGTAATCCTCTATTAAAAAATGCAACGTAAAAACCTACTTTATCATAAATCAGTTTCCAGTACTCTTTTTTGTAAATCTCCAAGAATTTACTGTATGCACTACGACACGTGCTTATTTATTTTAGGATAACATTTTATTATGCAACGTTAACAATCACAGGCCTGTTATTGAATCGTATAACTTTTTTTAAATAAATTCAGTTTGTATTGACTTTAGGCTTACATTTTTTTTCATGATCTGACAATCACATTCATAGATCTGTAACTGTGAAACAAATAAAAACTGATATACAAGTTTTGCTTTTTGTTGCTTGAAATGAAGTCTACTTTACACTCCTAAAATTAGAACATAACGATTCGGGACACTTATATATATATATATATATATATATATATATATATATATTGTGGTAGGTCATACCCATGTACATAAGAGGCCCTAAAATAAAAATACAGAATAATTTTCAAACTCATAATGTTAATTTAGAATATAAGATACTGTTGGAACTGAATTTTTCACGTTCATATCAATAAAGTTAATTCCGCGTTTTTAATTGTTCAAATTTTGAATCACATACTTATTTATTTTTTTGTAGTCATTTACTTAAGTCATTTTCATCAACATTATTATTTTACCGAAGATATTTAACTTAATTGATTGGAAATATTTGTGACACATATTATGGTTACAGCTGTACCTTGTTTGAATTGTATACGGCGGGAAATATCCCAATTGTAAACAGGTATCTAGCGAAATATTGAACATAAAATTTGTTTTGTCAGACCATGTGTTAGGGAAAATACAGTGTGTTTACAGTGGGGAAAAAATATTTTTTTGTGTTTTTTTGTGTGGGTGGGGTTGTCATTTTTTAGGAAATTTGGTGGAATTTCCTAAAAAATGACAACCCCACCCACAGAAAAAAAACACAAAAAAATCTTTTTTCCCACTGTAAACACACTGTATTTTCCCTAACACATAGCCTTACAAAACAAATTTTAAAACGAAATAATATAAAAATTTCATTTCTATAACAAGACATTTAGTCACACTTAAGATCCCGAAAAGCGCTGTCGGACCCTGTAGTGAGGGGTCGACATGTTTCCGACCATGCATATTGCACTGGGCTTGTGTTTTAACACGAAATAAATTTGTGAGTTTTGTATCGTTTAAATTTTAAATTTTTAAATTTTAAATCTAAATTTTAACTTTCTTTAAATTGAATTTCAATAAAGGTCGCTAAACCAAAAAAAAAAAAGCTTATTATTTTAATATTATGCACACGCCAATAAAATAAATAAGAAATAAATTTTAATTCTTATTAACACTAAATATATATATATATATATATATATATATATATATATATATATATATATATAACTCCGTAAGAAAAGACGAAAAAACTTCATCTTTGGCTCAGCATGTAAAGGAAACGTCCCACACGATAGACTTCAGCAATAACAAATTATTAGCGAACATAGAACATATGAAAACCAAAATGATCGGGGAAGCTATCGAAATTGAGAAACGTCCGAACAATTTGAATTCGCGAGATGATACTCAGACCATACCAACTGCATGGAAACCAGTATGAAGCAAAGAAGTTGTCAACAACAAACAAAAACGCCTACACCGCAACCCAGCTAGTACACTACAGCTACAGGCCCAACGACGCGGAGCCGCGCACACACTCAACCAAGTGTAGATTTAGATAGTCGGCGGCTTAAGGTCTGTTTTACTTTAATGTGTATATGTTTAAAATAATCTCTTACATGTTTCACCGACTATCTAATTCTACTACAATATACTAAGGTCATGAAATAATCTTCTATATATATATATATACATATATAATATTTTCGTGACCTTGGTATGATATGGTAAATTCAATCAGTTAGCGATTAAAGGTCTGGTTTACTTCAAAGTATATATATTTAAAACAACCCTACATGTTTCGGCAATGATGCCTTTATCAAGGATATAAAATATAAAATATATTTATATCCTTGATAAAGGCATCATTGCCGAAACATGTAGGGTTGTTTTAAATATATATATACTTTGAAGTAAACCAGACCTTTAATCGCCAACTGATTGAATTTACCATATATATATATATATATATATATATATATATATATATATATATATATATTAAAATAATAATCTTTTTTTGGTTTAGCGACCTTTATTGAAATTCAATTTATTTAAATAACGACGTTTCGACTTTTTGTGTGTAATTGAGTCTTTTCAAGTGATTTAGAACTAAAAAAATTACTAAACGCAAGGTAAGAATTATATTTACATTATATGAAAGAGTTAAAATTAAAATAATGATTAGAGTAAAGTAAAATTTAAAATTTAAACGATATAAAAACTCACCAATTTTACTTCGATGTTTAAACACATGCCCAGTGCAAATTGCATGGTCAGAAAACAATGTCGACCCTTCACACAGGCGACGACGTGAAGGGGGGTGAAGGGTCGACATAGTTTTCTGACCATGCAATTTGCACTAGGCATGTGTTTAAACATCGAAGTAAAATTGGTGAGTTTTTATATCCTTTAAATTTTAAATTTTACTCTAATCATTATTTTAATTTTAACTCTTTCATATAATGTAAATATAATTCTTACCTTTCGTTTTGTAATTTTTTAATTTCTAAATCACTTGAAAAAGACTCAATTACACACAAAATGTCGAAACGTCGTTATTTAAATAAATTGAATTTCAATAAAGGTCCCTAAACCAAAAAAGTTTATTATTTTAATATTAAGCACACGGCCAATAAAATAAATAAGAAATAAATTTAAATTTCTTATAAACACTAAATATATAAATATATATAATATAATATAATATAAATATATATATATATATATATATATATATATATATATATATATAATATATAATAATATATATAATAATATATATATAATGTATATATATAATATATATATAATAATAATATATATATATAATATAATATAAATATATATATATATATATATATATATATTAAAAAAAAACTTAAAAAAATATAAAATAATTTTTTTAGTATTAACTTTGTGACAAGAACATGTGTGTGTACGATTAATTCTTTTGTTCGTCAATATTGCACATTTGGCTTTCTTTTTAGATGTGTTTGTCCTGTGTTTTTTAAAATGTAATTTCGAAACAACTAAGTATACGTCCGTTGACATTAGTTTTATTAATTTACAATATTACAAACATATGAGTAATTTCTCCAGAAAAAAACAAGTTCACATTTTGATCCCCTGAGGAAGCATTCGAATTCGATGCGAAATATTGGGCTAAAAAATAACTTAATTAATAGAGCTTAATTTTGCTGGATTCCGCAAAAAACGACCATCCCTTCCATACATGTTCTAACGTCAAAGACTCCTGGTCTAATTATATATATATATATATATATATATATATATATATATATATATATATATATATAAATATAATATCTTCGTGACCTTGGTATGATAAGGTAAACTTAATAAGTCGGCCATTAAAGATTTATATTTTGTATTCTTTTGACAAAGGCGTATTGCCGAAACATGTAGGGTTGTTTTAAATATATATACTCTGAAGTAAACCAGACCTTTAATCGCCGACTTATTAAGTTTACCTTATATATATATATATATACACAATATATAACAGATTTTGTAAAGCAAGTGAACATTTTAAAGAAATTCTTTTTTAAAATGTAAAACTGATATTAAGAATGAAATCTATGCCCCGAGAAACTCTTACATCATAAATTTTACAAATTAAATGTATATATAAGCATGGCATCTTGCGTACTATACATAATGTTGGATTTAAAATCATTTCTACATTCGAGTATCAGTAATTTTTACATCATTAATTTTTAAGTATATACATAAAATTTCTTCACCATATTAATATAAATTCACTAATATTTGGGTTATCGTTCTGTTTACATTAAAACTCAAATGTTCTTTCTCAATGTTTCGTCAATTTATTAATGACTTCATCAGGAGATGGGCTAGAGTTAAGCGCTGGTGGTCTTATTAATTAATTTACACATAATTGTGACTAGCAACTCAGAAATAGAACATGAACATTACATTTTTAAACAACACCTGAAACAGTAAAATTTCAACATGACCTTTTTCAAACATGCTTCAGACATTATTGTCCTATTTGAGATGTTGACCGAGTATAATTGTTTTCCACGCTAACACATATCATTACATTGCGATTTTGGTTATCGTTATTTTGAGGTTTCTTATGAAGCGACGGTGAAACGCAACCGAATTTTTCAAAATTAGTTTTGATGCGACAAGGAATAGACCGGTTTTCAAAAGTATCTCGAAAGAGAGCTATAATAGACACTAATGAGTGGCCTTGGAAATGCCATTACACAATCTGCACATTTTCATCGATTATATAGACCATATCCATAATTTTACTCGGAATGAAACATAACAGATCACGAACAACTCATATAAACGAATAACACATGTATGTAAGGTATATTTGCCTGGACGTCAGATGTTGTGTATCACTCCCTACTACATTCCCTTTTCAATATATTTTCGGAGTATGTTGTGGTTTACTGTATATTTTTAATCTACGCGAATTATTTTTTTTCAAAATTCGATACTTGCTCTAAATTTATTTATATCTCAATGACATAGTATCTCGCCCAAGAAAGTTTCAATAAATTTACTTGTAAGCTACAAGAAGCAAAATCAAAAACCAAACTTTTCTATAATTTAAATACGATTCTATTTCATCGTATACCTCAAGAAATTATTCTTAGGCATATGTTTACCACATAAGGACTGGAAAACCACATCAAACTTTCCTAATTATTTCAAAAGTGTATGAAACCTCTGCTCTTGCTACGAGCTCAGATAACAGAAGGAAAAAGCTTCAAACTTATTAACTCCGAAGTAGTCTCAGCAGTAGCAATTAGTTTATTAATTCCATAATATCCTCTAGTGTAATCCGAGAAGAACTGTAACCACTTAGGACAAAACTTTATCTCCTTTATACTCATACAAAATACGTTCTCTTATTTTTATTGTAACAAAACCCTAATAAAATAATATAAAGGAGGAAAATTACTGTATTCGTACATAATTTCAATTTAATTTTAATAAAGTTTACATAACTTTTTGAATATACGACTTGCTAGAGTTTAAAGGCCTTACTTTAAATAAATATCGTGCTTTAAAAAAAAACAGCTGCCTGTAGATGGCCTTAATTTAGCTGTGAAGACAAACTGTACGTCTGAACTTTCAAGACGTCGGCCATTTGTTATGTCATTAAATTTAGCTGTCATTTTCGTATTTAGTTTCTGTATTTCTGTGTTTATTTACCTCGAATATTAAATGAAAGTTGATAAAGTCTGTTATTCTCAAAATAAACTTATTGTTAATTGTTAATATTGAATGCTCCCTCAAGAACACAAAAGTTTCATTATAAAATCGTACTTTCGAAATGGTCAGAGTTGATGGAATTTGGTTTTATTCATTCGATGAATGTTTAGGTGAATTTAGAATACCTAGAATTTGCTGCTGATTACGATCAGTTCCGAAAAAAGAAGTCAGTGCACGATTTAAAAAGCGCACAAAAGAGACAATTCAAAATATATAACAAATAATTGCCAACGAAACAAAATCCCTAATACAGGCTAACGAAAAAATTGAAGCTTTATTTTTAACTGAAAATAGTACACACAAAATAATGACAAATGAAAATAGAATTTTGATAAAGTTGTAAAGCAATGGAGATATTCACACTTAATCGAGCAACACAAGCGCATCTCCCAGAGCAACGTGTATCAACATATGTGGTTTTTGCATTATAGTGCTCCAACTCATAACAGTGACAAAGTGCATGGCCACCTATATCAACCTACTATATATTACTTATGCAACAGCAAATTGTAATATTGCTGATAACACAGTTCTGCAAAAACATTTTTTTTTTCAGCTGCATGAGATATTTTTGCTGAATTATATGTTTTAAGGTACGCTGATTTCAAAAATAACTACTATTACTCTCCATCACGTATAGTTTTTTTGCAAAATAAGAACACAATAATGAGCAAAATCAACTATTTATTACAACAAACACACAGCATAATATTTATCAAAACCTATCAACCATTATTTTTCTTATTTAAATTTATACACAACTTTATGTTTACTCTTTTTCCTTGTGAAACTTTTTCTTCTTTTCTTTGATGCTTCTCCGAACTCGTTTTTGATTTCCTTCTTTGGTTTCTCGCTTAAGCATGCAACAGTAGTCCGCTAACATACTGACATCCCATCTTCCTTGGTAACGTCTCTCGATATCACGTACATCCTGGTGAAATCTTTCACCTTGTTCTTCACTGTAGGCACCCAAGTTTTCAGGAAAATATTCAATATGGGAGTGTAAGAAGTGAACTTTTAGGCTCATCTTGCACCCATGAGCTTTTTACGCTGTCAGCATGCTCTGTACAATAGTTTTATATTCGGGATCCTTAGTATTGCCCAAAAACTTCTGCACTACATTTTTGAAAGAATCCCATGCTTCTTTTTCAATTTCTCCCATTGATTGAGGAAAGAGGGGATCAGACAAAAGTTTTCTTATGTCGGGGCCAGTGAAAACTCTTTCTTTTAACTTTGCTTCAGACAATTTCGGGAACTTGGAACATATATATCTAAAACAATCCCCATCTTTTTGCAGTGATTTTACAAACTGCTTAATTAGCCCCAATTTAATATGAAGAGGTGCCAGTAAAACCTTTTCTGGCGGAACCAAAGTGGTATTGATAACGTTTTTCTCGCCAGGAGTTAAACCGTGTCGTGGTGGCCAGTCAGTTTTTGTCCAGTGTAGCTCTCTGGCTCTACTATCCCACAAACATAGAAAACAAGGGAATTTTGTATAACCTGACTGTTGACCCAACAACATTGTTAGTATTTTCAAATCTCCACAAACCATCTATTGATGTTTTTGATATTTGATTTTCTCAAGAATCGTAGCTAAGTCATTGTACTTTTCTTCCATATGATCTGAGTGTCCCATTGGAAGGGATGCAAATACATTTCCATTATGCAGCAAGACTGCTTTGGGGCTAGTTTTGGATGAATCAATGAATAAGCGCCATTCTGATTAACCATATTCTATTTCAAATCATTTCATGAGCCCACGAACATCATTACAATAAATCAGATTTCCCTCTTTAGTAAAATACTGAGTAAATTCTCTCTCTCGATGTCTGTACCAGGAAAATGAGGTACCAGATGACAAAAGGATATTGTTTTTTAGCCTTGAACCTAGCAATTCGGCTGTATCTTTTGAAAGACCCAAGTCTCTGACTAGGTCATTGAGCTCAATCTGAGAAAAAAGTTGAGGTCCCTCGTCAACTGAAAAATCTGAGCTAGATTCGTTCTGGGGAGCAAACGTTTCTGAGTCCTCTGCATCACTCTGGATGTCATCTAAATTAGGAGGTGGGTGCGGAACTGGTATTTCAGAGTTATGGGACACTGGACGAATAGCTGAATCAAGGTTAGGGTAAGATATTTTCTTCTTATTTTTCGTATTAAACCCTTTCACGTCTACCGAACAGAAATAGCAGTCGGTTGTATGATTTTTCTGTTCACGCCATATCATAGGAATGCCAAAACGAAATGCAGTTTTCTTACCCTTAAACCACAAGCGCAGATCTTCCTCACATCTTCTGCACACCTTATGAGGAGCCCGTGCTTTGTCTTGATCACCAAGTATTAATTTGAAGTAAGCAAAATAAACCTTCTTCGCAAAATCACTTATATTTCTTTATTGACTTTTCACTGCATATCCACCACAAATATAACAGAAGCTGTTTGGAGATATTACACAACCTCTATGAGCCATAACACACATATAAAAACAAGAGCACAGTAGCGTTTGATTGCTGGATGTCAACTGAGTGTGACACGATAATAATGCAACCGTCTGCCTAACACCAGAAATTCTTTATCCTCCCCCTTTCACTAAATTTTTTACGTCCATTATTTTTTTCTTTATTCCCAGATAAATATACTATTAAAGTTAGGGTAAGAAATCTTAATTTTAATTATATTTGAAGCTTAAAAAATAAAATACAAAATTTTAACTAAATAAGAATTTTACACAAAATAAAAATATAAAAATTAGTACTGTAAAAAAAATTGATGAGATGGAATTTTTTAAATATTTTTTTCGGTTTTAGGACATCTAAATCTATAAAAAAATGTATAAAAAACCTATGCAGTTTTTTACTTGCAGATCTGTGTAATTTGTCCCTTTTTCGGGACCGCCAGAAAGTAATACGTAGTAGTGTCGGTATAATTAATCCTAAAATTATATTTCCAAACTTTGAATATTAATATTTAAATGTAATGGAGCATTAATCGTGACATTAACTGTACATGCATTTAAGGCTGCAAGTGAAATCGCAGGACTACCATCGGTTATCAAAACCGATATAAATTCCAATATCTAACGAATTGCCGTCTTGTAAAAAGAAAGCTACCAGATAAAATTGAAATAAACGTCTGTCAAAAATAACAAAATGGTTAATTTCTTGCACAATTTTTCGAGTAGATCGGACGGATAATCGGGATCTTGGCTTTTAAATAGTTTCTTATGATTTAAAAGATTTTTTTTGTGCTTAAAGAACTTCGGTTGAGGCATATATGTTCATGTTCTTTTGTATGAGAGCATCACGTTATCATCCAGAAATCGTTACATACGACGGTGGTTTGACAATTAACTTGGTTTGCTATGAAAGAAAACAATTTGAGTTTTGCAAGGTACTTTATTTTTCGACATAGTCCCCTCGAAGTTCAACGCACTTGCCACAACGTTTCTCCAGCTTCGCGATTCCTTCACGGAAATGAATTGCTTCGATGCTTTCAAAATACTGGTTTACTTTCTGTATGACATCTTCATTAGACTCAAACTTTCGTCCTGCCAGAAAAGTTTTTAGTTTCGGGAATAGATGGTAGAAGGAGCTAGATCTGGCGAATACGCAGTATGCGGAAGCAGTTGAAATCGTAGCTCGGCCAATTTTTGCTGAGCGACACGACTTGAATGCACGAGGGCATTGTCATGGTGAAGCAACACCTTTTTCTTGGCCATTCCCGGGCGTTTCTCTGTTATTGCCGCCTTTAATCGGTCCAAAAGTGATACATAGTATTCTCGGGTAATGGTTCTTCCCTTTTCAAGGTAGTAAACTAGGAGAATTCCCTTTGCGTCCCAAAAAAACTGACGCCATGACCTTTCTAGCGGATGGAACGCATTTCACTTTTTTCGGAGCCGATTCGCCACGGGCAATCCATTGTTTCGACTGCTGTTTAGTTTCCGGGATATAGTGGTGTATCCAAGTTTCGTCCATTGTCACTAAACGGCGAAAAAACTCAACTAAATTCTTCTGAAATACTTGCAAATTGTCAGCAGATATTCGCATGCGAATTCGCTTTTGCTCTTGAGTGAGTAAACGCGGCACTCATCTTGCGCACAGTTTTTGCATGTGCAATTCTTTATGCAAGACGAAGTGAACTCACTTAGTTGAGATTCCTGTGGCTTCCGCTAACTCGCGCACTTTCACTCGTCTATCGGCTAAAATCAAATCATGGACTTTATCGATGATTTCGGGTGTCACAGCTGATTTCGGGGCTCCAGGACGTGGCGCATCTTTAATGCTTGTTCTGACACGCTTAAACTCATTTACCCAAAGTCGAACACACTCATAAGAAGGACATGAGTCACCCAATGTAGGTGAAATTCTCTCATGAATCTCCTTCGCTGTTTTCCCTTCCAGATAAAAGAATTGAATCACACCACGAATTCCAACTTTATCCATTTTTCGCTATTGCTCGAAACACTTCTGTTTAAGTAACTGTCAAACAACGAGTTACTGTCAGAATGACTTAAGACCAGAGAATATTAACTCATAGGAATGACACTTTATGACTACATATACAGATTACATTTGCGCTCTCTATTAGTGTGTGAACAAAGTTAATTGTAAAACCACCCTCGTAGTGCGCGTGTGATGATATAGTGTGCACTGTCAGCAAACGGTGTGCTTGGTCAGTATTTAATTGAGGATGATGATGATACACTCTTACTGTTATCCAGGAACGTTATAGGAGCATGGTGCTCAGGATTTATTCGGAATAGCATAAGATTTTGTCGTAGCAGGAACCTCCAGATGGAAAGACAGTGGTTTCAACAGGAAGGGGCGGCCAGCCTACCCCCCTCATTAATGTATAGCAGTGTTGCAGTTTTGCGTGATTGATTTCAACTATCCATCACATTCCCCTGATCTTACACCACCGGACGCCTACCTAATTGGGAATATTAAAGGAGAAAGTGTTCAGTGGCACAGACACAACCAGAACTGTGAATTCATTACGTGAGAAGATAGTCCCGTTTTTCTGGAATCTGCAGCAACTTGTGTTCTCGAATATGCTTGAAAATCTGCGTGACCGTTATGAACAGTGTCTACAACCCAATGGCGAACATTTTGAACAAGTATACTACAGAAATAAAAATTTATAGGTAATAAGCAATGTATGTATTGCTCCAGTACTGTATATTTTCGCGTGTACTGTACAACATCTAGTTAAGATATTTGTGTTATTTGAGCGAAACAGCAAAATGAAATTCCCATGTGCCTGTCGCAGAAACTATAAAATCGTAGCATACAGTTTAATCATTTAAAATTATTATTATTACTTGCAAGTATCAGCGGACTTTTACTACCAACTATATAATTTAATGGTTGTTTTTATGTCTCTCTAACATATAACGCAGGAATCTACGTTATTATACCACAAAATTAATTTTATTATTTTCGTGTATGATTACAATTTACGAAGTGGTTTATACTATATGATCGAATAATACAAAATACGCATGTAATTTAATTATATTTTTCTCGACACCTGACATAATTCGCTGGTGCTGACTCGTTTATATTTATATTTATCGCTATACGGTATACTTCAAAATTCTAGAGAGAATTAAACGGGTATTGTACGTAATTAATATCTAACTTTTAGCTCTTGCAGTAGCATATCATTTCTCTTCATTATATTATTTATTATTACTACAAATACAATATCGTCGTTGGTGCAGAGGCGTAAGCTTTAAAGATTATACAAAAAAGGTTTAAGTATATCAATATCCATTAACGTTGTACCTAATAAAATAGCAGATAACATAAAATTTTATCCAAAACTAATCAATCTCACCACAACACAGTTTTCAAAGTCAGAAACTAAATTATTGGAAAAAGGTTTAAAATACAATCCAGATATTAATAATAAAAATGATATTAATAACTTAGCAGTAGATTTAGAATTAGCTTTGAAACCAATAGAAGGACATAACTTAGAAAAAAAAGAATATAAAGAAAATAATAGTAACAGAATATAAAAAATTAGAAAAGAATAATAAAAATATAGATGAAAACCGCAACATAAAAACTATAAAAAAGAAATTAAATGATAACAACCTAGTAATTACAAAAGCAGATAAAGGAAATACAGTCACGATATTAGAAAGATCTAAATATACTGATAAAATATATGAATTACTCAAAACAAATTCTCAAAAAATTAAAGAACGACCCCACTAATAAATACCAAACCAAAATAAGACAGCTATTAAATAATAACAGTAATCTGAAAAACAAAAACTTAACAGTAATGAACCCGAGTATCCCAAGGTTATATGGCAACCGAAATTACATAAAAATAACACCCCAATGAGACCTGTAGTATCATATGTAAATGCACCCTCATATAAACTATGTAAATATTTAAGTAAAACATTACCGGAAAAAATAAAGTTAAAATCCGATTATACAATAAAAAACACTATTGAATTAACCAATAAATTAAAAGAAATCACATTACCAAATATCGCGAAATTAGTATCCTTTGATATTAAAAGCCTGTTCACTTCAATACCAATACAAGAGATAAAAGACATAATATAGAAAACCAAATTAATGATAATATTTCAGACAACATAGAGAAAACACAATTAAGAGAGTTATTAAAGTCAATCCTAGATCAAAATTACTTCAAATTTTATAATGATATATATTCACAAGTAGAAGGATTACCTATGGGAAATCCTCTCAGCCCTATATTGGCTAACATTTTTATGCATGACTTCGAAATAGGTCTATTTAACAGAAATAACAACCTAATCAAACAAATCCTTTTCTGGGCCAGGTACGTCGATGATATAATTTGCATCTGGACAGGTACAGACAGGCAACTAACAGAATTCTTGAAATTATTAAACTCATTAAACCCCAAAATACAATTCACAATAGAAAAAGAAGAAAATAACAAATTAAATTTTTTAGATATTTCCATATACAGAAACAATAACAATCTATCATATAAAATTTACAGAAAACCAACATTTGCAGGTAATATAATACATGCGGAAGCGAAACAAGATACTAAAATAAAAATGTCAACATTCCATAGTTATATACATAGAGCAACTCACATACCATTGAATACTGATGCTTTTAAAGAAGAAATAATATATATTAAAAAAATAGCAGAAAATAATGGATACAATCCCAACATAGTAGACAAAATATTAAACCGAAAAGAACAAAAGAATATTCAGAAAAAATTCTTATATCCGGAAATAAAAGAAAATAAACCCATTTGGCACGCAATTACATATAGTCCACAAATCACAGACAAAGTAAACAAAATATTAAGAAAATTAGATATTCAAATCATATGAAGCAATAAAACAAAATTTGGTACAATGTTAAATAATAACAAAGATAAAATAGAACATATAGAAAAATCAGGAGTATACACAATAAAATGTAATGATTGTGAAGCTATATATATATAGGGCAAAGTGGTAGATCCATTAAAAAGCGCATATCCGAACACATAAAAGACTTAAAATACAGTATTAAAAACACAGGTTTTTCGACACACTTTATCGAACAAAGCCATTTGCCTGATATTAATAGCTCCACCGCGTTACATAACGTAATAAAAAGTAGAAGACTAGACTTATTAGAAATACTAGAAATTAAAAAAGCACAAAAACAAAATATAATAATTACAAATACGCAGTTAGAATTTATTAACATCTCCATAATAGACACGATTGTAAATATGTCTTAACCATCACCCCAGCACTAAAAAATAGGTATAAAAGTTACAAGGGGCACGTATTGTAAGTTAGTTTTAAGATCCTCTTTGACAATGGCATAACAGCCGAAATATATTGCTGTGAATCTTAATTGCTTATTTACTTTCAATTCACACTGCAAAATAGATTCCCTGCTATCCTCAGTCGGGTACGCCTTCCTTGAGCTTCTTAATCCTCAGGGCTTATCCTCACGGATATGTGTTATGGAAGTAAAACAATAGGTATAAGACAAATTATACAAACATTTCCCCTCTTACTTGTTTATTAAAAAAAAAGTTTGAAAAAAAAAAATCGACTTTACAAAGTGTACAGTCGAACTGATACAAATCTCAGTTATGTTGAGGAAACTTTGATACAATATCAATGTAAAAGATAAAACCTCAAATTAATTGACCGCGAACAAAGATTTTAAAATAAAATATAAACAAAATTTATCAGATGTCAACAATTACGTTACCCCCACAAATCAAACGTCAAATTGAACTTTCTCTATTTTCGCACGCAACCAAAATTGATCATGCGCAAACACAGGCATGTAACAAATAAGTTTTCCCGCCTTCTAACGTATTACAATAACTTATATGAACAAAAACTATACTCAAAAAAAAAGTCTGATAAGTTTTCTTGATATTTTCTCTGATTACAAAAATTTTACAAATCTAAAATTACTGAATTATAGAGCTCTAATAAACATTTAATTTATATTAAGAAAAATATACATACATTAATTAATGTATCCAATACACTAAAACGAGAGATTTTTTTCTCCTCAGATAGGCCTAATAAATTAAATAAATTACAAGTTTTCGGACTCGTAATGAAACGAAAATTAATTTAACACATCAAAACACTCTCAAAAAACACACACCGTAATTATCCTGAATTTAAATTGAATAAAATTAAGTTTTATTATTAAGTTTTATTATTAATGAAACGAAAATTAATTTAACACATCAAAACACTCTCAAAAAACACACACCGTAATGATCCTGAATTTAAATTGAATAAAATTAAGTTTTATTCAATTACAAATAAACACGACCTATCTGTACAACAACTATTAAATCTCTGAAATATCAGTATCCTTGAAACAGCTTCAATAGCCCCACCTAACATAAATATAAATCAAAACAGCGACAATATATATTTATATTATTATAACTTCCACATTGGCGCGAACTCCAAACATCCCATAGGCCCGTACATTCTACAGTTGTGGACAAAAATTCACATTATAATAAATTGTTACATAAACTATCAAAATTTTATAGTTATCTCTCTGTAATAAAATGTACATAAATATAATGTTTTTCATATCTTCTTTTATTTCTTTCTTCAGGGAAAAATCCACGACAATATGTTAGAAATATATCTAATAAAAAATTGCGAAATAGCTAAGTGTGTTTTTTATACTAAATTTGTTAATTACAAAATGTTTCACCAAGAAGTGTCTGCTACGTCAATTAATGAAAAAGAAAAAAAGTATATCAATACGTTAAGCACGTATTTCGCATTTGTTACAAATGAGACAGACATGCAATATACATATCTGTAACTTTACACATGGACAATACACCTCGTATTTTCAGCATTTACTTCTGCTTAAGACACGTGTTTCTGCCATCTATAGGCATCATCAGTCAAGTTAGTGAAGCAATGTAATACAAATTAATACAAATCTTTTTAAAAAACAGATTTGTATCTAGATGGCAGAAACACGTGTCTTAAGCAGAAGTAAATGCTGAAAATACGAGGTGTATTGTCCATATGTACAGTTACAGATATGTATATTGCATGTCTGTTTCATTTGTTTAAAGATTATGTATATGTCAAGCATTTTTTACTTTTTCTTCCAAAGTTGATGCATTAGACTTATACAAAATAATTCATATTAAACCGTACTAAACCGTATAAAGTTTTAATTACTGCAATTATTCCAGTTATTATTAACAGTTTAATAGATTTCAATGTAATTCTCCCACTTTAACTCACAGAGCCGATATGCATGTGTAGATGAGCGTGCAGATGTTGGAGAGTTGTTCGCGGTCCGTGAAATTACACCCGAATCACTTCCACCGGAGCTAAAATTTACAATTTAATTCCAACTCTCTTCATGCACTTGTCTGCGTGTGCATTCAGTCCATTCGGTTTACGAGAGCAAATTTCGATAAATACGTTAAACTTTAATTCGACGTTTTTACTGCCCGGAAAGAAACGAATTACCTATTGCTAGAAGCTCCGAATGTTATTTATTTTGTTGCCGCGACAGCGCAACATTTGAAATTAAAGAAAACCTGGTCTGAAAAAAAGAGGACGTGAAAATAGGAAAAATTTGGAAAGTTCTTTCCTATACACTATTTGAACTTTGGGACGTGATGTAAATTTAAAAAAATTTTAACGCTAAATGATTACGTGTTTGCATTTCTGAAGCTATCTTCCTATTCACCATTTTCCCGATTAAATTTCTTTTTTACTGCAAGCTTTTACGTTGAACTATATCTCCATTGATGAAGGCATTTTTTGCAAACTAACCGAGCAGAATCCTGTGCCAAATGAACAATCTCTCGATTTCTCTACAAATTAAACGTGTTATATTGCCGGTAATTTCATACTTATCGCAAAATCATAATACAGCGTGAGTGTAAAAGAATAATCGAGTTTCAAATACATATATTTTATAAACTAGGAGTGACAAGCTGAAATTATTAAGAATAAAAAACACGGTTAATATTTTCTAGGATTTTATTTTAAATATGCTCAAAGTAATTCTCTTCAGCAATGATACACTGGACCAGCCTTTCTTTCAACTGTTTAAAAGCTCCCAAGCAAACTTCTTTCGAAATACCCTCAAAATAAGCGTGAACTACGGTATCAATCTTCTTCAGATGAAAATTTTCTACCCACATCTACCCATGGATAGAGATTTAATTTCTCAATGGTTTCAGTAAATAGGCTACGGAAACTAGCAGATACTAGTCCCCGCGACAACGCTGGCAGTTTTCTTAGACATAGACTAAGCTTTTGATAATACCTCGACGTCTTCCATCATTCGATCTTTAAGAGATGGGAAAATAAAGAGCACCACATGCAATTGAGTTCATAACATGCTTTCCAGCAGAGTAGTTCATGCCAAAATGCAAAACAAAACGATTTCTATGAAGACAACAAAATGGGATCCTCAAGAAGGAGTATTTGTCACCGCTGCTATGGAGTCCAGTAGCTGTGACAGCGATTTCTACTATAATACAACCAAAGGCGGTGTCGACTTTATTGATCCAATGGTATGCAAATACACATGCAAAAGGCAAAATAAGTGGTGGCCTATGACGTTTTTCTTCAATATAATCGACGCGGCAGCACTAAATGTGTTTATTGTTTTTGCCAAGGAACATCCAAATTATAACGCTGGTGTCACTCATAAACCCGGGATTTTTCTAAAACATTTAGCAAAGGAACTGGTGATATCCTATATGGCAAGAAGATCAACTAACACTAACATACGACGTAGTATTGTGAAGTGTGTGAAAAATTGATTGATGTTTCTGAAACATCTACAACTCAAACAAATGAAACGATCAAGGGAAAAAGCATAATGGTATCTGCTAACTGCAAAAATAATATATGTAATGAACGCAGTGTAAGGATATGCACTACTTTTTTTTTATTCTAATCAATAAATAATTTTCGTTATGTAATAACTAGAGCAGACCAATTTCCGTGCGCGCATTGAGCGCCGGTATGGGAGTGTAATTCGTAATATATTAGAATATGCGATAGAATAGGGACGCAACATGAGCTTGTTACCGATATAAGTATAGAAGTAGAGACATTTATTCTATCAGAAATAATTAAATATACATTTGGTTTTCTGCTATTAAAGTAATATGCATAAGCACACGAAAATTAAGAATAGTACATATTATAGCAGCGTTGTATGTACCTATAAATAAAATGGAAAATGTATGAAATCAGTGATTGTGTGCACGACAGAGGATTTAAAAAACACTTACCGTTTTAAGCGCCTTCCAAGGATTGACAAACTGGGGAAACCCGATTGTATATTTTCAACATCAGGTGCGTCTCTAAGGTTATTTCTGAAAAACATGTCCACCGTGAGGAAAAAATATGTTTATATTCGGAAAACGAGCGATCTACATCTAGTGATGTTATATTCGCATAATAAAAATATTTTTTAAGCAACTTAACGCATCTGCTGACGTGCCCTCACAAATACGTGTTAAGTTGTCAAAATCTGCATTTCTGTCTAAAACACTTTCAAATTTAATTAGAACACTTTCACTTTTTGCGTTTTCTACAGCACACAGTTGTACGTGAACATCTTTAAGGATTTGCAGTGATTCCTCTAACGACAGCGACGAATATTCTAATTTTGTTATTGCTTCTTCTAGTCCCAAGTAATTCTCACGAATACTTTGTAAATCCATTTTAATCTGAGCATCTTGAAATTTTTTCTGGCTTGTGTTGATAGCTGCACTTTCTTTCGGATCGAATGATAAAACCACGTCCTTAATTTTTTCAAAATGTTCATGATAGTAAAACTCCGCCCTTAACGATGTACCCCAGCGTGTCAGAATGGGCTGTGGTTGCTCAGCGGTATGGGGACACAATTCGTGAAATTTCCAAATACGTTTTGGAGATATCAGGAATACTGCTTTGTACTCGATATTAAAGCATTTACCTCTGGATAACATCTACGAACCTGTTCTGCCACAAGGTGTAGAGTATGGAGTTTACAAGTAATATGTAACAAGTTAGGACAATATTTTCTAAGAGCCCGGCCTACAGAACACATGGTTGCGGCACCATCGGTCATAAACATTAATACTTGGTCTTTCGAAAGTTTAAATTTTTCTAAAGTATTTAATAGCACCTCCGAAATTAGTCGTCTGGATGCTAATAAAATTGAAGACGTGGGTTGATATGGTTCCATGTTACGCGCCATCACATTAACTACAGATTGTTTTTTGCTGTCAGTTGTTTCGTCCACACATAACCACAATTTTTTATTTTTCAGTTCGGCTTTGATTTTATTTTCAACCTGTTTACGCACCGATGGTAAATTCCTTCGTAACGTTGTCGTGCTCGGTAATGTTTGATTCTCGTATTTATTCCAAAATGAAATTAATGAATCTTTACTTAACAAAGTAAACGGCAGTGTACACACAATCATAGTTACACATAGTTCATGTATAAACTGCTGTCGATTAATTTTGTCATTATTGTGCTTCGAACGTGTTCTTTACAATATGTTTTTGACCAACACATTGGATATATATTGCACACTAAACATTTAATTTTTGAGCCATCGTATATTAAGTCCGGGAAATCCATAATAAACTTATTCACTTCGTCTGACAATGGTCGTTTTCTCGATTTATGTGTCGACGACATTTTATTACGTATACTTACACTTACATGCAATCTAAGCAAGTACCAAACACATAATGAATGCTTTTTATTAGTTCTGATGCAATACAATCATTCTCACATCGGCGCACATGGTGCGCACGGAAATTGGTCAGCTCTAGTAATAACTATGTTAGTCTTTTGTGAAATGATTTCTGGAATGCAATTTTATTTCAATATATTTGTGTTATCACATTTTATAACGAGTTCCTGTGAGGACTAGTTTATATAAAAGTAGATATGGTACCAAATATGCAGACTCAAATTAACCCTAATTTTGATTTTTTTTGAAGTTTTTCTATTTCTCCTTCTATAGGTTGATATCTAGAGTAATAAACAGAGAGCGGACTGAAGCGATTGAATGACCAATTGCCCCGATAAAATGTGTGGCGGTATCATAGTACCATAGTACATAGCATGGATGTTATAACAGCCCCACTATTTGCTTGCTCGATTGCATTCGTCGAGCAGATGTTGTTATTTCCGTCGTTATTGTGTCCGCGCATTCATAAAATTCTGTTTTACAGTGGCGTGTTTCTGGTTTCGTTTCAGTGTTGTTTGGTTACAAGTTTTAGTATTTAAAAAAATCCGTTTTATATTGTTATATTGTATATTTATCCTATATTTTTTTTATAAATATTAAGTTTAATTTATTACCTTATTTTTGGAGTAGTTTTCGTTTCTTCTTTTTAGTCCATTTTCTGTTCTTAGTATTCCTTTTTATTTTCATTAACTATGGAGAATTCTCGTAGGGCAACCATGGTAGGATGGATTAGAGGCCATACCGATAGGTTACATATTCGTAATGATACCTAAATATATTGCAGTGCCTGTTCATTAAGTTTGAGGCGTCCACAAATGTGTAATGTGCAGAGACATGTTTCTTCGAAAACTCATCTAGTTCCTTTCAGGAACTCTTGTATCTTCAAGGTTACCCTCATAGGGTACGTGATAAAGTAAATAAAACAAAAGGTATTAGAAAAGTAAACAAAGATTCACCGCACAACGTTTTAATTATAAAAAAGAAAAAATAGAAAAAAATTGCTACTTTATCAAATATAAAGAACTGTTGTGACACCTACTGTGTCACAAATGTGAGGAAAACTTATGTAAAAATTTACTGCTACATTAGGCTTGTTACGCCTAGCGTATAGAAGTTTAATTCACTTAATTAAATACATATTATTTCGTCTTTAAATATATCATTAAATTATATTTAACTAAGACATTTTTTTTCATTTGTACATACTTTCATTTTCGTTACAAAGAGAAAGTATTTCTATTTCTTTTGTCACCTTCTTAACCGCCGACGACCCTTCTGTCTACCTGAATCGTCAACCGATAGCCGTAATGTAGAATTTAGAATATCAAATTTCTTCTAGTACATTCCAATTTTTAAATTGTTTTAATTTAATATTATTTACATCTTCTTTTATGTGTCGTGTTTGATATCGTTAGGAAGCTTATGTCACAAATGTTAATTTAAGAATAATTATGACATTGACAGACGACGTCTTCAGGTCGCGCTTTTAATTAACTATAATTCAAGATATCGACCCCCTCTTCGATAGATCATAAACCAACCGTTCTAGACTTCTCTATCGACCCGAAAACTAATAGTTCCTCCTTCTCTTTCGAACCTTTCGTGAGGAAACACACATCGTGCTGTTCAAGTGACGATGCTATCACGCCGACCAGGTGTTCTGCCGCTTCTAAGGTAAATTGCATTGTTCTATGCATATTATTCTTTTAAGTGAGTCCATATTAATTTAACTCATTTCTTATTCCCCCGGTAAAACATCGCTCTGCATATACTTGACCAAGGTATATCTTCGAAGACCACGTGGCCACCATCGCCGCAAATCAAAAGGTAAGCTCTGTATTCTTCGATACAGAGGTTATTTTATATACATATTAATTAACCCTTAATTTACTACCCCATTTAACGTTCGTTTCAGAGTATTTTTTGTGTTAATGTTAATCTATTTATCCACCACTCCACGTGTACATATTACTTTGTTTTAATTGCTTTTAAATATACGAGTTTCAATTCTTATTATGTAAATATAAATACAAATTTTAAGGACGCCGCTGTGTTTTATTTAGTAACTAAGTTGTTGTATATTTATTTTAATTAACCACCATCACGCACGTCCTGGACCTTTGATGAGACTTCACCAACACCACAAATTATCTTAATTATTACAAAATAACTAAAGTATAATTTTTATATTATTTATCTTAGAATAATTTCATTATTAGTATACCTAGCCGAGCCCTGTATTTGTAATAGGTTAAAACCCTCACTAGTGACCGCGAGCAAAATTAACCTAATTAAATATTCAGGAAAACTGTCAATCTTCATTAATTACGTTATTCCCAACTAAACGTCAAACAGAACATTAACTGTAGGCACGCGCATAAAAAAAAATAACCCATGCGCACATTCAACATGGTACAAAGGCAACTTTCCCACCAATTCCTGACCTTCTAGCATATATATTACAGATAAAAATATACTCAAAAAAATATGAAAATTTTCCTTAATATTCATCTGACTCTAAATATATTTATAAACTACAATTTTTACTGAATCTACGAGCTCCAATATTATACAAATAATAGAACTAAATTATATCTAAATAAATGAATATAATTACAGAAATATACGTACATTAATTAATGTAGTCATCCACACTTCACAAAAAAATTAACATGAGAGATTTCAGATAGGCCGCATAAATCAAAAATTACAAGTCTAAAAGACTCGTAATAAATCGAGAATTAATTTAACACATCAGAAACACTAAACTAAAACATAAACCGAAATTACTAAAATAACCTGGATAAAAGTCTTTATCCAGCAGACAATTAATTAGACCTATCTGTTCAATAGCTGGTTAATCTCTAACTCCTTCTTCACGGAAATGGAATCATTACCCTACCTAAAATAAATCAATAGAGCGACAATGACAATATCTTCCTACATAGCGGGAACTGCAAACCTCGGCGGCACGCTCGCACTATATACAGGCGTGGACCAAAATACACATTATAATAAAATTTACATAAAATATAAAATATTTTCAAATATTTTTCTGGAATAAAATACACATAAATATATAGTCTTTTATAGTTTCTTTAAATTTTCTCTTCGGGGAAAAATTCATTGCAATATGTCCATCTGCACCTGACACTTTTAACGAAGAACTGTGCGAAGCTTTCATGGCGGCCAATATCCCATTCAAAAAGCTTAACAATTCAGTCCTCAAGAGGTTTCTTACAAAATATACTGGTGGTCATATACCAGATAAATCTACTTTACGTAAATATCACTTCCCAAAATGTTATTTGAGAACCATTGAAAAAATATGAACCAACCTATCTGGTCATTATCTTTGGGTAACTGCAGACGAAACACCTCACTAAGTGTCACGTAGTATATTTTATCTGCATTTTCAATAATTCTACGATAATTTCTTTTTTCTAAATAACGAGCAGTTTTATTTCGGTAAACCCCACGCAGTGACGCCAATTCTGACCGACCTAAGTGCCTGTCCCTAGTAATAAATCACAGAGATTGTATTAAACTTTAATTTTGCCAAATATAAATCTTTATTAAAACCTCCCGTCAGTTAAAGCATACAGGCCTAAATCGGCCGACCAAAATTAGGAATTGCAAGCGAATAATTCCGAATAATATTCGCATTCGTTTGCATAATTTCATGCTATTATAACTACATCACTATTCACCAGATGTTCACTCATATTTTTTAAATAGGTCGCACGCTATGCAAAGAGAATGGCCAAAAGAACAAGGGTCCCGTGTCCGATACAGATGCTCCATTCCGCAGACATAAAAAACGTCACTGAGAATTACGTTATTTTTCATTCTTTCATATGCTTCAGCCGTCATGCTACCGTTGCCTGCCTAGGAAAATATGTATGCCGAGCGTGTCCCGCTTTCCAAACGCCTACTTCGTATTTGCAAAACAGATCATGGCACAAGCAACGCTAGGAATTTAGCCGGGATATATGGAGTAATGCCTCGGAACAATCGCGACCTGCACTTCACTTCATAGGAGAACACATTTAATGCGCGGACCGGGTGCAATACTTCACGTATTACACGACTAGCGCGAGGGCTAATAAATTATTCATATTTTAGACTTGAGAGTGCGATTTATGCTGAAAGTTAAACGATTAATATTATCTTGGTGTTCCTATTACATGATACTTTAAAGGAAGATTAAACAATTTTTTTAAATTCCTCTTCTTTTTAAGTCGACGCGATGTGGCAGCTATATTAAAGTAACTTTCAAGGAAAGGATGCTGTAAAATTATGTTTTCATCGCATTCCAAAATAATATAAAAGGTAGTTCTAAAAGTTTGCTTCAAGTAAAGTAAAAAACAGCATTATAATCTTTAAAATTATACAAAGTGTATATTCCATTAGCAAGATTTTTCAATTAATTTTTTTAGAAATTCATGATACATTCTACTTATATATTTATTGATTTATACAATATTAGCTCAACCAGGCAATGCTTTGCTATTGCTATATATATATATATATATATATATATATATATATATGAAAAATTTTGTGAAAAACTTATCTGCGCGGAATGTGCATATATCGATATTTCACTGTTTTTTACAGATCATCAGTGCACCTTACCGAAGACAGACATGATATTCACTTCTATACTACGTGTATATATACGAACTGTAATGAACTTCATGTGTATGAGAATTAATAATTATTAAATCTCATTTTACATGCGATTGTCGCTATAATTTGTTGCATTTAATTCTACAATTCGGCAAATCACTTTTGCCCTAGATTGTAGACGCAACAAGCCGCGACATCTACTGTACAAGTTGTCAGTACAAATGAAAAATTTTGTGAAAAACTTATCTGCGCGGAATGTGCATATATCGATATTTCACTGTTTTTTACAGATCATCAGTGCACCTTACCGAAGACAGACATGATATTCACTTCTATACTACGTGTATATATACGAACTGTAATGAACTTCATGTGTATGAGAATTAATAATTATTAAATCTCATTTTACATGCGATTGTCGCTATAATTTTTTCACAAAATTTTTCATTTGTACTGACAACTTGTACAGTTGATGTCGCGGCTTGTTGCGTCTACAATCTAGGGCAAAAGTGATTTGCCGAATTGTAGAATTAAATGCAACAAATTATAGCGACAATCGCATGTAAAATGAGATTTAATAATTATTAATTCTCATACACATGAAGTTCATTACAGTTCGTATATATACACGTAGTATAGAAGTGAATATCATGTCTGTCTTCGGTAGGGTGCACTGATGATCTGTAAAAAACAGTGAAATATCGATATATGCACATTCCGCGCAGATAAGTTTTTCACAAAATTTTTCATTTGTACTGACAACTTGTACAGTTGATGTCGCGGCTTGTTGCGTCTACAATCTAGGGCAAAAGTGATTTGCCGAATTGTAGAATTAAATGCAACAAATTATAGCGACAATCGCATGTAAAATGAGATTTAATAATTATTAATTCTCATACACATGAAGTTCATTACAGTTCGTATATATACACGTAGTATAGAAGTGAATATCATGTCTGTCTTCGGTAGGGTGCACTGATGATCTGTAAAAAACAGTGAAATATCGATATATGCACATTCCGCGCAGATAAGTTTTTCACAAAATTTTTCATTTGTACTGACAACTTGTACAGTTGATGTCGCGGCTTGTTGCGTCTACAATCTAGGGCAAAAGTGATTTGCCGAATTGTAGAATTAAATGCAACAAATTATAGCGACAATCGCATGTAAAATGAGATTTAATAATTATTAATTCTCATACACATGAAGTTCATTACAGTTCGTATATATACACGTAGTATAGAAGTAAATATCATGTCTGTCTTCGGTAAGGTGCACTGATGATCTGTAAAAAACAGTGAAATATCGATATATGCACATTCCGCGCAGATAAGTTTTTCACAAAATTTTTCATTTGTACTGACAACTTGTACAGTTGATGTCGCGGCTTGTTGCGTCTACAATCTAGGGCAAAAGTGATTTGCCGAATTGTAGAATTAAATGCAACAAATTATAGCGACAATCGCATGTAAAATGAGATTTAATAATTATTAATTCTCATACACATCTGGTTATTACTTCAAAGTGTATATATTTAAAATAATCCTACATGTTTCGGCAATGATGCCTTTGTCAAGGATATAAAAAATATAAATATATATATTTTTTATATCCTTGACAAAGGCATCATTGCCGAAACATAAAGGCATCATTTCGGCAATGATGCCTTTGTCAAGGATATAAAAAATATAAATATTTAAATTTTTTATATCCTTGACAAAGGCATCATTGCCGAAACATGTAGGATTATTTTAAATATATACACTTTGAAGTAATAACCAGACCTTTAATCGCCAACTAATTAAGTTTACCTTATCATACCAAGGTCACGAAAATACTATATTTATATATATATATATATATATATATATATATATATATATATATATATATTGTTGTGAGGCATACTGCACTCAAATAACAGCTCCTATAATGGAAAAAGTAGTTATGCACCAGCAGTATACACATAATATACATTGTATATAATAGCAAAAATTGAGGGACGTAATTATGTGAAACTAGGGTCGAGATGTGAATAAATTAAAATGACGTTAACTTTATAATTAATTATTTGCTTATTTTCTTTCTTACTTATCTTTTAATATTTTTATATTTCAATTTCTAAATTCAAATCATACGCGACATATTACAGACAGCTACTTTATCCACATTTTACGATACTAGTTAACCACGCCCACAATTTTAAAATACCATTGTCCCGCGAATGCGATTTTTAGAATGTAAACAACAACATAACCTATGTTAAGAATGTAATTTATTATACCTGTTAATTATTCCGCTAATTTTATAATCCAGTTTATACTGAAATATTGTATAAATTTATATTTTGATAGATGTAACAAACATTAAGACGTCGAGGCTTTTTAGTGAAAATTAAAAAGGCTTTGGAAAATAAAAGAACGCGGGCGGCGTCCTCTCCGATAAAATTCTTACAACAAATGGCCGTACTTCAGACTCAAGTAAAAGTTTTATTTAAAAATTTATATTAAACTCAGTGTAAAACTAGTAAATTCTTATACATACGATACCTTAATATCAAGCTCAACTTTTGAAACTTAAATTGGACCAATATCACGTTAAATAACGGATTTATCGAGCATAGCATCATTTCGCTATTGGAACAGCATCGGACCGACAACAAGAGCCATTGACCGATTACGACGCATATACTTGGACAAGGTGCTGCCGTACTTGGATCCCGCTCCATTACGACGTTCTTGACCAGACACCAGATCCACACATACAGAGAATATAAACCCAGGTTCCTACCAATATCTAATATCCTAGAATTTCATTTTAAAGTCAACGTTTATTCATTATCAAACACTTAATTCAAACATTGTTTACATCTGTATATAAACGTAAATTTATACATTTCCAAACACATATTTAATATCACATTCATTCTTTCAATATCCTTATAAAAGGAATATATAACTTACCTTCTGTGTCAATTTTAAGCAACATTTGTTATATATTTGCACTACTTGTTATGTACACAACCATTTATCAATTTTAGTAACACATGTGCATTATTACGTAATACCGTTTTTTTATTATTATTTAGTTCAGATTTCACGATTATTGCAGTTTTCTTATTTTTATCCTTATTTTTATGTCAAACTTGTTACAGATTACTATTTCTGTTGCGTTAATAAATTTTTATTTCTTGATTTTTTAAATTTGATCTTTTATTTGTTAGCGTTTGATTGTGGAGTTTTTACTTGTTAGATTGTTTAATTATAGCATTATTCTCACGGGATAAAAGCAGACCAACGAAGATCCTCTTCAAGTTAATAATTGTTTTGTTGTTCTCAAGCTCTACGAATGCTAGCTGGTTATCAATTATACACCCAGATAGCGTCGCACAATTTAAGTATATTTATACTTATGGCGCCCAAAATTTGTAGTTATAAAAACGATACACAACAGCAACTTCAATAGATTATTTTCTAAGTTCATATTCTAATTGATCATTAATCTTACGAACGTAGCACGTCAGCCCCGTATCAATATATATATATATATATATATATATATATACAGGGTGATAACGAACTTCTTAAGGAGCAATAAAGTATGAGTAGCCCATAGGGATGTAAACAGCATATAAAAAAATTAGGGTACTTTATATATACAAATTGTGCAGAAAAAAATTTTTATTTAGAGTGTGTATAACCGTTTTGAATGGCACTGTATGCACACAATGTTATTGACCCTTTCGTATGCACAATGAAATAACTGATGCACTGTTACACGTGTGCTATCCGATACAATGATCAATTGATGTCTTTAACCTACCTCAACGTCCGAGAATGCGAAAAGCAAACAGTCTAAGTTAGTATAAATTCAACTAGAGAAGTGAGTGCATGTGTTAAATAAAATTATTAATTTGCCGGGGTGAATTTTTTTTACGAATTTCTATACCGTTCTCGCTAGTTTGTAGCAAGTTATCTCGTCCGAACTGAGGCTTTACACTGCCAGTGTCTCGAACACGCTGCACAGCAGTTAAAATTGTTCGAGCATTCGGCCGATGTCGCTGAGGAAAACGTTCATAATAAGCACGTGCAGCAGCCTCCATATTTTGATGAAACTCTCCGTTCATTACAATCATATCTAGATATTCATGGTGCGTATAACGATGAGTCATTTTCATAAACAAAAAGTATATTACGCTAAAAAACTACAAAGTACAACAATAACTTGCTACAAACTAGCGAGAACGGTATAGTAATTCGTAAAAAAAATTCACCCCGACAAATTAATAATTTTATTTAACACATGCACTCACTTCTCTAGTTGAATTTATACTAACTTAGACTGTTTGCTTTTCGCATTCTCGGACGTTGAGGTAGGTTATAGACATCAATTGATCATTGTATCGGATAGCGCACGTGTAACAGTGCATCAGTTATTTCATTGTGCATACGAAAGGGTCAATAACATTGTGTGCATACAGTGCCATTCAAAACGGTTATACGCATTCTAAATAAAAAAATTTTTCTGCACAATTTGTATACATAAAGTACCCTAATTTTTTTATATGCTGTTTACATCCCTATGGGCTACTCATACTTCATTGCTCCTTAAGAAGTTCGTTATCACCCTGTATATATATGAAAAATTTTGTGAAAAACTTATCTGCGCGGAATGTGCATATATCGATATTTCACTGTTTTTTACAGATCATCAGTGCACCTTACCGAAGACAGACATGATATTCACTTCTATACTACGTGTATATATACGAACTGTAATGAACTTCATGTGTATGAGAATTAATAATTATTAATTCTCATACACATGAAGTTCATATATATATATATATATATATATATATATATATATATAGTAAACCTAATCAGTAGGCGATTAAAAGTCTGTATATTACTTCAAAATATATGTATTTAAAAAACTCTACATGTTTCGGCTGTATACGCCTTTTTCAAGAGAATACAAAATATGAATGATTCATATTTTGTATTCTCTTGAAAAAGGCGTATACAGCCGAAACATGTAGAGTTTTTTAAATACATATATTTTGAAGTAATATACAGTAGGCGATTAAAAGTCTGTATATTACTTCAAAATATATGTATTTAAAAAACTCTACATGTTTCGGCTGTATACGCCTTTTTCAAGAGAATACAAAATATGAATGATTCATATTTTGTATTCTCTTGAAAAAGGCGTATACAGCCGAAACATGTAGAGTTTTTTAAATACATATATTTTGAAGTAATATACAGACCTTTAATCGCCTACTGATTAGGTTTACCATATCATACCAAGGTCACGAAGTTATTATATATATATATATATATATATATATATATATATATATATATATACATATTTATGTATAGACTTGTAAGTATTATCGATCGATTATATTAGTAAAAATTAATATTTAACGGGTAAGCGGTCTGTCAAATAAAAAAACTCATTTATTTCACTCTATATTTCATAACGTTTTGCTACTTCTTTAGGAGTTCAATCGCAGAGTTAAAATTTAGGAAAGACGCCACTAAACATGTTAAAACTAATCATCTACATTAAAAATTTAAATTAATAAGATGTTGGTTTCTTGTCAACCTTAAAAAAAAATTTAAAATGTTGACGAGAATTATATGGTCCCGTGTAGTTGAGACGCGTGTCTGGCTCCTTGTGATTGGCCCGCCGGTTGTCCTGTTGCTTTCAGCTATTGGACGGTCGGTTTGTGTAATCTGTCAATAAATAAGGCTGGCTTCCAAGTGTCAGGCAAATGCTGTCCGTCGTCGTCCTGTTTGTTCATACAATTTTGTCGTTTCTCAATTTCTATAGCCTCTCTTATTATCCTGTACGTTAAATCCGTACTGCTGGTTGTTGTCCGAGAACAGTTAAACCACCCACGCCCGCAAAGCTAACGTTCTTTCCGCCCGTCAAATTGAACACATGGCCGAGAACAGTTTACCAGCTAATACAAAAAGTTTAGTTTTATTTAGAAATGCAAAAAGATACGTCGCAATATATTAAGATCAAAAAAAATTAATGTAAGCAGATTTATTATATCATCTCTTTGAAAAAGATACTATATATAGTATCGAAACATCAAATTAAATATTGTTTTAATTACCCGGCCGCTACTCCCAAAAATATTTCTTTTAATCACAGATATATATATATATATATATATATATATATATGGAAAATTCAATCAGTCGGCGATTAAAGGTCTGGTTTACTTCAAAGTATATATATTTAAAACAACCCTACATGTTTCGGCAATGATGCCTTTATCAAGGATATAAAATATAAAATTTTATATTATTATTATTTTATATAGAATATATATATATATATATATATATATATATATATATATATATATAAAGCGTTGTTCTTCGGGACATTTCGCCGCGTTCAGATGATTTTGTCCTAAGAAGGACAACTTTCTTCCTCATGACAAAATCATCCGAACGCGTCGAAATATCCCGAAGAACAACGCTTCAACAACGCTTTAACCGCGAAAACATTCGACGAAACATATATATGTTTAGATAATTTCTTAGCCGTTCATTTTATATATCAATTGAAAAATTCTTGGAGATTTTCGGCTTTTATATGAAATATTTACAAATATTATCAAATTAGTATGTAATTGAGAAGTAAATGTGAGTATAAACGTTGCTGTCTACAAATTACAACGCAAGTCATACGAAATTCTTAATTGAAAACTTTGTCTACGTTGGGACTTGAACCCAAGTCTACAGTTTGCTGGAGCGTTTCTTTACCACTTACACAGCGATAGACCTTAGTTCAAGCTAATTAGAAATGCATTATAAAGTAACAGTGTTAATGTTTCAGATGTCAGTTATTGAAAGTAGATCTCAAATGTCAGTTACTGAAAGTAAATGTCAGTTATTGAAAGCAGATGTCAGTTTTGAAAGCAGATGTCATGTCAGTTTTAGAAACAGATGTCAGTTTTGAAAGGAGATGTCAGTTTTGAAAGCAGATGTCAGTTATTGAAAGCAGATGTCAGTATTTGAAAGCGGATGTCAGTTTTGAAAGCAGATGTCAGTTTTGAAGGTTTGAAATTGCTTAATTGGTAAAGCAACGGTCCGGCAATCCGTAGACTTAGGTTCAAGTCCCAACGTAGACAAAATTTTTCAATTAAAAATTCATATTCGTATGACTTGCGCTGTAATTTGTAGACAGCAATGTTTACATTCACATTTACTTCGCAATTACATACTAATTTGATAATATTTGTAAATATTTCATATAAAAGCCGAGAAACTCCAAGAATTTTTCAATTTCGTATATATTATATATATATATATATATATATATATATATATATATATACATATAATTTAAACGAAATTATCGACCGTAATGTATTGATAAAATAAATTAAAGTCGGGTAAGCGGTCTGTCAATTAAAAAACTCCTTTATTAAATAACCCTTTATTTCGCAACAAATTTGTTGCTTCTTCTGGGGATACTACAAGATTAATGAGAAAAATAACATAAAATAAATAAGAGTATAAAGCAGTAGTAAAAATACTTACAAAATGTAGAGTTGAAAAATAATAAAATTGACGTACAATAGAAAATAAAAATGATTAGATTTAAAACTTAAAGTAACTATAGAAACAAGCTTTTAAAACCTTTAAAAAACATGTATATGTAAAAGTTAAAACATGAAAAATAAAAAAATGTAATGCAATATAAATTTAACAATATATGGACCAAATAACAAAACAATTTTAAGATGGTCAACTAACCGTCAAACCGAGTATATTAAAATAAATTATACTTAGTCCATTAGTATCAGATCTATAATTTATGTTATAAATACAACACCTATACCTTGAAGAAGTTGTATAGTAAGATCAAAGACATAACACCTTTCTTTTTAAATAGTCATGTTGTCTACAGGATAGCATGTTCGGATTGTTGTGGCGTTTATATAGGTCAGACATCACAGTGGGTAAAACAGCGCATCACTCAGTATAAAAGTGATGTCCGTATTGGAAAGAGATCCTGTGCATTGGTGGACCATGCACTTGATCGTGACCATATTTTCAATTTTGTCGACGTTAAGATCTTAGACGTTGAAAATAACCTTAAAAAAGAACCTTTTTAAAAATGGTCCACATTAACAGAGACACAAATAACATAAATTATAGATCTGAAACTAATGGACTAAGTATGATTTATTTTAATATACTCGGTTTGACGGTTAGTTGACCATCTTAAAATTGTTTTGTTATTTGGTCCATATATTGTTAAATTTATATTGCATTATATTTTTTATTTTTCATGTTTTAAGTTTTACATGTACATGTTTTTTAAAGGTTTTAAAGGCTTGCTTCTATAGTTACTTTTAAGTTTTAAATCTAATAATTTCTATTTTTATTGTACGTCAATTTTATTATTTTTCAACTCTACATTTAGTAAATATTTTTACTACTGCTTTATACTCTTATTTATTTTATGCTATTTTTCTCATTAATCTTGTAGTATCCCCAGAAGAAGCAACAAATTTATTGCGAAATATAGGGTTATTTAATAAAGGAGTTTTTTAATTGATAGACCGCTTACCCGATTTTAATTTATTTTATCTATATATATATATATATACGGTAAATTCAATTTGTTGGCGATTTAAGGTCTGGATTTACTTCAAAATATATATATATATATATATATATATATATATATTAAAACAACCCTACATGTTTCGGCAAATGATGCCTTTATCAAGGAATACAAAATATATTTTGTATGCCTTGATAAAGGCATCATGCTCATCAAGGCAAATGTTATTTTAGAATATCCATAATTTTAAATTGCCTGTTAATTTTAATTTCTATAAACAAAGCAAAAACATCACTGTATACTAAGCGATCAAATAGAAATTATTAAATTGTTTTTCTTCATTTAATATCCTATGCATACACAACGGCGCGGACCGAGGTGACATTAGCAAAAATTTAATGCATAAACGTTAAATGCGGCTTTTATATGTGCATACATTTTAGCTGGAATAATGGGAAAAGTCCACTACTGCCGCAAAATGTATTTTTGCCTTAATGTTATCGCCATTTTATTATAGTCATTCGCATGTATAAATCTACATAAATATGTATTATTAAGCATTTCTTAAAAGTAACGACGATGTTTATCAGTATACGTATAAAGTTTGTGTACACTAAACAGAAGGTATATAGAAGTATAAGTGTGTAGATTGCTATTGGTGTTGTATGTATTTAAATTTGAAAAAAAAAGATTGGTAAACGAATCATGCTATCCACGGCATAAAGTTTATCTTTAGCTTGCAGTTTCAATATTCACTATTCTTTGAAATGTTGCAGTGGAGCTACGAGTATATGATAAACGTTTAGAAAATATTAACGCGCTTTCATGATACCTGCATTCTTAGATTTTGATATGGAACGTTTGAAATATTAAAGAAGGGTATTACTAAGAAATATAATAACAATAATAATAGTTTATTTGTCTAACAGAAACAAACAATACATATAAAATATCTAAGTACACACACATACATACTGTATATAAAAAGGTTCCAGTCGTCAGAATGAGAAGTCGATGCCTTCGAAAACGCTATTTTGACTGTACCTACAGACGAATGGAATGCTTCCAGAGTTGGAACGCATGAAAAAGTGCACTTATCTTCGTGGAGAAAACTGTTTTATTCCAGCTGTATATGCAAAATATAAAAGACAACCCTCGTAATTCAGAAATTAAAGCAATTTAAATAAATGATAAAGTTGGTAAAAATAAAACTCTTGTATATGCAAATAGTTTCATCTTAATGCAAACCAATGTCATTATTGCGATACTCAAAGATATTTTGTTCAATAGAAGTTGTGTAATATATTTTCACTTTCTACTTTCTACTGAAAATAACATGTAAGTTGGCGAAATGTGTACGTGCGTTATATATTTAAGCTTAAAAATTTAATTTAAAGAAAGATATATGACGACACCAATATCAATAAAATATATTTAAGAAAATTTATTAAGTACTTAAAGATTGCTTATAATTAAACCTATTATGCTCAAGGATTTTTCAAAGAGTAAATCATGAAAGCTTTTATAGAATTTATGCCTTTTATTTGACCCTCACCACATACACCAGGTAGGGAAGGTCAATTACTGCGGTTCAAGTAGTAATGGCATGTGTGGTTTGAAGGGAAATTTGCATACACTGCGAACATCAACTTTGAACAATGACAGCTCCTGCGTACAACACATCAACAACAGCAACGGCAGTGGCAACATTAAGACTAGAATACACATATACAAACACACAAAACACATAACATCGGTTGCGTTGTCGCGTCGCATGTAGTAGAGACATACGTATGTAGCCGTATACCTCCCTACAATGATTTATGTTTATTTTCTAAATGGAAAACAGTCATGTCCCATCGGTGCCATTATACTTTTAAATGGCTTTTTACATTTATTAAATGGTCTTGGTTAATATACGTCTAATTTAACGTAATGACCCAGACTTCACGTTCGTTCCTTTTTCGCAAATTACCCGAGCTTCGAAGTTAGCTCGTTATGGAATTCAATTAACATATAACATACATAAAGTGTATACACTGAGAGTCAATAAAATAGGTAACATTAGACTTGAATTTCGGTTTTTTTTTTTGAAATAACTAACGATATGGGAGCCAAATTGTCGCCAAGATGTTTCGAGACATGAAAAATTACAATGAAATAACAATAATAATAATCTACGTTCTCGTAAATTTACGAAAGTTAATTTAAATGCAATATAACGTAAATACAGTATACAGTATGGTATATTTCGTTCTAGAAATGTAGTTTATCAAGACGAACACTGTTTTAATGGTCCATTGCACTGCGGTAAACCGCGCAACATTTTGAGATAACACATAACAATCTAATTCATTTTGATTTCGATTATATGACCTCATGTGTTCTTTTACCCGTATAATAAAACTTCGACCAGTCTGACCTATATATACACTTTTACAATCATTACAATATAATTTGTACACTCCTGATTTATTATTGATATCTGTTTTAGGATTTGCGTTAAAAATGAAATTACTTGTTTTTACATATGGTTTGTAAGCTATTCTAACATTACTATTATTTTTTGAAATTATATTTCCAATTTGCTCGCTTATTTTACCGAAGTAAGTTAACGAGACAAATTGTTTCAAATTAGCACTCTCTTTAGGATATACTAAACTAAGGGCCACTTGTAACTGTTTTTTCTTTAGTATACTGTCAATTATGCTACTTTTATAACTATTGTTTACCGCTATTTGCTTTATAGTATTGATTTCACGAACAAAAGATTCATTAGACAAAGGAATATTTAATGCTCTATGTATCATTGAATTAAAAAATGAATGTTTGTGTGCCTTAGGGTGTAGTGAATCTTTGGGAATAATGCAATCAGTGAAAATAGGTTTACGATATATTTATCAAATTTTAAGCTCTGATCTAATTTGTTTAATTTTAAATCCAGGAAGTTAATACTGTTATTCTCTTCTATTTCTACTGTAAAATTGATATTAGAATGGATTGAATTTATGTAGAAATGTTTGTAGTTGTTTATGAGTACCCTTAAGGCAAGCTAGGATGTCGTCTACAAACCGATACCAAAATTTAATATGTTTTTTACCTAGTTGTGATGAAAGAATTTTTTCTGTAATATGCTTCATGAAAATTTCAGCTAATAGAGGACTTAGAGGTGAGCCCATTGTACCTTTTGTTTGTTTGTAGAATTTGTTGTTAAATGTAAAGTAACTTTGGTTGGTGACTAACTCCGTTAGAGATATGATTTCGTGTATAACAACCGGGTTTGTATTTTTCTTTACTAATATGTTTTCTATTAACCTTAAGCATTCCTTATGTGGTATTTTTGAAAACATGTTGGAAACATCAAATAATACCAGGTTTTCTGTCTTTTGTATATTACAATCTTTTAATTTAGCTGTTAACTGTATTGCGCTTTTTATGGAAGAGCTATCTGTAAATTCGGTATATTGTCTAATTATTATGTTTAATTTTTCGGCTAGTTCGGCCAGTTGTTTCGTTTATTTCTTGCCCCAATAAAAAATTAGCCGAAAAATTAAACATAATAATTAGAAAATATACCGAATTTACAGATAGCTCTTCTATAAAAAACGCAATACTGTTAACAGCTAAATTAAAAGATTGCAATATACAAAAGGCAGAAATCCTGATATCATTTGATGTTTCCAACATGTTTTCAAAAATACCACATAAGGAATGCTTAAGGTTAATAGAAAACATATTAGTAAAGAAAAATACAAACCCGGTTTTATACACGAAATCATATCTCTAACGGAGTTAGTCACCAACCAAAGTTGCTTTACATTTAACAACAAATTCTACAAACAAACAGAAGGTCTGGCAATGGGCTCATCTCTAAGTCCTCTATTAGCTGAAATTTTCATGAAGCATATTACAGAAAAAATTCTTTCATAACAACTAGGTAAAAAACATATTAAATTTTGGTATCGGTTTGTAGACGACATCCTAGTTTGCTTTAAGGGTACTCATAGACAACTACAAACATTTCTGAACTACATAAATTCAATCCATTCCAATATCAATTTTACAGTAGAAATAGAAGAGAATAACAGTATTAACTTCCTGGATTTAAAATTAAACAAATTAGATCAGAGCTTAAAATTTGATATATATCGTAAACCTACTTTCACTGATTGCATTATTCCCAAAGATTCATTACACCCTAAGACGCACAAACATTCATTTTTTAATTCTATGATACATGAGCATTAAATATTCCTTTGTCTAATGAAACTTTTGTTCGTGAAATCAATACTATAAAACAAATAGCGGTAAACAATAGTTATAAAAGTAGCGTAATTGACAGTACACTAAAGAAAAAACAGTTACAAGTGGCCCTTAGTTTAGTATATCCTAAAGAGAGTACAAATTTGAAACAATTTGTCTTGTTAACTTACTTCGGTAAAATAAGCGAGCACATTGGAAATATAATTTCAAAAAATAATAGTAATGTTAGTATAGCTTACAAACCATATGTAAAAACAAGTAATTTCATTTTTAACGCAAAACCCAAAACAGATATCAATAATAAATCAGGAGTGTACAAATTATATTGTAATGATTGTAAAAGTGTATATATAGGTCAGACCGGTCGAAGTTTTATTATACGGGTAAAAGAACACATGAGGTCATATAAACTAAAGAAGACAGATTCAACATGCGCAAACCATCTTATTACAGAAAGGCATACATTTGGTCATCATAAAATATTGCATTTGGCCGAGAAAGTTCGTAAATGAAATCTTTTAGAGTCAATTGAAATTTTTAAAAGCGGAAACAACACAATAGATATTTTTCTTAACGACCAGTTGGATCTTATGTATACGCGTCTTTTCCAATGTTGTATGTAATAGTTAAGTATATGGTAGTAATTTTAAATAACATCATAAACCACTCCCATATATTTTTGTGTCATTTATAAGATCTATGTAGGCCTGTAACTTTTGCAGTTTGATAATGACATTGTATGTCGAAACCGCGGTCATGTGAATAAAGTGGTATAACAAAGTTATTGTTTCATTTTATTTTATTATTTTCAATAATAGAAAGGTTTTCCATATGTTTCCAACTTAGTGAGACAATCTGTATATAAAGTAGACAAAATTGCCATAGTAGTAATGTTTTAAATTTTAACAGTACAAATGTAACATATATTTTAAATATTTTAATAACAATTTTGATGTATATGTAACCATAATTTTTAATCGCACTAACAACTAAAATGAAATTTAATTATATATAAAAGAAAACATGTTCTGATGAAGACACGATGTCATGTAGAATAAAGTAAACGAAACGTAAGCACGCTAATTTATTTATTTAGCAAATATCTGAAACTCCAAGAACTTTATCAACGTTGATATATTAATTAAACGGCTAAGAAATAGATCTTCTCTATATTATATATATATATATATATATATATATATATATGTAAATCCTCATCAATATTTAGGGCGACCAAAATCCGGCCCCGTTCCCACTAAACCATCCTATTCACGGTGAATAACTTAGCGAATCTTGTAGGCGGAAAACCCCTGCGTTTCGTCTCTCCGTGGACAATCCCCGGCATCCAATGATAGATTAGGTTCCTTAATTATAGAGACAGGTATTTTATCAAAACTTACGACCACTCCCCCTTCTCCTATCTCTCCGACATCGTTCGAAAATGCTTTTTGAATCTATCTCTGTCAACTTCGGTTTCGACTAGCAGGTAATATAGGGAAATGTAATAGAGATAAGCACACCTCGACTTAGTTCGAGTGGGTGGCTGAGCGAAACAGGTGAGAGCTGGTGGGTTTACCTCGCCATAGCTAATGTATATATATAGATATATTAGGAAGCAGGGCGGATTTGCCACGTCGCGAGGATCGTTCCTTGTTTAGTTGATTTATTTATTGAAGTTTGATTATTTGTCTGTTGTGCCTAAGCAGCTACGGTACCCTTCTTTGCTGTACGGAATTGTGCGGAAAGTTGGGACAAGCTGGTTAGCTCTGTTGGGATTAATAACTCACGTTCTCCATTATGCATTCGCATTCGTATGATGTATGTTATCTGCGGAAGTTATTGCGAGTTCCAATGAGATGCAATGGTGGATAGTAATTTGTATTAAGATCATGTACATGTACTCGTCGATCGCTTAATTTTGTTACCTAGACAATTGTATACATTATTGTTGTTAAATCAAGTTAAACTTGATTCATCCCAATCCGAAATAATCATCGTACTAAAACATTTTTAGATACAATTCTTGCAGTAACTTTGAATTTATTCAAAACTATTTTAAAATATTGGTTTTAAAAGTAAATCACTTTAGCTCAGCGGGCGGATTTGATATACAGTGTGCACACGCGTGTTGGACTAAATGTATTTAAAATTCATGGATTTTATTTTTGGAAAAACGCTCGAATAAATAGATTTATATTTTTGGCTGCGGTTCTTCTGGTGGTAAATTCATGTACACGTATAATAATATAACTTTATTTAGCAACTGCTATGTACATGCACAATAAATTTTGAAAATATAAACTATGAAAGTTAGAACAATAACAGAAGACTTAAACTAAAAGTTTTCCCTAACAAATTCAATTACAAGGATCTTAAATCTATTCAAACTACCACTGGATTTCATGTGCGTAGGTAAACTATTAAACAGTTTCAATCCGTTCACAAACACATTCTTAGTTGTTTACACCCTATTATAGTTTTCAATATAATAATCGTTGGTATTTCTGGTTCCGTGGTTGTGAATTTGATCGACCGTTGTTAATTTTCCACTTAAGTAAAGAGGCATTATTCCAATTTTAATTTTATAGATGAAAACGATTGTCTTATATACTATGTATTGTTTTACACTTAATAAACTTAAAGTTTCTAGCATTAGATTAATTGGGGTATATCTGTTACATTTTAATACTATTCGCAAAGCCTTATTCTGTAGTTTTTGAAGTTGCTGCATCTCATTCCCATTTATACTAAATAAAATGGCAGAGCAAAAATCAAAATGTGGTGCTATTAAGGATTTAAACAAAAACAGTCGGGCATACAGTGACAAATTATGACTAAATCTATTTAAGAAAAATATCTTCTTGGAAATTTTATTAGATAGGTATTGAACGTGAGTTTTGAAATCCAAATTAGTATTCAATATTACCTTCAAATATTTCATATTCTCAACTCTGACTATTTTCTTGGAGTCCATAGACAAATCTATATCATTAAAATTCAATTTAGAAATCTTATATTTAGTACCGATTATCATGAACTTAGTTTTACTTAAATTCAGTGCCATATTATTCTCACATACCCATTTATACAATTTATTTAATTGGACAGTCATGCTATCCACCATCTCCCTAATATCATCACCAACTATATATATCATGGTGTCGTCAGCAAACATACATATTTCGCAATTATCAACCGCTTTGACTATATCATTAATGTACAGAACAAACAATAGTGGACCTAACACTGTTCCCTGGGGCACTCCGTATTTTGTAATAATCTTATCAGACATCTCATTTTTATATTTGACTACTTGATATCTATTACTTAGGTACGATTCAAACCATCCTAATGCTAATCCAGATATTCCCATTTTATTTAATTTACACAACAACAAGGCTCTGTCAACAGTCTCAAAAGCCCTCTTGAAGTCTAAGAATACAGTCAAAACAAACTTGCCTTTATCAATTACTTTCGCCCACGCATCGCAAACACTCAGCACAACCGTTTCACACGAATGATATTTTCTGAACCCCGACTGATTCGACTTAATTAGAGAATTTTTTTACAATATTTCATTAATTGGACTTTTACACACACACGTTTCCAAAACTTTTTCATATGGAGCTACTAAGTTAATAGGTCTAAATTCCTCATGCCAACACGTTCCGTTAACCTTAGGTACTGGCGTCACATATGTCGTTTTCCAATCTTCAGGAAATTTACCAGTTCGAAGTGACGTATTTATAACATCGAGAAACCTGTCAGCAACTACTTCACAGGAATCTCTTAAAACGTTTGTTGATATTCCGTCACCTATCTCTCCAGTACACTTCATAGATTTTAATATAGATTTTAAAGATGCCATCGATACAGCAGTAAAGCAATCCATTTGTACGAGGGCATTAATATTATCCAGTATCTTTGGATAATCCATCGACCTAGGTATATCTCTCACAATATTTTCAATACTGTTAACGGAAAAGTTATTAAATTTATGATGAATCTCCTTCGCGATAGCCGTAGCTCCCTCACTGAATTTTATTTCACTGTTAACATTTTTACTTTTATTCGGTAGTAATGCTTTTAAGTTTTTCCACAATTTACGAATATTATATCTATTTTCATCTATAATCTTAATGTAATATTCATCCTTTTCCTTTTTTATAAGCTGTGTCACTTTGTTACGCGCTATTTTGTAATTTGCCCAGTCGCAGTCTTGATCAGTAAACACAGCCCGCCTATAGTTCAAGTCTATTAACTTCATCATTTCTATTATACCGCTATTCATCCATTTCTTCTTCAAATAACTTTTCCTCAGTATGAGTTCCTCTATAGGACACATTTTCTCCATTATGTCACCTATGCTGCTAATGAAAGCATCCGCTATAACATCAACATTTACCACCGAATAGCTCCAGTTGATACCAAGTAAGCTATCTTGTAAACTTTCCTTCCTATAATTTCTCATTTTTCTTTTCTTCATTACAGTCTTTTCTAAGTTCTATACACTGTGTATACATGGACGCCGTGCTAGCTTCACTGTGCCCCATGTGCGACACTTTAATTTGATGACAACTTAGTTGTCGAAATACGTATTTAGGGGACGATTAGTAATTGTGGTAAGGAGTTATATACCTTTGTTAAGTTTTTACTTAACTATAGTCTCCAAAGAATGACTTTAAAAAAATAGGTATTTCTGTGTAAACAAATAAAGTGAATGGTCGTAGCTTATTTTTGGGCCACCCTGTGTTCATAAATTTACTATGAGAAAAATCGCAGTCAAAAATAGAAGTGTCCGAGTGTTGTTCTAAAAAATAAACCCATGAATTTGTTCCGAGCCACGTGTTCTTACTGTATAATGTCTCCAACTCTATGAAACTCTTTATGGCAATCATTGTATGGATGTAGAGGAAGTTTTCCAATGGGTTCGACGTGCAAAAATCTGTAATACAGGTGGAATGACAGTGTTTGAGGAAAAGCGATCAAGTCAACCAGTATCAGTGACGTAGGTGGAGAATCAAACACAAGTGAATGCAGTAATTCAAGGAAATCGCAGGATTGCGAAAGAACAGTATTACTCCGCAATCATACATTAGTTAAGAAAGAGCTTATTGCATTGTTCAGATGTTGAATTACAGAAGCATTTGTGGCAGATGGGTCCCTAAGCAATCAACGGATATAATGAAGGAACTATCAAAGAGCATGCGTCAAGAAGTTCTTCATCAATATCGACGTGAACGAGATTCTTGTGAACATTACATCACCACCGAGAACGAAAATTGGTTTCATCATTACAACCACGAAAACAAGCGGCAGTCAATATCGAATATCGTCATCTTGATTGTCAACGTGTACGGAAAATTCAAAATTTTTAATTTCTGGGATGCAAAGGGAGTCAATCATATCGAATATTTGACTGAAGGATCGACGATTATTTCAAAAAGTACTGCGAAACTTTACGATCACCGAATAATCATATCAGTAGAGTAAGGCTGAAAAGAGCGATTTTTTTCATTCAGCACGACAATGCTAGACAGTAGCTGCAGTAACGGAACAATGACGAGCCTGAAATTCACGTTTGTGTCGCACCCTCGCTACGGGCTTGATTTGGCATCTTTAGATTTCTAAATAAAATAAAATTAAAAAACCCTTACCACAATAGAATTTAATGATTCTAAATACGTATTTCTACAACCACGTTGTCATCTTCAGTAGAAAAAAATAGTGTCTACTGAAGATGACAACGTGATTGTAGAAATACGTATTTAGAATCATTAAATTCTATTGTGGTAAGGGTTTTTTAATTTTATTTTATTCACTTATAAGCCACAGTCTCCGATTTGTTAGTTAGATTTCTAGTTGTTCCCTAACTTGAAAAAGGTATAGAAAGGCCAATATTTTTCATCGAACACTGAATTTTGTGGTGTTTTCGCATTCTACGGCTTGGTAACTTTTGGATATATGGTGGCGTTCCACGGACTTACCCATGTGGGAGGGTTGATAATAAAAACACAATTCTGTAATAATAAAACGTAAAATCTATTTAGAAAGCCTAAATTAGTACTTAATTTTTCGTTTTATTAAAGGGTTTTATTTTAGATCATAATGTTTTTCTTTCATTTAAATTGCTACCTACGGCGCAGTCGCAGCGATGACGTCCAGAAGATGGCCGAAATCGGATCGAAACCGATAGTCGTATCGCACAAATTTTATGGGAGCTTCTATTTAGTGTATATGCCCTTAGTCAGTGGAGCCGACGTGGGTGACTAAATAAAAGATGTTAGGTAGCGCCACTCAGTTTTACTTACGGAAGCTCAAATCTGAAAACGGAGGAAAAAGACCGCGCGATCATAGCCACATGCGCACACAGATTACTATATACCAAAGCGAAATCCAAAACGGTGAACTGATACGCAGGATACCTGCAACATGAAAAGAAAAGTGAACGACCAGCCAACTTGCTAAAGAGAGAAGAAAAGAAGGTAAATAAAAGTTTAGATAACTGTAATAACTCGATATAGTCATGTATATGCGTAACACTTTCGGCAAGGCTACAACCTCGCCTTTTCAATACAAACGGTATCGTGTTATATAAACACGACCTTACTATGTATTTATTGCATACACAAGACTATGTGTCAGGGTTGTAGATATGTTCTAGAAAACACATCAAGGATCTTCTCTAAGTATATATAGACATTAGTTTAAGTAAGAGGGAGGCAGATTCAGATTCAGTCTTATCCAGAGTGATAGTCAGAGTATAACAGTACGAGTAGAGTGAACCATGTAAATACTTTGTTATCCAGTTTTGTAAGAGTTAATTAATTATAGAATGTTACCCGACTTTGTGTGTATCATTTAATACTTTATTCGCCTCGGACTTGCCACCCGATGTGGCCGACCAAACGGCACACATTACATGCCGATCCTCCAGGCACATAGGACCTTATTACGTAGTGATCTCTGCCTACCTTAGGACATAGGGCCCTACATTATCATATGGCGATCCAGACCAGCCCTTTAGGGCACAGGTTATTAGATAACACGTTATATATTAACAAATTAAAAAAAGACAACGTTAAATGAAAATGGTATTCAGTAACAACCACAAAAACAAAAAGGAATACCTTGTTCAAAAATATGATAACTCTGTATATTGAGTTCACACTGTATATTAAAATTTGTAATTTAAACATTACCAAAAAAATAAGAGAATAATTTTATAAAAAAACTAAGCATAATATGAAATATAGGCCCATAAAATAAATATCTAAGGAAATAGAAAACAAAGGCATATATTTTAATTAAATAATTATTACGAAAAAATATAATTCCGAAAAGTCTTGATTGACAAGTTTAAAAGAAAGCCTTTTCTAGGGTATCATAGAGACAGCCGCACATAGTAATAACAATTAGATACATAATAATTTGTCTTACGTGTAATTTAAATTTTAATCAAATATATTCCTAAAATTCTATAGACGTTATCGTGAGTGCATCTGCACTGGATAGTAAAGTTTTTTTCGTGTCTCAACAAGTTCTGAAGAACTGACGCAGATGTGCGTACAAAAAAAGAAGTTACAATAAGAAATTTTACCTTAAAATAGTCTGTACCAAAATTATTAGAAAATTTAGAATAAATTCAAATATAATAATAAGAATAATATTACTTTAAAAATAAAATCATTAACCACCAAAGCTAATTATAAATAGAATTCTAATCGTAACCAGATTTCAAACGTCTTATAAGAATATATTACGTTACACAATTCCTCCAAATATGAATGAATATTTAATTCGAAGCGTTAATTAGATTTTAAATTAATCAGTTAATTAATTATTAAATTAAAAGATGGGTAATTATGAGTAGTAAAACGTTAAATAAATTAGTTCTAGATATAACAATTATGGCGTTAAAGAAAGCTCATACGAATTACTCTGTTTCTTCGCTACGTTCACAGGAAATTGCCCACAGGTCGATATCCACAACTCAATCAGTCGGAAACAGTAGTTACATAGACATTCAACCTTCGAACGATAGCAAATTTTTTTCTCCTATTTCTCCAATAATTGGCACTGGAGAATCAAATTCGTCGGTAGTTGCAGACTAAAAGGTGTCGGGTGTCTAGAATTCCTGTCTTCGCCGGAGTTGTAATTAAGCTGGAGTTCGTAGAAAATGCCGCCATAAAGAAACTATACTTGCCAGAAAGAAAGTTTTATCCTTACAAGCTTCTCAATCTTCCAAGTCGGTATACGGGGAATCTATAAATATTTCACGCTCTACAATAGGATCCGCATAGGCGACTAAAACTCAAAATGTCGTAGATTTCGTGAAAACTAAACTTCCTCTTAAAAGAAAAGGCACACACACTACTACTGTCAACTGGATTTGATAACGAACTCTGATCGAATACCTCTACATGCCAGATGCAAATGGAAACGGCAGGCGGGGCGATATAGTTACAAAATATTAAAATCAGCGGGTGATACAGTACGCGTTTAACGAAATAAATAACTCACAAATGGAAAATAATATACCGGGGCACGACGATAAGAATATAAAATAAAAATAAGATATTACGAATGTAACAAAATTCTATTCAAAAGTTGTGTAAATATCCATTTTAAATATGCAGTAAAAACGCGTGAGGTAGGAATATGTAGCAGTAGGGGAATATAGTGGGGATGTAAGTTAGTTGGTCGCTAGATAGGTCGGCTGTCATGTTCACTTATGTCAGTTGTGTTATTTCGAAGTCTGTCAAATTGATTAATCGCCGCCAACTTGCTTCTCAAAGCGCCAATCACACCATTTTGTATATTCGCAGTCAGTGTGTTTTTACTTTATAATTCCTATTTGTCAGTGGGAAGTAATAGAAACACAAAACGCAAGGCTCTTTTCTATGTATAGAAGAATGAAGAATCGCAATACATAACAAAGAACTATTGCCGATAAATTATTGTGAGAAAAAGGAAGAAATAATCCAACAGAAAAGATTCAGAAAGAAAATAATAACTTAATAAACAAATGGAATACACAAAACCTATTGGATTTAACACTAGAAATAAACTTCGCATTTTTAATTCCTAACCACCGTCAATATATGGACAAAACTAACAAAATTATCAGTAACCCTTAATATGACTGTGGGGCATCAAGAAAAACGAGTGACTACATACATTATTTTTTAGTAGAAAAGAAAGAAATGATCATATTTTAATTAAATAATACCTTTAATTGCCCTGCTTTTCAATTCGAAAAGTATTAACATATTTCCTTTTGATCTTTTAAATTTCATTTTTCGTTTCTTTGAAACGGCAAGTTTCCAGTAACAAAAATTGGTAAACATAATAAACAAGATGGAAATGATATACCTACATGTTTCTGATTATATTATACATTACATATGCTTCAAAGGAAATATTTAATTTCATATTTGCTTAATACAAGAAACAATGTTTTTGACATATTAACATGCAATTTGGCTACTTTTTGAAAAGTATAGAAGAAGCCACCTAACCGTAAAAAGAAGCAAATTACGTTTAGGTTGTATTTGTCATTTCTCAATGTCGAATGGCGACGGATTGTCTGAAGTTATTGGTAAAGTTTGATTTCGTTTTCACGATTGCTTTTCTTTTCAAATAAAGTTACTTAATGAGACATACAAAGTGGTATAATAGGGAATCTAATTTGATGTGATCGTCTTTTACAATATTAAATTGTCGCGTGATTTCATAATTTTGTCTAATTTTTTTTACACAACTACAGTCGCGGATAAAAGTTTCCGAAACTGAAGTAAATTTATAACTTATCAAATAATGTATTCAAGCGATCGACCATATAATATTCAAATATCTTTGGCAGTGATGAAATTAACGCAACCAGTCTATAATTAGAGACAGATCCAACATCATCAATTTCATAAACACGAACTATAGCACAAGTCTTGAGAGTAATGGGAAAAAATTCCTTCTGAAAAAGACGGATTGACCAAATATATAAAAAAAATCATTTAATATTTATTTTTAAGTCTATCGACTGGCCAAAGAAGGTAAATCACTAAGGATTCCGCTAAAAGGGAGATCTGGTTATGGCTAGAAAAAGAACATAAAAATAAATGCAGGTTAACGGAAGGTCAACTCCATACCAAAACACTACTAAGGAAGCTGGACGGAAAGTTTTCAGCCAACCTAATTCGTAGTAGCAAAAAAGAAATTAAAATAATTACCGGGTTAATAACCGGACATTGTCCTTTAAGGAAGCATTTGTACAGCATGGGCTTGGTTAGCGAGCCCTGGTGTAGGAGATGTGAAAAACAGGAGGAAACTAGCCTTCATGTAATATGCACGTGTGAGGAACTGAAGGAACTCAGACAGAAATATTTCGGCAGAGATCCATTGGATCCTTCTGTAATAACTCGATACGTAGTCATGTGTATGCGTAACACTTTGCCAAGGCGAAGCCTCGCATTTAATACAAAACATTAACGTGTTATCTAAACACGACCTTACCTCGAATTTGTTGCATACACAACACCAACGCATCAGGGTTATACATTTGTTCTAGAAACAAATGATAAGTAAGACAAGGATCTTCTCTAGTATATATAGACGATAGTTTTAGTCATAAGAACAGTCACTACGATAGTCAGAGTTACGACGAGAGTTACAACCAGTCAGTGGTGCGAACTGTGTTAAGTCTTAATAACCACGTTCTGCCCTGTCTGAGTTGAACCTAGTATAACATGTACATTTGTACATCTTGTAAATATATTGTTATTCAGTTTGTAAGCGTTGAGTTAATTATAGAATGTTACCCGAACTTCGAGTGTGTATCATTTAGTACTTATTCCGCCTCGAACCAGCAACGCGATGTGGCCGGCCAAACGGCCCACATTACATGCCGATACTCCAGGCACATAGAGTTTACATGGACGATCCATCCTGCCCACGTTACATGGCGATTCTACCTTAGGGCATAAGGCCCTACCTTTATTACATGGCGATCTCTGCCTGCCTTAGGGCATAAGGCCCTACTTTTATTACACTTCGAGTGTACTCAAACTTCCCCTGAGGAGGATAGTGGCTTTTATCGAGGACAAAAGACTAACAGAGTGGAACTGAGAGATCTATTGGGGACAGTACAAAGAGCAGTGTGCTCTAGTGCCTGGACGTGGTGGCCTCCAAGCCAAAACAGAGAAGAAGAAGAAGTCTATCGATACTAGTCATCATCTCGACTCTATTAAAAGAAAAGAGAAATAAAGAGCTTTGGCTTTCGATTATTTTGTTGCATAGATCAATTTTAGGATGTTGAGCTGTAGTTTTAATAGAAGTTCTGGAAGAAGTTATTAAATTTATTAACAACGACAGTGAGATTATCCACCGTATTACCAAAATCGATGCACAAGCTCAAAAATTTTTCGTAGAAGATCCGACGAGTATATAATACCCCGGAACAATTTAAAAACAAATACAGTGCTGCAAGTCGAAGCGTGAAAGTAATAGGCGATTGTTCTGGATAAATTTAATCAAATTGAAACTGCATATATTTCGCGAATTTCTGCTTCGCGATATCCAGCTGACTACAATAAGTTTGGTAGTGTGGATACCATCTCACTGAGCCATACTCAGAGCTCGTTCATCGTTAAAAGCACTCCAGTTTCTAATGATAAATATCTGTTTTTTTTTTTTCACTGAGGAAATAATAAAATTACGATGTTCCTTTAATGTGAACTTTGTACCAAACCAACACGCTTCAAACACAAATTATACACTTGGTAATTAAAAGAAAAATTGCCGAATGTTCCTCTGCCTCTTGAACTGAATTACCCAATGGGGAACATGGTTAGACTCAGCCATATTCCACAATAACTATAAACATATAAAAAACATCGTATTAGATTTTTCTGATTCACCTGAATAAATTATAAAATCCAAAAGTTTATTCGAAAAACGTTGACGTATATTAAGCCCATTATAGTTTTTTGAGTGGATTAATTAAAAAGACTGACCAAATAGCTTTATTCTAGTCAATTTCTATTGTAGACCATTGTGAAAATTTATTGAAAAATGTTCCAGATCGAACTGGTAAAGTTATACTAGATAAATTTTGTAGTGTCCCAACAAAGAATGATGGTTTTCAAAAGTTATCAGATATATCAAAGATTTTATCATTATCATTGAGTTCGACTATTAAAGATAATAATTTATATTTAGACCCCGAACGTCTGGCGTGATTAAAATATGCACCTATCACTGCAGTTGAAGTCGAAAGGACGTTTTCAACATATAAAAATATTTTAAGCGATAGAAGACAAAGTTTTAGTTTCGAAAATCTAGACAAGCACTTTATTATTAATTCGTACAATAATAAGTTAAATAAATCTCATTGCGAAAGTGAAAAGTAATTAATAATAACTACAGGCCGAATTATATGCAAAAAAAAACTGGAAGTATGCTTATAAATATGCAGATGTTTTAGCCTAAATATGCACTTATGAAAAATATGAAGGTAAAAAAATACGAGGAATGTTAGAAAATGGAATACTGTAGAAAAAAATATTTTATTATGTTTACTACAAGTTTATTTAGAACATTTTACAGCATAATTAACTATGACAACAATTTACAATCACATATTTCTCAAAGTTTTCTACAGAAAAATTGTGACGCTTGTCTGAAACATGTTTTTATATATTGAAAAGGTTCTTTCTACATCGACGCTTGTTATAGGGGCATATTTCAAATTAGCAAATATAATCTATTGTCAACTCAATATTTTCTAGTGAATCACCACACAAGATTTTAGCAATTGCCTTTAGCTTTTCAAAACCCTCATTTTTTCCTATTACACTTAAAAATTTTTTATACACGGACACATCAAAACATGACTTTTCAAATTTGTTTATTATTTCAACGCTCCCGATTAACGACATAAGTTGTTTTTCCAACTGCAATATAGAAGTGGAAATAAAACTGTAATTGGCTTTAATAAACGCCAACTGTTGAGGTATTTCTTTACTCGAATACACCTTTTGGGCGTCTATCACAGATTGTGCATCCCTATCAAGATCCATAATAATCCATGCAAGTCATTATGAAGCAATAAGCTTCATAATGATTTGCGTGAAAAATAGCAGTCTCCAACCACGTTCCCCATGGTGTGATTACTGGTTGAAGAGGAAACGGAACACCGGGTAGATGTTTATAAAACTGAACTCGTAATGGGGCATTTAAAAATACATTGTTAACACTACTAATTAAAGTATTTACTAAGGGAAAATGGTTTCTGATTTCTTCTGCAACACGATTTAGTCCGTACGCCAAGCAATTTGTGTGAATTAAATTTGGGCAAAAGATTTTCAAGTTGAAAACTGCCGTCACCATGTATGGTGCAGCATCAGTCAAAAACAATAGAATTTTCTCTGTTGGAATCGATTCCGGTAAGAAGAAAGTTCCCAGTTCTTCCTATATAAACCTTGTTATTGTCAAATTATTTGCCTTTTCCAACTGTTTGGATGAAATTAAATAAGATTTTGCTGGAACTGATACGTTAAGGATACCAATCAATAAATGGACTATGTATCGGCCCACACTATCATCTACGCATATATAAAGATAGCTGTTTGCAACAACCTTCTTAATGCTATTCAATGTTTCTGCATAGATACAGCGAATATAATTTGGGGAAATAATTATCTTTATACTTAGCACAAGGCGTGTAGTGCTAATAAAATGGAACAATTATATCATGAAGTATACAATTACATAAACAAAGAAGATCATAAAATCATCAAAGAATACATCAAAATCAGAAAGAAACTGGCAAACTAGATCAGCAGAAGAAACTTTTTGGAAAGATGCAGATCGTTACAAATAACATCTACATTTATAACAATGAGAAAACTTGACAGATTTCATTTCACAATTTCAAAACTAAAAACTAAATTTCAAAAAATTATGAATTCCTGTTACCTAAAAATTTTAAACATCACAATATCCCAAGCCATTTGCGACATTAATACATTCAAACAAATTATTCCAAACTTGAAAAATATTATCATACAGAAATTGTCTATTCAAATTCTAAACAGCTTCGAAGAAATAGAATCGAATATTAACAATAATCATTTCCTAAATAATATATACATATAGATAATTATATCGTGACCTTTGTATGTTATGGTAAATTCAATTTGTTGGCGATTTAAAGTCTGGTTTTATTTCAAAATGTATATATTTAAAACAATCCTACATGTTTCGACAAATGACGCCTTCTTGAAGGAATATAAAATATAAATGACAGTATATTAATTATATTCCTTGAAAAAGGCACATTTGCCGAAACATGTAGGATTGTTTTAAATATATACATTTTGAAGTAAAACCAGACCTTAAATCGCCAACAAATTGAATTTACCATATATATATATATATATTGCATACATACTTTGCTAACAGTATTAATACTCAAGTTTCGCGAAATATTATCCGGGTACCGCGTATGACATCATTAACATGCGCGTTTAGACAAGTATGTGTATTCTCTGAAACTGAAACGTCTCCGCTATAAATATGTGTGTGCTTAGTACACGGTCGGCTACTAAATTTACACTATTAATACCCTCTGAGTACATTAAGATAACACCTATATTTACTTAATTAATAGTTAGCTTAGATAACTACTTTGTTAATAGGTGGCGTAACACATAAGGAATGAAATCCCATAACGCGGTATAAATAAAATAAGCGAAAGTTAAGTGTACAGAAATGTTCAATACCTGAAGCTAAATTTAGAGAGCGATAGGCCGGCGAAATGATTCTTTTAAGGGCGCAAGTTATAAGGTTCGCATTATCTGCGCACACATAACACGGCAAAACTTTATCAAACATATAATGGATACCGTTGAATCCATTGGGTATACAATACCCTCAGTATATTTACTGTCGAATCTAAACGCGACGAGGACCACGTATATCTGTGACTACACACTGCCTCCATAGATTCTGACCCCTTTTACAATCGGACAACCCTTTTGTTTCGCCGACCGTAATCGTTTGTCGTAAATTTCAGCTTGGATTATATTAAAGGAAAAGTGTTGCGGTTTTTTTTTTTTGAGGCTGCGGTAGGATTCTACTTTCATATTTTCCCCCTTTTTTTTGTTTTCTTTTCACATACGCACAATATGAGTTTAAGTTTATTAGAATTAATGTTGGCATAAAAAACGATGCCATATATAGTATTGTATTTTTGGTCAAAATATAAAATGAATAAAGAGAAAAATAAAAAGCAAAGAGACACGACAATATTCCCTAAAAATGTTGAAAATCTTGGAAAGTAACAGACATAAAATGTTAAAAGATTTATATAATAAAACTTGAACAGAAAAGTAACTCTAATGAGAAATCAGAACAGATAATATTAGTAATACAATTGTTAATTATCGAAGAATTATCATGCTAAAAATAATAACTGAAAGATACAAAAGAATATTTGAGGGAAGACTAAACAAAGATAGTCGGAGAACAAAAAGGATCACAAAGCGCATATAATAAGAGATCAGGAATCTAAGATCACATACTTACGTTAAAGCAGTTAATTCTGATGAATAGAAATCACTCTAAAGTTCGGATTTTTAAGCACAAGAAATGCGTTAAACAGGTCACGTTTTTCCGCAAAATATGTCAAATATATGCTTTATTTTTACCATTTACACTTTAAGACTTTATCTTAGATGTATTTTGCTTACTAAAAATCAAGGAAAGAGTAGTAAAACAACAAACAATAGTCTAAATTACATTTATACATAACAAATAATTACAATTACTTAATATAAAATAAGAACATTGCATAATAATATGGTAAAAGATTACAATTAATAGCTATATCCATACAATTCTATGGATGTTACTTAATAATTGTATAAGTTATTATGTTATTAAGTAATATCCGTAGCATTATGGGTAAAGTTATTATTAAAGGCCGGATTATATGCAGTTTGCATAAATTTGAATATTTGCATAATATATGCATTTTGTATATTATTTGAATATTAATATTCTAGTTTTATTTATTTACTAAATAAAATTTACTATAGGCATTACTAAAAATATGTCGTGGATGTAACAAACAAACAAAAATTAAACAGCCCTGTTTAAATTAAAAACAGCATTTTATTAAGCCTCTTCCCCTTACTTTTCCGGGCAAGAAGAGGAATCAATTATTAACACCATCTTCCTGAAAAAATGAGGAAACATGAATCGTCTCGTGACCACATCACTTCTTGTACTGCCTTTGCTGTGCTCGGTAAGGTTAATATTATGTCTCACTTAAGCTCTGCATACAGAGAAAGTATTATTTCGCATAATAATAAGGTCGAGAAAAATCGCCATATTTTAAAAAGGATAATCAGTTGTGTAAAATTTTGTAGTGCTTTTGATTTAGCACTTAGAGGTCATGATGAAACTGAATCCTCTGAGAACCAAGGAATATTTAAAGAACTAATTAATTTCACTGCAGAGCTGGACAATATACTAAAAGAACATTTACGTACGGCAACCGTTTTTAAAAAGACCTCAAATACTATCCAGAATGAAATTCTAGACAGTATGTTACAAGTGTGTAGGGAAGGAATTTGTAAGCAAATTGAAAAGGCAGACTAAATATTTATCAATTCAATGCGATGAAACCACTGATATCTCAAATTATTGTCCAATGGTTTTAATATTAAGATATTTTTGTGAAGGCTCCATCCGTGAATGTTTTTGGGGTTTTATAAGGGTGCAAGATAAAACAGCTGATGGGTTAAAAACATGCATTGAAAATGAACTTAACCCCCTGGTTTTAAAAACTCCCCAAAAATTAATAGGTCAAACGTATGACGGCGCAAATGTTACGAGCGGTGTGAACAAAGGCGTTCAAGCTCAAATTGAAACAAAATATCCCAATGCTCATTTTATTCATTTTTATGCCCATCAATTAAACCTCATTATGCAGAAATCGCCATCACAAAATGCAAAAGTACGCGTGTTTTTTATTAATCTGTCGGCCATACCTGTTCTTTTTTCAAACTCATCTCATCGTTGCGATGCTTTGCAAGAGGTAATAAATAAAAGATTACCAAGGGCGGTGACAACTAGATGGAATTATAATATTCGCACAGTTAATTTTGTTCACGAAAATCTTGAAAAGCTTATAGAAATGTTCGAAGAAATTGAAACCAGATGTGAGAAAAGTGTTACTTCAAATGAAGCATCCGGTCTAAGAAGGGCATTGGAAGATCCCGAATTTATATTTTCGTTAAAATTCTTCAATAAAATTTTTCCACATGTTGAAATACTGTATAATCAATTGCAATCAAAAAATAAGGACAGCGTACAGTTGCAAAAAGACTTACTAATTTTCGAGAAAAGTGTTTCTGACATTAGAAATCAAATTGATTCTCTTAAAAACATTGTTGAATCAGAATATCCAACATCTAAAAGAAAGCGAATGGATGATAATTTTTGAAGTGTTATTGACAAAGAAGTTTGTGATATAATTACAGTACAAATGAAGGAATACTTTTATTACCGGGGTCATTTACAAGCGGCCGATCTTTTTAACAAAGATAAATATTCAAAAAAGTTTTCAAAAAATTTTCCTCTGACTGTTTTAAACGATGTATGTTCATTTTATCCGATGTTGAGCAAATCTAGATTAAGAACTGAGTTGGAGGTAATTTACTCGAGAGAAGATTTAAAAGAAATTGTTGAAGCAATGAATCTTCTTTTATTTATTATGGAAAATAATCTTAAGGAAACATTTATCGAAACATCGAAAATATTAGAAATTGTCGTGACGACTCCAATGACAACAGCCGAAGCAGAACGCACTTTTTCGACGCTTAAACACATAAAAACATTTTTGCGAAATACCATGCTTAATGACAGACTAAATGCTTTAGCTATGATATTCATAAACCGAAATTTAGTGCACGAAATAAACAATTTTAATAATAAAGTCATGGAAAAATTCATTTCCATGAAGGACCGCAGAGCGGATTTCATTTAAAAAAAATTACTTACCAACCCATTTTGTTTAGTTTAATCTGTGTAAATATGTTGTTCTTTCTTTTTCCTACTTACAAACCGTGGCTACCTACTTTGTGAAGTGATTTTTTATGACATTATAAAAACTATTCTGCTGTTCCAGCTCTTCGTTTTTATTTAAATTTTTTGTTTAAAATGAGTCCCTTATTTTGGATTTTTTCCGTTTTGATTTACAATTATTATTGTTTTTGTCGTTATTGTAGGTATTAATATTTTTTTAATTCCTATGTATTTATTCAACTTAAATAAATGTTACATATGGATACTTTTTCGCGCAATTTGCATTTGGTATTTGATTTCTGGTGCGCCCCTCCAAACTCAAACCCCACGACACGCCACTGCTTGTCATGAGAACGAAGATTGTTAGTTTGACGTTTATGATGTTGATATTAGCCAATGAGTGGCGCTGAATGATCTTCTATACCGTCTCTTGTGACTTGATTGTAAGTGCTAAGGGAATTGTGATGAATTTTATATGTATCCCAGTATCATGTCCTAACAAGTCACCACACCCGATTTTTAATAATATCTTGATATCACTAAAGGTGTTTTCTCTTCTGTACTACCTATTCGACGATGTGGATGGATCTAAATCCAAAAACAATATAATAAATTTCAGAAGAATTAGGTAATTTTCACAAAATAAAAAATTATTGTGAATTCTACAAGTTGTTCTCCATTTATTAGATATATCAATGCAGCCAGTTGTCCTTTGAGAAAAAGTAATTTCGGATATTACAACGAAACGTGTAATAAAATATTAGATTAGTATATCGCGTGAAGTAGCGAAAGCAAGCCGCTATAAACATTTTGAGTAAAACATGTCGTCATATCTGAAAGGTTTCTGAACAATCCATCAACGGTATTTCATTAAATAATTACGTCGCAATTTATTTCAGCGCTAGAAAATAGCGTGCACTTTGTAGTTTATAACCAGTAGTTACATTAATCTGTTCGGGAATCATTCTAACTGGATAATTGCGTGTCAGCCTTCACGGAAGATGATTTATTAATTTTGATAGGAAAGATGATATACCACTATATTTGAAGTGGGAAAATGAATATAAATGGACACGTACTGAAATATACTCAAACAAGAATGTACAATTTAAGTAGTATATATTTGATTTAATTATTGTACCTACAGTAACTATTGTCTGAAAAAATTTTAAAGCGAAGTATAAATTTTATAACTTATAGAGGATTAAGTGTCCCCACTGATTGTATTTGCTGTTTATATACACCGTGGAAGCGAGTAACAACTAAGAGTTCGGTCACACGACAATACACTGCATGTTTTTGAGAGTATTCTGTTTAAACCGAATAAACAGCGAGCAGTTCACACGACTCTATTTTCGCTCGTAAAAAACGAATAGCTGCAGTTTGCACACAGCGACCAGTAGATGCATGTATTATGGATCCAGGCATCATGGTACTTTTATATTGGTATCTAAAGCACCAGCGGCATCGCAGCAGGCATAATATTAGAAGATATTGGGTTCATCCTATAAATCAAGAAGCAATGCGTACCAAAACATTTGAAAAATTTTACGAAAATCTGATAAACGATGAACGAAAGTTTTTTAATTACTTTCGGAAGATTTAATAAGTTATTAAAAGGTGTGGAGTAGTATCATTATTATTTCTGTACAAGCCGCTTGAGTTGCAACAGAATTCTTGTACAACTCCATAGTTTTATCCCACAAAACCAACTTTTGTTCTATCGAAGAAGTCAATAATTCTATGTCTGCAATAAATACGTCGCATGGCAGTGTATTTTCATGTGAACTAACCGTAAGTGATGGTTCTGGATAAATTTGATCAAAACGAAACCGCATAAATTTCGCGAATTTCCGCTGCGCCATCTTCAGCTAACAACAATAGTTACAAGTTTGGTAGTGTATATACCATGCCACTGCGTCGTACTGCCGTTCATTTCTTATGATAAATCCAAGGGTTTTTTTTTCACTGAGGAAGTAGTAAAATTAAGATATTCACTGAATGCGAGCTTCGCATCAAATAATATGCCCCAAGTCTTTATCCGTATCAACACTCTTCAAACACTAATTATACAGTTGGTAATTAAAAACAATTCTCTCAAATTTTCTGGTGAAAGATATCACCTTATATTTAAAGGAAGGTTGTTGGCCGCGCACCATTGAGACACATTTTCAAGATCACACTGAAGCAAATTGTAATCTTCCAGGCAAGAAATTACTCGAAATAGTTCAAGATCATCCACAAAAAGTAATTTATCTGAAGAAATTGTATGTCCAATGTCATTAATAGAGATATTGAATAGCAATGGGCCCAAATTCGAGCCTTGCGGTACACCGGTGGAAGCTTTAAGACTATTTAAGAAATTTAAACCAAAAATTAATGTTCTCCCCATAAACTATAGTAACTAAAAGAGGAACGTGGAATAAATACTATTTACTGAATAAATGTTTCGAATATGCTACCTTCTTTAACCAAACAAAACGATCATAAAAATGATTTTGTATATTAAGAAAAGTTTCGGCAATAATGCAATTCAAAGTGTCTATAATTTTCTAACGCATTACGCTCCAAACATTTGGCTTTCCATGATCGCAAATGTTTTGTTTTAAGTGATCCCAATAAAAAATCTGACGGGGACAGATCCGATGAGCCGGGCGGCCAAGAAATTGGATTAAAGTTTCCATATTTTCGAAGCAAAAATAAGTTCTTGTCCCCGTGATGAACAGATGTGAAATTTAAATAAACTCTGCCGAAATAAATTTAACAAACAAAAAAAAAAGATACGTATTGCAATTTTAAATGAGATATACTAATTAGAAAGGCAATTGAATTTACTAAATAAAAATTGAAAAATGATGTCTGTAACGACGCAATAACTAAGTTAAATAACTAAACAAAGAAAAAAAAATTGAATCTAAAAAATTTCAACAAGGAAAACTAATTGCAAAATATTACAGTTTAAATTAATAAAGGAATATCTTAGCTGTGTCCGACTCTTTCCAGCAAGCGGGATGTTCTTGATCGTCGTCGGTTTCCTTCCTGTGAACGACGTTTGCGTCGGTAGAGGAAAAGACACCAGGCTAATGTTTGATGATTAATAACGCAATATAGTGTATCGTAGAGAAGGAGTCAATCGGCTCTAATCGTCATCAAGAAATCCCCTGCCGGGTAATTGTAGTTACAATTAAAAATTGTAGCGACTAAATTATAACCTCGCTCAAACGAGAGGGCTGCCAAAAAAAAACCAGAATACTACTTAAAGCAATCAAGCCCTACAATAAGCCGTTACAAAACAATGACGAATGACATCCATCGAGCTTCTCTCTATCGATAGCGATCTCAGTCTCTTCTGTCTAGAAGTTATCGCCACTCGAGAATCGAGAGGGGAGGAAAACCACGAAGAAAAACTAATACGTAATTATTGTAGGTGGAGATATACGCACGCAAGCGAAAATACTACAGTTCGGTTCAAAATAAACATAACGGAATAAAATAAAAGAAGACGCTAATTCGCAACCAAAACGAGGACGTAGCTATGAGCACGTAACACAGTGTCTAATGAGTAGAATATCCATCTCATTGAAAATGTACTGCCTGCGTATCAATATCTACAAAATCTCGAATCGACGCGTCGGAAAATTGGAGACCTGAGTAATTCAAGATATTTATACCATGTTTAGGTGCCAACAATAAAAAAAGAACCTATTATATTGGTATTTAGTATAACACAGGACACATTTAATTTAAATAGTTAATTGACAAAGGAGATACTTGTTGAAACTTCATTACAACGCTGAGATATAAGTAATTAAACTTCTAGTTTCAAAAATTCTTTTATTGTAAATACCACTACAATATTGTTTCGCCATACAATGGCTTCATCAGGTGGATGCAATACTGAATATGTACAATACAAGTTTGAATATTTATGTGAAAGTTATTGGGGAAATGGTGGTGGAAAAATTTTTACAATCTTAAATTTAGTAGAGGGGAGTTGTTTAAATCTAGTTGGTCATTTAAAGCTAATCCTAAACTATTGTATCTATTAATTTCTAAGTTTTCAAACAGGTTAAATTTTTTACTTTTTTCATGAATGTGTACAATTTTGAAATCTATATTAAATCTATGATTGATATATATTCAATGACTTGCGAAAGTTGAATCTATTTTCTTTTCTTTATGGCTTCTCTCGTATTCTTTCATCCTAATTTTGAATATCCTCCCCGTTTGTCCTATGTATACCTTATTACAATCTTCGCATGTTAACTTATATACGCCAGAGTTTGATTCTTTGTCTATTTTATCTTTGTTGTTTTTAATAATGTTCTGTATAGTATTGTCTGCTTTAAATGATATATGTTCGTTATTAAGTCTTTTAATGAAAGTACCAATTTTTTCCGAAATTTTTCCTAAGTAAGTGATTGACTTATAGGAATTAATTATCTTGTATTTTAATTTTGGATAAACTAAGGAAAGGGTTTTAGATTTTTGTTGGCTATTTAGGATGTTATTGACAATATTTATAGAGTAACCATTGTTTAATGCTATTGTGTATATTATATTTAGTTCAAGGTCGAAACTTTACAACTAGAATGTAGAAACACGAACATTGTCACAAAGACCGAAATTTTACAGCTCTTAGAAGCGTGCCTGGAACAAAATTATTTTCAATTTAAAAAGAAATTTTATAAACAAACAGAGGGTCTAGCAATGGTAAACTCACTAAGCCCCTTATTAGCGGAAATTTTCATGAATAATTTAGAAACTATAATTAGTACACATCCCTTGTTTGGTAATTGTGTATATTGGTTTAGGTATGTTGATGACATGTTAATTTGCTTTAACTGTTCAGATAGACAATTAAAAACTTTACATAATTATATCAACACTATTCACCCCAAAATAAATTTTACTATAGAAACAGAAATAAATAAAAGCATTAATTTTCTAGATTTAACCATATCACACAAAACTAATAAACACGAGTTCGCTATATACCATAAACCAACACATACAGATACCAGAATACACGCTAATTCTTTTCATCCTATAACACACAAATTATGAGCATACCAATCAATGGTATATAGATTAATTCATGTACCTATGAGTAAAAGTAATTTCGACCTTGAACTAAATAGAATATATACAATAGCATTAAACAATGGTGACTCTATAAATATTGTCAATAGCATCCTAAATAGCAAAAAAAAATCTAAAACCCTTTCCTTAGTTTATCCAAAATTAAAATACAAGATAATTAATTCCTATATTTCAATCACTTACTTAAATTGGTACTTTCATTAAAAAACTTAATAATGAACATATATCATTTAAAGCAGACAATACTATACAGAACATTATTAAAAACAACAAAGATAAAATAGACAAAGAATCAAACTCTGGTGTATATAAGTTAACATGCGAAGATTGTAATAAGGTATACATAGGACAAACGAGGTGGACATTCAAAATTATGATGAAAGAACACGAGAGAAGCCATAAAGAAAAAAAAAGAGATTCAACTTTCGCAAGTCATTGTATAGATATCAATCATAGATTTAATATAGATTTCAAAATTTTACACATTCAAGAAAAAAGTAAAAAACTTAACCTGTTAGAAAACTTAGAAATGAATAGACACAATAGTTTAGGATTAGCTTTAAATGACCAACTAGATTTAAACAACTTCCCTCTACTAAATTTAAGATTGTAAAATTTTTTTCCACCACCATTTCCCCAATAATTTTCACATAAATATTCAAACTTGTATTGTACATATTCAGTATTTCATCCACCTGATGAAGCCATTGTATGGCGAAACAATATTGTAGTGGTATTTACAATAAAAGAATTTTTGAAACTAGAAGTTTAATTACTTATTTCTTAACATTTATTTATGTCGATACTGAGTATATGACTATGAACTTTGGTGTTCATTTTGCTTGGTCTAGTATCAAACTGTGGAAGAATTGTGTTGTTTACTTAAAGGAAATAGCGACTCATCTATATATACATGTTCCTAACAAAGTTGTCAGCGTTCTGAATTTTTTCTATCATTCTCATAGATTCCTAGAATTGCATTTTCTGAACACATTATCATGAAGTAATTCTTGATGTTTTGACAACTTATAACTATTGTCACCATTATATTTTAGGATTTTTATACGGAATAATGAGATAGGCCTAAATCTATAACAACAATCCGAGAATACAAGGTAAAATCGTTTTCTATAAAGGCGCATACACTCGCGGAGAAAAAATTCCTGTTAGTACAAGAAAAAAAAGTATTTTTTAACATTATCTGCAAAGTAAGAATGAGAAATAACAAAAAGATACTTAACATTTATTCAATAAGAAAAAATAAAGAAAGAAACAGTAAATTGTTCAAAATTAACAAATCCATTGGTCTTATCAGCTTGGTTATCAGACAATGTAAGCGATTAATAGTGTGTATTACCTCCACGAACTCTATGACCTCTGCCATACAGCGTGGTAAACTTTGAAAGCATTTGGCGACCTCTTGTGTAATGTTTTCCCATTCCTCACGAAGAACTATTCGAAGATCGCGAATGGTTACCGGTATAGGTTGTCGGTGCCGAACACATCGCTCTAATGAATCCCAGAGATTTTCGACGCGATTCAAGTCCGGGCTTTGAGCTGTCCATTGCAAACGACGAAAGTGAACCGCATCCACATATTTTTAAACCACTCGTGCGGTGTGAGTGTGCATTAAAGTTTTCACCTAGGAATAGAGCAAATGGTACGACGTAATCAGCTAAACCCTCGCAGCATCATGGTACCATTTTCGATGAGAACAAACTCAGTTTTCGCGTACAGTGAAATGCCAGCCCAAACCATTATACCGCCTCCCCCAAATGCCATTCTCGGAGATATACAAAATCGTTCATCAAGCCTTCTCTACACACGGCCTCGTTCATCTAGTGAACGCAGACAAAGATAAGACCCATCCGATTTGTCCGACTTATACGGAGCTCGATTAATCCCTTATCCAATAAAAGTTGACCTTCACGGGAAAATCGTAATTGCTGAACACGATGAGCTGGAAGCAAGAGTGGACAAGCAGCAGGTTTGTTCGACATCAATCCGAATTCCTTCAATCTTCGGCGAACGGTTCGTGCATAAACTGTAGTATCGTAAACGTCTTCGACTTGGCAAGCCACAATTGTTGATGGTAAACCACGATCGCGTACTGTAGATAACACCATAAAACGATCTTTTCGCCGGTTTGTGATGCGATGTCTGCCTAATCCTGATCTTCTTGTGTATTCCACAGTTTGACGTTGTCGCTGTATTTCGTCTTGGATGCTACTCCTAGGAATATTTAAGACAGCAGTGATATATCGAATACTGAGTCCATCTTCGTCCAAAATTACTACTCGGACTATATTTTCGGCTTGCATTTTGTCAACCAATAAGTGTCAGTATTGACAGCTCAAATGACCTTTCAACACAATAGATAAAAACTGAATAAAAAGCACACCTAGATTTTTTGGGTTGGGTTGGATTTTTTGGGTTCATTATTTTTATTTTTATTTCAGTTGTTCTAATAAATTAATTGTTTTACATCTTCTTTAATTTCCAATTTTTAATTAATAGATAATTCAAAAAAGGTATAAAACCACTTACCACAATTAATAATCATATCCTAAATACGTATTTCGACAACTAAGTTGTCATCATCAGTAGGTAAACCGGTGTATACGTGGACGCCGTGTAAAGTTGTTGCGCGTTTATGTGTGTTAGCTTTACTGTGCCCCATGTGCGGCACTTTGATTTTTACCTACTGATGATGACAACTTGGTTGTCAAAATACGTATTTAGGATACGATTATTAATTGTGATAAGCGGTTTTATACTTTTTTGAATTTTTACTTAACCCCAGTCTCCAAATAAAGAGTTTTCATAGATAATATTTCATATCTTGTGAAAAAAAAATCAATTTTAATTATGATAACAGACTTCAGTAAGTGTCCAGGAATATATTAATGTAGATACTTCGCGAGATATTTTACGATTGAAATAGATGAAATAGAACGGTGTTTTGTACTCTGATGAACGCATTTTGCGTTTTCTATTTTCAAAACGTTTGGTACCTCTTTGGACAGAGGGGTGCGTTATAAGCAATATCAGAATATTTGTGAATAATATTTAGCTTGTTTAGAGAAAATAAGAAATATAGCAAATTGTAGAAACACGTTTATTTTCAAATTATATCATACACTCGTGGACAAGTATATATTTATTTAGTAGAGATAAAAGGAGTGATTATAGTAGCGAATAATGATTTTTAATTTTTTAAGAAGTTTCGCCAGCTTTTAATTGATTTAAACAATTTATCCCCTGGGCAATCAGTATTTTGAGCTTGTCTATGTCCCAGCAATTTATAATTCTTAGATATGAAATTATTGCGCACACCATATGCAATTAAATCTTTTGCAGCTCGTGTTTGCTTACTTGGGGGTACCACTCCTAAAAAGCATAAGTAGTGTAAGTACATATAAAGCGTAGACAACTGTATCTAATAGAGTATGAATCAAATTAAATAATCACAGAGATCAGTGATCACTGTGATTTGGACACAGTGTATAAGCTTATGTGTTAATAAGAGATGATAAATAGAAAATGATTCAACAACAATTGAATTTCGACATTCTTAAATTCCAATGCTAGGTTAGAAATAGTATATGCATATTTAATAATTAAACCATTTACCAGTGAAGTTTCCAAGTAAGCAAATTCCTATACTTTTACTGTTATATGGCGGCGAATGGATCCCTTTCCCATTCCAACCCCTACCTTCATACACATTACCATCCCCACCGACCTAAAATGAAAATGAAAATGATCAGAAATAGTACAAAAATCTAATTTCAAAGAGTTTATTTTACCAGAAAACTGTAGCCAATATCTCCCCAGTTTTTGCTCATATGATAATTTTGAATACCCTTGACAACAGACTTGCATGTCTCAAATGTCGAACAAGCAGCTCCTTCGGAATGATGAATAACAACATAAGGAGGTGGCTTGATACTTAGTTTTTGATTATCTGTTGATGGTCTGGCATCCCATCCACTTCTACAAATAATATTTGGTGAACCTACAATGTATTAATAAATGATATGTTAATATTAAAATAAATTTTAGAGAAATAGTTTAAATATGATATTACCTATAACATTAGTTCCCATAAACAATAAAAATAAGCCCAATAAAATTGCCATGTTCTATTTGAGCTTGTAAGCACTAATTACAATGTGATGCGGACCAATTTATTTCATTTATATATACAAATTAATATAGGTGTGTCTATAAATAATGGATAATCCTAGAAGGAAGGAAATATAAAACTTGTATGTGTCATAAGATTAAAGAACAAATATTAATTATCGCGGTACAATATTTTCGAAAAGTAGTAACCGAACATTCTAAATGTGCAAATATAAACGTCTGGAAGTATATCGAAGAAAGCTTGGATTTATATAGAGAATCAAATAAAATTTTATGGTCAATTTGATCTGAATTAGAGAGGCGTAGGTAAATAAAAAATTATTTTTTCCTTGACTGTACTCGCATGTTTAAATTTCCAATCAATTCTTGGTAATTTGATAGAAAATTAAAATACAGTTTTGTTGATGTAGAAGTTGATATAAATAATAAATCACCATTCAGACGCTTCCATAAATATTTATCTTCCTCGATATTTTTTCCCGACTCATCCAAACAAATGAAATGTTTGCTTCTTTTCTTTATCGTTTAATTGTTAATTCTTGATTTGCGTTTTCTTCGAAAGTTTCGGTCTTAGAAAGTTTTTTTTAATGAATAATTAGAAAGCAATTTTTTATTAAAAAAGTTGAATAAAAAACTGTTTCCTTAGAATTATGTTTTAAACTGTATCTTTCCCTTTTTGAGGATTAATAGTGCTCCATATATTTGTTGTATATGTTCCTTTATTTACACCTCTTATACAGACTATCCCGTAAAAACGCCAAGAATCATAATTCCGCGATTTATTATCCGATTTAATTGAAAGAAAAAGTAAATTTAATAGCATTAAAAATACTACAAAATAGCAGCGTTTTATTTGATTTCAGTTGTTTTCATTAATGTCAAACGATAGTCAAATTTTTTATTTTAAATTACAATATATTCTGATAAGTCATCTGACGATATCACACGTCGCGCGCAATCTAGAAATATATCGAAGCGGAAAGATCGAAAACAACACGAGATAAGTACGGGAATAGTATAGTTTATTTCAAATTATAAGAATATAACTTTGAACGGCTCTAATGGTTTTATTGCACCACCTTCAGTCATGATAATTATTATACCTGGTCTCCTTATTGAACGGGTACGGTTTACCTATTTGCAACGTATGAATCTAGGGACCGTATTGACTATAAATTAGGGCCCTATCATATAATAATAAAACGCTGTTAATTTCAAGTATATAATAAAAATATGCGTATATTGGGTTTATATACTAAGAAAAAAATACAAATCGTGTGGCAACATGTGTAGTGGATACATATAGATTTATAAAGCTAATTTATTTGTAATACACAATAAAATCGGTGTCTGTGTCTGAATCGTATTGCAAATTTATAATCAAAGGTTCTACTATTTTGTACATGCACATATATTCGTCCTCTTTTGCTATTGCGTGTTTAACAGCATTTTTTCAATTTACAGCAGTTATATGTTCCATAGCATTTTTTATGTGTGTTACACTACTTTCACTAAATTTCGGTGTTTGATTTGTTCGTCTTATGGTATTTTTCAGTTGGCCCCTTTATCAATTCAATGGGATTGAAAATGCAATGGTATGGTGGTAAACGCAAAGTTGTATGTCCTGCTTCTTTGGCTCTGTTATCCACATAATAATCCTTTAAATATTCTTTTGTCTTCATCACCTCTATTAATTGGTTTTTGTATAATGATCCTCAAAATATAAATCATTTGCTTCTAAAAATGTTTTAATATCTTTCTTATTATTACATTTTGTAGGAACTTTGGTTAGCTGTCGAGAATGATACGGAGGGTTGTCCATCACTATCACACTATCTTTTGGTAAATTTGGCAGCAAAGTGTCACAAAACCATTCTTCAAATAAAGATGAGATCATATCTTCATGGTAATCTAAACTTGAGGATTTAACATTTTTAGCAGATAATAGCGGCTGTCCGATCCATCCTTTTTCTGACCCAGCATGAAAAATGATTATTCTCTTCCCTCTCGAAACCGGCGCATCCAACTGACATACTTGAACTATTCACACAACCTTTGCAAATGGTGCCATGGGTGTCATACCACGTCTCGTCTAAATAACATATGAGTCGTCCTTCCTGTCTAGACCTTCTAATTGCCGTTAAGTATTCATATCAAAGTTTCTGTAACCTCGGGCTTTCCATAATTGTGCGACGTTTGTCTATATTGCCAAACTTAAAACCAGCTTTCCTTAGCGTCCGCCACAAGGTTGCTTAAAACACTGAATATTTCTAGGCTCATTACTGATTCTTTTATGTAAGCAGTCAAGTGTAGATACAACATTTCCTCTGTAGAAGGAGTATACTTGCTGCCTAATAGTATCAATTTCATACTCTTCAATTTTTCTCGGTGCTCCTTTGTCACTTCTTTGCTTTCGAGGCCCTGCGTTATTCTTAATTATTTTATATATTGTTCCAAAAGGCACCTTGGTTAATTGCGACGTTCGTTGAATGTTCTGGGTTTGTAGTTCGTTATTTTCTTTCATCAGGGTATGATAGACATTGAAAATGATATGTTTTGCATCTTCTGATATATGCTTTCTCTGTCGTGCTCCAACAGTATTATCACTATCTACATCATAATCACTAACACTTTCAGCAAAAGGTCGCCACATGTTCGTTAAGTAAAGAGAGAAAAATCAAATATGTATACAGCAGTAAAGATTAACAATAAATGATAAATAGACTCAATATTAGATGTAATATATACCAACTCTCCTAACTATATTTACTTAAATTTTGTTTAATAAATATAAGCACTTATTTCATCTAAATTGTAATTTAATGACTATTTAACTATATATAATAGCTATATATTCAAATTAACAACTGTTGGTACTTATATTATTATTAAATTTTATTTCATCTAAATTGCAGTAATTACAATTTACTTAAATTTTGTCATTACGGACCTCAGCAGTTTGTTTGCGTAAAAGATAATCGTATTGAGCGGCCAGGTAGTTATTGCCGCAGGTGGTGAAATAAAAGCGTTAGAGCCGTTCAAAGTTATATTTTTATAATTTGAAATAAACTGTACTAGAATAAGCAACGGCCGATATATAAGCCGTCGAGGAAGTGGTTAGGTATGATTCAACGGTGTGACATAAATAAACGTAAATGTGAATACAAATAAATGTTATTATGGTAATAGTTTTTAAGATTATTATTTAATGTATTCAGTTTTTGTTGCTAATATAGTATGTGTTTAAATTACCGTTAGCTTTATTTAAGAACCTCGCAGAAACACAAACATTTTACAGTCAGAATAGACAAACATTACAATATATATATATACAGTGTGTGTAAGCCAAATGGAATAAATTCATTATTTCGGTTACTGTACATATTTATAAAAAATCCCGAAACATGTCATATTTAATTTATAAATGAGGTATGGGCTTGTGATATATCGTTGTAAAGGTCTCTTTATTCTCTATTCAAAAATGTTATAATTTTCATGTTTGTTGCAACAATTAAGATAGAATAAAATAAAATCATGTTGTTATCGAAATTCGCTACAATAACTCAAAAAATAAAATTTAATGCAAAATGTAAAGAAAAATTTAAAACGCCACAAAAAAATATGAATGTCAGTGAAGTAGATGCTCATTTTCGTTTATAAAGATTTAATACATAAATCAAAGGCATCATTGCATTACTTACTTCCCGTTTAGGTCTTCATAATAAGAAAGTGAGTAAAATCCATACCAATGTGCTTTTTAGATGGTATCCATTAAAAATAATTTAAAAAGTTTCCGTGGCAACATTAGTTTGTTTAAAACGCCTTAGTAAATTGTTTTGTATTTAAAAGTTGTCATTTAAATTGACAGTTTGATAATTTTAGTTTGAATTTCGTAAAATACAATTCTGGAAAATGGTTAGATTAACGGAAATGCATAAAATAACATGTTTGTAACAAATAACAAATGATTGGTTACGGAGATAGAACCCGAACACAACAAGAAGTAACCCGCCTATTTCATGAGAAATTTCCTGATTTACCGCCTATAGCTCAAGGAACAATTAGTAAGATAGAGAAGCAGTTTCGAGAGTTTGGTCATGTAAGGCAGATAAAAAAACCAGCTGCCAATGCACTGAGTGATGAAATCAAAGTAGATGTGATGCTTGAGTTTATGGAAAACCCACATACATCGAGTAGACATGCATCCACTACATTAAATGTTAGCCATACATCGATAGTAATCATATTAAAAGAAAATAAAATGCATCCCTATAAAATGATATCTACTCAGGAGCTTATGGAAGACGATTTTGATAGAAGAACTTATTTTTGTGAGCGAATGAAGAACATGCTGGATAACAATATTATCAATTTAGAAGACGTTATGTTTTCTGATGAGTGCACTTTTTCTCTTAGCGGTCATGCTAATCGGCAAAATTGCCGCTTCTGGTCTACGGAAAATCCTCACTGGATGAGGGAAGAACACACACAATACCCAGTAAAAGTTAATGTTTGGGCAGGTATTGTTGGAAACCATATCATTGGTCCCTTTTTCATTGAGGGCAATTTGAATGGCGATCGTTATTTGGCACTACTTCAAAATGATGTCATTCCAACTTTGGCAAATTTATATCCTGATCCAGGAAACCCTCAAGTTCCAATGAATACGATATGGTTTCAGCAGGATGGAGCACCACCACATTACCAACGCAATGTCCGGCAGTACCTCGATGCAATATTTCCCAATCGGTGGATAGGAAGGCGAGGATCGATAGAATGGCCAGCGCGATCACCTGATCTGACCTTACTTGATTTTTTTTTATGGAGATATTTGAAGAGCATTGTGTACAAAACTAAACCTTTGGATTTAAATGACTTAAGAGAACGAATAACGCTTGCGATTAGGTCGATCACGCATGATATGTTAAATAATGTTAGAAGACAGTTTTATTTAAGATTAGGATGTTGCCAAGACGTTGATGGTGAACATTTTAAACATCTACTTCATTGACATTCATATTTTTTTCTGGCGTTTTAAATTTTTCTTTACATTTTGCATTAAATTATATTTTTTGAGTATATTGTAGCGAATTTCGATAACAACATGATTTTATTTTATTCTATCTTAATTGTTGCAACAAACATGAAAATTATAACATTTTTGAATAGAGAATAAAGAGGCCTCTACAGCGATATATCACAAGCCTATACTTCCCATTAAAAAAAATGGGGGTTGTACCTGTCATTCGAAGGGGGTTGAAGGTAGGGATCGCATTTTCACGATGAAGAATGTTCATTTATAAATTAAATATGACATGTTTCGAGATTTTTTATAAATATGTACAGTAACCGAAATAATGAATTTATTCCATTTGGCTTATACACACTGTATATTTGGCTATACTCGGATTGTATAATTTTTTCTGAATGAAATTATGTATAACATGTCTATTTTTGATAAACGTTTATAGAAAAAAAAAACATCTAAAAGTATTAAAAGAAACAAAACAAAACACTTTACAATAATTGTTCAAATTGCCCGCCACCTTTTTCAACACATACCGTACATCTCCTAATTACTCCACAAGTCACATTTAAAAGACAAACGGCAGGTACCTCTTGACGAGTGTTAATTATTCTTTGTCTTAAAATGTCAACATTTTCTGGATTTGTTAAATAAACTCGATCTTGTAGATAAGCCCACAACCAAAAATCGAGGGGCGTAAGATCCGGTGAACGCCCAAGCCACTCGATAGGACGGGATGTTCCTATTCCCAAATTCCAAATTGAGTGTTCAACCAATCAGTATTTAATATGGTGTTGTACGCGGGAGCTTCACCTTGTTGATAAAATATTCTATTTAAAGCTGCCAAAGGTAATTCATCTAAGAAGTTTTGGAGGTTGTCGTTTAATAATGTGTAATATTTTTTCTTTATTTAGGCAATCATCTATGAAAAATGGCCCAATTAATTGATCGCTCAAAATACCAAAAACGACACAACTGTATCCTTCGGCGAATATCATTTTGTTCTAATGCATGAACTTTTCGAGCTATGTACGGTTTAAATTTGTGTTTTCTTAAAATACCGTGAACTGTAGTTTTTGATACCCCAATATTATATGCAATTTCGTGAAATTTCTTGTATTGCAAGAAAAACATCTAATTGCGTATCTCCGGAGAATTTACGTTATCATGTTTTAGGTTTGTTAAATGATCCATAATTTTTTTAATTCGTTTCAATTCTGTGAAATATTTTCGAATCTGGAACTTCACTGTCCCGAAAACGCACACTGTAACGACGAACCACTCGAAGACGATTTTGATTATTTTGTATTACATTCAAAGAACACTTGTAAGATATCCGTTAACTGATTGTTATACATTTTTACAAAAATACGTTTTTTTTTGGTGTGGCGAAACGTTCAAACAGGACAATAAAGAAGATTTAATAAACTCACACTGACACTTATTGACGTTTATGGCATTTTTGTTATTTCATGACACACACGAAAATTTAGAAATAATGGAAGACAAAGATGAAATTTATTGCGTTTCATTTTTTTTTTGTTTCAATAAAATTTCAAAAAAATGACAATGTATACATCGTTGAATTCAGAAAAATAGTCCAATCCGAATTTAGCCAAAAATATATATGTTGCTATTCAAAATAAAAAAATTAACTATCGTTTGACATGGGCGGCCCTAAACTCGTCCCCGAGCAGGTACTAATATAAATACACAGTTGTCCCGCCTATTATATACAAATTAAATTCAAATTTATCTAAATTTAAAATTCACCCAAATTTCCCATATATACTATATACTTATAACTTATAACTAGAGCAGACCAATTTCCGTGCGCGCCATGAGCACCGGTATGGGAGTGTAATTCGTAATATATTAGAATATGCGATAGAATAGGGACGCAACATGAGCTTGTTACCGATATAAGTATAGAAGTAGAGACATTTATTCTATCAGAAATAATTAAATATACATTTGGTTTTCTGCTATTAAAGTAATATGCATAAACACACGAAAAATAAGAATAGTACATATTATAGCAGCGTTGTATGTACCTATAAATAAAAGGTAAAATGTATGGAATCAGTGATTGTGTGCACGGCAGAGGATTTAAAAAACACTTACCGTTTTAAGCGTCTTCCAAGGATTGACAAACTGGATAAACTGCCACTGCAGAACTGGAGAAACTGGAGAAACAAAATACCTTTTTAAGCAACTTAACGCATCTGTAGATGTGCCATCACAAATACGTGTTAAGCTGTCAAAATCTGCATTTCTGTCTAAAACACTTTCAAATTTAATTAGAACACTTTCATTTTTTGCGTCTTCTACAGCACACAGTTGTGCGTGAACATCTTTAACGATTTGCAGTGATTCCTCTAACGACAGCGACGAATTTTCTAATTTTGTTAATGCTCCTGCTAGTCCCAAGTAATTCTCGCGAATACTTTGTAAATCCATTTTAATCTGGGCATCTTGAAATTTTTTCTGGCTTGTATTGATAACTGCACTTTCTGTCGGATCGAATGATAAAACCACGTCCTTAATTTTTTCAAAATGTTCATGACAGTAAAACCCCGCCCATAACCATGTACGCCAACGTGTCAGAATCGACTGTGGTTGCTCAGGGGTATGGGGACACAATTCGTGAAATTTCCGAATACGTTTTGGAGATTTTACGAATACTGCCTTTGTACTCGATATTAAAGCCTTTACCTCTGGATAACATCTACGGACATGTTCTGCCACAAGGTGTAGAGCATGGAGTTTACAAGTAATATGTAACAAGTTAGGACAATATTTTCTAAAAGACCGGCCTACAAAACACATGGTTGCGGCACCATCGGTCATAAACATTAATACTTGGTCTTTCGAAAATTTAAATTTTTCCAAAGTATCTAATAGCACCTCCGAAATTTTTTCGGCATTACATTGTTCTACTCGTCTGGATGCTAATAAAATTGAAGACGTTGGTTGATGTGGTTCCATATTACGCGCCATCACATTAACTTCAGATTGTTTTTTGCTGTCAGTTGTTTCGTCCACACATAACCACAGTTTTTTATTTTTCAGTTCGGCTTTGATTTTATTATCAACCTATTTACGCACCGATGGTAAATTCCTTCGTAACGTTCTCGTGCTCGGTAATGTTTGATTCGCGTATTTATTCCAAAACAAAATAAATTCGTCATTACTTAACAAGGTAAACGGCAGTGTACACACAATCATAGTTACACATAGTTTATGTATAAACTGTTGTCGATTAATTTTGCTATTATTGTGCTTCGAACTGCTTACGTGTTCTTTACAATGTGTTTTTGACCAACACATTAGATATGTATTGCACACTAAACATTTAATTTTTGAGCCATCGTATATTAAGTCCGGGAAATCTATAATAAACTTATTTACTTCGTCTGACAACGGTCGTTTTCTCGATTTATGTGCCGACGACATTTTGTTAGGTATGCTTACACTTACATGCAGTTTTAGCAAGTACCAAACACATACTGAATGCTTTTTATTAGTTCTGATGCAACAATCATCCTCACATCGGCGTACATGGCGCGCACGGAAATTGGTCTGCTCTACTTATAACTCGCCAGTCTGAAATAACATTCCTGGAAAAATCAACTTAAAAGACTGTTATTTTGTAGTATATTTGATGCTATTAAATTACTTTTTGTTTCAATAAAATTGTACAATAAATAACGGAATTATGATTATTGGCATTTTCTACGAGACAGACTGTATAAATGAATGGTACATTTCATTTTTATTAGGCCTTTAATTAGGATATTAAAACACCAAATTCTGAAGCTCTTCCATGCAAAGGAAATTTGAATTTTCATCTGCCGAACTTATAAGTAACAATGCTAATAGCTTCATTCTAATTCTATTGTTTTCTTGTTTTCATTCTTATAGTTACAGAACCAATTTTATCAAGTATTTGGATTATGTTTGCAACGTATTATCTTTAACATGAATGCCAGGATATTTTGCATTAAAATTATCAGTTGCCATTTTGTTTTCCAATTCCGTTAACATTTTATTCATTAAATAGATATATTCGTCTTTTACCTGACGAAGATCCATAATTCAAAATATAAATAAAATTAATACACTCGTGGACAAAACATTCCCGACACTGAAGTAAATGGTGGGAACAGATTTTTGAATGCAGATGCTGTTGATTCGGCCATATGCGTATCAAAATTGTAAATTTTGCACAATTTAATGTTTCGTGACTTTTTCCTTTTTTTTTTATTTCTCATTCTTACTTGGTAGAAAATGTTTCATGTCTTAAAAAAAAAAAAATTTTCTTGTACTAATAGACGTTTTCTTCGGTGTCCGAAATTTTTTATCCAGGAGCGTAGTTAAAATATACACTTTATTAATATGTAATCGTAATATGACAATTGTTTCGCCAACACAGTGACTTCGTCAGGTACGTACTAAACTAAGTTACAAGCTAGCATCGGTTCGCATAAATAGAAAAAGGTTAATATTATTTTATAGCGCCTTTAAAATGTTAGATTTTATTCAAATATTGATAAAAATGTGTAACCCAGCTGGTTAGCCTTTACTGTGATACTATTGAGTAATACGTTCACCAATAAAAATTTTTAATAAACTAATATTATGGTCCTCTACGGTCGCTCTAAACGAATAAATTTAACAAAGGTGAGTTATTTAAATTCATCGTTAAGTGAAATTTGTTATTGCTTTGATTTATTAAGCTTTCCAATAAGTTTAATATTACAGCTTTATTTGTGTTGAATTTAAAAATCATTATTGAATATAAGGGTTTCCTATTAAATGATTAGCAAGAGTGGAATCTTGTTCTTTATTTTTAAACGAAGAACGATGTTTTGCAATACATAACAATTGGTGTTTCAAATAATCTTGCTGTTTGACCTATATATATCTTACCGCATCCGCACGTTAACTTCCGACTATCTTTATTGTTCTTGATATATTTGGACATATTATTATTTGTCTTAAAAACCGTATTTACTTATATGAAGTATTTTCAAACGTTTTGAAACCCAAAACCCGATGAAGGGGATAGTCAGTGAATGTTTGTATTCAAAATTTTGAATTTTGCTTGTGATTTACTACAAGATATATAAAGTGTTCATTTGAAAAATCAATCTAGTAGCGTGTGATTTACTGAGAACATTTTGAAGTATGTCGTAAATTAAAATTTACTACTTAACCTACGAAGTCGTATATTTTGACATTTTATACATACAAAAATAAATAACAAATAATAGGTATTTATTGAAAACTATAACAAATGTTGAAAATGTTGTCCTTCAAGATCAATTCACTTTAAAATCCTCCATTCAAAATCTGATAATATTCTGCAACATTACTGGATTGTTATTAATTTCCATATTTCTGTTCGAATCTCTGTAGCATATCATTCAAATTCAATATAGGTGTTCGAAATATATTATTTTTTAGATAAGGCCACAAAAAGAAGTCACAAGGTTTTAAATCGCATGAACGTGCAGGCCAGGTAATTTCAGTATTTCGACTAATTATACGCTCATCAAAAAATTCTCTTAAATAATCCAAAGATTCTGCAGTACAGTGACAAGGTGTTCCGTCTTGTTGGAAATACGCATTTTGAAGTTCATCATCATGCAACTGATTGACAAATGGTTGTAAAATTTCCGTACGGTACCTTTGAGCAGTTAACGTTCCCTGAAAAAATATTGGTCCAATGATTAGCCTTTGGCTTATCGCTGCCCAAACACCAATTTTCTCTGGATGTAGCGATTCTTCATTAATTACATGTGGATTTTCACTACTCCAAATTCTTGTATTTTGTGAATTTAGGTATCCCGTTTTATAAAACCTTGCTTCATCAGTAAAGATGACTCTTTGCGAAGGTTCTCCATTATTGTTAATATTTACAAGCCAATTACAAAACTGTAGTCTACGTGGGTAATCAATCTCTGACACGGTATGGATAAAGTTGCGTATCTTTTTTTAATAACTTGTGAGTTGTACCAACAGAAAGGTTTATTTGTTGACTCAAATGTCGAACAGATGTTTGTGGTTCATTTTCCATTATTTCTTCAACACAATTGACAACTTGAGGTGTACGTTTGTTAACTGCTCCGCTGCCTGATTTTCTTAAGAGACTACCAGTTACAGAAAAAAGTTTTAGAGTTCTATCCAAAGTATTCTTAAATTATATATAATCTATTGCAAAACGTGGAAACTCAACTTGAAATTCTACCATGCAATCTTGAACTGAATAAACCCATAAACCATCAATTTTATTACCACTTCGAAAATAAGCCTGGACTAAACAAATTTTATGTTCTAAAGTGAAAGCCATTTTAAAACTGAGAAGCAGTTTATTTAAACCAGAATCAACGCACGACTATTTTATGCACTAACTGATATTTGTGATTGACATTATGAAATGTCATTTGGATTTACGTTTACGGAACAACAAACACATACTAATACATTTGCGTCTTATTCTATCAAAATTTCAAAGTAACCTAGATTGACTTTTCAAATGAACACTTGTTACTACAGAGATATTTTTTTTAACCCTTGTCCGGGCAAGACATATTACTAACGTAACCGGGCAGTTCGGGCCTGGTAGGCCCGGTGCTTTTAGTATATGTTTTTACTTACAGAATTAATGAAACAAAGAGTTTATGTGAATTATATATTTAATACCTTTTATAAATAACATTAATTACTTACTGATCTTAAATTTTATTCATTTCTTGCAATTATAACACAAAACTTTTGATGAAGAATGTTCGTTACAAATGTTTTGTTTGCACTCATCACAACATTGTCTTTGTTTCCTGTCTTTTGTTTTAGGACACATGTAGCACCTTCTTCTAGAATTTGCTTTAGTTTCAGTTCTTGCTCTCTTTGCCGGCGTTGCTTTTTCACCTACAAACTCGCTGACACAGTGTTGGATGGTACGAGGAAGTCCATTCGCCTTCCTTCTTTGAATGTGCGGAAGAACTAGGTTTTCTGATACATCTACTAGAAACAATCTCCTTTTTTGGTGTTTAGCTTTATTCCAATTTGGGTTCAAATTCATCCAAGTAACATATGCTGCAATGCCGCCTACGTCGAGAAGGTTCATAAAAAATGTAAATGACCAACGATTTGTTCTGCGTTTACATGTGTATTTATGAGCCAATTGGTCTAACGTGTCCACGCCACATTTTGTGCTGTTATAATACAGAATTATTTCTGGCTTTTTTTTATCGTCATCGTTACAGTTATTAGTATGATGCATCGTTGACAGAGCCAAAACACTTTTGCTTTTCTTTGGAACGTAGGTCACTAAAGACGCTTTTTCTGTAAATCCGAAAATGGACGTTTGTTCTTCACGTTTTCTATTGGGCAAAAATTCGGTTGGGATGAAGCGTTTATGTTTCCTTACGGTACCAACGCTCGTCAACCCATTTGTCAATAATGTTTTTGCTAATGATAAGTCCGTAAAATAATTGTCGAATGTGACATTTCTGTTTGTATTATAATACGGTTGTACGAGCTGCTCCACTGCCTGTGTTGCGAGGCCCTTGGCGATTTGATTTCCTTCCTTTCCGATATAGGGAATACCATTTAGAGGATAGTAGGTTTCATAGTCACACGCCCACCAGATCTTCATTCCATATTTGTCTGGTTTGAAAGGCATATATTGTCTAAATGGACATCTTCCTCGAAAGGGTACAAGTTGTTCATCCACTGTGATGTTTTCTCCGGGGAGGTAGTGCTTTTTCAGATTGTTATTTACTTTTTCCCAAATAACTCGAATAGGAGCAAGTTTATCGTTCTTCCTTCTTTCGGAACGTGTACCTTTGTCATCAAATCGTATAAATCGCAACAAGCTTTTGAATCGTTTCAATCCCATCGTTGCTCGAAAAATTGAAGGGCCATATAATCGACTCCATAGCACATCGTATAGCTAGTATCATTAGCACTTAGGTGACCGGCAGTTAGAAGCAAACCAAGAAAAGCGCAAATTTCGATATTATCACATGGTTTCCAGGGAATATCTATCAGTACCCTCTCTGCCTCCTTGTTTGTATGTGAAGCAATTTCGGTAAGTACAGCTTCATCAATAAATAAGAGAAATAAATCAATTGGATCTTCAACAATTTTTCCCGGCGGTAAGATAACTTTATGCATTTGCGATTTTATTATATTGCACGAACGAACCCGTCCTGTCGAAGGAGGCTGGCTGCTACACACTGAATCATCTTTAGCAGCAAATTTGGAAATACTGACAACAGGAGTGTCACACAGTCCCTCACTGCCTTCTTGCACGTCTTCCGTTTCACTAGCATTAGAAAGGTGGTCCTCTTCGTCCTCATCTTCGACATCCGACTCAAAATTTACAGGCGCCTGGTCATCGTCCGATATGTTTTCCAGTATATCTGCGAGTTCGGCGTCCGATAAAAATTTTCTCGACATTGCTGAATGATTATAACACTTTCACTATAATGCATAAACTAAAAGCAATGAACAAAAAATGCTCGTATATATACAAATAGACAGGGAACCCCTACTTTACCTAATATTACTCTCCTCGAAAAATTACGACCTATATACGTAATCAAATGTATTTGCTGCACAAATGACACAAAAATGATCGGAAACACTAATTACGTAAAGAGGATTAGAAAACAAAACGGAAAATAAAGTTACCATAATTGCCTAAAGTATGGGCCTGCTAAGCCCGGCTTGCCAGTTAATGGGATTTTAAGTACAATCCGTCAATTAACTAACGATTATTCATAATTTAACAAATATTACTTAACAAGACAACAGTAATTAACATTTCTGAGGAATTCTAAAGAGCATTAAGTCGTACTAAAATTACTCATTAAGATATCGAATTTTTTATCGTCGCTCGGGCCTGGCAGGCCCCCCTTGCCCGGATAAGGGTTTAGTCTTCTTGTCAACATATTTTCTATTGGAGTATATGTGCGCTCAGTTGAAATTGCATCCCAAAATAGGAAGCTAGATAGTTTGACACATAAATTGCATCCCGGGTACAATGAAATTATGGGCGCACATGAATTGCGCGTAAACTAATCTTATAATTAGAGGCCCGACGCATCAGGTCGAAATTATGATGGGCCATATAAATAGTCCATAACATAGCTAAGTGCAACACACAGTTATTGAATAGCACCATTCATTCGATTAACCGTACATCTGACTTTTGTCGTTGAATTGCGACGGAATTATTTCAATATTATAGTGATATTCCTTTCTTTATGGGCGTAGATAGAAGCGAGGTTTTTATAATTTATTTGATTATTTATTTTATGTCTTAGTTTATATTTCTTAAGATAAATAAAGTACGGTAATTTAGTTTCTTTTTTTTCATTGTTTTAACAGTTAATTACCATATTGCGTATTTTTGTAATAGATATCGTTTCATAGAATCTACTTTTCCCAATTATTTTGACGTAAATGTCCCAATGAATTTCGTTAAGTTTTAATAACTTACGCATACATTTTTAATTTTCATTTATTTAGATCTAGAACATTGATTAAGTTACTTTATCAGATATGATATGGAACAACGTCGAGAATGGCATCGTAAAACAATGGCGAGTTGGATTAAGAGTCAAACTGATTATATGTCCATTGCCAGTGATTCCGAAATTTATTGCAAAACCTGTAAAATATCGTTAAAAAATTCGAAGAAATCACACGTAAAACGTCTCTTAGCAAATATTTCATTAAATAAACTTAACAATGCCACTTACAAAACATTTCTCTAAAAATATACTGGTCGAAATGTTCCTGATGAATCCACCGTACGGAAATATTATGTTTCTAAGTGCTACACGAAAGCAGTAGAACGGATTAGAAGCCATCTTTCAAATCAATACCTATGGATAAGTGCCGACGAAACTGCCGATCTATTAGGACGCTGTGTGGTAAATGTTGTAGCTGGTGTACTACATCCAACTATTCCATATAACGCATATGTAGCAGCAACAAAAGTTATAAATAGTGTTGTTGCGGAAATAGTAGCTAAAACCATTCACGAGAATATACACCAAATGCTTCATTCGAACGACAGGTACAAGGTAAAAATACGTTATCGGTGACACTAAAGGAAACATATACTAATATGCTGCATATTACTTGTGTAGCACATGCTCTCCCCAGAACATTAAATATATCAGAGACCCCTTTCCGAAAGTTGAGAGACTTGGATCCGGTTTTAAAAAAGTTTTCAGATAAGCACCATTTAGAGTACCTCTTTACAGGGAAAAACTTTCATCTTTGTCACTGTCTCCTTCGCCAATAATAACTAGATGGGGAACATGGTTAGAAGCTACTATTTTTTATTCAGAGAATTTCGTTACATGTTACATGTTTAAATGACCACGCTCGAAGTATTTCTGAGTGCAAGGAACTAATACAAATTTCAAATTAATTAATATGCTGAAATAAAAGAATATTTCCAGTATGCATCTCTAATCAGTTGCGATGCAGAAAGGACGTTTTCTATCTACGAGGATGTATTTAATTCAAAGAGAACAAATTTTACAGAAGAGAACCTTGAGAAAGCATTGCTAGTTAATATTAATACTCCTTTACTCAACTTGAACTACAAAATGAACAAATAAAAATGTATTTCGTATTTTATTGATCACCACCCGTTTGTTTCCCAATTATATAAATAAAATTAAAAGCTTTAAAAATACAAATGGGCCTCTCGCGACCGGTCCCTAATTATTAATAAATAAACGAGGAATAATAAAATTAAAAACCATTAACCCAATTAAATACAAATAAATGAACACCGTTCATTTTTTCGTTCTAAGATTCTAACACTAACCACAAACAATGATAACAATGATTTGACTGTGTTTAATGTTGACCTTAAAATCAACTTGACCATGAAAAAATTTTAGGTAAGAATGTCATAAGGTAAATGTTGAAATTTAAATTAAGCAAGTTTACAAATTACATAGGTTTAATGGGAGAGCATTATCTCGATGGGAAATTACAAATAAAATTAAATATTTGAATTCTGGTACTCGTTATTTGTTCTTTCATTTAGATTTGATTACATGTTTTAAGGATTTATTATCTAATTTTTTCCTGAACGTGTTGTACTGATGTACTTATTAATTTATGTACAGATGATTTGCATAAACACGGAATAAAAATTCTATTGATTATACATTGTAATAACATTTGTAGAAATTATGAATAATATGCGTAATATACCTAGGTACATATAAGTAAAAGATTAATTTAGTAAAAAGTATATAAAATTTTACTCTTATCTCATTGGTTTTTTTTTTATTTTACCACGAAAATATTAATTAAACAATTTATATTTATACAAGTTGTCCCGTATCATTATGTTCAAACTTTAGGAGTGTAAAGTAGACTTCATTTCAAGTAACAAAAACGCAAAACTTGTACATTCATTTTTATTTGTTTCAAAGTTACAGATCTATGAATGTGTTTATCAGATCATGAAAAAAATGTAATCCTAAAGTCAATATAAACTGATTTTATTTAAAAAAAGTTATACGATTCAATAACAGACCTGTGATTGTTAATGTCGCTTAATAAAATGTTATCCTAAAATAAATAAACACGTGTCGTAGTGCATACAGTAATTTCTTGGAGATCTACAAAAAGGAGTACTGGAAATTGATTTATGATAAAGAAGGTTCTTACTTATTTCGTAAGTGCTGAACAATGAATATCATACAATAAACAAATGTTCAGATGACTGTTAACGTTGCATTTTTTAATAAAGGATTACATTACGTTTCAGTTCATACAACAGCTTATTAGTGAGTGGACACGTTTTCTTTATTCAAAATGCCTTACCGGTTTTCTTCTCAAGAGTATGCGGACATGCATTTTGTGTATGGCTACTGTAACGGCAGTGCACGTCAAGCAGTTATTGAATACCTACATCGGTTTCCCGATAAGCGCATTCCTCATTACAGAACGTTTCTGGAAGTACACAGATTATTTCGGGAATGCGGACTGCGTGATTATATTTTCGATCGAGGAGTAAATTTGCTAGCAGACTTAGAGGAAGAAGCAGTAGCTATTGTTAGAAGGGATCTAACTCTCAGTGTACGTCGAATTGCTAGACAACTAGGAGTGCCACGAACGACAGTTTGGCGAATTTTAAAACGTGAGGGCTTATATCCATATCACGATCGCAGGGGACACGGTTTGCTTGAGGCAGACCACTATGCTCGTTATTCTACCTGGATATTAAGACAGTCACGGCTTCATTTTAATTTCTGCAGAACAGTCCTCTGGACAGATGAATCTACATTCACGAGAAGTGGTGTTACAAATCTGAGAAACCTGCACAGGTCGTCAACAGAAAATCCAAAGCTATACGCCCATCTAAATTTCAACATGAATTTTCTATTACCGTTTGGGTGGCCCTAATCGATGACTTGTTGATTGGTCCTGTAGTTCTTCCTGAGAGGTTAAATGCGGACAAATACCTTCAATTTCTTATTGACGAAGTACCAGGTCTTTTAGTGGATGTCCCACTGAATGTTCGACGAGACATGTGGTTTCACATAGATGGAGCGCCACATTTCGGAATTGCTGTCCGAAATTGGGTTAACGTCAATTATCCAAAATGGATTGGTCGAGGTGGTCCTGTTGCATGGCCACCCAGATCACCCGATCTTAATCCCCTTGACTTTTATTTATGGGGGTACATGAAAAATTTTGTCTACGCGCAAGTTTCGAACACAAGAGAAGAGTTGTTGGATCGTATTCACCTGGCTGCCGAGCAAATCCGACAAAACAAGTATGAAATTCGTATAAGTACTTCTTCTGTTGGCTTACGGGCACAAGTCTGCATTCAACAAGGAGGTGGACATTTCGAAAATATTATTAATTGTACGTTTTTAAATAAAATCAGTTTGTATTGACTTTAGGATTACATTTTTTTCATGATCTGACAATCACATTCATAGATCTGTAACTTTGAAACAAATAACAATGGATATACAAGTTTTGCGTTTTTGTTACTTGAAATGAAGTCTACTTTACACTCCTAAAATTTGAACATAACAATACGGGACATTTGTATACGAAAAGTATAAATTGCATTTGTATTTATTGTCAAACTTTATTATTAACGATATGACTGTGTCTGGAAGAATACACGTATTTCTAAAATATGACAGCTTTTTATTTTATTATTATTATTAGCAATTATTATGATCGAAATGCTCGATGAAACACGAGGCTATAATAGGAATTTATATAAAATACAAGCTTTCTTATACAGGCTGATTCATTTTCGGCCCTCACCATGGGGATCTCTCTTATTATTGGAGATAGAGTATAGGTTTAAATTTGGCAAAGTTGTTAAATTTTGTATTTGTTATAAATCCGTAAAGAAAATAGACCTGTGACAAATGACCTTCGTTATTAAAAAAAAAACGCGAAAACCCCATTTTCTTCTTTACCTTTAGCACCGGCATTTGGCCTTGTAGAGAAAAAATAAAAACACGTCCTTGTGGCCATTTCTAAACCTCTATCCAGTGGTGTACTCTAAATTTTTAAACGACGTTTCGTTTCTTTCTGAACATCATCAACTATCTAATTTCTTATAGGCGCCATATTGGACTGAGACATCTTCAGAAAGAGTTTTTTTTTCTGATTTCAACCATGTACCACATGCTGACTATAGTTTTTGACATTAGGTGTTATTTGAAAAAATAAATTATAAGATTAAATAAGGTAGCCTTTGGAATTTCAATCTGTCAAACATTTCATTTATTGTTCATTAATAATACAAAAATGTCATACACTAACGAAGAGAAACGAGATATGATAAGTATTTTTTATTCTTCGAAACGAAATTCAACAGTAGCGAGTACAAGATAACAAAAACATTAATAAAAATACATAGAAAAGTAAACAATAAACAATTACAGTAAATGTTCAATTATCTGGCCATCTTCGGTAATGCACAATTGGGCACGCCATCTGGCATTTTGTACTGCCCTTTGCATAGTTCTTCTAGGAACTGCATCGAAGGCATTCTGAAGTCTGTCTCGTAATTCTTCAATGTTTTGTGGCGCATCTAATTTATAAATATTATTTTTAGCATATCCCCGTAAAAAAAAATCTAGCGGACTTAAATCAGGTGATCTCGCAGGCCATTCAACAACTCCCCTATTTCCAATCCAACGGTTTGCAAACTCTTGATTTAAGAAATTTCTAACAACAGTTGCATTGTGTGCTGGTGCGCCATCTTGTTGCCACCATAAATATTGTAATTGATTTAATGGGATGTTGCGTCAAGATAGTCAGATACGTATGTACGTAAAATGTTTAAATATCTTTCTCCATTTAAATGTTCTTCATACATAACTGGTCCTAAGAGACGATTTGCCAAAATACCCATCCAAACGTTTATTCCAAAACGATGTTGTGGTCTTCTAGTCCTGTTTTGTCGGGGATTTTGTACTGCCCAATAGTGCTCCGTATTTCTGTTGAACATTCCAGAATTTGTAAATTTTGTTTCATCTGACCAGATGATTTTCCTTAAAAAATTTTCGTCATTTTCTATCCTTCCCATTAACCAATTACAATATTCTATCCTTCTCAAATTATCTCCAGGCTGTAAAGAGTGACTAACGTGGATCCTGTATGGTTTAAACCTACTTTTATGTAAAGTTCTCCAAACTCTGGACTGGCACAAATTTAATTCTGAGGCTACTTCGCGTGCAGAAATTGATGGATTATTATTTATCTATAAAAATACAAGATTAACATGAAATTTGAAAACACGCTTTTAATTTACCATTTGTAAAATATCTTGTCGATTTTCATTTAAATTCCTGTTGTCTTGACCATTACGCGGCTTAGTAAATGATCCATTCTCGACCAAATGTCTGTCGAGATCTAGAAAAATGGTACGATGAGGCTGTTGTCGTTCTGGATATAATTGTAAATATCTTGTACTCACTACTGTTGAATTTCGGTTCGAAGAATAAAAAATACTTATCATATCTCGTTTCTCTTCGTTAGTGTATGACATTTTTGTATTATTAATGAACAATAAATGAAATGTTTGACAGATTGAAATTCCATGGCTACCTTATTTAATCTTATAATTTATTCTTTCAAATAATACCTAATGTCAAAAACTTTAGTCAGCATGTGGTACATGGTTGAAATCAGAAAAGAAAACTCTTTCTGAAGATGTCTAAATCCAGTATGGCGCCTATAAGAAATTAGATAGTTGATGATGGCCAGAAAGAAACGAAACGTCGTATAAAAATTTAGAGTACACCACTGGATAGAGGTTTAGAAATGGCCACAAGGATGTGTTTTTATTTTTTCTCTACAAGGCCAAATGTCGGTGCTACAGGTAAAAGAAGAAAATGGGGTTTTCGCGTTTTTTTTTAAATAACGAAGGTCATTTGTCACAGGTATTTTCTTTACGGATTTATAACAAACACAAAATTTAACAACTTTGCCAAATTTAAACCTATACTCTATCTCCATTAATAAGCGAGATCCCCATGGTGAGGGCCGAAAATGAATCAGCCTGTATATAAATTTCATAAAGTATTTCTTTGCGGTTCAAGGCCAAATTTGAGACATAAGAATACCTTAAAATGACTAACATGCGTAGTACAAGGCGTATGTATGAGTGTTAGAAAGAGATAAAGTACAATTTTCGGTTCGCACTTTGTGCAGCGCGATCTAGGAAGAAGTATTTTATCAACTGAACTTGCAAACTTACATAAACTTATGTATTTAGTGTATGTAGTTAAAATATTATACGCCGATAACGGGACTTTGATCTTTTATCAGATGACGCATAGAAGTTTCTATTTCCTTCTTACGGGGATTTTCCATGAATTGTAGATATATGAAGTCCCCGCAATCGCTTCTATATCAATATATGTATATATACATGAAATAAATTAGTCTTCTTCGCATTGTAATTACAAACTCGAATAAGACATGGCAAATTCATCGGCTTTATTCCTATTATTTATTGCAATTAGTTCGATAGGTAACGTATATTAAACAATTTCTTTCGAAAACTTGTTTTAATAATTAAACATCTTGTTTATTAATACAATACAGATGCTTCGCCAAATATTATTAGTAGAAGTGGATGGGGCGCTAGAACATCGACAACAAATATAAAACTAAGTACTAATCCTCCTCCTTTTGTTGTCATTCATCATTCCGAGGGACCGTCCTGTTCAACATTTGAAAAATGCAAATCTGTTGTCAAGAGTATTCAAAATTATCATATTGGCAAGAATTGGGGAGATATTGGTTACAATTTTCTGGTAAGTTAAACTCTTATAAATTTTATTTTCTATTTCTGGTCATTTTCGTTTATATTTTAGGTCGGCGGAGATGGTAATGTGTATGAAGGTCGCGGTTGGGGTAAAAAAGGGGCTCATTCACCCCCATATAACAGAAAAAGTATAGGAATCTGCTTCCTTGGAAACTTTACTGGTAAAAATTTTAATTATAAGATACATATAATCCTGTAGGCTTTCACGACCGTTGTCACTTGTAGCATAATCTTCTTGCGGGTTAAAAAAAAATATTTTAATGGACCAAATTTAAAAATTAATTTAACAAATTTTCAAAAATGTCGCTATTGACGACCAAGCAGTACCCTAAGCGATGATAAAATTCGTTTATGCCATTTTGTATATGTATATTCAGGGATTATTTCTGTTGCAACCACTCGTATTCTATTTTTTAATTGGTCAATATTTTTTAGATGTTCTCCATTAAGAACTTTATTTTTGATATATACCCAAAGAAATAAATCGTTTGGAGACAGGTCGGGTGACCTTGCAGACCAATCTACTTCTCCTTCTCCTTCACGTCCTATGCAGTGGTTTGAAAATCTTTGGTTTAGAAAGGTTCGGAATATTTGGGAATTGTGCGCTGGTGCGACATCATGCTAGTACCAAATCTCACCATCAATATTTAAATCGTTCAGTACCGGTAGAACTGTGCTGAAGCTATTCTAAATATAATACAAAGGTATTTTTAATAATATAAAATATTATTAAAAATCTGGTGTGAAGAACACAAATGCAGGTATTATTAAAAATAACTTTGTATTATACAAAACTGGTGGGGTTTATCTACTCATGTATGTTTCAATTATTCTAATATTCTAAATATCTTTCTCCTGTAAGAGTGCCCTCAATAAAAACCGGTGTTACGTGCTCGTAACCATGTCCTCGTTTTGGTTGCGAATTAGCGTCTTCTTTTATTTTATTCCGTTATGTTTATTTTGAACCAAACTGTAGTACTTTCGCTTGCGTGTGTATATCTTCACATACAATAATTACGTATTAGTTTTTCTTCGTGGTCTTCCTCCCTTCTCGATTCTCGAGTGGCGATAACTTCTAGGCGAAGAGACTGAGATCGCTATCGATAGAGAGAAGGTCGATGCTTGTCAGTCGTCATTGTTTTGTAACGGCTTATTGTAGGGCTTGATTGCTCTAAGTAGTATTCTGTTTTTTTTTGGCAGCCCTCTCGTTTGAGCGAGGTTATAATATAGTTGTTACAATTTTTAGTTGTAACTACAATTACCCGGCGGGGGATTTCTTGATAACGATTAAAGCCGATTGACTCCTTCTCTACGATACACTATATTGCGTTGTTAACCATCAGACATCCTAGTATCTTTTCCTCTACCGACGCACGGAGGGAAACCGACGACGCTCACGAACATCCCGCTTGCTGGAAAGAGACGGACCCAGCTAAGACTTTAAAATATTCCTTTATTAATTTAAACTGTAATGTTTTGCAATTAGTTTTCCTTGTTGAAATTTTTTAGATTCAGTTTTTCTTTGTTTAATTATTTAACTTAGTTATTGCGTCGCTACAGACATCATTTTTCAATTTTTATTTAGTCAATTCAATTGCCTTTCTAATTAGTATATCTCATTTAAAATTGCAATTCGTATCTTTTTTTTGTTTGGTAAATTTATTTCGACCGAGTTTATTTAAATTACACATCTGTTCCTCACGGGGACAAGAACCTATTTTTGCTTCGAAAATATCGAAAGAGTTGTTTTTTGCTGCGTTTTCTTTAGCGTAGAAAACGTGAGTGTTATTTTGTGTGTATTAAACTTGTTTTCTAGATTTATAAATCTGTAACTTAAAATTTTAGTTTTGCATATTCCTGCATTTTAATTTTAAGCTTTCATTAATAATTTTTTTTTTCCTCTAATTATAACTAACCGTTATCTTTAATTAATTATTTTCTCACACCACAACTTCTTCAGACAACTTCACATACTTTATTTATCTCTTTTTTTTGTAACTCGCAAATTTAATTATTTTTTTTATTATTTTAAGTTGGTGTCATAAATAAAGTCTAATTACATCTGGCTGAAATCCGCCTTTTTCTTTCTTTCTTTTTTTTACGTTTCGGACGGCCTGGTTGCGTCCCCTGTCCGCAGCGTGTCTTGCCTACTTTTGTTGGTCACCATTTCCGAATTTTGCGACGTTTAGCGGTTCTAAATTCGGTGGAGCCCAATACCACCTTATTCGTGTCCTGAAGTACCTTTGGGTCTCACTACCCCTGGATTGAGGCGGTCTCTAAAGCCGGGTGGGTCGCAAGGCGTTGGCAGGGGCGAATCATCGTCGCCCGAAATTTGAGTTCCTCTTTTTTCTATTGCCTCGATTTACAGGACGTAGCACCGGATCTACGATATGGTCTCCAATCAACTCAGCCCAAACATCGACTTTTATGGTCGTTGACACCTTATGGAATGGTATCTGTGCAAATTTTGTCTATTCCAGTAACGACAGTTCTGTGAATTAACTTCACCATGTAAACAAAATATTGCTTGATCTGTAAAGAAAATTCTGGGTAGTAAAGTATCATTATTATTAAGCTTATCCATCATTATTGTGCAACAGTTGGTTCTTTTTTCTGCATCATTCGCAATTAGCTCCTGATGGTTTTGAAAATGGTACGATTAAAAGTGTTCTCGTTTTAATAGTTTATGAACAACAGATTTACTTACATTTCCAGTTTGTGCCAAAGCTTATGTAGCGAGCATATTATTATTATCGATAACTTGTAGTATTTTAGCTTTTTCGGCGTCAATAATAACTAGGGACTGGACACCAGAGGCCCATCACTCATCGCCCACTTCATTCAATAATTGCGTGTTGTATTGTCAATCGTAACTTCGACCCGATGCGTCCGGTCTCTAGTAATAACATATCTTGGTCTATTCCTTTTCTTATGTTTAGGAACAATGCACCCATTATTTTTATGCTTCTGTACAAACCTACTTATCGTAGCTGGACTGGATTTTGGACGGCTTGGATATGTAATTTGAAATCTGCTACACTTCTCAAATTCATATTTGAATAATTCCAGCGCACTAATAACAGTTTCTCTTCTACACTATACATTCTTTATGGGTAATTATAGGTAGCACTTTATTGACGTAATTGACTTAAATTAATATTTAGATAACAAGCTGAAAATAAAAATGATTGTTTAATCAAAAAACCTTGAAGAAAAGTGGGACTTTTCTCGTTGGGAACTCTTCGCGATTTCAGTTAGCAACACTTTTCTTCATTCGTTTTATTTATTAGCGTAAATTGTAAATGAACAATTTGTTAAGTATTAAATATTACACCAGAAGATAAGGAAACTGACCGCAACGCAGTTACTGACAAATTAGAGTTTATTACTTCGCTTGCTGTTACTGTTGTGGTTGACGTTTGACTCTTCAACACTGTCATAATTTAATTTTTTTTTAAATTGGCCATATTTTCGTCAACTACACGAAAAAATGATCTACTCGTTAGAAAAGTGCAAATTTGATTCACTCGTGAGCTGCGCTCACTCGTAAATTCACACATTTACACTCACTAGAAAACTATCACTTTTCAGAACTTGTAGATCAATATACTATTGACAACCTATGTTGCAAAATAAAATATACGCTATAATAACGTATGATCAAAAAGTCTTTGGATCGTGATAGCCATGAAACGTAAAGCTATCTATAAAATTATTTAGTTCTGTGATTCATTACCTTGAAGTACGCATAAGTCACAAATAAAATAGATTTTAGGTTATGGTATTTATTTACATTTTATGTATGTCATATTTAATAACATTTATAGAGATTACAGAATGCATTTATAAATAAACAAAGTTTTAATAACTAATAAAAAAAAATAAGGCTCATTACAGTTAAGAAAAGAACTCCCACAATGAAACAATAACATTCAGGTAGGTACACTGTTACAATAAAAAATTATGAAAGATTTTGAAAATGTCTTCCCTGTTCTTGAATACACCGATTAACACGTCAGCCCATGTTATTAAAAACCTTAATTAAAAGATCAGGTGTTATAGTGAGACAGTTTTCAACAATACGTTCTTGTAATTCATCTAAAGTGTGAACTGGAGTTTTAAAAATGTTATTCTTAAGCAATGGGAATAAGAAGTAGTCTAAAGGACTCAAATCACAAGCCCTAGGTGGGTAACGTCCGTCTGATATTAATCTTTCATCATAAAATTGACGTAAATATTCCATGGTTACTCAAGCAACATGCGGTCTCGCGTTATCTTGCTGAAAGTATCCATTATGAAGTTCATCATCGTGCAATTGATTGATGAAAGGATCAAGTATTTGATTTATATATCTTTCAGCGTTTATGGTATTTTGAAAAAATATTGGCTCTATTACCCGTCTACGGGACATTGCAACCCAAACACCAATCTTAGGACTATGTAAAGGAGCCTCACTATGAAAATTAGGATTATTCTCGCTCCACATACGCATAATTTGTTTATTAACGTATCCAGATAGGTAAAAATAAGATTCGTCTGTAAAAAATGTTAAATCAAGGATATAGTTATTCATATAGTCATTAAACTAGGTACAGTACGATACTCTCTTCTGATAATCTGGTGGCAGTAACTTCTGACACATCTGCAGTTTATAAGGAAACATGTTCAAGTCATGTTTAACAATGGTTTGACACGTCCCATAACTTAAATATTTCTTGTTTCAATCTACGCAAGGATCAGGTAGGTTCTTCCAGCATGCGTTGCCTAACCAGATCAATAACATCATCATTTCTAGCCCGTCTTCTTCCAGATCGAACACTATCGCTGATATTACCAGTTCCTTCAAATTTGTCCACAGTTCGTTGAAGTTGCCGAAAAGAATCTCGTTCGATTATTGCGAAGTTGGGAAATCTCTCACGGAACTCATTCATGCATGAACGAGGTGAATAAACCCAATTACCATTTTCACCTATATTTCCATTACTGTAGTATGATTTGATAATAAAAATTTTATGTTCTAATTGAAACATTTTGAATTATAACCAGCTGACTTGAAAGTTGTCAAGTAAATGTCAAAACTAATTGAAATAAATAATTTCATAGATATCTCGTAAATTCCATGGCAATAGCCATCCAAAGACTTTTGGATCATACGATATGTTGCTGTTATTTAATTACTACATTAATCTAGCAACAAACATATGTGTATGTTTTGCATGTTTCAGAATAATATATATTCTCAGTATATACGTTTTGCTGTTTCCAAATACGCTGTTCTGTTATTGTCTGCTGATACAGCTAAGTATATTAAGTATGTGGTGTGTTCCTCTTTGTCTTGAAGTACGATATCTGGTCTATTTGCTGAAATTTGTTTGATCGTATGTACTGTGATATCCCAATATTATTTGTGTCTTGCTTTTTCTAGAATGGCTGTAGTCATATATTTTTAGAAGGGTATAGATATGTCGTTATTGACTTTTGTTGCGGATATTGGGTGGTGTAATATTTGAGTTGCATTAGTAGAAGAGACTTCGTTGTGCCTTCTACTAGTGTTTGATATCATAGTATGGTCTATTTATCATTATTAATATTATTATTATTAATATTATTATATTCAATTCGTAGTCATTAGAATTATATAATTTAATACAAATATGATCGGAAATACTAGTTTTGGTCATTGCATGTATTAACATTATCCGTATTTTTAGGAGTGGCTCCTCCAAGTAAACAAATACAAGCTGCAAAAGATCTAATTGAATATGGTGTTAGCAATAATTTCATAACTAAGAATTATAAAGTGCTAGGTCACCGACAAGCCCAAAGTACAGAGTGCCCGGGTGACAAATTATTTAATTTGATTAAAAGTTGGCCACATTTCTTAAAAAACTAGAAAACATTAATCGTTGCAATAAATACTCTATCTCTACTAAACGAATATGTACCTATCCACATATGTATAATATTATTTGAAGTATTATATACAAAATAAATATTTTTTATAACTTATACTGTTTGTGTTTTTCCCTATAATAAAAATTATTGAGTTTAAAATCAACCTGGCTGTAAAGATTTGCGCTGAAGTTTTCATTTTTTTTTCGTTTGATAATAAAATGTACTTTTAACTATAATAATTCTTTGTTGGATCCAACTTTTGATATTGTATTAATGTTTAAACTCGTGCTCATTACTTATGTATTGTGGTTTGAATGAGGCTCTCTTTCTTATTGTTGTTGAATTGGTACTCTAGTGCTTACCGTTGTTGAATTGATACTCAACATATATCACGATTCCATATGTTCCACAATTGTCAGAGAAAATTAAATATACTTTAAAAAATATGATATAGCTAGAACATATAAACTTAGTAATACTAATAAACATCTATTTACAAAATTAAAACCTAAAATAGAAAGAAATCGAGAAACACATATCATGTATCAAATACCATGTCGCGATTGCGATGTTACTACATAGGTCAAACTAAATAATATTTATACACAAGAATACATGCCCGCAAATACTCCAAAACCGAAAAAACTGCTTTATTTACACACAAATTACAACGTGTTAATCGAATCGTGTTCGGCAAAATCACATTTGCCATCTTCAGGTCTGCGATAACTGTCTGCTTCTGCTTCTGGTTACTCGTAAACTCGTAAATAGTTTACGAGTAACCAAAAGCAGAAGCAGACAGTTATCGCAGACCTGAAGATGGTAAATGTGATTTTGCCGAAACGTCATCCAGAAACTCGTAAACTCGTAAACAGTTTACAAGTAACCAGAAGCAGAAGCAGACAGTTATCGCAGACCTGAGGATGGCAAATGTGATTTTGCAGAAACGTCGACCAGAAACCAGCACCGGTCTTTACAAACCCGGAATCCAGTTACAACATATATATATATATAATATACATATATATATATATATATATATATATATATAACAATTGATAAATTATTGGAGTTTTTCGGCTTTTTATATGAAATATTTGCAAATATAAAAATAGAATGTATATAATTGCAGAGTAAGTGGGGATGTAAACATTGCTGTCTACAAATTACAAAGCAGATCATACGAAGTTTTTAATTGAAAAATATGGTCTACGTTGGGGCTCGAACCCAAGTCTACAGCTTGCCGGGCTGTAATTATCTAAACACTTATATATATATATATATATATATATATATATATATATATATATTACAATATAAATTACAAAGGGCACCATAAGAACGAGTAAGCCAAACCTTATACACAGATCGGGCAGAAGTCATTTATTTAGAATTTCGTCAACTGAATAAAAACTAAACTATACATATATTTAAGAAAAGCTAACAGAAACAAATAAAAGTTATTGTTCTGGCGCTGAACACTGACCATAAAAAAATTCAGGGTAAGAATGATATAATGTAAATGTCAAAATTGAAACTAACTTACTATACAAATTACCTAGGTTTAATGAGAATACATTATCTCGATGGCAAAACATTAAGTAAAATTAAATATTTGGATTCTCGTTCTCTTTATTTATTCTTTTTATTGATCTTATTATACGTTTCAAGGAGTTACTATTATACTTATTAATTTATGTACAGATGATTTATTTGAACACAGAATAAAATTTCTATAAATTACACATTGCGAAAACATTTCCAAGAATTATGAATAATAGGGGTCATATAGATATAAATCGGATATTAATTCAGTGAAAATTAAATAAAATTTTACTCTTATTTCATTGTTTCTTTTTTAATTTTAGCACGATGATATTAATTAAACAACATACATATTATGTTTATAAATTTATAAATTGTATTTGTATTTATTTCAAAACTTTATTATAGATAATGATTTTACAATTACGCGTATTTGTGAAATATAACAGGTTTCATTTGAGTATTTTTACTCGACTTCTGGAGTTCCTTCAGGGTCCAACTTGGATCCACTTATGTTTAATATATTTATCAATAACCTAATAGCATCACTTGACTGCAATGTACTAGCACATGCAGATAACCTTAAAATATATAATACTATTAGAAACGTAACTGACTTTTTGCAAAAGAACTTAAATGCCATACACAATTGTTGTCGCGTGATTTATTTAACATAAATATTTCATAATGCCGTGTTGTGACTTTCACAAGAAAAATTAATTATATAAACACTTTTTACTCATTGATAATACTGTTATAGAAAAACGAAGATCTAGAAAGATTCTTTGTGTTACATTCGACTAGTAAGTTGACCTTCAATGATCATCTCTTAAACATTACTGGATCTGCTATTAAGTCTGTGGATTTTTTATTAGAATGTCCCTATATTTTACTAACGTTGGTTCTGTTAAATCTCTCTATTTCACATATGTCGTTAGTAAGTTGGAATAGGCGTCTACCGCTTGGTACCCAATCTACGACCTACAGGTGAATCAAATTACACGTATTCAGCGTAAAATTTGGAAGTACTTGAGTTACAGGCTAGATGCTGTCTATCCAGAACGAAATATAGACTACGGGGATTTGATTGTGAGGTATGGATTGTAAGTGCTAGCGGTGTGAAGACAAAGGAAGAGCGCTTTACTGGTGGCCTATCTTATAAATAACAGGATCGACTCAGCATCGCTGTTAGCGCTAGTAAATTTACTGGTACTACGCATTGCTGCTAGATGCTCCTAATATTTTGTGTTTTGACTACCAAGAAATAATATTTGGTGCGTTCTTCAAGAAAAGCAAATGAATCTTTTATGTTTTTATCGAATGAATTGATTGATTTATTTGTATGTTGTTGCATTAATCACATAGAGTAAAAATTTTGTTGTCCTTTTTGGATTAGTCTGTTGGGCAAAATAACTTTTAATTTTGCCCAATATATTATATAGGAACAGAATAATTTGAAACATACATGAGTAGAAAAAAACGACACCAATTTTGTATAATATAAAAGTATTTTTAATAATATAAAATATTATTAAAAATCTGGTATTAATGATATTTTATATTATTAAAAATACTTTTGTATTATACAAAATTGGTGAGGTTTTTTACTACTCGTGTAAGTTTCAAATTATTCTGTTATATACGCTTGCGGTTGATCTGTAATAAGTAGGGAAGACACGATAATACAGTTTCCAGAGACACGGCATTGCCATCTGATAGAAACACTTTATTAGTTCTACAGTTGCTATGTAGACAGAGCTTTATGCTTCCGCTGTTTGCTAATATGCAGCGCCGAATGTACTTCTACGCCCGGTCTTAATAATTTCTGTAAGACACCGAAGTTGTTCTTTTTAGTGAATGTATTCTGCTCCAGCAGGGGCGTACTGACGACTCTGTAGAAAGATGAAATACGTATCTGCGTCTCTGGAGCGCGATACGTTCAAATAGTAATATTGAACTTGTATTGTGTTCTTCACACAAGATTTTTAATATTTTATATTATTAAAAATACTTTTGTATTATACTAAATTGGTGAGGTTTTTTCCTACTCATGTATGTTTAAAACTATTCTGTTAAGTACAAATGTCAATAAAATTTGGAGAAAAAAGTAATTGTATAATAATATTTTATGTCTCTACTAGGTATATAGAAAAGGATATATTGTTCATTTATTGTAATTATAATTCAATAAATAAGTTATAAACAAATGTCGATTCTTATTTCATCCACCCTTGCACTTTTAAACTTTTATATTTTCCTATTTATTGTATTTAGTTTATTAGCAGAGAGCGGACTAAAGAGATTGAATGACCAATTGCTCCCATAAAACGTTGTGGCGGTATCATGTATAGTATGCATGTTATAACAGCCCCACTATTTGCTTGCGCGATTACATTCGTCGAGCAGATGTTATTTCCGTCGTTATTGTGTCTATTCATTCATAAATTATATTTTACAGTGGCGTGATTTTGGTTTCGTTTCATTCAGTGTTATTTGGTTACAACTTTAGTATTTTAAAAAATCCGTTTTTATTGTTATATTGTACATTTATCCTATAATTTTTTATAAATATTAAGTTTAATTTACTACCTTATTTTTTGAGTAGTTTTCGTTTCCTATTTTTAGTCCATTTCTCTCTGTTCTTAGTATTTCTCTTTATTTTCATGAACTATGGAGAATTCTCTTAGGGCAACCACGGTAGGATGGATTAGAGGCCATACAGATTAGTTGCATATTCGTAATAATACCGACATATATTGCAGTGCCTGTTCATTAAGTTTAAGGCGTCCACAAAAGTGTAATGCGAAGCTTTCATGGCGGCCAAATCTCATTCAAAAAGCTTAACAATCACTCAGCCCTCAAGAGGTTTCGTACCAAATATACTGATCGTCATATACCAGATAAATCTACCTTACGTTAACACCACTTACCATAATGTTATTTTAGAACCACTGAAAAAATACGTACCAAGCTATCTGTTCGTTATCTTTGAGTAAGACGAAACAACAGATGTAATGGGACGATATGTGTTAAATGTAGTTGTTGGTATTCTTCATCCGACAACTTCATGTTAACCATACCTAATTGCAACTAAAATATTGCCAGTCGTAAATGATGAAACAGTTGCAGAAGTAATTGATCAATGTATTCATAATAGTCATCGGATAGCAACTACAAAGACAATATGTTATTATTTTTAACTGATGCGCCAGCTTATATATTAAAAACAGGGAAGCTATTAAAGCAATCTTATCCCAATATGCTACACATTACCTATGCAGCATATGCACTATACAGAGTATGCGAATACATCAGGGGTCATTTTCCAAATGTTGATAAGTTAGTTTCATCATTTAAAAAGATATTTCTCAAAATTGAGACAAAAAGTTGATGCCATATTTAGCAGAAATTCAGATTGAAAATTCTATATATTCGAAGTATGGTGCACTTTTGCAACATTATAATCATGCACCTATTACCAGTTGTGATGTGGAACGAACATTTTCTTTTTTTAAAAACGTTTTAATATCTAAAAGAAGTAATTTAACAGAAGAACACCTTGAACAAATTTTAGTTGTTCATAGTAATGTTTTACACTTTCAATGTTTCACAGAAAATACATAGTTTTGAGTTTTATTCTTTGTAAATTATTTTTATTTAAAATTCGCGAAACGCGTCACGTTTTTGTAAACGTTTAGTAAATATACCTTTTATATAGTGAAGATTAAACAAATTAATTGTTTTGTTTTATTTTACATCGTACCTGTAATTAAAATCAGCAGAATTTATCAACTTCGTGTAAATTCACTTTCAGCTTCTTGGTCGTCTTCATGGTTCAAAGTCGAACGCTAAAAAGTGTTTGTGTTAGCTAAGGTATAAATAGGCATACAAGATACAATAGATTCTCTGTATCTAAAAGTTTAAGTAATAATAGCTACAATAGATTTATAGATTTATTTAGATATAGAGTTATGAATTATTAGATATCTTGTTTTGGTCATTTATATGTATTAATGTTATCCCTATTTTTAGACGGGGCTCCTCCAAGTAAGCAAATACAAACTGAGAAAGATCTAATTACATATGGTGTTAAGAAAAATTTCATAAGTAAAAATTATAAATTGCTGGGTCACAGACAAGCCCAAAATACAGATTGCCCAGGTGACAAGTTATTTAAAATGATTAAAAACTGGACACATTTCTTAAAAAACTAGAAAACATTAATCGCTGCTATAAATACTCTGTGTATCACTACTCTTAAGATAATTTGTAATCGAGTAAGTCGTAAATCCTAAATTGTATGTCGTTACTTGAACTGCAATTACAGTACAAACATCAAGTAAAATGTCAGTCGAATATATAAGTATGCAACAGTTACAATCAGAAAGACATACGGACTCAAATTCATGAATGACTCGATTACAAATTATCTTGATCGTTGGTTAAATGAATATGTACCTATCCAATTGTGTATAATATAATTTAAGTATTATATACCAAATAAATAGTTTTTAATTAATATTTTTTTAATATTAGATAAAAAAAGCAGATAAAGGAAATTCGTCTGTAATATTAACTAAAGGTGATTATGAAAATAAAGTTAAGAAATTTATAGACGGCAATACTATCATAGAATTGAAAAAGGACCCCACTAAACAGTATCAGGCAGAAATTAAAGAATGTGTCAAAAATTAGATAAGTACAAACTTTTCCATATGAATCCTCCACCCCCTAAATTATACGGTTTAGTAAAAATTCACAAAGAGGAAGCAACCATCAGACCAGTTGTTTCGTTTATTTCTTGCCCCAACAAAAAATTAGCCGAAAAATTAAACATAATAATTAGATAATATACCGAATTTACAGATAGCTCTTCCATAAAAAACGCAATTCAGTTAAAAGCTAAATTAAAAGATTGTAATATACAAAAGACAGAAATCCTGGTATCATTAGATGTTTCCAACATGTCTTCAAAAATACCACATAAGGAATGCTTAAGGTTAATAGAAAACATATTAGTAAAGAAAAATACAAACCCGGTAGTTATACACGAAATCATATCTCTAACGGAGTTAGTCACCAACCAAAGTTACTTTGCCTCAGAGCCTAAAATTTGATATATATATCGTAAACCTACTTTCACTGATTGCATTATTCCCAAAGAGTCACTACACCCTAAGACACACAAACATTCATTTTTTAATTCTATGATACATAGAGCATTAAATATTCCTTTGTCTAATGAATCTTTTGTTCGTGAAATCAATACTATAAAACAAATAGAGGTAAACAATAGTTATAAAAGTAGCGTAATTGACAGTATACTAAAGAAAAAACAGTTACAAGTGGCCCTTAGTTTAGTATATCCTAAAGATAGTGCTAATTTGAAACAATTTGTCTCGTTAACTTACTTCGGTAAAATAAGCGAGCAAATTGGAAATATAATTTCAAAAAATAATAGTAATGTTAGTATAGCTTACAAACCATATGTAAAAACAAGTAATTTCATTTTTAACGCAAAACCTAAAACAGATATCAATAATAAATGTACAAATTATATTGTAATTATTGTAAAAGTGTATATATAGGTCAGACTGGTCGAGGTTTTATTATACGGGTAAAAGAACACGTGAGGTCATATAAACTAAAGAAGACAGATTCAACATTCGCAAACCATCTTATTACAGAATGGCATACATTTGGTCATCATAAAATATTGCATTTGGCCGAGAAAGGTCGTAAATTAAATCTTTTGGAGTCACTTGAAATTTTTAAAAGCGGAAACAACACAATAGATATTGATCTTAACGGCCAGTTGGATCTTATATATACATCTCTTTGCCAATGTGTAGTAGTAGTAATTTTAAATAACATCATAAACCACCCCCATATATTTTTGTGTCATTTATAAGATCTATGTAGGCCTGTAACTTTTGCAGTTTGATAATGACATTGTATGTCGAAACCGCGGTAGTATAACAAAGTTATTGTTTTATTTTATTTTATTATTTTCAAAATGAATTACCACAAAGTTACGGCTACCAGTATTAAATAGTTTTTATAACTTATGTACTGTTTCTGCTTTTCTCTATAAAAACTATTGACTTTAAAATCGACGTAACCTAAAAAAAAAATTAAGGTAAGAATGATATAGTGTCAATGTTAAAATTGAAATTAACCAACTACACTAATTACCTAGGTTTAATGGGAAAACATTAAGTAAAATGGTTCTCCTTATTTGTTCTTTAAATTTGATATGATTATATGTTTGAAGGAGATATTATTGAAATTTTCCTGAACGTGTTGTACTGATGTATAGCTGCTAGTCCAGTCATTATGTACATTTTAATTGGAACGAAATCCCATCAAGCCAAATTGTTTCTATGTTGTTGGACGTGGTCAGGAGTGCCTAATTTGAAGTTCTCGAACGAAACCCTTGTGACTATTTTCAGCTATTTAGAAAATAAGAGTGGATTTTTGTTGCCGTTGTAACTTTTTTTATTCTCTACAATTTGTATCATATAACTTTTTCACCTAACATCCTCCGTTCTCGAGATATCTGCGAAAATAGGACAAAATTTGGGGTACGAATTCGGTTCTCATTTTTTTTCTTCTTTATCGTCACGCATAGCGAAAACATGTTCATTGTAAAATTTGTAGAACACGTTCGTACCTACAATTCGATATTTTTCTTTTCCCTTCATCTTTAAAATTACGCGTTCTAGCTCGCCGCAAAGTCGACAAGTCGGCAAGTCCGTGCGAAGTTTCGATTCTATAGCTCGCGCGATTGTGTAGATATGTTGTAACGGAATCACCGTTCTGAATAGAATGATTGAAAGACAATATAGATAAATAAGACAGTGAAATTATGAATCACACGTATAAAATTTATAATGCAAATTTGTTTTCTTCCGGTCAAAAAGATATTCATGTCTTCCTTCATTTCGATTTTACAGATGGAGGGCAAACAAAAATATCGAATTGTAGGTACGAACGTGCTCTACAAGTTTGTCGATAAACACTTTTTCGCTATGCGTGACAATAAAGATGAAAAAAATTAAAAACCGAGTTGTACCCCAAATTTTGTCCTATTTTCGCAAATATCTCGAGAACGGACGATGTTAGGTGAAAAAGTCACATGACACAAATTGTAGAGAATAAAAAAGGAACAAAAAGTAACAACTTTCCCGTAGAATGACGAGGAGCCGAGTTACAATGGAAACTAAAGTCCACCCTTATTTTCTTAATAGCTGAAAATAGTCACAAGGGTTTCGTTCGAGAACCTCAAATTAGGCATTCCTGACCCCCCCCCCCCCCAACAACCTATAAAAATTTGGTTTGATGGGATCTCGTTCTAATTCACGGCCTATTTTCGGACAGAATGACTGAAGTATGGGTGCAATTTAAATTAAATTTTGGTATGACTCTTCCAGCGAATTTTCCCAATTTTTAAGTGTTGTAAAGCGGGCTGTTCAAAAATGCCACAAGGGAGGTTATTTACAAAACGATTTTTCCTTGTTAACCCATTTATTCCCATAGTTGCGTTAACGCAACACAAAAAAAAAAATTTCGTACTAAAAAGTAATAATAATCAGTAGCATTGCATTAATAAATATTTGAACAACCTAATAAACATTTTGGGAACGGGTAATCGTATTTTCAATTTTGAATAATAATAAAATAAAACTATGGAATTTTCAAGAAAAAAACTTGTGTACCTAAGTTTAAATTAAATAACATACGGCTTACTTTTTCATTTATCATTAAGAAGTTTCATATAAAAGATACTTCACGTAACATTATTATGGAAAAATCAATCCCCTTTTTTTCGGAAATATTTCTCAAACGGATTTGAAACATAGCGTTGCGAAAAAGCAGCATTGGGACAAATGGTGTAATTGTAGTCATCAGTAATATTCCTGTCTGAACATGCTTTTTCACGTCTGGGGGAAGTTTATTGGGTAGCCATTGTATGATGCGAGTTTATTCAGTTCATTTACGATGTGGGATAGAGAAGTTGAAGAAGTTAGAGTTCATAATAGTGTTATCTTGAGGATTACAGAAATATTATAGAATGGTAAGTACAACAATTTATGAAGTATGTGTTCGTCGTTGATGTTGATAATAAAATTATTTTAGAGTCACGTGAAATATCGCGATTGACTTTGAAAGAACTTGAGGCAATTGCAGAAGATCTTGATCTGAATGAGGAAATTGATGTTTGTTATATAGCACCCGACGTCGATGATATAACGGACGAGGAGGATATTGATGATAATGTTATAGGTGGAGGCAGCTTTATCTACACCAAGCAAAACGGCAAGAATTGAAGACATTATTTGGTGTAAAACGCCCGTTGACTACGAGGAAGATGCTACGTTAAATGAGGAAGGGAATGTACAGAATATTGTTGAGGCGCTACATGGAAAGTCTGTGCTTGAGTTCATTATGCAAATGTTTGATAAAAATGTTGGCCAGCTTATTATTTCAAACTCCATAAAATATGCGAGAGATAATAACCGTACTCAATTCGTCTTAGATCAAAATAATCTAGAAATTTTTTTGGGAATATTGATTTTGAGTGGGTATCACGCTCTCCCACAGGTAAAACTTTACTGGTCATCTGATGATGATAAAGGTGTTCAATTTGTGAAAAATGCGATGTCTCGACACAGATTTCTCGACATAAAGCAGAACTTCATCTTGCAGATAACAATCAATTTGACAAGGCAGACAAATTTTCGAAAGTAAGACCGCTGGTTGATCTCTTGGACAGCAATTTTTTGAAGTATGGTGTTTTTAGACATCACTTATCAATTGATGAGCAAATGCTACCCTACTTCGGCCACCATTCAGCGAAAATGTTTTTGAACGGGAAGCCGGTACGTTTCGGGTTGAAAATGTGGTGTCTGGCATCTAGCGATGGGTATTTATATCAATTTATACCTTATGCTGGAAAAACTGGTGAAAATGCCAAAAGAGAATTTGGTTTAGGTGAAACAGTGGTCATCAATCTTTTGAACGTATTAGAAAATAAGTCGACTCATAAGGTATACTTTGATAGCTTTTTTACGAGCTACAAGCTATTAGTTCCTCTGAAACGTCAAGGATACTTTGCTACTGGAACTTTACGTGAGAACAGAATGCTGTAATGCCCTTTAGAGACTTGTAAGTCTATAGGAAAAAAACCTCGTGGTACAATGGATTCTCGTTACGCTCACGTAAATGAAATAAGCGTGGTCCGTTGGAATGACAATTCTGTGGTTACAATAGCAACCAATTGTGAGTCTGCACTGCCTAATGTGTTTGTGAAGCGGTACAATCGTAGAGAAAAAAAGACATCTCTATACCACAACCAAATATGATTGCCAAATATAACAAATATATCGGAGGCGTTGATCTACACGATAACGCAGTTGCAAATTACCGAATAAATATTCGTGGAAAAAAATGGTGATGGCCGTTATTTATAAATATGTTAGATTCTACCGTGGTGAATGCTTGGAAACTGCACAGACTTGTATACACAGAGAAACTCATTTCGCAGCTGGATTTCAGGTCCGAACTTGTACGAAGCCTTATTAGTGCTAACAAATGTAAAACACAATCTGTTCGAGGACGTGGTTCCAGTGCGTCTCTATCATCCAGTACACGTTTAGATAATGTAGGTCACCTAATTGAAAGAAATCGTGAAAATTGGAGGAGACGTTGTAGAGTATGCAAAAGTACAACCGTATTTATGTGTAAAAGATGTGGAGTTCCATTACATTCACACTGCTTCAAAGAATACCATAATTGACAATTGTAATATTTTTTTATGCATATAGTCGCATTGTTGCGTTAACGCAACGCCAAAAAAAATATAAGAATCAATGTTTTGTCTTTTTTTTTACTTTAAAGGATGTTTATAAATACCTAAATAAAAGTTTATTCCTTAAAGAATTTGCGTTTCCCTTGATTTGTCTAATAGTGGTCCTAAATGGGTTAAGGTGACTGACACTTTTCTTGAATTTTTAGAATTAGGTTGTATAGATATCTATATTTTTTTATATAATTTCCATAAACTATAAAAAAATATTTTTAAAGTTTATGGTAATATCTGTATGAATCGAAAAAAATTCTTCCATTTCTTTTTATTAACTATGTTTATTTTCAAGTTATAAATAGTCATCAACATATCGGATAATCAAATACTTAGATGAAGACAAACTAAAAACCAAATAAAAATTCTATATTTTGTCATGTCCCTGTTTACATCACTATCTCTATGTAGTTTGTGGGACATTGATTCATATAAAGGACGCATAAAATTTTCTTCGTTGCTAACGTCTTCCCATACGGATGGAATTTCTTCACAGAGATGTTCCGCGTTTCTGGCAAAAATCAATTTCATTTATAGATATCACATAATGTATCAATAACGTATGTGTAAATACAATTGCCTATTCATATTTACATAAACCGAATGAACTTATAACCATTATTAGAACTATAAATACCTGTTTACTTTACTCTTGTTTTAAAAGTCAACAGGTATTATTAATCTCAATTTAATAACATCTCCATTAGCACGTAGATCCTCCGAAACCCTGAACTATGAAGTATTGATATTTCGAAGATGTTGCTAGCTTGCCAACCCCATCTATGTACGACCATAGGCAATATTACCAACGTAAGTACAAATTGTGTATACTTTAATTCTTACTTCGTTAAAGATAAATGCTTAATTACGCTTTCAACAAACCGTGTCGTTACAATATGTACATATATTTAAACTTGTAAACTTTTATATGTACGTAATTATTGTATTTGGGTTATTAGGTTTGTACAACTTCTCGAAAAGATTTTGCGCTGATAATGGTTATTTGTTTGTTTATGAGATGAGACATTAAGAGTTTGTATTTCTTTTATATCAATATACAATTAATTAACTAACAAACATAAATTACCAGCTTTAATACTTCATATGCTTGTCATTTTAAGTGTATCGCATGTTTGACTTTGGTCATGTGACAAAACAAATACTTTACAAACTGTGTGGTATATATACATGAAATAAATTGGCTTTGTTCACATTGTGATTACAAACCCGAATAAGAGATGGCAAATTCATTGGCTTTATTTTTATTATTTGCTGTAATTAGTTCGATAGGTAACGTATATTAAACAATTTCGTTCATTATTTTAGTACGTTTATTAATACAATACAGGTGCTTCACTAAATATTATTAGTAGAAGTGAATGGGGCGCTAGACCACCGAAAACAAAAGAAAAACTAGATATTATTCCTCCTCCTTCTGTTATTATTCATCACTCCGAGGGAGCGTCCTGTTCGACAATTAGTAAATGCAAATCTGTTGTCAAGAGTATTCAAGATTATCATATGGATGAAAGGAATTGGGCAGATATTGGTTATAATTTTCTGGTATGTTAAACTTTTCGATATTTCATTTTATATAACTCCTGATAATTTTTATCTACATTTCAGGTCGGCGGGGATGGTAATGTGTATGAAGGTCGAGGCTGGAATATAAAAGGGGCCCATGCAACGTCATATAACGGTAAAAGTATGGGAATATGTTTCCTTGGAAACTTTAAAGGTAATTGTTTTAATTATTATGATATGTACTGTTCAGAAAGTATTTCTTTCCAGTTCGTACTGTTCAAAGTGCGAATCGCAAAGTGTATTTTATCTCCTTCTAACACACATAAATACGCGCTGTAATACTAAACACGTTAGTCATTTTAGGGTATTCTTATGCCTTAAATTTAACCTTGGACTGAGAACCAATACTTTATGAAATATATACCGGGTGCGCCATTAGCGTGTCGGTGAAGTTTGGCGTGAAAACTAATGAAGATAGGAAAGTGAGATTTTCCACACGTATATAGTATATCACAGCGGATATTGCAAAATTATTTACGAATATACGGGGTGTTACAAATTCCCGAAACCACCTTTTTAACTTTAGATTTTTTAGAAATGATTTCGACATCTACCTAAATTACCTTTGCAATTATATTTTATGTGCACTTCCGACAACTAGTTTTGGTTATATTGGAATTTTTTTCAAAAATTTTGCAGTTTTAGTGTCTGGCGTTTTAAGACGTAGCTTCAGCCTACGCTTCAGCCTTCCTTGGATATCAATTTGGGATCTAACACTTTATATATGCTTCAAGATGATATCATGTAAAAATATATACAGGGTGTTAAATAGGTTGCGCCACACTTTTCGAAATTCAAAGGCTCTCTCTCGATTTTTTTAAATGGAACCTATATTGACAGTAAATTCCCAGTAAAATTACCTTCAAAATGGTGCCAATAACGTAATACTCATTTACAGTATTTTCAACGATATTCCACTTTTATGGAAAATATCTTCAATGCTATTGAATATTCAGTACATCTAACATAGCTACATACATAATACGTAATACAAAATTATTATTATGTACTCTTTGATTTAATAATAATAAATTAATCTTAATTCATAAGATGCTCGAATATGTTTCTGTTATGCTCTACGCACATTCTCAACCGTCTCTATATGGACTACCTTACATTTTAAGTCATATTGTTCTCGTAGAAGCGGAGAAAAGCATTTCTTATACGTTGCTTCATGTTTTCTGCGGCTGTGGGGGTTATGTCATGTAAACTATCTTCTTTATAGTAGGCCAATAATTTGAAACATATATGAGTGGCTAAAAACATCACACGTTTTGTATAGTACAAAAGTATTTTTAATAATATAAAATATTATTAAAAATTTGGTACGGTGAACCTAAATACAAGTTAAATATTAATATTTTTGTGAACGTATCCTTCTCCCGAGACCCAGATACGTATTTCACCTTTCTACAAGATCGTCGATACGCCCCTGTTAGAAGGGGCCCCTCACAAAAAAGAACGACTTCGCTATCTCACAGAAATAATTAAAATCGATCGAAGTACGGGTTCTGTCTACATAACAAATGCCGAACTGACGAGGTGTTTGGAAACTCTTCGTTGGTTCTAACTAACTAACGAAGTGTTTGGAAACACTACAAATGTCAATAAAATTTGGGGAAAAAATTAATTGTAGTTTCAATTTTATTTCATAAAATATTTGTAACAGTATTTATATCCCATTAGGTATATAGAAAAATAAGATATTGTTCAAATACTTTTGTATGTGTATTGTTCATAAAGTATTTCTTTGAAGTCACATTATCAAATTTAAGGCATAGGAATCCCTTAAAATTACTAGGAATTACTGTAGAATTACTGTATTAGAAGGAAGTAAATTACAATTTGCGGTTCACACTTGGACAGTACAAACTGCAAAATAATACTTTGTGAACTGTAGTATTTTAGTTCCATTATTATGTCCGCTCTTATATAACAGCCTGCAGTAATAATTATAATAACAATAATAATTATGTTGGAATTTTTTTCCAAAATTTTGCAGTTTTAGTGTCTGGCGTTTTAAGACGTTATAATAATAGTAATAATAATAATAATAATAATAATAATAACGAAGTATCCGTTAACAATTGGATCTGAAAATTTTGACACCTCAGCGTCGCAGGCATGGCTGTATACAGGTAACCTGTTTGCAGAAACAGAGGGATTCATAGCCGCCATCCAAGATCAAGTAATTCCAACACGCTCCTATAGGAAAAAGATTCTTAAGGAGAATTTATCTGACATTAAATGTCGTGTATGCGCAGATAAGGAAGAAACAATTGATCATTTGATGGCAGGCTGCTCTGTACTTGCCCCCAAACAATATCTCGAGAGGCACAACAGGGTTGCAAAAATATTACACCAACTGCTCAGACAGAAGCACTTGTCGTATTCTGAAAATGTCCCGTATTATGAATATGAAGCACCTTCAGTTTGCGAGGACGAAAATTCTCGATTATATTGGAATCGCCAAATAATCACAGATAAAACAATTCCCAACAATATTCCAGATATAATACTGACACTGAAGAAGGACAAGGTAACGTACATCATTGACATTGCTGTTCCGTTGGCAAAAAACACTGCAAGGAACTATAGTGAGAAGGTAAATAAATATTTACCTCTCAGCGACGAAATCAAAAGTATGTGGAAGATGGACAAGGTCCTAATAGTCCCAATTGTGATTGGCGCAACTGGAGAAATTCCACAGAAATTACACCATAAATACTTTGGATCTCTACCAAAAACTTTATTTAAAAATGCAAAAAAGTGTCTTGTTAGACACGGCTGCAATAATACGTCGCGTGCTGAACTGAAATTGCAGCGCGCGAACGCGGCCAACGTGGCCGGGAGGCGAAATGACGGAACGGGTGGGGTGCTGATGTGGTCCTCTACTGGGTGGTAGCCTAGCATATGCGCTACCATACTCTAGGGGGGTCTGCCCGATGGGCGGGCAGGTGCCATTCCGCCTTTCCAGCAGGGGAGAGAGGAACCAAGCTACGCGGCGCAAAACACGGCGCCGCGCAATGCACACACCACTGGGGTCGGTCCCGGGCGGCAACCTTGCCAGGCTGGCGTGAACAGCACACACACGCTCGACGTGTGTGCAGTGCCCCCGTAATGGCGGAAAACGTTAAGATGGCACAAAGTGTGACCGTCGTCGACCAAAGTAGCCGCTAAGAGTGTTACATTGGTTGGCGATGAGCAACCCCGTGCAGGCTGCGCTTCGCGTGTCTGGGCCTTGCCTCGATGGGGCGGGGGTCGGGCCGTCGAAGTACTGCATGGAAAAGTAAATAAGTTGCCGGGAAAGGGTTGGCGGCCCTGCGCAACGGCTGGTTCTCCGATCTCTCAAAATTAGCGCGACGGGACACTAAACACATGCACGAGTGCGCTAAAATACAACACCCCTACACTTGCGCGCTCGCACAAACACAAAACCACACACCCAGAGAGAGAAGCAAGCTGCCAGCAGCGGACAACACGTAAGTTGACACCCTGAAAGTACTGGTAAGTATCTACTATAATCAATATTCATATAAAAATAATGAATGCTAGATAACTATGCCACCCATCTTGTTCGAATGAACCGATGGGGTAAGATAATGGCAACCAAGAGCGAATAGTTCTTGTGAGTGAAAGAGATAATAATAATAATAATAATAACAATAAGATATACGAACACCTTGAAAAAACCAAATCCTAGCGGAAGAACAGAAAGGGTGCAGAAAGAAAAGTAGAGGGTGGAAAGAACAGCTGATAATCGACACCCTTATTACCGGAGAGGCAAAGAAGAGCAAAAAACCTCTCCACACAGGCTATATAGACTACCAAAAAGCATTTGACAGCATTCCACATACTTGGCTATTACAAACACTTGAGATAAATAAAATAGATCCACAAGTAAGGCAAATGCTAAAACATATTATGAAGGATTGGGAAACAACATTGACAATCAACATAAACCGAAAAACAGCAGAAGTAGGTAAAAGAAAAATACAAAGAGGAATATTTCAAGGCGATTCGCTAAGCGCTCTCTAGTTCTGCATGGCAATAAACCCTCTATCAACTATGCTCAATGCGGACGGGAGAGGCTATGAAATTATGGGAAGTGGGCTGCAAATATCCCATCTGTTCTATATGGATGACTTGAAACTTTATTCAACAACAAGAAAAGATCTCGAAAAGCTATTGAGAACAACAGAAACTTTCAGTCAGGACATAAAAATGAACTTTGACCTAGACAAATGTCGCATAAACGCAATGACTAAAGGCATCTGGATTGATTCGGAGAACTATACATTAGAACACACATTAGACGAACAAGAATTTATACAGACAATACAACCTCAAGACATATCCAAATACCTTGGCTTCGAACAGAGCAGAGGGATAGACAAGAACCGCACAAAAGAACAAATAACTCAAGAGGTCAAACGCCGAATTAATCTGATCCTAAAGACAAAACTTTCAGGTCGAAATATGGCCACCGCAGTAAACACGTACGCACTACCAGTGCTAATGTACACGTTCGGTATAGTGCGATGGACCGCAACAGAATTAGAGGAAATAAACAGACTAGTACGCGTGACATTCACTAAACACCGCGCCCAGAAGTTCGAACGAGAGATTCCACCTTCCTAGGAAGAAAGGAGGCAGAGGTATAATTGATATTAGAAACATCTACTATGAGCAGATACATGACCTCAGAGAATTCTTCACAGTAAAGGCACAAACATCAAACATCCACAGAGTTGTGTGCAACAATGATGACCGTTTCACTCCACTCAACTTAAAGGACACGCAAAACAATATTCTAGAAAAAATTGTACACGACAACGAAAAAATTGACGCGTGGAGAAGCAAAGAACTACACGGCAGGTACATACACGCTGCATACATTGTATACATCGATAAAGAAGTGACACTACAATGGCTATGTAACACGAACTTATTTGTCGAAACAGAGGGCTTTATGATGGCTATACAAGATCAAGTGATAGCAACTCGCACCTACAAGAAACAGATACTAAAAGAAAACATCGCATCAACGTCATGCAGAGTATGTGGCGAGAAACCGGAAACCATAGAACATATACTCAGCGGATGCTCCATTTTAGCCCCAAAACAATACACCAGACGCCACAACAATGTTGCGAAAGTGATCCACCAGGCAATATGCAAATTGTATGATGGAACCACTGGAATAACGCCATATTACCAGTACCAGCCGAAAAATGTAGTGGAGTTGCCTGAGGCCATGATTTACTGGAATCGGACAATACAAACTGATAGAACTGTCCAACACAACAGACCAGACATTACGTTGCGAGTCCATAACAAGAGCATTACATACCTCATAGACATCTCTGTGCCAGCGCCAGCGAATATCCAGGCGAAGCACAGAGACAAGATCGACAAATATTTACCACTTGCCCAAGATGTTAAAGAAGTGTGGAGCCAAAACAAAGTGATTGTAGTAGTGCTACAGGAGAAATACCGCTGAAGTTACATGAGGCTCTAAAGACAATAAATATACATCCTATGACATATAAACAGCTTCAAAAAATTGTCATACTAGAGTCAACGAGCATTGTGCGGCAGGTGCTGAGCTAGAATACATGATAAAAACAACAACGAACACATCTCAAACCGAAACACCATATCTCCGAAAGCACGAACTAAACGACTCCTACGATCTATTGCGTCGATTAATGAGAAAAAAACATTACAGTAGATCCATGAAAAAAAAAAGCCAAAAGAACAACATTACGGTAGATCCATGAAAAAAAAAAGAGCCAAAAGAACAACATTACAGTAGATCCATGAAAAAAAAAGCAAAAGAACAACAAAGACAAAAAAAAATTATATTTAATATACCAATGTTTCCATCCATATCAAGCGGGATAGATGTTGATATGCTTGCCTCGCGGCCGTGTATCAACTTAGGAGCTTTCACATCCATAACAATAATAATAACAATAATAATATTTATTTAATTGCACCCAACAGTAAAAACTAAAATGGGTTACAACAACATAACATAATGAATTTTAAAATGAAAGTTACATATAGAGTTCATTTAAGTTCAAAAACCAGGAAAAAAAGAGAAGAAACTGACAAAAAAAACATCACTGAAGTCACTAACTTATAAAAACGTTTTCATAGTAAGTATTGCCACACTTGCACATTTGAAATATGGGGCCCTTATAGCATAATTCCCGCACGATGACGAAACGTGTGCAATGTATCAACATGTCTCGCGGCCATTCTTGGAACACAGACGCCAATATTTGACAAAAGTTGCATACAGTCTACCTGATTATGAAGAAGTTTATATAAAAATCTAGCTGACTTGTATTCCTCTTTGGATACAGACCGTCTCTTCTGTAGGAGAGGTACTTTAAAAATCGCCTCTGAATTCTCTCTAATTGAATTTGGTGTGAGACGTAAGGTGGATGCCATATTATCGAAGCGTATTCTAATTTACTGCGTACCAATGACACGTAAATACACTTAATAGTTTCGAGATTGGTCAAAAGTTTGCTGTTACGAATTTCAAATCCAAGAGTTTTGAAGCCGATTTACACATAAATAGAAACGTGTTCATCAAAGCTAAACGAACTATCGAATAGAACTTCTAGGTCTTTTATTGATTTTTTGCATTCCAATACGTGACCGTTTATGTTGTAATCATAAGATATCACATGTATTCACCTCGAGTACCCAATAACATAGTATTTTCCTATATTAAGGGATAATTTATTACCCCAGCACCATTCTTTGACAATTTTGAGATTATGCCGTAGGTTCATTGCATCTTCCAAGTTGTTTATAGTTTTGTTCATTTTGAGATTATCTGCATACGCGAGTGCAGAACATGGAAATAATTCGAATAGGTCATTAATAAAAATTAAGAATAAAAGAGGAGCCAAATTGGATCCTTGAGGTACTCCTGATGTTGGAATAAATTCTAACGATTGATAACCATTGTAGTGTACGTAATTAACTCTACCCCATAAGTATGAGCCAGTGAACGAGATAAAGTTGTCACTAAAATCGATTTCACTCAATTTCCATCGAAGAATGTTATGGTTTATAGTATCAAAGACATTCGATATATCTATGCAAATGACGTCTACATGTAATAAATCGTCAATGGCAATGCATATATCATGAGAGATATGTGCTAAATTAGTTACAGTCGATATTCCTAGAACAAAGCCATGCTGGTGAGGTGAAAGTTTTGATTTGAATTTGTTCTACACTATAATGTACAGAATATGCTCGAAAACCCTAGCAAAATTACAAAGTATTGATATTGGCCTATAATTACGAACATCAGTAATGTCTCCACTCTTAAATACTGGAGTAAAAATAGTTCACTTCCAAAATGATGGGAAGGTATCCTTTCGAATCGATGGTCTATTTATTATTACTATTATTATTATTATATTCAATTTGTAGTCACTGATATAATACAATTTGATACAAATATTATAACTAGAGAACGGATGCAATTTTCATAAAATGCAATCGGCAATTGGAATTGTGTATAACGTCGCTCAGTACATCCCGGCGTAATTCAATGAAGTATTTGCTTGACTTACTCGGACACCTGGTCTCGCCGCGATAACAATGGACAAGCCAGCTATTGTATTCGGAGAATATAGTGTTTTTTAAAGTGTTTTCATGAGCGTAGATAGAAGCGGGGTTTTTATAATGTATTTTATTTATTAGTTTATATTTCGTAAGATAAATAAAGTGCTGTGAGTAAGTTTCTTGTTTTCATAGTTTTAACTGTTAATTACATCGTAATTTTTGTGATAGATCCTGTTTAATATCGTTTGATTAAATCTACTTCTCCCAATTATTTAGACGTAAGTGTGCATTGAATTTCGTTCAATTTCAATAACTTACGCGTACATTAGTTTTCATTTATTTAGACCTAGAGCATTGTTTAAGTTACTTTTTCAGATATGATACGGAAGAACGTCGAGAACGGCATCGTAAAACAATGGCGAGTTGGATTGACGGTCATACTGATTGTATGTCCATTGTCTATGATTCCAAAATTTATTACAAAATCCGTAAAATATCGTCAAAAATTCGTCACTTAGGATCGCAAACACATCTGAACTCTGTAAAACTTTTATGGCGGCTAATATTCCATTAAATAAACTTAGCAATCCCACTTTAAAAATATTTCTGAAAAAATATACTGGTCGAAATGTTCCTGATGAATCAACTTTACGCAAATATTATGTTTCTAGGTGCTATACGAGAACAGTAGAACGCATTAGAAGCCATCTTATAAATCAATACATATGGATAAGCGCCGATAAAACGGAGGATATGTTAGGACGCTGTGTGGTAAATGTTGTAGCTGGTGTACTACATCCAACTATTCCATATAACGCATATGTAATAGCAACAAAAGTTATAAATACAGTTGATGCGGAAACAGTTGCTAAAACTATTAATGAGAATATTCAAAATATACTTCATTCCGACGACAGGTACAAAGAAAAAGTACTTTTATTTGTAAGTGACAGAGCTGCATATATATTAAAGGAAACATATCCTAATTTGCTGCATATTACTTGTGTAGCACATGTTCTCCGCAGAATCTGTGAATATATCAGAGCACCTTTCCAGAAGTTGATAGACTTGTATCCGCTTTTTAAAAAAATTTCAGAAAAAGCACCATTGAGAGTAGCTCTTTTCAGGGAAAAATTTCCATCTCTGTCACTGCCTCTCACTCCAGTAATAACTAGATGGAGAATATGGCTGGAAGCTACTAGTTATTATGCTGAGAATTTCGATAGTCTAAAACATTTCGTAACACTGCTAAAGGAGGATGCTAGAAGTATTGGTGAGTGCAAGGAGCTCACACAAATCCCAAATTTAAAAAATCAGTTGTACTTTCTTCACGAACACTTTGGAAAATTGCCAAAACTAATCACATATTTTGAAAAACGAAATCTCAAATTAAATGACGGATTAACCACATTAGATGTGGCTGTTAATAATTTGAAAAGTATTCCAAGTGACTTCGGATGTGGCCTTCGGCAAAAGTTTGAAGCAATTCTTAATAGAAATCCAGATTTAATTACATTGCCGCAATTATGTATGGAGACAATTCCACAAAATCTAACGGCTAAATATGAAGAAATAAAAGAATATTACCTATAACACCTATAACCAGTTGCGATGTAGAAAGGACGTTTTCTATTTATAAGGATGTACTTAATTCAAAGAGAACAAAATTGACAGAAGAAAACCTTGAGAAACTATTGCTAGTCAATATTAATACTCCTTTACTTAACTTGAACTACAAAATGAACAAATAAAAATGTTCCAATTATATAAATAAAATTAAAAACTTTAAAAATACAACTTTTCAACAAATACATATGTATTTCGTAATTTTATAGATCACCACCCGTTTGTTTTCCAATTATATAAATAAAATTAAAAACTTTATAAATACAACTTTTCAACAAATAAATATGTATTTCGTAATTTTATAGATCACCACCCGTTCGTTTTCCAATTATATAAATAAAATTAAATATTTTAGAAATACAGCCTTTCGCCAGTACTGCACTGGGTGGTAAGTGTGTCCGTTCTCTAATTATAACATATACTTGTTTTGATTTTTATATGCATTAACGTTATTCGTATTTTTAGGAGTGGCTCCTCCAAGTAAACAAATACAAGCTGCAAAAGATCTAATTAAATATGGTGTTAGCAAGAATTTCATATCAAAGGATTACGGCTTGTTGGGTCACAGACAAGTCAAAAGTACAGATTGCCCAGGTGACAAGTTATTTAATTTGATTAAAAGCTGGCCGCATTTCATAGAAAAATAGAAAACGTTATTGGTTACTATAAATACTCTTTTTATCTCTATTAAATGAATATGTAGTTGTCCACGTAGGTATGGTTTAATTTGAAGTATTATGTACTAAATAAATATTTTTTTAAAATGTTTACTGTTTTTACTTTTCCATATAAAAAAAGTTACATAGCTAGAAAAATACACTGTTGAGCGAAGTTGTTTGAAAATCGGGTAGACAATTGCAATATTTATTTATCATGCAAAAATCCTTCTAGTAGTATAAACCCTTGTGAAAAAGCAAAAAATACATTCGAGGTCTGGCTATAAAATAACGAGACAGATGCTGTATAATTCTTTATTTTAAATTTACACATATCTAATTATCCCCTTCAACATACATCCTTCTCTATCCGTACACTGCTACATTCGAATTTTGTACTTTGGTTTTTAATTTGTTGAATGTTTGAATTACATTTGGAATATGTACTATTACTTTTCGTATATTATCATGTAGTTGGGCATTATCTGTTGGGTAATAAAGGTTGTTATTATTACGAAAATATTTAAAATCAGACATAGAAAACACAATACAAGTTCATATTTGTTTGAAAATTGGTAGACATATGTTTCGTCTTTCTATAGACTCGCCAGTGAACTATATGAAATTTACAAGTAAACAGGTAATAGTCCCAAGAGGATGCCACAACAAGACATACACGCAAATGTATTATTAGGTGGTTATTCATTATAAATTACCCATTCTTGTTACGTGTTGGTAGACACGTATTTATTTGTCGCAAATTAGCGCCTTTGTTTTATTTTATTTTGTTTTTTAATGTTGAACCTACCTGAAAGTTCATATATCTGTATGTATGATTGCGTATTAGCTTTTTCGTTGTTTTTCTCTCCACTTCGATTACCGAGTGCGAGCTATCTTTCGCGTAGATGTAAGCTAAACGTCGATATCGATCAATCGTGATCCCGTTCTCGTACACCACGTGTTCTTTATTAAAGGGCATAGTTATCGTATTCTCACGACGTAAGAAATTAGTTTCAAGTCCTACCTGCATTTAGGGATTTATTAAAGTAACACGCAATTTTTTTGGATGTACCAATTTACCCGAAACTGAATTTTTTTTACGGTGACGGGAAGGGGATCGTTTCCACTCACGATATCTAAGTTGTGTCTATAAGAAACCATTAGAACAATTCTGGCACATAATTTTGAAATTAATTTATTTTTTTAATTTTTATTCTTTTATTTGCAATTTTAACACAGGTGTTTTTTTTATGGGCGACTGAAGTCTAGCAGTTTGTTGAAATAACCAGGGCGTACGAGTTGCGCCACAGTTTCTAGGGATTAGTAATCCCTATTAAATCCGTATACGGGTTGCGCCAAAGATACACCTCGAGGGTGGTAAATGTTCCAGGTAAAAGTAAGCCTTTAACTAGTACTTTAAAATGTCATTAGATCTTTAAATATTTTGCTTAAATATTTCTGCATATTTATAGACGATATTGATTTTTCGTCAAGTTAGTTATCATGGAAGTGAATACTATATGAGTCATATCATTCCAAACTGGCAATTTCTTTTATAATTCACATCCGAACATTATAAATTTTGTAGAAGTGCTTTGTAAATTTACACGTTAAAATTAATACAGCAAATAAGTTTGCGAAGAAAATTAGAACTGACATAAAAAACAAGCAAGCATATATAAAGCAAAATCGATGAAGTATATGTGCATAAGACAATTAGTAAAATAGATTATATCAAATGCGTTTCACATAAATTTTTGCCCAGCTCTGTATAATATAATATTGATGTAGGTGTAATATACATATATATATATATATATATATATATATATATATATATATATATATATATATATTTCATTATTGATGTACTTTGTGGGAATAACATACTTGGCTATATTTCACAAATTTTATTATGTTACACAAAGTCTACAAGTGTCTGCAACATCAATTAATATATTTCAGTTTGTTTTAATTATAATTACTGGAAATTATTTTAGAGTTTCAAAGTGTAAGAATAACATAAATAAATTTTATTTAACTTTAAAAGTATGTTATATCTACTTTATTTTCACCTTGAACCCTTGAGGTGTATCTTTGGCGTAACCCGTATAATGTGGCGCAACTCGTATGCAAAATATTTAAGGACCTAGTTAATGATATTTGTTCATTGGGGGTCGGATAATCCCTAAAATTTTATTTCTAAGATTAATTCTGGTGCTTTGGCGCAACTCGTATGCGATCGAAATAACTATGGTTCTCTTTTTTCTCACGGCTTGCTGTAGGAGATTCCCGATCTACTTGAAACAAAGGACAATTACAGCGTCAATCAGGTCTAAGCTACTCACTACCAAGAAGGATTACCGAGTTAAGAGTTTTCTATTTTATTCTTTTGAATTTATTTATTATTCTCTTATTTACCTAAATCATTTCAGTTAATTTTTTGTTGTAAACGCTACGTGCGTAATTTATAAGTTCAAATTCATAATTTAGTTAATAACTACTGATCAATCTATTTATACGCTATTGAAATAGTCAGATTTAGTCTTTCTCTATGCATATTCAATTTTTCTTTCCTTGTTTACTACGTAATTATATTCAATATATCAATTTTAAAATAATTTAATAGCATCATTGATTCGTTTTCATTTGGTTTAATATTCTTAAACGCTTAAATTTATTTCAAGAATATAATATAATTACACACATGTTTCTCTCTTTAACAAAAAACAACTTTTGCATAAAATATAAAGATCTCTCCGTCGAGTTTTTCTTTGTTGTTCGCGCAAAGTCAAAATCGTGTATAAGGATATGTGATAAAAGCGTTAAAATAATTTTTTTTTTAATTTATGATTTTAAATTAAGATTTACCTTTTCTCTATTATTTGTTACTTTACTTAAATAATCATTCGTTCCTTTTTTTTAAATATTTGTTTAATTTATTCCAATATTCAACTTTGTAAATTTTAATTTAGTTTATTTCTAAAATATTAAAAAGCCTCTAGACATATACCAGGCCTGCCCATTAGATCGGGCTTATAATTTTGTATTTAGTTGTGAACCAGAGAAATACGTAGTTTAACGGGGGTTTCTTTTCTGTGTAGAGTTTATACAATATTTTTTTTTATTTACGTACAGGAAAGTTTTCGCTTTCGTTTTTTTTGCTGCTATATTTACTCATACTTATATTAATACGTTTTATATTAGTTATTTAGTTTCTTTATTCTTTTTTTTGTGAATAATTAATTTAACATATCTTACATAGTACCATTTTGTTTTTGGTTTAATTTTCAAATTTTGTTTCCCTTTATTATCAATTAAAATAAAGTGTAGTGGAGCTTAGCTGAACTCCGAACGTTTCTTTTCGTTATCGTTTGGGACGACTTGGTTGCGCTATTTGCTCGCCGCCTAGCTTGCCATTATTTTGTAATCGTAATTTCCGTATTTTCGGCGTCTAGCGGTACCAAATTCGGTGGCGCTCTTTTCCACCTCTTTTTTTATTTCATGCAATTTGGCCAAAGCGACTGTGGACCGGTACACCAATGCATTGTCCTCGTTGAAGAGAACTTTTTTCCTTGCCAAATGCGGTCGCCTTTGCTTCAAATCGACGTCGAATCGATCCAACAGCTCGGCGTAATATGTGATCGTTTTACCCTTTTCTAGGTAATCGATGTGAATGACATTGCGCGCATCCCAAAAAATTCTCGCTATGACCTAGTTGGCTGACAGACCCACGTTGGCTTTCTTTGATTTCGATTCACCACGAGAAGTTCACTGTCTCGACTGTTCCTGGGTCTCTGGCGTGTTGCCATGAATCCATTTCATCCGCAGCTACTAAACGGTGCAAAAACTCGTTCGGATGGCAATTGAACATCGCCAAATACTCCATTGAAGTTGTCAAACGATTGCGTATGTTGTCAATTGTGAGCAAACTTGGCACCCATCTTGTGGATAGCTTTTTCATATCAAAATATTTGTGCAAAATTTAAATCACCGATTCAAGTTCGCGCACCTTCACTCGCCGATCGTCCAATATCATACCGTAGATTTTATCGACCATTTCTGGTATGGTGACCTCAATTGGGCGACCAGAAAGGTCGCCGTCACTTGTGTTGGTACGACCGCACCGAAATTGAGTAAACTAGTTTTGGATGGTTCCAATCGATGGTGAAGAATCCCATACTACTTTTCAAGCTTCTTTCTGGTCTGCGTGATGGTTTTTTGGATTTGATTGAAGTGGCAGCGCCATCTGTTCTAAGTGTCAGGTTCTTCTTGACCCAGCCTCGTATACTAATTTGTAAGCCAGCGAAGAGCACTGAACGGTGTTCAGACAGCGACTGGCAAAATATATACCGTGTGTAAACGAGGTAAGAAAACGACGCTGCTGCGCAAGACGCGTCCTCGCCACTTAGTTCTCCGATATACACACGTATCATTAGATAAGCAATGATACGTCAGGAGTAGGTATGGTATACACATACGTATGATTGGATAAGCAATAATACGTCAGAAGTAGGAGTGGTATACACATGATGCTATGGACTTTTCCCCGCAACTTTGTGAAGAATTTAATTATTTATTGTGGAACTTTTATTTTGATGACTCTGTGTGTTTTTTGAAATTATTTATGATTACAGATTTTGTATTGAACTATTTTATTTTGATTTAGTTTTGATTAGGGTTGTAGTTCACCGTTTGGCCATGATATTTGCTTCAGACACGTCTTGTTACTCAAGTAAGAGAGTTGCATATTTGAAGATAAAACTCTTTATCTTTATTTCAAGTAATTTCGGTTTTTGTTTTTGTATTAATAGTGTTTGTGATTGCTGAAGTCATTACCGAATTTATACGAGTTTGTATACCTCGTAATTTTGATTTTTTAATCTCTTACTTGGCGTGTTCTCGAATCCTATAAAAAAATAAAAACTACGTAAGTTTTATTTTAAATTATATCATATTATTATAATTTGGATGCATTTATTATTGTAGTTTTGATTGTATGAATTTCTATATATTTTAATATTAATTGAAATATAAATGATAAAGATATTTTTTTCGTTTCAAGTAATTTTTTTGTAACGTTAAATTCTAGAACGTTTCAGATTTCAAGGTTGGTGTTTTTGTACATGTGGTATCTGCACATGCGTTAGAGACTTGTTAGGTCTGACGGTTTTATCTATTTACTTTTGAGTTTGTTTATCTGGGGTGATAGAAAAAGGTATCTTTGCAATTTATTTAGTTTCATTGGTTGACTTCGCAGATATTTCTTGGTGAAACATTCTTGTAATAACTTGATTAATTATTAGAAAATAAAACAGTTGGCTTAGTTTCACGACTTCTTTAATTAGATATACTAACAATTGTTTCGGCTATTAGGCCATTATCAAAGAGCTATCTAAAACTCTAGTTTTAGATAGTTCTTTGATAATGGCCTAATAGCCGAAACAATTGTTAGTATATCTAATTAAAGAAGTCGTGAAACTAAGCCAAGTGTTTTATTTTCTAATAATTAATCAATTTATTTAGATTTAATTTAATTCGCGATTCATTAGAGGACGTTTGAATTTGCTCAGCGGTCAATACCAGCAAATTATTTTACCTCTTTATGTATTTGAATTACACAACTCTTTATACTTTATAAAGAATCAATTTTTTTTTATTTTTTTTTTATAATCAAGAGTCATTTGAGAATTGTGATTTTTAATAATATTTAACACTTTCGTTTATACTCGTTACTGGCGCCATATTAAATGTTGTAGGAGTATAATACCACGTTTTCCTATTGGAAACCCGGAGAGGAAAGCTGTCTCATTAAAGAAGTTAACCGATTGAGCATCAAAGTTGGACAGTGTTGTGGTGAATAGTGGTTCATTCAACTACGAACTCACTATTCATAGCAATACGTATTGCCTATGTGTATACGCAACGTATTTCAAAGATGAGAGGTCTAGCACCGCAGATAATAATGATAAAAATGCACAAATGCTGTACAATAAGAAATATTCATGGAAAACAAACGCATAATTCTACCAAAACGAAAGAAAAATATGTGTATTTATAAATAGCACAAACCTGTAATTGCATACATAATTAAATTCTGGTGATGTACAAACGCTACATCAAGGAAAATATAAACAAATGAAAAAAAATTAAAACTTTGTTAACGTAACTAAATAAAATGCTGCATTTGAAGAGAAAACTAAAAGTATTCTGAGAAAACGGACGCATAATTCCATCAAAGAAAGGAAAAAATTCTGTGTACCTATTAGTAAATTGCATAATTCTGTAATATGGATTTTAGGAGAAAAAGTACTGATGCACAACAGCTACATCGAACACACCCTTTCGTTGTCGCGAAAGGGTGTGTTCTGCATACTTGAACAAACATAGTTTGTCGGATTGTAGTTATGAAACGCATCACATAAGTCGACATTTACATGTAAGAATGTGATTTAATATTCATTAATTCTCACTTACAGTAAGTTCCAAATGTTAACTATATATACAGAAAGTATAGAAATGAAAAAGCAATGTCCGTCTTCGAGGAATGCCGTGCATTGGAAAGTTCCAACTAGAACGAAACGCCGTCTGTACGTTTCCTACCGTTGATTGACTTGTTTTTTTCAGTATTTCTTAATTCTTAATTTTTTTTCCCTCTAATTATATCTAACCGTTATCTTTAATTACTTATTTTCTCACACCACAACTTTGCGAATTTGCACAAATTATTACTTATCAATATTTGCCTGTAACAAAATCTCTCTATATGTGCCGGGTCTGTTCAAAAGATAGGACTTTCCATTTTTGGTTTTAAATTATCTGTAAACCAACGATACGTATTTTGCTGTGGTGTGAACTTCTGTGCACAAACGGTCTGTTCACATACTTGATTTATATCTTTTTTTTGTAACTCGCAAATTTAATTATTTTTTTTATTATTTTAAGTTGGTGTCATAAATAAAGTCTAGTTACATCTGGCTGAAATCCGCCTTTTTCTTTCTTTCTTTTTTTTACGTTTCGCACGGCCTGGTTGCGTCCCCTGCCCGCAGCGTCTCTTGCCTACTTTTGTTGGTCACCATTTCCGAATTTTGCGAAGTTTAGCGGTTCTAAATTCGGTGGCGCCCAATACCACCTTATTCGTGTCCTGAAGTACCTTTGGGTCTCACTACCCTTGGACTGAGGCGGTCTCTAAAGCCGGGTGGGCCGCAAGACGTTGGCAGGGGCGAATCATCGTCGCCCGAAACTTGAGTTCCTCTCTTTTCTATTGCCTCGATTTACAGAGCGTAGCACCTCATCTACGATATTGTCTCCAATCAACTCAGCCAAAACATTGACTTTTATGGTCGTTGACACCTTATGGAATGGTATCTGTGTAAATTTTGTCTATTGCAGTAACGACAGTTCTGTGAATTAACTTCACCATGGAAACAAAATATTGCTTGATCTGTAAAGAAAATTCTGGGTAGTAAAGTATCATTATTATTAAGCTTATCCATCATTATTGTGCAAAAGTTGGTTCTTTTTTCTGCATCATTCACAATTAGCTCCTGATGGTTTTGAAAATGGTACGATTAAAAGTGTTCTCGTTTTAATACTTTATGAACGACAGATTTACTTACATTTCCAGTTTGTGCCAAAGCTTATGTAGCGAGCATATTATTATTATCGATAACTTGTAGTATTTTAGCTTTTTCGGCGTCAATAATAACTAGGGACCGGACACCAGAGGCCCATCACTCATCGCCCACTTCATTCAAAAACTGCGTGTTGTATTGTCCATCGTAACTTCGACCCGATGCGTCCGGTCTCTAGTAATAACATGTCTTGGTCTATTAATTTTCTTATGTTTAGGAACAATGCACCCATTATTTTTATGCTTCTGCACAAACCTACTTATCGTAGCTGGACTGGGTTTTGGACGTCTTGGATATGTAATTTGAAATCTGCTGCACTTCTCAAATTCATATTTGAATAATTACAGCTCACTAATAACAGTTTCTCTTCTACACTATACATTCTTTATGCGTAATTATAGGTAGCACTTTATTGACGTAATTGACTTAAATTAATATTTAGATAACAAGCTGAAAATAAAAATGATTGTTTAACCAAAAACCTTGAAGAAAAGTGGGACTTTTCTCGTTGGGAACTCTTCTTCGCGATTTCAGTTAGCAACACTTTTCTTCATTCGTTTTATTTATTAGCGTAAATTGTAAATGAACAATTTGATAAGTTTTAAATATTACACCAGAAGATAAGGAAACCGACCGCAACGCAGTCACTGACAAATTAGAGTTTATTACTTCGCTTGCTGTTACTGTTGTGGTTGACGTTTGACTCTTCAACACCGTCATAATTTAATTTTTTTTTTAAATTAGCCATATTTTCGTCAACTACACGAAAAAATGATCTACTCGTTAGAAAAGTGCAAATTTGATCCACTCGTGAACTGCGCTCACTCGTAAATTCACACATTTACACTCACTAGAAAACTATCACTTTTCAGAACTTGTAAATCAATATACTATTGACATCCTATATTGCAAAATAAAATATACGCTATAATAACGTATGATCAAAAAGTCTTTGGATCGTGATAGCCATGAATGGTAAAGCTATCTATAAAATTATTTAGTTCTGTGATTCATTACCTTGAAGTACGCATAAGTCACAGATAAAATAGATTTTAGGTTATGGTATTTATTTACATTTTATGTATGTCATATTTAATAACATTTATAGAGATTACACAGAATGCATTTATAAATAAACGAAGTTTTAATAACTAATAAAAAAAAAAATAAGGCTCATTACAGTTAAGAAAAGAACTCCCACAATGAAACAATAACATTCAGGTAGGTACACTTTTACAATAAAAAATTATAAAAGATGTTGAAAATGTCTTCCCTGTTCTTGAATACACCGGTTAACACGTCGGCCATGTTTTTAAAAACCTTAATTAAAAGATCAGGTGTTACTGTGAGACAGTTTTCAACAATACGTTCTTGTTCTTCTAAAGTGTGAACTGGAGTTTTAAAAATGTTATTCTTAAGCAATGGGAATAAGAAGTAGTCTAAAGGACTCAAATCACAAGCCCTAGGTTAGTAACGTCCGTCTGATATTAACCTTTCATCATAAAATTGACGTAAATATTCCATGGTTACTCAAGCAACATGCGGTCTCCCGTTATCTTGCTGAAAGTATCCATTATGAAGTTCATCATCGTGCAATTGATTGATAAAAGAATCAAGTATTTGATTTATATATCTTTCAGCGTTTATGGTATCTTGAAAAAATATTGTCCCTATTACCCGTCTACGGGGCATTGCAACCCAAACACCAATCTTAGGACTATGTAAAGAAGCTTCACTATGAAAATTAGGATTATTCTCGCTCCACATACGCATAACTTGTTTATTAACGTATCCAGATAGGTAAAATCAAGATTCGTCTGTAAATAATGTTAAATCAAGAATATCGTTATTCATATGGTCATTAAACCAGGTACAGTACGATACTCTCTTCTGATAATCTGGTGGCAGTAACTTCTGACACATCTGCAGTTTATAAGGAAACATGTTCAAGTCATGTTTAACAATGGTTTGACACGTCCCATAATTTAAATATTTCTTGTTTCAATCTACGCAAGGATCAGGTAGGTTCTTCCAGCATGCGTTGCCTAACCAGATCAATAACATCATCATTTCTAGCCCGTCTTCTTCCAGATCGAACACTATCGCTGATATTACCAGTTCCTTCAAATTTGTCCACAGTTCGTTGAAGTTGCCGAAAAAAATCTCGTTCGATTTGGGAGTTGGGAAATCTCTCACGGAACTCGTTCAAACATAAACGAGGTGTATAAACCCAATTACCATTTTCACCTATATTTCCATTACTGTAGCATGATTTGATAATAAAAATTTTATGTTCTAATTGAAACATTTTGAATTATAACCAGCTGACTTGAAAGTTGTCAAGTAAATGTCAAAACTAATTGAAATAAATAATTTCAAAGATATCTCGTAAATTCCACGGCAATAGCCATCCAAAGACTTTCGGATCATACGATATGTTGCTGTTATTTAATTACTACATTAATCTAGCAACAAACATATGTGTATGTTTTGCATGTTTCAGAATAATATATATTCTCAGTATATACGTTTTGCTGTTTCCAAATACGCTGTTCTGTTATTGTCTGCTGATACAGCTAAGTATATTAAGTATGTGGTGTGTTCCTCTTTGTCTTGAAGTACGATATCTGGTCTATTTGCTGAAATTTGTTTGATCGTATGTACTGTGATATCCCAATATTATTTGTGTCTTGCTTTTTCTAGAATGGCTGTAGGCATATATTTTTAGAAGGGTATAGATATGTCGTTATTGACTTTTGTTAGGGATATTGGGTGGTGTAAAATTGAGTTGCATTAGTAGAAGAGACTTTGTTGTTCCTTCTACTAGTGTTTTATATCATAGAATGGTCTATTTATCATTATTAATATTATTATTATTAATATTATTATATTCAATTCGTAATCATTAGGATTATATAATTTAATACAAATATGATCGGAAATACTAGTTTTGGTCATTGCATGTATTAACGTTATCCGTATTTTTAGGAGTGGCTCCTCCAAGCAAACAAATACAAGCTGCAAAAGATCTAATTGAATATGGTGTTAGCAATAATTTCATAACTAAGAATTATAAAGTGCTAGGTCACTGACAAGCCCAAAGTACAGAGTGCCCGGGTGATAAATTATTTAATTTGATTAAAAGTTTGCCACATTTCTTAAAAAACTAGAAAACATTAATCGTTGCAATAAATACTCTATCTCTACTAAACGAATATGTACCTATCCACATATGTATAATATTATTTGAAGTATTATATACAAAATAAATATTTTTTATAACTTATACTGTTTGTGTTTTTCCCTATAATAAAAATTATTAAGTTTAAAATCAACTTGGCTGTAAAGATTTGCGCTGAAGTTTTCAGTTTTTTTTCGTTGGATAATAAAATGTACTTTTAACTATAATAATTCTTTGTTGGATCCAACTTTTGATATTATATTAATGTTTAAACTCTTGCTCATTACTTATGTATTGTGGTTTAAATGAGGCTCTCTTTCTTATTTTTGTTGAATTGGTACTCTAGTACTTACCGTTGTTGAATTGATACTCAACATATATCACGATTCCATATGTTCCACAATTGTCAGAGAAAATTAAATATACTTTAAAAAATATGATATAGCTAGAACATATAAACTTAGTAATACTAATAAACATCTAATAAACAACAAACTAATAAACACTCGTAAATAGTTTACGAGTAACCAATAGCAGAAGCAGACAGTTATCGCAGACCTGAAGATGGCAAATGTGATTTTGCCGAAACGTCATTCAGAAACTCGTAAACTCGTAAGCAGTTTACAAGTAACCAGAAGCAGACAGTTATCGCAGACCTGAAGATGGCAAATGTGATTTTGCCGAAATGTCGTCCAGAAATCAGCACCGGTCTTTGCAAAGACCAAACAGTGGAAACGCCGAAGAAAGCCCGGAATCCAGTTACAACATATATATATATATATATATATATATATATATATATATAGTAAACTTAATAAGTCGGCGATTAAAGGTCTGGTTTATTACTTCAAAGTATATATATTTAAAATAACCCTACATGTTTCGGCAATGATGCCTTTGTCAAGGATATAAAAAATATAAATGACAGAATATGAATGTCAAATAATTGAGTTGCTATGGTTTAAATTATTCAAAGATACATTCCAATAATAATAATAAATCATGCCTTAGTATTCCAAAAAATAGATAGAAAGGTGTGAACAAATGTGTTGTTCGCTGCTAGCAGCTTGTGTCTCTTTCTGGGTATGAATTAGTGTGTTGGTTGCTGCTGGCAGCTTGCGTCTCTCTCTGGGTGTGTGGTTTTATCGATTATAATAATAATAATATTTTTTATATCCTTGACAAAGGCATCATTGCCGAAACATGTGGGGTTGTTTTAAATATATATACTTTGAAGTAATAAACCAGACCTTTAATCGCCGAGTTATTAAGTTTACCATATCATACCAAGGTCACGAAAATATTATATATATATATATATATAGATAAAATACATTAAAATCAAGTAAGCGGTCTGTCAATTAAAAATCTCCTTTATTAAATAACCCTATATTTCGCAACAAAATTTGTTGCTTCTTCTGGGGATACTACAAGATTAATGAGAAAAATAACAAAAATAAAATAACAAAATAAATAAGAGTATAAAACAGTAGTAAAAATACTTACAAAATGTAGAGTTGAAAGATAATAAAATTGACGTACAATAAAAATAAAAATGATTAGATTTAAAACATACAGTAACTATAGAGGCAAGCCTTTAAAACCTTTAAAAAACATGTATATGTAAAAGTTAAAACATGAAAAATAAAAAATATAATGCAATATAAATTTAACAATATATGGACCAAATAACAAAACAATTTAAGATGGTCAACTAAGCGTCAAACCGAGTATATTAAAATAAATTATACTTAGTCCATTAGTATCAGATCTATAATTTATGTTATTTGTGTCTCTGTCAGCGCATCACTCAGCATAAAAGTGATGTCCGTATTGGAAAGAGATCTTGTGCATTGGTGGACCATGCACTTGATCGTGACTATATTTTCAATTTTGTTGACGTTAAGATCTTAGACGTTGAAAATAACCTTAAAAAAAGAACCTTTTTACAAATGGTCCACATTAACAGAGACACAAATAACATAAATTATAGATCTGATACTAATGGACTAAGTATAATTTATTTTAATATACTCGGTTTGACGGTTAGTTGACAATCTTAAATTGTTTTGTTATTTGGTCCATATATTGTTAAATTTATATTGCATTATATTTTTTTATTTTTCATGTTTTAACTTTTACATATACATGTTTTTTAAAGGTTTTATAGGCTTGTTTCTATAGTTACTGTATGTTTTAAATCTAATAATTTTTATTTTTATTGTACGTCAATTTTATTATTTTTCAACTCTACCTTTTGTAAGTATTTTTACTACTGTTTTATACTCTTACTTATTTTGTTATTTAATTTTTGTTATTTTTCTCATTAAAGAAGCAACAAATTTTGTTGCGAAATATAGGGTTATTTAATAAAGGAGTTTTTTAATTGACAGACCGCTTACCCGATTTTAATTTATTTTATCAATATATTACGGTCGATAATTTCGTTTAAATTAATTATATATATATATATATTTTACAATATAAATTATAAAGAGCACTATAAGAACGAGTAAGCCAAACCTTATATACAGATCGGGCAGAAGTCATTTATTTAGAATTTCATCAACTAAATAAAAACTAAACTATACATATATTTAAGAAAAATTAATAGAAACAAACAAAAGTTATTGTTCTAGCGCTGAACACTGACCATAAAAAAATTCAGGGTAAGAATGATATAATGTAAATGTCAAAATTGAAACTAACTTACTATACAAATTACCTAGGTTTAATGGGATTTCATTATCTCGATGGCAAAACATTAAGTAAAATTAAATATTTGGATTCTCGTTCTCTTTATTTGTTCTTTTTATTTGATCTTATTATACGTTTCAAGGAGTTACTATTATACTTATTAATTTATGTACAGATGATTTATTTGAACACAGAATAAAATTTCTATTAATTACACATTGCGAAGACATTTCCGGGAATTATGAATAATTGTGGTCATATAGATATAAATCGGATATTAATTCAATGAAAACTACATAAAATTTTGCTCTTATTTCATTGTTTTTTTTTTTTAATTTTAGCACGATGATATTAATTAAACAACATATTATGTTTATAAATTTATAAATTGGATTTGTATTTATTTTAAAACTTTATTATAGATAATGATTTTACAAATACGCGTATTTGTGAAATATAACAGGTTTCATTTGAGTATTTTTACTCGACTTCTGGAGTTCCGTAAGGGTCCAGCTTGGATCCACTTATGTTTAATATATTTATCAATAACCTAATAGCATCACTTGACTGCAATGTACTAGCATATGCAGATAACCTTAAAATATATAATACTATTAGAAACATAACTGACTTTTTGCAATAGAACTAAATACCATACACAATTGCTGTCGCGTGATTTATTTAACTTAAATATTTCATAATGTTGTGTTGTGACTTTCACAAGAAAAATTAATTATATAAACACTTTTTACTCATTGATAATACTGTTATAGAAAAACGAAGATCTAGAAAGATTCTTGGTGTTACATTCGACTAGTAAGTTGACCTTCAATGATCATCTCTTAAACATTACTGGATCTGCTATTAAGTCTGTGGATTTTTTATTAGAATGTCCCTATATTTTACTAACGTTGGTTCTGTTAAATCTCTCTATTTCGCATATGTCGTTAGTAAGTTGGAATAGGCGTCTACCGTTTGGTACCCAATCTACGACCTACACGTGAATCAAATTACACGTATTCAGCGTAAAATTTTGAAGTACCTGAGTTACAGGCTGGATGCTGTCTATCCAGAACGAAATATAGACTACAGGGATTTGATTGTGAGGTATGGATTGTAAGTGCTAGCGGTGTGAAGACAAAGGAAGAGCGCTTTACTGGTGGCGTATCTTATAAATAACAGGATCGACTCAGCATCGCTGTTAGCGCTAGTAAATTTATTGGTACTACGCATTGCTGCTAGATGCTCCTAATATTTTGTGTTTTGACTACCAAGAAATAATATTTGGTGCGTTCTTCAAGAAAAGCAAATGAATCTTTTATGTTTTTATCGAATGAATTGATTGATTTATTTGTTTGTTGTTGCATTAATCACATAGAGTAAAAATTTTGTTGTCCTATTTGGATTAGTCTGTTGGGCAAAATAAATTTTAATTTTTCCCAACATATTATATAACAGAATAATTTGAAACATACATGAGTAGAAAAAAACGATACCAATTTTGTATAATATAAAAGTATTTTTAATAATATAAAATATTATTAAAAATCTGGTGTTAATGATATTTTATATTATATATAATTGTTTCAGCCTTTACTTGATGAAATTCCATTATAACTATTATCAGGATAAAATAATACAAATTTTAATGAATTTCACTTTTTAACTGACACTGCAACGATCGTTTCGCTCCAACCTGAGCTTCATCAGACATATAACTAACTTATTTACAAATTTTTTAACACAAGTATACGGTAACAAACACATGTTTTATTTTAAATATTTGAAGGAAGGGGTACTTTTTATTACTAAAATGTCTATTCACAAACTTTCACTTCGGTTTATACAATACTGTTCTTAAGTAATAAAAACTAGGGGTTTACATTATATTACAGGGAGGTAAAGAAATTCTATGGAAAAATACAATATGTGACTGTCTGAGTATCAAATAAATAAATTAAGTAAGGGTGAATTATTTGTTTCTAATTGATCATTTAATATCTTGTCGGTTTTCTTTAATTTATAGATTTAAAGTGACTCTAATAAATTAAGTTTTTTGCCCTTATTTTCTACGTGTAATTTTTTAAATTCTCTGTTAAAATTGTGGTTCGTTGAATTAATATGAGACGCATATGAAGAGTCACTTTTATTATTTCTAAATGAAGAAAAATGCTCTTTGATGCGTATTTCAAACGATCTACCTGTCTGTTCGATATACGTCATAGGGCAACTACCGCAGGTTAACTCATAGACTCCTGACTGTTTATTGTTGTTTGTTAAATCTTTATTGTTTTTTATAAATTTGGATAAATTGTTGTTAGTTCTATACGCTGTATTAATGTCAAACTTTCTTAAATATTTACAAATTTTGGTGCTTGAAGAGCCTATAAACGTGATCATTTTAAATTTTTGGTTGTTATTATTTAATATTGGGTAAACTTGTGATATGGCTTTTGTAAGGAGTTTTTTATTTACAATGTTATCTATTATATTACTTTTATATCCATTGTTGATAGCTATTTGTTTAATTAAATTTAACTCTTTCTCGAAATTTGTTTGGTTCAACGGAGTATTGATTAATCTATGTATAAGACTGTAATAAGCCGCTAATTTGTGTTGTATCGGATGGCAAGAAGTGTTATGAATATTTATGTCTAAAGACGGCAGACTATGTGCCCGAACAGTAGCGTGATGTGAAGGGATCGAATAGAGGCGTACGACGACCAATTCAGTTGCCGTTGAGACGTTGTAAGCGATACATTGTTAACACAATCGTGTTGAAAATGTCGGGAGTGCGTAGAAACAATGCATCGACTCGGTTGCATGCTAAAGTAGTAAAGAAATTTTTACATCGGTTTCCTGATTTAATATATGGCGGTACCGTAGTGAAATGTTTAGTTTGTGAAACAACTTTATTAACTTGGAAAGCAAGTCAGTGCCAAAGACATATAAATAGTGACAAACATACATCGAATAATAGTGGACGCAGATCATATAATAAATTTGTGTGTGATTTAATAATGATGTTAATTGCGACCAATATACCAATGCAGAAAGTGGAACACCCAATGTTTCGTCAGTTTTGGAAGAAATACAATCCTACGTGGAAATTACCAGTAAGAAGTACGCTACGGAATTACGTACCGTCAGTGCGTGAGAGAATTGTAAATTGTACGAAAAATACGGTAAAAAAAAATTCCTGTGGTTAACAATAGACGAAACTACAGATATTAAAAAACAGTCCATCCTAGCCATTCTAGTACGGACGCTGACTCCGCAAGGACCTTCTCCTCCTTATTTACTAACCTGTAAACGAATGCAAGGGTGTACTGCCAGAGCGATATATGATGTATTAATAGAAACACTACACAAATTTGAGATTTGACCGAAGCAAGTGTTAATGTTAGTTACCGATGCTGCCAAGGTTATGTGTTCCACGGCAAACTTACTCAAAACGATTTAACCAAACCTGCTGCATGCCACATGTTTGCTTCACGCTATACACCTTGTAACAAACACTATACGTACAACTTACCCTGATGTGGATAAACTGATAGGACAAACGAAAGCGGTTTTTCTTAAATCTCCGAAACGGATTCGGCTGTTTCATTCGCTGTGTCCTGATATGCCCGAGCCGCCGCAACCAATTCTTATACGATGGGGTACTTGGTTAGAAGCAGCATTTTATTATTGTAAACATTTTGAAAAAATTTAATCATTGATTTTACAACTAGATGCCAAAGAAGCAGCTGCAATACGGCTCAGCCAGGTTCAATTTAACAATCCTCAAGTTGCAGCAAATTTAAAAATTATTTACGACAGTTACGTTCCAATACTGGACGCAATAAAAAAATTACAGAAAACTGCGCTGTCCTTATCGGACTCATTAGCAATTATTGACCACGTAAAACTAGTGCTGCATATCCTTGAAGATGAAAAAAGTGATTGTGTCCGTGAAAAATTTAACAGTGTATTAGATAAAAATGTAGATTTTACAAAATTAGGGCAACTTTTTACCAATACTGAAGATACGTTGTACAGATACAAAGAGCGCTTTAACTACGCAAATATAACATCTATCAACGTCGAACAATCATTCTCTGTATATAAACATATATATTCGTCGCTACGTACGGACCTTTCCGAGACTAATACAGAAACATATATTATGGTGCAGTTTTTTCATCGCGCACATCCGCATTTTTTTGCAGCAATGTAAACATGTTGGGTAAGTTATTTATGTTTTTTTCTTAACGTTTTGTATAGGGATTCGATATATTTATTTTTAAGTAAGCGCACTGTTATTCTGCTAAACTCTCCACGTAACGCCACTGCTGGGGCACATAGTCTGCCGTCTTTAGTTATGTCTGTAGTTGACGGTTTGTGGTAAATTGCAAAGTTACATTTGTTGTTAATTCTAGTAATTGTTAAATCGAAAAAGTTAATACTACTATTTGTTTCCTGTTCCATTCTAAACCTAATATTGTGATGCAATGTATTAATATAATCAAATAATAAATTTAATTGTCTCTTTGTTCCTATGAAACCTAGTAATATATCATCTACGTATCTGTACCAAAATAATACATTTTGAAAAAGAGGATTTTTTGAAATAGAATTTTCAACAATGGATATAAAAGTAATATAATAGATAACATTTTAAATAAAAAAACTCCTTACAAAAGCCATATAACACGTTTACCCAATATTAAATAATAACAACCAAAAATTTAAAATGATCACGTTTATAGGCTCTTCAAGCACAAAAATTTGTAAATATTTAGGAAAGTTTGACATTAATACAGCGTATAGAACTAACAACAATTTATCCAAATTTATAAAAAACAATAAAGGTTTAACAAAGAACAATAAAAAGTCAGGAGTCTATGAGTTAACCTGCGGTAGTTGCCCTATGACGTATATCGGACAGACAGGTAGATCGTTTGAAATACGCATCAAAGAGCATTTTTCTTCATTTAGAAATAATAAAAGTGACTCTTCATATACGTCTGATATTAATTCAACAAACCACAATTTTCACAGAGAATTTAAAATATTACACGTAGAAAATAAGGGCAAAAAACTTAATTTATTAGAGTCACTTGAAATAAATAAATGAAAGAAAACCGACTAGATATTAAATGATCAATTAGAAACAAATAATTCACCCTTACTTAATTTATTTATTTGATACTCAGACAGTCACACATTGTATTTTTCCATAGAATTTCTTTACCTCCCTGTAATATAATGTAAACCCCTAGTTTTTATTACTTAAGAACAGTATTGTATAAACCGAAGTGAAAGTTTGTGAATAGACATTTTAGTAATAAAAAGTACCCATTCCTTCAAATATTTAAAATAAAACATGTGTTTGTTACCGTATATTTGTGTTAAAAAATTTGTAAATAAGTTAGTTATATGTCTGATGAAGCTCATGTTGGAGCGAAACGATCGTTGCAGTGTCAATTAAAAAGTGAAATTCATTAAAATTTGTATTATTTTATCCTGATAATAGTTATATTTTATATTATTAAAAATACTTTTGTATTATACAAAATTGGTGAGGTTTTTTACTACTCGTGTAAGTTTCAAATTGTTCTGTTATATACGCTTGCGGTTGATCCGTAATGAGCAGGGAAGACACGATAATACAGTTTCCAGAGACACGGCATTGCCATCTGATAGAAACACTTTATTAGTTCTGCAGTTGCTATGTAGACAGAGCTTTATGTTTCCGCTGTTTGCTAATATGCAGCGCCGAATGTACTTCTACGCCCGGTCTTAATAATTTCTGTAAGACACCGAAGTTGTTCTTTTTAGTGAATCTATTCTGCTGCAGCAGGGGCGTACTGACGAGTCTGTTGAAAGATGAAATACGTATCTGCGTCTCTGGAGCGCGATACGTTCACAGAAATAGCAATATTGAACTTGTATTGTGTTCTTCACACCAGATTTTTAATATTTTATATTATTAAAAATACTTTTGTATTATACTAAATTGGTGAGGCTTTTTCCTACTCATGTATGTTTCAAACTATTCTGCTAAGTACAATGTCAATAAAATTTGGAGAAAAAAGTAATTGTATAATACTATTTTATAAAATAACATCGAAACGTTATTTCATAAAATATTTGTTACAGTTTTTATGTTTCTAGTAGGAATATAGAAAAATAAAATTTTGTTCATTTATTGTAATTATAATTCAATAAATAAGTTATCAACAAATGTCGATTCTTATTTCTTCCACCCTTGCACTTTTAGACTTTTATATTTACCTATTTATTGTATTTAGTTTATTAGCAGAGAGCGGACTGAAGCGATTGAATGACCAATTGCTCCCATAAAACGTTGTGGTGGTATCATGTATAGTATGCATGTTATAACAGCCCCACTATTTGCTTGCGCGATTACATTCGTCGAGTAGATGTTATTTCCGTCGTTATTGTGTCTATTCATTCATAAATTCTATTTTACAGTGGCGTGTTTTTGGTTTCGTTTCATTCAGTGATATTTGGTTACAACTTTAGTATTTTAAAAAATCCGTTTTATATTATTATATTGTACATTTATCCTAAAATTTTGTATAAATATTATGTTTAATTTACTACCTTATTTTCGGAGTAGTTTTCGTTTCCTATTTTTAGTCCATTTCTTTCTGTTCTTAGTATTTCTCTTTATTTTCATTAACTATGGAGAATTCTCGTAGGGCAACCACGGTAGGATGGATTAGAGGCCATACAGATTGGTTGCATATTCGTAATGATACCGACATATATAGCAGTGCCTCTTCATTAAATTTAAGGCGTCCACAAAAGTGTAATGTGCAGAGACATGTTTCTTCGAAAACTCATCTAGATAAATTATGTCCATCTGCACCTGAGACTTTTAGCGAAAAACTGTGTGAAGCTTTCATGGCGGCCAATATCTCATTAAAAAAGCTTAACAATCCCTCAGCCTTCGTACAAAATATACTGATCGTCATATACCAGATAAATCTACCTTATGTAAGCACCACTTACCAGAATGTTATTTGAGAACCACTGCAAAAATACGAACCAAGGTATCTGGTAATTATCTTTGAGTAAGTGCAGACGAAACAACAAATGCAATGGGACGATATGTGTTAAATGTAGTTGTTGGTATTCTTCATCCGACAACTTCATGTTAACCATACCTAATTGCAACTAAAATATTGCCAGTCGTAAATGATGAAACAGTTGCAGAAGTAATAAATCAATGTATTCATAATAGTCATCGGATAACAACTACAAAGACAATATGCTATTATTTTTGACGGATGCGCCAGCTTATATATTAAAAACAGGGAAGTTATTAAAGCAATCTGATCCCAATATGCTACACATTACCTGTGCATCACATGCACTACACAGAGTATGCGAATACATCAGGGGTCATTTTCCAAATGTTGATAAGTTAGTTTCATCATTTAAAAATATATTTGTCAAAATTGAGACAAAAAGTTGATGCCATATTTAGCAGAAATTCAGTTTGAAAATTCTATACATTCGAAGTATGGTGCACTTTTGCAACATTTTAATCATGCACCTATTACCAGTTGTGATGTGGAACGAGCATTTTCTATTTTTAAAAACGTTTTAATATCTAAAAGAACTAATTTAACAGAAGAACACCTTGAACAAATTTTAGTTGTTCACAGTAATGTTTAACACTTTAAATGTTTCACAGAAAATACATAGTTTTGAGTTTTGTTCTTTGTAAATTATTGTTATTTAAAATTCGCGAAGCGCGTCACGTTTTTGTAAACGTTTAGTAAATATACGTTTTATATAATGAAGCTTAAACAAATTAATTGTTTTGTTTTATTTTACATCGTACCTGTAATTAAAATCAGCAGAATTTATAAACTTCGCGTAATTTCACTTTCAGCTTCTTGGTCATCTTCATGGTTCAAAGTGGAACGCTAAAAAGTGTTTGCGCTAGCTAAGGTATAAATAGGCATACAAGATACAATAGATTCTCTGTATCTAAAAGTTTAGGTAATAATGGCTACAATAGATTTATAGATTTATTTAGATATAGAGTTATGAATTATTAGATATCTTGTTTTGGTCATTATATGTATTAATGTTATCCCTATTTTTAGACGGGGCTCCTCCAAGTAAGCAAATACAAGCTGAGAAAGATCTAATTACATATGGTTTAAGTATATCAATACGTTATGCATGTATTACGCATTTGTAACAAATGAAACAGACATGCAATACACATATCTGTAACTGTACACATGGACAATACACCTCGTATTTTCAGCATTTACTTCTGCTTAAGACACGTGTCTGATGATAATGTTATAGGTGGAGGCAGCTTTATCTACACCAAGCAAAACGGCAAGAATTGAAGACATTATTTGGTGTAAAACGCCCGTTGACTACGAAGAAGATGCTACGTCAAATGAGGAAGGGAATGTACAGAATATTGTTGATGCGCTACATGGAAAGTCTGTGCTTGATTTCTTTATGCAAATGTTTGATAAAAATGTTGCCAAGCTTATTATTTCAAACTCCATAAAATATGCGAGAGATAATAACCGTACTCAATTCGCCTTAGATCAAAATGATCTAGAAATTTTTTTGGGAATATTGATTTTGAGTGGGTATCACACTCTTCCACAGGTAAAACTTTACTGGTCATCTGGTGAAGATAAAGGTGTTCAATTTGTGAAAAATGCGATGTCTCGAAACTGATTTCTCGACATAAGGCAGAACATTCATCTTGCAGATAACAATCAATTAGACAAGGCAGAGAAATTTTCGAAAGTAAGACCGCTGGTTGATCTCTTGAACAGCAATTTCTTGAAGTATGGTGTTTTTAGACATCACTTATCAATTGATGAGCAAATGCTACCCTACTTCGGCCACCATTCAGCGAAAATGTTTTTGAACGGGAAGCCGGTACATTTCGGGCATCTAGCGATGGGTATTTATATCAATTTATATCTTATGCTGAAAAAACTAGTGAAAATGCCAAAAGAGAATTTGGTCTAGATGAAGCAGTGGTCATCAATCTTTTGAAGGTATTAGAAAATAAGTCGTCTCATAAGGTATACTTTGATAACTTTTTTACGAGCTACAAGCTATTAGTTCCTCTGAAACGTCAAGGATACTTTGCTACTGGAACTGTACGTGAGAACAGAATGCTGTAATGCCCTTTAGAGACTTGTAAGTCTATAGGAAAAAAACCTCGTGGTACAATGGATTCTCGTTACGATCACGTAAACGAAATAAGCGTGGTCCGTTGGAATGACAATTTTGTGGTTACAATAGCAACCAATTGTGAGCCTGCACTGCCTAATGTGTTTGTGAAGCGGTACAATCGTAGAGAAAAAAAGACATCTCTATACCACAACCAAGTATGATTGCCAAATATAACAAATATATGGGAGGCGTTGATCTACACGATAACGCAGTTGCAAATTACCGAATAAATATTCGTGGAAAAAAATGGTGGTGGCCGTTATTTATTTATAAATATGTTAGATTCTACTGTGGTGAATGCTTGGAAACTGCACAGACTTGTATACACAGAGAAACCCATTTCGCAGCTGGATTTCAGGTCCGAACTTGTACGAAGCCTCACTAGTGCTAACAAATGTAAAACACAATCTGTTCGACAACGTGGTTAAAGTGCGTCTCTATCATCCAGTGCACATTTAGATAATGTAGGTCACCTAATTGAAAGAAATCGTGAAAATTGGAGGAGACGTTGTAGAGTATGCAAAAGTACAACCGTATTTATGTGTAATAAATGTGGAGTTCCATTACATTCACACTGCTTCAAAGACTACCATTTGACAATTGTAATATTTTTTTATGCATATAATCCCATTGTTGCGTTAACGCAACGCAAAAAAAATATAAGAATCAATGGTGTGTCTTTTTTTTTTACTTTAAAGGATGTTTATAAATACCTAAATAAAAGTTTATTCTTTAAAGAATTTGCGTTTTCCTTGATTTGTCTAATAGTGGTCCTAAATGGGTTAAGGTGACTGATACTTTTCTTGAATTTTTAGAATTAGGTTGTATAGATATCTATATTTTTTTATATAATTTCCATAAACTATAAAAAAATATTTTTAAAGATTATGGTAATATCTGTATGAATCGAAAAAAATTCTTCCATTTCTTTTTATTAACTATGTTTATTTTCAAGTTATAAATAGTCATCAACATATCGGATAATCAAATACTTAGATGAAGACAAACTAAAAACCAAATAAAAATTCTATATTTTGTCATGTCCCTGTTTACATCACTATCTCTATGTAGTTTGTGGGACATTGATTCATATAAAGGACGCATAAAATTTTCTTCGTTGCTAACGTCTTCCCATACGGATGGAATTTCTTCACAGAGATGTTCCGCGTTTCTGGCAAAAATCAATTTCATTTATAGATATCACATACTGTATCAATAATGTATGTGTAAATACAATTGCCTATTCATATTAAATAAACCGAATGAACTTATAACCATTATTAGAACTATAAATACCTGTTTACTTTACTCTTGTTTTAAAAGTCAACAGGTATTATTAATCTCAATTTAATAACATCTCCATTAGCACGTAGATCCTCCGAAACCCTGAACTATGAAGTATAGATATTTCGAAGATGTTGCTAGCTTGCCAACCCCATCTATGTACGACCATAGGCAATATTACCAACGTAAGTACAAATTGTGTATACTTTAATTCTTACTTCATTAAAGATAAATGCTTAATTACGCTTTCAACAAACCGTGTCGTTACAATATGTACATATATTTAAACTTGTAAACTTTTATATTTACGTAATTATTGTATTTGGGTTATTAGGTTTGTACAACTTCTCGAAAAGATTTTGCGCTGATAATGGTTATTTGTTTGTTTATGAGATGAGACATTAAGAGTTTGTATTTCTTTTATATCAATATACAATTAATTAACTAACAAACATAAATTACCAGCTTTAATACTTCATATGTTTGTCATTTTAAGTGTATCGCATGTTTGACTTTGGTCATGTGACAAAACAAATACTTTACAAACTGTGTGGTATATATACATGAAATAAATTGGCTTTGTTCACATTGTGATTACAAACCCGAATAAGAGATGGCAAATTCATTGGCTTTATTTTTATTATTTGCTGTAATTAGTTCGATAGGTAACGTATATTAAACAATTTCGTTCATTATTTTAGTACGTTTATTAATTCAATACAGGTGCTTCACTAAATATTATTAGTAGAAGTGAATGGGGCGCTAGACCACCGAAAACAAAAGAAAAACTAGATATTATTCCTCCTCCTTTTGTTATTATTCATCACTCCGAGGGAGCGTCCTGTTCGACAATTAGTAAATGCAAATCTGTTGTCAAGAGTATTCAAGATTATCATATGGATGAAAGGAATTGGGCAGATATTGGTTATAATTTTCTGGTATGTTAAACTTTTCGATATTTCATTTTATATAACTCCTGATAATTTTTATCTACATTTCAGGTCGGCGGGGATGGTAATGTGTATGAAGGTCGAGGCTGGAATATAAAAGGGGCCCATGCAACGTCATATAACGGTAAAAGTATGGGAATATGTTTCCTTGGAAACTTTAAAGGTAATTGTTTTAATTATTATGATATGTACTGTTCAGAAAGTATTTCTTTCCAGTTCGTACTGTTCAAAGTGCGAATCGCAAAGTGTATTTTATCTCCTTCTAACACACATAAATACGCGCTGTAATACTAAACACGTTAGTCATTTTAGGGTATTCTTATGCCTTAAATTTAACCTTGGACTGAGAACCAATACTTTATGAAATATATACCGGGTGCGCCATTAGCGTGTCGGTGAAGTTTGGCGTGAAAACTAATGAAGATAGGAAAGTGAGATTTTCTATACGTATATAGTATATCACAGCGGATATTGCAAAATTATTTACGAATATACGGGGTGTTACAAATTCCCGAACCCACCTTTTTAACTTTAGATTTTTTAGAAATGATTTCGCCATCTACCTAAATTACCTTTGCAATTATATTTTATGTGCACTTCCGACAACTAGTTTTGGTTATATTGGAATTTTTTTCAAAAATTTTGCAGTTTTAGTGTCTGGCGTTTTAAGACGTAGCTTCAGCCTACGCTTCAGCCTTCCTTGGATATCAATTTGGGATCTAACACTTTATATATGCTTCAAGATGATATCATGAAAAATATATACAGGGTGTTAAATAGGTTGCGCCACACTTTTCGAAATTCAAAGGCTCTCTCTCGATTTTTTTAAATGGAACCTATATTGACAGTAAATTCCCAGTAAAATTACCTTCAAAATGGTGCCAATAACGTAATACTCATTTACAGTATTTTCAACGATATTCCACTTTTATGGAAAATATCTTCAATGCTATTGAATATTCAGTACATCTAACATAGCTACATACATAATACGTAATACAAAATTATTATTATGTACTCTTTGATTTAATAATAATAAATTAATCTTAATTCATACGATGCTCGAATATGTTTCTGTTATGCTCTACGCACATTCTCAACCGTCTCTATATGGACTACCTTACATTTTAAGTCATATTGTTCTCGTAGAAGCGGAGAAAAGCATTTCTTATACGTTGCTTCATGTTTTCTGCGGCTGTGGGGGTTATGTCATGTAAACTATCTTCTTTATAGTAAGCCAATAATTTGAAACATATATGAGTGGGTAAAAACATCACACGTTTTGTATAGTACAAAAGTATTTTTAATAATATAAAATATTATTAAAAATTTGGTACGGTGAACCTAAATACAAGTTAAATATTAATATTTTTGTGAACGTATCCTTCTCCCGAGACGCAGATACGTATTTCACCTTTCTACAAGATCGTCGATACGCCCCTGTTAGAGAAGGATTCCCTCACAAAAAAGAACGACTTCGCTATCTCACAGAAATAATTAAAATCGACCGAAGTACGCGTTCTGTCTACATAACAAATGCCGAACTGACGAGGTGTTTGGAAACTCTTCGTTGGTTCTAACTAACTAACGAAGTGTTTGGAAACACTACAAATGTCAATAAAATTTGGGGAAAAAATTAATTGTAGTTTCAATTTTATTTCATGAAATATTTGTAACAGTATTTATATCCCATTAGGTATATAGAAAAATAAGATATTGTTCAAATACTTTTGTATGTGTATATAAAGTATTTCTTTGAAGTCACATTACCAAATTTAAGGCATAGGAATCCCTTAAAATTACTAGGAATTACTGTAGAATTACAGTACGTATCTGCGAGTATGTGTATTAGAAGGAAGTAAATTACAATTTGCGGTTCACACTTGTACAGTACAAACTGCAAAATAATACTTTGTGAACTGTAGTATTTTAGTTCTATCATTATGTCCGCTCTTATATTACAGCCTGCAGTAATAATTATAATAACAATAATAATTATGTTGGAATTTTTTTCCAAAATTTTGCAGTTTTAGTGTCTGGCGTTTTAAGACGTTATAATAATAGTAATAATAATAATAATAATAATAATAATAATAATAATAACAATAAGATATACGAACACCTTGAAAAAAACCAAATCCTAGCGGAAGAACAGAAAGGGTGCAGAAAGAAAAGTAGGGGGTGCAAAGAACAGCTGATAATCGACACCCTTATTACCGGAGAGGCAAAGAAGAGCAAAAAACCTCTCCACACAGCCTATATAGACTACCAAAAAGCATTTGACAGCATTCCACATACTTGGCTATTACAAACACTGGAGATATATAAAATAGATCCACAAGTAAGGCAAATGCTAAAACATATTATGAAGGATTGGGAAACGACATTGACAATCAACATAAACCGAAAAACAGCAGAAGTAGGTAAAATAAAAATACAAAGAGGAATATTTCAAGGCGATTCGCTAAGCGCTCTCTGGTTCTGCATGGCAATAAACCCTCTATCAACTATGCTCAATGCGGACGGGAGAGGCTATGAAATTATGGGAAGTGGGCTGCAAATATTCCATCTGTTCTATATGGATGACTTGAAACTTTATTCAACAACAAGAAAAGATCTGCAAAAACCTATTGAAAACAACAGAAACTTTCAGTCATGACATAAAAATGAACTTTGACCTAGACAAATGTCGCATAAACGCAATGACTAAAGGCATCTGGATTGATTCGGAGAACTATACATTAGAACACACATTAGACGAACAAGAATTTATACAGACAATACAACCTCAAGACACATACAAATACCTTGGCTTCGAACAGAGCAGAGGGATAGACAAGAGCCGCACAAAAGAACAAATAACCCAAGAGGTCAAACGCCGAATTAATCTGATCCTAAAGACAAAACTTTCAGGTCGAAATATGGCCACCGCAGTAAACACGTACGCACTGCCAGTGCTAATGTACACGTTCGGTATAGTGCGATGGACCGCAACAGAATTAGAGGAAATAAACAGACTAGTACGGGTGACATTCACTAAACACCGCGCCCAGAAGTTCGAACGAGAGATTCCACCTTCCTAGGAAGAAAGGAGGCAGAGGTATAATTGATATTAGAAACATCTACTATGAGCAGATACATGACCTCAGAGAATTCTTCACAGTAAAGGCACAAACATCAAACATCAACAGAGTTGTGTGCAACAATGATGACCGTTTCACTCCACTCAACTTAAAGGACACGCAAAACAATATTCTAGAAAAAATTGTACACGACAACGAAAAAATTGACGCGTGGAGAAGCAAAGAACTACACGGCAGGTACATACACGCTGCATACATTGTATACATCGATAAAGAAGTGACACTACAATGGCTATGTAACACGAACTTATTTGTCGAAACAGAGGGCTTTATGATGGCTATACAAGATCAAGTGATAGCAACTCGCACCTATAAGAAACAGATACTAAAAGAAAACATCGCATCAACGTCATGCAGAGTATGTGGCGAGAAACCGGAAACCATAGAACATATGCTCAGCGGATGCTCCATTTTAGCCCCAAAACAATACACCAGACGCCACAACAATGTTGCGAAAGTGATCCATCAGGCAATATGCAAATTGTATGATGGAACCACTGGAATTACGCCATATTACCAGTACCAGCCGAAAAATGTAGTGGAGTTGCCTGAGGCCATGATTTACTGGAATCGGACAATACAAACTGATAGAACTGTCCAACACAACAGACCAGACATTACGTTGCGAGTCCATAACAAGAGCATTACATACCTCATAGACATCTCTGTGCCAGCGCCAGCGAATATCCAGGCGAAGCACAGAGACAAGATAGTAGATAAGGTATGGGGGTTCTAGGCCAAAATCCCATGTATTTTCTTATGGAGGTTCATTTTGCACTTTTTTCAATTTGGACATATTAATCCGGGACCCCTCTATATACACTCGTAGATCTGTTTACAGATCTACGAATGTATATAGAGTGTGTCCCACTGAATGTTCGGGGGGTGAGTTTCACATAGGGGTGAGAGGCTTGCAAGGCGGTTATCGAGGATGCCTTATCGGATGTTAAATTATATCTAGCAACCCTAACATAAATTTCAGTTTCTAACCAATGACTATCGTTACTGTAGTTCAGAGATATTTAGAAGAGAGATGACGTCACATATTTCGAATTATCCGAATTATTTATTTCCCCGAAGATGGAGTCACATATTTAGAATTATTTGATTTTTTTATTTTTAAAAATATCGCATTTATATTTTTAATGTCGGGACGTCGGGGAATCGAACTCGGGTCCTTTAGAGTGAGACGCCGGGATTCTATCACGAGACCACGCTGGGTAATATGAATGGGATATTTTATAAGTTATATATATTGTCTAACCTATCTCGAATTACTATAAATTATTTTTCCAAGTTAAATTAGAATTACTATCATAGGTAGATATATCGATCGAGTCTTAATAATCGTTAAATTTACGTTTAATTTGCATATAATACTCAATATATTTGACGACCATAGTTTTGTGTGCAGGATATCGGTTGTAGTTCAACATATTTAAAATTTTTTATATTTTTAATGTCAGAGTGTCGGGAATCGAACGTGGACCATGCTTCACATAAGCCGGCTTCTTAGGCGCTAGACCATACGGCCCCCCAGAATTTAATTTTTTATAACTTACCTATATTGTCTGACTTATCTCAAATTATTATAAATTATTTTTCCAAGTTAAATTAGAATTACTATTATAGGTAGATATATCGATCGGGTCTTAATAATCGATAAATTTACGTTTAATTTACATATAATTAGTATTAATTACTCCGTTTAATACTCGATATATTTGACGACCATAATTTTGTGAGTAATAATGCTTAGTTAAAAATAAAACATAATTTCATATAGGATAAAATTTTATTTAGGCAGCATCTATTTTTTAGCATAATATACAGTAATATACAGAGCATCTAAGGGTTACAATGCAAGTACATAGATCAAAACAAGTCTATACATGTCTTAACAGATATAGACTCGTAGTTTTGTAGGTAGGAGATCTGTATGGAAGGGACAAAGATATATAAATAATATTTCTACTTTAAAATGTATAGAGTGGTTTTAGGGCGCTTGCGTATATAAAATAGTAAAGCTATCACGTGATCATTATTATCTCATTAAATGAGTATATATAGCGGAGTATATGTATATGGAAATCATGCAATCAGTGTTCATCGTTGAGTTAAGATGCAATCCGTTCAACAAATTAAATCTTCGCTCTTCAACGCTAATATTGAAAATAATAAAGATGCTCTGGCTTCAGAAATTAAAAAATGTAATTCAACTCTCCGAGTATTAAATAATTCATTGAGTAGTGCTAAAAGTGTTGGAGAAAAACAAAAACTGATAGCTACCATTGCTCAAGTAAAGAGCTTCAAACAAATGTATCGAGCTCATCAAATAGCTGGAGGGAGTTACGCACCGAGGAAACGTACTACTGCTTCTTACCACGTTAAATGGGAGGATATCAAATCAGCGTTTCAAAACCGTATTCGAACTGGAGTTATAATTAATCTAAAACATATCGACCCCATATTATTTATGGAAGATGCTGCTATCCTATTTCAACGAAGAATTTCGAATGTGTTAAAGAAGGAAGAAGCCATCAAGGTGAATACAATGTTTTGTGGTGAATTCAAAATACAGAAAGCTGACCAAGAGATTAATGAATTAAAATATTTTAACACTAAAAATATCGCAATTTATCGAGACACCAGGCTAAAAGAATGGTTTGTTAGCTGCATACAGCAGCCAATTCTCGCTGATCTTGAAGAGTTTCAAGAAAGAGATAGCGGTTGGGCGTTATCAACAGTCATCAGTCTCCAGGTAAATATTAATAAATTTACACCACAACTGGGATCATCTTACATCGATTTGCCAGAGTGTATTAAAAGAAAGCATGCAATTGTGAATGTAAAAAATAATGATCAAAAATGTTTTGCATGGGCCGTCGTATCAGCGTTATATCGCGTGGATAAGCACCCACACAGAATTACGAAGTATCCGAACCCATCATCTGTGCTAAATTTAACAGGAATTCAGTTCCCAATGACGATGAAACAAATTCCACGGTTTGAAAAGCAAAACGGCGTTTCAATAAATGTTTATATTTTGAAAAAAACTAATGAAAAATTCGCCACCTTACCTACATACCTAACAAAAATGAAACAAACTAAACATGTGAATTTGCTACTTATTCAAGATTTTTACTATAACGAAGATGAAGTGCATGAGGATGATAATGAATCAACTCCTAGTTATCATTATGTCTGGATTAAGAACTTATCACGCCTCGTATCCTCACAGCTATCGAAGCATAAAACAAAAAAGTATTTTTGTGATCGCTGTTTACACTACTTCTATACGAAAACAGCTCTCGATGAACATTACCTAGATTGTCAAGAAATGAATAACTGTAAGATCCGACTGCCTACGGATGATAATAAGTTTATTAAATTTAAAAATTTCAAAAATAAAGTGAAAGCGCCCTTCGTTATTTATGCCGATTTGGAGTGTCTACTTGCACCATGTAAAATTCAAAATAAATATCAAGAACATCAACCATGCAGTATTGGATATTATGTCAAGTGTTCATATGATGAGTCATTATCATTTTATAGAAGTTATCGTAGTCAAGATTGTATAGAATGGTTTACTAAGGAACTCAAAGCTTTTGCGGAAGATTTAGAAACAGTATTTTTGTGCCCCATACCTATGGACAAGTTAACATCTGATGAACAATATTTGTATGAAAAGGCTACAATATGTCATATTTGCGAAAAATCGTTTAGTTCAGATGAAAAGAAAAAGGTTAGAGATCATGATCATTTGAGTGGAAAATACCGAGGAGCTGCACATCAAGATTGTAATGTAAATTATCAAGATACACATACAGTTCCGGTGGTTTTCCATTACCTAACTGGGTACGACTCACATTTCATCATCAAGAATTTGGCTGAGGACTTAAAGGGACGTATAGATGTTTTGCCGACAACCAAAGAAAAATATATTTCATTCACTAAACATATCGATGAGAATATAATTAAATTTAGATTCATTGATTCTTTTCGATTTATGGCTTCAGGACTCAATACCTTAGCATCATATTTAATAGAATATCCCGAACTTATATCTGAATTTTCTAATCTAAGCGATGAAAAATTGAAATTGCTAACACGAAAAGGAGTATACCCTTACGATTATTTCGACTCAGAAGAGAAATTCAAGGAAACGAAGCTCCCCGAAAAATCTAAATTCTTCAATCAATTAAACGATCTAGATATTTCAGATGAAGACTATGATCATGCGCAAAAGGTATGGAGTGAATTTAATATCGAAAACTTGGGTGAATATTCAGACTTATATCTGAAGACGGATGTGCTACTATTAGCTTGCATTTTCGAACAATTTAGAAGTAGCTGTCTGAAAACATATGAGCTTGATCCAGGACTTTACTTCACCTTACCCGGATTCGCATGGGATTGTATGTTTAAACATACTAATATAATCTTAGAATTACTGACAGATTTGGATATGATTATGTTTATTGAACGCGGAATCAGAGGAGGGCTCAGCCAATGTTCTTATAGACATCTTAAAGCAAATAATAAATACATGTCGGATTATGATTCTTCCAAACCAGACAAATTTATAATGTATAACGATATCAATAATCAATATGGATGGGCAATGTCTCAATATCTGCCTTATGGAGGATTTCGATGGTTATCTAATGCCGAAAATTTCAATGTTTTAGATATACCCGATGAGAATGATATAGGATATATTTTAGAGGTAGATTTAGAGTATCCGCAAGAACTACATGATTTACACTCAGATTTACCCTTTTGTCCTGAACATCTAGCTGCTCCGGGATCGAAAGAAAAGAAATTAATGGCTACCTTATTCGAAAAAAAACGTTATGTTATTCATTATAAGAATCTAAAACAAGCCTTAAGACATGGTTTAAAGTTAGCTAACATTCATAGAATACTGCAATTTCAACAGCGTACATGGCTGAAATCATACATTGATTTAAACACTAAACTGAGATCATTGGCTATGAACGACTTTGAAAAAAATTTGTTTAAACTGATGAACAACGCTGTTTTCGGGAAGACGATGGAAAATATACGCAAACATAGTATAGTGAAACTAGTAAATAAATGGAAAGGACGATATGGTGCCGAAGCTTTAATTTCAAAGCCTGAATTCAAATCGGTGACTATATTTAATGAGAACTTTGTTGCTGTTGAACTCAACAAAACAGAGATCTATTTTAATAAACCTATCTATGTAGGAATGGCCATATTAGATATTTCTAAAACATCAATCTATGAATTTCACTATGATTATATGAAACCGATGTTTGGAGATAAATGTCAAGCAGCCTACACAGATACTGATTCGATTATCTATTCAATTGAGTGTTCAGATATCTACGATTTAATCCGTCGCGACTGTCATAGACGATTTGATACAAGCGATTATCCTAAAGATAATGTTTATAGTATTCCTCTTGTAAACAAAAAAGTTCTAGGTGTGATGAAAGATGAGATGAATGGGAAAATTGTAACAGAATTTGTAGGCTTGAGATCTAAAATGTATGCTATTAGAGTAGAGGGTAAAGATGCAGTAAGGAAAGCTAAAGGGGTTAAGAAGAACATTGTCAAAAATCGAATAAGTTTTGATGATTATATAGAATGTTTGTACAATACTAACGAGAAATATGTGAATCAAAAATTAATTCAATCCGAAAAACATCAAGTGTATAGCAGTAATCAAACGAAAATTGCTCTAAGTCCTCATGATGATAAAAGATACTTAATAAAAGACAGTTGCAGTACATTACCTTGGGGACATCGAGATATTATGTGTATAGAATTAATTATATTTTTAGCTTGTAGATTAATTATTCTATGTATAAGCAAGTTTCTAAACTAATATTGTATATGTATATTGAGGAAAGAAAATATTATGTGTATAGACTGAATTATATTTTTATAGATTAATTATTTTATGTATAAACAAGTTTCTAAGCTAATATTATATATGTATATTGAAAAATAAAATAAAATATTTATTATATATATGTCTATTTAATATCCATACCAACAACCAGATCATGCAGGGGTATTAGAAGATCTATGTTATAGGGGGTAGGAAAGGCTGCAACTTTTAAACATCTCGAAATTCAAACATCCTAATTATACGAATAAAATTTTCATAAGTAATAAATAGAGGGATGAAAATTATATTTGAAAGTGTTTTTAGCAGGAAATATACATTGTTTATGCAACACATATACTAGCTTTCTCAACTAAACTTTCCCTCATTAAATAAAATAATCAGATGCGGTGAATCGGTATATCCTTAAGTGATTTATAATCGCAAAGACTCCATGAAATTTAAGGTGAATACATAAAGGCTTAAACACAAGGTGTGCTTATTTTATGTAGATTGGAAATTAAGTAGATGATAATATATACACTAGTCAATAGCTTTTACGCAGAATATATAAATTATATCTCGCAACCCATACATAATAATGATTAATCAATATAAAATGTCTTGAAATTAAATATGTTTTAATAATTTTATTAATTACTCTTATTAGATATCAAGCCTTCAGCATTTGGTCGCGTAGAAAATCTAAACGTTAAAATATGAATGAGTTTAATATTAGAACTTATATAAAATTGCATATAATATGAACTAAAAGGGAAGAAGAAATAGTTGAAGCTCCATTGTATGCTATCTTCAATTATTTATGGCTGTTAAGCTCATAGAAATTCGGTTCTGTTTATTAACATATTAAGATGTATATAACTATGTAAATTAGAAATAAAAAGAAAATATCAATTCATTTATGTTTTATTTATAAGGTATAATATATAGATAATATTAATAAAATCATAATATATTTTTATTGTCTATCCATGAATTGTGTGAGTTGTTCATAGAAGCTGTCTAGTATTGGTCGACCGGATATATCCTCAAGTACATATGTTGTTCGATCTCGATGAACGCGCGATAAAACATGTCTAATGATATTGTCCACTTTCCTAATTCTATTTTCAAAACGGCATCTGTAGGCAGCTACAGCTTTCATGCTATCGTTTTAAATACATGATTTATTAGTAATAATTATACTATTTTTTTCACTATTCCAGTAAGCGGAGCGTATTCTACAACGCTGTCGTGAATGATTAAACAGATGGCAGTAGTATTGTTAGGGAAAGGATTATCTGACTCAAACTCAAGTTTTATGTCTACGGTACCCGCTTTTATGCTCTCTGCTTGTTTAGAAACGTCTAAGACTAAGAAGGGGTAATCAATGAAAGCGTTATAATCTATTAGAGGTTGAGCGATCGTTCTCCCATAATATGAACATTGAAAGGATGCATACATCCTATATGCTAAAGCGTATCGCTTAATATCCATTTGTAAATTCAGATTATTGTAAGGATAGGTCTCAGAGTTTAAGTATAGTTTTATATTACTGATTGACACGTGATCAAATCGACCAGCGTCAGCAGTTATCCTTCCTATTTGTTTGGAAGGCTATTATTACGAAGCGCGGTTTCTCTAAATTTGTGCTCGTTTTAACACTCCACACATCTTTTTTATTGCTTCGTAAAGATGGTAGTTCATGCAGATCCCATTTTCTAAATGGCATGTAGATAGGTTTATTAGCGTTTAAAGTTTTTAATAAATTTAGACGAATTGAGTCGTCCATAACAATATGTGGAACATGCCATTCGACTTTACTGATATCTATTTTAGCTTTTTTTGTGCCATCTGCTTCAATATTTTTATAACAATTAATATCTAATCGGCTTCGTATCAGTATCAGCTCTTGGGAGGTATAGGCGACCACTTTCCTATAGTCTTCGAAGCATCCGACTATAAACCTTAAGGGAATGCATGCACTAAATGTATCACCTGATAATGTCGGCTGACTTTTATTTTGGAAAGGATACCAACCCGCCATTTGTAGAGACTTGCTCTCATTATCACTTAAAGACAAGAAACCTTTGATGGTAGAAGTTATACCAGGCTTATTACAACGATCTATTTCGATACCATTTATCTCATATCGCAGCTGATCAAACAGAAACGCGTATGCATTATTTATTAGCTCACAAGAGCCAGTCCCATCTATGTTTGGTTTAAATGTACCTTCAATATATATGTAGCTGTCACCTGGAATTGTGTATACATCTTGATTATTTATTGGTATACGTATTTCATCGTTCGCATTGAAGTTATTGGCGCGAGGGTAATATGTATGATATTCGTCCTTAGTAATCGCTTCGTCGAAGTTTAACTTTGCGTAAATGTCTAACTTTTCCATCATTAACAACAAATCCTAATGATTGGAGGAATGTTAAATTTATAGGTGTTAGCACGTTAGTCGTCGGAGACTGAATGGCCGTCGTCTGCTTATAAGGGGATTCTTTATATGTTCTGTTAAACTCCAAACCCATTATAATCGTTTTAATTCTAAACGCACAACGATCTGCTCACCTCGAAAATTTATTGGATCTCCTTCTTGATCTAGCAACGTTAACGTAATATTGCTAATGTTTTTTGTTGTTGTCGGCAGATAGACTATATTCCTAGGTTCTATATTGATGCTGTAACCAGGTTCTACTGCGGGTGAAAATTCGAAGAGTGTGTGTGAAGGACGTGTGTCATAATACGCAGAAGATACTATATTGCACTCGATTCTAATTGTAACAACCTTTATAATCTGTACTGGAAGGTCAGATTCGTAGGTCCTTTTAGCATGCAATTTGCTTTTGCTGAATCCTAACATGCGACCGATTGAATCTTCCTTAGTAAAATCTATAGAAAAAATACTATATATCTCACACCTCAACGTGTTGTTGTTAGGTTTTATAGTTAGTAAACCGCTTTTATCTAATATGTTTTTGTTTGTAGACGGCAATCGGTTTTGTATATAAGTCTCTAAATCACTTATTTCATATGAGCCAGTGGGTATTTCTAACACCTCGTTATCATAATAGAATTTGTTATGTCCCTCATAAACATTTGGTATAGTATTGTAAGTGTGTAGACCTATAAGTCCCAATCCATATTCATATCGATCATCTAATTCAATCGGGGGATAGTAATCTGCAGTAAGCACGTGGTTAGTGCTTTTGAGTGTGAACGTGTTCGACATGATACTGAACTCACTATGTACTCTACATATAGCTATATAGAAATTCTAAACATAAATGTCCACAATTCTTTTCGTTAAACTTCTGATATCGGCGGTGATTATATTTGATTTCACATTTTTTTAGATATTGAACGAGTTCAAGCGGAGGTGATAAATTTCCATATGAGTCGAAATATTGAACTTTCAGTTTTCTCTTGGAATATGCAACCCAGTGTGTGCCTGGCCCTTCTTTTGAATCAAGATTAACGACTGCACACTCATTGCTTTTTGGTATATTCGGTAAGCTATTTCTCATAAAGACACCTCGGAAGTAGGGTAAATAATCTCCATACTTTAAAATGTCTACGTCTGAGAGAGCTCTGCGTGGCAGTCGATTTAAAAGTTTTTTGTTTCCTTATTTGATTTAAGATATAGTCCCATTCCTCTTTTATATTGCTTCAAAAACATTCCTTCGCCTTTTTTCCCCAAAGCAACTTCTTCCATAACCTTATTATGACGTTGCGTCTCTTCTAACACTTTTTGAGATGCTCTAGCTTTATTGACCGCTTGCACAATTCCGGTTACGCCCCCGGTAAGACCACCTAAAGCACTTAAGCCAGCAAATAGAGGTATGAGAGGAATGATACCCCCTGATTTCGGTAGAGGAATAACTCTGGGTGTATTAATATTTGTTTTACCCCCATTCTTCTTTATCGCGATTTTAGCAGAAGCGAGCGCTATTTTAGCTCCATCAACAATATCCTTCAGTTTAGTCTTTTTTAGGGCTACCTTAGCATGATAGACAACTCCTTTTCTAAACGGGATTTTTCTAATGAAGCCTCCTTCTATTCTGTTCCGTGTTTTCGCTATAGATGATCTACGCTTAGTCTTAATTCGATTTAATCCCATACCTAATTTTCTTTTAACTTTCATACTGTTTGTGACCAGCCAAGCAGCTGCTTTTTCACCAAAACTTGCGTCCTTGGATTTGACTCGAGTCCACGCTCTTTCTCGCAGTATGTGATCGGCTTGATGACGTTTTATAGTATCGCTATCCCTCGAATAAGCGATATCGTGTTCTTTACATGCAGTGTCAAGCGGATTAATTCCTTGGTCGCCTCGGGCCATACGCTGTTTCAGTTTCGTACCTGGACCACAGTATTGATATCCGGGTAGATGTAATTCTACTGGTAACTTATTAATGAGTGAATTTAATATACCTCTACCCTCTTTGAATGTAGACATTTGAATGAAACATATATTAATGTATGATCACATTATATAGATTCATTCTTGCGAAATGCGTGTCGTTAAACAGAAGGTAACCTTAAAGGTTCGAAATTTGGATGGTGGTTTGATAGACAATAAATTTAAACGAAGACATGGAGAAATATTACCAAATACTATCAGAGGTATAATATGTGGGCCATCTAACTGCGGAAAAACAAATGCTCTTTTGAGTTTGATTACCGAAGAGAATGGTTTAAAATTTAACAATATCTATGTTTATTCCAAGTCACTTTACCAGTCTAAATATCGATTTCTAGAGGCAGTGATGAATAACGTGAAGGATGTTAAATATTTTAAGTATTCGGAAAACGATAACATCATAGATCCCTGTAAAGCTTTAGAAAACTCTGTTTTTATTTTCGATGATGTTGCTTGCGAGACACAAGATAAAATTAGAACATATTTTTGCATGGGTCGACATAAGTCGATTGATTGTTTCTACTTATGTCAGACGTATACTCGAATACCAAAACATTTAATACGAGATAATGCTAATTTTATTATTTTATTTAAACAGGATGATTTAAATCTACGACATATATATGCCGATCATGTTAACACTGATATGACTTTTGATAAGTTTAAAGAAGTTTGTGCTGAGTGTTGGAAAAATAATTATGGTTTTCTAACGATAGATAAAGATAGTAATATCGATGAGGGTCGCTATAGAAAAATGTTCGATTGTTATATATATTTGTGAACACAAGCATATTAGTCAATCAGCTAACGATATGCATATGGTTAAGAAGTATAACAATGGGGGAAGAGCAATCGTCAACCGATATCAGAGATATATGTTGTGATATATATTGGACACTCTGCGAATGTATTTCCTCATTTTTTATAAAGCTTTTCCGCTAGCTATGATCACACTTAATAGTATTAAAGTATGAAAACAGCCTATCTGCCTCAATAGCTGTTTAATATCCGTTCGGACCTGTTCATTCCTGTTCCAGAGCTATCCAATATCTAATATCTTAAAACAGCTCATCTGCTTCAATAACCGTTTAATACCCGTTCAGATTTGTTCATTCCTGTTCTAGAGCTGTATAATATCTGTTTTATATCTATACAGACTTGATCATTATCCGTTCAGACCTGTTCCATATCTGTTTCGGAAGCTGTTCGTTCTCTGTTCAGACCTGTTTAGAAGCTGTTCAAACCTGTTCACTATCTGTTTCGGAGCTGCTTGCTATCTGTTTGCGGGACAGTCCTGAGGATGTCGCCGAAGAAAAGGAGCAAACGAAATGATAAAGATGAAATCACCTCTGAAATCATACGCGCTAGCGCTTCAATTAGAAAAAAATATTTGGCATTGAAATTAGGTCGTTCTGAATTTGACGCATTACTAACACACCATTTCAAACCAGTCACTGAACCCCTTAAAAAAGTTTTAGAAAAAACTTCAGCACAGACTGAAATAGATCTGAAGAGTAAGATGAAGTCAGAGGATGAAGAGTCTAAACAAAATATAAGAATTCCGAAGATGATATCAAACACAAAGTCACATAGTCTTTCTATGGAGAGTTCCGATAGCCCTTATGAGGGACTTAATATAACTGATCGTAACATTGAAAATTCCGACCTGTATTATTTTCCTAGAATCTACTTGGAAGGATTATTGTCCGATGCTAGCAGAGAATATGATTTAACGTTTGGTGTCCACGTTGATCCTGTGTCGGATAACTTTAAAATGGGTAAATCAAGTTTTACTTCCGATGGTCGTGATTTTGTAATCGATAACGTGCGATATAAGGGGACGCGAGGATTATGTTAGTTAATATTTAAGGCACATCCTAGCGAGTTTACGAGAGATGACAAAGAGCAGTATAGACGAATCTTAAAACAAACTAGTGTACATCATCGTGACTTTGATCCCGAAAAGCAAGTCAAAGGAAGCAGAAGCTATAAATATTCATACATCATTAAACCTTTATTGAATCTAAGCACTTCATCAATGAATCTGGACACATCGTCTACGAGTGGATATATACAGGGGAGTGGTCATGTTGGTGAAGAATTAGTAGTGAGGAATGCTCCTTATCAGTATGTGTACTGGGATGATATAAACGAACTAGTTGATCGACTACGTTTACTCCTAGCATCAAAAACGGCCGGGCACTCTGGACATATAAATGAAATTGCCTCCATTGTTGAAGAGCTCAAGGAATCCGGCGTAATTGTATAATTAATCGAAGCCGAGTATTAATATAGTAGTACGCTATTACTGTTCGTAAAAGCCGGTCAGTCATGAAGAGTATTGATAAATTCGGGCGGCATTTAAACAAAAGTGAAATAAAAAAATCACTCGCACCATATAACCTTCAGTCTATTTTATCTAAAGATATCGAGGGACATTATGATTTTAAAAATAAACGAATACGCAATATTCAGTCGCCTGTAGAAGATAATGATTCTGTGAATATGGCTTATGTTAATAAAAAGATACAAGTTCTTAATGATTATATTAAAAAGATTGAATCTTCATGTGCGAGCAAAACCTTTGTAGATACACAGATCGCAGCGGTTGATGAGATTATCAAAAAGAGTGTATCTGTATGTGCTAGCAAAACTTATGTAGATAAAAAGTTTACATCGGTTGATGAGCATATTAGAAAGACTATATCTGCATGTGCAAACAAAACTAATGTAGATAAAAAGTTTATCTCAGTTGAAGATAATTTTAGAAGGAGCTTATCGGTATGTGCAAACAAAACTAATGTAGATAAAAAGTTTACAGCGGTTGATGAGCTAATTAAAAAGATTATATCCTTAGGCGTAAATAAAAGCTATGTGGATAGTAAGTTTAAAGAACTTTTGGAAATTCTAAAATAGAAAACATCACCACTTGCTCGCGCTGTAGATCTATAAAAAAATTTGAATCTACGTTGACGCATTAAAACATTTAACGATAGTAATTCTATATGAGCTGTCGAGCTGCGACTTCATTTACACAGATAAAGTTCAGCTGTAAACATCTAAGCTGTATCGATATTAAATATTCTAATAGAGAAATGAGTGAAATTAAACGTGACGTTGTAAACGAACTGCATAAACCTGCTCGTAGATTGTTTACTAGACGACATATTATTATTAAGGGTTTGGACGATTTGTGGCATGCGGATCTCATGGAATTTATCCCCTATGCTAGAGAGAATAGTGGCTATAAATATATTCTTACGGTAGTAGACTGCTTCTCGAAATATCTTTGGACGCAGCCTGTTAAAACTAAGACTGGTCAAGATGTGAGAAACGCAATGGAAATAATCCTTAAAGGGTCGCGACAGCCTAAAAATTTACAGACTGATGCTGGAAAAGAGTTTTATAACAATAAATTCCAAAATCTAATAAAAAATTATGGTATAAATCATTATTCTACATATAGTATAATGAAAGCGTCTATTGCCGAGCGTGTAATTAGAACTATTAAGGAGAAATTGTATAAAGAATTCAGTATGCGAGGTAAATATAGATGGCTAGATATATTACAGACAGTTACCGAAAAGTATAATCATACTATACATAGAAAGATTAAAATGCGACCGTGTGATGTTACCAAGAAGATAGAAAAACGTCTGTTAAAAAGTGTTTATAATAATATAAAAATTAGTGGACTTCGGAAATTTAATGTGGGTGACATCGTTCGTATATGTAAATATAAAGGAGCATTTGCTAAAGGATTCACCGTGAGCTGGTCTACGGAATTGTTCCGAATAGTTAAAGCAAATATTACAAATCCTTCGACGTATATGCTTGAGGATATGTCCGGTCGACCAATACTAGGTAGCTTCTGTGAACTGGAATTACAGAAGACTATTCATAGGAACGTGTACCTCGTTGAAAGGATTTTGCGACGGAAGCGTAATAAAGTATACGTGAAGTGGTTGGGGTTGAACAGCTCACACAATTCTTGGATAGACAATAAAAATATATTATGATTTTATTATCATTACCTATATATTATACTTTATAAATAAAACATAAATGACTTTATATCTTTTTTTATTTTAAATTTACATATTTATATACATCTCAATGTGATATTAAGCGGAACCAACACTTAATTTTTTGCTGACGGAAATCCATCTATATGATCGCCCTGGTCCAGTCGATTGTAATGTCTATCACAGAGTAAATAATCCTCTAGATCAACTCTTTCTCTATAGGAATCTTGTGCCAGTTTCGTCTTAAGGATCCTGTCTGCACCTTTGTTTGAAGAATATGAAGCGGTATGTGTTGGATTGCCGTTTTAGATATATCATCTAACATACCGAAATTATCTTCTAATTTTTGTATAACTTGATACACTTCATCTTCTTGATTTGCCATTTTACAATTTATATATATCAATGCGTAATATTTATCAACATACATTCAAGACGAATGCGAAAATACGACTGAGATGGGAAAACTATTTATCATATCCGTATACAACATAGCCCCCTCCATCACATACAATATCCTTATTGTAATCGAATTCAGGGTACCTATGTGTAGGATACTGGATTATATGTGTCTTCGGATATTGTCCATGTAAACTTAACACTCGTGAAGCCTCTATGTCGAAAACATATATATTCTCTAGGTAATCAGCCTCTGGTTCGAGTATTAAATAATATTCCTCGTAAATCACTGTCTGTTTCTCACAATCTATATTAGGATTGCAATATCCTAGCACGTTCATTAAATCATCGATGTGAAAGTATCGTCTATTCTGATAACTGAATGACGCTATAAATCCACAATCCCTCAATGTCAACTGCGATGAGAATAATCACTTGCGAATTTCGTTGGGTAAATCTTCTCCGATTACTTGTATAAATTGTTTATATTTTTCCGTCGGATCTAATTTCGGATCCCATTATACTGGATTATATTACGCGATACAAAAGCCACAGATCGAGATAAACACCAAAACCACTATATATATTTTAAAGTAGAAATATCATTTATATATCTTTACCCCTTCCATACTGATCTCCTGCCTACAAAACTACGAGTCTATATCTGTTAAGACATGTATAGACCTGTTTTGATCTATGTACTTGCATTGTAATCCTTAGATGCTCTGTATATTACTGTATATTATGCTAAAAAATAGATGTTGCCTAAATAAAAATTTATTCTATGTGAAATTAGTAAGTATTTTTTCTTTATTATATTGTAGATAATAGATACATTTATATCTATTTCTAAATACAGTCTCGATAGCAATGAATATACAGTTGCAGGTATCTCTTTTTCCTATATCTTGATGCTCTTTTTATCAGATATATACCTACGATACAATATAATGTTTAAAGCGCCTGCGTTAACTCTGAATTTTTTCCCTTCCATACCAATCTTCTGCACACAAAACTACGACTCGATATCTGTTTAAACATGTATAGACCTGTTTCGATATATATATATATATATATATATATATATATATATATATATATATATATATATATATATTGCAAATACAATAGATGCATTTATATATATTTCCGAATATGATCTCAATTTAACTTTTATATGTGCAGTGCTATCTGTGTTGTTATTCTAAACGAGATTACATATACGTTCCCATATTATTTTTAGTCTGTTGAACGGGTTATACTTTTATCTATAAAAATTTATTTTCAATATTCACTTCAAATTCGGTACCATTTTTATATATTGTTTGACACGCACACACACACACACACACACACACACACACACACACACACACACACACACACACACACACACACACACACACACACACACACACACACACACACACACACACACACACACACACACACACACACACACACACACACACACACACACAAAACTATGCTCGATATCTGTTGAGAGATGTAGAGACTTGTTTTCATTTTTTAGTCAGCATGTGTGTAATAATTCTTCGTTATTGGTAGATGGAGTTTATGTGATAGCAAGCAGTTTTAGATCTCGTATTGCATCATATTCAATTTTAGGCTCTAGGACTTGTGATATTCATACATTTTTTATAGATTCTAAATTAAAGTCATGTCAACTGATTACAAATATCGTTCAACAGACGATATCGGGTGTAAAGGTACAATTTGAATTGTTTGCTAATTATGTTAAGCCTCACGCAGATAATCGGATCACCGAATTAAAATCATTCTACACTCAATACGTAGTTCTTATAATAACAGGATAATTGATTTAAGTTTTATATGTGCAGTGCTACCTGTGTTGTTATTCTAAACGTGAGTATATATATATACATCTCATATTATTTTTAAAATTATGCTATCATTTTTGGTATGTTGTCTTACTTTTATCTATAAAAATTTATTTCAATATTCACTTCAAATTCGTTAACATTTTTTTATATATTGTTTGTGGCCCGCTTTTAATTCTGAAATCTACTTTGAATATATCTGTTAGGTTTTTTTTCCTATATATATTATTATTTTTATCTATTTTTGGAAACGGATCTCATATTATATTAGGTAGGCATATACCCCAGAACGATTCAGTTTTAAGTTCTTATTAGTGTTGTTAAGCTGCGTTATCGCAATGGAATATGATACTTACATTTTATATTTACTAGTCCATTTGCAATATTTTTTTGTTCTGTTTCCGTTGACGATATGAATAATTACAATCAATTCATCACCGCCTCTCTTAAAATGAGGGAAGATACTATCTTTCATGAAAAGCAGTTTATCGAACAATCCACATATCTACTCAATGACCTGTGTCGATATATTTACCTCTAATTCTAATATTACACACAAAATTACGGTTGATATCTGCTGAAAAATGTAAAATATATCGAGTATTAAACGGGGATAATTCATACTAATTATATGTAAATTAAACGCGAATTTAATGAATAATATCTCTAAGTTATTTAAAGTTGAGTTTCCCACATTTTGTAATAGACTACATATGCGTTTTACAATATCCAATTCACATCTCGGGTGTGACCGAACGGTTAAGGTGTCTGTCTTACACCTAGAAGGACCCGAGTTCGATTCCCCGACGTCCCGACATTAAAAATATAAATGTGATATTTTTAAAAATAAAAAAAATCAAATAATTCTAAATATGTGACTCCATCTTCGGGGAAATAAATAATTCGGATAATTCGAAATATGTGACGTCATCTCTCTTCTAAATATCTCTGAACTACAGTAACGATAGTCATTGGTTAGAAACTGAAATTTATGTTAGGGTTGCTAGATATAATTTAACATCCGATAAGGCATCCTCGATAACCGCCTTGCAAGCCTCTCACCCCTATGTGAAACTCACCCCCCGAACATTCAGTGGGACACCCTCTATATACATTCGTAGATCTGTAAACAGATCTACGAGTGTATATAGAGGTGTCCCGGATTAATATGTCCAAATTGAAAAAAGTGCAAAATGAACCTCCATAAGAAAATACATGGGATTTTGGCCTAGAACCCCCATACCTTATCTACTCAAGATCGACAAATATTTACCACTTGCCCAAGATGTTAAAGAAGTGTGGAGCCAAAACAAAGTGATTGTAGTACCCATCATCATCGGTGCTACAGGAGAAATACCGCTGAAGTTACATGAGGCTCTAAAGACAATAAATATACATCCTATGACATATAAACAGCTTCAAAAAATTGTCATACTAGAGTCAACGAGCATTGTGCGGCAGGTGCTGAGCCAGAATACATGATAAAAACAACAACGAACACATCTCAAACTGAAACACCATATCTCCGAAAGCACGAACTAAACGACTCCTACGATCTATTGCGTCGATTAATGAGAAAAAAACATTACAGTAGATCCATGAAAAAAAAAAGCCAAAAGAACAACATTACGGTAGATCCATGAAAAAAAAAAGAGCCAAAAGAACAACATTACAGTAGATCCATAAAAAAAAAAAGCAAAAGAACAACAAAGACAAAAAAAAATTATATTTAATATACCAATGTTTCCATCCATATCAAGCGGGATAGATGTTGATATGCTTGCCTCGCGGCCGTGTATCAACTTAGGAGCTTTCACATCCATAACAATAATAATAACAATAATAATATTTATTTAATTGCACCCAACAGTAAAAACTAAAATGGGTTACAACAACATAACATAATGAATTTTAAAATGAAAGTTACATATAGAGTTCATTTAAGTTCAAAAACCAGGAAAAAAAGAGAAGAAACTGACAAAAAAAAACATCACTGAAGTCACTAACTTATAAAAATGTTTTCATAGTAAGTATTGCCACACTTGCACATTTGAAATATGGGGCCCTTATAGCATAATTCCCGCACGATGACGAAACGTGTGCAATGTATCAACATGTCTCGCGGCCATTCTTGGAACACAGACGCCAATATTTGACAAAAGTTGCATACAGTCTACCTGATTATGAAGAAGTTTATATAAAAATTTAGCTGACTTGTATTCCTCTTTGGATACAGACCGTCTCTTCTGTAGGAGAGGTACTTTAAAAATCGCCTCTGAATTCTCTCGAATTGAATTTGGTGTGAGACGTAAGGTGGATGCCATATTATCGAAGCGTATTCTAATTTACTGCGTACCAATGACACGTAAATACACTTAATAGTTTCGAGATTGGTCAAAAGTTTGGAGTTACGCATTACAAATCCAAGAGTTTTGAAGCCGATTTACATATAAATAGCAACGTGTTCATCAAAGCTAAACGAACTATCGAATAGAACTTCTAGGTCTTTTATTGATTTTTTGCATTTCAATACGTGACCGTTTATGTTGTAATCATAAGATATCACATGTATTCACCTCGAGTACCCAATAACATAGTATTTTCCTATATTAAGGGATAATTTATTACCCCAGCACCATTCTTTGACAATTTTGAGATTATGCCGTAGGTTCATTGCATCTTCCAAGTTGTTTATAGTTTTGTTCATTTTGAGATTATCTGCATACGCGAGTGCAGAACATGGAAATAATTCGAATAGGTCATTAATAAAAATTAAGAATAAAAGAGGAGCCAAATTGGATCCTTGAGGTACTCCTGATGTTGGTATAAATTCTAACGATTGATAACCATTGTAGTGTACGTAATTAACTCTACCCCATAAGTATGAGACTGAACGAGATAAAGTTGTCACTAAAATCGATTTCACTCAATTTCCATCGAAGAATGTTATGGTTTATAGTATCAAAGACTTTCGATATATCTATGCAAATGACGTCTACATGTAATAAATCGTCAATGGCAATGCATATATCATGAGAGATATGTGCTAAATTAGTTACAGTCGATATTCCTAGAACAAAGCCAAGCTGGTGAGGTGAAAGTTTTGATTTGAATTTGTTATAGACTACAATGTACAGAATATGCTCGAAATCCCTAGCAAAATTACAAAGTATTGATATTGGCCTATAATTACGAACATCAGTAATGTCTCCACTCTTAAATACTGGAGTAAAAATAGTTCACTTCCAAAATGATGGGAAGGTATCCTTTCGAATCCATGGTCTATTTATTATTACTATTATTATTATTATATTCAATTTGTAGTCACTGATATAATACAATTTGATGCAAATATTATAACTAGAGAACGGATGCAATTTCCATAAAATGCAATCGGCAATTGGAATTGTGTATAACGTCGCTCAGTACATCCCGGCGTAATTCAATGAAGTATTTGTTTGACTTACTCGGACACCTGGTCTCGCCGCGATAACAATGGACAAGCCAGCTATTGTATTCGGAGAATATAGTGTTTTTTAAAGTGTTTTCATGAGCGTAGATAGAAGCGGGGTTTTTATAATGTATTTTATTTATTAGTTTATATTTCGAAAGATAAATAAAGTGCTGTGAGTAAGTTTCTTGTTTTCATAGTTTTAACTGTTAATTACATCGTAATTTTTGTGATAGATCCTGTTTAATATCGTTTGATTAAATCTACTTCTCCCAATTATTTAGCCGTAAGTGTGCATTGAATTTCGTTCAATTTCAATAACTTACGCGTACATTAGTTTTCATTTATTTAGACCTAGAGCATTGTTTAAGTTACTTTTTCAGATATGATACGGAAGAACGTCGAGAACGGCATCGTAAAACAATGGCGAGTTGGATTGACGGTCATACTGATTGTATGTCCATTGTCTATGATTCCGAAATTTATTACAAAATCCGTAAAATATCGTCAAAAATTCGTCACTTAGGATCGCAAACACATCTGAACTCTGTAAAACTTTTATGGCGGCTAATATTCCATTAAATAAACTTAGCAATCCCACTTTAAAAATATTTCTGAAAAAATATACTGGTCGAAATGTTCCTGATGAATCAACTTTACGCAAATATTATGTTTCTAGGTGCTATACGAGAACAGTAGAACGAATTAGAAGCCATCTTATAAATCAATACATATGGATAAGCGCCGACAAAACGGAGGATATGTTAGGACGCTGTGTGGTAAATGTTGTAGCTGGTGTACTACATCCAACTATTCCATATAACGCATATGTAATAGCAACAAAAGTTATAAATACAGTTGATGCGGAAACAGTTGCTAAAACTATTAATGAGAATATTCAAAATATACTTCATTCCGACGACAGGTACAAAGAAAAAGTACTTTTATTTGTAAGTGACAGAGCTGCATATATATTAAAGGAAACATATCCTAATTTGCTGCATATTACTTGTGTAGCACATGTTCTCCGCAGAATCTGTGAATATATCAGAGCACCTTTCCAGAAGTTGATAGACTTGTATCCGCTTTTTAAAAAAATTTCAGAAAAAGCACCATTGAGAGTGGCTCTTTTCAGGGAAAAATTTCCATCTCTGTCACTGCCTCTCACTCCAGTAATAACTAGATGGGGAATATGGCTGGAAGCTACTAGTTATTATGCTGAGAATTTCGATAGTCTAAAACATTTCGTAACACTGCTAAAGGAGGATGCTAGAAGTATTGGTGAGTGCAAGGAGCTCACACAAATCCCAAATTTAAAAAATCAGTTGTACTTTCTTCACGAACACTTTGGAAAATTGCCAAAACTAATCACATATTTTGAAAAACGAAATCTCAAATTAAATGACGGATTAACCACATTAGATGTGGCTGTTAATAATTTGAAAAGTATTCCAAGTGACTTCGGATGTGGCCTTCGGCAAAAGTTTGAAGCAATTCTTAATAGAAATCCAGATTTAATTACATTGCCGCAATTATGTATGGAGACAATTCCACAAAATCTAACGGCTAAATATGAAGAAATAAAAGAATATTACCTATACACCTATAACCAGTTGCGATGTAGAAAGTACGTTTTCTATTTATAAGGATGTACTTAATTCAAAGAGAACAAAATTGACAGAAGAAAACCTTGAGAAACTATTGCTAGTCAATATTAATACTCCTTTACTTAACTTGAACTACAAAATGAACAAATAAAAATGTTCCAATTATATAAATAAAATTAAAAACTTTAAAAATACAACTTTTCAACAAATACATATGTATTTCGTAATTCTATAGATCACCACCCGTTTGTTTTCCAATTATATAAATAAAATTAAAAACTTTACAAATACAACTTTTCAACAAATAAATATGTATTTCGTAATTTTATAGATCACCACCCGTTTGTTTTCCAATTATATAAATAAAATTAAATATTTTAGAAATACAGCCTTTCGCCAGTACTGTACTGGGTGGTAAGCGTGTCCGTTCTCTAATTATATCTAATTATCAAAACAAGTATATAAACATATACTTGTTTTGATTTTTATATGCATTAACGTTATTCGTATTTTTAGGAGTGGCTCCTCCAAGTAAACAAATACAAGCTGCAAAAGATCTAATTAAATATGGTGTTAGCAAGAAGTTCATATCAAAGGATTACGGCTTGTTGGGTCACAGACAAGTCAAAAGTACAGATTGCCCAGGTGACAAGTTATTTAATTTGATTAAAAGCTGGCCGCATTTCATAGAAAAATAGAAAACGTTATTGGTTACTATAAATACTCTTTTTATCTCTATTAAATGAATATGTAGTTGTCCACGTAGGTATGGTTTAATTTGAAGTATTATGTACTAAATAAATATTTTTTTAAAATGTTTACTGTTTTTACTTTTCCATATAAAAAAAGTTACATAGCTAGAAAAATACACTGTTGAGTGAAGTTTGAAAAACGGGTAGACAATTGCAATATTTATTTATCATGCAAAAATCCTTCTAGCAGTATAAACCCTTTTATGAAGAAGCAAAAAATACATTCGAGGTCTGGCTATAAAATAACGAGACAGATGCTGTATAATTCTTTATTTTAAATTTACACATATCTAATTATCCCCTTCAACATACATCCTTCTCTATCCGTACACTGCTACATTCGAATTTTGTACTTTGGTTTTTAATTTGTTGAATGTTTGAATTACATTTGGAATATGTACTATTACTTTTCGTATATTATCATGTAGTTGAGCATTACCTGTTGGGTAATAAAGGTTGTTATTATTACGAAAATATTTTAAATCAGACATAGAAAACACAATACAAGTTCATATTTGTTTGAAAATTGGTAGACACATGTTTCGTCTTTCTATAGACTCGCCAGTGAACTATATGAAATTTACAAGTAAACAGGTAATAGTCCCAAGAGGATGCCACAACAAGACATACACGCAAATGTATTATTAGGTGGTTATTCATTATAAATTACCCATTCTTGTTACGTGTTGGTAGACACGTATTTATTTGTCGCAAATTAGCGTCTTTGTTTTATTTTATTTTGTTCTATTAATGTTGAACCTACCTGAAAGTTCATATATCTGTATGTATGATTGCGTATTAGCTCTTTCGTTGTTTTTCTCTCCACTTCGATTACCGAGTGCGAGCTATCTTTCGCGTAGATATAAGCTAAACGTCGATATCGATCAATCGTGATCCCGTTCTCGTACACCACGTGTTCTTTATTAAAGGGCATAGTTATCGTATTCTCACGACGTAAGAAATTAGTTTCAAGTCCTACCTGCATTTAGGGATTTATTAAAGTAACACGCAATTTTTTTGGATGTACCAATTTACCCGAAACTGGGATTTTTTTTTACGGTGACGGGAAGGGGATCGTTTCCACTCACGATATCTAAGTTGTGTCTATAAGAAACCATTAGAACAATTCTGGCACATAATTTTGAAATTAATTTATTTTTTTAATTTTTATTCTTTTATTTGCAATTTTAAAACAGGTGGTTTTTTTATGGGCGACTGAAGTCTAGCAGTTTGTTGAAATAACCAGGGCGTACGAGTTGCGCCATAGTTTCTAGGGATTAGTAATCCCTATTAAATCCGTATACGGGTTGCGCCAATGATACACCTCGAGGGTGGTAAATGTTCCAGGTAAAAGTAAGCCTTTAACTAGTATATATAGACTAGTATAGACTAGTATAGACGATATTGATTTTTCGTCAAGTTAGTTATCATGGAAGTGAATACTATGTGAGTCATATCATTCCAAACTGGCAATTTCTTTTATAATTCACATCCGAACATTATAAATTTTGTAGAAGTGCTTTGTAAATTTACACGTTAAAATTAATACAGCAAATAAGTTTGCGAAGAAAATTGGAACTGACATAAAAAACAAGCAAGCATATATAAAGCAAAATCGATGAAGTATATGTGCATAAGACAATTAGTAAAATAGATTATATCAAATGCGTTTCACATAAATTTTTGCCCAGCTCTGTATAATATAATATTGATGTAGGTGTAATATACATATATATATTTCATTATTGATGTACTTTGTGGGAATAACATACTTGGCTATATTTCACAAATTTTATTATGTTACACAAAGTCTCCAAGTGTCTGCAACATCAATTAATATATTTCAGTTTGTTTTAATTATAATTACTGGAAATTATTTTAGAGTTTCAAAGTGTAAGAATAACATAAATAAATTGTATTTAACTTTAATAGTATGTTATATCTACTTTATTTTCACCTTGAACCCTCGAGGTGTATCTTTGGCGTAACCCGTATAATGTAGCGCAACTCGCATGCAAAATATTTAAGGACCTAGTTAATGATATTTGTTCATTGGGGGTCGAATAATCCCTAAAATTTTATTTCTAAGATTAATTCAGGTGCTTTGGCGCAACTCGTATGCGTCCGAAATAACTATGGTTCGGTTTTCTCTCACGGCTTGCTGTAGGAGATTCCCGATCTACTTGAAACAAAGGACAATTACAGCGTCAATCAGGTCTAAGCTACTCACTACCAAGAAGGATTACCGAGCTAAGAGTTTTCTATTTTATTCTTTTGAATTTATTTATTATTCTCTTATTTACCTAAATCATTTCAGTTAATTTTTTGTTGTAAACGCTACGTGCGTAATTTATAAGTTCAAATTCATAATTTAGTTAATAACTACTGATCAATCTATTTATACGCTATTGAAATAGTCAGATTTAGTCTTTCTCTATGCATATTCAATTTTTCTTTCCTTGTTTACTACGTAATTATATTCAATATATCAATTTTAAAATAATTTAATAGCATCATTGATTCGTTTTCATTTGGTTTCCTATTCTTAAACGCTTAAATTTATTTCAAGAATATAATATAATTACACACATGTTTCTCTCTTTAACAAAAAACAACTTTTGCATAAAATATAAAGATCTCTCCGTCGAGTTTTTCTTTGTTGTTCGCGCAAAGTCAAAACCGTGTATAAGGATATGTGATAAACGCGTTAAAATAATTTTTTTTTTTAATTTATGATTTTAAATTAAGATTTACCTTTTCTCTATTATTTGTTACTTTAATTAAATAATCATTCGTTCCTTTTTTTTAAATATTTGTTTAATTTATTCCAATATTCAACTTTGTAAATTTTAATTTAGTTTATTTCTAAAATATTAAAAAACCTCTAGACATATACCAGGCCTGCCCATTAGATCGGGCTTATAATTTTGTATTTAGTTGTGAACCAGAGAAATACGTAGTTTAACGGGGGTTTCTTTTCTGTGTAGAGTTTATACAATATTTTTTTTTATTTACGTACAGGAAAGTTTTCGCTTTCGTTTTTTTTGCTGATATATTTACTCGTACTTATATTAATACGTTTTATATTAGTTATTTAGTTTCTTTATTCTTTTTTTTGTGAATAATTAATTTAACATATCTTACATAGTACCATTTTGTTTTTGGTTTAATTTTCAAATTTTGTTTCCCTTTATTATCAATTAAAATAAAGTGTAGTGGAGCTTAGCTGAACTCCGAACGTTTCTTTTCGTTATCGTTTGGGATGACTTGGTTGCGCTATTTGCTCGCCGCCTAGCTTGCCATTATTTTGTAATCGTAATTTCCGTATTTTCGGCTTCTAGCGGTACCAAATTCGGTGGCGCTCTTTTCCACCTCTTTTTTTATTTCATGCAATTTTGCCAAAGCGACTGCGGACCGGTACACCGGTGCATTGTCCTCGTGGAAGAGAACTTTTTTCCTTGCCAAATGCGGTCGCCTTTGCTTCAAATCGACGTCGAATCGATCTAACAGCTCGGCGTAATATGTGATCGTTTTACCCTTTTCTAGGTAATCGATGTGAATGACACTGCGCGCATCCCAAAAAATTCTCGCTATGACCTTGTTGGCTGACAGACCCACGTTGGCTTTCTTTGATTTCGATTCACCACTAGAAGTTCACTGTCTCGACTGTTCCTTGGTCTCTGGCGTGTCGTCATGAATCCATTTCGTCCGCAGCTACTAAACAGTGCAGAAACTCGTTCGGATGGCAATTGAACATCGCCAAATACTCCTTTGAAGTTGTCAAACGATTGCGTATGTTGTTAATTGTGAGCAAACGTGGCACCTATCTTGTGGACAGCTTTTTCATATCAAAATATTTGTGCAAAATTTAAATCTCCGATTCAAGTTCGCGCACCTTCACTCGCCGATCGTCCAATATCATACCGTAGATTTTATCGGCCATTTCTGGTATGGTGACCTCAATTGGGCGACCAGAAAGGTCGCCGTCACTTGTGTTGGTACGACCGCACTGAAATTGAGTAAACTAGTTTTGGATGGTTCCAATCGATGGTGAAGAATCCCATACTACTTTTAAAGCTTCTTTCTGGTCTGCGTGATGGTTTTTTTGATTTGATTGAAGTGGCTGCGCCATCTGTTCTAAGTGTCAGGTTCTTCTTGACCCAGCCTCGTATACTAATTTGTAAGCCAGCGAAGTGCACTGAACGGTGTTCAGACAGCGACTGGCAAAATATATACCGTGTGTAAACGAGGTAAGAAAACGACGCTGCTGCGCGAGACGCGTCCTCGCCACTTTACTTCTCCGATATACACACGTATCATTTGATAAGCAATGATACGTCAGGAGTAGGTGTGATATACACATACATATGATTGGATAAGCAATAATACGTCAGGAGTAGGAGTGGTATACACATGATGCTATGGACTTTTCCCCGCAACTTTGTGAAGAATTTAATTATTTATTGTGGAACTTTTATTTTGATGACTGTGTGTTTTTTGAAATTATTTATGATTACAGATTTTGTATTGAACTATTTTATTTTGATTTAGTTTTGATTAGGGTTGTAGTTTACCGTTTGGCCATGATATTTGCTTCAGACACGTCTTGTTACTCAAGTAAGAGAGTTGCTTATTTGAAGATAAAACTCTTTATCTTTATTTCAAGTAATTTCGGTCTTTATTTTTGTATTAATAGTGTTTGTGATTGCTGAAGTCATTACCGAATTTATACGAGTACGTATACCGTAATTTTGATTTTTTAATCTCTTACTTGGCGTGTTCTCGAATCCTATAAAAAAATAAAAGCTACGTAAGTTTTATTTTATATTATATCATATTATTATAATTTGAAGGCATTTATTATTGTAGTTTTGATTGTATGAATTTCTATATATTTTAATATTAATTGAAATATAAATGATAAAGATATTTTTTTCGTTTCAAGTAATTTTTTTGTAACGTTAAATTCTAGAACGTTTTAGATTTCAAGGTTGGTGTTTTTGTACATGTGGTATCTGCACATGCGTTAGAGACTTGTTCGGTCTGACGGTTTTATCTATTTACTTTTGAGTTTGTTTATCTGGGGTGATAGAAAAAGGTATCTTTGCAATTTATTTAGATTTAATTTAATTCGCGATTCATTAGAGGACGTTTGAATTTGCTCAGCGGTCAATACCAGCAAATTATTTTACCTCTTTATGTATTTGAATTACACAACTCTATATACTTTATAAAGAATCAATTTTTTTTTATTTTTTTTTTATAATCAAGAGTCATTTGAGAATTGTGATATTTAATAATATTTAACACTTTCGTTTATACTCGTTACTGGCGCCATATTAAATCTTGTAAGAGTATAATACCACGTTTTCCTATTGGAAACCCGGAGAGGAAAGCTGTCTCATTAAAGAAGTTAACCGAACAGTGTTGTGGTGAATAGTGGTTCATTCAACTACGAACTCACTATTCATAGCAATACGTATTGCCTATGTGTATACGCAACGTATTTCAAAGATGAGAGGTCTAGCACCGCAGATAATAATGATAAAAATGCACAAATGCTGTACAATAAGAAATATTCATGGAAAACAAACGCATAATTCTACCAAAACGAAAGAAAAATATGTGTATTTATAAATAGCACAAACCTGTAATTGCATACATAATTAAATTCTGGTGATGTACAAACGCTACATCAAGGAAAATATAAACAAATGAAAAAAAAAATTAAAACTATGCTAACTTGCTGCACTTGAAGAGAAAATTAAAAGTATTCTGAGAATACGGACGCATAATTCAATCAAAGAAGGGAAAAAATTATGTGTACCTATTAATAAACTGCATAATCCTGTAATATGGATTTTAGGAGAAAAAGTACTGATGCACGACAGCTACATCGAAAAAAATAAAAAGTTTGCTAACATAACAAAATAAAAACGCAATTCTATGGCGTGATAAAGAATAAACATATGAGTTAAATAATTTTGTTCTGGATGTGTATACTTTGCCATTACAATCGATGTTCTATGTATAATTACTCTGCACATCTATCGTCAAAGTATCTGATTAAACTGGCATAGACACGCCTGGCGCCTGGTGTATAACCGTCCCTTCTCTCTTATCTAGTATACTGGTGGGGTATCGTTTACCTACCCGCCGTTCTCTCACCCCAGTTCCATACGGTATACGCACTAGGACGAGCCGCCGGTGGGACGTTACTCGAAAGACCTGTTTAATCATATACTACAGTACGTATTCCCTTGTCTGCAATTTGTCTTTATTTTTTTTCTCAGATTCAGAAAAGAAAAAAATACAATACAACGCTCAGTAAAACGTAATTACTTGGCAGGAAGTAATTTTCATCGCGTTTCTTCCTACTCTGTATATATACATAAGTCGGTAACGGCGAGTCTACACTTAATTGTTTTTTTTTGCGAGAGAGCGTTATTCTCATACCGTCGACAAATTTCTTTGTTTTATTTATGAGATGGTCGCCGCGCCGTCCCACCACTGTTTCGAGTGGTAACGGTGGAAACGCACGCCAACAATAGCGTATCTTGTACGACGTCGAGGAAACAACTCTCTCACGACAGTTTACTGAATTCCCAAGACATCAATTTCCACTCTCCGGTCGTAATAAAATGCAAATGCACTTCTTACGTTACAGTAAACGACTAGGGGATTACGAATTTCATCAGGGCACAAATTGCAAATTGTCCTTATCGTGTCTTTGCCGTGACGACTCGAAGCAGGTGCCTCGGAGCTTAACGATATTGGAAATTTGTTTTGAGTAGTACTTATTGGGGGAAGGGTATTGTTTCTTTCATTATAATTTTGAAGTTGGCGTACATAAGAGGGTTGTTCCTTTCTGTTGGGTCTAGTAAAATTTCTTGAAAACATCCATTTATTTATAATTCTTCAAAGTAATCTCCTCCACATTTAATTCATTTTTGTAACTGTGAAATCCAATTGACCAAGTTGAATTTCGTTTCGAAGAATAAAAAATACTTATCATATCTCGTTTCTCTTCGTTAGTGTATGACATTTTTGTATTATTAATGAACAATAAATTAAATGTTTGACAGATTGAAATTCCAAAGGCTACCTTATTTAATCTTATAATTTATTCTTTCAAATAAAACCTAATGTCAAAAACTTTAGTCAGCATGTGGTACATGGTTGAAATCAGAAAAAAGAACTCTTTCTGAAGATGTCTAAATCCAATATGGCGCCTATAAGAAATTGGATAGTTGATGATGGCCAGAAAGAAACGAAACGTCATATAAAAATTTAGAGTACACCACTGGATGGAGGTTTAGAAATGGCCACAAGGATATGTTTTTATTTTTTCTCTACAAGGCCAAATGTCGGTGCTACAGGTAAAAGAAGAAAATGGTGTTTTCGCGTTTTTTTTTTAAATAACGAAGGTCATTTGTCACATGTCTATTTTCTTTACGGATTTATAACAAACACAAAATTTAAACTTATACTCTATCTCCAATAATATAATAAGAGAGATCCCCATGGTGAGGGCCGAAAATGAATCAGCCTGTATACTAGGATGGGTCAATTTTTTTCGATAAAACGTATAGGAAAAAAGAAATCTATATAGATGATTCTGAGTAAAATTGCGAAAGAAACCATAGGTGTATATCGAATTTGGAGTATAATATAATTTTCAATAAAATCCCATGGCAAACCTAAGCTAGAAAAGTATTTCTGCCACCTAATCTAAGTTTTTATTTTATTTTAGTGTAGATATCAATTATTAACGCTAAAAGATCGCCTAAAATGTATATTTAACTAATAAATCATTTCTCTACGATTTTTTTCATGAAAAATATTTCTTCGTTCTATTGCGTCACACAAAAAGAGGAAATCAATATATCGAATTTGGAGCCTCCGAAATTATCAAAATAAATACTTTTCTTAAGAAATGTACATTATTTTCAATAAAATTCCGTAGACTTATAGTAGATTGAACAGAATAAGTTTGCTGGAAAGGTATTTCTGCCACCTTTCAGAACCACAATTAATATCTTAAGTTTTTCTTTTAATTTTAGTGTAGCTATCAATTATTAACATTAAAAAATAGCCGAAAATACCGAAAATGCCGAAAATGAATCAGCCTGTATATCTAACAACCATATTGGGTTACTCTAAACTGTTATCTTAATTGCTATTTGTCAACCTAAACTGTATCTAAATTCGTGGAAAGTACAAAATTAATAATGTGACAGAACAATTTGGCAAAACCCCATTTCACAAAACTAACAAATTTAACAACGGGAAATTCTACAACGGGAGAAAGCACAAAATTTAATAAAGTAACAGAACGATTTCGAAAAACCCCATTTCACAGAACAAACAAATTTAACAACAGGGAATAATTCAAGTCTAATTTATCATTTAATGGTATATCAGAATTTTTGAGCTTATTAATTTCTAATGACTAAGCAGTTTAATTTTTTTTCCTTTATTTTCGACATGAAGAATATCAAATTGTAAATTAAAATAGTGGTACTTCTCTAATAAATGATTAGCGTATGTTGAATCAACTTTCCGATTGATGTAGGAATATTGATGATCCTTGATACGTTTATTAAAAGTTCTTCCTGTCTGTCCAATATATGTTTTAGTACATGATCCGTATGATAGCTTATAGACTCCCGATTTATTATCATTACTAGTACTTTTTTATTATTTTTGATATAGTTAGCTAAATGATTATTCGTTTTATAAGCGATATTAATATTTCTTTTTTTAAGGAATTTTGATAATTTATCTTGTTCTTGGCCAATGTACGTTAATGAATTAAACTTCTTGTCTGACGCCTCTTTAATAATAGGGTAAACCTCACCTAATAATTTTTTTAAGATATTTTTGAAATTAATAATCTATTATATTCGGTTCGTAGCCGTTGTCGTAAGCAATTTGTTTAATTATATTATATTCTTTATTAAAATCTTCATTAAGCATCGGGATATTAACCAATCTATGTGTCATGCTGTGGTAAGTTGCTAACTTATATTGTAACGGATGGTTCGATTTATGGTGTATACTAGTATCTGTATGAGAATCTTCGTAATAAATAGATTGGTTGTTTACTGGTTTTCCACGAATTTAGATATAGTTTAGGTTGACATATAGCAATTAACCCATTAGGTACTAGCGTGGCTTATATGGTACGCTGTACAACACCCCTTCTAAAAAATTGTAAAATACTTCCCAGTGGAACTTTGGAGTTCTAGTCTGCGCTTTTAGGTTGAATAGTATTTAGATTAGTCATCAAGGCGGCGAGAACGCGTTGGCGGCACAGTGAATGAGTCTGTTTCTGCGTGAAACTTTCGTTAGTGTTTTCGAAGCGGCAAAAATGAGTCAAGGTAAACGGTAAGTTGATTTTTGATCTACTATTTTTGAAAATAGGCATACATATTCCATTATCCTTTCACATTATTATCTAAAAACATTCCTACAACGATAATTTCTACCATAACCTATAAATCTGTTTCACAGAATGTTATCGTTGCTGTAACTTATATGACACACTAGTCTCTTGGAGTCTGATTTTCCATCACAAGTTATTTCCAAAAAAGTTTATTTGTTTTGAATATTACGAGTTATAAAACTCTTTCATGACGTACCAAGAAATATATAAATTCAAAAAATGTAATATTATTGGTTTCTTGCAGTTTGACCGTGCAAGAAATTGCAGATATGTTCGAAACCGATGAATTCTGGGAAAATTTTGATAATGACGATATAGACCGTCTTTATTTAGAACCTCCTGAACACAGAGATGAATCAGACGAAGACTCTGGGGATGAATCTGGTGGATAACTAGAAAATTTGTCTGGCAGACAGTTGCAAGCAGCTGCTGAGGTGGTTTTGCACAGTGGGCAACGAATTGGCAATGAAGACGTTGATCAGGATGATTCACACTTTGCAGAAAATCAAGAAAACAATCCGCTTGATTATTTTGTTGAAGAAGATGACATACCTCTGAGCACCTTTGTAAAGGCGAAACCAAATCCTATCTGTTGGTTGAAAGATAATGATCTGCCTGACGTGACCACACAGCAAATTTTTCCGCAAACAAATTTTTCAAATTACCGTGACAAGTCACCTGTAGCAATGTTCGAGCTTTTTTTGAACCATGATGTAATACAACTACTCCTTGAAGAGAGTAATAGATATGCACTATTCAAGAATTGTCCAGATCCCAAAATAACACATGAAGAAATGAAATGCTTCTTAGCAATTCTTATTGTATCGGGATATGACAAAAAACCGTCAAAGAAAAGTTACTGGGAAACTGGAGAAGATTTACGCAACACGGCTGTTTATAATTCCATGCGTCGAGATCGATTTATACAGATCATGAGGTTTTTGCATTGTGCAGATAACACTAAACTAACAGTAACGGATAAAATGACCAAACTGCGACCCTTGATAAATGTAATAAAAAAAAACTTTCTTAAATATTATATACCAGATCGTGAAATTGCATATGATGAAAGTATGATTGAGTACTTTGGACGCCACGGATGTACTGTTTACATCAGTGCCAATTCGTTTTGGCTACAAGGTCTGGTGCATCAATTCAAAAAGTGGGTATCTTATCAATTTTGAGATATATCAGGGATGCATACCTAATTCTAAGCCAGAACACCAAAAAGAGTTTGGTAAAGCGACAGCTCCGCTTCTACAACTAATCGAAGATTTACCAGAGGAACACAAATCTAAGCCTTTCAGGTTTTATTTTGACAATTTATTTACATCAATAAAGATCCTTTATCACCTGAAAGAAAAAGGATACGAGGCAACTGGAACGATTAGGAAGAATCGGTTACCAAAAAATTGTTCTATCCAACCTGTGAAACAAATGAAGAAAACAAAACGAGGAACGTATGACTATGCTTTGACAACAGATAAAAACGTGGTAGTTACCCGTTGGATGGACAATTCGGTGGTTACTGTAGCATCTACAGTGCATGAGGTTGCTCCAGTATCAAATGCAAGTCGCTATTCGGCTTCTGAGGAAAAAAAAATGGCATTCCAAGACCTAACTGCATTGGCAAATACAATGAATTTATGGGAGGGACAGATCAAATGGACTCAAACATTAACGTTTATAAAATTTCAATCAGGGGTAAGAAGTGGTGGTGGTCGATTTTTACATGGTTAATTGATGCCTGCTTACAAAACGCCTGGATTTTATACAGAAAGCAAAATCCTGCTACATCACAACTGAATTTCCGACGAGAAATAGCACAGGTCTATTTAAAAAAATTTCAAAGCTCACCGAAATCGGCTGGGCGGCCATCCACATATTCATCAGACAGCAGAGTTTCTCCTGACATTAGGAATGACCACATTGATCATATTGTTGAATATATACCGAACAATAAACGAAGGCGTTGCGCTGGCAATCATACAACGTCCAGTGCTGTAAGAACTCAATGTCGCAAATGCGGTGTAGGACTGTGCATTACTTGTTTTGGTGAATATCACAAGCAAAATTAAAGCTTTTGTTACAAATTTTGCAGAAAAAATAAATATACATTTCAGTTGCAAATGTTTTATTTTAGATACCCTATGGTACTAGTGTGCCATATATGGCACATCCCATATTTTTTTTTCTAAACTTTTCAGCTTAAAAAAATTATCCAAATGCAATAATTAAACACCTAAAGACACAGAAATACACATTTGTTTATTAAATTTCGGAAATAAAAATATTCAGTACCTAATGAGTTAAGATAATAGTTTGAAGTAACCCAATATGGCCGTGTTGGATATAGGTACCGCATTTGTCAAATATCATTAGGCATAGGGAATACGTATGAGTACATACGATGTATATGTATATGGAAAAGACGATCCAATACCGGCGAAGACCGCGACGACCGGCAACGATTGTCTCCGATTGTTTCGCAAATACAAGTTATGCAGTAATTATTTGACCATCGACATAGGTACTTGTAATGCGTTCTAAAATAACATTTACGAATTGCAAGGGATTAGCTTTTCTTATTTCTTTCATTAGATGAAGGAAATTTTTAAGCTGCGGTGCGTCGCATAAACAAAAGCGTAATTCTAATAAAATTAAAGGTTAATCATAATAAAATAAATAAAAAAGGAATTTAAAAATTATAATAAATTATACAAGAGGTTCAAAAATTCCTCCTTGCACAGCAAGACATTGTCCTAGGCGGTCGTAGAAATTAGCTCTTACATTTGCTAACATGTCGGCAGTTAATGAATTCGCAGCTTCAGTTATTTTTTTCTCTCAAGGCAACTAGATTTTCTGCTCTACCAACTTCATGAGTATAAACAATATTTTTTCTATTTTGCGTTCGAAATGAACTCATTATGAAACCCAAAACAGTATCGAAATGAGCTTCATTTCGATACACTTTTTTTCAGTTTTCAATGTTGGCGTTGTTCGAATACAGAAATAAATATCATTGCTGTCATTTGATTTTAAGAATTTATGTACATTTGACAGATATGATATATGTCCGTATTTTATACAAACAACGTATTTTGTATACAATTGACAACAACATATATATGTTTCTATGTCACTCATGTTTATATTTTTAAATGAACTATCAAGTAATGTTAACGAAAATTAATAAATAATATGTAATATAATATACTTCGCGGATAGCAAGATTTAAATTTGAAAATGTCAAGTATCAATGTGACCAACTGCATGCTTTATATAAAAATTAAACTCTGAACTTTCAAATTAAATAATTCCAATTTAAAGCAATTTATTAATGTAAAAAATGCAAAATAGAAAAAATAGTATAAAAAACTCGTTTCATAAGGCCTTTTGCTGCACTCGCTCTTGACTGATCTCGTGCGGCAAAATGGCGGCCTTATGAAACTTGTTTTTTAATATACTATTAAATTAACATTAAACATCAAACAAACAGATACGATATTCGATAATTTGTATGAAAAATGTTATTATTTCTATTAGTTTCCTTAACAATCTTAACATACACTTATTTAAATCAGCAGACAAAACTAATATTTTTAGCTAAAAATAATATTTCTAACCAAAATGAAAAAAAGCATTAGGTAACTCTAATGCAAGCAATTAAACCATGGTAATTCGTTGTTATATGATTTAAGCTATCTGTCTGTACATCTCTAAAAAATCGATGGCGCATCAGTACAATTAATACAATACAATTAAACTGATCTCGTGCGGCAAAATGGTGCCTTGTGAAACTTGTTTTTTAATATACTATTTTAGATATCCCCACAAAAAGAAATCATTTGGAGATAGAACAGGAGATCGCGGGGACCATTTAATGTTTCCTGTTCCAGTAATAAGACGGTCAGGAAAAGTATTTCCTAGAAGTTCCTTTACCCTCACTGCATTATGTGCTGGACAGCCATCATGTTAAAACCAAACGGTTTCCTGATTTATTCCAATGTTTTGAATAGCGGGAGGTATTTGATTTTTCAGTAATTCGAGATACTTGTCGGCATTTAATATACCATCAATAAAATAGGGACCTATAGAATGGTAACCTAAAATACCTGCCCAAACGTTTAGTTTTTGAGGATACTGAGTGCGATTTACAAAATGCCGGTGTTAATTTTCCGAAGTCCAATATCGAAGAACAGAGGGATTGTGCTTTCCGTGTAATGGAAAAGTTGATTCATGGGTGAAGAGAATATTTTTAACGAAATTTTCATCTCGATGTATCTTTTCCAAAAACTCCATTCTCCGGAAATTGTTCTTGGGAAATATTTCTTGAGTTTTCGAATATTTGAAACATTTTAAACCATTACGTTTCCAAATACGTGAAATAGTTGTGTTACTTGTACCCAATTCCTCGGCAGCACTTCTAGTAGATCTCGTGTTATCAATTTCCACAATACTACAAATTAATACATCCCGCCGTTCTCTTTCCTCAATTTTTTGTGTTGGTACCTCTCTTGGTTTGCATTTCGTACAGTTATTGAGACAGAAACAAGTTTCAAATTTATTTATAATATGTATTATAAATTGTTTGTCTGCAAGGTACAGAACGGTCTGCAAAAGTCAGCGCAAACAAATTCATGCACGCCATTGCAGACTTGCCAGCATAAAACCATTTTACTAACTGAAGTTTTTCAGTGGGTGTATAAAGAGCCATTATACATTAATTTTATTGTACGCTTTCAAACTGTAACGGCTGCAGCTAGACTGAATGCAAAATTTCCAGTCAATCAGTATCGGAGACAATCGTCAGTCGTCGCGATCTTCGCTAGCATTGGCCTGGCTTTCTCATGTACGTATACATTGTACAGGGTGGCCCAAAATGACCGAAGGGGTTTGAGTTCATTATAACTTCTTATTTAAGACATAATTATTATTTTTTTAAAATTTTAAATACAGTATATTAATGGAGAATATTTTTAATTTAATTATGAAAAATTATATCTCGCAAGTGGTGGCAATTTTCTGCTTCGCATATTCGTGCTCTTTCCAAAACATTTTCCATAACCTTTCGCAAAACTTCAGGTGTTATGTTGTTGATTTCGTCGCGTATATTATTTTTTAATTGCTGTATTGTTCGAGGCTTATTAATATAGACTTTTCCTTTCAAATAACCTCAAAGGAAACAGTCTGAAGCGGTTAAATCCTGTGAACGCGGAGGCCAATTAAAATCGCTTGTACGGGAAATAATTCGTTCACCAAAGTTGTCGCTTAAAAGAGCCATTGTGTCCCTCGCAGTGTGCGCTGTGGCTCCATCCTGTTGGAACCATACTTGCGCATGGTTTTCCACGGCTGGCCTTAAAAAATTTTCCAACATTGTCCGATATCTAACACCAGTGATGGAAACGGCGACACCGTGTTCATTGTCAAAAAAATATGGGCCAATTATCCTTTCCGAAGAAACACCGCACCAAACGGTACACTTAAGTGGGTGTAATTCTCGCTGTTGAACTACACTTGGATTTTACGTAGCCCATATCCTGCAGTTTTGCCTATTAACGAACCCATTTAATTGGAAATGGGCTTCGTCGCTCATAATTAAATTATGAATAAAATCATGATTTTCGTCTGCTTTTTGACGAAAATAAATTGCATAAACAAGTCGTTGCTGGTAATCTGTCGGTTTCAATTGTTGGACAAGCTGAATTTTTTATGGAAACATTCTTAAGAAGCCATTCTTGAGAAGCCAAGTTGTGTCGAACGTCTCCTGGTTGATGTTCCTCCATCTTCCCGAATACTCTCCTGTACCCGTTCAATATTGTCATCCGTGTGCACCGTTCGCCGTCTGCCGGCACCAGGTAGGTTCCTTACTGCCCCTTGTTCTCGAAAATTTAAAATCAGACGGTTTATTGTTGACTCTGAGGGTCCAACCCGCACATTAAAATATCGACGATATGCACGCTGAGTCAAAACAATGGATCGTTGATTTGAGAAATAAAGTTCAACGATTTTGGCACGTTGTTCAATTATGTACTGTTCCATTTAAATTCCCCAAGTCTTCTTTACAAAATACTGAAAACAAAAAAAAAAATTATAATAAAAAAGTTATAAGGAATTAGAACCCCTTCGGTCATTTTGGGCGATCCTGTATATCTACTCGTACGTTGATTCTCTATGCCTAATTATATTTAACACATACGGTATAGTATGTAACATTAGTTTATTGTTATACTTGAAGAAGCTACTGTGTAGCGAAACAGCTATCATATATATTTTTTAAATATAATGTAAATCTACAAACATCATTTATGTATTTTATTTTAATTTGTGAAATGGATTTACATCAAGCAAAGGTTGAAACAAGTCAAGATTTGAAAGTAATTTTAAACAAACAATCAAATTTAAACGCCTTATTCACGTTTCAAAGTACAAAAATAAAAATATGGGTACACAAATAATTAAAAAAATTATTGCATGTTGTAAATTATTTTGGTGCTTATTCACATGCATTTTTTTATGTTTTTTAGTGCATAATTATCCTAACCCTATTTATAAGTATTGAAAGTTAATCTCTTAATTTAGTTTAAAAACAATTGAAAGTGAATAGGTGTTTTTAATTTACCTAAGTTAATTTTTTTTATACAATCTTATTTATCCTAACAAAATGATATTATTGTATTATAGTAATTCTTCTGCTATATTAACAAATATTTTACTGAAAATCATCTAGTTCTACCATTTATTACTTTATTTAGACATCACGCGAATACACTTTTATTTATTCCTTATTTATTTTACATCATAAAAATGTTGTTGAACCTTAAAGAGTACAAGTAAATATTCATTATTACGCAAGAGGTACATAAAGAGGAAACAAACGAAGCCTTCGAAATCACGTTTTATTGTTTGACCATTTAAATAAGACGTGAAGGGGCCAAATAATAAACAGAACGAAAAACTACAAAACTCAGTTCGTATTTGCCGAAAGTGATATACGGTACTTCTTCTACCAGAGCTTCTTCCTTCTTACTAATTACAAAAGCTAAATGTAAATAATACGATTTACTTAGTGGGCAAACGGTAAGGAAATAATCGCTAAAAGGTTAAATTTCTAACGCAGTGTTGATTTTTTTCATAAATTATTCACACTCTGGACTTATGCAAATAGTCATAAATCTTGAGATACATGAAGTATTATGTATGAGTATAATATTGCATAAAGTATACGTATGTACAGACTTATTTACTATTACAGTTTGTAATAAGTATAAAAATCAAAATATATCTTCTGTGTTAATGAACTGAATTAATAACGAAGTGTTAAATAAGGAGTAATTAAACTAACTCTTAAACAACTTTTGCTACCAGGTTATTATAATAGTACGAGGTGCATTCAAGTTCTAAGGCCTCCGATTTTTTTTCTACCTAACTACTCACCCGAAAACTATGAAACTGGTGTTACTTCTCGACGTAATCCCCCTGCAGACGTACACATTTTTCACAATGTCGACGCCATGATTCCATGGCCGCGGCGAAGGCTTCTTTAGGAGTCTGTTTCGACCACTGGAAAATCGCTGAAGCAATAGCAGCACGGCTGGTGAATGTGCGGCCACGGACAGTGCCTTTCATTGTTGAAAACAACCAAAAGTCACTAGGAGCCAGGTCAGGTGAGTAGGGAGCATGAGAAATCACTTCAAAGTTGTTCTCACGAAGAAACTGTTGCGCAACGTTAGCCCGATGTGCGGGTGCGTTGTCTTGCTGAAACAGCACACGCGCAGCCTTTCCCGGACGTTTTTGTTGCAGTGCAGGAAGGAACTTGTTCTTCAAAACATTTTCGTAGGATGCACCTGTCACCGTAGTGCCCTTTGGAACACAATGGGTAAGGATTACGCCTTCACTGTCCCAGAACATGGACACCATAATTTTTTCAGCACTGGCGGTTACCCGAAATTTTTTTGGTGGCGGTGAATCTGTGTGCTGCCATTGAGCTGACTGGCGCTTTGTTTCTGGCTTGAGAAATGGCATCCACGTCTCATCCATTGTCACAATCGACTAAAAGGAAGTCCCATTCATGCCTTGGTTGCGCGTCAACATTGCTTGGCAACATGCCACACAGCCTTGTGGTCGTCCGTCAGCATTCGTGGCACCCACCTGGAGGACACTTTTCGCATTTTCAGGTCGTCATGCAGGATTTCTCGATCATGTCGTCAGACCGGCTTGTTCGAGCCCGAGGTTGTTTCGGTTTGTTGTCACATGATGTTCTGCCTTCATTAAACTGTCGCATCCACGAACGCACTCTCGACACATCCATTAACTCCATCACCACATGTCTCCTTCAACTGTCGTTGAATTTCAATTGGTGTCACACCACGCAAATTCAGAAAACGAATGATGGCACGCTGTTCAACTAAGGAAAACGTAGCCATTTTAAGTATCTAAAACAGTTCTCATTCTCGACGCTGCCGCTACAATTCCATCTGCCGTACAGTGCTGCCATCTCTGTGACGTATTGACAACGAACGCACGCTCATTTTAAAACAATGCACATGCTTCTGTCTCTTTCCAGTCTGGAGAAAAAAAATCGGAGGCCTTAGAACTTGAATGCACCTCGTATATTAAGATACAAGTTTCATAAGACATGATTTTTGCGCACGAGTTCAAGGATTAGAAAATGAACCGTAGGGAAGTTTTCTAATGAACGAGTGCGCAAAAATGTCTTATGAATCGTGTATTTTATACTATTTTTTCTATTCCGTCTTTTAAATAATAAAAAATGTTTAAAATAATAGTCATATTCAATACGAATATTTTATATATTTTAATTTATTGACGTTAGTTACACTGACTTATAATTTGAACATTTCAAATATTTGAAATATTGTTATGTGTTTTGAAATTTAAATTTTGGACTAATTTATGTAACTATCTAACATCAAAATGGACGAAATAAGTAATTGCCCGCCGCCAGAGCTTCGGAAAATTGCAGAAGACAATTTGGAAAATCTTCTGCCAACAAAATCTCGACACATTTATAAAAAGGAATATAACCAATTTATAACTTGGTGTAAAGAAAATAACATCGTGACTATTACAGAAAAGATTATGATTGCCTATTTTGACAAAGAAGGTAAAATAAAAAAGGCATCTTCCTTGTGGTTCAAATATTAGATGTTAAATGTTGTTTGAATATTTAAAAAAATACAGATATCAAAATTTTCTAAACTAATAGCATATTTAAAAAGATTGTCGGAAGGCTATTAGCCTAAGAAATCGAAGATTTTAGAAATAGAGCACATTAACTCCCTCGCCGATTTATAATAGTAGCCGATGATATTTAGCAATGATGCTATCAAGCCGGCCGCGAACAAAATTGAATAAACAAGTAACAAGGAGATAGCGCGATGTTCTGCTTGCTCTTCCCCCTCTGGCCTGAACCTACCTGTAGATGGTCGTCCCCAGGAAAATGCTCTGCCGGCTAACTCAGCCTGGTTTAGAAGAGTGTCGCGAGTCCAAAAGGGGTCGCTAGATGTAGGAAAGACGCCACCGCTTTCTACCTGCAGATATGTCTTTGAAAACGGAAGCAGACGGGACCCTGGTAGCTTCAAGATCAACCAGAGAGAGAGGCAGCCCCTATTACTTGTTGCGTTTACAAACGTGTCTTTGCCTTTCTCAACACTTGAAGGAATAGGAATCAAACAAACTCATTCGACAACGTAAACAAAGTTTATTAACAAGTAGGTTTAGTTAGATCTCTTACAAGTTAAAAGTTAACATTAAACACTCATTCAGATGCTTTTCGTAGCAGAACTAAATTGTCTAATATTACAATTTCCTTAAGTAATCAACCAGGCGATTCGTTAATAAATACACCTGCTAAAATGAATAAATCTAGTTGAGAAAAATACAAAAATAAGTGTAGTTATGTGAAGATGGAATACATGAATCAAAAGATGAATTAATAATATAATATCAGTGAAAGAAAGTTAATTAAGAAAACAGAATTGTAAAGTCTTAATTTTAATATGCAAAGAATCAATTAGGAAAAATGAATTTAGGAATATTAATAGGTCTAGTAAATTTAGTTAGTAGAGTAATTAAAGTGTTTCAGAAATTGTTCTAGCCTCAAGTGAAAGTTACCTGGGCATCTGAAATTTAGTAAGCAACACCCTGTATACACAGCTGTTTAAATCTGTGAGAATTAGCATATAGTACGCACTTAGAACTAAACATATGTTAAGTAGATCTCTATTACGTATACGAAACGGAGGTTCTTTACAAATAGATTACACTGTATAATAAATTAAATAATAAAAATGTGAATCGAAACCCCAAGTAAGTAAAGTTAACAAGACGTGGGCCCGTCTGAAGGAACCAGCCATGTTAATAAGCTCTACATAACCTGCATTGGTTAGACAGAGAAACTGTCGTCCAGCCTTTAATTAGAATACAAAATAATTGCAAGTAAACGGGTGATCTAGCCTATAACAGTTAATATATGTAAACAATAGATTAGACAGTAATTAAAAATTGTAACTTTTACAGCGAAATATAGCTTTAGATAAGCAGCAGTCGTAGTAGAATAGGAAAGTAAAAGGTTACAGTATTCTAACCAGAACCAGGTCTAGTAAGATAAATTCCGGGGGTTACAAACCCGATATCACAATCTAGGTTCTACGTTTCCAATTAAAAGTCAAGAAAACAATTCTACTACTGCTACGATCTGAAGGACCGGCTTATCTAAAACTTTTCCTAGGTGTGATCGTTTGTAATTTTAAATTTAAATGATTGACACAGCTATGATTTGAATTATGAGGTTAAATATAGATTTTCTAAACCTACTTTATATTACGTTCATGATCTTGTGCCCTGAAATTGTCCTAGTTCTTCAACCCTTCTAGAGACAGCATTCCCGGATATTGTTCGGACAGTTTTTTTTTCAAACCACGCCAACAGAGAAGACGCCGAGCGTCTATACCGCCATTTGCACGTTTGGAATTCGTTTGCTGGTCACCATCTTGAGAGCGTCGGTTAATATCTTTTAAATGTAGAATTCAGGGTTGCCTCGACGTCCCCAATTACTCCCTCGAAGATGGTAACTGGTTTAAAATTTCCGGTAATCCTCCAAAAGATGATAATTGCAAAGTAAAGTCGTCTAATAGCTATTTTGCGTGTGCAAAGAAATCGTCCCCTTCCTGGAGTGGATATCGATGAGATTATCAATATATATATCGGCACAAATTCGGTAATTAAAGAAGGTCGCCCCAAAATATATCCTAGGGATAATTAAGAAACGCATAAGCAAAAGATAGAAAGAAAATGTTAACGCTTACCGTATGCCTTAGTACGAACACCAAAATACGTCAGCAACTAACGACGATCAAATACTAAGGGCGACCAGACTAAGTGGGAATATCGGACGAGGATCCGTTATACGTCACACGCAAGAGCGCAAATTGGTGGATCAGTTAGAAACGGATTTAATTTACAATATTCCTCAAACAGGTGCGAGTGTGTACAACAAAGCCTAAAAGCGTCAAAGCGTTAAATAAAAATCCATAACTTAGGTTTTTAAATCGATAAGATTGACCGAACGAACGACAGAAAACTGCAATAGATAGATAAATCAACAGTTGTGAGATGGCGCACCAAGCGAGAGAATATAATAATACAAAATGAAGTAAATTGATAGGAATAAACAGACAAATATGCTCTAAAATAGGTCCTCGAAATTCTAGAAGAATTTCTACAATTTAGGTTAAGATTTAGAGGAACAAGAACAGATTCGATGACCATAAGTATTTCGTTCAAGTCTAGGCATATTAAAGAAAACAAGATGTCGGCACAACGACGTACAGGTAACAATAACGGAACAAAATAATTATATCATGAATATATAGTGACAGCCAAATTATTAGAACATTAATTAATTTTGAGAAGCAACGAAGTTTACAGAAGCCCAAAGCGTTAGTTAATTAAAAACAAAATCAATAAAATTAAAATACACGAAAAAAGTGAAAAATGAAAGGGCTGAATAGATAAACGTAGGAAATTAATGAAACACTTCATTATAAATTACCGAATGGTCACAAAGAGATTTTCGAGCGTAACAATGAAAGTAAGTAATAAAAACATAATTATAGTAGTATTTTACTAATTTTGTACATTATTTTGTTATAATAGTCATATTAAAATTATGTTATATCATTCTTATGATGAGCTTTAATGGAGCTTGCCGTCGTGAAGAAATAACAAACATGATTATAGATGAGATACAGTTTCAAAATGATGTCATAATGGTTGACGTGCTAAAAACTAAAACTTATGTTCCTAGACAATTTATTATAATTCAAAGATTATGGATTAATTTGGTGAAAAAATATTATCATCATCGTCCCAGATGTTACCCCTAGGCGTTTTTTCTGCAATATAGAAATGGCCTGTGTGTAAATATTCCAATAGGTATAATACAATAGGAAAAGTACCAAAAAGCATTGCTACTTACTTGAAATTACCTAATCCTGAACTCTTCACTGGACATTGCTTTAGACCAGTGGTCGGCAAACTTATTAGCCAAAGAGCCAAATGTGAACATTACAACAATTCTAAAAAAAATTGGGAGCCAAATCTGCTTGTTTAGTAAACTTTTATTACACTAAATAAGTAGTACACTAAATAAAACTAAATTTCATACTTAATAAATATTTATTATTGTTAATCTCGCCCTGGATTGGTTTTACAATGTTCTAAGCGATATATTTGATTTAACTATTCCGAAGATGTCTAAAAGCACCTCGCATTTTCCTGCTTGGTTCAATAATGAAATTAAATGAAAGGTAACAAAAAATAGGCATGTGTTAAATTTAATAATAAATTGCATTAGATTTTGTGGCGCGTTTGAATTGGCACTTCGGGGTCATGATGAACAGCAAACGTCGAATAACAAGGGCATTTTTCGGGAATTGATAAATTTTACGGCAGAATTGGATAAATCGCTCAGAGATCACATCGAAGCAGCGCCGGTTTTTAAGGGATTATCAAAAACGATACAGAATGAGCTGCTTGATGCAATGTTGAACGTGTATCATGAACAAGTTGCCAGTGAAATTAAAGCAACCGACTTCATATCTTGATAGCTGATGAAACCACAGATGTGTCCAATCAGTTTCAGTTGGTGGTTGTTTTAAGATATATTGTGAACGCGAGACCGGTCAAAAGACTTTGGAAATTTCTTCTGCCTAGTGGACATGATGCTAATTCTTTATCTGCCTCCATCCTTAACGAAATTAGTTTGCTTGTTGATGACCCAGAAAAACTGATTGCACAGAGCTATGATGGGGCAGCAGTCATGAGTGGTGCTTTTAACGGCGTGCAAAGACATGTCCAAAACCAGTATCCAAGGGCTAATTTTGTACATTGTTATGCACATCAGACAAATCTAATTATGTGACATGCTACATCGAGCAGTAGTAATTGCAGAAATTTTGGCAATCGGACGGGATTATGTACATTTTTCTCCACTTCACCACAAGTAGCTGCAAGATTGGAAGAATTCCTTCAGAGAAAAAGCTTACCACGTTCTTCAAAAATAAGATGGAACTTCAATTCTAGGACAGTGAATATAATATATGAGCACCGAGAAGAAATAATTGAAGCTCTAGAACAAATCGAGGGAGAAGCTAGTTTACAAACTACCATTCATCAAGCTAGTGCCAATTTGCGAATTTTAGAGGAGGAAAATTTTATCTATTGGTTAACTTTCTTTCACAAAATTATACCACGTGTGGACATATTGTTTAATCAATTACAAAATGTGTTGTTGAATTGCTTTTCTATATGATGAATCTAAAACATTCTGAATGTTATTTTTTCCTAACATTCTTAGACTAAATATATTTTTCAAATGCCCTTCGGAATTTTCATGTTTACTAATTTTAGCACTAAGATGAATTAAGTCTCTTATTCCGTTCTTTGACCAAGACGGTTCACCACCAAACAAAAGACACGGAAAACAAAACAAAGTATTTTTAATTTCACACCCACAAATCATTTTTCTGAAAAATATTCATTTTGAATTTTCTTATAACGTCTTTACCTTTAACAGATTGTTTATTTTCTAAACATAATTGAGGCATCGGCCGTTTAAGATTTTTTACTGCGATTTTTTCATTATACGTTAAACGCGAAAACACGTTGTTTTCTAAAAAAGACACGGAGTTCATCGCAATAACGCCCTAGAGCAGTCTGGTTTAGTTGCTCCAACGCTATGTATTATACGACATTGAAGTACGGCAAAACACAGTTCTCCCCACCATCAATGTAATGTTAATGCCTTAACAGAGCAACGGTAGGGCTTTGCTCAGTATATCTGTGACGACGCTCGGTGTATGTACGTTGTTAGCATGGCACGTTCCTCATCAATAACTATGAATACATAATATACATAATAAATAAATACTTTCAGTTAGTCGCCGCTTGGCTTGTTTTGTTTCATAATTCCAGGGGGTGCAATTGCTCACTTGCTCTCATTAAAGAGCCGCCACTGGTATATACACATATTGAAGGCAATTTATACATCATAATCAGCATATTTCGCGTATATGTATCCAAAAAGGGAAGAGGGAAAGTCCTGAGATAATTATGTGCATGACTCGGCTTCTGTTTAAATTTTGCGATTTAGAAGTGCCTAGGTACACAAACAAACACAATTTACTTCTCTTTGATCTCGACCTCTGTTGTAAACCAACAACATAGTCTATTTTCGAAAGAGAGAATCAGTGCTATGGGGGAGATGCAGTAGGAGGGAGATAAGGGCAGGAGTTACGTTGACGTAAGATAGAACAAAGGCGAGACGGAGAGGCAGAAGAAAGTTAAACGATGAGATTCCGTTGTTTTGAATTTTTAACGCAATTCGTCGAGGTACTTTACGAGTTACGGATTTGTTGAAACCAGCCATCGCAAATCTTTTACAATTCGTGCCGAACGTAGCTGCCAATACTTTGTTTTCAACACACTAAGCATGAAACTTTAAAAATCGTGATTCGTTTACAAATATTGTACAAGTAAGCGAGGCAGGACCGTTTGCTACTGAAGCGTTAGATGCAATCGATTTAGTTCGTCGTTACAAGACAGTTTTGGTAGTGGAATGAATGCTTCAGTGTGTAGGAAAAGCAATTGTTATTAAAGGCATCTCCTAACCTTAGAATTATTAGCGAATTGAACAATAAGTTAACGATAAAGTACCTTGTGTCCAGAAATCTGGACAACGTCGTCAATTAATAAGTCTTTTCGATTAAAATATTGAATTCTATTTAGGAAAGATTTCTTTATAATTTGAAATTTATACACTTTATTTAGAGGGATCACAACATTCCCAGTTATTAATATTTATGGCAATGTCAAACGTACTTTTACTTACTTTACCCAAGAAGTACTTATTCAAAAGCCGGCCTGCATTAACCGTTTAGCTCACATTTATGTTTCGGTTCATCCTTCTTAAAAAATAAATTTTTGAAATACGAATACAGTTCATCCTTCTTAGAAAATGTATTTTTGAAATATGAATTTATCATCCAGCTTATAGTTATTTATTCAGGCCTTTTCTATTTTGTATTGTTTCTACTTAAGGTGTAGCCGCTATAGTCACCAAATGTTTAGGCACATCAGTTAAGCATTGTAATGTTTAAATCAAAGGCTTGTCGCCTATTAATAGACACGAAGTAGCCCGTTAAACCAGGAGGACTTTCTACAAAATTTCATTACGGTAACATTTCAAAGGTCTCTTGTATTAAACAATAGTATTTCGGACACACAAGTTCGAGTCTGGGTAAAACCGTATGTACCTGACTCATCCATTTTTCTATTCCATACAATATAGCGATGTCAAGTTTATGTGAACTTATATACCTATACTGTTTTGGCCAATCATAAAGGAGTCTTATGATTATATTTTTCTTTACCTGTCTAATATTTTAAAAATAAAAGTGTAACTCTTTCGCTACTGTGGGGACCTAAAGTTCCCACCGAAATCTCTTTCTCTCCTGATGGGAATAAAAGTGAACAAAGCTACACGCAAATCGTAAATATCAGTAGTACTTACATACATTATTCTCAATAGCAGGCAACATTGTTTCCACACATCAGGCGTTTGCTTAGTCTAGTACTGTTTCATTATGACACGTTCATGGCTAACCAAATTTCGACGTAAGATTTTCACATGAATCAAGTGATTTTGAGTACCAAAAATTTGTGAATCTTGTAAATAATAATTATTACGACTATGGGTAAGTAAAAGTACCAAAAATTTGTAGTAAAATTTTACTTTTGTTGCGAGTTTTATGCTGGTGGAAATTTTTGTTCCCATCCGTAAATTAACATGGGCCCTAAAGTTGCCATTGGTATATTTCAGATTGGCATCAGAAGAAACCTCTCACCGAAAATGAGTCAGAAGAAGCTCTAGTAACTGATTCAGAAAATTGAGAATATATACCCAGTGGCCGGAGTGAGGTACTGAAGGTAGCGACGAAGAAAGCAATGATAAAGACAACAATGAAAGAGTAGATTTGGGAATTGAGCATCAAAACGATGAGGGAAACGAAGAAGAATATGCTAGTGATGAGGATGGTGTTATTGAGGAAGAAATTCATTTATTATGGAAACAACTTTTTGAAAAGATTTTAAACCCAGAATGAAATTACCGGATATAAAGGAAGGAGATTTTCTGTTGAAGTTGACCCAAGACTGTTTTGAATTGGATGTATTTTTTGAAAATATTTACTGTGAGCCTATTTACACACATTATTTACTGTGAGCCTCTTTACACACATTGCTGATTGTACTAAAAAGAAAATGAATTAGTCAAATATGAAGAACAAAAAATATTAAACTCAACATTCAAGAAACAGTCGTTAGCAATGTGTTACAACACAGTCCTATTGGTCCAAAAACGAATCGATGTGATTAGATAAGCTTAGAGGGTTCGAACGCAAATTCCCACGTATTTTCTTATGGAGGTTTTGCACTTTCAAGGTCATTTGAGCTGTGACGTCATAACTGAGTAACGCGACTAACTTCACGTTGATTAGTACTTACCTTCTTGCCGAGGCCAATAAGTAAGGCCATTAGTAATATAGCAAAATTCACATAATTTGAGAGGAAGCTATTTTAAAGCTGCTAGAAGCTGTTTTAAAGTTGTTAGAAGCTGTTTTAGGGCTATCAGATGCTGTTTAAAAGCTACTGGCTAGTAGTTTTTAGACAGCTTCTAACAACTTTAAAACAGCTTATAACAGCTTTTAAACAGCTTCTAATTGCTTTAAAACAGCTTCTAGCAACTTTAAAACAGCTTTAAAACAGCTTCCCCTCAAATGATGTGAAGTTTGCTATATTACTAATGCCCTTACTTATTGGCCTAGCTAAGAAGGTAAGTACTAATCAACGTGAAGTTAGTCGCGTTACTCAGTTATGACGTCACAGCTCAAATGACCTTGAAAGTGCAAAACGAACCTACATAAGAAAACACATGGGATTTTGCGCTGAAGCCTCCATAGCTAATCTACTCATTGTAACAACTAAAAAGTGGTGGAAAAAAGTGTTCTACAAATTACTTATGACTGCTGTAACAAACTCATGGGTAATTCACTCCCAACTTCAATCTACGAAAAAGAAAACTCGACAACTAACATATGTGGTACCTCTTACTGAACAAATGATAAGTTTGGGGAGAAGTAAAGCTCATGTGAAACGAAAAATCAGTGGTCAAGTTGGTAGAGACAGCACAAAACCGAAAATAATAGTGCATGTAGAAGATCATCTGCCTACACATGGACCAAGTAAAAGGAGGTGTTACAGTTGTTCGAGAAAGAAGGAGAGCCGTACCAAAACAATATGCCTAGGTTGTAATTTACAGCTGTGTAAAAAGTGTTTTTTGCTGTACCATGTCTAAATATTACGTACATATCAACTTGTAGTTGGTGATACAGAGTAAAGTTTTGTTTTAGTCAAGCATTGGTTTTTATTACTGATGGGAAATTATTTTCCCCCAAAAAACCACTGTTGGGATAAAAGTTCCCATATCCTTAACAAGGACTAAGGATATGTTATGATTTACTACATCCAAACCTCGCATAAATACTATATAAATTAGTTTTATTTTTTATGACATAGAAATGAAATCAGTAGTGAAAGGGTTAAGTTTGCTAAGATCTATCAATGAGATCGCATATGCCATTTTAAACAGCTTTGCGAGTTACTAGAATTAGAAAAGTAACCAAGTTTTATAATAATATATGTTGCTTGCGGCTTATGTAATATTATTGTGCCTTCAACAAGTGTTTTTTATTCTGCGAACCACTGATCGAGGGAAAGCCTTCCATTCACATCTTGAATGAACTAGTCATTACGGATTTACGACTCGTGATTACACAGAAGTCTCAAATCCAGCCACATACGCCCTAACACCTTGATCTACTATAGTATATTAAAAGACAAGTTTCATAAGGCACCATTTTGCCGCACGAGATCAGTTTAGAAAACGAACCGCGATAGTGGCGAGTTTTCTAAAGAGCGAGTGTGGCAAAAGGCCTTATGAAACGAGTTTTTTATACTATTTTTTCTATTTTGCATTTTTTACATTAATAAATTGGAATTATTTAATTTGGAAATTCAGAGATTAATTTTTATATAAATCATGCAGTTGGTCACATTGATACTTGACATTGTCAAATTTAAATCTTGCTCTCCGCGAAGTATATTATTATATATTAGTATATTAGTATTACATATTATTTATTAATTTTCGTTAACATTACTTCATATTTTATTTAAAAATATAAACATGAGTGATATAGAAACTAATATATCTTGTTGTCAATTGTATACAATATACGTTGTTTGTGTAGAGTACGAACATATATCATATCTGTCAAATGTACTTAAATTCTTAAAATCAGATGACAGCAATGATATTTATTTCTGTATTCGAACAACGCCAACATTGAAAAATGAAAAAAAGCGTATCGAAATGAAGCTCCTTTCGATACTGTTTTGGGTTTCACAATGAGTTCATTTCGAACGCAAAATAGAAAAAATACTTTTTAACTGGACTTTTAGGAAAAACCACGAAAATTGATCAGTAAAGAGAATACGTGTAATTCCATCTAAATGTTGATTAAAAAACTTGAGGTACCAAACATTAACATCATCACGTGCTTGATTACCTGATGAAGCCAATGAGTGCTTAATGAAATAATTTTAATGCAATATTTTTTATTGCATACCATTCCTTCATCAAACATCATCAGGAGATTGACCACCTGACGAAGACAATACAGAGTGATAAGAAAATCGGAGCTTTATTTTTAACTGAAAATATTACACACAAAATAATGGCAAATGAGAAAAAAATGTCATTAAAGTTGTAAAGTAGCAGAGATATTCGCACTTTAGTTTCACACAGAACAGGATTTAGCAAGCTAAATACTCAATAATATACATTATGATGAATTCAATTTAAAAAAAATCATTAGATAATCTTTTGTATTTTAAGTGAAAGCACTCCATTTCACAAAATCGGAAAGAGGGCATAAACAGTACCGTATAAGTTTTGATTTCTTTTAAATATGATACTCTCAACAAAAATATTGAGTGTACTATGAAAAACCAACCACTCTGTATGCGAACGAGCAACGAAACTGAAAGCTATGTTAATGTAATTTTACGAATGACGCATACCCACTTATACGGCGAGCAGATAGCGTATTAGTCATCCAAAATCATTCCTGATATAAGATTTCTCGTCGCCGTATTCTCTTAATTATCTCTCTAGTTTAACTGTAATTGGTGAAACAGAGAAAATGCGAATATATTATATTTCTCAACGTACTAATAGCTTAGGTATAAATTAATGGAAATTTATAATTGATTAAATGTTATGTTATTCGTTTGTAATAACTTGAGGAAATATTCGGCATACAAATTATAATACATCTATGTTAATCCGACTGTATCTAAGAAACAGACAAAAAATGCAACGTTTAATTCATTAATAATTCAAGAAGATGAATGAAAATCAATTTAAAATTTGCTTAAAAAAATAAAAACAATATTGGAAGAAATAGTTTCTAAGCCTAGGATGCGTAACATACAATATCTACTTTTACATAAACCGGGTCTTACAAGCCCGTCTCTTAAACCTCATTATCAGAGAGCATCTGCCTTGTATTCGCAAGAGGTTTGTTTCTGTAAGCGATCTGTGAGTTTCGAATAATTTGATACGTGTGCCGACCCGCATGAGCGGCACATACCTACCTACATACGCAGTTAATATGTATCTGTCAATGAACAACAGAGCGAATGTAATAAAAGCTTTGGTAACCAGCGGCAACTACTGATGATACAAAAGTAATGCTATCAAGCAAATTGCGTATCGAACTTTGAATAAAAATAATTTACAAAGAACAAAACTCGAAACTATGTATTTTCTGTGAAACATTGAAAGTGTAAAACATTACTATGAACAACTAAAATTTGTTCAAAGTGCTCCTGTGGTTAAATTACTTCTTTTAGATGTTAAAACGTCTTTAAAAATAGAAAATGTCCGTTCCACATCACAACTGGTGATGGGTGGGTGATTAAAGTGTTGCAAAAGTTCACCATACTTCGAATGTATAGATTTTTCAATTGGCTCTGTGCAGAATTGATATAATATATTCAAATCTGAATTTCTGCTAAATATGGCATCAACTTTTTATCTCAGCTTTGAGAAATATCTTTTTAAATAATGAAACTAACTTATTAACATTTGGAAAATATACATTCACATACTCTGTATAGTGCATGTGCTGCACAGGTAACGTGTAGCATATTGGGATAAGGTTGCTTTAATAACTTCCCTGTTTTTAACACATAAGCTGCCGCATCAGTCAAAAATAATAGCATCTTGTCTTTATAGTTGTTATCCGATGAGAGATTATTATGAATACATTGATCAATTACTTCTGCAACTGCTTCACCAGTTACGACTGACAATATTTTAGTTGCAATTAAGTATGGTTGGTGTGAAGTTGGATGAAGAATACCAACAACTACGTTTAACACATATCGTCCCGTTACATCCGTTGTTTCGTCTGCACTTATCCAATGATAATGACCAGATAGGTTGGTTCGTATTTTTTCAATGGTTCGCAAATAACATTTTTGTAAGTGGTATTTACGAAAAGTAGATTCATCTGGTATATGACGATTAGTATATTTTGTAAGAAACCTTTTGAGAACTCGTCTGTTGAACTTTTTGAATGGGATATTGTCCACCTTGAATGCTTCACATAGTTTTTCGTTAAAAGTGTCAGATGCCGATGGTCATATGCTATCTTGATGAGTTTTCGAAGAAACATGTCTCTACACATATACACTTTTGTGGACGCCTTAAACTAAATGAGCAGGCACTGCAATATATCTCGGTATCATTACGAATATGCAGCCAATCTGTATGGCCTCTAATCCATCTTACCATGGTTGCCCTACGAGGGATAAAATATAAATATCTATCCAGATATTTATATTTTGGATTTAATTTATTTTCTGTATAATAAATCAATTGAGTACATTTAATTTTTAATAATTATCTATTTTTTCGGGGTAATTTACTGATATTTTATCACACGAGAAAATTTTACCTCTAACTCGTCAGTGTAAAATTTTAAATCTCCTCCCAAGGACTATATTCTAGACTTTCACATGTTTTTTCTTGATCATGTCTATCTCAATTTTTAATGTATATGAATCTAATCTGTCATTGAAATTTGAATATATCAAGTACCGGTAATGTCAAAATTTTATACAAAGATTATTCATTTTTACTAAAGACATTCGAATTAGAATTCTTTTCCAAACATAATTTTAATTAGATTTGACAGGTCCCTTTTTACATTAGATTACAATTTTTAAATGAAACTTTGACATTTGTAAATCTTACATTAATATATATTATTTTAACAACTTTTTTTTTTAAATACCAAACACTTTTAGTTTCCTTTTGAATTAATTTATAGAAATGAAAGATAAAAATTGAATATTTAAGAGCAGAATTATAATCTACTTAAAATATACAAATCTCCATAACAAGAAAATCATATTTAACTATTATTTTATTAAACTGATAATTCTGTAAGTTTATCTATTACTTTTGACATTATGTATATATATAAAGAAACGTCTTAGAATGTTTATAAATTTATAAGTATATATGTGAAAGAAATAATTTGAATTGGTTTTAATTTTTAATAATTATAATGTAAAGTATAGGGATACCTACCTTGTCGTATTGCTTAGTTTGACTGAAGTTTACTAGATGTCGCTCTGACAACTACATATATTGGCAGGTATAGATTAAATACATATTTTTTTAATGATTCTTTAAGAAATATGGGCGCCAGATCATCTAATGCTTTATAAAATGAACAAAATTATATGATATTCGGTTAGTTAGCGGTAGAGCAAGATCTCTTTCTCAGAAGTCGATTTTTATTAAAAATCAAATCTTATTTTGCCTTAATAATCAACTTCGAGCATTTACACTGATTATAGGTTTAAAATGTATTATCACAGGCATGCGGAATTAAGTAAGATAAACGATAAATAAAAATATTGTGTGTAGTTTGTAGAAATTTAAGTTTAATCGTTATTTTTTTAAAGTTATTTGGTTCAATTTAATAACATATCTGAATTAGCTGGTGATTGTGCGTAAATCACGTGGCATAATAAGGTTACAAATCGTAAAAGTATTTATAATAGACATATGGTGTAACGAATATGTATAATATTACTTAAAATAGTGATTTTAGATGATTTAAAACTTTATGAAACTGTAATTCCAGAGAGACCATCTCGTTTCAGGTAAGTTTAGTCTAATTAATGTTCCCATCTTTAAGTTCTATTGATATAGTTCAAATAATTAGGTTATGCTATTCTGATATGCAAATATGGATATAAAATAAAGATTTTTATTTGTAGTAACTTGTAGTCCGACGTCTATTATAAGGATTTTTTTGGTGATATAGGATTCAATTGGAAACCAAAAGGAAATTTGATGTAGGTATGTTTGAGGTAACCAGGTACTGGGATGACGTCAATAGTTTTTCAGAGGATTGGTCCGTATATTTCTGAAAGGCTGTACCATTTTATTGTTCGGGCGATGTATGTATACTATCTTCTTATATTGTGAACATTTTCGGGTTAGTATATACTAACCCGAAAATGTACTTAAAATATTTAAAATATTAAAACTGTTATATAACAGTTTTAATATTTTAAATGATATTTTAAGTTTTACAATAATTTTTAACGTAGTTTTTTCATACAACCACATAAGCGACGCTCTTATCTATTGTTTTTCTTCCTTGGCCTGCATATGATTTATTTTTGCTTAATACAAGTATTGAATTTTGCATTTATTCTAATCGACTCATTTTATATCTCATATTAATTGACATTACCGTTATAATAAAAAATAATAATTATAAAATAGTAATTACATTCTTTTAAATGTCTATTAATGTCATATGTATGCAAGTTAAAATCGATGATTCCCGCGGTGAATTAGTTCAAATGAAAAAATATTACGGTCGATAAAATAGGTTTGCATATGATATTAATATTATCAATCAAGTTAATTATTTTCGGAATTACAAATAAATTAATGAATTTTGATAATGAAAAGTGATACCAAATAAATTTTCTAATTAAATCTACTGTATTAACTTGTTTAATATCTTACACTGTAAGTGTATGGTATGGTTCTTTCATAATACTTAATCTAACGTATATTTCTAACATGTATGTTCTTTTTCTCCTTCTTTTTCTAATAAGAAGAACTATAACAATATATATATATATATATATATATATATATATATATATATATATATATATATATATCAAAGGGAAATTGTTGGATTCCCCAAAAACAAACAATTTTCCTTCCTTACATGTTCTAACGGCAAAGACTCCTGCTCTAATTGTATATATATATATATATATATATATATATATATATATATATATATTGAGGTAGGTCAAGCCTACACACAAGAATCCCTAGTTAAGATAAGATACAGATCATTAGTTAAAATGTGAATATTAGAAATTAAGATAATTTCTTGAACTGAATTCTTCATCTGTCAAATCAATAAAGTTGATTTCGGGTTTTAATTGTTGGAAATTAATTTGCTTTTCTTATTTATTTAACTTTTCTTTTGCCTTAGTCATTTCAATTATATATCATGTATTTCCGAGAACTTTCAACTTAATTGATCAATAATAATCTATACACATTCATTAGAGTAAACTGTACTTATTCAAATTAAATACAGCGGGAAAAAGCCCAATTACAATTTAGCACAAAAATGAGATTTTTATGTTCATATGATAAGTATTTATATATTAAAATAAAATATATAATCTTTGGAAGATATTTATGTGGCAAAAATAATTAAATTGTCAATTTCATTAGAATTATTTACGAGATTAAATGAATACATATTAGATAAACGAATCAGAAGCCTAAATGGAAAACAAACGATAGTTAGCGTCATGATGTAAAAATTTCGTAAACCACGCCGACGTTTTATAAAGTGCTCCATCTAAAATAAGAAGAAATTTATTAAATTATATTGAAAAATTATACTACGAACCTACAAAAATATTACCCGTATATCCAGCACCTTTTTAAAGTATTTTGTGCATTGATACATCACCCAGTTCCTTATAAAACAAACTTTGCATTTCACCGGGGACAACATCGACAGAAACTCGAAGCCAGCAGGGACGCAAGCCGGTAGCCCGCTACCGAAAACTTGTATCCCGAACGTTTTGAATTCAAGATAGATCCTGCCTTCCTGAACACCATCTAATTCCAATCTAAGTATCATTAACATCTCCTAAAATTTTGAAAACATTAAATTAGTTCAATTCATAATAGAAAACTCACAATCATAGATATTTTTCAAGATATGTTTACTAAGTTAAGTTAAAATTAGGTTATTTTTATAAAAATACGAAGAAGTCAGTTCTCTGGTTAGTCTATAAAGTTAGTTTATGTAATAAAATAAGATATTAAGAAAGTTATCATTGAATATCGTCACATAACCTATAATTTATTGTGTTCAATTTTATCACGTGACTGGATGCCAATTTAAATTTATATACTAAGTACATATCTATCACTTACCTGTTTTATTTTAAATTAATTCTCTCATTAAACTATTTACATAATCCTTAGATACTTTTATTTTATTTAGTAGATTTTGCTTTGAAAACACCATTATCTTTGATTTTGTTTACTATTGGTGTGCATGTGTTCTATTGACGTACCGAATCTACCTTATGAGGGTTTTTTCTATAAAGCACGACAATCAAGAGTCTCATTGTTCTAGATTAGCCCGACACTTAACAGAGTATTGCCCACAACAAACTAAGTAACTGGTTATACACAAGAACAGCTGTTTAGGTCATGTACACTTTATTATTAAAACGATTATATCGTTGATGTGTATGCATATAACATATGTAATATGTTATACAACCCCATCTATATGTAACTTTTAATAACCTACTAAATATAGAGATTAATAATTCACATTTAAAAACTTAACTTATATTTATTTAAACATTAAATTTTATAATTATAATCTTTAATACACCATATTATATTAATTGGCCAGCCCAACGTCGGGCTGTCACAACTGGTCTTCTACAATTTAGATGAACCAACGAAGGGACATATAAAATACCAGTTTCGCTATATTTTATAATTTGGTTAGGTAATAATCAATTTCATTCACCGTATTATATTAATATATATATATATATATATATATATATATATATATATATATGGCTGAGGACGTTCCTGCAGACAGTGTGATTTACAAAAAAATCCCATACATTGGTAGTCTTACTCATACAATTGTATTATCACATTTAAAACAATTTAATAACATTAAAATAGCTAAATATAACACCTATACTTTGAAGAAATTGTATAATAAGATCAAAGACATAACACCTTTCTCTTAAATAGTAATGTTGTCTACAGGATAGCATGTTCGGATTGTTGTGGCATTTATATAGGTCAGACATCACAGTGGCTAAAACAGCGCTTCACACAGCATAAAAGTGTCCGTATTGAAAAGAGATCTTGTGCATTGGTGGAACATGCACTTGATCGTGACCATACATTCAATTTTGTTGACGTTAAGATCTTAGACGTTGAAAATAACCTTAAAAAAAACCTTTTTAGAAATGGTCCACACAAACAGAGACACACATAACGTAAATTATAGATCTGATACTAACGGACTAAGTATAATTTATTTTAGTATACTCGGTTTGACAGTTAGTTGACCATCTAAAAATTGTTTTGTTATTTTGTCCATATATTGTTAAATTTATATTGCATTATTTTTTATATACTTGTGACTTTAGTTTTTTGCTATACGTTTCGTATTATATTTTTTATTTTTCATGTTTTAACTTTTACATATACATGTTTTTTTTTTTAAGTTTTAAAGGCTTGTATCTATAGTTATTTTAAGTTTTAAATCTAATCAATTTTATTGTCCTTGTACGTCAATTTTATTATTTTTTTTCAACTGTACATTTTGTAAGTATTTTACACTGCTTTATACTCTTATTTATTTAATGTTATTTCTCATTAATCTTGTAGTATCTCCGGAAGAAGCAACAAAGTTTTTGCGAAATATAGGGATACTTGATAAATGAGTTTTTAATTGACAGACCGCTTGCCCGCTTTTAATTTATTTTATTCAATATATTACGGTCGATAATTTCGTTTAATTATATATATATATATATATATATATATATATATATATATATATAGATTACTCTCAGTACCATAAACATCTGTAGAAAATTTTGTTAAAAATAAACATGTTTTAATGGTGATTCGTTCTTCTTTCTTTTGTCATACAGTACATAATATTTTCTATAATTTGTCTAAAAGTTTTCACAGTGATATTTCGTATATTTCACAATATAAAATATGTTTCTTTTCATGCCTTGGATTATATTAAGTTAATATAAGTAAAAAGCACAATACTATATTAGAGCTCTGACATTTCCTTTATCTAGATTGATTATACTTATTAATAAACGGTGTATTTTCTATAGAAGTAAATACATAATATATATTGGTATATACTGTTATAACGTCAGCTCCCCATCTCTCACAGTGCAAATTTCTTCGACCTCCACATGTCAAAAAACGTTATAGTCCATATATTACAAGCTAATACCTAATTTGTTTGCATTGTGTATGTAAATAGACCATTCTTTGCTCGTTCGTTAAACGAACCGTTTTTCAACAATAATAAACCACCCTAATTCCGTAATTTTTTATGTAAACAGTCGCTGTGACTGACGTTGTATGGGTTTTTAATAAAAACCGTCGTCGCGACCACCGCCTTGTTAAATAAAACACGCGCACATGCATACGTGAATCATCCCCACCTTACAACCTACGTATGTAAATCAATTATTTAAAGTTTTCGTGTTAGACGGGCGGGAGAGGGTTCGGAGTCTCGACACATTCTCCCCCCTTTTATTTACACATACGCGGCTTGCAAACGTGGTACATAACGAACGCGGAGTAATTAGTGCTTTAAGGTAATGAGTTACTGCGACAGCAACGGCATATTTATCAGTCTGGTGGGAATTGAGAGGGGAACATTTCGGAACAAGTTGGAAGCTACTAAACAACTATATAACATGGAAGTTGTCTTAACTGTAGCTAACATTTTAATGTATATGTATGGGTGCACGCAAAGTTGCCATGGTTTTGATATACCTTTTGCATTAATAAAAAGCGTATATTCTTACACCTCATGATATACTGTATGTTTAAAGAGAAATATTTTTTACGAAAATACAATTTAATAATGAGTAATCCAAAGCTAGTTTTCTATATCGATTAGACCGTAAATTAGACAGTTGTCATTAATGGCGCGTCAAATGTTTGTTTGAAACAACAAATTTACGTAATGGATCGCTTAACCACCGCTCAACGCGTTCAAATTGTTCAATGTTCTACAGCAATAACAATTCTATACAAACTGTGTATCAACGTTTACGAGAAGACTATAGTCAAATTAATTGTACCACTGAGCGACCAATTCGCAACGTAGTGAAAAAAATAGAGGAAACTGGAAGCATTTGAGATAGAGTAACCCGCATCCAACACCCTGGTGCATATTCACCGGGGAATATTGCTGCTGTGAGTGATAGTATCATTGATGACCAGAACCTATTGAGTCATCGCTGTTTGCAGACTTTGAGCCATTCTTATGACTCTATTTGACGCATTTTACATAAAGACTTGCACCTATACCCTTGTAAAATTCCGTTAACACAAAAACTGATGCTCAGAGATCATGGATAGCTTAGAATTTAAACAGATTGGGTATTACAACAGTAGGAAGTTGATGCTGATTGTTCAAAGAAAATTTTCTTCTCGGATAATTGACATTTCCAACGCTCTGGGTACCTTCTCCTCTTCTTCTGTTTTGGGTTGGATGCCAGCACGTCCAGGCTGTCCAATATATCTCTCAGTTCCACTCTGTTAGTCTTGTGTCCTCGGTAAAAGCCACTATCCTCCTCAGGGGAAGTTTGAGTACCCTCGTAGGATCAAATAGATCTCTTCCGAAATGTCTCTGTGAGTCCCTTCAGTTCCTCAAACGTGCATATTACCTGAAGGCTAGTTTGCTCTTGTTTTCCACATCTCCTACACCAGGGCTCGCTAATCAAGCCCATGCTTTACAGATGTTTCCTTAAAGGACAATGTCCCGTTATTAAGCCGATATTATTTTAATTTCTTTTTTGTTACTACTAATTAGGTTGACTGAAAACCTTCCGTAAAGCTCCCTTAGTAGTGTTTTCGTATGGAGTTGGCCTTCCGGTAACCTCCATTTCTTTTTAATTTCCCTTTCTAGCCATAACCAGATCTCCCTTTTAGCGGAATCTTTAGTGATCCCACATACAGGTTCTGATCTAATGAAGTTCCTATTAGTACTTCTTTAGCCAGTTTGTCGGCTCATTGCCTTTAATTCCTTCATGTACTGGCACCCATATCAGTGATACGTATTGCCTCGCGCCAGTTTATTGAGGACATGTTTGCAATATTTCACCAGTTTAGACCTGGTAAATTGATTCATAGTGGATTTAATAGCTGTCTGACTATGCCTGCCGCACATTATGTTGATTTTTTTTTGTTTGCGCAGCCGGCTTCCCGAATTTCCTCGGCGCAGGCTGCGACTGCATACAATTCCGCCTGGAAATCCGTCGTATGTTTTCTCAGACATATCGACATCTTCGTTCCAGTGCACATTCCGCATATACCTGCACCTGTTCCCTGATTGGATTGTGATCCATCCTTGTTCCAGGTACCGGCATCACAATCGCTCGAGCGACTTTTTGCCTGTTCCCTGGTCGGCATAAATATGTTTAGCTTAGCTGTAAACATAATTTCAGGTCATACTGTCCGGCGGCATTTGAAATATCGGCTCGTTCAGCATAGTTCCTGCGACATCTGTATGACTCCTACAACCATATTAGGACATTATACGTCATTGGCCTTCAGGCTCAGGATCGCAGCCATGGCTTCCGCTTTTACAGGTAGTTCCAGCTGAGATGACTCACGATGGGCTCCATAGAGGCGATTCCCGTGCTGTTCATAGAACTAACAGAACCTCTCGCTGGAGAGCCGTGAGGAGGCCCACGATTTCAACTCCGTCCTCCTCCACCAGACAACTGCCCCATAGGTAATCGTTGGTCTTACTACTGCTGCGTACAACCAGTGTACCACATTTGGTTTTAGTCCCCAGGTCTTGTCAACAGCTCTTCTACATCTCCAGAAGAGCTGCGTCGTCCTGTCTGCCACTTTAAATAGGTATTTCTTCCTACAAAAACGAATGTTATAGATCCTATAAAAGTGGTTGTCAATAAACTTGCCAAGAAAGAAATCATTAGATATAATCACTATCCGTGGCTTCAATTATTGACTTGCTATCATGACTATCGACACTTTCATGGTCGGAGTCAGTAACACTCATTAACTACTAACCGTCATTTTCGTGATCAAAAAGATTGTAAAAATGCTCATCTTCAACAATTCGTTGGATTTCTTCTTCGGTGACCGGCTTTCTAATGTCCCTGTTGGACATATTAATTATTTAAAACGCCGAACAATACTAAAGCGATTATAAGAAACACAACATGCATGCCCCACCTGAAATCACACAGATAAATAGGGACGTCCCCTGGAAATTTTTTAACGTAACTGCTCGCCTGGTGCCTTCGAGACGCCATGCGCTGCGCCGTTTTGCTTATAGATTTTGTTTACAAAAATATAATTCAAGTATCTCCGTGTTTATGTAGTTGATTGTATTTAAAAATAAATGCATGAGGAATACATGAAAGCACAAACACATAATTACGTTAATAGAAAAGATATTTCAATTGAAAGTACGTGTGGAGCCTATAAAGCACCACGCGAGACCTTTAAGGTTAAAAAAAATTGAAAGTATTTCGGCACTTTCACTGAAGATGCAATTTCATTGTTGTCCAGTGATTAATGAATGGTACTAAATATTCGATTAATAAAAAAAAATAAAAGGATAATGTTATGAGAGAGTAAATGTGCTTATTTTATAACGGTGGTGCAAAAAATATTATATAATAGTATCGGTTGTATCGGGATGTAGAGTGCAGGCACATTAATACAGTTTCCTTAAGTTGCGGTTGTGTCCGTCCGAAAGCTCTGGCTAAGTTTTAGACTTGTTATGAAAACAGCTGTGGTTGCTTTAGCGTTCGTATTTTAATATCTTTTGTAATCATATGAAACAGACATGTAAAATACACATCTGTAACTGTAAACATGGACAACACACCTCGTATTTTCCAGCTTTTTACTTCTGCTTAACACATATGTTTCTGCTATTACTATTAAGCATCGTCAGATAAGCTAGTGAAGTAATTTAAAAGCTTAAATCGCCTATAAGGCATAGCAAATTTCGTCATATCAGGTAGCACTATATAATATAGTGACATCTGACGGACGAAACAGCTGTGGTTGCTTTAGCGTTCGTATTTTAATATCTTTTGTAATCAAATGAAACAGACATGTAAAATACACATCTGTAACTGTAAACATGGACAACACACTTCGTATTTTCCAGCTTTCTACTTCTGCTTAAGACATATGTATCTGCTATTACTATTAAGCGTCGTCAGTTAAGCTAGTGAAGTAATTTAAAAGCTTAAATCGCCTATAAGGCATATCAAATTTCGTCCTATCAGGTAGCACTATATAATAGGGTGACATCTGACGGACGAAAGAGACTATGCCGAAAATGGCAACCCTTCCCTTGACCGGCTAAGCCGGTACAAAAGGGAAGAAAATACGCATATGGGTGTAAGTCCATTACTCCACTAGCTTAACTGATGACGCTTAATAGTAATAGCAGAAACATATGTCTTAAGCAGAAGTAAAAAGCTGGAAAATACGAAGTGTGTTGTCCATGTTTACAGTTACAGATGTGTATTTTACATGTCTGTTTCATTTGTAACAAATGCCTAATACGTGCTTAACTTATTGATATACTTAAACCGTTTTTGTATATTTTGTAATGTAGTAAGGGTGTTATGTATGGTCAAAGCATCTCTCCTACATCATATACTGATGATTCTATAGTATGTCTCGACAGATACTTTCACACAAATATGAACTTGTATTGTGTACTTGACACCCGATTTTTAATAATGTTTTTATATTATTGAAAAATGTTTTTATTGAAACATTGTTATTAATTATTGTAATACAGTTCCAACACGTATCTCCTCAATCAATTAGCTAATTAATAATAGGTAACTTGGGATTACAAAATGTATTCTACGAGTATTTATGGATGTAATGAAATGTAATGTAATTTTGAAACACATTTTTAAAATTTAAAATAACAGAATTATCCCATACTTCCGTCGCGACGTGAATTTCCTCTTTTTTGCATTTATAGAGAAGAGACCCGTCCATAACAAGTAATTGTTTCGAGTCAATACTCTTAAACTGAAATCTTGAGTCCGTAAACGTACCATTCCGTGAAAAGAACAGCGACAGAACAAGTCTCCCGCTTGTAGTTGTCTTAAGAATGTCCTCATTTCCAGTCATTTTACCAACAATAACAGCAACATCGCCGAACGACGAGAACAACAACAATCCAACAAAGAATAGCCTCTCTTTTGTTTATTTAAGAATTGCAAATGTACGGATCATCGACGACATAAAAACACACGGACGAAGACGAAAGAATGGAGGTAAACAGAGAACACACTTTCAATTTTTATGAAATCGCTAATGAAACAGGTGATAGTCTATGCATAGCGCTTATGCAAAGTTGTTGTTATTGTTATTGCAATGACAGTGTTACCGGCAATACGAATTGAAATTTTATTTTGAAAATGTAGCAGCGATGTACTTTCTGTACGTTAATGCTCTTTACGTCAGGTGATTTTTTTTAATTTCGTTTGAAATATGACGTTTCAAACATAAAAATATATTAAATAAAAACGTTACTTTAAGAGTTATTAATTAAGAAAAATTACCGCAATGTAGTTCTAATTCCGGATATGTTTAGCGGCAACTAAGTTGCCATCCTCAGCAATAAAATAGTAGTGGGTGACTATAAATGGTTAGAATTTATTTACTTAAGGTGGCAATAATTCTGCAACTGTATGCGTTTCAAATTAAAATTTATCCAAAATAAGACAAAATAAAATGAAATTAACGAACGAAAAAATAGGATTTGTTATAGAGCTGTCCTTATGTATTAGAGTCACCGTGTGAAATGCAAGGCATGCCTCACGCGGTTATACCTAGAATTAAGATACAGACACGAAGTATTAAAAACTAGATATAAGACTCAAATGTAATCATTATAAGACATACAATCACGTTGCTTCACGTTGTTAGGTATTATTTTAAATAAGAAAGCCATATTAAACAAACTAAATGTTTTAATTTCTAAATAAATAAAATAAAGCTTTTTAAAAAGACGTAACAAGGAGCTGTAAAATATAATTGATTTGTTGTTTTTACTTTGAAAATTGTCTACTATCAAATAAAGTATATTTATTGTAATACAAGTTATTAGTGCTGACGTAACAAGTGCCATTCTGTTAAGATGTTAAGATTTTGTAAGATCAGCGATTATTATCTAAACAAACTTTGATATAACAGTTTTCATTCACAAGAGAAATTTTATATTAGTTTAAATTTGTTGCTCTAGTTAAATAACTAGTAAAAACTAACAAATCGGAGGCTGTAGCTTATAAGTGAATAAAATAAAATTAAAAAACCCTTACCACAATAGAATTTAATGATTCTAAATACGTATTTCAACAACCACGTTGTCATCTTCAGTAGAAACAACAATGTAACACTTGAACGCACAAAAACACTCACATAAGGATTGTTCTGAACGCCTTCTAGTTTAACACTAAAATCTTCAATCTTAAATGCTACAAAAATTACCTACATTTTGGTAAACCCCACCTATTCATGCAAGAGCATTAACCTATTATTTGTAAATTCTATAGAAAAACCGTTTAGAAATATTATAAAAGCCGTAATTTAACATAAATTAAGAATCCAATTATGAAACTAATCCTTAAATTATGTCGAAATATAAATTTGGCAATTAATGTTGAGTCAGAATATTTTAATGGCAAATATTGTAATGAAAGGAATTTAAAAATAAATTTCATGAATTCGAATATTTTTTAATGGTATTCCTATTTTTCTTGCTTTAATAACATCTAACTGTCAATTAACTAAAATAAAGAAGAACCTGGTACAGGACCCAAATCTGCGTTAATTACGTTATTCCTATTTTTAAAGATAAAAATGCTCTCAAAACTATCTAATTCGCGGGGCGTGTGACGTTTTTTATTGATCTCAGACAGTCAGATGTTACGTTGTGATCTGATTCAAGAATATGTCGGGCAACACTTGATTTTTACGGTCTATTGAATCTAATATGCGAAACATGTTCTTTATAACGAGTTAGAATCGAACGTTTTGTTTGGCCGACATATTTTTTATCACAATCCTTACAATTTATTTCATAGATTCTAGATTTGTTGTTTACCTCAACTTTGTCTTTCGCGTTGCCTAAGAAAGATTTTAGGGAGTTATTCGACCGAAATGCTACTTGAACATTATACTGTTTAAAGGTTTTACTTAAATTTTTCGTAGTTTCGTGAAACGGTAAACTAATAAATTTTTTGCTCGAATCAATTTGAGGTAGCAAACATGTGGAATCCTGAATTGTTTTTCTTACTTTATGTTTTCTAATTAGCTTGTTTATTATTTCTGAATCGAAGTCGTTGTAACTCGCGATTTTCTTAATTAAAGTTAATTCCTTTTCATATCTATCCTTTGTCAATGGCCATGCTTAACAAACGATTGATAAGAAAGTTGAAAGAGGCACTCTTGTGCTGAAAAGTATGGTTTGAATCTGCGGTTATAAATCTGTTGACGTTGATTTCTTTTCGGTAAATATCAAACTCTAAGTTTTTGTCATTCCTAATGACTAAGGTATCTAAAAATGGCAAACCTCCTTTGTTTTCCTTTTCAACCGTGAATTTAATACTAGGAAATTTTGAATTTAATTCTGTTACAAAATAATCTAAGTCGCACTTATAGGTATCAAAATTTGCAAACACGTCATCTACATACATGACCCATATGTTTGGAAAATATTTGGCTAACTTTTTAAACTCAATCTCAAAGTGACCCATAAATAAATTCGCGATAAATGGAGATAAGCAATTACCCATGGTTGTACCCTGTTGCTGTTCAAAGAACTTGCCTTAGAATTGGAAGCAATTTTGGGCCATATAAAGGCTTGTTAACTGCAAATATTCATTTATTTTTTCCTTTTTAACGTGATTGCTATGAAGTAATTCAGACAAATATTTTAACGTTTCTAGTATAGGTACTAAAGGAAACAAGGACATTACATCGAATGAAACCAAAATGTCACCATCTTCCAGTCGACAATCTTTAACTTTCTGAATAAATTCTAAAGAATTATTGACCGATAAACTAACTGGTTTTTCTGGTAATTTTCTGAATTCATTCACTAACCATTTTGAAATCAAATAAGTCGGTGAGTTAATACCAGCAACAATAGGTCTCATCGACTTACCTGGTTTGTGGATTTTAGGTAAGCAATATAACCTAGGCACTAACGGATTTGCACATTGTAATTTATAAAGGTTGGAATTAGTTATTAAGTTTGGACAATTTTTTAAAGCGGCTTTAGTTTTACTTATCATTTTGGGTAATGGGTTCTTATTCAGTTCTACATAAGGCCCTTCAGAAATTAAATTATTAATTCTATCAGAATAATCGATTTTGTCCAAAATGACTAACTTATTCCTTTTATCTGCTTTTAAAAATAAACAATCTTTCAATCTGAGAGTTTTAATAGTGTTCCAGTCTTTCTTACTTGAAAATTGTTTGTGCTGCTGTAAAGATTCCTGGATCTGTCGCTTGCATGTCTCTCTAACATAGGATTTTGATGTATATTCAAAATTCCTAATAGAGGTCTCGATGCTTGCAACAATCTCCTCTGTAGGCATCTTTTTGCTGGTCAAACAATATTTTAACCCTTTGTTCAATAAATCTAACTCATCGCGACTAAATATCTCAGACGATTCATTGACAACTAATATCTCTTTCATAGGAGGGCTGTTCTTGTTATCTTTTTTACGCGGACAAAGTTTCATATATTTATTATTTAATTTAGCAATCTTATTCTCATACTTTTGATTCGTTACTCTAACAACCTTCCTGTAAAAATTACACCAGTCTTCATAATCAAAATTATTTAAATTTTCCGTCAGACTTAAATGTAAATTATACAATTGTAATTCTAATTTACTCCTATTACTATACTGATATTGAATTTCTGAATTCAACCATTTCATTTTCGCACATGAAATGACTTTTTCGCTATTTCTACAATTTGATGTTAACTTTACATTCATAAATTTGGGAAAAACATTGTTGATTTTACACCGTCTCAGAAAATTAATATCAGCATTTATTAACTTTACTTTAGTATGTAAACTATGAAATCTATTTAACACCTTTGGCCGGGTAGCCATATTAACTAACAAATCGGAGACTGTGGCTTATAAGTGAATAAAATAAAATAAAAAAACCCTTACCACAATAGAATTTAATTATTCTAAATACGTAGTTCTACAACCACGTTGTCATCTTCAGTAGAAAAAACAGTGTAACACTTGAACGCACAAAAACACTCACAGAAGGATTGTTCTGAACGTCTTCTAGTTTAACACTAAAATCTTCAATCTTAAATGCTACAAAAATTACCTACATTTTGGTAAACCCCACCTATTCATGCAAGAGCATTAACCCATTATTTGTAAATTCTATGGAAAAACCGTTTAGAAATATTAGTAACTAGTAAAAAGTTAAACTATAATCATACTATACAGGCTTAGGCAAATGTATGTATCCATTCGAATATCTTAGGTACGGTTACTTCGATTTTAATAAGACAATATTACCATTTATTCTAATGGGTTTCATATCTTTCATGATTCTATTGGTAAAAATAACATGAGCAGAATTTAGTTCAATAAGTTTCATTTTCCAATCCTTAGTCCAATTGCAGATCCTATACAGGCTTTTTTAAGTTTATTTCTGATTTCTTCTATGTCATTGTGTACTGCTATAATCCATGTACCATCAGGAAACATATCTATAGTAACGTTTTATATGAAATGGAAAATGCGATAAAGGTTTATTATTCTTCACAAAATCTCATAGATATGCGAGATATATACAGGGTTAGGAAAATGTATGGATACATTCGAATATCTTTGATATGGCTGCCTAGATTTTAATAAGACTGTCCACAATTAATTAAATGCAAATCGAGGATTCGATGAATATATTTATGTCCGAATTAGACTTCTGGTTTAGCCGGAAACGATGTTAACTTTTTATTTTAAATGAAACAGCTTGTATATTTTTACGAATTTCAGTAGAGCTCTGCTCTGGGAGTTCAGCGATAATAAGGTGTGGCACCCTTTTTTTCAGCAAGGACAAAGATATTTAATTAAAACTGATATTTTAAAACCATGTTTATGTTTAGTAAGCCATGGAATTCAAATTAAGTACTTGACTTAAACTGTTAGAATTAACTTTGTAGATGTCCAAATATTAATAATGATTCAATTAATTGAAAAATAACGAATTGAAATTCTTATCATTGGTTTTTGGTGACCGCGTCAGAACTCATGAAGAAGAACGCGATTTATTTTACAATTTGCATCAAAATCGGCATCCAATATCTAAACCTTTGGGAAGGTATTACTTGACCGGAACTGTTAGAAATTTACCGAAAAGCGAAGTTATTGCTCAAGATATTACTATATCATTAGAAGAATTACCACAAACATCTACCGCATCCCTCGCACTAAACTGTGATATAAGTTGCCGATCAGTGACCAGAATATTGAAGAACGAAAAATATCATCCGTATAAACCACATTTAGAACAAGAATTATTGGACTGGGATTATGATCGCAGAATTGAATTTTGCGAAAAAGTTATGGAGATTTGCAGAAACGACAAATATTTTGCATACAATTTGCTGTTTTCCGACGAGGCTACATTTTATTTGAATGGCACCGTTAATCTCCATAATTGTCGATATTGGTCAATAGGTTACCTTCATTGGATGCTAAGAACGCATACACAACATCCGCAGAAATTAAATCTTTAGTCTGGTATTTTCAGGCATCATATTATTGGTCCTTATTTCATTTATGGTACACTAACTGGACAGCATATTTAGATCATTTACGTGATCATGTTGTTCCTAAAACTGAGGAAGATAGGGAATTGCCTGTAAATGTTTGGTTCCAACAAGATGGAGCACTCTGTCACTATGCCCTTAATGTTAAACATTCCTAAAACGGTGGATTGGTCGTAGAAGATTCAATGGCCCGTACGGTCTCCAGATTTAATCCCCTAATTTTTTTCTTTGGGCTGATTTAAAATCTGTGGTTTATACTAAACAACCGCATAATCTGGACGAGTTACGGCAGAGTCATAGTGAAGTGCTGGGTTCCAAATTGTAAAGGCTACAAGCAAAGAGAGGCATGCGTATTTTTTAAGTTTCCTATAGAGCCTAAAATTTAGGAATATCTGCAAGAAATTGATGTTTCGAATATAGCTTTGTCATCTTCGAGATATAGGTCGTCAACTCTTTAGCCTTCCCCATGGCCAAGGCAACACAACAGGTGCTTGTCGGTTTTGGCGTCTCCGCATTCACAACAGATCGCTCTTCACCTGTAAATTCCATCTCCTAAGGTTTACGATACAGCGAGTAACACCGATCTGCAGTCTATTCAATGTCCTTCAGATTGTATAAAGCTGATTATGTCCAGGGGCAAGTTCCTCCTTCAGTTCAATTGGGTTATTCAGTGTTTTATTTTTCCACAGTTTTACGCGTCATAATGCAGGTGCAGAGCTTTCCATTATAGACTCCCTTTTTAGGAAACATTTCGTGGATATCGATCACGATTTGGTCAGAGTGTGGTTGTGTTTGTTTGTCATTTTTTCTTCGTATCCTGCTCCAAGGAAGTTTGTCGTATTATACAGGCTGGCCCAAAATGACCGAAGGGGTTTGAGTTCATTATAACTTCTTATTTAAGCCATAATTATTAAATTTTTTTAATTTTAAATACAGTATATTAATGGAGAATATTTTTAATTTATTTATGAAACATTATATCTCGCAAGTGGTGACCATTTTCTGCTTCGCATATTCGTGCTCTTTCCACAACATTTTCCATAACCTTTCGCAAAACTTCAGGTGTTATGTTGTTGATTTCGTCGCGTATATGATTTTTTAATAGCTATATGGTTCGAGGCTTATTAATATAGACTTTTCCTTTCAAATAACCCCAAAGGAGACAGTCTGAAGCGATTAAATCCGGTGAACGCGGAGGCCAATTAAAATCGCTTGTACGGGAAATAATTCGTTCACCAAAGATGTCGCGTAAAAGAGCCATTGTGTCCCTTGCAGTGTGCGCTGTGGCTCCATCCTGTTGGAACCATACTTGCGGATGGTTTTCCACGGCTGGCCTTAAAAAATTTTACAACATTTTCCGATATCTAACCCCAGTGATGGAAACGGCGGCACCGTGCTCATTTTCAAAAAAATATGGGCCAACGACGAAACACCGCACCAAACGGTATACTTAAGCGGGTGTAATTCTCGCTGTTGAACTACTCTTGGATTTTCCGTAGCCCATATCCTGCAGTTTTGCCTATTAACGAACCCATTTAATTGGAAATGGGCTTCGTCGCTCATAATTAAATTATGAATAAAATCATGATTTTCTTCTGCTTTTTGACGAAAATAAATTACATAATCAAGTCGTTGCTCGTAATCTGTCGGTTTCAATTGTTGGACAAGCTGAATTTGGTATGGAAACATTCTTATTGTATGCAAAATTCTCTGCAGCGACCCTCTTGAGAGGCCAAGTTGTGTCGAACGTCTCCTGGTTGAGGTTTCTCCATCTTCCCGAATACTCACCTGTACCCGTTCAATATTGTCATCCGTGTGCACCGTTCGTCGTCTGTCGGCACCAGGAAGGTTCCTTACTGCCCCTTGTTCTCGAAAATTTGCAACCAGACGGTTTATTGTTGACTCTGAGGGTCCAACCCGCACATTAAAATAACGACGATATGCACGCTGAGTCCAAACAATGGATCGTTGATTTGAGAAATAAAGTTCAACGATTTTGGCACGTTGTTCAATTGTGTACTGTTCCATTTTAAATTCCCCAAGTCTTCTTTACAAAATACTAAAAAAAAAAAATTATAATAAAAAAGTTATAAGGAATTAAAACCCCTTCAGTCATTTTGGGCCACCCTGTATTAGGTATAACGATACCAGCGAAAGGGATATCTTCTACAATGGGGTGGGACGTAAGCATCCTATAACTATGCTGACCTTGTTGTTTAAAGCAATTTCTACGTGTTTTGTTTGACCTGATTCACTCCACAAAAGTGACAATCAAAATATTTTATACTTATTCCCACTTTGATATTATTATTTATTATCAATATTGGGACACGAAAGGAGCGTTCGCGACGAATTGCAATTATACAGCTAACAGCATGTAAGTAATTCGAGCACGCCTTGGAACGAGATTGTTTTTCTTTATTTTACTACACTCTCAGCTAATCCTTTGAATACCGAGGCATAATAATCGTAATAATAATACGTATTATTGGAGACTTACATCGTCAAAGAGAGATAAACTACTTTAAATGTGTCTGCATGCAATTAGGTTTATAATCACGGGACCGCGCGGAATAATTAAACTAAATTTAAAAACTCATCCATACAATGCATTTAACAGTACCGTCCCTAGATTCAAAGTATTATAAATTGCAAATTATTATTACTTCGTAACTGTAATTAATACGGCAATTGCAAGAAACTATCTAACGGAATCTGTTTAATTAAATTCTTCTGTCTTCCGTTCCGTACTACGCGAGCTAAATAGAAAAAAGTTAAAAGACAGAATGACGTAATGTGAGTATAATTAGTGATTAATCGAAAATCAACCAATAACAGATACGCAACTCTATCTACAGCCTTTAAATGAAAATTTTATTGGCTCGTTTTGGAGCGCGATCAGCGAAGAAAATGTAATTACCAAATGGTAGTAAAGTTTGGCAAAATTTTTCTGTCGCTTTATAAATGTAGAAAAAATATCAATGTAGGTTAATCCACTGCAATAGGTATTAGATTTAGTATTTTTATCTATTTGCTCCAGGAAACTGCTCTGAGGAAACCATATTTACCCCAACTCAACGATGCGAGAGGTATCAATATCCCATCAGCTTGTTCTCTCGTACGCACAGCGGTAGTTAAAGTGGCGATAAGCAGCGTTGCCAGTGTCGATACCAAAGTACTGAAATCAGTAGCTTATTACCTCGAACAGTACTTCAATTGTTACTTTTCCTCCATCAGTACTTTTTTGTACGACATATTCAGAACTTATTTTGTCGCTTAGAGAGATTTATTGATATAATGCATGAATATAGTGTAATAGGAATGAATAAAAAAATCCTTATCGCCTGCTTTCTGTTTTGATTCTGATTAAAGATGATAGATGGCAGCATATCTAAACTTGGCTACTATGTAACGGGTGTTCAGAAACATTCGAAGTCAAAGTAGTCCTTGAAAATATGAAGTCATGTCTGATATAGATTGATACATTTACTTAATACAATTTTATAGGTTATCATACACGCAAATGTCAGTTTATGTCGAAATATATTACTTTAATATGCCATATTAATTAATATAAACTAGTCAAATAATGATTTTAGAAGGTAACAGTAATTAATTTGCAAATTTCAAATTAAGTATTTTGATATTTTAGAGAACTCTTGCTGAACAATAGCACCTCTTCATGCGATAACTGGAAAAAATTACATAATCCAATTAATATGCTATTAATTCTTGTGTAATAAAGCTCATCTAATCTGTAGTAACATGTAAAAAGACAATGCAGAATTAAGAGGATATAACTTTATAAGTAAAGGTTTTATTCATCTTATAGTGACAATAGTATCTAGTTATAGTACTAGTTTAATATATTAACATTCCGTAAATTATTGTAAGAAATGGCTTAAAATAAATTTGAAACAAATAAATTGTTTGTAGAGTCCTTAGATTACAACCTTATAATAAATATCATAAATTGTAGTTGTATAAATTACCAACAATAATAACCACAATTATAAAAGATGTTGAAAATGTCCACCACCTTCTTCCAAGCATTTTACGCACCTACTCCGAATGCTACTAAATACATTTTGCAGTATGGGACTATTTCTAATTTCACTAATTTTATTTATAATTCTGTCTTGGAGGTCTATATAATCTTGCACTTGTACTTGATAAATTGAATTTTTTAAAAAAGGCCATAAAGAGTAATCACACGGTGTAAGATCACAAGATCTTGGAGGAAATTCATGATCGCTGTTCAAACTAATTAAATGATTTCCAAACACTTCTTGTAACATATTCATTGTTTCCCCCGCTGTGTGAGCTCTAGCACCATCTTGTTGAAAGTATCCCAAAGCTGGTTCATCATCGCGAAGTTGATTAAAGAAAGGCAATAGTATTTCCTGTCGATATCTTTCTGCAGTCAAGGTACCATTAAAAAAAAATGGACCAATAATCCTTCTTCTATTTATAGCGTACCAAACACCAACTTTCTGAGGATGTAAATGAGCTTCAACATAAAAATTATTGCGCTTTGTATCACTCCACATTCTCATGTTTTGCGAGTTAACATATCCACTAACATGAAACCATGCTTCGTCTGAAAAGAAAGTTTTGTCTAGGACATCATCATTAAAATTATTTGTAAACCATTCGCAAAATACTACTCGTCGCGGATAATCAATATCGAGGATTTCTTGCAAACAAGTTATACGATATGAGAATAACTGTAAATCTTCTTTTAAAACTTTATGGCAAGAACCAACTGACAACCCGGTTTGTTGATCAAGAGTTCTTACTGAAGTTCTAGGGGCATCAGTCATTATTTCTCTAACATTCCCGATCACTTCTTCTCTCCGGACTTTTGGTGGCCCACCACCCTCTTGGCGTCCCACACTACCAGTTTGTCGAAAAACTGGAACAATTCTGATTAGTGTACACTGAAAAGTATTATAATCAAAAGCAAGGTTGGAAAATTCATCTCGAAATTCTTCCAAACAAGCTTCAATTGAATACTTCCACTGGCCATCGATCTTTTGACCATTTCGAAAATATGCTTCAACCATGAATGCTTTGTGTACGTTAGTAAATACCATTTTCAAAATTAAAAAATATAAATTAGTATCTTCGATATTAGATTCTAACCATTTTTGACAGACAACAGTTGACATTTAATAATTATTACAAATCAGATACTTAAGTAAAGATATACGATTTTTTGTTCAGAGCCTACTTGACTTTGAATGTTTCTGAACACCCGTTACTTTGCCCACTTGCAATGGTTTTAAATTTTATTCTGTGATTTTATCATCGATAATAGTAATATTATCTAAAAAATAAATTAAAAGGCGAAGATTTCTCTATAAATTTTGAAGGAATTATTAAATAAAAAGTTAAATATTAAGACAATTAATTGTCGTCGTGGAGTGTAGTTTGACCCGTCAAGAAAAATTATTTTCTCGTTACCACTTTTGTAAATTGACATTACATTGAGAAAAAGTCGACAGTAATAGAAAGTAAATCAACCAGGTGACCAAATAAGTAGTATCTGAGATTGTATCGAAGGACAAAGAAAATGTTTTTCCACGTCAGGCCACTTAGCCACGTAGTAGGTCAGTTTCCGCGCATGGTGCTGCTACCTATACGGTATAAATAATTAAATACTTTATAATGGATAGAACATGTTTAGATATTGATATTAACCCTAGAATGGTATCGTTATTTTCTAGTACATGAGTAGTACAGTGGTGTCGCATATGACACATCATTATATCTTTAACTTTTATATAGTTATCGTTCAAAATAAAAACAAAAGTATAATTTTACATTAATTTTATTATAAAAAATAAAATGGTACAAAAATATAAAACAGTTATTCTCACAAAAATACTAATTACAGTTCTTCACTGCAGGGAGGACAAATAGGCCTTCTGTGTTCAGCACAAATATGTTCACCGCATCTCACACATAGTTCTCGACCTTTTCTGTTGGCATTTCTAGGGCAAATATGGCAACGTTTCTGACCGACAAGTTGATTTCTTTTTGCCAAAATAGGATTCTTTTCTTCCACACCTAAAATATCCTGAATTAGTAGACGTAAATATCTGGATATTGTTGGCACATTCAGTCTGCTTTCCAATTGTGGTTTGATCAATTGCATGCCTAAGTTTTGAAGAAATTGTCTTCTTGGGATGTATTTATAAGCACTATTTTGTTTTTGTTTGTTGGCGTTATAGATAACATGAGCATTGATTCCAATTCCATCTATCATTCCACAAAATACACGTAAAGGCCATCGACGGGTTTTTCGTGACACAGTTTTTGAGTGACACAATTGATCATATGTATCTACACCACCTTTCGTCGAATTATAAAATAGAATGATTTCGGTTTTTTTAGTTTCGTCTTCAATTTCGCCATAAGTGTGAAAAGTTGACAACAACAAAACTATTTTATTCTTTTTAGGTGAAAACGAAACCATAGTTTTATTTTCGTCGTAAGCAAAATCAGAGCTAGGAACAGTAGCTTTTTTCTTCAAGAAAGTTGGCGGAATATCTGCTTTATTTTTACGTAACGTTCCTACCATGGGTAGTTTCTTTTCCAATAATTTATTTGCCAAATCCGAGGACGAGAACCAGTTATCCATGGTAACATTCCGGTTTGTTCCATATATGCTTTCACACAGTTTCAGGACATATTGAGTAGGTAAAGTTTCAGAACTAGTTCTTCTTTCTTTTCCAATATATGGAATAGCAGAAAGCATGTAAAATGTTTTAGAGTCGCACATCATAACAATTTTTATGCCATATTTATCCGGATTATTTGGAATATAGATTTTGAATGGACATATTCCTCTAAAACCAAGAAGTTGTTCGTCTACAGTTACATATGCGCCAGTTGTATAATTTTCTGAACACTTTTCAATAAATTTATCCCACAGAAATCTGATAGGTGCAAATTTATCATCCTTACGCTCTTGTCTGGTATTTTTGTCATCAAAGCGAAGACAATTAAGTAAAAACTAAAAACGTTTTCGTGACATGGTTGCTCTGAAAATGGGTAATCCATATGGTCTGGACCATAAATCAGAAGTACTTAGAGAACTTGTTTTTAGAACCCCACTCATATACAACAGCCCGAATAAGGCCAATATTTCTTTTCTATTAGTACACCCTATAAAGCTTTGATTATTAGCATATTTGGAGGATTGTCTTTTTATTTCTTGGTTTGTGTGTTGAATAATGCAATTAATCATTTCGTCGGTGAAAAATAACTTCCATACTTCAATCTCATCTGCATCTTTTAATGCGTTTGACTTTGGCCCTGGTAATCGAAGCACAATGTTCTTTTGCACTGTACGGCTATTTTTTTAAAAAAATGGTGATTTATACCATTTGTAACCATTTTTTTCATAAATTGCCTTTCGATGTGTAACAGATTCTTCTTCGGACTCTTCTCCCTCACTGCTACACTCGACAGAAAAAGTATCTGAATGCTCACTGTCTAAAAGTTCCTCATCTTCAGATACACTGTCGTCGCTCACTATTTCTGGAACAATATTGTCCAAATCTGTTTCGCCTCTCTTGTAAGAACGTATAATATCCTCTAACTTTGCTTGAGTCAATGCTCTACTAGTGGAAGCCATATTTTGTAAATTAAAAAAATAATATCAAGAATAGTATTCTGGAGTCGTATGTGACACAACCAATTGCTATCGATACGTAAAACAGAACAGAGCACTTACAACTACCGCATTCAAAGCTGTACTGACACGTCGAGAGGTACGTAGGTGGTCGCTAACTTCTCTCTTCAATTATGCGTTTGGGAAAGGGATAAAGTGTAGCTGTGTCATAGGCGACACTAACGTACCATTCTAGGGTTAATTTTACAATTGGAACAATTTTGAATATTCAATAAAGTTTTGTTACAAAATATGTAACTTATTTGAAACAGAAATAACACCTTGCATACTATTTACACCATCAGCTTTGTCATAGCTAACTGTGTCAGTTACACTGACATTTGCTATATTGTCTTCATAAAAACTTAAAAAAAGGTATATAACCCCTTACCACGATTATTAATCGTATCCTAAATACGTATTCCGAAACTAAGTTGTCATCATCAGTAGGAAAAACCACTAATTAAGGTGTCGCACATGGGGCACAGTAAAGCTAGCACAACTGATCACGCAACAACTTTACACGGCGTCCACGTATACACTAACTTAAAAATACAAATATATCGACTGAAAATTACAACAAAATTACCTCTCTTCAGGAAACGGCACCCACATGTGTTTATACTCTTTTTGAACCGTCTACAACCTTTTCATCTCCTTTTCTAAGAATGAAAAGAGACAACTGTAGGCGATCGGTCCCTTGTCTCCGTTCATCGAGTTCTGTTTGTTTTTAGCGATATGAATGCTTTCGTATGCGTCAAGATCGCGGGTATTATTGATGGCTTTGACAAGTTTTAACCCTTTAATCGACATATTGTGTGGTGTATTTAAAGCATGGTTGGCAACGTTAGATTTTTCTGGTCTATTGTATTTAATATGTGATATGTGTTCTTTAAACCGGGTTATTATTGATCGTTTTGTTTGGCCTATATATTCCAAATTAGAATCATTGCAATTAATTTCGTATAAACCTGATTTCGAATTAAAATTAACTTTATCTATGGTATTCCCTAGGAGAATTTTGATAGTATATTATTTTGGTAAGGGGTTATATACCTTTTTTAAGTTTTTACTTAACTACAGTCTCCAAAGAAAGACTTTTTATATTGTCTTCAACCACAGGCCGTCGAGACGAGCTTCCAATGATTCCATATGAAATTCTGTTGGCCGTTTCTATTTTATTACTTAACAAGTCTCCCATATACCTCTCAGCAACTATAGAAGATTTCCATTCGCCATGTCTTGTTAAAGCAAGGATGTCGGTTGCATTTTTTAAAATTTGGGAATTAAATTGGCATAATAAGCACCTGTAATCGGGCCTCCCTTCCCCAGGAAATCTACTAAAAATACGCCTTCAGCATTCCAAAATACGAATAGCCTGACTTTCCTTGCTGAAGGTTGTATTTTGAATTTTTTGGGTGATGGTGTACCTCGACGTGTCCACTCCTTACTCTTTATTTTAGTCTCTACATCAAAATTATTGGTCCAGGACTCATCCATTGTCACTAATCAAAATAATTTTCTTTTTAGTGTCTATACTGCGTTAAAAGACGACCGCAAATGTCTTTTCGAGTTTGCTATGTTAACAGATGCACACATCTGTTAACATTCGTGGTACCCATCTTGCAGACAATTTTTTTATTTTCAATTCTGCTGTAATTATATTGTCTGTCACATGGTATGAGAGAACAGTATCTACAACTGTTCGTCTAATAGTTACATGTCGATCTCACAGCATGAGATCATGGACCTTTTTAGCAGTTTCATCGGTAGTGACGGTTGTTCGTCTCCACACGACTGTCTACCACATTTAAACACAAGACACTACCTTTTAACTGTGTCATCTGATACTGCGGATTCCCCTAATGTATCCACCAAGTCTAGATGAATTTGAGTTGGGGTCATATCTTTTGAATGTAAGTATTTAATCACCGCTCTTTGCTCGGCACGATACATTTTAATACTGACCTGTGGCTCGCTCGACCTCGGGCGTCTGCTGTAGGCACGCTTTACTAGTTTTAGACTTGTAATTTTCTAGGATTAGTCTATACATAGCAGGTTACAATGCGACGTGAGGATAAATAATTGTTTTGGTTTATAAGTGGCTCAGGGCCGGAGCAAAAGGATCAACCCTCGTATACATACACACAGAAATTAAATATAGAAATATATAGGAAAAATATATATAGAAATATATATATAGAAGTATATATAGAAAAATATAGAAATTAAAGTCATGTCTGTTTCCGAATCTCCGTGTACTGATGAGTTCTAATGTGAACGAAATGCTTGTATATGCACGTTTCGAAATAGACCGATGTGTCTTTCATACATTTTTCTTTTAAACTGATCTTCCTCGTTAAACTGTAGAATATGTTGTACTCCTTTGAGAGGGAAGTCATGTAATCCGAATAGGTGTAATCAGGGTAATCAGTAAAAGTGATAGAAAATGGTAGCATAAACAGAAGCACGGATAAGAAGAATGAATTACTTACTTTTTAAAATTTTTATAGCAGATTTTTTGTATTTGGTCTTAATTGTTACACTTTGTATATATAGAATATTTTGATTTAATTTTAAATTATATTTCTTTAAATATATCTCCCATTTAAAATATTAAAATATAAATTCTTAGACATTTTTCTGCATTCGCATTTCTATGTAGAGAGCCTTTCTTTTGTGCTCGCTCTAGCCGATAGGCCCCTGTCTTGAACAGTGACCAAGGAATTTAACGGAAATTTCTTTATACATTTCGTTTTTAAACTTAAGTTGTTTTAATTTAATTACGTACTAATCTCTTATAATATATGGTGTCGCATATCATTATAAAGCTTGCTTCACAAGGAATATTTTAATGATATCTGCATCATCGACATCACAACTCTTCAGGTCGCGCTTTTGATTAATTCATTATTCAAGACATCGGCAAAACATCAACTTAGGGGTAATAAAACACAAACCTTTTCTAGATCAGTATTCGCTTCCACACGAATTCTCTTCTTTCTTCTGTTCAGATCCTTCGTAAGTTAAACATCTTACTCGCCGTACTGTTAAAGTACCGCCATGATGCATGTGCCCCTGCATCTTCGCTTCTAAGGTAATCTGTATTGTTCTATATATATTATTCTTTTAAGCTAATCCACATTAATTTAATTGATTTAATTAATTAATTTCTTCGTCCCTCGGCTAAACATCGCTCTTCATACTAGTGGACGTGGACGAACATCTCCGCAACTTAAGGTACCTCTGCATTGTTCGATACAAAGGTTATTTTATATTAATCACAGTTAATTCACCTATTATTCGTTGCTTAATTTAACATTCTTTTCAGTATAGTTCTGTGTCTTAATTTTTAGTAATTTTTTCAACGCTCTTTGTTTATATTACTTTTATTTAATTACTTTTAAATATGTCAATCTCAATTTCTTATGTAAATAATAAATGCAAACTTTAAGAACAACGCGCTCCTGTGTTTTATTTAATTAGTAAGCTGTAATATATATATATATTTATGTAAGCATATATCACACACTTTTTGGACCTTTGATGATACTTCACCAGCACCCGGAATTATTTAATTCAAATAATTCATTTTATTATTAGCAACCGCAACCTAACCAGAGCGTTTGTTAGTAATATATTCAATTAGCTTTTTGTTCTTGAATTTTGTCTCACAATTAGTGTAAAAGTGTTAGATAAAAAAGGTTACTGTTATTATTTTAAAACGGCGAATAACACAGTGGTAAATACTAAGCCAAAGTGATGTCCAAAGTACTTTTAGAGTACTTTAAGAGATTTACAGATTTTCTAAGTAAATATCGCAAATATCTATGCAATAGCATTCACAGCTTTTGCCAATAAACGCATAAAGCCAGTCGAAACAATAACTTCAATCTACGGAAGTGTTATGAAATATCAGCGCTAACTTCACATCATTTCCGTAGATTTTCCAATTCGATTTTCAAACCAGTAAACATCCCTTGACGTACATTACGTTCACGCTGCTACGCTGCAAGTCGCGAAATGGAAATACATAAAAGTCCAACGATATGAGATCATCGGCCAGAATAAACAAGACATTTATCATCGGATGCGAGGATTTTTCTAGGTCCGGCTTCACCTACCGAAGTCTTCGCCGACGATAAGCAATAGTTCAACGGATGAAAGTTTCCCCATAACTCTTAGAATCGTGGAGTTTCGTTGCAGCTGCCCCCTCTGCGGTCCCTTTCTCGTGAAAAGAACCGCGTAAGGAAGACGTGAAGAGGACCGAAACATACAATAAAGCCATATCACCACTCCCTCGTTCACGTCGGCCTGTCCTCTACTGCCGACTTAGATTCAACACTAGGTCAGAATTAACGAGGACGTATTTTTTTTTACGAGGACAAACTTGATTTACTGTCACGAAGGGCTTTAGTGATGTATAAGACGGTGTTTACAAGATTCTTGGGGTACTTCTTTCGTTTGCTTTACTATTGCTGGATAGCCACTGTCGTAAATAAAATGTAGAGTTGACGACGTTAGCCAGAAACGATGAATAAAAGAAATACATTGTGATTAAGAATGATTGTGGCGACGGTTTGTGTGGATTAAGATTTATTGGAATTGAGACGCGGACCTATAAGTATTTTGTTTAATTTTGCAAAAGTTCTGGAACATATTTTATATAACTTCTATATACATATACAGCCTTATTTATCCGCATAATATATCAGCATGAATTTCAACCAGACAGGTCAACAGTTACACATCACGCAGTTTATGTAATCAACGTTGGATTCTCACAAACAAATTGATATCATTTACATTTACATTTACATTTAACCAATAGATCACAAATTATTTCTTTTAAAATTAGAGCATAATGGGTTTGTTCATCAATTTTAAAACTACTGTCATCTTATAATTGGATATCTTATGTATAACCGATGTAAATCCACTATAATTTCTGTTCCATAAGGTGTTAGACGAGGATCAAATTTTGCTCCCTTATTATTTGATATTTATATTAATGACCTTCTAATTAAGCTGAACTGCCGATATCTAGGTTACACTGACGACTTGCAAATATATAATACCATAAACACGTATCAAGATTGTATTCGACTCCAAACAAATTTGTCTCTAATTTTTTAGTGGTGTAAACAAAACAAAATATATCTATATGTCCGTGATTATATACACTGTATGTACAAATTCTGTTGTTAGGTAAGGTCTTTTTCGAAACACGTAACCTCAATATGTCTCTCGGTTCCTTATAAAATCTGTGCGAAGTTTTTCCAATAGCTGCACGATTAAAACTTTATACATATTACACCATTATTTATAGCAAAATAGAATAGGCAACTGATCAGTTCTGCTTCATCTGTCATGTGTTCATTCCAAGAAGTTTTACTATGATGTCAATAAATGTAATCTAATTTCAAGGAAATCTAAAAGCGAAAGTTAACAAACTAGAGTTGAAAATAATAAAATAAAATAAAACAATAACTTTGTTTCACCACTTTATTCACATATAATCGTGACCGCGGTTTCGACATACAATGTCATTATCAAACTGCAAAAGTTACAGGCCTACATAGAACTTATAAATGACACAAAAAAATATATGGGGGTGGTTTATGATGTTATTTAAAATTACTACTATATACTTAACTATTATATACAACATTGGAAAAGAGGTGTATATATATAAGATCCAACTGTTCATTTAAAACGATATCTATTGTATTGTTCCGGCTTTTAAAAATCTCTAGGGCCTCTAAAATATTTAATTTACGACTTTTCTCGGCCAAATGCAATATTTTACGGTGACCGAATGAATGTCTTTCTGTAATAAGATGGTTTGCGAATGTTGAATCTGTCTTCTTTAGTTTATATGACCTCCTGTGTTCTTTTTCCCGTATAATAAAACTTCGACCAGTCTGACCTATATATACACTTTTACAATCATTACAATATAAGTTATACACTCCTGATTTGTTATTGATATCTGTTTTAGGTTTTGCGTTAAAAATGAAATTACTTGTTTTTACATATGGTTTGTAAGCTATACTAACATTACTATTATTTTTTGAAATTATATTTCCCATTTGCTCGCTTATTTTACCGACGTAAGTTAACGAGACAAATTGTTTTAAATTAGAACTATCTTTACGATATACTAAACTAAGGGCCACTTGTAACTGTTTTTTCTTTAGTATACTGTCAATTATTGTTTACCGCTATTTGTTTTATCGTATTGATTTCACGAACAAAAGATTCATTAGACAAAGGAATATTTAATGCTCTATGTATCATAGAATTAAAAAATGAATGTTTGTGTGTCTTAGGGTGCAGTGAATCTTTGGGAATAATGCAATCAGTGAAAGTAGGTTTACGATATATATCAAATTTTAAGCTCTGATCTAATTTGTTTAATTTTAAATCCAGGAAGTTAATACTGTTATTTTCTTCTATTTCTACTGTAAAATTTCTATTAGAATGGATTGAATTTATGTAGTTCAGAAATGTTTGTAGTTGTCTATGAGTACCCTTAAAGCAAGCTAAAATGTCGTCTACATACCTATACCAAAATTTAATATGTTTTTTACCTAGTTGTGATGAAAGAATTTTTTCTGTAATATGCTTCATGAAAATTTCAGCTAATAGAGGACTTAGAGGTGAGCCCATTGCCAGACCTTGTGTTTGTTTGTAGAATTTGTTGTTAAATGTAAACTAACTTTGGTTGGTGACTAACTCCGTTAGAGATATGATTTCGTGTATAACAACCGGGTTTGTATTTTTCTTTACTAATATGTTTTCTATTAACCTTAAGCATTCCTTATGTGGTATTTTTGAAAACATGTTGGAAACATCAAATGATACCAGGATTTCGGTCTTTTGTATATTACAATCTTTTAATTTAGCTGTTAACTGTATTGCGTTTTTTATGGAAGAGCTATCTGTAAATTCGGTATACTGTCTAATTATTATGTTTAATTTTTCGGCTAACTTTTTATTGGGGCAAGAAATAAACGAAACAACTGGTCTGATGGGTGCTTGCTCTTTGTGAATTTTTACTAGCACCCATCAGACCAGTTGTTTCGTTTATTCCATGCCCCAATAAAAAGTTAGCCGAAAAATTAAACATAATAATTAGACAGTATACCGAATTTACAGATAGCTCTTCCATAAAAAACGCAATACAGTTAACAGCTAAATTAAAAGATTGTAATATACAAAAGACCGAAATCCTGGTATCATTTGATGTTTCCAACATGTTTTCAAAAATACCACATAAGGAATGCTTAAGGTTAATAGAAAACATATTAGTAAAGAAAAATACAAACCCGGTTGTTATACACGAAATCATATCTCTAACGGAGTTAGTCACCAACCAAAGTTAGTTTACATTTAACAACAAATTCTACAAACAAACACAAGGTCTGGCAATGGGCTCACCTCTAAGTCCTCTATTAGCTGAAATTTTCATGAAGCATATTACAGAAAAAATTCTTTCATCACAACTAGGTAAAAAACATATTAAATTTTGGTATAGGTATGTAGACGACATTTTAGCTTGCTTTAAGGGTACTCATAGACAACTACAAACATTTCTGAACTACATAAATTCAATCCATTCTAATAGAAATTTTACAGTAGAAATAGAAGAGAATAACAGTATTAACTTCCTGGATTTAAAATTAAACAAATTAGATCAGAGCTTAAAATTTGATATATATCGTAAACCTACTTTCACTGATTGCATTATTCCCAAAGATTCACTGCACCCTAAGACACACAAACATTCATTTTTTAATTCTATGATACATAGAGCATTAAATATTCCTTTGTCTAATGAATCTTTTGTTCGTGAAATCAATACGGTAAACAATAGTTATAAAAGTAGCGTAATTGACAGTATACTGAAGAAAAAACAGTTACAAGTGGCCCTTAGTTTAGTATATCCTAAAGATAGTGCTAATTTGAAACAATTTGTCTCGTTAACTTACTTCGGTAAAATAAGCGAGCAAATTGGAAATATAATTTCAAAAAATAATAGTAATGTTAGTATAGCTTACAAACCATATGTAAAAACAAGTAATTTCATTTTTAACGCAAAACCTAAAACAGATATCAATAACAAATCAGGAGTGTATAAGTTATATTGTAATGATTGTAAAAGTGTATATATAGGTCAGACTGGTCGAAGTTTTATTATACGGGAAAAAGAACACAGGAAGTCATATAAACTAAAGAAAACAGATTCAACATTCGCAAACCAGAAAGACATACATTCGGTCACCGTAAAATATTGCATTTGGCCGAGAAAGGTCGTAAATTAAATATTTTAGAGGCCCTAGAGATTTTTAAAAGCCGGAACAATACAATAGATATCGTTTTAAATGAACAGTTGGATCTTATATATACACCTCTTTTCCAATGTTGTATATAATAGTTAAGTATATAGTACTAATTTTAAATAACATCATAAACCACCCCCATATATTTTTTTGTGTCATTTATAAGTTCTATGTAGGCCTGTAACTTTTGCAGTTAGATAATGACATTGTATGTCGAAACCGCGGTCACGATTATATGTGAATAAAGTGGTAAAACAAAGTTATTGTTTTATTTTATTTTATTATTTTCAAAATGAATTACCACAATGTTACGGCTACCAGTATTAATTTTCTTAAACTAGAGTTGATATTTAAAAATTAGATGTTTCTCCTTGGCAGTTACATTCTTAATAACAAACAGCTAAAATTAATACCACATATGCTGCGCAAATTACCTTTGATGAAAAATCACGCTGTATACAGGGTTATTTACGCTATACGGCACGGAATATTGTCAAAATACTAAACTTTCAAAAAGTTCCACATTTGGGATATATGGGGTCTATTATGGTTACCTTTTAAAATTATTTTTATATTATACAGACTGTTCCAAAAGCCCTAAAGGTATTAAAGTAGTAAGCATAATTTATTTTATTAGATTGCTGAAATTATATAACGCACCCTTGTATACATTCCGAAAGTATGTTTAAATCCACCCATCAATTTGTTTGTACAGTGTAAATGCGACCATGAAAAACGTATAATTTAAAAGGAGCTCCAGCCAACTGTCTCATGCACCTGTTCAAGCCAACTGCTTCCTCATTCTACTTTAAAAAAGGATGTCGTGGTGCTTTGCGTCACAGCAAGCAATTGAATACCGCTTTTTCTGAAGTTTTTTTTTTTTGAAAAGATTCTGTTTTACAGAAGGAACCGTAATTACTACATATTACAATGAGTTCTATAGTATATGCTATATTACTATAAATATATGTATACACGGTGACTCAATAAAGTATTTAGGTATAATGCATGACATGATGGGTTATTGAAATTTATCAGAAGTATCAGAATAATTGAAACATACATGAGTAGGTAAACCCCACCAGTTTTGTATAATACAAAGGTATTTTTAATAATATAAAATATTATTAAAAAACTGGTGTGAAGAACACAAATACACGTTCACTATTAATATTTTTGTGAACGTGTCTGAACATATCCCTCCCCAGAGACGTAGATACGTATTTCGCCTTTCTACAGGCTCATCGATACGCCCTGCTGGAGAAAGGATATCTTCAGACACATTCACAAAAAAGAACAACATCGCCACATCACAGAAATTATCCAGACCGAACGTAGAAGTAAATTCAGCGCTGCCTGTTGTCAGACAGCCGAAGTACGTCGCCCCGTCTACATAACCAATGTAAAGTAACGACGCTGTAACGACGGTGATGTGGCGATGTGGTTCTTTTTTTGTGAATGCGTCTGAAGATATCCTTTCTCCAGCAGGGGCGTACCGATGAGCCTGTAGAAAGGCGAAATACGTATCTACGTCTCTTGGGAGGGATATGTTCGGGCACGTTCACAAAAATATTAATAGTGAACCTGTATTTGTGATCTTCACACCAGATTTTTAATAATATATAATATTATTAAAAATGCCTTTGTATTATACAAAACTGGTGGGGTTTACCTACTAATGTATGTTTCAATTATTCTGATACATTACACATGCGGTTAGTCCGTAGTATGAGTGAAGACACAAACAAAATGCAGTTTCTAGAGTTATTTTAGTCTAGTTATTTTTTTTGCGTTTGTATTGAATTTAATGGGCTAGTATTAAACTTGTTAGTGTTTAGTAGCGTTATTTGTGTTACGGGGCTTTTGAACACTCATTGGTGTTTGGAAAATTTATAACTGCGATAAGAAAATATAACAATGTTTGATTCACCCTAATATATTTTGCAAGTGTTTAGAATTTTAAATTAATTAAGATGTGTGTCGGGCTCTAAACTTGTTAATGTTGAAAATGTTATAAACCATATTTTACGGTCTGTTTTACAAGATTATTAATTAAAAAAATTTATGACTGTGATATGAAAACATAACAGGGTAAATTTTAATTTTTTTATGCATAATATTTCGTATTCTGTACAATATACAGGGTTGGGCAAAAGTAACGCATCAGTCGAATAATTCCGTAAATATAAACATTAGAACAAAATGTTGTTAACATAAGTTTTTTGACAAGTTATTTTGTATTTGCTTCAATCATTTGTTTTTTTTTTATGATGATTACATGACAGCCAAAAATTTTTTTTTTTAAAACGGAAGTAATATTATTTTTTAGACAATTCGGAATCTTTATTAAGTTCTGAATATGAATATGTACTTTTTTCATGGGGTTAGATAATAAAAATATTGAGAAAAAAATAAAATTTAATAAACGTAGACAAACTACAAAATTAAATGAAAGTGACGTCCTTCTACGACCTGACAGTGTCCAAAACGTTCCCAAAAATGACGAATTGTATTTTGTAAACTATTAGGTGGTATGGCTTATATCTCACAAGTAATTTTTGCTCTCACATCCTCTAGGTTTCTAGGTTTCTCCTTGTATACTTGCGACTTCAAGTGTCCCTGAAAGAAGAAATCCAATGGATTTAAATCGGGAGACCTAGCGGGCCAATCAATAATACCCCGACGTCCAATCCAACGACAGGGAGAAAGATTGTGTCTAAATACTGTCGAACATTAATAGCATAATGTGGTGGTGCTCCATCTTGTTGAAACCATAGATTACGGTTTGGCATGGGTTGATTGTCGTTACGAAATAAACTCAACAGATCTGGTACAATATGGTTACGCAATAAATGTAAGTAACCATCACCATTTAGGTTGTGTTCCAAGAAGTACGGACCTATGATTCGTTGCCCAACAATGCCAGCCCACACATTAAGTTTGTGGCGATGCTGTGTATGCTTTTCTCCCATCTAATGTGGATTCTCAGTCACCCAATAGCGGCACTTATGCCTATTTACAAATCCATTTAGACAAAATGTAGCTTCGTCAGAAAATACGATGTTGTTTAAAAAATTTGGATCGTTATTGGACAATTCCATTATTGTTTCACAAAACTGTAATCTTCTGTCCGGGTCATCTTCGTTAAGTTCGTGCAGTAAGTGTATCTTATAGGGCTTGTATTTGTTCGCTTTTAATATTCGTCTAATAGATCTGCTACTCATATCATTTTCTAATCCTACTTGAGTGGTTGACGTACGTTACAGCAAGTAAAACATGAAGAGATCGGTCTTCATTAGTGATTTCTTTTGGTCGACCAGCTTTAGGTATATCCCTAACATCGCCCGCTTCTCGAAATTTAGTAACCAATCTCGAAACTGTTGATTGAGCTATAGGATCTCGATCCAAATAAACATTATTGAATAAAGTGCAAACTTCGTGATGTGAACGTTGCCTGTCATCATATCCGACCATCATAAGAATTTCTATTCTTTCTTTAGTAGTTAATTTGACCATTTTCACACAAAACACGTATTAAAAAAAGCAAGTTTTACGATGGAAACTGTTTGATTGGGAAACGTCAATAATTCAATGACAGTCAAAAAATATACAATTTCCAAAGCAATCTACAAAACACTGCTCTAGTCCAAATGTACGTTTATTAAATTTTTTTTCTCAATATTTTTATCATCTAACCCCATGAAAAAAGTACATATTCATATTCAGAAATTAATAAAGATTCCGAATTTTTTAAAAGAAAATATTATTTCCATTTAAAAAATTTTTTTTTTGCTGTCATATGTAATCATCATGAAAAAAAAACGCAAATGATTGAAGCCAATACAAAATAACTTGTCAAAAACTTTTGTTGACAACATTTTGTTCTAAAGTTTATATTTACGGAATTATTAGACTGATGCGTTACTTCTGCCCAACCCCGTATATATTAGAATATACTCAAAAATGCACATTTAACGACTTGTGTCATTTCATTCCCTATTGAATTTTCGGAAATTCATAGATTTATCAACACATGAATGATCGGATATTTTTAATATATGGATTCTGGACTCTGCGCGTTATACCTTAAATATGTCTTTACATACACTCCTAACACATAAATGTAATTCTTTGTTAAAATAGTAAAAAATTAGGGGCGGCAATTTTATGCATATACACAGGCGGCCAAAAGTACGACACGACGCCGTTCCCACAGATAAATAAGGTCCAAAAGCTACAATATCGGGCTTGTAGAGGCACATGTAATAAGTTTCATTTATTATTTGAGATAAGCACAAAAGTAATAGTAAATGAAACGTCTCATTACATTTTAAACAATGCATTCTTCGATCGTCCAGTTATAAATAACTAAGGTACTTCAACAAAGCTGCCATAATTTCTGTGGAAAGTAGTTTATCTTTTAATTCAATGTGATAGAACAAGCATTAATCTAAAGTCAGGAAATATAATATTTTAAGTGCGCCGTTGAAAGTTTTGTTAATACGAAAGTGATAAATCAAAGTGAAGGTTCGCGACTGATTTAAGGATATCCCCCCGATGTAATGTGAAACAGTGTTTCTGTCGTTCATTTTATTACCTAATCTAAATTACATATCACGGGGAAGGCGATAGCGCACTTTCCATTTCGTGATGTATACCCGAGCTGTAGTTCACCGCAAACGCGAAATTAAATACGACGTCGGCAGCCGGTGTGGTGCGGTGTGTTCTCCTGATTTATGTTTCCCGGTCTTCCATTTACGTTCCTCGAACGCTCCACACCACTTTGTGTGTATCAATTTCATTTACTTTCAAAAGCGTTTTTTTTTTTTGTTGTTATTTAACTGAATATATTATATAACGTGCATGATCGGAATAGCAGATCTGGAATAGGGCTTTAAATCATTTTTGTACATATACGAGGTGTGGCAATTAAATATCAGAATTCTGGCGAAGAACGCCTTGGGTAAAAGCGATGATTTGCTACCGCAACGCGACCAAAATAATGAAGACAAGTAATAAGGAGGTTGCGCGTTGCCTGCTTGCTCTTTCCCCCTCTGGCCTGAACCTATCTGTAGATGGTCGTCCCCAGGGAAGTTCTCTGCCGGCTAACTCAGTTAAGTAAAGTAGAGTGTCGCGAGTTCCTATAGGTCGCTAGTTGTAGAAAAGGACGCCACCGTTATCAACCTGCAGAAATATCCTAGAAAACGGAAGCAGGCGGGGCCCTGGTAGCTTCAAAACATCCAGAGAGTCAGCCCCCTATTACTTGTTACAATTTCTAACGAAACTTTGCCCCTCTCAACACTTGCAGGAAAGGGATTCAAACAAACTCAAACGTCAATAATATCAATGTATATTTACTTGTAGGTTCAGAATATCCCTATACTAGATATTTGAAAACTTAGATCACATAAACAGGTGCTTATGAAAGCAGTTCTAAGATTGCCAAAATTACAAATTCTTAAAGTTAACAACCAGGCAATACGAAAATATATTTATCTAAAAAAAATATGAACAAATTATGTTGTGATAAACTAGACAATATGTAGTTATATGAAAAATTTGAATTTACATGAATCAAAAGATGATACAAAATTAATTTAGATATTCACTGATTAAAGTTATTAAAGAATTCAGAATTTTATAAACTAAATATATAAAATTGAAACAACAAAACAAATATATTAATTAGGAAAAATAACAGGCCTGAGTAGTTAAATTTGTAGCGTAAATAAAAAGCATCTATAATAGCTACAAGCCTCAAAGAGTTAGTTAGCTGTGTAATAAATTAATGAGCATCACCCTGTATACACAGGTGATAAATCTGAGTGAGAAAAAGTAATATACGTATAAAGATCAAGACAAGACACACAGAACTCAAATTATGTATACGTAATAATGGTTCTTTACAATTAGTTAACAGTGTGAAGTAAATTATGTATTAATAATGTGTGACGTAACCCCAAGAAACTACAAGTAAGCAAGTCTCGTCTGAAGGAACCAGCCACGTATATAAGCTCTTCAAAGCCTGCAATAGATAGTCAGAGAAGCTGTCGTCCAGCTTATTGATAAAATTCAAAATGTTTGCTAGTATCCAAGTGATCTACCCTCTATCTGTTTAATAAAATTTGAACACTAGCTTAGGCAGCTATTAAGTTAGATAATTTACAACTAAATACAGTTTTAGATAAGCATACAGCAGGTTAGGAAAAGGATTCAGAAATCAAACCAGTTCCAGATCTAGTCAAATAAAACCCGAGAAAAACTAACCCGATATCTCAAATGGGGTTCTACGATGTCAATATAAAAGCAAAGTAAACAAAACTACGTCTGCTTCGATCTGAAGGATCGGCTTATCTCAAACCTTACTCAGGTGTAAACGTATTGTAATTTAGATTATAGAAAAAGCTAAGTTTAAATTATAAGTATGAAATTAGATTTTCTAAACCTACTTCCAAAACAAGTTTACGACTTCGTCCCCTAAATCCTGTCCCAAATTTCCAAACCTTCTATGAGTTTGCCTTCCCGGATGTTGATCGTTCTTTTTTTTCCATTTTATGGCGCCTATTCCGCCATATCCACGCTTTGTAAACGTTAGCAGGTCGCTATCTTGTGGCGTCGGTATATATGTTTGAAATACTATAAATAGGGTAGCCTCGACGTCCCCAATTTCACCCTCGTAGGTGGAATTTGGATTAAATCTACTGAACACCTCCGAAGGAAGAATAACGTTAAGTTATTCCGCTCTGTAGGAAAATTTCGAGTGCGTAAATCAAGCCCTTCTCCTGAAGAAGTTCTCGATAAGTTTTCCAGTAAAATTACAGCTTAAATTTGGAGAAGAAAGGAGGTCGCCCCAATATTTATCCTAGGGATGATAGAGAAACGCATAAGCAAAAGTTAGAAAGAAAATGCTAACGCTTACCGCATGTCTCAGCACTAACACCAAATCTCGACAAACACTCTCGACGTTCAAGTACCAAGTGCGTCTCCGAGATGCAGGGATCTCGGTTGGTAACCAGTATACGTCATATGCAAGAGCGCAGTTTGGTAAATTAGATAGAAATGGAATTAATAGACAATAATCCCTAACCAGGTGTAAGTGTGTACCACAACGACATTAAGCGATAATGCGATAATTAAAACTGGTTCTCAAAATTCAAATTAAAATAAACACAGAAAAGAATTGATAATAAGAGACACAAAATAGAATTGAAGGTAGAAATAAACTGTTCATGACAAAGCATATTACTTTGAAGAATGCCGGCCTGCGTTGAGGTATATAAACAATAAACGGGAAAATTTATATATCGAGTATATAGAGACAGCCAAAATATTTGAACGTACAAAATAATGAGAAGGTAATTAAGATTTGTAGAAGCCTAAGTTGATTGAACATTAAAATCAAGATTAAATAAAATATAAATAAACGGAAATATTGAGTATGAAAAGCCTAAGTTGTCTTTACGTAAGCCAAAAATGAAATGTAATCAATAAGAACTCCAGAATAATTTCTAAGTGATTTCTCGAGCGTAACAGATTTCGTTATGTTCTAATACTAAAATTCCATCGTTTGTGCGCATATCTGCAACGGTACAACGTCATAGGACGGGTATTGCATGTTGTTGACAGTTTCAAAGTTTACTATGTAGTTTGCGGCGGTAAATTAGCGCTAATAAAATGGAGCGGAGAGTTGTTATGAAATTCTTAGTGAAATCAGGAGAAAACCCGTCGGTAATTTTAATTGAATTGAAAAATGTTTGCCGCAATGAGCAATCTATCCCTAGCATATTGTTTTAAGGGTTTCAGCTCCATTCCTGTTACCTAAAAAAATGCAATCACCCTTTTTTTTAAACGTACCTTCCAAAATAAAAGAGGATCTACGTCCTGATTTGAATTTGGCCTTTCGAGGTATTGCCTTTTAGTTATTATATTGGTCCACCGCAGCACAACTTGCAGTATATCTTCCAAAAATAACATGTTCCAACAAGTAACTGGATCAGCTTTGTTACCCAAATTTGCCGATGGACGTATAACAGGAAGTTGCATTACAATATTATGTTTTTGTGTTCTTGTTCGAGATATCAAACTTTCTGATGAAAATTTGTAGCGATTTTTGCTATAGAAATTTCTTCACTTTCACTCAGCATCTCCTCGACACGTTCACCCTCATCTTCACTATCTGCGTCTGCTCCTGAAGCTGAGTCATGATTACTTACTTCGTAATAATCTTCATCAACTCTTTCGTCGTCATTGTTTTCGCCATCTGCTTTGTTAAACCAATTTAGTAAAGTATTTTCAAAGTCTGGATCACCCTTTTTGACTGAGTATGAAAGTTGCTCATAGTCAAAAGTCACACGAAATAAACGTAGACAAAATTAAAATAGTTACACTAATGCCGTAGTCCGGTCACTGAGAGCGCGTCGAAATTTTAATCTCACTCTTGTAAGAAATAAGTTCACCAATCAAGTTTAACGTTTACATGTAAACTGACGATTGGGTGATTTAAAGGTACTGAGACGCACATTGCGCTATATTAAAGTGGGGAGAATTTCCAAGAAAAAACAATTTCGCAGCGGTCTGTGTGACCGCGCTAATGGTGTTAAGGGTTAAGATAAATTTGTCCATTTTATAAAACCACTTATTCGTAAGATACCTCGAGGTGTTATTTGTTTTTATCGTGTTACTGAAATGCCCCCAATACATGACTTACGTTCGGTAATTCATTAGAAGTAATGTGAGGACTTTCTACAATTTCATTATGTGGCAAAATCTATTTGTACTTTTTTGTTATATTTTCTACCTTTTCTGATACGCTAATTTTACTATCTTAGATTTATTTCAACCTTAAAGAAATACTATCCATCTTCATTGAATTTGTTAAAAAATTTTAAAATTGCCTTCGCACAAGGTATGTGCCTTTTGGGATATTTAACTGTTTTAAATAATGTATTATGTATTATTCAATCAAATGTGTTTAATTTAATATTTAAGTATGAATGTTAAATAGAAATATTTGACAATTTGAAAAATGTTACTGGTGAATAACTGGTTGCCTACTATGCTGCCACCATACATTCATCCCTATGTGTAATGCAAAATGAAAAAGAATCATTGCATTATAACGGGTGTTCATTTGAAAAGTCAATCTAGTACAATGTGATTTACTGAGAACATTTTGAAGTATGTCGTAAATTAAAATTTACTAGTTAACCTACGAAGTCGTATATTTTGACAGTTTCATACATACAAATAATGGGTTGGCCATTTAATGTTGCGGTTTTAAAAATCGCGCTATTCCCTTGTATATATCTCTCTTATTATTGGAGATAGAGTATAGGTTTAAATTTGGCAAAGTTGTTAAATTTTGTGTTTGTTATAAATCCGTAAAGAAAATAGACCTGTGACAAATGACCTTCGTTATTTAAAAAAAAAAACGCGAAAATCCCATTTTCTTCTTTTACCTGTAGCACCGACATTTGGCCTTGTAGAGAAAAAATAAAAACACATCCTTGTGGCCATTTCTAAACCTCTATCCAGTGGTGTACTCTAAATTTTATACGACGTTTCGTTTCTTTCTGGCCATCATCAACTATCTAATTTCTTATAGGCGCCATATTGGATTTAGACATCTTCAGAAAGAGTTTTTTTTTCTGATTTCAACCATGTACCACATGCTGACTAATGTTTTTGACATTAGATTTTATTTGAAAGAATAAATTATAAGACTAAATAAGGTAGCCTTTGGAATTTCAATCTGTCAAACATTTCATTTATTGTTCATTAATAATACAAAAATGTCATACACTAACGAGGAGAAACGAGATATGATAAGTATTTTTTATTCTTCGAAATGAAATTCAACAGTAGCGAGTACATGATAACAAAAACATTAATAAAAATACATAGAAAAGTAAACAATTACAGTAAATGTTCAATTATCTGGCCATCTTCGGTAATGCACAATTGGGCACGCCTTCTGGCATTTTGTACAGCTCTTTGTATAGTTCTTCTTGGAACTGCGTCGAAGGCATTCTGAAGTCTGTCTTGTAATTCTTCAATGTTTTGTGGCGCATCTACTTAATAAATATTATTTTTAACATATCCCCATAAAAAAAATCTAGCGGACTTAAATCAGATGATCTCGTAGGCCATTCAACAACTCCCCTATTTCCAATCCAACGGTTTGCAAACTCTTGATTTAAGAAATTTCTAACAACAGCTGCATTGTGTGCTGGTGCGCCATCTTGTTGCCACCATAAATATTCTAGTTGATTTAATGGAATATTGTCGTCAAGATAGTCAGATACGTATGTACGTAAAATGTATAAATATCTTTCTCCATTTAAATGTTCTTCATACATAACTGGTCCTAAGAGACGATTTGCCAAAATACCTATCCAAACGTTTATTCCAAAACGATGTTGTGGTCTTCTAGCCCTGTTTTGTCGGGGATTTTGTACTGCCCAATTGTGCTCCGTATTTCTGTTGAACATTCTAGAATTTGTAGATTTTGTTTCATCTGACCAGACGATTTTGCTTAAAGAATTTTCGTCATTTTCTATCCTTCCCATTAACCAATTACAATATTCTAGCCTTCTCAAATTATCTCCAGGCAGTAAAGAGTGACTAACATGGATCCTGTATGGTTTAAACCTACTTTTATGTAAAGTTCTCCAAACTTTGGACTGGCACAAATTTAATTCTGACGCTACTTCGCGTGTAGGAATTGATGGATTATTATTTATCTATAAAAATACAAGATTAACATGAAATTTGAAAACATGCTTTTAATTTACCATTTGTAAAATATCTTGTCGATTTTCATTTAAATTCCTGTTGTCTTGACCATTACGCGGCTTAGTAAACGATCCATTCTCTACCAAATTTCTGTCGAGATCTATAAAAATGGTACGATGAGGCTGTTGTCGTTCTGGATATAATTGTAGATATCTTGTACTCGCTACTGTTGAATTTCGGTTCGAAGAATAAAAAATACTTATCATATCTCGTTTCTCTTCGTTAGTATATGACATTTTTGTATTATTAATGAATAATAAATGAAATGTTTGACAGATTGACATTCCATCGCTACCTTATTTAATCTTATAATTTATTCTTTCAAATAAAACCTAATATCAGAAACTTTAGTCAGCATGTGGTACTTGGTTGAAATCAGAAAAAAGACTATTTCTGAAGATGTCTAAATCCAATATGGCGCCTATAAGAAATTAGATAGTTGATGATGACCAGAAAGAAACGAAACGTCGTATGAAAATTTAGAGTACACCACTGGATAGAGGTTTAGAAATGGCCACAAGGATGTGTTCTTATTTTTTCTCTACAATGACAAATGTCGGTGCTACAGGTAAAAGAAGAAAATGGGGTTTTCGCGTTTTTTTTTAAATAACAGGTCATTTGTCACAGGTCTATTTTCTTTACGGATTTATAACAAACACAAAATTTAATAACTTTGCCAAATTTAAACCTATACTCTATCTCCATTAATAAGCGAGATCCCCATGGTGAGGGCTGAAAATGAATCAGCCTGTATAGAAATTAATATAATATATATTTTTTACACTAGAGGGCCAAGCGCGGTTTACAATAAATATATGAAAAATTAAATATGGTGGAGAATGCATGGTTTATGCAAGACGGGGCTCGTCCGCATCGCACGGAAGAAGTTTTCAACATTCTTGAAGAACATTTCGGTAACAGAATCATTGGTCTTGACGCTCAACAGTTTACAGGCGGAGGGATAACATGGCCACCATATAGTCCAGACATCAATCCTTGCGATTTTTACCTGTGAGGATCATTAAAAGTTACGGTATATCGCGATGGTATAGACACCCTGGATGACCTTGAAATGGCAATACGGCAGCGAATAGAAGCGATACCGTACGCCACACTTCAGGCAGTTTGTGGAGAATTTGAGAAGAGGCTGCGAAATGTTATCGTTGCTCGAGGCTCTCACTTCGAAAACCTGATTTATTAAACCGCAGATCTTGTTGTTTAATTGTACAAATAAATAATTTTTTTTAATTAATGTTTTGTATGTTTAATATGACTTCAAAAACCGCAACCTTAAATGGCCAACCCTGTAAATAACAAATGTGATTGACATTATCAAATGTCATTTGGATTTACGTTTACGGAACAACAAACACATACTAATATATATGCGTCTTATTCTATCAAAATTTAAAAGTAACCTAGATTGACTTTTCAAATGAACACATGTTACCTATGTGTAATGATAAAAGAAAAACCCGGTATAATATATGTGCATTGTGTAATTTTGGTTTAATACAGTTCTGATTGGGTTCGATACGTTCTAATATTTCTAATCGCTCGTTTGTATAAACATATCTGTCGCTGTGCTCAGGTACTTGCCCGTAATAGACTTTACAGTTTTATTCCTTTAGTCGGATTACTATATTGTGAATAGATCTATAGGAAATTTTAGATGGGGCCATAATTTCTCATTCTGAACAACTTTTTTGATAAAGTTTCGCTGCCTCTTCAACAAAAATAAAATACCTTATGCCTGAGATCAAAAAATAGTTTCCGCTTTACTGTCAAGTTTTCAAAAACAAAATATTCTTAAAATTCTCTCCAAATCAAGCAGGACTTAATACCACAATTTTAAAATAAAATTCAAAAAGTTTTAGTCCCTTACAAGTGTAGTAACATCAATCCCGCGTCACACTGTAGACACTTTTGTAACTAATAAAACACGTAACTAGATGCAGAGAAATATGTATAGTAATTGCAAGTAATTACTGAAAAATTTCTCGAATATTTAAAACACATACTTCAAGGGCTTGGCTCCAAATTAATTTTATGAATTGAATTACTTATCGATGTAACATAGCTTCATATATTCATTACAAGAAGCTGTATAAACTAGGGTGTGTTCAGATGTGGAAAATTGATTGAACGAAATGAGATATTACAACAAAAGTTAGCAAATTGTAGTTTGGCGTAATTTTATCATTAATTATTTCGCATTATTACTAATTCACCGAAGCTGAATAAGTTTGCAACTTGTGCATGTCATTCGATAGCGGAATTCGATTAACTATAGACGGTATCTGATATCTGACGTCTGCATCGTAAAGGAGGCTGACAGTATTTCTAACGGAATTAAAACAGTATCGACGTGTCGACAAAATATTTTCAGCGACCTTTGGAAGCATGTCGGTATAATGTAAATTAATTGATTTTTGTTTCTTTTATCAGTGATGTTAAGAATATTATTAAACTTAAAGTAGAAATTCCAAGCTGGCTTGATAAGTGTGGTAATGAAATCGATTACGACAATAATTGATACTCGTATCCTAAATACGCATTTGTACAACTAAGTTATTATCCTCAGTAGGTAAAATTAACACTGTGTATATGTTGACGCCTTATGATTTTTTGTGGTAGCTTTACTGTGCCCATGTTCAACGCTGTTATTATTAATTTTATCTACTGAGGATGACAAATTAGTTGTCGAAATACGTATTCGGGATGCGAGTATTAATTGAGGTTAGAGGTTTTATACCTTTTTTTCAGCTTTTCTTAACCACAACCTCCAAAAAAAGACATTTTGTAATAGAAATTTAGATATTAGTGTATAAATCACCTTTATGACACAAAAGGGTCATAATACTAATTTATACACTAATATCCAGATTCTTCAACCAGTCCAGAGCCGCAGAAATTGCCTTGCTCGGCTCGTGGATTCCACAAGGGAATCTTCTTCGAGGACTTCTCCTAGTATCTGCTAGTTGCAATTTTTTCAGCATGGGGTTGCACCTCCCGTGGTCTGTGCAGAACCTATTTAATTGAGACCAATGCCTATGTGGCAGGGTTAGGTTCGGTAAAGATTCTGAAGGATTAGAGATTAAATCTTCCTTGCTACACAAATGAAAGGGACATAATTCGGATCTTAAAGAGTTTGGTTGTATACGCCATTTCTTATGATATTCACCTAAAGCTTGCATATCTGCAGCAAGTTGTAATTCTCCATTCTCTAAATTCTTAGTTTGGGTGCATAAAACCAGATCATCTGTATATAGAGATTTTCGTTATTTTTTGGGTGGGAGCATTGGTGTAAATGGTGAACATTAGAAGAGCTAGAACCGATTCTTGAGGAAAGCCATTTCTCAAGGTTTTGCCATTACTAGTTCGATTGTTTAGTCAGACTACGATTCGGCGATTACTCAGCATATTCTCGATACGTTTGCCTAATTTAACGCATTCGATGATTTTTCGGAAATTAAAAATCATTGCATTCTTCCAGACCGGGTCATAGGCTATGGAAAGATTAACAATGGCAGCGGATGTTTTCAGACCCTTCTGAAAACATGCTTCTTTTTTGAATCGATGTAGCTTTTACTTGATGGAAAGTAATATTGCTTTTTTATTTTTATTTAATTAAAACATGCTTCAATATAAGTTGTTGACACCAAGACTTGTGTAATAACTAAACCAGGTCATATATTCACAATCATGCAATGTACTACTTATTCATTTCATCAACATGACCTTCCCTAGTAATAATCTTTCACCATGTTGCTTAACATCTTGTAACCAAGTCACTAGGCTAATAGAACACACTCAGTCAGATGATATATAAACTAAAGACTAAGAAGTCTGCAGACTCAGAGTCACAGTCAGAGTCAGAGTGAGTACCAGTCTAGTGCATCATATTATTTACTGTGGTTATATTCGTTATTAAATTAAATGTTATTATTTAATCAATCCAATACATATTATTTGTACCACTGTTTTTAAACCTGATGTGTTAATGGAACTGCCTCGGCAACAATATTACCTCCGGGACCAGGTGACATTACACTTGGTCACAGCAGTTCCTTCCCGTTCTGAAACTGGCTTGCTCCTTATTAATAATTTCGTCGAAGGTTAACCGTTGTAGAAATTTATAGCAAACAGATAAGAGAGCTATAAGTCTATAACTTCCAGAATCTTCAGGGGACTTACCAGGTTTTAACATTGCTTGAATTTTTGGCTTTTCGGAAAAAGTTAGTCCATTCCAAAATTTTTGATGAATTCCGGAAAGACATTGTCAACATCAGGAGATTATTGAACCGAGCAATGGCCGAATTAATATCTTCAGTAGAAAAAGAACATGACCTATGCGAATTCTGAGGGAGACCGAGAAACGGTATCCACAATTTGTGTTTTAATATCTCAAGCGAAAACTCGTTATTTGAAATATTTCGGAGTCGTTCAGCTATAAAGTCGGGATCGATTGGCGAAGTTTGTTTAAGGGGAAATAATGCCGGACCTAGTTTTCCATGCAGCGACCAGCTTTTCCTAGTAGAGTGAGCAAAACTGATGTTTTCAGTCATTTCCCTTTTTACTTTTTACTTTTCCGAGTCTCATCTAGTTCACTAAGAATATGATCGGCTAGTCCATTATCGCCACTCTCAGTATATCGTTTGTAAAGTTCTTCAAGTTCATTTGACCAGCCTGCGATGTACAGTTTTCTACAGCCAGGAGGAATTGGGTTTTTAACAGCATCAATCAGTATCAATACGAATTTAGAATAATTTTTAATTGTCAAAGGGAGATCCTGTATATGTTGATCGACCTTTTGCTTAAAGGTACTCCAGTTTGCCTTTTGAAAGGTCCTATTTCGATAACTGTGCGGATTCAATATATGGTATGTTCGTTCCCAGAGTGATAAGTGACGGTCTATGTTTGCTATTAGGGAAGATATTCAGAAGCCTATAGGATATATATATATATATATATATATATATATATATATATTATAATAAAAATATTAATTGAATATTTATTGAAGACACTAGTTTTAATTCGTTACATTTCTGTTATTGGAATTTCTTAGAAGGTTGGAAGTCTATTATATTTGTATTGTTTTTTTTAATTTAGAGTGTCAAATCTATAATTAAATTTCAAAAGTATATGACTTTCTTACATTTACTAAAATTATAGAACTATGTAAATCTAGTTAATTTTGTGTACTTCAAAGGTTATGTGTGAAGGAAAATTTAATTGTAAACCAATAAGTTCATAATATTAATTAAAAATCAAAATTAAATGTCAAATATTTTGGAAAATTCTATATATCTAACCGACCAATGAACTTCAAGAACAGAAAAAGCTGTTGGGTTGCCATAGTGAGTTATTGAAACAATTGGAGAGAATAATTTTTGCACTTGAATTAATGGAATGTGTTTTGGATTAAACGAATTTCTTTTTAAAAATATAAAAACTAGTATTATTTATATTACATACCAAGATTTGAACTGTTTTCATTTTATACTCCGCTATCAATTAATGAGCCACCAAAGACGTGTACCAGCTTAAGAAAAATATTGGGAAACATTTCAAGGCCTTATATTACCAGGATTGTGACCGTAAATTAGAAAAGCAGAATTTAGAAAAGTTTGTTTACCTTTGAATAATCGGGGGATCCTAACCTACGAGATCTGCCAGAATTGTGACCGTTGTTCCTGAAGTTAAAAATATACCAGCCGTACATCAGGGAGGCAAGACTTAATTCCAATGACTAGACGGATAATTGTGATAGAATATTGAGCTAAGTTTTTTATTATTTGTATTTTTTTTTTAAGTAAACAGATTCATTTACTTACCGAAGGTAGATAAAGATCCCTTTAATGACCATTTTGTTTAAAACATTGTAAGTATGGAGGTTATATACAAATTCATTTATCCAGCAATTAATTTATCAGAATCTATTTGCTTACGTAGCCTAGTATTTGTCTCCTTTCCGTAGATTCAATTTTTAACCTATAAGAAATTCCACATAACCAATAAATTTTATAATTAAATTTTCAATAAAATTAAATTGTTAACTATTGTTGATTCCGAATGTTTTGTTAAATATTTACCTAATATATTGTACCAAATTAAATATTCACTTATAAAGATAAGAGTTTCCTTTTAATAAACGGAATTTAAGAACCAAAACAAGTCGTTTGAATTCTATTAGTTTATCATATTAATACTGAGCTAACATACCTTTTAATTTCTTTGTCAGACAGAATCTTCACGACCCTGGAGATAATAGAGAACTCATGTTCGTTGTTTTTTTTTCAAATTATATTAAATTACGAACTTTCTTTAAGACCAAAACACTATTTGGTTGTACATGTTATGATTATTAACAGCAAACGTTTATATTCATTGCACCTGCGCAGAAGTGTGTCAGAATGCGGGGATAAAAATTTGAATTTTAACTTCATTTTCTGCTTTAAAGTTAATATTTTGTCTTTAAAAACACTTTTTAGTAAACGTTTGACTTAAAGATTGTTTCAATATATATAGATAGATATATAGAAGCCTCAGGACTTAAAGTTTTATGTTCCCTAGCATCATACAATAAGCTAAAGTTCACAGCTTCTGCCCAGTTAAGAAGTTTCACTCTATTCTAGTTGTTTGTTAGGTATCCCTAGGAGTTGTGGCGACTATTAAAATCGCCTGTATATACAGTAGGATGAAACAGAGCAGGTAGGACATGTAATGGCCCCTCTAGTAAAGAAGCTTTGTATGCGGAGATTTTTGTATTATTAAGCTTACATTCAAGACTTTAAATCCTTTTTTGTAATAAAACAAGTTAAACATGCTTTTTTCAGCAAAAAAATAATTTTGTTTTTCAATATTGTATCTATTAGGGGCTATGTAATTGGAAAACGAGTTTTCAGTTTCTTCATTCTGCCGGATAAGTTGTTTTTCTATACATTAACGTGAATATTTTCTTGCCGAGCCAAATAATTAAGTTTGCGAACAAGAAGAAATCGAACTGGGACAATTCAGGGGAATCGGGTGGATAGAAAACTCTAATTCGAGCAATTTTGCCATTGCGACACTCGATTAGTAAGACTGTTCGTTCTCTAAGTTCATTTTGTTCTAGTTCTCTTTTCAACCGTCCAATAACGTAGCCTAATAGATGTTGTTATTGTTTCTGGAGCTGCGAGAATTGTTTCGAGGACGAAAATATTAAAAGAAATCTTATAGTGTAATCGTTCTTTTTTCTCTTTGTGAAATCATCGATCCCACTTTTAAAAATTATAATTACTTTAATTATTAATCTTCAGAAATATTTTTATGCAAAAGATTCAAGAAAAAATAAATTTCAAATAAATTAAATAAATAAGTACAAGATTGGTCCGAGTATTTTGAGCCTCAACATGAAGAGTGTTACTCGTTAAAACAATTCTGTTACCATACAATCGTATAGATCATAAAGCATTTCTTTATAGTCCAAAGCTAAACTTAAAGCATAAAAATACCTTCAAATAACTAACGTGTATAGTATTACAGCGCCTATTTATGTGTGTTAGAAAGAGATAAAGTACAATTTGCGGTTCGCACGTTTAGCAGTACGAACTACAAAGAAATACTTTATCAACTATACAGGGTGTAAACGAAATATGGCGACATACTTAAACATGTAATAGCTGTATATTAAGCATAAAATGCTAATTCACGAAAACTCTATCTCGAACGAGATCAAAGAAAAAAAAAATTTAATAAATGCGCGTGGCTCCACCCGACTCTAGTTAATTTGATATTCCTTTATAACTGCAGCGTTACCCCTACTGAAGTGTAATGGTGGGCGTTGTAAATGCGATGATGCATACTGTAAGTCAGAAGGCAGTCTGTTATCAACTTAAGTGAAGTATGGCTTATTCAGACCACAGATTAACAGATATCGTCTTGCTATACGGTGAAACAGTGAAACGTAATTTTTGAAGTGCGGTTTCCGAACCGAAGATGTCCATCAAATGATTTAATTTTACAAACCGTGTACAGATTGAGAGATCGCGGTACATTGACAATCTTTGACGACGTATTTTTCAAGCTGCGGCCGACCGAGTCGTGTAAAATCGTGTAGTTTACTGATCGGTTACCGAAAGCTTGTATTTATGCAAATGGCGGCCACATTGAACATCTCCTTCAAGCGTTCCAATTGTTTCACACATTGTCATAAAAAAAAGGCAAATAGAAAAGAAAAAAATATGAACATTCAATTAAAAATTATAAATATAATTTATTATTTCTCGGCGTGAATTTAACATTAAGACATGTAAAAAAACTCTATATTGTACTTTTTGCGGGATACTACAAAGTTTAATATTAAACTTTTTCGTTTATACACTGTATTTTACTTGGTTCATGTAGGGCAGGGATACACAGACTTATAGGGAACAGGGGCCACTCGGGAAAATTATAAGCCAAGGACGGGCCACTACAAAGAATATTTATTAACACAAATATTTTTACAAATGAAACAGACATGCAATATACATATCTGTAACTGTAAACATGGACAATACACCTCGTATTTTCAGCATTTACTTCTGCTTTAGACACGTGTTTCTGCCATTTACTATTAGGCGTCATCAGTTAAGCTAGTGAAGTAATTAATTAAAGCTTAAATCGCCTATAAGGTATAGCAAATTTTGTCCTATCAGGTAGCACCATACAATATAGTGACATCTGGCGGACGAAAGAGACTATGCCGAAAATGGCAACCCTTCCCTTGACCGGCTATGCCGGTACAGAAGGGAAGAAAATACGTATATAGGTGTAAGTCCATTAACACGATGCCAGATGGCAGTAAATATACAAAAAAGGTTTAAGTATATCAATACGTTAAGCACGTATTACGCATTTGTTACAAATGACATTTACAAATTACAGTTACAGATATGTATATTGCATGTCTGTTTCATTTGTAACAAATGCGTAATACGTGCTTAACGTATTGATATACTTAAACCTTTTTTGTATATTTACTGCCATCTGGCATTGTGTTAATGGACTTACACCTATATACATATTTTCTTCCCTTCTGTACCGGCATAGCCGGTCAAGGGAAGGGTTTCCATTTTCGGCATAGTCTCTTTCGTCCATCAGATGTCACTATATTATATGGTGTTACCTGATAGGACAAAATTTGCTATACCTTATAGGCGATTTAAGCTTTAATTAAGTACTTCAGTAGCTTAACTGATGACGCCTAATAGTAAATGGCAGAAACACGTATCTTAAGCAGAAGTAAATGCTGAAAATACGAGGTGTATTGTCCATGTTTACAGTTACAGATATGTATATTGCATGTCTGTTCCATTTTTAACAAATGCGTAATACGTGCTTAACGTATAGATATACTTATACCTTTTTTGTACAAATATTTTTATTTTTAAATAGTATGAATTACTACAAATGATGAAAATAAACGAACATTCAAAAATTTTTGTTGTAATTATGTAATCGTAATGTAATCTAATCATTACAATGTAATATTTCATGTTTTATTATTTTGATGCATGACATTGCATTGACCTAACAATTTTGTTTATGTTTGGCTCTACATTACTTGTCACCATACGTAAAATTGCTTCCAGATTTTCATTTGCCAGACGGTTTCGATTTTTTCTTTTGTTAAGTTTCATCACTGAAAACGTTTGCTCACAAATATACGTCGATCTAAATAAGCTTGCGCATTTCAAAGCATTTATTCGCAACTCTTTATAAGCGGTTTTATCAACGTAACGGTAAAAGTTGAGCAAATTACCTTCATGAAACTTGTTTCGCAAATTATCATCATTTTGCATGTCTATCAATTCCAGCTGTATTTATTCCGGTGCATTTTCGGGTGAAATGTTGAAAGGATTGCTGAAAATGTCTAATACAGGTTTAACTTTTTTGAAGTCTAGAAAACGATCATGAAAAGCTTGTATTAAAATATCAATTTTTTCAACATAAGCGAAATTGACATCAGTTTTATTGAATTTCTCCATATTTTTTTTTGTATTTATGAAAATGGCTGTAATTGGCTGAATTGATTTGTGTCCTGAAAAGACTCAATTTGCATTGAAAGGACGAAACATGACAGTATAACTGCGAAAACAATTGATCTTTGCCTCGGAATCGCGTATTTAAGACATTCAAGTGATTTGTGATCTACAAGAAACGCTAAGTCACACAGTCAATCAGGGTTGTCGAATTCGGAGACGTCCTTTTTCTTTTCCGATAGAAATATTTTGATTTCTTCAATCAAGTTAAGAAACCGCTCTAGTGACAACCCACGACTTAGCCAGCCTTAGACTTAGCGTGATTTTATAAAGTTTACAGTAGGTACTACAACTTTCATCACATTTTCAAGTCCCAATAATTTTGAACAGAGGGCCTCTTGATGTATAATGCAATGAAACTGCATTAATTCCTTGGTATCTATCTTTTTAGTTTGTAAATACTCTTTTAACATAGTTATTATCCCAGATTTACTTCCAACCATTGAAGGTGCTCCGTTAGTCGTAATTCCAGATAATTTCGTTAAATCCAAATCCACTATAGAACATTTTTCCAGAAGAGCTTTGAGCATGTCACTCCCCTTGGTTTGACTTGTCAAAGAACTCATACCAATCAGTTCTTCACTAACTTTAAAATTTTGCGTTACACCTCGTAAAAATATTAAGAGTTGAGCAGTGGAACTTATATCTGTAGATTCGTCGAGTGCAATAGACAAATATTCAAAACTTTTCGATTTCGTAGCTAATTGGTCTTCTATATTAGTTGCTAATGTGGTAAGTCTTTTTTGAACAGTCACCCGATTTAGTTGAATTTTATCAAACCTCTTTGCATCTTTCGGACACATTTTTTTGCGGCGATATCTAAACACTGCTTAACAAACTCACCATCATTAAAAGGACGACAAGTTTTCGCTATTATTCGAGATATTTCAAAGTTAACTTCAGTAGCTGTTTCAGCATCTTGAATTGGTTTGAGTTGAGCAGTGGATCCTATGTCTGTAGATTCGTCGAGTGCTATAGAAAAATACTCAAGACTTTTCGATTTCGTAGCTAATTGCTCTTCTATATTAGCTGCTAATGTGGTAAGTCTTCTTTGAACAGTCATCCGATTTAGTTGAATTTTCTCAAACCTCTTTGCATCTTTCGGATACATCTTTTTTGCGGTGATATCTAAACACTGCTTAACAAACTCACCACCTTTAAAAGGCCAAAAAGTTTTTTCTATTATTCGAGATATTTCAAAGCTAACTTCAGTAGCTGTTTCAGCATCTTGAATTGGTTTTGTAAATATAGCTTGCTGGCCCATTAGTTCCATTTGTAAATTGGAAATTTTTTACGTTTGATTTTCGCCGGTTAATTTGGTAAAAGTATGATGCTGGGTTTCACAATGCCTTTTCACATTATATTCCTTCGGAATAGAAACACTACTCTTGCATATTAAACAGACACTTTTGTTATGCCATGGAATAAAGAAGTATTTTTCGTTCCAAATATCTTGAAACTGTCGATTTTCATCTTCAACCTTACGACTACGTTTTTTACTGGGGCCTGGTTTATCCATATCAAAATTGATATTAGATTGTTACGTAGGTAGATGCCAAGTTCGAACGACGAAATATTTATTCTTCACAGATTACAATTCAAACAATATAACGTTCGCTTGTCCGTAGTTAAAACTTAACTGCCCCGATAGCGGGCGGTGTGTTGTATTTATACGAGTTACCTAACATCGAGAACCTACCACATTGTTAGGGGATAATACCGATGTGTTTCGCGAATCTTCGAATAATCTAGTTGGTTCGACAGATTTCTAGTCTTGTAACAATATGCTTGGAACGACGAGGAGCATACCTGTCCTACGTAGTAAACCTGAACAAGAAAGTAGTAAGTACTTAAAGATATATATCTTACTAACAATTACAAAAGTTAGAATAAAATAAAAAGTTAAGAAGTATTGATTTGAATGGCTTTTTACCTACTTTTGTAGTTTTTCGAACAATTTTTAAAATTCGTTGGCGGGCCGCATAAATATCGACAGTGGGCCGCATGCGACCCGCGGTATGTGCATCGCTGATGTAGGAGAACCTGCGCTTCCACAGGTTCCACGATATACAAACCACTAGTAGTATCTTTGTAGAGATTGTAAATAAATTTGTATGTTCACTTCCTATTTAAATAATAAACGGTCTTACAATCAAAATGCAATTCAAATTTTGACAGTTACACTTTGAACGATTATCAACTTAAAAAAAAAAGATTTCTTTTAATGCTGCCCTCTCTCGTCAAAATCAATAATTCCTGTATTATTATTTTGGTGTTCCGGTAAATAAAAAACGTTTTACACAAAAAATGTACTAAATTGTTAAAACTCAATAACGCGGCATTCCATGCAGTAATACTAAATCGTCCGGATTATTTTTCAAACGTTCGAATTCAATTTACACTTTACAAAGGACATAAACCCGGTCTCTTTTAAGCAAATATTCACCCGATTCGAGCATATGAAAAACGTAACTTCAACGATAAAAAAGCGCTCTAAAACGTTATAAAAATGAATTATTCTCATTACGTTTCGACTGCAGCACACTTATCGGGAATTAATTACATTTGTAACATGGGGGACTTCCCACTGCAGAAGCCGCTTCGATGAAAAATTCAACGCCGATAATCGAGTTACAAATAATTTAGTGGGTCAATTTCGGTTTCATGACTAAACAATGGCCAATCGTGTCGTTCTCGTTAGGTTTCCTTTTTTAACAATTCTTTTTCACCACATAATGATTGCGCCTACGTTTTTATTTCAACACAATGGTGTAGTTATTGTGTTTTATATCAAAGCTAAGTTCCAACTCTCTTTTGTTGATACCAATCGGCGATTATTCCAGCCAAAAATAGTGAAGAAATAGAAATGCAAGGGGGTATCGCATAACTTTAAAGCGTTTTTATTTAAATCAAAATTTATTATTTTTTTTAACTAACAAAGTACATGAAGTAAGCAAAAATATATTCTTCTCCATTGTTTACAATTGCCTCCCAAATTATCTAGCAATTTTTCCATTCCACTAGAGCAGAAATCCGATGGTTTGGAAGTGAAGTTCTCAAACCAATTTTGGAGTACGACATCGTTATTAACTCTTTAATTGTTTCGACCTTTGCTTGATGTAAATCCATATCACAAATAAATAAAACACACATAAGATGTTTTAGATTTACACTTTATTAATAAAATAATGACAGCTGTTTCGCTAACACAGTAGCTGTATACGCTGTATCTTGTATGTATCTTTAGTCTTAAGTTGAATTTGAAGAAGCTACTGTGTTGGCGAAACAGCTGTCATTATTTTATTAATAAAGTGTAAATCTAAAACATCTTATGTGTGTTTTATTTATTTATCGTTATTAACCCTAGAACATTCACATAAACATTGCAACTAGGTAGGTAAAGACATATATGGGGTAACTTATTACCTCATTATTTAAAACACATATATATATATATATATATATATATATATATATATATATATATATAATTTAAACGAAATTATCGACCGTAATATATTGAATAAAATAAATTAAAAGCGGGCAAGCGGCCTGTCAATTAAAAAACTCATTTATTAAGTATCCCTATATTTCGCAACAACTTTGTTTCTTCTTCCGAAGATAAAAATGTAGAGTTGAAAAAATAATAAAATTGACCTTGAACGTTTTTATTATTTTTTTCAACTCTACATTTTTATCTTCGGAAGAAGCAACAAAGTTGTTGCTTGGGATTAATAAATGAGTTTTTTTAATTGACACACCGCTTGCCCGCTTTTAATTTATTTTATTATATATATATATATATATATATTGTTGTGGGTCTGTTCTCTTCGTAAATGAATTCTTCTTCTAATTAGATATCAGTTCCAAGAATGTTATATCTGGAATATTCAGATTTGTGAAACATTACTTTATAGATAGAATTTTGCATTTTGAAGATGGAAAATCATAATTGGTTTTAAAAATCATGTTACCGATTAATATGATATGCTATATTCAGTCAATTTTTATATTTCGCTCTTTAATTAAATTCATCTTACTTACGTTCGCGAGAATTTTAGATCTCTTAAACTGACTATGATTATTTCATGTATGTTCAAATTACTGTAAACTTTGTTATTTATTATGACTTTTGATAATAACACATTTAAAATGTGCAATTGGAATTACGTGAGTTAGATTTTTTATCACATTAATAGACTGTCAGAGATATTTTCATCTCTGCAATATTTAAGAAATACAGATATGAAACATTTAAAACTATTTCTTTCCATTCTGACAAAATTATCTTTTATATAATTTTCAAATTTCATTGTATAAATTTTCTAAGAAAATTTGATTTATGTTTTCTACAAAATTTCTTATGTAGTCAAGACGATAAAAATCAATATTATTGATTGGAAGATTTTTGCATGCAGTTTTTAAAAGAAAAGTGATATTATACAAATTCCTCTTTTAATATATTATATAAATTGCTTATGGTCATTTATAATACTCAGGAAAGTGGTTTATTTATAATCGCATAATATATTTACCTGGAAAGAAGTTTATCTTCGTTTGTGGAAGTTCTTGAAAACTTTATAACCATTATTATAGAGCTTTCCATCATGTCTAACTTAGTTTACGTTTAAGCAGCGCTCAATTAGAAGATTCTGGACCTTTTCTTTTGATTATTTTCAAAATAAGAACACCTCAGCAGGATATAATCTTTGTACATAACCTAGCAGTTTTGTACGTATAATAGAAACGTATGCGGATTTGAGATAAGTAAAACTACCAGACAATTGTGGCAAATATTTTGAAGCCTACCTAGCTGTACCTTTGGAGATTCCTCAGAGTATTCTACATCCAGAGAACACGTTATATTAGATATTACCATATCAGTCATAAGCATCAGGTATTCTTAAGAAAATTTATTCCTGTATTCAAATTAAAGATATAACAATTCTTGCGATCTCATATTATAAAATTAAATTACTCACGTTATTTCAATAATAATATACTTCTGCATATTATTATCAGTATATTGTAATTCTTATTTTGTTTAATCACCAGATTTTGACACGACCCATTCATTTTTATTATAAAATTCACTATTTTGGTGTAGGCAACCCAATGTATCTAGCATTATAGAAGGTTACATACGTATACATTTGAAACTTGTCTAATAAAACATTATTGTATCTTGTAGTCTATCGTAATAACATAATTTAATAAATTTATTAGTTATTTAATTTAACTAGGCCGTTTTATTTTATGTATTTCTGTGTTGCTGTCTGTGTATTCGGAACTCGCTTTTGACTCTGAGATTAAGAAGTTTCTGCTTATTATTTTATTAAGTTCTTTATTTTCATTTCTGAGCTAGGTTTTCTGTCATTCTTTTTTATTTTTCATTCATTGTTATTCAGCGTTCCGCATTATATCAATATATATACGGGACGATTTTTCTCGGGTAATGAACGTAACATCGTTATTCACGCAAGTGCCGATCGCAGAAACCATTTCCGTATTAGAAAATAAATACCAAGTACCAAAGGACACGATTAATCTAATAGAACACTGCCTGGCAAACACTTATTTCACCTACAATAGCCAAAAATACCGACAAGTGGAGGGCGCACCGATGGTATCTCCTCTGTCACCGATTATTGCCAACATATTCATGGAGAACTTCGAAACAAAGGCATTTAATAACTGCGCAGGCAAGCCCAATTTGTGGCTACGTTATGTCGACGATACATTCGTCATTTGGACACATGGCAGAGAGAAGCTGAATATTTTTCTACACCACTTGAATGCCGAACATCCAAACATACGTTTCACAATGGAGGTAAAAGAACAAGGGAAACTCCCTTTCCTTGACGTGTTGGTAATCAAGAAAGAGAACGGACTACGGGGACACACGATATATCGAAAACCTACACACACAAATAGATATTTAAAAGCACAATCGCACCATCACCCGGCACAACTAAATTCCGTTGTAAAAACACTAGTTTTGCGATCTGAGAGACTAACAGACAAGGAACACATACACGAAGAAAGAAGGAACATAAGAAGCGCCCTCATCACGAACGGCTATTCATCAAAAACCATAAATAAAGCCAGAATTAACGTCAACAGAAAAACAAGAGTTCGCGTCCAGAGCTTTTCTTCCATATATAAAGGGAACTACAGACAAAATCAGTAGATTATTAAGAAGACACAACATCGACACCGTTTCCACAACACACAGAAAAATAGCCGATGAAATAGGTAATGCGAATGACAAAATTCACCTAGAAGATCATGGCGTTTACGAAATACCATGTTCAGTGTGTGATCAATCATATATGGGGCAGACAAGCAGGCGTGTTAGCGTGAGAAGAGAAGAACACCGAATCATAATATAATATTTTCGTGACCTTGGTATGATAAGGTAAACTTAATAAGTCGGCGATTAAAGGTCTGGTTCATTACTTCAAGGTATATATATTTAAAACAACCCTACATGTTTCGGCAATGATGCCTTTGTCAAGGGAATAAAAATATAAATGACAAAATATATTCTGTCATTTATATTTCAAAAGTTTTTTAAATTTTTTAGATCAGCACTTTTGTTTCTCATGGGCACCCGTACATCAAAATACAATTTTCTCAAGGCGACTTGTAGTTATGTAACAAGCAAAAAAACTTTCGGAAGAATTATTTTTTCGAAAAATTGAAAATAAGATTTTTTACAGGTATAGTTGGGCCCATCCACAGACACACTGTATATAATATATATTCCCATATAATGGTGTCGGGACGAAACTGCATTCGGATTCTAGGCGTCCACAAATTCTTTCCATCCTTTTCTTTCTTCCGCCATTTTTTTTTGCTTTTGTCCACGTTCTTTACATTCTTTCTAGTATTTTTGCTATTACTCTACTCTATCCCATTGCGTTTTTGGACTACTCCTTCTTTTGCTTTTCAGTATTTTTACCTCTCACACTCTATTATAGTCTATTTTTAAACTAAGAGGAGCGTTTTAAATTAATCGCGCCAAAATTACTATGCGTGATTGGTTGCTTCAGAGGTAGGATTACGTTATGCAAAAATTGCGTGTTGACCTATCGATGTCAAACGCTTGTCAAATTTCGTTTTCTGTTGTGTTCCCGTTGTTCTATTCAGTTGTATAGTTGTATTAACGTAAATAAATCCGTTCTTTTTAGAATTTGCGAAACCTTTAAGATACCCTTCTGTAGTTATCGATAATTATTCAATATTCATATAAATATGGATACTGTTGCAACAAGTTCAGCATCATTTTCACCTCCGAAAAAACGCAAACGTTTAGATATAGGGCATTTATCTGTTGCTGAAAAGCAATGTGTTTTAAATATGTATAAACAGCTGCGAACTGATGAACCGAATCTTAAAATAACTGTTATTGTTTCTAAAATTAGTAACACCGTGGGTAAGTTTTCATGGATTGAATAATGTAACCAATTTGATAATGTTCTGCTTTTAGGCGTTGCACAATCGACAGTATATCGCACCATAAAAGAGTATAATGAGACTGGTACAGTTACTGCATCTAAACACTATGGAGGACGACCTGGTAATGTTGCTGCATACGATGAAGTAGTTAAACAGTCTGTGCGGCAAATAGTGCATGCTTTCTTTTATAAAAACGAATTACCTACGTTGTACAAAATTTTGATGGAAATAAAGAAACGTCCAGATTTACCACAAATGTCCCGTTCGTCATTGTACAAATTTATGAAGCAAATTAACTTCAAGTACATGAAAAGAAACCGTAAAAGTATTCTTATCGAACGGGATGATATCATTACATGGAGAAGAAAATACTTACTTAAAATGAAGGAATTTAGGAGAGAAGGTAGACCAATTTATTATTTAGATGAGACGTGGGTTAATGAAGGTCATACAAAAGAAAAAGTATGGATAGATAACAGTATAAGAGATCGGCGTCAAACATTCATCGAAGGGCTATCTACAGGACTAAAAAACCCGTCAGGAAAAGGGAGGAGGCTTATTGTGTTACATATTGGATCCGAACATGGCTTTGTTGATGGAGGGTTATTGCTTTTCGAAGGTAAGAAAGCAGGAGATTATCATGAGGAAATGAATGCAGCCGTTTTTGAGACATGGTTTAATAATGTGTTATCAAAATTACCTGACAACGCTGTTATCGTCATGGACAACGCGTCTTACCACAGCCGTAGAATGGAGAAAATTCCTACAGCAGGATCAAAGAAAAAAGATATGCAAGAGTGGTTGCGAAATAAGCAGATTGAATTCAGAGAAGAGATGGTACGAGCTGAACTTCTGAATTTGATCAAAATAAATAAAGAACAATATAATTTGTATGTGATTGATGAAATGGCAAAACGTAATAATAAAGTTCTATTAAGGTTGCCACCGTACCATTGTGAACTCAATCCAATAGAGTTGATATGGGCAAAAATAAAGAATGAAGTAGCATCGAAGAACATCACATTTAAATTGACAGAAGTGAGGGGGCTGTTATTGCAAGCTATCGAAAATGTTCAAAATGTTAATTGGAAAAGTTGTGTTCAGCATATAATTAAGGAAGAAATAAAAATGGCCACACTTGATGGCATCGTAGATGATCTAATCGAACCGTTTATTATTTCTATTGGTGCTGATAGTGACAGTGATACTTTCTCAGACAGTTCAGATTTAGAATAGATTATTTTGTTTAATTTTTGCAAGTAACAAGTAGTTAACGGAGCCTTTGATTTCTTTAAATCCTTTATTTATGTTATTTTTGTGTTTAATGTAAATAATTTTTAATAAATGTTTAATTACGTTGTGACTTTATTGATGTAGAGTTTATATTCAAAATTAAGCGGGAAATAACGCTAAATTAAATGTTGCCTTTGAGCTCAATGAATAAAGAAAAACTAATAAAATACGAAAATTTAAAAAAACATTTAGAATGTCATTGATTTGGTAACTTTTACAGTGTAAATGTGGCTTTTCCATTTACTCCTCTTAGTTTAAAAATAGACTATAGCTGGTCTTACTCCTTCCATTCTTTGCAAGTAGCTCCATCAACCCAGGTCCCACTTTTCTATGAATCTAAGTTTTAATTCTATTTCTAGGTCTTCTCGTATTTTCACGTTTCTAATTTTATCCAGTTTTATTCATTTTCGTATTCATAAAAATAATCCTACAATTACTTTTATGCACATATAATATATTTCAGATAATAAAATTATAAATTTAGTAATATATTAACACTATTATTTCCGTTCTTATGAGACTGGCGACACATACGTCATTGGTTTTGGTTGATAAAGAAAGTGGATTGCTTAGTATCTTTGTATATTTTGGCATTCTATATTTTGTAAGTTGAAATATCGCTACGTAATCTCAATAACTATCTCATTGTCTCCACGTAACACCACCGAAGATAAATGGATTCTTATCAAGATTCTAGTTGCACGAAGATATGGGTGCATCCAAGAGCTTATTTATATTTAATTTTCAATCTATTGTGCGCTCGGTCTGAGGATATTTACTTCAACACCGGGGTCTTTGTATGCGCAGAACGTTGGACAAAACGTCGAAATAGATAGTTCATTTAAGTTTCCGTCGGTGTTTCTTTGCGTTCTCTCATAACTAATGGATGATTTACGGGATCCTCTGTTAATTCCCCGGCGCCCTCCAGTGCTTCACTCACTTCCTACATGTATAAGAGACGAAAGTAGGGAAAAGTTCGTTCGCCAATATTCCCCTGGCTTGTTTCTGATGGGAATTTAAAACAAACAAGGGGGGCCGAAACGACCGCGCGTCCCAGTCGAATGTATTTTTCTGAGCTCACGAAACACACTATTTTCTCGTGACGAAAATACGCCGCTGAATTTCCATTCTAAATAAACGTCTACCACTTGTTACTTATACTAACTGAACACTTGAGAGTGAGGAAAAGGGTGTACATGGAAGGCAAGGATGGTGGCGCTTTATTTATTGTGAAACGCGAATGAGGAGTTCGTGAAATCGGAAAAGTTTCTTCAGTTGACGGAAAATCTAGACAAGCAGTAAATGTTGGCGATTTGCATATACGAGAAGTATTATTTCGAGAACAGATGTAGAATAATATTGTATACATTTACATATGTTGTGTGTTTTGCTATTATATTAAACAAACCGAACGTGAAATTCCTGTGTTTTTGTAAAATATAAATTCAGAACGTTCACGCATCTTTAAAATATACAATAAATACGGTAAAATGATATAATACAGGAAAAAATATGCACTTTCAACGGTAGATGGGAAAAAATTGATTAACTTATGCATCCTCATGCATTTTTTGTAACAGAGGAGGGTTGCTATTTAGGTATCCCGAATAACAACAAAAATAAATAATACTGGTAGCCGTAACTTTGTGGAAATTCATTTTTAAAATAATAAAATAAAATAAAACAATAACTTTGTTATACCACTTTATTCACATGTAATAGTGACCGCGGTGTCGACATACAATGTCATTATCAAACAGCAAAAGTTACAGGCCTACATAGATCTTATAAATGACACAAAAATATATGGGAGTGGTTTATGATGTTATTTAAAATTACTACTATATACTTAACTATTATATACAACATTGGAAAAGAGGTGTATATATAAGATCCAACTGGTCGTTAAGAACAATATCTATTGTGTTGTTTCCGCTTTTAAAAATTTCAAGTGACTATAAAAGATTTAATTTACGACCTTTCTCGGCCAAATGCAATATTTTATGATGACCAAATGTATGCCTTTCTGTAATAAGATGGATTGCGAATGTTGAATCTGTCTTCTTTAGTTTATATGACCGCATGTGTTCTTTTACCCGTATAATAAAACTTCGACCAGTCTGACCTATATATATATACACTTTTACAATCATTACAATATAATTTGTACACTCCTGATTTATTATTGATATCTGTTTTAGGTTTTGCGTTAAAAATGATATAACTTGTTTTTACATATGGTTTATAAGCTATACTAACATTACTATTATTTTTTGAAATTATATTTCCAATTTGCTCGCTTATTTTACCGAAGTAAGTTAACGAGACAAATTGTTTCAAATTAGCACTATCTTTAGGATATACTAAACTAAGGGCCACTTGTAACTGTTTTTTCTTTAGTATACTGTCAATTACGCTACTTTTATAACTATTGTTTACCGCTATTTGTTTTATAGTATTGATTTCACGAACAAAAGATTCATTAGACAAAGGAATATTTAATGCTCTATGTATCATAGAATTAAAAAATGAATGTTTGTGTGTCTTAGGGTGTAGTGAATCTTTTGGAGGGGGGAGGGGAGGGGAAGGATTCATATGGAAAAGTTTCATCAAACTTTTCCATATGAATCCTTCCCCCCCTAAATTATACGGTTTAGCAAAAATTCAGAAGGAGGAAGCACCCATCAGACCAGTTGTTTCGTTTATTTCTTGCCCCAATAAAAAATTAGCCGAAAAATTAATCATAATAATTAGACAATATACCGAATTTACAGATAGCTCTTCCATGAAAGACGCAATACAATTAACAGCTAAATTAAAAGATTGTAATATACAAAAGACAGAAATCCTGGTATCATTTGATGTTTCTTACATGTTTTCAAAAATACCACATAAGGAATGCTTAAGGTTAATAGAAAACATATTAGTAAAGAAAAATACAAACCCGGTTGTTATTCACGAAATCATATCCCTAACGGAGTTAGTCACCAACCAAAGTTACTTTACATTTAACAACAAATTCTACAAACAAACAGAAGTTCTGGCAATGGGCTCACCTCTAAGTCCTCTATTAGCTGAAATTTTCATGAAGCATATTACAGAAAAATTCTTTCATCACAACTAGGTAAAAAACATATTAATTTTGGTATCGGTATGTAGACGACATCCTAGCTTGCTTTAAGGGTACTCATAGACAACTACAAACATTTCTGAACTACATAAATTCAATTCATTCTAATATCAATTTTACAGTAGAAATAGAAGGGAATAACAGTATGTATTAACTTCCTGGATTTAAAATTAAACAAATTAGATCAGAGCTTAAAATTTGATATATATCGTAAACCTATTTTCACTGATTGCATTATTCCCAAAGATTCACTACACCCTAAGACACACAAACATTCATTTTTTAATTCCATAATACATAGAGCATTAAATATTCCTTTGTCTAATGAATCTTTTGTTCGTGAAATCAATACTATAAAACAAATAGCGGTAAACAATAGTTATACATATAAAAGTAGCGTAATTGACAGTATACTAAAGAAAAAACAGTTACAAGTGGCCCTTAGTTTAGTATATCCTAAAGATAGTGCTAATTTGAAACAATTTGTCTCGTTAACTTACTTCGGTAAAATATGCGAGCAAATTGGACATATAATTTCAAAATATAATAGTAATGTTAGTATAGCTTACAAACCATATGTAAAAACAATAATTTCATTTTTAGCGCAAAATCTAAAACAGATATCAATAATAAATCAGGAGTGTACAAATTATATTGTAATGATTGTAAAAGTGTATACAGACTGTCCCGTAAAAAACGCCAACATTCATAATTCCGTTATTTATTGTCCGGTTTTATTTAAACAAAAAGTAAATTTAATAGCATCAAAAACACTATAAGATAGCAGTGTTTTATTTGTTTTCAATTGTTTTCATTAATGTCAAACGACAGTCAAGTTTTTATTTTAAATGGCAACATATATATTTTTGGCTATATTCGTATTGGATTTTTTTTTCTGAATTCAACGATGTATAACATGTTTATTTTTGATAAACGTTTATTGCAAAAAAAAAAACTTTATAAATTTCATCTATGTCTTCCATTAATTATTAATATTCGAATGTGTCATATGAAACATTGGAAATGTAAGTATTATAAATATTATTATAAGAAACAAAACACTTTACAATAAATGTTGAAATTGCACGCCAGCTTGTTCAACACATATCGCACATCTTCTAATTACTCCAAAGGTCGCATTTAAAAGACAAGCGGCAGGTACTTCTTGACAAGTGTTAATAATTATTTGTCTTAAAATGTCAACATTTTCTGGAGTTGTTAAATAAACTCGATCTTGTAGATAATCCCACAACCAAAAATCGAGGGGCGTAAGATCCGGTGAACGCGCAGGCCACTCGATAGGACCGGATGTTCCTATCCACCTATTTCCAAATTGGGTGTTCAACAAATCAGTATTTACTCTGGCGTTGTGCGCGGGAGCCCCATCTTGTTGAAAAAATATTCTATTTAAATTTGCCAAAGGTAATTCATCTAAAAAGTTCTGGAGATTTTCGTGTAATAAAGTGTAGTATTTTTCTTGATTTAAGCAACCATCTATGAAAAATGGCCCATTTAATTGATCACCTAAAATGCCACACCAAACAATTACGTTGAAACGTCTTTGAAAATTATTTTCAATTACAAATCTCGGATTGTCTGCACTCCACTGTCGATGTATGTTTCTATTAAAAATACCGTTGTTGCTAAAAGTGCATTCATCAGACCAAATTATCCTTCTGTAAAAATTCGGGTCTGGTTCTAATGCATTTAAATAAAAACGACAAAACTGGATTCTTCGGCCAGGATCATTTTGTTCTAATGCATGAACTTTTCGAGCTATGTACGGTTTAAGTTTGTGTTTTCTTAAAATACCATGAACTGTAGTTTTTGATACCCCAATATTATGTGTAATTTCGCGAATCGAAGTTCGTGAATTTTGCTGTACTACAAGAAGAACATCTAATTCCTTATCTTCGGAGAATTTCCGTTTTTGTGTTTTTGGTTTGGTAAATGATCCATAATTTCTTAAATTCTTTTCAATTCTCTGAAATATTTTCGAACCTGGAACTTCTATGTCCGGAAAACGAGCACTGTACCGACGAACTGCTTGAAGGCGATTTTTATTACATTCAAAGAACACTTGTAACATGTCCGTTAATTCATTGTTATTCATTTTTAACGAAAATACGATTTTTGTTGCGGCAAAACGTTCAAACAGGATAATACAGAAAACTTAATAAAGTCAAACTGACACTTAAGGCACATTGACATAATGCTAGTGGACTGGGCCAAGTCTACTATAATGAAAGATGAAATTTATAAAGTTTTTTTTTATTTTTTATTATTAGGAGATGTGCGATATGTGTTAAACAAGGTGGCGGGCAATTTCAACATTTATTGTAAAGTGTTTTGTTTCTTATAATAATATTTATAATACTTACATTTCAAATGTTTCATGACACATTCGAATATTTATAAATAATGGAAGACAAAGATGAAATTTATAGTTTTTTTTTGCAATAAACGTTTATCAAAAATAAACATGTTATACATCGTTGAATTCAGAAAAAAAAATACAATCCGAATATAGCCAAAAATATATATGTTGCCATTTAAAATAAAAAACTTGACTGTCGTTTGACATTAATGAAAACAATTGAAAACAAATAAAACACTGCTATCTTATAGTGTTTTTGATGCTATTAAATTTACTTTTTGTTTAAATAAAACCGGACAATAAATAACGGAATTATGAATGTTGGCGTTTTTTACGGGACAGTCTGTATATAGGTCAGACTGGTCGAAGTTTTATTATACGGGTAAAATAACACATGAGGTCATATAAACTAAAGAAGACAGATTCAACATTCGCAAACCATCTTATTACAGAAAGGCATACATTTGGTCATCATAAAATATTGCATTTGGCCGAGAAAGGTCGTAAATTAAATCTTTTACGAGTCACTAGAAATTTTTAAAAGCGGAAACAACACAATAGATATTGTTCTAAACGGTCAGTTGGATCTTATACAAGGTGTGTATAAATTGGCGGACCCACTACACGTGGCGACATTCTTGGTCAAATTTTGAGTTAAAAGTCCTAACCCTAAAACGATGTTTCAAACTTGATTACATAAGTGTCAAAATTTGACAGTAGTAATGTATTTGACCAGAACATTAGGCTGCCTATTTATTGTTTTACAACGTTGTCAGATGTGTTTTTCGTCAAAATAAGTTAATAAACAAATATTAAAAACAAACTTTAAAATCAAAAAGAAAACTTTAACGAAAGGATAATAACAATTCTTCTTTCTTCTAAATTGTAGCTCTTTCTATCAACAAATATCGGGTAATAATACTTATTTCAAGACTGAAAGTCCGAACTTTAGGAACCTCGTGCAAAGATATGGAGCATGGTACAACATTTTCGTATTAGGATTTTGGACTCCGAATTTAACGAAGAACATCGCCGTGTGTAGTGGGTCCGCCAATTTATACACACCTTGTATATACACCTCTTTTCCAATGTTGTATATAATAGCTAAGTATATAGTAGTAATTTTAAATATCATCATAAACCACCCCCATATATTTTTGTGCCATTTATAAGATCTATGTAGGCCTGTAACTTTTGCAGTTTGATAATGACATTGTATGTCGAAACCGCGGTCAATATTACATGTGAATAAAGTGGTATAACAAAGTTATTGTTTTATTTTATTTTATTATTTACAAAAATAAATATTTATCATTGAAAATGTTTTATCATTTTTCAAAATTGCTTTGTGACGTTTAAGACTATCGGAAAAGCACTGCGTGCTATAGTCGTAAGCTTGGTAACAATATCGTAACAGTAAATAAAAATTAGGGACCGGACACAAGAGGCCGATGACTCATCACTCACGGGCGTACTATTGATAATTTGTATTTTTAAAGGGTTATTAATTTTATCTATGTAACTGGAAAACAAACGGGTAGTGATCTACCGCCTCATTCCGAGCAAACGCAACGATCCGAATGTATGAATATTTCTCCCGCTCCGAATACAAATCCCCTGAATGCTGTAGGCGCGTCAACATCGATGTCATATGTCATACGTACTTACATATTATGGAGCCGCGTAAGAAAAATGATCTGATGACCAAATTACTATTAAAGGACTATAAATTGTTTAGTCCTGTGTTATGGTAATGAGTAAATTGCAATACGTTATACTGACGACCCAGAAAAACGTGGAACAGCAGTATGGATGAACTTCTGAGAAAAAGAGGAAAAACATGGAACGAGGCGAAGGACCTTGCCAGAAACAAAAAAGAGTGGCGTGAATTTGTGGAATGTAATTAAGAGAACTTTACACCTCGACACCTTCGGGTATAAGAGGTCTTTGATTATGTATGTATGTATGTATATACTGACGATGGTCACACAAAGCGTAATGAAATTATTAATTAGTGGTTAAGAAAATTGCAAATAAGGCATCAAGAGATTTAATAAATTAAATTTTAATAATGAAGGTCACAAAACTATTCATAGTAAACTAAATAAACTTCAGAAATAAATAAAAACTAAATTAAATTCTATTAATGTAAAGAAAAATTTACTCTTACAAATAATAAAATAAATTGTTGATAATGAGAGACTATAATTAATTTCTCATTATGAACAATTTATTTTACAACCATTTAATTTTAGTATGCGGTTAACGGAAGAGCAGCATATGCCTAAATCGTTGGAAATATTGTGTATATATAAGTGTCAAATTTGAATTTAGTTCTATTACAGCGCATACTAAAATGGACGTATCATTAGGAACTCCGCGATTTGGGAATAATGGTTTTAAATTTTGTACAGAACCAGTAATGTCTATTTTCTTTTTAAGTCTACAAATTGTAGCTTTGTTCGGGATGGGCCTGTCGGGATACCTTCCGGCAAATAAGTCACATACTCTTTGATAAGAATTATCAGCGTGGTACCATTTTGTCATATCGGATTTTTCTTCTAGTGTATAACGCGGCATGGTCACTATTCAAACGCTTAAGAGACTCCGTATAGGGTGACAGTGGTGACACTAATTTGTGACATTAATTGTCAAATGGTTGCGCGACCGACTGTTTTGTGATTGGCTAAACGCGTTCAAGGGATTTGTATTCGGAGCGGGAGAAATATTCATACGAGTACATTCGGATCGTTGCGTTTGCTCAGAATGAGGCGGTATAAAATACGAAATACGTTTTTATTTGTTTATTCTGTAGTTCAAGTCGAGTAAAGGAGTATTAATATTAATTAGCAATACTTCATCAAGGTTCTCTTCTGTAAAATTTATTCTCTTTGAAAGAAATACATCATGTACAAAGAAAATGTAGATAGAAAACGTCCTTTCTACATCGCAACAGGTTATAGGTGCATACTGGAAATATTCTTTTATTTCCGCGTATTTTGTAGTTAGATGTTGTAGCATTGTCCCCATACACAATTACCGCAATGTTATTAAATCTGGATTTCTATTAAAAACTGCGTCTAACTTTTGCTGAAGGCCACATCCGAAGTCACCTGGAATAATTTTCTCAATTATTAATATCCACATCTAATCTGGTTAATCCATCATTTAATTTGAGATTTTGATTTTCAAAATAAGTGATTAGTTTTGGCGAATTTCCAAAGTGTTCCTGAAGAAAGTACAACTGATTTTTTAAATTTGGAATTTGTACTAGTTCCTTGGACTCCGAAATGCTTCGAATATCGTCATTTAAAGATGTAACGAAATAAATTATCGAAATTCTCTCCATAAAAACTAGTAACTTCCAACCATGTTACCCATCTAGTTACTACTGGAGTGGGAGGCAGTGACAGAGATTAAAGTTTTTCCCTGTAAAGAGCTACTTTTCTGAAAACTTTTTTAAAAGCGGACACAAGTCTGTCAACTTCCGGAAAATTGTCTGTGATATTTTCACAGATTCTGTGAAGAGTATGTGCTACACACGTAATATATAGCATATTAGGATATATTTACTTTAATAACGTATGGAACATAAGTTTTGAGAAAAAGTTTTGACGAGAAATGTTATTACCAAAAAATGGTCCAAATTAGTTACCACTGGCCAGAAAAGATGCTCGTTTGTTAGTTACTATGGTGACATGTAATATTTGTCAGAGATAGTTCTGAAAGATGTCATATAAGATTGAAATACGAAAGTCTATATTACAAGTGTCCCGTATCGTTATGTTCAAATTTTAGGAGGGTAAAGTAGACTTGATTTCAAGTAACAAAAACGCAAAACTTGTGTATCCATTTTTGTTTGTTTCAAAGTTACAGATCCTTGAATGTGATTTTCAGATCATGAAAAAAAATGTATTCTAAAGTCAATAAAAACTCATTTTACTTAAGAAAGTTAAATTAATAATTTTTTGGAAATGTCCACCCCCTTGTTGAATGCAGGCTTGTGCCCGTAAGCCAACAGAAGAAGTACTTATCCGAATTGCATACTTGTTTTGTCGGATTTGCTCGGCAGCCAGGTGAATACGACCAACAACTCTTCCCTTATGTTCGAAACTTGCGCGTAGACTAAATTTTTCATGGCCCCCATAAATAAAAGTCAATCCTTCTTGGATAATTGATGTCAGCCCAATTTTGGACAGCAATTCCGAAATGTGGTGGTGCCCTATCCATGTGAAACCACATGTCTCGTAGAACATTCAGTGGGACATCCTCTAAAAGACCTGGCAGTTCGTCAATAAGAAATTGAAGGTAATTGTCCGCATTTAACCTCCCAGGAAGAACGACAGGACCAATCAACAAGACATCGATTATGGCCGCCGAAATGTTAATAGAAAATTTATGTTGAAATTTAGATGGGCGTTCAGTTTTGGGATTTTCTGATGACCACCTGTGCAGGTTTTTCAGATTTGTAACACCACTTCTCGTGAACGTAGATTCATCTGTCCAGAGGACTGTTCTGCAGAAATTAAAATAAAGCCGTGACTGTCTTAATATCCTGGTAGAATAAACTAAACGAGCATAGTAGTCTGCCTCAAGCAAACCGTGTCCCCTACGATAGTGAGATGGATATAAGCCCTCCCGTTTTAAAATTCGCCAAACTGTCGTTCGTGGCACTGCTAGTTGCCTAGCGATTCGACGCACACTGAGAGTTGGATCCCTTGTAACAATAGCTACTGCTTCTTCCTCTAAGTCTGCTAGCAAATTTACTCCTCGGTCGAAAAGATAATCACGAGTCCGCATTCCCCAAATTGTCTGTGCACTTCCAAAAACCTTCTGTAATGAGGAATGCGCCTATCGGGAAACCGATGTTGGTATTCAATAACTACTTGACGTGCACTGCCGTTACAGTAGCCATAGACAGAATGCATGTCCGCATACTCTTGAGAAGAAAATCGGTAGGGCATTTTGAATAAAGAAAACATGTCCACTCACGAATAAGCTGTTGAATGAACTGAAATGTAATGTAATGTAATGTATGATATTCATGGTTCAGCACTTACGAAATTAGTAAGAACCTTCTTTATCACAGATCAATTTCCAGTACTCGTTTTTTGTAATCTTGAAAGAAATTACTGTATGCACTACAACACGTGTTTATTTAATTTAGGATAACATTTTATTATGCGACGTTAACAATCACAGGCCTATTATTGAATCTTATAACTTTTTTTAAATAAAATCAGTTTGTATTGACTTTAGGATTACATTTTTTTTCATGATCTGACAATCACATTCATAGATCTGTGACTTTGAAACAAATAAAAATGGATATACAAGTTTCGCGTTTTTATTACTTGAAATGAAGTCTGCTTTACACTCCTAAAATTTGAACGTAACGATACGGGACACCTTGTATATTTTAGTTGGACGAGTACCTAAACACGAGATTGTTCACATTTTTAGAGACCAAAATATTGCACCGTCAACCATTTACCGCACAATTAATGAATGTGAAAAAGGTATGCCATGCATGAATTTACCGAAAAGTGGACGACCTCCAGTTTTGGCACCACATAAAGTAAACAAACTCATCAAATCTCCTCAAGACAGAGTTGGGACGTCTACGCGCACTTTAGTCCGTAGATTTGGATTTGCGCATAGAACTGCTGGCAGAATTTTGACTAAAAATGGATTAGAATATCGAACAAGATGGAAGTTTCCCAAATACATCGCAACCCAGCTAGAGAGAATCTCCAGATGCTGCAGAACATTGAGGCGTCAACATTTTATTGGCAACAGAGTTATTGTTTTAGACGATGAGAAATATTTCACATTATTCAATTCGGAAACAAAGGGTATCTATCGATGGTTTTTACACGTCCAATATTGCGAATTGTCCTGACAACGTAAAATTCAAACCGAAAGCGAAATTTGCCGACAAGATTATGGTCTGGTGCGCTATTTCTCACGCAGGAATTTCAAGACCTTACGTTGGGAGAGTTAGAGGTGAAGCTGTGGATGTAAACATCTATATTCGCAAACGTCTATCTAAATTGATAAATTTCATTAATGTTCATCATCCAAATGATGATGTGTTATTCTGACCCGATCTGGCTTCATGCCATTATGCTAGAATCACTTAGAACTGGTTAACTGAACATAACGTGAATGATATACCTAAGGAAGACAATTTCCCCAACGTACCCCAGGCGCGCCCCATTGAGGAATTTTGGGCACTACGAAGCAGGAAAGTTTATGACAAGGCTTGGGAAACCCAAAATGGGCCACAATAATCCAGAAGATCCGAGAAGTGAATATAAACGTCATCCAGAGAATGATTTGGAGAATTCTACCAAAATTTTGAACCATTGAGGACCATGGGCCCTTGTTAGTTTTGTGATGAATATTGCTATTCAATAACTGCGTGTTGTACTTAACGATGTTATAGACAATTTATACGGTCCATCGTAATTTAGGCCCGATGCGTCCGGTCTCTATATTACTTACTGCCTTCCAATCATTAAGTAACAGTTCTTACCGATCTGAGATTTGTAAACACAACTTACTATCCTTTTAATCCAACCAGTAAATACTTTAAATTGACTGATCTCGGAAAGAACAATTAATCTTGCAGCCAAAACACAAATGACAACTCAAATGCGTTTTGACAGTTAACGTGCAAATACAGTGTGGCTGGTTCACATTTTTGTAATTCCAAAGCTATCTTTGATTATAAATTTAAAAAAGGACATTTAATTTTCAACGCCTGATTTTTAATATTATTTTTTAAATTTAGTTTTATTTTTAGTTTTACTCATTGAATATGGAAATTATCTTTTATTATTTTATTGAGTATTCATTCTTAAATGCAATAGAGTAAAACTGGTGTCTTAAAGCACTTTAAGCTTCTCTAATGGCTTAGTAATTTTGGCCCGAAAAAACATTTTTGCAACCACATATTTTCAAATTTTCCACAACTAAAAAATACATGCAAACGTTATTTGCGCATAATCCCTTCAAAATTTATACAAACTTTGTTAGCATTTCTCTAGACCGAATATTTGAGTACTTACATTTTTTATTTAAATCGGGACTCGGCCAGGAAAAAATACAAAAAAAAAACTTTCACCTCTCTAACATTAGTATCCCAATGTTCCAATTAATTAGGATTTCATGAAAAATGCAACGTATTTTTTTTTCTGAACGGCGTTTCCGTCCATACCCTTGCATGAATCAAAAATTCACCATCACGTCGACAACGTCAACTTTTACACACTCCGTACACCCTTGAACGAAAGCAATAAAATAAATTATTTATGCTCTTTGTGGTGGAATGTGCCCTGCATAACATCGGAACAGTTATTTCCTGAACCAAGCAAAACACGCACGCATCTAATAAACAATTCGCGTTACCCCTTCGAGCTCCGCAGGGAAGCGAAAGGGGCATGCTTTAGGGGAAGTTGCGGTCGCCACCTGACGCTAACTTCACCACTGATTGCAAACCCAGTCTGTTACAGTTACGTCAATAAGGTCAGAGCGAGAGACTGTATAACTAGTTCGCCTCTAATGTTATTAACCTGTTAAGATGTTCCCCGAGAACGTAGATTGCACTGTTTCACGCTGTCAGTCGTTACCGGAAAGTTTAAATTGAACTTGCATTGATTTGCCTACATATGTCTATGTTGGAAGAACAATAACCGCAGAACAAATACTGTAGGAAGCATTGAGACACGATAACATAATATCGATGTAGGATTCATATACCGTTCTATTGTTAACGAACTTTCGCCTAATTCAAATTGATTAAAAGACTTTTCAGTCATAACTTAGTAAGCTAGACATAGCGCATAATTCTTAATAGAAAATTAGCTTCGTTTCTGGTTGAAACGTACGATTTACTTAAAAGTTTAATATATCTATATGCACGCCATGCATTCGAAAAGTTCCAGGACTAACCTATTATGAACGTAAACACAGCGCTATCTATATTTCGCCAACGAAACTATGCAGTCTGGTCCCTCCTGCCTAAACAATATAAATATTTAGAAAGAATAAATTAGATATATTGGATAATTGTGTCTGTTTCAAGCTCGAATACTTTAATTTTCGAGTGACAATTTCTATTTCGTCTTACAACGAAAGTTATTCATTTGTATACACCGGGTAACGAAGAAATCCGGCAACACTTTTTTTTTAACGAACGAACTTGTAATTACGAAAATGTCGGATGATGAATAGGATTGTAGTCTGCATTTTCTAGAGGGCATTTCAAATTTATGTGACGTCAGCGTTTAGCGTACCGTCGCCATGTTCAATTTAATTAAATAGCAACATAGGTTGAGTGATAATTATTTCGTGACCTTTGTACGTTATGGTAAATTCAATTTGTTGGCGATTAAAGGTCTGGTTTTACTTCAAAATGTATATATTTAAACAATCCTACATGTTTCGGCAAATGATGCCTTTTTCAAGGAATATAAAATATAAATGTCATATTAATGTCATACTTATACATTTGTAGTTGCCAAGGATAAAATTATTCAAAGATAGATTACAATTTAATAATATTAAATCATGCCTTAGTATTCTAAAATAGATAGACAACAAAAACAGGGAAAACAAGACACGAGTTATTATTATGAATGCGCCCGTGGAGCGACTTAAGATGTTAAGCTGTCGGCATTCGCCTTAAACGAAAAGGAAAACCACGAAAACATACTCGGACAGCCAGTCAGGGATCAAAACACGGAACTGTCATCATGATAAGCAAATGTATAGATATTTATATAACATAAGATATATAATAATAACAGCAACATATATTATGATGGTAAATATACTATATATATATATATATATATATATATATATACTAATAACGCACCACATGACTAAGGAAATATGAAAAAAAATTGTCGAAGAGATAAAAAATGTAATTGTTGAACACATACATTAATTTACAAAAATAATTAACTAAAACAATAAACTAATTAACAGATTCTTCACTACAACTCTTAAAGTGTTAGCCATTTGTTTCTTGGCAATATTCGAATCTGTTTTGGAAGCTACGAATAGAATTGTTGATCATTTCTGGGGAAATGGCCTGCATTTCCATACGTATGCGATCTTTTAAATCATTTAAGTTAGATGGTCTATTAACATAAACTCGGTCCTTTCGTTACACCCACAGAAAAACAATCAAGGGGAAATAAGCCTGGTGATCTTGCCGGCCACTCAACCACACCTTTTCGATCAATCCATCTCTGGAGGAAAATATTACCCAAATATTGCTCAATGTCTCTATGATAGTGCGCAGGTGCGCCATCCTGTTGAAAATATACTTTTACATTTGGAAATAAATTGTTTATTTCAGGTATAATTTGATGTTGGTGAAGGACAAGATACTTTTTACCGGTAAGAGTGCCTTCAATAAAAAGAGGACCTATCAAATGGTTTCTCGCCAAACTAGCCCACACATTATATTTTTTGTAGACTTTGAGTATGAATCTCAATCCTCCAGTGCGGATTAGAAGCTGATCAATACCAGCAGTTATACCTGTTAACATTACCGTTCAATCAGAATGTAGCCTCATCACTAAATACAACAGAGTCTAAAAAATTGTTTTGTCAATCCATTTTCTTTATTGTGTTTTCACAAAGCTATAATCTTCGATCAAAATAATCTTCGGCTAATTCTTGGTGGTTTTAAATTTTATATGGGTGGAACTTATTTTTATGCAAAATGTTTTGTGCATACTTCCTACTAATACCATGATTTCTTGACAGCTCATATGTAGATGTTTTAGGATTTTCTTGAATATTTAGAGGGTCATCTAAAGTCTTATCTTCCTTAGATGCAGTGTTTGCTTTGCTAGATCTTGGACGATGTTGTACACAACCAGTTTCATTAAATTTATTTATTATTCTCGAAACTGTAGATCTACTTATACAGACTGACCCGTAAAAAACGCCAACATTCATAATTCCGTTATTTATTGTCCGGTTTTATTTAAACAAAAAGTAAATTTAATAGCATCAAAAACACTATAAGATAGCAGTGTTTTATTTGTTTTCAATTGTTTTCATTAATGTCAAACGACAGTCAAGTTTTTTATTTTAAATGGCAACATATATTTTTGGCTATATTCGGATTGGATTTTTTTTTCTGAATTCAACGATGTTTAACATGTTTATTTTTGATAAACGTTTATTGCAAAAAAAAAACTTTATAAATTTCATCTTTGTCTTCCATTATTTATAAATATTCGAATGTGTCATGAAACATTTGAAATGTAAGTATTATAAATATTATTATAAGAAACAAAACACTTTACAATAAATGTTGAAATTGCCCGCCACCTTGTTTAACAGATATCGCACATCTCCTAATAATAAAAAATAAAAAAAAAACTTTATAAATTTCATCTTTCATTATAGTAGACTTGGCCCAGTCCACTAGCATTATGTCAATGTGCCTTAAGTGTCAGTTTGACTTTATTAAGTTTTCTGTATTATCCTGTTTGAACGTTTTGCCGCAACAAAAATCGTATTTTCGTTAAAAATTAATAACAATGAATTAACGGACATGTTACAAGTGTTCTTTGAATGTAATAAAAATCGCCTTCAAGCAGTTCGTTGGTACAGTGCTCGTTTTCCGGACGGAGAAGTTCCAGGTTCGAAAATATTTCAGAGAATTGAAAAGAATTTAAGAAATTATGGATCATTCACCAAACCAAAAACACAAAAACGGAAATTCTCCGAAGATAAGGAATTAGATGTTCTTCTTGCAGTACAGCAAAATTCACGAACTTTGATTCGCGAAATTGCACATAATATTGGGGTATCAAAAACTACAGTTCATGGTATTTTAAGAAAACACAAACTTAAACTGTACATAGCTCGAAAAGTTCATGCATTAGAACAAAATGATCCTGGCCGAAGAATCCAGTTTTGTCGTTTTTATTTAAATGCATTAGAACAAGACCCGAATTTTTACAGAAGGATAATTTGGTCTGATGAATGCACTTTTAGCAACAACGATATTTTTAATAGAAACATACATCGACAGTGGAGTGCAAACAATCCGAGATTTGTAATTGAAAATAATTTTCAAAGACGTTTCAACGTAAATGTTTGGTGTGGCATTTTAGGTGATCAATTAATTGGGCCATTTTTCATAGATGGTTGCTTAAATCAAGAAAAATACTACACTTTATTACACGAAAATCTCCAAAACTTTTTAGATGAATTACCTTTGGCAAATTTAAATAGAATATTTTTTCAACAAGATGGGGCTCCCGCGCACAACGCCAGAGTAAATACTGATTTGTTGAACACCCAATTTGGAAATAGGTGGATAGGAACATCCGGTCCTATCGAGTGGCCTGCGCGTTCACCGGATCTTACGCCCCTCGATTTTTGGTTGTGGGCTTATCTACAAGATCGAGTTTATTTAACAACTCCAGAAAATGTTGACATTTTAAAACAAAGAATTTTTAACACTTGTCAAGAAGTACCTACCGCTTGTCTTTTAAATGTGACCTTTGGAGTAATTAGGAGATGTGTGATATGTGTTGAACAAGGTGGCGGGCAATTTCAACATTTATTGTAAAGTGTTTTGTTTCTTATAATAATATTTATAATACTTACATTTCAAATGTTTCATGACACATTCGAATATTTGTAAATAATGGAAGACAAAGATGAAATTTATAAAGTTTTTTTTTTTTGCAATAAGCGTTTATCAAAAATAAACATGTTATACATCGTTGAATTCAGAAAAAAAAATCCATTCCGAATATAGCCAAAAATATATATGTTGCCATTTAAAATAAAAAACTTGACTGTCGTTTGACATTAATGAAAACAATTGAAAACAAATACAACACTGCTATCTTATAGTGTTTTTGATGCTATTAAATTTACTTTTTGTTTAAATAAAACCGGACAATAAATAACGGAATTATCAATGTTGGCGTTTTTTACGGGACGGTCTGTATACGGTATTGTGGATTTAGATCGTTAAAAAGATGACTAACTTTTTCATAGGTGCGTTTTCTGTCGCCATATCCAATAATAATAATAATAATAATATTTATTGAATCCAAAAATCCTACATAACAGTACAGAAGGAAGTACAAAAGAGAAAGGATATAGGATAAGTCAAAAAAAATACATATATGGCAATATGACAATTAACAAAATCTAAAGAAAATCACATTATCAAAACAAAAAAAAAGTCTATATTTGTTAATTTAACTATCAAGGTACTCCTTTGTAGTATAAACACAATGTGTCAACATGTAATTTTTAATATATCTCTTAAAAAGACCTATGTGTGCAACCTGCTTAATATTTTGTGGTAATTTATTGTAAAACTTAATTCCAATTAATAAAGCGTTCAGTCAGAACTAAGTTGTGCATGGGTATCTGAAGATCATCTTTGCGACGAGTGAAGTAACTATGAAATTGACTATTTTTTGGTAAAATATGCAATTAATAACACTTCAACTATATACAGACATGGTCAAGCGAATATTCTTAGAGTACAAAATCACGGTCTATAGGATTCAGATAACTTCAACCTTTTTATGTTACATATAGCTCGTTTTTGCATTTTAAAACTTGCTGCATACTGGATGAAGAACCCCAAAAGACTAATCCATAACGTAATCTTGATTAGAAGCCGGAGTAATAGTACGTTAATAATATTTCTTTTTGCACAAAAAAAAACGCATTCTGAATAAAGCATAACATATCCTTGCCAATTTCTTACACAATTCATCCGTATGTCGATACCACGTCAAGCTACTATCCACGTACATGCCAAGAAACTTAGTACAATGCACTTGTTCTACAGATTTATTTTCAACTCTTAACAGTAAAGATGTATCACTAGCCGAGGGCTTTGCCGAAAAGTTTATGAACACTGTTTTGTCCCTATTAAGAATCAAATAATTTTCCTGGAACCAGTTTCTAAAAATGTCCAGCATCCGTTGTGTCAGAGTTCTTGTCTCGTTCATGTGACCCGATCCACACAAATAAGTATTGTCATTAGCGAACATGGTAATAGTACCGTTTGATACTATATTCGGCAGGTCATTTACGAAGATCACAAAAAGAAGTGGACCAAGGACAGAGCCCTGGGGCACACCAGATCTAATATTATAGGTCTTTGATAGTTCTTCATGTACACCAATGACCTGTTCTCTGTCTGTGAGGCATTCGTTAACGGCTCCACACATGCCATACGAGTCCAACTTTCTCAACAGAAGCTCGTGATCTACCAAATCAAACGCCTTACTCAAGTCCATGATTATGGTGATCCAAGTGCCAATACAATTTGTTAATGAAGCTTAAAGCAGCTGTCGTGGTAGATCTATTCTTTAGAAAACTATGTTGCTCAGTGGCGATGACGTTATTTCTTGAACAGAAATTCACAATCTTTTGTGCCATTATTTCTTAAAAATTTTTTGAGATTGTAGATAGCAAAAAAATAGGTCTATAATTCTTAGCAGTGTTTTGTCTCCAGTCTTATATATTTGCAGTTTTAAGTATACTCGGAAATATATAGGTATCGATCGAATTGTTCATAGTAGGGTTAAAGGTGCAGCGATGAAAAGTGCACATTTTTTCAGTACATCCGAACAAATTCCATCAACTCCAGCCGATGCGGATAACATTAGTATCTTTTTCCGATAAGTTTTCCATTATTCTTAATTTACTTTTAAACACTGTAGCTATCAAATACTATTAAGACTAAATCAACTCTTACACTTTGTACACTATGTTTTTGGCATTATTTCAGTGTCAACTACTTTTTTTTTGTTTTAAATTAACCATCTACCGGGGGGGGGGGGGGGGTGATCTAATAATAATACAAAATAAGAATAGATTAATAAGTCTTTCTTTGGAGACTGTGGTTAAGTAAAAACCTATAAAAGGTATATAACCCCTTACCACAATTATTAATCGAATCCTAAATACGTATTTCGACAACTAAGTTGTCATCATCAGTAGGTAACTTAATTGTCGAAATACGTATTTAGGATACGATTAATAATTGTGGTAAGTGGGTTATATACCTTTTTTTAAGAATAGATTCATACAATTTCAATTTGATATGGTATTTCCTTAGTATACCACATTACTAAGGAAATGCCATATCAAATTGAAATTGTATGAATCTATTCTTAAAAAATTCCCTTACCACAATTATTAATCGTATCCTAAATACGTATTTCGACAACTAAGTTGCCATTATCAGTAGGTAACTTAATTGTCGAAATACGTATTTAGGATACGATTAATAATTGTGGTAAGGGGGTTATATACCTTTCTTTAGGAATAATTTCATACAATTTCAATTTTATATGGCATTTCCTTAGTAATGTGGTACATTATTAGTATTTTTTAAAAGAGAAAGAAATAAGCATTTTTGTGTTATATTACTCAAGCTATGTTGCTATTTAAAAAAAAATAAGATTGCTGCAGTACGCTAAACGCTGGCATTGCGGAAATTTGATATGTACTCTAAAAAATGCAGAATAAAATCCCATTTATCACCTCACAATTTTATAATTTTAAGTTCATTTGTTTAAAAAAAAAATATCTTGTTTCCAGACTTTATATTAAATATAAGTAAACATAGAACAGCGATTCTCAATCTTCTTAACTCCGCGATTCCCTAAATATGGAATGTAAATAAATTCATATTTCATTTTTAGTGCTTTAATAGGTCTCTTAGCAACGCTAATTGCAAAAAAATGTACTCGTATTATTTTGTGTCCCTGCGTTTATAGCGACCGATATCACGTGTGCATACATGAGCAATTTGCAAGTTACAAATTGATGTGCATGTGCTCTTTGTAATTTGGTCTCCTTCTATAATACTAGCTGCGAGAGCATGTTTGAACATGCATATGGATGCGTTTGAACAAGTCGTGCTGTCACCAGTATAAAATAGGCGCTTTATTGCGATTGCACAAGTTCAATTACGTTTCAAATGCGAAGCTTGCGTCTGGTACTTTTATTTATGGTACGGTTTATTTTAGTGTACGGTCAACCGTGAAACTGAATTGTTTTTTTTTAATTTCTTATGCGAAATGGATAAATTTATGAAGAACGGAGTGAGCCATCTGCATTCAATGAATCGATTGGTTTAAAAGACAAGGTTGTACAATGACAATTATTTAAATTATGGTTTTACCTCATTGAATGGAAACCATAGTGCATTGGTTACTTTTAAGTTCTCTCCGATGAAAGCATGAAGCCATCAAAATCAGTTCGGCCCTTGGAAACTAAACATCCGACTCATAAAAACAAGGCATTGGAATTTTTCGAAAGAAAATTACATACCTTGAGAAATCAACAAACTTCTATTTGTAAGTCAAACCATACTGATAAAAGTGTACTTGAAGCATCTTATCTCTTAGCATTAAGAATAGCTAAGATGTCCAAACCGCATACAACCGCCAAAAACCTCATATTGCGCCGGCTGCAATCATATTGCGCCGGTTTCAATTAATATTGTCAGTGTTTTAATAGGCGTGGAAGAAGCAAAAAGAAATTGAGAAAAATGTCGCTTTCTAACGACAATATCACGGTGAATTGATGAAATGGCTGCTAATGCTCGCGACCAGATAATTTAACAAGTGAATTCAAGTGAATTTTTTAGTATTCAATTTGATGAATCAATAGATTTAGCAAACATGTCTCAGTTCTTAGGTTTTGTAAGGTATGCATGTGATAGGGACACATCAATCAAAGAAAATATGTTCTTTTGCAAAATAGTACCGGGTCATTCAACAGGACAAACAATTTTTGATGTTTTTATGAAGTTACTAGTTACTATACTAACATAGATTGGACAAAACGATAACAGGAAAGAACAGTACATTTATGAAAATATGTAAAGATCGTCTTATACTAAGGACGAAATGGACGTACTGTTTCCTTCACGGACATGTTCTTTTCGCAAAAAAACGCGCCGGAAAATCTCAATCAAAGTCTTTGTGAAGCTGTAAAAATGGTTAATTTTATTAAAAGCCAACCGTTGCAGAACAGGCTGTTTGCTAAACTATGCGCTGAAATTGGCGAAACTAAAAATCTCTTCTTTTCCGTACAGAAGTTAGATGATTATCGCTAGGGAAAATGTTAACCCGGGTGTTTGGAATTGCGTGATGAATTAATAATATTTGTCCTGTATAAACAGACGCCATTCTCATTGTTTTTACAAAATAATGAGTGTATGTTGTGGGTAGCTTACTTACCTGATGTATTTTTGCGTTTAAACGGATTTACGAGGTGCATTCAAGTTCTAAGACCTCCGATTTTTTTCTAACTAACTACTCACCCGAAAACTATGAAACTGGTGTTACTTCTCGACGTAATCTCCCTGCAGACGTACACATTTTTCACAACGTCGACGCCATGATTCCATGGCCGCGGCGAAGGCTTCTTTAGGAGTCTGTTTCGACCATTGGAAAATCGCTGAAGCAATAGCAGCACGGCTGGTGAATGTGCGGCTACGAACAGTGTCTTTCATTGTTGGAAACAGCCAAAAGTCACTAGGAGCCAGGTCAGGTGAGTAGGGAGCATGAGAAATAACTTCAAAGTTGTTTTCACAAAGAAACTGATGCATAACGTTAGCCAGATGTGCGGCTGCGTTGTCTTGGTGAAACAGCACACATTTTCGTAGGATGCACCCGTCACCGTAGTGCCCTTTGGAACACAATGGGTAAGGATTATAATAATAATAATAATAATATTTATTCATTTTAGACACAAACTTAGTGTATATGAGTCGTCACAATAAAAGAAAATACAACAATAAAGGACCAAACTGCCATTAGTCATACAAAAAAAATTACTTAATACTTAAAGAAATATATCACGTATATCACAAAAAAAACAAACATTAAAATAAACGAAACAAGTTCATATAGATTCAGGAACGCGTATGCATATGAAGTCTGTAAACCATTTGCTTACTATTCCTCCAGGAAATCTTTAACTGAGTAGTAACACTTACATAGGAGATAATGCTTCACAGTTGATTTAAACTTTCCCATGTCACGCACATCTTTTATATCTGATGGAAGTTTATTATATACAATCTGACCCGCATATGCCGGTGATTTTTCAAAGCTCGCCGTTCTATGGCGATCAGTTCGAAACAAGTGCCCATAACGTGTCGGATAATTATGTGCCCCACAATTCTGGCTGTCTAAATTGCCCCTTATGTATTCAATACACTTGTATATGTATATACATGGCAACGTTAATATTCGGCCTCTCTCAAAAATCTGTCTGCAAGATTCGTCACTACGCAAATTAAAAATTAACCGCAAAATACGTTTCTGCTGTACAAAAACACGTTTGCAATTTACAGAATTACCCCACAGAACAGTATTATAAGAGAGAACCGAATACACCAAAGCATAGTACACATCTATCAAATAATTCTTGTGAAGACTGGATTTCAATTTAAGTATTGCGTAGTAGGCACTATTAAGTCTGCCACACACATAGTCCACATGCTCGCACCAGGTCAAATGCTCGTCGATGAATACACCCAAGAACTTTATGTTCTCAAGAACACTCAGTTTATCACCATTAGGGAAAGCAAAACTATCACTTATTATACCTTTTCGTTTGTAAAATTTAACACATGCACATTTACTAGTGTTTAACAAAAGACAGTTTGTGAAGCACCACTCACTAAAAGCTGTCAAGATTTGCTGCACTTTAGATAACAGATCCCCTTCATTATCAGAAATCACGAGCATTGAAGTGTCATCAGCAAACATTACCAGTCCATCTGGATTAACATGTCTAGGTAAGCAGTTTATAAACATTATAAACAATAACGGCCCAAGCACTGATCCCTGCGGAACTCCAAGCTCCTCACTGTCCCTCACGTCCTCACTGTCCCAGAACATGGACATCATCATTTTTTCAGCACTTGCGGTTACCCGAATTTTTTTTGGTGGCGGTGAATCTGTGTGCTTCCATTGAGCTGACTGGCGCTTTGTTTCTGGATTGAAAAATGGCATCCACGTCTCATCCATTGTCACAATCGACGAAAAGAAAGTCCCATTCATGCCTTGGTTGCGTGTCAACATTGGAGGCGATCTGTTCAACTGTCATTCGGCGATCCCCCAAAACAAGTCTCTCCACTTTCTCAATCATGTCGTCAGACCGGCTTGTGCGAGCCCGATGTTGTTTCGGTTTGTTGTCACACGATGTTCTGCCTTCATTAAACTGTCGCACCCACGAACGCACTTTCGACACATCCATAACTCCATCACCACATGTCTCCTTCAACTGTCGATGAATTTCAATTGGTGTTACACCACGCAAATTCAGAAAACGAATGATTGCACGCTGTTCAAGTAAGGAATTCGGCGATCCCCCAAAACAAGTCTCTCCACTTTCTCGATCATGTCGTCAGACCGGCTTGTGCGAGCCCGAGGTTGTTTCGGTTTGTTGTCACACGATGTTCTGCCTTCATTAAACTGTCGCACCCACGAACGCACTTTCGACACATCCATAACTCCATCACAACATGTCTCCTTCAACTGTCGATGAATTTCAATTGGTGTCACACCACGCAAATTTAGAAAACGAATGATTGCACGCTGTTCAAGTAAGGAAAACGTAGCCATTTTAAGGATCTAAACAGTTCTGATTCTCGACGCTGCCGCTACAATTCCATCTGCCGTACAGTGCTGCCATCTCTGTGACGTATTGACAACGAACGCACGCTCATTTTAAAAAAATGCACATGCTTCTATCTCTTTCCAGTCTGGAGAAAAAAAATCGGAGGCCTTAGAACTTGAATGCACCTCGTAGTGTGAATTTACAAGGCCGTTATCAAAAGATTTTATTAATGACATACAAAGTTCTTTGCTTTTATTAAGAAGCTTGATACCTGGATTATTCGCTTTCAAAGCAAAAATTTGAATATGTTCCGACTCACTTCGGATTACATTGAGAAAAATTTGTATGAACAAGATACTATTATTCACCACAGTTTGGATTGCATGAAGATGCATTTGCGTTAGCGAAAAACTCAGTTGACGGAGTATTTCCTGAAAGATAAAAATTATTTTTCGAAGAGTTGGGTACTGAATCCGTTTAGTGAAAATGTTGCCGCTGCTAGGTTGCGAGTTGAGATTCACGACTAGCTCAGCGAAATGTCTGCTGACAAAACGCTACAACTTCAATTTACATCTGAAGATTTAAATACGTTTTGACTTCCTCGTCGAAATAAATATGCTAGTCACAGAAGTATCGAAAATATTAATCCCTTTCGCCACGTCTTAGCTCTACCAAAACGGTTTTTCGTCTATGGTTGCCCTAATAACTAATTACAGGAATCGTCTCTTATCAATCGAAAACAATTTGTTTTCGTGTGTTAACGTAGGTCCACGTATGGAGCCACTTTTTTTTAAATGCAACTATTACAACCATTACATTGATTTCTTTTCTCTGCATGTGTACTTATTGTAAGTAAAATGTTTATAATACATGATTTTTTTCTCATAAAATAATTTTTCGTTATTGTTTATGCTATTTTGCGACCAGCCTTTAATATCACTGCGACCCCCGCCCAGGTTGAGAAACAATGCTCTATGTGATTGGAGGAGAAGACACATTACTTTTGCAGGTTGTAAATGATATATTGAGGTAACATTAAACAAATTCAACATACAGGCTGATTCATTTTCGGCCCTCACCATGGGGATCTCGCTTATTATTGGAGATAGAGTATAGGTTTAAATTTGGCAAAGTTGTTAAATTTTGTGTTTGTTGTAAATCCGTAAAGAAAATAGACCTGTGACAAATGACCTTCGTTATTAAAAAAAAAACGCGAAAATCCAATTTTCTTCTTTTACCTATAGCACCGACATTTGGGCTTGTAGAGAAAATATAAAAACACATCCTTGTGGCCATTTCTAAACCTCTATCCAGTGATGTACTCTAAATTTTTATACGACGTTTCGTTTCTCTCTGGCCATCATTAACTATCTAATTTCTTATAGGCGCCATATTGCATTTAGACATCTTCAGAAAGAGTTTTCTTTCTGATTTCAACCATGTACCACATGCTGACTAAAGTTTTTGACATTAGGTTTTATTTGAAAGAATAAATTATAAGATTAAATAAGGTTGCCATGGAATTTCAATCTGTCAAACATATCATTTATTGTTCATTAATAATACAACAATGTCATACACTAACGAAGAGAAACGAGATATGATAAGTATTTTTTATTCTTCGCACCGAAATTCAACAGTAGCGAGTACAAGATATCTACAATTATATCCAGAACGACAACAGCCTCATAGTACCATTTTTTTAGATCTCGACAGAAATTTGGTCGTGAATGGATCGTTTACTAAGCCGCGTAATGGTCAAGACAACAGGAATTTAAATGAAAATCGACAAGATATTTTACAAATGGTAAATTAAAAGCGTGATTTCAAATTTCATCTTAATCTTGTATTTTTATAGATAAATAATAATCCATCAATTTCTACACGCGAAGTAGCGTCAGAATTAAATTTGTGCCAGTCCAGAGTTTGGAGAACTTTACATAAAAGTAGGTTTAAACCATACAGGATCCATGTTAGTCACTCTTTACTGCCTGGAGATAATTTGAGAAGGCTAGAATATTGTAATTGGTTAATGGGAAGGATAGAAAATGACGAAATTTTTTTAAGCAAAATCATCTGGTCAGATGAAACAAAATTTACAAATTCTGGAATGTTCAACATAAATACGGAGCACTATTGGGCAGTACAAAATCCCCGACAAAACAGGGCTAGAAGACCACAACATCGTTTTGGAATAAACGTTTGGATTGATATTTTGGCAAATCGTCTCTTAGGACCAGTTATGTATGAAGAACATTTAAATGGAGAAAGATATTTAAACATTTTACGTACATACGTATCTGACTATCTTGACGACAATATCCCATTAACAATTACAATATTTATGGTGGCAACAAGATGGCGCACCAGCACACAATGCAGCTGTTGTTAGAAATTTCTTAAATCAAGAGTTTGCAAACCGTTGGATTGGAAATAGGGGAGTTGTTGAAAGGCCTGCGAGATCACCTGATTTAAGTCCGCTAGATTTTTTTTTATGGGGATTTGTTAAAAATAATAATTATAAATTAGATGCGCCACAAAACATTGAAGAATTACGAGACAGACTTCAGAATGCCTTCGATGCAGTTCCTAGAAGAACTATACAAAGGGCAGTACAAAATGCCAGAAGGCGTGCCCAATTATGCATTACCGAAGATGGCCAGATAATTGAACATTTACTGTAATTGTTTATTGTTTACTTTTCTATGTATTTTTATTAATGTTTTTGTTATCTTGTACTCGCTACTGTTGAATTTCGTTTCGAAGAATAAAAAATACTTATCATATCTCGTTTCTCTTCGTTAGTGTATGAAATTTTTGTATTATTAATGAACAATAAATGAAATGTTTGACAGATTGAAATTCCAAACGCTCCCTTATTTAATCTTATAATATATTCTTTCAAATAAAACCTAATGTCAAAAACTTTAGTCCGCATGTGAAACATGGTTGAAATCAGAAAAAAAACTCTTTCTGAAGATGTCTAAATCCAATATGGCGCCTATAAGAAATTAGATAGTTGATGATGGCCAGAAAGAAACGAAACGTCGTATAAAAATCTAGAGTACACCACTGGATAGAGGTTTAGAAATGGCCAAAAGGATGTGCTTTTATTTTTTCTCTACAAGGCCAAATGTCGGTGCTACAGGTAAAAGAAGAAAATGGGGTTTTCGCATTTTTTTTTTAATGACGAAGGTCATTTGTCACAGGTCTATTTTCTTTACGGATTTATAACAAACACAAAATTTAACAGCTTTACCAAATTTAAACCTATACTCTATCTCCAATAATAAGAGAGATCCCTAAGGTGAGGGCCGAAAATGAATCAGCCTGTATATGTGGGGCAAACACGTGCAGGTAAATAAACCAAAAGTTATGAAAAAATCTAGGCTATCACTTAAATTTACACAGAACAAGCATTAGTGCAAACTTTATCTAAACATTTTGCAGAATCCTGTATCTTATCGAAGTAAATAGCTCATACCTATATGCGTCTTCAAGTTGATAAACACTCACTCATACTAAAACGATACGCCTGCTTTCTATATTGAGCCTTTTATTCCCTTGTAATGATTTCGTTATCGTACCAGCAGTAATATAACAGGCTAGTCACGAAGCTTTCGATAATCATTCGTATAATATTTCCAGAGGCTCTAATACTCTTCCTGTAGTTTCGGTAAATATTTATATATCTCACCTGTTAAAGCTTTTAAATGAAACGTGTCGGTTTGTTTATGTAACATTTAGATATCATTTGTGCGATATAAAAACACACAAACGTTTTATTTATGAATTGTTCGGAATCACTCATTTTTCAGAGGCACACACTTTATAATTTAGAAAAGTTTTACACGAAAGCTGAACCAAAATATTTAACTTGCAACATAATAGGTACGTGCTAGCTTTCTATTAACGTTTAAGCACCAATGCTTGATTTCGCGTTGTCATGTAAAAGTCAATGCTGGTGGTAATAGACGTGTTACAATTAGAACTTTGTAAATTATTATTGTAGAAGAGAAAGTTTTCGCTCATAATGGATGGTATAATTATGATGATTAGACAGCAGATTCTCACAAATTAACCTTCAAACGCACAGGGGAAAGTTTGAAATACGTTCATGTAAAAGCGCTAATTTTATTAAAAAATTATTATTTAATATGTTGACAGAGTGCTTTAGCCCTGAAATTAATTAAACCCCATGCGCTTTTACCAGCTCATAGATCAGGGATGCACAGACTTATAGAGAACAGGGGCCACTCAGGAAAATTATAAGCCAAGGACGGGCCACTACAAAGAATACTTATTAACACAAATATTTTTATTTTTAAATAGTATGAATTACTACAAATGATAAAAATAAAAGAACATTCAAAAATGTTTGTTGTAATTATGTAATCGTAATGTAATCTAATCATTACAATGTAATATTTCATGTTTTATTATTTTGATGCATGACATTGCATTGACCTAACAATTTTGTTTATGTTTGGCTCTACATCACTTGTGGCCACACGTAAAATTGCTTCCAGATTTTCATGTCCCAGGCGGTTTCGATTTTTTGTTTTGTTAAGTTTCATCACTGAAAACGTTTGCTCACAAATATGCGTTGATCCAAATAAGCTTAAGTATTTCAATGCATTTATTCGCAACTCTTTATAAGCGGTTTTGTCAACGCAACGGTAAAAGTTGAGTATATTACCCTCATTAAACATGTTTCGTAAATTATCATCATTTTGCGTGTCTATAAATTCCAGCTGTATTGATTCCGGTGCATTTTCGGGTGAAATGTTGAAAGGATTGCTGAAAATGTCTAATAGAGGTTTAACTTTTTTGAAGTCTAGAAAACGATCATGAAAAGCTTGGATTAAAATACAAAGGTATTTTTAATAATATAAAATATTATTATAAATCTGGTGTGAAGAACACAAATACAGGTTCACTATTAATATTTTTGTGAACGTGTCCGAACATATCTCTCCCCAGAGACGTAGATACGTATTTCGCCTTTCTACAGGTTCATCGGTACGCCCCTGCTGGAGAAAGAATATTTCCAGACACATTCACAAAAAAGAACCACATCGCCACATCACAGAAATTATCCAGACCGGGCGTAGAAGTAAATTAAGCGCTGCCTGTTGTCAGACTGCCGAAGTACCTCGCCCCGTCCACATAACCAATGTGAAGTAACGACGCCTTTCCAAAGGTGACACAGTCATCCCTCTAGAAACTGCATTTTGTTTGTGTCTTCACTCATACTACGGACTAACCGCATGTGTAATGTATCAGTATAATTGAAACATACATGAGTAGGTAAACCCCACCAGTTTTGTATAATACAAAGGTATTTTTAATAATATAAAATATTATTAAAAATACCTTTGTATTATACAAAACTGGTGGGGTTTACCTACTCATGTATGTTTCAATTATTCTGATTGTATTAAAATATCAATTTTTTCAAAATAAGCGATATTGATATCATTTTTATTGAATTTCTCCATAATTTTTTTGTAGTTCGGAAAATGGCTATAATTGGCTGAATTGATTTGTGTCCTGAAACGACTCAATCTGCATTGAAAAGACGAAACATGAGAGTATAACTGCGAAATCAATTGAACTTTGCCTTGCAGTCGCGTATTTAAGACATTCCAGTGATTTGTTATGTCTACAAGAAACGCTAAGTCACACAGCCAATCAGGGTTGTCGAGTTCGGAGACGTTCTTTTTCTTTTTCGCCAGAAATATTTTGATTTCTTCAATCAAGTTAAGAAACCGCTCTAGTGTCAACCCACGACGTAGCCACCTTAATTCAGTGTAAAACAGAAGATCACCATATTCGCTTTCAATATCCTCGAGAAATTGTGGGAATTGTCGGTGATTGAGACCTCGTGATTTTATAAAGTTTACAGTAGGTACTACAACTTTCATCACATTTTCAAATCCCAATAATTTTAAACAGAGGGCCTCTTGATGTATAATGCAATGAAACTGCATTAATTCCTTGGTATTTATGTTTTTAGTTTGTAAATACTCTTTTAATATAGTTATTATCCCAGATTTACTTCCAGCCATTGAAGGTGTTCCGTCAGTAGTAATTTCAGATAATTTCGTTAAATCCAAATCCATTATAGAACATTTTTCCAGAAGAGCTTTGAGCATGTCAGTCCCCTTGGTTTGACTTGTCAAAGAAGTCGTACCAATCAGTTCTTCACTCACTTCAAAATTTTGCGTTACACCTCGTAAAAATATTAGGAGTTGAGCAGTGGATCTTATATCTGTAGATTCGTCGAGTGCTATAGAAAAATACTCAAAACTTTTCGATTTCGTAGCAAATTGCTCTTCTATATTAGCTGCTAATGTGGTAAGTCTTCTTTGAACAGTCATCCGATTCAGTTGAATTTTCTCAAACCTCTTTGTATCTTTCGGGCACATTTTTTTTTCGGCGATATCTAAACACCGCTTAACAAACTCACCATCTTTAAAAGGCCGACAAGTTTTTGCTATTATTCGAGATATTTTAAAGCTAACTTCAGTAGCTGTTTCAGCATCTTGAATTGATTTTGTAAACATAGCTTGCTGGCCTATTAGTTCCCTTTGTAAAGTGGAAATTTTTTGCGTTCGATTTTCGCCGGTTAATTTGGTAAAAGTATGATGCTGGGTTTCATAATGCCTTTTCACATAATTTGCCTTCGGAATAGAAACACTACTCTTGCAAATTAAACAGCCATTTTTGTTATGCGATGAAATAAAAAAGTATTTTTCGGTCCAAATATCTTGAAACTGTCGATTTTCATCTTCAACTTTACGACTACGTTTTTTACTGGGGCCTGGTTTATCCATATCAAAATTGATATTATATTGTTACGCAGGTAGATGCCAAGTTCGAACAACGAATTATTTATTCTTCACAGACTACAATTCGAACAATATAGTGTTGGCTTGTCCGTAGTTAAAATTTAACTGCCCCGATAGCGGGCGATGCGTTGTATTTATACGAGTTACCTAACATCAGAAACTACCACATTGTTCGGGGATAATACCGACGTGTTTCGCGAATCTTCGAGTAATCTAGTTGGTTCGACAGATTCTAATCTCGTAACAATATGCTTGGAACGACGAGGAGCATACCTGTACTACTTAGTAAACCTGAACAATAAAGTAGTAGGTACTTAAAGATACATATCTTACTAACAATTACAAAAGTTAGAAAAAAATAAAAAGTTAAGAAATATTGATTTGAATGGATTTTTACTTACTTTTGTAGTTTTTCGAACAATTTTTAAAATTCGTTGGCGGGCCGCATGCGGCCCGCGGGTCGCAGTATGTGCATCGCTGCCATAGATGGTTACATTATCAAAAATCCAGGACGTGTACTAAGCTGAAATAAAGATATAAAGGAAAAACATTGACGTTACTTAAATTTTAATTTAATATTATTCAAAAAAAAAATTGAAGCTTTGGAATAGATAGAAATTAGTAGCAAGTATATTCAGGGAGGATGCGTGGGTTGAAAAAAATTAATTTAAAATGCATGGGTTTGCTTTTTGGAAAAACGCTCGGATATTTCGATTTTTATTTTTGGCTGTGGTTCTTCTGATGGTAAATTTATGTTCAGAAGTGGCCCAAAAATAAGTTACGACTATCGACTTCATTTTTCCAAATAGAAATACCTATTGCAAATTAATTGCATTTTTCGCGAAGTAATGTGATTGAATTCAATATTGCTTTCTACATTTTACGACGCTAATTATTCGAATTTTACTATTAGGAAAAGCACACGTTTTCAGAGACAAATTAATAGCAATCTGTAATGTCTTTGCTATAACACTTTACTTGTATTACGAATACAGCAAGGGTATTAAATCATAATCCATTGTTGTCTTATCGGGAAAAGCAGACATGCTTTTTTCAATTTCAATTAGAGATACAGGTAGATATATAAAAGACAATATGTTTGTGTACTAAATTCAGATTCATTATAATAAAGTCTGCCAGGGATTTTAGTTCTAACTTTCCTGTGATTAATATACTTCCAGAATTCCGCGGAATTTGCCGGAATGGAATTCTCCATATTAGCGAGATATTTAACACAACACATGATCTGTAGTTGAAAGATAGTACACACACTGCGGTTAATCGTGCAACACAATATCGAACCAATGTCTTTCACGGCGCTGGCGCTGCTAGCACGCTCTTGTTCTTTCTTCGAAATTCTCGCTTTTGCGCGTAATTGTGGTTCGATTTCGCCAATAACACGTCTGATCTCCACCTTCAGCTCAGGAATTCTTCGTGGATTGTTGGTATACACGCGATTTTACGTACCCCCAAAGTAAGAAGTCGCACGTGGTCAAATCGCACAAGCGTGGGGGCCACTCCCTGTCGTCATTGCGTGAGATGATTCGTTCAGGAAATCCATTGTTTCGCGCGCCATGTGACAGGTTGCTCCGTTCTGTTGAAACCTCATTCCTTCGATATCCATTCCATCCAACAGTGGCCTCCAAAACTCCCTCAGCATGCTGCGATAGCGTACGCCATTCACTGTTACTGCTTGTTCAGTTCATTTTCGAAGAAGTACGGCTCTATTATTCCGCCGGTCCAGAATCCACACAGTAACTCGTTCAGCATGCAATGGCTTACCATGTATCATCACTCGAGGATTCTCCTCGCCCCAAAGCCGACAATTTTGAGTGTTCACGTAACCATTAAGTTGGAAATGCGCCTCATCGCTAAACATGATTGACATCGAGAAATCGTCGTCCTCTTGTTAGTTTTCCAGCATCAAATTAACAAATTCCCGGCACTGTCCATGGTCTGCTGGTTAGAGTTCTTATAACAACTACATTTTGTACGCATGTATTTGAAGATCTTTGGTGATTATTCGCTGCAGGGTGCTGCTCAAAATGTCTAACTGTTGAGAACGACGATGAATCGATATTTTTGGATTTTCGGTAACACTTTCACGGACTACTGCCATGTTCTCGAGAGATCTCGTGGTACGTGACCTACGGCTACTTTTCTGTTGTCGAACCGGTTTCCTCGAATTTCTTAATTAATCTTTGAACTGTTGACAGATTTGGTGCATTTCGTCGGCCGAAAATTCCATGAAGTCTGCGAACTGTTTCCACAAAACATTCTCCATACTTATTTTCACAACAATAACGCATTTTTCCGCCCTATAATTCTCTATGGCTACTAATGACAAGTGGAGGATGTTATAGTTTCAGTGTCGCCAACCTAGCTAAACGAGCGTAGGGCACATTTTAAATCTTGCACTCTTAACCCTACGAGGTTCAAGGGTTTTTGGGCGCTAACTGGTACAACTAGGTCTGCGCAGACCTACATGGAATTTATATGTTAATATATAGGCAGGCGTATCGAAAGTGTATGTAAATGTGTTTAATGGTAGGAAAAATATGAATTAAACATAAAACATATCTTTATATATTTTGGGTAACAATATATCATATTTTATTTATCATAGGTAATCAAATAAAAGTTAGGCACGGCATTCAAGGCACGCGTATTTGGCATGTGAATGTTGTAGACATACCGGTTTTTGCAATACATGCAATGGAACCGAGTTTTTCGCTCCTTTTTATCAGACTTATAGCACAGCGAGTGCGATGGTCGAGTTGCAGAGGAAATGGCATGAATTGGTTGATCGTCTATCGGTGGGCCTGTCGCTACCTACAAAAAAAAATTGAAAAATTTTTTCATAATTTGAATTGAATGTATGTGTAAATGAAACGCTTATCTCTACACCGAATAATGCTATTGCGTGTTTGACGTGTTGAATACCTCGTACAATGGGATTCGTTGCTCTTTGCTCCATGTGTGGGACCACTAGCTGTTGTGCCAATTCCATAAGGATCGTTCCTCTTGACATGACCAAATTTGTCATGAATAACAAATGCAGCCAAGCCCGCCACGTCCAACATGTTATAGAACAGAGCTAACGGCCATCGGTTTGTGCCCCTTTTGCACGTATAACTACCAAGCATCTGATCCATGGTGTCGACTCCAGATTTATACTTATTATAATCTAAAATTTGAAATGGCTTTTGCGATGGCTTTGATGAGTCGACGTCGGGATTGTAATGTTCGGTCGAAATGAGAACCACTACTTTTTTCTTTTTTTGGCACGTATGAGCAAAGCGCAATATTATTATTGTGGTAAACGAATAATGTGCTTAATATATCGCGATTTGGATCCAACATCTCCTTCGGTATACAGGCTTTGTTCTTGCGCATGGTTCCTACATACGCCAACCTTTTCGTCATCAAAACAGCAGCCAAATCATAAGAAGAGAAGAAATTATCGGCATAAACTGTTCGTCCAGAACCGGCGTACTTTTCGACCAATTTTAGAACGATGTTCTCGCCTTGATTTACCGCACGCGCTTCATTTGCCTGTTTTCCAACATATATCAATCCCTTAAGTGGGTAATTGGAATTGGCGTGGCACATCCAGAAATTTTAATTCCGTATTTAGCCGGTTTTGACGGTATATATTGAGTGAAGCGCGTACGGCCTCGGTACGGGAGCAATTGCTCATCAATAGTTATCTGGGCACCTGGAACATATAAACGCTCTAAATTGCTCATGAGCATATTCCAAACGTCGTCGATAGCGGCTGATTTGCTTTCTAATAGCCGAGCAGTTCTAGTGTTGCCGTTGTCGAATCGAATATATTGTAAAATAGCTTTATATCGGTGAGCAGACATCGTCACCTTATAGATAGGGTTTCCGTTGTTGCCCCACAACTCAAGAGCAGACTGACTATTTGACCCGAAAATGCCAGCAAACAAGGTTAAGCCAAAAAATGCGTATATTTCATTTTCCGCTACAAGTTTCGTCCATAACCGCGGTGTCTTGTCAGAATTATTGACACACCATAGACGGCATAGCTCCTGGGCTTTCCGGTTTGTTTCACCTGCAATTATACTTACGATTTCAGGTGTTATTAGTGACTTAAATATTGAAACCGTGTTTCGCATAATCCCTGGAGCCGGGCCTTCACGACCCATAATGGCGCAGTTATGAGCACGAAGACTACCTGTACCCGGTGGAGCACTTGACCAAATTTTAACATCTTTTGAACGGTATTTGATAACCGAGTTCGCTGAACGGAGCTCCATTTCCATATCGACGAATTCATGAGCGTCGGTGGCAGCTGTAGCGCCTTCATAGAAATCTTCTAAATCCTCATCATCGTCAGATGTGCTCTCGGTTTCTATAACGACGTCTGCCTCAGCATCAGAAGCCGCATCTTCTAACAGTGGAACATAATCAGGGTCCGTAATATCGTCGTCGCCTTCGAATGGATTGAGTTCCCCGGCCTCTTTATCCGCACCAGTCATCCATTTGGCTAACTTGTTATCCATTTGATTCCTCTCTTCTTCCGATAAATTTTGATATCTTCTGTTGCAATTCACCACGTCCATAATATCATCATCGATAATAGATGCTGAAGTCATTTTGCTACATGTAACCAAAGGGAACTAATTGGCAATTTATATTTATTATTATATATATATATATATATATATATATATATATATATATTATATATATTTTTGGGAAAATCCCAAAATAAACTCACTTCAAACTAAAACACTCAGATCTTTACACAACAAACACTGCTGCTGTACTGGCAAATTGCCTGTCTTCTTTTTAAAATAAAAGCCGTTACACACAATTCGCATTCTCTACCTTAGCAACAAGCTAGGTCTGCACAGACCTGCTTGGTATGTATGAACCATTTCGCTTGTAAACAGGAATAAAGCCGAAAATACCCACATAAGTGGTATAATTCCATACTTATTGTGTTCTCCGTAGACGTTTCTAGGAAGTCATGGACGGGCTTATCTCTAACACGTAAAACAAAAGAGTTATACACACATTTATATGCAAAAGGCTGCACAGACCTGGTTGAACCTCGTAGGGTTAATGGGACACCCGATATTTGCTTATTATTTAAATCTTTTTCAAAAAGTGTTCAATATGAATGAATAAATCTTAGATCGGCATTTTTTTCATCGCAGATTAATTCCGTAAATCACACGAAAAACTCACGACAGTATTAGAAAGAATTCGAAACGGTGAGTCGTCATGTTACGGCAAGTTTATCGTTCGCCAGTCGTAGATCACCCGTTCACTCCGGCAACGGCGCCCGTAATTGATGGCCGGGATGGAAGAGTACTTTAAGGTGAACGCGCGCGCGGTCCAACCGAGGTGACAAGATAAACCTGTGCCGTAACAATGGCCATAAAGAGCGACGGATTAGCGCGGGAAATCGGCTCGAGGGATAAATACAGAGAGCCCTGATGGTGAGGTAGGGCAAAAGGGGGGGAATGAACGCGGAAGTGGAGAAGAGAGAAAGATGAGTCCCAGGGGGTTGAACGCGTAATTTTTCAAGATCGCTTTTTACCTTGTTAGAACTTGAATAAAGACCATTCCCCCACAGTCTGGTGAATTATAACGCACACTAGTATGTCACACGAGCACCCCGCTGTATGGGCTTAGTGGGTGGATGAGATGTGTTAAAAGTGCCAGATCGATAATGCTTTTGTGCGTTACACGCTAAAACTTGTCTGTACAGGTGGAATATAAATTTTAGGGAATTTATTGAACTTAAATCATTCTTGTTTTCTAATAAAGAGATTTTTTTTGCTAAAAACGGTGGGTTATTTTCGACAATATTCGCGCGTAATTTTAAAAATTTCAATTGGAACTAGTAATGGAAGTAATGGAAATTTTTAATTTTGGAGATATCGTTGGAAATCTAATTTAAAAAATATTACACTGTTCAACAAATTTCCATTCTTTTTTTTTGTATTTTTCTTTAGAAACTATGTATAATCTTGGATTCATTTACAGTTTTAACAATAGTAATAACAAAACATTTATTCTGGCACATCACATTTTGGAAAAAAATATTGAAAGGTAAATGAAATAATATTAGTTATGTATCTACATTATATGGAGCTATGTGGTATCGTCCTGTTTAAAATGTTTTTTTAAATTTTATTTTATACTGTTGTTTAATTTCAGATTAAGCAACATCATTTAATCTAAATAAAATAGTGTAATTCATATTTTATAATTATCACACCGTACATGTTACGTATTATAATTTAGTATTATTAATCTAAATAAGATAGTTACGTGTTATATTTAGCAATCAAATAATTCACACATACAAATCAGGTATTTAATCTAAACCAGTTCAGTAAACTGCTGATACAGAAGCAATTATAGGTCAGGAATTGAAAATAAACCAGTTCAATATTCAAAACAGTCACCGCATAAAAATTTAGAAACATAAGAATTACGAGAACACCAAAATGCATTATAAGCATTTGTGTAAACACCGTAATTAAACTAGGTTATATCAGCGATACCTCAACAAATATTAAATATCCTCGATTTTAATTACACTTATTTAATGTATGTAAAATTAAAATGTTTAGAACTGTTGGAATTAAATTGTAAATTGAATTTGTATTTATACGATAATTTTTGTTAAATAAAACATTAAGGAATGTACTGTTCTTTAATCAACTATTCACTGTTCTTCAGCCCTTTCTGATATCAATGTCAAATAATCAACATCAACATATTACTGATAACTTTTTCTAATTACAGAAATGTCGTCACGAAATCTTTCGCCTTTTTCATTACTCACATCGCCGAGGTTCGGGGGAAAGAAATCCAGATGCTAGTGCAAAAAAAATGTATTTTAATGTTCATGTTACAGCTAAATTTATGGTAATTTTTAAGAACAAGTGCTATATAATTGTCAGATTTTCTGTTTCCTAGAAAATTGTGAGTCACATGTCGCTTGAGGTGTCTTCGAATCCTTTATCTTGTTACAGAAGTTTAATCTAGTGTCCTACAAAAAATCCCTCTTTAAGTTTTGAATCTGAGATTTTGGAAAATTTTTGTTTAAGGTATTAGAATCCACAACCATCTTTATCCATTGCTTTTACGAAATCCTTAATCATACCTCATTTTAATGTCGGTAGAAGTATTTTATCAGGTTCAACTAGTGACTTATGAAGTATATTCTTTTGTGCAGCACAATATTCAGCTCTGACTGGTCAGTCCTCAACAATGTAGTGGAAATTTCTTGATTGACTTCCCCAATCACAAATAAAACAGCAGTTCTTTGTATACCTTAGTTGTAAACGGAGTAGAATTACTACAGAAGAGATATTTTTTCGAGAATTACCTGAGCCAGCTTCTTCCTGAGCACAGACTGCAACTGCAAAGAATGCAATCTACAAGACCGTCATCTATCTTTATATGCCGCATGATTCATTTTCGACCCTGACCATAGGGATCTTGCTTATTATTGGAGATAGAGGGTAGATTTAAATTTGGCTAAGTTTCTAAATTTTGTGTTTGTTATCAATCCGAAGAGAAAATGGAACTGTATTAAATGACGTTTGAGTTTTTTTTAAAAAACGAAAGAAGGTCATTTTCTTCTTTTACCTCTAGCACGTTTATTATCTATTAGCACGTGGTTGCAGAGGAAAACTAAAAACACGTTCTCGAGACCACTTTTAATCTACTATCTAATGGTAGAATCGAAATTTACATATGACGTTTCGGTTCTACCTGGCCATCATCAACTTTCTCATTTTTTTATGATAACTTTCTATGTCGGATTTTGACACCGTTAGAAAGGGTTTTTTTTAAATTTCAACCATGTATGACATGTTGTCACAAATTTAATTTAATTCACGAACAATACATTTTAAGATTAAGTAAGCTAGCCGTGAAATTTCAAACTGTCAAGCATTTCAATTATCGTACATTACTAATAGATTACACCAACGAAGAGAAACGAGATATGTTAAGTATTTTTTATTAATCAAATGGAAATACAACAAAACGAATGAATACAAGATATTTACAATTGTATCCAGAACGACAACGGCAACATTTGATGCCACATTTTTTTGGATCTGATAGAAACTTGGATCGTTTACCAAACTGCGCGATGTTTATCTTAACAGGAATTTGAATGATTACAATCCAAATTACAATTCCTGTTTTCAGATGACTTCATTCGTCATTAACTTTATAGCGGAGCTCTTCATATCGACATTAAAATTCAGGTACAAATTTACCACAGAGCTGGCTGGCTCTTTGCTTCTTCTTCCCATCGGTAACCAGAAATTTCTCCAAATCTACTTCATCGAAGATGAAAATTACCAATTGAAGCACGCTGCCAAATCTCTACTGAAATCAGAAGGCATATTGTTGCGTCGTTGCCAAAAGTGTCCCAGGATAACAATAATTTAATTCGAATGTCAAAAAATCCGATCGATCTCATGCCATCAGACAGCCATAGAATTATTATTCGTGCGGATGAAAGACCAACCAGTGAGCATGTCAGACGATATAAGGCGCCAACAGTTGATTAGGTACCAATCGTCATGATTGGAGAAAGATTTAATCCTCGCGATATCGTTTTGCAGCGCAAAAATAAGCAACTACAAAGAATTGCTGACACTCATAGATGCTACGATCCATTTCAATAACCAATTATGTTTTCAAATGGTTCAAGATGCTTATCATTTCAACATTGATATGATAAACTGTTACGTGTTCGTAACAGCTTAATTATTTGTCGCACATAGTTTTTCCCTTACCAATTTGTTCTATTAATTTTGAAATTACCCGTAGATATAATTTTGTATCAGCGCTTTCCCAACTATGATTTTGTATCGCAGAGATTCGATCGGGCAGATGTAAGACGGCACCGATGTCTATTAGTCGTGATCCCGCTCTCGTTCATCGCGTGATTGCTTATCTATTGCTATCTATAAGGCTTTAATTATCTCGTTATTAAGAGTATCTATATTTAAGCCCTCCTGCACTCAGGGTTTTATTAAGCACTACGAATTTTTTTTATTGGAAATACCGGTTACTTGAAAAGGGATTTTTGCGGTGGCGGTAGCGGGTAGGTGGGCCAATCCACGTAGCCCGAATCTTGTTTTTTTTTTTGAGAATTGCTCTAAACGCTCTTTACAACGTAGCAAAACACAGTCACAGGTGAACACACAGTCAAAAAAGTTAGTTCGCTGAATTATTGTTCCTATCGGAATATGTGAAGCGAAAACGAAAATAACCATATCTGAAATTCCGTGAACTCTTCCCATCAGTACATCTTTTCTTCTTCCTCTCCTTTCATTCCACATAGCCACAGCAATGCAAGATATGGAATTGAATGATGTGTTTTCTCGGTAAATCTATGTTCGCTACAATAATTTTATTTACTTCATATCAGACTGAGCCACAGCGATGCCTAGCCGGATTTAGCTAGTTTTCTATAAAAACGCTACAAACCCATGCATCAAACCAACGTAAAATGTAATAATACCATTATTTAAATTGACCTTTAAGGGGCTTTAAAAAGAATTTATTCTAAAAATTTATTCAAACTCTAAAGAAATTAGTACGATATTGTCCATAGTCTTCTAACCCTATTGTGTTACTCTTAACTGAACTCCTTAACTTCTTGATTAATTTTATCTGGCAATTATTTTTCCGTTCCGAGCTCTAAACATGAAATTTTACAAGTAATAGCGAAATGGTATTTTCTTTAAAACTTAATTTACATAAAGTTAAGCGAGCTCTTTTTATTCTTATTAAACGTCGGGGCAAAATTTTAACTGGTGTCGTTACGTTTCTCTTTATAACTTGAACGGATCCCGGGTCGTTTATAAAAAGATAATAAACAAATTTTAAATTAATAGTTTTAGTAAGTAGACGTTGTGAGTTTCACGACGCTATTTTCTTATTTACTCCGAAGAATATAATAAAATTTATTAAATGTTTATTTTTGTGAAAAAAAGGAATTTCAATTACAGGAAATTATCGTACTGGCCAAAATACTGAATGTAAAATTGTGGTTAAACTATAAGAATCAGAAACGTACAGAATATTTTTGGGACAGCAATTAACATTTTGAAGGTTTTACATACATGCTGTGAGTTTTTCTCTGAATTTGGATTTAATATAAAATAAATGATTGTGTGGGCAGTTGCTCAAGCATATTTTTATTGAGACTCTGTATAACTTTTTGGTATCTCAGGGTGATCTTTCTGGGTTCTGTGTAACTAGGTCTAGCATCTAAAGTAAATGTAAAGAAATAATACAACAAGAAATAAATGGTTAGTAATTGCTTTTTTGTCTGTTTGTATATTCACATCTCAATTTGTTTTAACTTAAAATATCTCATTCTTAGCTAAGAATTTAATTTCTCAATGAAATTTTTGTTTCAAAAATTCTTTTATTGTAGTGTATTTACAATAAAAGAATTTTTGAAACTAGAAGTTTAATTACTTATTTCTTAGCGTTATAATGAAGTTTCAACAAGTATCTCCTTCGTCAATTAACTATTTGAAATTTTTGTACAAATATTATTTATCGACGACGCACGTATAGTTTGGAGTCTTTGGTTTAGGATTCAATTGAATCCCGCAAACAATCACGTTTAAGTATGTATTTCACTTACAAAAGGGGGTATTTGTCCTTCTAATTTTAAGCTTAGTACTCAAAGAGTACTTTTACTTTAAATTGAGGATTTCTGGCATCTGTTGACATTTGCTTTAAATTCGAGTATGCTATTCAGCGTCTATTTAAGTGGAAGTCAAGTTCCTACAAAATAGGACGCTTATCTTTACTCTATATATGAATTCGATTGTTTTCACACCTACTGATGAACGTTTAATTTAAAATTTCAACAGCACAGATATTTCGAAATTACTCGTGGAAAACCTGCTTCCTACTCATTTCTCTCTAATACCTGGCCTAGGATATATTTCAATAGCGTATTTATGATTATTTATTCAAATCAACAATCCGCATGCGTTTCAAAATTGTTTATTTAATTTTATGTACTACAATTCTACCGTGTGTAAGGTCTTACTCTATACTAAGTTCTTTATAGGTTCTATCAAATTCTTCTTATAAATGAACATAGAAAATTTTGCAGTGATAATTGATGCAATAACTATACTAATTACGATAAATAAATCTTTCACTCTTATATTGTTTTAATTTTAATAAAAAATATTAACGTCTATTAACTCAAAGACTGAACGTAGAAAACTCCTTTGTTTATAATAATGACAATAATGCAAAATACAAATATGACTTTATAAATCAATGATGAATCTCTACCGAGTCAATATCTGATGAATCAATTAATCAATAATAATACTTAATTCTGCCACGTCGGGCCTTATATATCCTGTGTTTTGTGATTCCTGGAATAGTTTTCCCACTCCAAGTGATTTATTTCTATTTCTTCTGATTTTAATCTTTATTTTACATTTTGGCACGTGTATATTCCTATCTATTATAGGTAACTTTGCTTTTCTTATTTTTGTGAGCAATTTCTTTCCCTATAAACTCTTTCTTTGTCTTAATTTCGGTGTTTTGTACCTTTTATCATGGAGTTACAAATTTACTTTCTTTTTCATTCTAGAAATTCCCGTTTCACATCGTCTTTTATCCTGAAAGTTTTTTCAGGTAAATCGGCCTGCGTCTTTAAATCCTCGTGGTATTTTTCTTTCTCTCTCTCGTCCTCCTTAGTTTCTCGTATTGGTCTTTCTCGCCTCTCTAATGCCAATGTGGCATTATATTATTGGACATGCGCCTTCCATTTTGACACTTTGCTTTTGTTTACATTTGAAACATTGGTGTTTTAATATTATTATTTTTATTTTAAGATCTTTTGTTCGCATTCGTTATTAATATTTTCGTTGTTTTTAGATTGCACCGCTCCTGTTATTGATGTTTGAATGTCTTATTTATTTATTTATTATTATTATTTATTTGGTTTTTCTATTTCAAAATGCCTTTGATGTCTCATGTTGATTTGTCCATTTGAAATGTTGTTTATAAAATACAATAAATCGAATACAAAAATATTTTTAATAACATAAAGTATTATTAAAAATCTGGTGTGAAGAACACAAATACAGGTTCACTATTAATATTTTTGTGAACGTGTCCGAACATATCCCTCCCCAGAGACGTAGATACGTATTTTGCCTTTCTACAGGCTCATCGGTACGCCCCAGCTGGAGAAAGGATATGTTCAGACACATTCACAAAAAAGAACCTCATCGCCACATCACAGAAATTATCCAGACCGAGCGTAGAAGTAAATTCAGCGCTGCCTGTTGTCCATATAACAAATGCGAACCAACAACGCCCTTCTAGAGATGGCGCAGCCGTGTCTCTAGAAACTGCATTTTGTCTGTGTCTTCACTCATACTACGGAATAACCGCATGTGTAATGCCGCAAAAAGATTTTTAATAATATTTTATATTATTAAAAATATCTTTGTATTATACAAAACTAGTGGCGTTTACATACTCATGTATGTTTCAATTATTGTGATACAATAAATTGAAATTAAATGTTATTGCTAATGTTACTAATACACACAAAAAAAGATTATTCGCATCCTTTTTTCTACATTACTGGTACGTACAGCGTGTTTTATTATTTATTTACATTCTGTATTTAGTTAATTGTTTAATGATTAAAATAACTTCAAATTATCGACAATATCATTGAATAATTTACATATAACTTGTAAAAATGTACATGCAATTTTTAATACGAAATTGGAGTATTATATACGAGGTGCATTTTAAAACATACAACCTCCATTGATGTCTTTTTAATTCATTTTTGCTTACTCAGGTTACGTTTGATTAATTTGTACATTATTAAATTATTATTTCTATTTTATCTCCAAAGTAAATTTCTTAGCAATATGTTATACAACTAAACTCAAATACTCAACAGTATATGTCAATATCCTTTGCAAGTTGCTTTCTAAAATAAGGCGTGGTTCCTCAGAGTACAACACTTTTTCTTCCTTTTTATCTTGAAGAGAGGATATACATCGAAACCATAACCCAGAATTTGCTACCTTACCGCGAAGCTGGCGCGCAGCGAACGGGTCTGGAGATGGTCGGGATCAAACAGAAAAAGAACTGTTGTTGTATCGCGCAAAGTATGAAAGCTTCTATTTATTATACCGCCTAATTCTGAGCAAACGCAACGACCCGAATGTATGAATATTTCTCCGGCTTCGAATACAATTCCCCTGAATGCTGTAGGCGCGTCAACATCGATGTCATACATATAGCAAGCGCCAATTAAGTTGGCGCGAGGAGGGGGTTTAGCAACAGACTGTTTTGTGATTGGCTTAACATCGATGTCATACATATAGCAAGCGCCAATTAAGTTGGCGCGAGGAGGGGGTTTAGCAATAGACTGTTTTGTGATTGGCTTAACGCGTTCAGGGGAATTGTATTCGAAGCGGGAGAAATATTCATACGTTCGGATCGTTGCGTTTGCTCAGAATCAGGCGGTATATGCCCTAGTCAGTGAAGACGGGTGTGGGTGACTAACATTAAAAGTTAGCAGGTAGCGCTACTCAGTTTTATTTATGCAAACTCAGACTGAAAACTGAGCAAATAGATTGCGCGATCTTAGGCGCATGCGCCTACAACTAGTCAAGCACGCGGTAGTTATAAACTTACAATGTACCTGCGTACTATACCAGAAGGCTGCACAGGATACCTGTAAAGAAATTCCTAAGGGAAGTGCCAAAGGCAAAGAAAATACTTGGGAACAAGTAATTCGTATATTCGCTAACTAAGAAATATTTGAATATTATAAAAAAAATTAACTAAAAGAAGATATTAATATATGCAAAAATGAATTTAATGAAAATATATTTTAAAAATCAAATATTCACACTGTATAAGTACCGACTGTATAATCCGGCATCAAAATTATAAAAATGTCTTTACAAAATCCACAACTAAGTATCGCAAAAGTAAAGCGTAACAATACGGTAAATATATTTTGAAAGAAAAAAAAACTGATGAAAATAAATAGAAAATTAGTTTCAATTACAGATTAAATGATTAAATCCCTTCGTTTTCTTTTCTACGGTACCTTAGATTCAAACTTACAGAAATTTTATAACGAAGAAGCGGTAGGAAAGATATCTTAAACGAATATGCTAATGACTTAAATCTTAAAATCAAAAATTACTATTTTACAAAAAGGCGTCTATCAAACACCTGCATGTGTACCTGCTAAAAACCAGTACATCTGGTGGCACAAAAAAAAATCGTGACTGCAGACGATATATCTATAAAATTTATATTATTAAATATTAATTTTATAAAAATTAATATTTAAGGAAAATTTAATAATACGAGTTACTTGTATCCTTTCCCTATTTGTCTGAGAAGGTAATTAATTTCTTCCGGTGTATCGCTGTTCGGTGGATTAGATGGCCATGAATTGCCCTGGATGGAGAGGTGGTAGTGTGCGTGATGTCTTCTGCGGAAAGTTAATTATTTTTTTCCGAAAACGAAGTCGAAGTAGAACGCCAAGGAGAAAAAACCCAAAGTCGGTTGATAATTTTTTCCAACCTTCTTGAGACGCAAGCGGCAAAATTGGCTTTTCTAAAATATTCACTAACTCTTGACCTTATCCGTAATTAAACGCGAAATTCTATAAGTCGAAGAAGCGTGATTTCATTTCCATTACGAAGATGTATAGTTTATTTCAAATTATAAGAATATAACTTTGAACGGCTCTAATGCTTTTATTTCACCACCTGCGGCAATAACTACCTGGCCGCTCAATACGATTATCTTTTACGCAAATAAACTGCTGAGGTCCGTAATGACATAATCTAAGTAAATTATAATTACTGAAATTTAGATAAAATAAAATTTAATAATAATATAAGTATCAACAGTTCTTAATTTGAATATATAGTTATTATATATAGTTAAATAGTCATTAAATTACAATTTAGATGAAATAAGTGAAACATAGTTAGGAGAGTTACATTTATTGTTAATCTTTACTGCTGTATACATATTTGATTTTTCTCTCTTTACTTAAAGATCATGTGGCGACCTTTTGCTGAAAGTGTTAGTGATTATGATGTGGATAGAGTTAATACTGTTGGAGCACGACAGAGAAAGCATATATCAGAAGATGCAAAACAGATAATTTTCAATGTGTATCATACCCTGATGGAAGAAAATAACGAACTATAAATCCAGAACATTCAACGAACGTCGCAATTAAATAAGGTGTCTTTTGGAACAATATATAAAATAATTAAGAATAACGCAGAGCCTAGAAAGCAAAGAAGTTACAAAGGAGCACCGAGAAAAATTTAAGAGTATGAAATTTATACTATTAGGCAGCAAGTATACTCCTTCTACAGAGGAAATGTTGTATCTACACTAGACTGCTTACATAAAAGAATCAGTGATGAGCCTATAAATATTCAGTGTTCTAAAGCAACCTTGTGGCGGACGCTAAAGAAAGCTGGTTTTAAGTTTGGCACTATAGACAAACGTCGCACAATTATGGAAAGCCCGAGGTTACAGAAACTTCGATATGAATACTTAACGGCAATTAGAAGGTATAGACAGGAAGGACGATTAATATGTTATTTAGACGAGACGTGGTATGACACCCATGACACAATTTGCAAAGGTTGGGTGGATAGTTCAAGTATGTGTCAGTTGAACGCGCCGGTTCCGAGAGGGAAGAGAATAATCATTCTTCATGCTGGGTCAGAAAAAGGATTGATCGGACAGCCGCTATTATATGCTAAAAATGTTAAATCCTCGAGTTTAGATTACCATGAAGATATGACCTCATCTTGACTTGAAGAATGGGTTTCTAAATTTCGGTGTTTGATTTGTTCGTCTTATGGTATTTTTCAGTTGGGCCCATATCAATTCAATGGGATTAAAAATGCAATGGTATGGTGGTAAACGCAAAATTGTATGTCCTGCTTCTTTGGCTCTGTTATCCACATAATAATCCTTTAAACATTCTTTTGTCTTCATCACCTCTATTAATTGTTTTTTTTTATAATGATCCTCAAAGTATAAATCATTTGCTTCTAAAAATGTTTTAATATCTTTCTTATTAATACATTTTGTAGGAACTTTGGTTTGCTGTCGAGATTGATACGGAGCGTTGTCCATCACTATCACACTATCTTTTAGTAAATTTGGCAGCAAAGTGTCACTGAAAGCAATGTAACACACATAAAAAATGCTATGGAACATATAACATATAACTGCTGTAAATTGGAAAAATGCTGTTAAACACGCAATAGCAAAAGAGGATGAATATATGCGCATGTACAAAATAGTAGCACCTTTGATTATAAATTTTCAATACGATTCAGACACAGACACCGATTTGCAAGACGACTCAATCATAGATAATGTATGAAATGCGGTGACACATAAAAATTTTATTGTGTATTACAAATAAATTAGCTTTATACATCTATATGTATCCACTACACATGTTTCCACACGATTTGTAATTTTTTCTTTGTATATAAACCCAATGTACAGATATTTTTTATTATATACTTGAAATTAATAGCGTTTTATTATTATATTATAGGGCCCTAATTTATAGTCAGATTCATATAGTTCATTCATATAGTTAGATTCATTCGTTGCAAATAGGTAAACCGTACCCCTACATAGGGTGTTCAATCTAATAAAAATTTCATTAGATCATCTTTTGTTTTCCAAGTGATAGCACTCTATTTCACAGGATTTCTTTAAAATATAATACTCTCAGCGAAAATATTGAGTGTACAATGAAAAATTAACCACTCTGTAAACTATACTCATATAAGAATCTCGAGTGCCAAAGTACTCCCTTTACCATTATTAGTATTCGTATCATCTTATCAATTGACTTAGTATAATCTCCACTGTGCCTACCACTGTGTGTCCTAAAATAACAAAAGCACCCAATTTACAATTCATGAAACATCTTTCTGTATCTCTAGATCTGTTTGAGTTATAAAAACAGAGAATTTGAGGGAATATCGTTCCAAATAGCAACGGCATTTTACGTATAACGTCTACATATTTTTTTGGCGGCGATCAATAAATAATTCCACACAGGGAATATAAATTCGGTGTTCATTATAATTCAAGTGTATTATTCCGCGAACGCCGACGAAGAAAGAGATGTTTTACTTTGAATTAACCATGCGCAATTCTCAATATTAATTTATAATATTTGCATAAGAAACATAAATTCCGCCGCCGTAACCACGGCCACCGCGACCGCCTCCGACATCGCATCCCATCTTCCCTTAATTTCACAAAAGCCTTCGCTGGAGGAATAATATTTTGTTGTTTTGTAATTCCTCTGTTCGTGCTCGTTTTCGTCTTACTTTTTTTTTATTGTGTTTTTACAAGAGGGTCGTATAAATGGGCTGAAGCGACGTTTCTACAACTTTTGTAACTTGCGCTTTCATTTTTTTGTTTTACACGCAAATCCTCGTGCGAATATATAAAAATTTTGAAGACAAAGATCGTGTTTTTATATTTTCATAAATTGAATGGTAAAAGAGAATGTTGTTCTTCTGGACTGTTAATATTATTACAGACATTTTCACTGTAAAAACACTGTGATCATTCTAGCGTTTATAAGAATTCCTAAAGCTGCTTTTGAGTAAGTATACGTAAGTAATTGAATGTTTTGCCACTCTTTCTAATATGAGGAAGTCGGCTGTTTCGCACGTAATCTTCCCCATGTATTTTTGTCTTTCCAAAGCTCTTTATCTGGATATCTGGAAAACTTGTATATCCATTTTTATTAGTCAATAAAAGTCAATAAAAACTGATTTTATTTAAAAAAGTTCAATTAATGATATTTTCGAAATGTCCGCCTCCTTGTTGAATGCAAACTTGTGCCCGTAAGCCAACAGAAGAAGTACTTATCCGAATTTCATACTTGTTTTGTCGGATTTGCTAGGCAGCCAGGTGAATACGATCCAACAACTCTTCTCTTGTGGTCGAAACTTGCGCGTAGACTAAATTTTTCATGTACCCAATAAATAAAATTCAAGGGGAATAAGATCGGGTGATCTGGGTGGCCATGCAACAGGACCACCTCGACCAATCCATCTTGGATAATTGACGGTAACCCAATTTCGGACAGCAATTCCGAAATGTGGTGGTGCCCCATCCATGTGAAACCACATGTCTCGTCGAACATTCAGTGGGACATCCTCTAAAAGACCTGGCAGTTCGCCAATAAAAAATTGAAGGTAATTGTCTGCATTTAACCTCGCATATATATATATATATATATATATATATATATATATATATAGTAAACCTAATCAGTAGGCGATTAAAGGTCTGTATATTACTTCAAAATATATGTATTTAAAAAACTCTACATGTTTCGGCTGTATACGCCTTTTTCAACTGTATACGCCTTTAATCGCCTACTGATTAGGTTTACCATATCATACCAAGGTCACGAAGTTATTATATTTATATATATATATATATATATATATATATATATATATATATATTATAGTGGGATAAACCTCAATTATATTGATGAGCCATTTCTAATGTTATGTCCATAAGTTTTTTTTTTGTTTTTAAAATATTAGCTACATATGCAAGAGATATTTTGATTTGTGTAAATTCGTTATAGTTGTCATATTTATTATAAGGTTGGATATATTTTTGTCAATATATTAGTTATATAAATGTTAATAGAGTTCAATCTTGATATATTTATATTTTAGTTTATTACATATGGTAAAATTGTACAATCGTGTAGGATATAGTTAACCATCTTGTATAAATTATTGTTTAAATTAACTTATGCAAGTGAATAGTTTCGACATTTATAGTTAAATGTAATTTTTACATTTGAATTTTAAAAGAGACTAACTAACTCGGATATACATAAAAGATAGAAAATTACCATGACGATTGTAAAAAAAATGATTATTATTATTTTTTGACGGAGAAAAAGTAGAGATAAAATTTAGAAATTGAATTTGTCTATTTGTTATATATGTGTTGTACAATTTGAAGAACGTACCCAGTACAATTGCAGAAGATTTAAAACTGTTTAGTTAACAGAACGGGCTATATTGTATTGGATAAAGTTCGAAAGAACAATTAGTAGTATTTCTTGAGTCAGAGGTGGAGCAATAGCACATTGATTGTACAATAGTAGATGGAGTTATAATAGAGGTTTGCACAAGCTTGGTAACATCTTCACTAGTATTGTCACAGCTGGGATATTAGTATAGATCTTTCGTTTATAATTGGTGCAAGTCTGGCAATATCGGAAATACTTATAGTAATTGGAAGAGTAGCAGAAGGGACCTAGATCTGCCGATACATATTCAAGAATAGTTTTAAACGAAATACAATCGTGTGAGTAATGAATTAAAAATACTTATATCAAGATATTTCTTCGACATTGATAAAAATACCGTTTTAATTTTCACTATAACTATCTTGTATAAATTCTAATCGTTGGACCTTATATTTTAAATCCTTGCATGAGTTATTTTGTTTTATGTTTTATGTATTTATTTTGAGTTACATATATAGTTAAATTTGTTCATATAATAACATTAGAGATGGCCATATTAATTAAATGTTGAACTTAATGACATATATTGAATAAATAGTTCATTTATTATAAAACAGTTTATTTTTTTTGAAAGAAATATTAAGCTAGCTAGTTATTGTGAATCGCACCCTGTATACAAGAGTAGATTCTTCTCTTTATTTGGAAGCAACACATGCTTATTATAATATATATATATATATATATATATATATATATATATATATATATATATGGTAAACCTAATCAGTAGGCGATTAAAGGTCTGAGAATACAAAATATATTTTGTATTCTCTTGATAAAGGCGTATACAGCCGAAACATGTAGAGTTTTTTAAATACATATATTTTGAAGTAATATACAGACCTTTAATCGCCTACTGATTAGGTTTACCATATCATACCAAGGTCACGAAGTTATTATATTTATATATATATATATATATATATATATATATATATATATATATATATATAGTAAACCTAATCAGTAGGCGATTAAAGGTCTGTATATTACTTTAAAATATATGTATTTAAAAAACTCTACATGTTTCGGCTGTATACGCCTTTTTCAAGAGAATACAAAATATGAATGACAGGATATAAATGTCAAGTAATTAAGTTGCTATGGTTTAAATTATTCAAAGATACATTCTAGTAATAATAATAAATCATGCCTTAGTATTCCAAAAAATAGATAACAAGGTGTGAAAATATGTGTTGTTTGCTGCTAGCAATTTGTGTCTCCTTCTGGGTATGAACTTGTGTGTTGGTTGCTGCTGGCAGCTTGCGTCTCTCTATGGGTGTGTGGTTTTGTGTGAGAGCGTAAGTGTTGGGTTTTGTATGTCGGTGCGTTCGTGCGTGTGTTTAGTGATCGGTCGCATGAATTTAGAGAGGTCGGATAACCAGCCGTTGCGTAGGGCCGCCAACCCTTTCCCGACAACTTCTTTACAATTCCGTGCAGTACTTCGACGGTCTGACCCCCGCCCCAACGAGGCAAGGCGCAGACAGGCGAAGCGCACCCTGTACGGGGTTGCTCATCGCAACTAAGGGAACACTCTTAGTGGCTACCTCGGTCGACGATGGTCACACTTATGCCATCTTAACGTTTTCCGCCGAAGCGGGGGCATAGCACACACGTCGAACGTGTGTGTGCTGTTAACGGCAGCCTAGCCAGGTTGTCGCCCAGGACCGGTCCTAGTGGTGTGTGCATTGCGCGGCGACGAGATAGCGCCGCGTAGCATGGTTCCTCACTCTTGCTGGAAAGGCGGAATGGCAATATATATAGACAATATATATATATATATATATATATTGTAGTAAACCCCGAAAACAATGTGGAAGAAATGATACCACAACAGGCTAATGGCCCACATTTAGTCGGCTATAAAATGTAGAATGTGGAAATTTACTACATTCAGGAATATTAATGAGACTCTTACAAATAAATTATATATCTCAGGCGTGTGAATTGGTCCGATTTACAAAGCTGCGGCAATAAACATACACAAAGAAACCTTTATTAATTCTATCAGTTTGAAAATGATATTTATCGATTACTTAAACCGTTTGTCATACAAGCTGACATCTATCTCAGGGTAGAAAGAACTCACTGTGTGAAATCAGCAAGGTTTAGTCTACTCTAAAATAGGTAGACAAAAAAGAAAACCCTTCAACATATATTTACGGTTAAGAATAAAAATAAAACTTCTTCTTCAACAAATCAATATAAAATATTTATTTTAAGTCCCAGAATGCTAAAAAAAAAGGTAACAAAGAAAGTAGTTGGATATGGAATACCTTAACAGGTTGGTATTTGTTTTAAAAAGTTTTACTAAAATTACTAATTATACTGCTATAACCTAAGTTAATTTATTCTTACAGGAAATGTAAAAGAAAGACAAAAAGACGTTAGATTGTTTGCTTCAAAGGAAATATAAATTATAAAAACACTAAATGCATGAATCAGAAACTTTATAATGCAACAGTGCACTGATATCAGTGATAATCGAAGTGTTCGGAGAAGGAATAACCTTGATGAGGTAATTCACATCTAAATTCTACCAAATAAATGATATATAGTTCTTGAATGGACTGTAAACTTTAAATTAGTATTAAGAATAACCCAATTGATATATGGGAAAACGTATTCTGAATAGTTTCCTTGTATCATACAGTTACGACTATTTGACAAGGTATATCGATTTATTTTAAAATAACTACCAAATGATTTTTCTTTTGTGAGTGTAATTTAAGGTAACTTCTAAATCGGGATGCAAAGTTAAGTTCGGATAAAAGAAAGGATCTTGGTTTATTTCTTTGAAGATTACTGGAAACTGGAAAAATCTCTCTCGGATCTTCTAAATCAGGACCAGGAATGACTTTTAGTTCAATGAACGGTGTAGATAGGATGCTCTGCGAAGGAATTCTTCGGAATTGTTACAATATTGAGTAAATCTTCTAGGATTTCTTCAAAAAACTGGTCTTGATTAAGGACAGGAAGTACAGGATAATTAATCTTCTTCTTTAAGTACCAAAATAAGGTAATCTTCTTGATAAATGGTGTTTTCTTCATGTTCCAAATTAAGATCCTTCTCCGTTTGCTCAGTCAGAAGTTCTTGAAAATATTCTTTCTGTTTATTATATCTTTAGGTTCTGTCAACATATTAATACATTCTTTGACGTATTCGAGGATATTCTGTGAACTATATCTGGAAAGTATAATAACGGCTTATTGGTTTCTGGCGATTTCAATGTAGATTTGTACCGAGAAGGAGATACTAACGTCAAAAGAATGAGAGAGAGACATCTTGGCATCCTTTGGTTTGGTTGAGGCTATAAGGGACCCTACCAGAGTCAACAAACAAAGTGCTACAATTGATAACATATTTACGAATGTAAAAAACTTCAACAGTAGTGTTGTCATAACTGCACTATCCGATCACTACGGTCAAAAAATTAGTTTTAGTATCGAAAATAAAGAACCTAGCTTTCAAGGAATATGGAAAAGACAGATTACTGATGTAAATTTGCAAGAGATACTAGAGTACTTGAACTTTATTGATTGGTCAGTGACCGCGAGTATGCAAAATCCTGATGCAGCCTATTGTACTCTTCATCAATACATTATAAATAAATTAGATGACATATCTCCTAGGAAATACAGTAAATCCTATAAAGACAAAAACTTCAAATGGATAACTGAGGAAATAAGACAGAAATGTTGTATAAAAAGGCAGATGTATCAAGATATGAAACAGGGCCTGATTAATGGGGAAAGTTACAAAGTTTATTCTAACACATTAAAAAAGGAAATAGAATATCAAAAGAGGAAAGGGAACAGTGCATTTATTAACAATTCAAAAAACAAAATCAAAGCAACCTGGGAATTAGTTAAGCAAATTACTTTAGAAAAGAGACAAAGCCCACTTAATGTTGCAGACATAAATATAGAAGAAAATTTTAAAGACAGAAGTGAATTGTTGTCTTACATCAATAATTACCTCCTTAATATGTGTGATGATATAGAGCAAGAATTGGATAGCTGTGAATTCTCGGATTATAATCATCATACACTATATCTGAGACCAACAACATGTTTTGAAATAGAAGATATAATTCAAAATTTAAAAACCACAAATTCGGTAGGGTTCGACGAGGTGCCCATGAAATTATTCAAATACTGCAAGACAACACTGTCAGTCATATTAGAACCTTTGATAAATCAGAGTCTCGAAACAGGTATATTTCCGGATATACTAAAACACTCGAGTATAAAACTTATACACAAGAAAGGGGACAAGAAAGACATAGAAAACTACAGGCCCGTTTCCCTGCTACTGAATATATTCAAAATATATGTAAAAATTATATATAGGAGATTATACGCATTTGTTATAAAGCATAATATTATTACTAACAGACAAAATGGTTATATAAAAGATACATCCACTTCAAGAGCTATTTATGAAGTTATAGAAGACGTATTGAGCGGAATAAATGAGGGAGAATGAGACTGCGGCGGTGTTCATGGACCTATCGAAGGGCTTCGATAGTGTCAATTACTGAAAATTGTTCACCAAACTTGAACGTATGGGTATCAGAGGCCTATCATTGGACCTAGTCAAATCGTATCTGTCAAATCGTATCTGTCAAATCGAAAACAACGTGTGGTTGATGAGGGATTTAGGGCTGCAATGTATTCTGACTGGGGCACTCTTAAAAGGGGTGTGCCTCAGGGTTAGGTGCTGAGCCCACTGGTTTTCCTTCTTTATACCAACGAAATACCGGCAATTACTAACCACCTAACAACTCTGTATGCGGATGACGCTGCTGTGATTGTGAGATCTCGTGGTGATATCGGGGAGGAAATAATAAGAACTACCACAGAATTTCAAGAATGATTTTCCAAAAACGACCTCAAACCTAACGTAAATAAAACCAGGGTTATCCAATTTAACTATTACAAAGAAGTGAAACATCCCATGAACTACAAAGGAGAAGAACTTACCCTTTTGTGATAGTACTAAATTTCTGGTAGTATATGTCGATAGTCAACTAAATTGGAAGGCACATATCGAATACTCAGCTTCCAGCACGTCTGGATTTGCATATGCATTGCGTACTATAGCTTCCTCTGTAGATAGAGCCACTGCACTGGATGCTTACTATGCCTATGTTCAATCGCGTTTGCGTTATGGCATAATCTTTTGGGGTACGTCTGTGGACTTCTCGAGAATTTTCATTCTGCAAAAGATGTGCATTAGGACTGTTTTCGGACTAATACGAAGAGACACATGTAGACCGGTATTTATAAGGAACAGCATACTTACCTTGCCATGTCTTTAAATAATTTAGTGTGCGTTATTCGTAAAAGCAAACTATGACCTATTTGAAAGCAAAGAACTCACTCATCAGTAGGACACAAGAGGTGTTAGAAACGCGTATATAGTGCCTCCCCAAACTAGAAAATCTCTAATAAGTAAGAGTATAGTAACACAAGCGACTCGAATATAAAATCATTTGCCAATTGCTATAAAAATTGAAAAAAAGACAAAATTTAAACAAGTTTTGTACCGCCTGCTAAGATCACAAGCATTTTACAGTATACAAGACTTTCTAGAACATGTATTTTGATCATAGTGCGATGACTTGCAGTGTAATTTAATGTAGACTTTTGTTTTATATGTCAACAATTATAATGTTAACCTTTATGTGACAGGAAGGGTACGCGGGTGCGTTTTTCACATTTAAATATTAATATTTTTTGTGTTTGAACTTGCTGAGCTTGGAAATTCTGTGACATCTCTAAACTTGTTTTATATTACATTTTATTATATATACTTCGTTATTTAGATTTAATTTTTAACGAAAAAATGGCATCCGAAATTATTACAACCTCTAAGACCGGTATGGGTACCCGGATACCTCCATTTAAAATTACATGTGGATGGATGTGAAAGAACAGAAGTAGCATTTTTACATTTTTTTATTTATATATGTTATAAAAAAGATGTATAAAAAGAACGAAAATAAATAATAATTGGATTAAACTGCTTGTTGGTTACAGGTATCGCATACGGCCTTAGTAACAGAATGCTCATTACAAACTGGTTTTGAACAAGAATTACATGCTTTTCGAGTTTTTCTTTGTCTGTGATTCAATTCCCGGCAAATGTAACATTTTCCAGCTACCAAAATACGCCCAGAAGTATCTCGAGATGATTGATCTCCGACTGCTATAACGACTGGTTGTGTAATTTGGCGCCCTAGAACCATTTCTAGTGATGTACGTGCAAAATGATTGTCCAAAACTCTTGGAATACTGCTTCGAGTTAGTACAGCAGACATGCATAACTCGTTTGCACGATCTTTCAAAAAATCTCCGTCGTCGGTCGGTTGATGTAAGCCTAGGATTGTGCTCCGTTTAAATTATGAATGCACTGAGTTCCACAAGGTCGACCATATTGTAAAAAAATGCTAGGAGCCAACGATTTGTTCTACGCTTTACTGTACACTCTGATAACATTTTATCCATCGTGTCGACGCCGCCTTTGGTTTTATTATAATATTTAATCATTTCGGGTTTTGCAGTACCAGTATGTTCTACTTTGCCTGTTGTATGCATTGATGATAATAGGATGACAGATTTGTTCTTTTTGGGAACATACGAACATATAGTTGCTCTTTTAGTAAATGCAAAACTAGTGGAATTTATAACTCTACTATTATTGGATTGCATATTGGAAGGAAGAAAAGTTTTATTTTTTTGAACGGTTCCTACTAAAGTTAAGTTCTAAGAATTTAGGTTATGAGCCAACTGTAAACTTGTGAAAAAGTTGTCTGTCGTTATATTTCTTCCAGAATCTTTATATTTAGTAACTAAATCTAGAACTGTACGCTCTCCAATATTCACTTGCCGTTCACCGTCTGGTGTTTTTCCAGTATAAATTTTACCTTGTAAAGGCTAAGCATTTGCCGCATCACAAGCTCAAAAAATTTTTATCCCATACTTTGCCGGTTTTGAAGAAATGTATTGGGTAAATCTTGTATATCCTCTATAAGGAAATAATTTCTCATCGACCGTTATGTATTCAGACGGCTTATAGTTGTTTTCTAAATTACTATTTAGCATTATCCATATATCACGAATTGGAGCAGCTTTGTCACTTTTAGATCGCTCAGCACGTGTATTCTGATTATCAAAACGAATAAATCGTGAAAACATTTTGACGCGATCACAAGACATAGCCGCACGAACAAGAGGTAAGGATTCAAGTTTCATTCATTCACATTTCAGATATATGTTCCTTATTAGATTTATGTACACCAGACGCAATTAGGATTCCTAAAAATGCATCGAATTCCTCTTCAGTAAATGCCTTGAAAACCTTTCGTGGTGGTGGTTGCCGCTTAGAATCTTTGTACTTTTGAGCTTGTTTTTCATTATAATCTCCAGTTACTTGTGTGCCTTTTCTATTAGTTTCCCTTAAAATTATGGTACAAATTTCATTGGACATGATAGATATAAAAGTTTCTTTAGCAGTATAAAATGCACTAAAACTTGGTGCCCCACATTTTTCGCGCAAGATATTTCGGCTAATTGTCTGCGCTTGTGGTAATGGAGTATTAGTCCAATGAGTTCCATCTTTAGCAACTAAAACAGTAGGCTGCGCAGGCGTTTCTTCTTCATCACTAATTTCATCTGAATAAGGTTCCTATTGTTCGATTGCAGGTTCTATTTCTGCATCATATTCTTCAGATTCGATTTCTGGAATGTACTCGTCTTCATCCGAAGCAGTAAATGGCTCTTCTTCTAATGCTTCTTCCGCTGCTGCTAGTAATTCTACTGATGTCAGTCTGAAAACAATAAAATATCACATTACGTTCTTATTATTACTATTACTTTTACTCTTACAGGATTTGTAATTATATTAACTTCTATATCATACATGGTTCTCCTCCATCTTGGTTTTGTAAATGAACCCGAACTAGGACCAGGCGTATTATCACACATTCTGATAAAAATAATAAAATTTGCACTTGTTATTACCAAAAACACTAAAAATATTTAGTAAATGTACTGTAGCGAACAAATTATATACGAGCACTTCGAAAAATGGACGGTTACTGATTTTCAGACATGTCTAATCTTGTTCATAACAGCGCAGTTTCCCCACCACTGTCTCCCGTATATGTATAGCTGCAACGTATATACAACGTGGGGTACGCGGGTACCTACGTCGTTATTAGAAGGTGTTATTTTTCCCAGTCACATAAAGGTTAATGTGAATGTTAATTTTACTATTTTTACCATTTTTTAATGTTTCTTGACATTTTCCATACATGTATGATGTAATATGGAATAAAGTTTATTATTATTATTTTCTCCACTCACAAGAACATTGAATTTGTCCTTGGTTGCCAGTATGTTAACCAATCGGTTCGTGAGAACAAGATGGCTGGCATAACTATCATAATATTATTATTATTGTTTTTTATTATTTCTTATTTCCAGGTATTTTTCCGTAACTTAACTATGCAGCTCTCCTCAATATAGCATGCTTCATTATTAGTAAGCAGATAATAACACATCCCACCATGTAGGGGGGGGGTCATTTTCACGGCCCATAGGGTCGGGCGCTTTAGTTATTATGTTGACGGAGTGGGTTGAGATGAAGGTATCTCAACAACATCCTCGCCTGCGTTCTTCGTTTCTACTGAAGCATGCCATGTTTGTGTTTCATTTCCAATTTGCTGTTTCGGTCTTTGCTGGTTAATCCTACCTGGATCCTGCTCCTCCGATCCACCACAGTATCCTTTTCATCCAGTGTTTGTAGCAAGTGTACCTCATTGGGGCTGCTAACCCAATCCAACGGTTAGCTCAGGAACCCGTGGGGTCGCTAATCCCCAGTAACCTATCTCTAGGCTACCCTGTGCGGGCTTATTATTATTTATTATTATTATTATTATTATATTTCCGTTTTTGCTTTTGATGTACCTTGTTTCTTGTATTTTTTTTTCTTATTGATTTTAGTGCTCCATAAAATAGTTTTTGATTTTCCTTACTATTTTTTTTTCTATTTCTTCCCAAAACTTTTTCCATGTGTTCTTCTTTGCCGTTATTACTAATTCTTTTACTTTTTTGGTTAAACACTAAGCATGTATCAATGGCCCAGTGCGAGAATATAAAAACGGGTCCTCGTTTCTTAAAAATGTCGTAATTAGTGAATTGCAATTTACAAAATGCATATTTACAAGTAAACGTCAATATCTAATTCATCCCGAACAGCCGTCTCTGCTTTTTATTTTAATATTCCATCTTTGTCTTCTCTGCACAGGAAATCAAAAACTAAATCCACTCGTTACCGAAAATATGTGCTCGAAACGTATTTTATACTGCAAACACGCACACATTGCCAGCAGATTATTGTTTTGCATCATTGTATTAAATTAGTGTCGGAAAGATAATTTCAAATGTTTTATATGAACGTAACGAGTTCACGGGGACGCATAACTTCCGGCAAGTAAATGCCCCGCCATTATAATCCTAGCTGCAGTGGCGGCGACAAAAAAAGTAAACCCGAGACAACTCCGCCATGTTTCATTCTAATTAAATGTTTTGTACGTGTAGTGTTTTTGAGGCTTTGCAATTCCTCTATCTGCATTATTCAGTACTCGTGTTTTCTGTGGCCGTACGTGAAGTACAAGAAGTGCATGTAATGACACTACATGCTTGAATGGTGTTTGTGTAGTCAGGCAGCATTTGTAATGTTTTACCAAACATATAAAATGAATTAAGAGAATTAGCCAAGTTTGCATGCATTGCCTTTCTACTGTAAAGGAGTCTTAAAGAAAAAAAGTGCGTCTAATTAAGAATAACAACATGCAAATACGGTTGTGTAAATTGCTCGGTGTTAGTCGTTACATCTATTAAAATGAATACAAATTTCTTTTCTAATTATGTTGTTAGCCTTCTTAATTGCATAGATGGTAGAAGTCGTTTACAAGATATGATTTTAGTTATTTCTGGTTTAAATTTATGCACATTAACTATACACAGCTGCTACACTTCGCATATATTAAAAATGTTTTTAATTCTATTCTTAAATTATGTTATTCACAAATATAAAATTTTAAAGATTAAAAACTGCTTAGCCATTTCGTGCCATACTTGATACTATTCGTATTTGCAAAAGGAAACATTTCTTTTGTATCACACTGGTCACATAATCGGTTCATTTGTTGTTAGTTCTATACGCTGCAGATTAGGTCAAACGGCCGCTTTTTCTGTGCAAAAGTGAAAAAAATCAAAGTTCAGTTTTACTTTCGTTGTTGTTGTTTTCTAATTGGAAACCATTCAAAACAAATATACCTAATTTTTGTTTGTGCTAAATATAAAGCACCGTTATATATACGTGAAAGTCATTCGAAGTAATATTTTTACAAATGTGCTAGCGAGATCATTATTTATTTATTGGTCAACTGTGTGTTTCTCGAATTGTGTTGACGATAATTAATTTCTGTAAAATGCAAAATAAAGAGACAAGTAAGTATAAATGTGTGTCATTGATACTGCTTTATGTTTACGTCGGTATACTTGAAAATTACCCATCAGAGTACATTGTGCAATTTCTCTAAATGTTCTTTCTTGATCTTCTGTAAGCCATACAAAATTTTGACCCAATTTGACCTCTTTGAAATTGAAAACATAGATTAAGCAATATTTAATGAGTTATTTGCAATTAATTTCAAGCTGCTATTTTTTGCGTTTTACGAGTAATGCCTCTTTTTTTCAGGTAACCTTTGTTTTAATAAAATTGAAAAAAATGCATAGAAAAAGAAAAGTTTGATACCCTTTTCAAGCATGTAGTTGAAAGAATTGAAGCTAATACGATTTCGGATAAAATGGAGAAACATATAAAGCAAACATTACATTTTTTTTGCGTAAAGTTAGCTCAAAAGTGGGAAAAATGTCACAGAAGGATGCATGTGTTTAAGGATCAAAATCATGCGTGGTTAAATTCAGATTTAAATTTTGTGGTGAATGGCACCGAAAAAGTTGTTGGTCGTCCACGTGTGACATTCAACGCAAAATCAGAATTTGGGAAAAGAAAAGAAGCTGCAGACCCTTCAAATGAGAAAGCTGATACAAATCTTCTCGTTCGTGCAGCAGCAATATCAGCTCGTAAGCACGGTGATGCTGATTTAGCTGCAGTGCTAAAAGAAAGTATTGAAAGCCCAACAAGACCATCAAAAATGCGTAAGGTTTTCTATCAAGATCTCGAAAAGCCAATTCCACTATCTGCGGATGAGGCTTTAGCTTTTCTTCTTGAATATAATTTTTCCAAAGAACAATATAATGCTATACGCCACGAAAACAAATTACGTAATTGGGATATATATCCACATTATAGGAAAATTACAGCTGCAAAGTTGAAATGTCGACCTCAGGGTATAATAGCAAATGAGACCCTCGCCAAAGTTTCGTTGCAACCTATTTTACTGCATACGGCTGAAAGAATTGTTGACCTCCAAAAAGAAGTTTTTCAAACTGTAATGGAAGCGGAGAAGACGAATTTTTTGGGATCGGTATTAATATTAAGCTATGGATTTGATAGCAGCACTGGTCAGTCGCAATATAAACAAACTTTTAATGAGGCAGGTTCGTCAAATAGCTGTGATGCCTCTCTTTTAGCTACTACAGTTATTCCTTTAAGGTTACTGCTCTTATTCGGAACGCCAATTTGGAACAACCGCACACCACAGTCTGTAAGATTTTGTCGGCCCATAAAACTGCAGTAATAATAAAGGAGACAAAACAAGTTGTTTTAAAGGAAGACCTGGATTTAAAAAAAGAAATTGACGCTCTGGCAAGCGTAAGAATATCAATTGGTGATGGAAAATTTGTTGAAGTATCATTTAAATTATTTTTAACACTCATTGATGGAAAAGTTTCAAACATTATAACTGGAACTAGATCAAACCAGGCTTGTCCCATTTGTGCTGCTACGCCGAAGGACTTTATGAACACATTTAATTACAAAAGTGAAATATTCCAGGCAAAAGATGAAAACTAGCTGGATTAGATTTTTTGAATTTGTATTACATTTAGGCTATAAATGCGAATTACAAAAGTGGCAGGTACGAAGAGATGATAAGTTAATTATTTTAAAAAGAAAAACAGACTTACAAAACGCTTTTTGGAAAAAGCTCGGACTTCGTGTCGACATGCCCAGAGTAGGTGGCTCCGGTTCCACAAATGACGGAAACACTGCTCGTCGAGCTTTAACTGAGCATGTTATTTTTTCTGAAATAACTAATGTCGACAAAGATTTAATATATCGATTCAAAATCATTTTGATTTGTTTATCCTGCCACAGCAAAATGTTTTCAAAATCTATATCCTTGGTTGCCAATGACTTCCACAGTACATAAAGTACTAATACATTCCAAAGAAATATATTAGAAAATACAGCACTTCCAATGGGTTATTTTGCAGAAGAAGCAGCTGAATCGCGACATAAGATATACAAAGCCGATAGATTGCATCACGCCCGCAGAAACAATCGTACCAATAACCTGCTAGACGTATTTAATAGAGCTATGGATACTTCAGATCCATTAATTTCCACAAAATTTTTAAATAGGCGCTTGCAAAAGCGGAAACATTCTACTCTTCCACCTGAAGCAATTGAACTGTTATGTTGCAGCGAAACCATAGAAGAAATTCATCTTAGCAACCAAGACGATGAAATTAATGAAATTGAAGAGGACCTATTTGATTTAAATTTACAAAACGAATTAGATTTAAGCAATTACTGAATATTGTAGTTTAATTAAAATAAATAAATGAATACTCCGTATAATGTTTGCATTAATGGTTGCAAAAGGGTTAATTTTTGGTCACTAATGGGTTAAGTTGCATTTTTTAATAGATTTGCACAAAGATGGTGCCAGAGGATTTGTTGTCCCGCATTCAGAGCGACGGCAGAGATTGGATGAGTCGTGTAGCCATTGAAGATGAGACTTGGATATTTGAGTATGATCCATAGATCCTTAAACAAAGTCAGCAGTTGATGGCTAAGGGTGTGGAGCAGCCCACGTCCAAATCGCGACTAAAGATAATGTTGATCGCTTTTTTCGATATCCGTGGTATTATTCATTGTGAATATGTTCCAGTCGGCCAGACAGTGACTGGACAGTACTATGTTGGCGTCCTGGAGCGGCTGCGGCCAGGCATTTTCCGTGTGCGGCCCGAACTCGCCGCGAACGATTGGATCTTGCACGACTACAACGCGCCAACCCATTCCTCATTCATTGTGTCAGGGTTTTTGGCGAAAAAAGGCATCTCAACGTTGCCGCACCTACCCTATAACCCTGATATCGTCCCCTGCGACTTTTTCTTATTCCCCAAGATGCAGTCGCACCTAGAACTCACCATGGCGGCATACAGGATGTCAAGGATGCTGTAACTGCAGCGCTGAACGGGTTAACTTTGGAGGGACTACCAAGGATGCTTCCAATTGTGAGGGTCGATAAAATTTTGCTCGTAACTTAAATTGCTTGTGTTTTATTGACAAATTCCCGGAACTTAATTGTTACACCTCGTATATCCATAACTTAGTTATATGTCTGACGGGGCTCATGTGAGGGTGAAACGATCGTAACTTTGTAAAGTATGAAGTAGTGAAATTCATTAATTAAAATTTGTTTTATTTTATCCCGATAATAGTTATACAGAATTTCATCAAGTAAAGATTGAAACAATCCTATACCAATTAACTACATAATTTAACTGCTTCTTAATGGTTATTTGCATACTTATCTCGACAATTCTTAATGCATACTTTCCGACCTTTAGTCTTTATCGAACTACATTCTGTCAAAACCATGATCACGTTAGGTAAATAAAATGGTAAAAGTATGTGTTTTGTGGATAACCCAAAGTTACAGCTTTCAGCATTCATTTTTAGTAAATTATATTATTTTATCGAAGCATTATTCCATTTTCTGTTTGCATTAAGTGCGTCGAAAAATATTTCCATCATTAACACTCAGGTGAGCGCACTTCTAAAAAATAAAAGAACCTGGCCTTGTTTGAAGTACGTTAACAGCACAAACGTGACACTTCAAGAAAGGTTTATGTAGACAAACAGCGAAGTAATTCACAATACCATTCAACAGCCAGTTTCACCGATAAGATTGGATCTATTCAATTTACCATTAGGGTCTCAGGACCCGATCCCAGAGAAAAAACAAAGTCTTTTGAAGAGACATCGCCAGACATATATACACATCCACGCACACACACACATACGCGCGGATAGTGGGGAAAAGTTCGACGGAGGGTCAGTAGTTCAGTAGTAGTCGGTGAGTTGTTGGAGTTCTGGAAAAACGATGCCGTTTCGCCAACTCGAACGGCAAACATAGGACGAGGGTAGTGTGAGGAGACTTTTTCCTTGTTAGAAAGTTTTTGGATCTATACTACTCTTTGATGCGTTTCCTACCGTTTCATTAGTGTTCCCCTTATTACACTTTATATATTTGTTTTGTTGTGTTCATATTAAATGTTTAAATATGGTAGCAGTACAAAGTAATAGTGGTAACAATAATTATACAACATGTTTCAAGTTGTCCATTAATTTCTATAAATTATATGTTCTGCATTTTTGAAATGCGAATGTAGATTAAATGTTATGGAAGTTATCTATCTGTCTGTCAAAATTTATCATCGAGAGATATGGTGATGAAATAACAAGTACAATTAGATTATTAATTCATTTAATAAGAAATCTTTAAAAATGGGATATTAATTAAACAACCAAGGTAAATAACTAATTTGTGGAAATTTTAATTATTCTAACTTATAACAAGTGTTTAAAATGTTCACCATTCTGTTGAATGTATGATGCAATACGACGTTTCGTGTTGTCAAAAATACATTTGGTGTTATTTCATTACATTTATTTATATGGAGAAGATCTTTTACTAAAATAACCGTTTTTTTCTGAAGGGATACTAAGGAACAAATAAGAGAGATCCTACAGTAAAATTTTAACAACTTCTAAAAACATATGTAAGAAATTCTGCTAATCTTTTCAGCGAAAAGGAACAAAATATATTAAAACCCATTTATTCCCATAGTTGCGTTAACGCAACACCAAAAAAAAAATTTTTCGTACTAAAAAGTATTAATTTTAGATGTACTGTCAGTAGCATTGCGTTATAAATATTTAAACAACCTAATAAACATTTTGGAAACGGGTAATCGCATTTTTAATTTTGAATAAAAATAAAATAAAACTATGGAATTTTTAAGAAAAAAACTTATGTATCTAAGCTTAAATTAAATAACATACAAGCTTACTTTTTCATTTATAATTAAGAAGTTTCATATAAAAGATACTTCACGTAACATTGTTTTGGAAAAAAATCAATCCCCTTTTTTCCGAAAATATTTCTCAAACGGATTTGAAACATAGCGTTGCGAAAACGCAACATTGGGACAAATGGTGTAATTGTAGTCATGAGTAATATTCCTGTCTGAACATGATTTTCACGTCTGGGGGAAGTTTATTGGGTATCCGTTGTGTGATGCGAGTTTATTCAGTTCATTTACGCTGTGGGATAGAGAAGTTGAAGAAGTTAGAGTTCGTAATAGTGTTATCTTGAGGATTACAGAAATATTATACAATGGTAAGTACAACAATTTCTGAAGTATGTGTTGGTCGTTGATATTGATAATAAAATTATTTGAGAGTCACGTAAAATATAGCGATGAACCTACCAGACCGTTGACTTTGAAAGAACTTGAGGCAATTATTGAAGATCTTGATCTGAATGAGGAAATTGATGTTTGTTATATACCACCCGATGTCGATGATATAACGGACGAGGAGGACTTTGATGATAATGTTATAGGTGGAACAGAAAATTTGCATGTAGATATAGCGGGAACTTTTGAGATAGTGTATCCGAATAACGAAATTGAGATAGAGGATGGTATACATCATGAGGCAGCTTTATCTACGGCAAGAATTGAAGATATTATTTGGTGTCAAACACCCGTTGACTACGAGGAAGATGCTACGTCAAATGAGGAAGGGAATATTCGTCATTAATTGAGGCATAATTGAACGACATGAAGTTGAGATGTCCTCTATCAAATAGTCTTTGTCTCTAATCTTGACTGTGTACATTTTGGATTGTACATAACCCCACACAGCACTATCCACCGGGTTTAAGTCCGGAGATCGTGCGGCCCACTCCACTCGTCCTCTACGACCAATCAACTGGAGAAAAATTTTCATCTGGCCAATCACGAACTTGTGTACCATAGTGTTGGGGTGCACTGTCCTGCATGAACAATCCTGGTTTTCCCAAACCCTAGAAATCCAAATCAAGAAGCAGTTGATTTCCGGGCATTGTCAGGTAATTTTCACTGTTAACTGTGCCGTCGAAGAAAAAGGGACCTATAGCCCGATCATTAAACACCAAACTATGATGCCAGCAGCTCCTTGCTTCTTACTGCCGATGTACCAGTGAGGGTTACTGTCCGACCAATAACTCAGGTTATGTCGGTTGACTTCAATATTTACATAAAAATTAGCTTTGTCCGAAAACATAACTTTAGACAAAAACTGTGGGTCTTCCTCCAACTTTGTCAGAATCGAATAGCACATTTCCATACGGCGATCAGGATCATTTTCTGACAAGTAGTGTAACAATTGTAACTTATACGGATGAAATTTTGCAAAATATCCCATACTGTGCTTCGAGGAACGCCCAGTTCCTAGCTGTTACGGCGAATTGATTCTTTAGGACTTGCAATAGCCTTTGCCAAAACTCCTTCCACAACCGCTTCTGAAGTGCCCGGACGGCCACTTCTTTTAACATCAGCTACACTACCTGTAGCTTGGAACTTCGCTAGCAATCTGCTAACCGTTGTATGCGACACTGCCTCCTTTTAACCCTTAAATTGCGAACCATTTAAATTCTAAGTAGAGTCCGAATGGGGGTATATTGCGGACCGCAGCCGTTTTTTATAAATAATAATAACTGCAATATACTTAAACAAGTATTTATTTATTATTCATTAAAAAAACAAGCAAAGTAAAATATTTTTCTATCATTCATTACGAAAATAAGCAAAATAAAATATTTTTCTACTGAACTATTGCAAATAATAATTTTTAAATCTAGGGCTCTTCAACGCTGCAGTTAGTGAGGCAAGATACTGCTTTTGGTTCTTTTCTGTGCTGTTCGCAAATAAATTGTTTACATTTGTCACATCTAATCCTGGACTTCTTATCTTGATTTCTGGGACATATATGGCACCTACCTCGTTTTCGTTCCAAATTCTGTTTTGTGAGCAATGTTTTAGGGATGTCAATTTCGCAATTTTTCAAGGCCTCTAAAATGTGTTTTTTTTTGGTCTGGTTTTGCAGCACGAATTTTCATGTTGGCGTTCGTAAGTTGATCTCTTAGTTGCAACATAAAACATTTTCTGCGATACAGTTTGTGTTTCATCCAATCGGAATTTCTTGAAATAAATAAAATGAAAGCATTTAGGGCACAAATATCTAAAATATTCATAAAAATTCTATAAGGCCAACGAGCTGTTCGTCTAGCACACGTGTATTCACGAATAAGTTTGTCGGCATTATCAACGCTTCCTCTGCTCTTATTATAATGTTCAATCATGATTGGCTTTTTGTGCTCGTTTTGAGAAATAGAGTTATCAGAATGTTGGGTGGATAGCACGTGTACTATTCGTCCTTTCTTAGGTACATAAGCTACCATTGTGACCTCGTCACTAAATGCAGATTTTGAAAACTTTTCTAGCATTCCTGGAACTTTCAGTTCGTATGGTGTATCAGGTTTAGATTTTCGAACAGTGCCGAGTAATGTTAGATTCTTACTCAGTAAAAACTTCGCAAGCTGTACGGATGTGAAAAAATTATCAGTAGTCACACCGCGCCCTGTACCATAAATTGGTTCACACAAGTCTTTTACTACACGATACCCTTGATTTACCTCAGGTTTACCTCCGGGCAATTTACCAGTATAAACTTGTAAATTATGTAAGTATGATGTTTCTACATCAGAAAGTGCCCATATCTTTATACCATACCGCGCTGGTTTTGATTTGATGTACTGCCTGAATGGGCACTTGCCTCGGAACGCGACAAGCTGTTCATCGACTGTGGTCTCTTCGTGAGGTTCAAATGACTTCTTGCAATTTTCAACAAAAAAATCCCATACCTCCCTTATTGCTGCTAGCTTATCATACGCCTTTCTTTCACTTCTAGATATTTTGTCGTCGAATCTCAAATAGCGCGAAATTTGCTGAAGACGGTCTCTTGACATGGCAGCGACAAAGAATGAACGTCTAATACTTTTATCAGATGTCCAAAACTCGTGAACACTTTGCTTTCTACATCGTAGAGCTCCAGATTTCTGCAAGATTCCCACAAAACAATCAAATTCAGTTTTATCTAAGCTCTTCCACTGTCTTGGCGAATTTGGATGTGCACTATTCCATGTAGCAATATCTCGTTCCGCTTCTTCATTTGTATGAGTACAAATTTGTCCTTTTATGTCGTCTGTAATAAGTAAATCAAAATAGTCTTTTAGTGTTACAGCATTCTGCACATAATCTGTGGGACCAGGTTTCGCGGTAACTATATTACGTTGGTAGCGCCGTGTAGGCGGTTTTGGTTTACTAAGCCATTTCAATCCCGACTTCGCCACAAATTCTTCACTACTTTCTGCTACATCAACTTCAAATTCACCTACTTCTTCATCACTATCTTCTTCGACTTCTTCCTCCAATTCGTCTTCTGATTCGGATACATTTTCATTTGGAACAAAATCTGTATCTTCTTCATCTACATCACTGCACTCACTCAAATCACTAGAGTCATAGAAATTTTCAGCTAATCTCTGTATCTCTGCTTGTGTATATACTCTGGATATTCTTTTACTGCTCATTTTTCTTGAATTTTCAAACCTTATCTGAAACAAAGCAAATAATGTTATAGTCACACTGATTCCGAATGGGGGGACGTCGTGGCCCACTCACAATTCTATTACATATAAGTTTTCAGGTATAAGATCCTGAACTCGTATTTAAGTAAACATAACCTCACACTATAACTGACACATACCCAGAAGCAGGGTGACCAATAGTTTTTATTAAAAAAAATATACCGAAAACATTGAAGTTGGGGTCCACAGTGTTCCCCCATTCGGAATTTAAGGGTTAAATTCATCTGCAACTTCTCTGTTAGAGATTCCTTCTCTTCCACAGAGAAGAATAAACCCCGCTCTTCAGTGGTCAACATTTTTCAATCCTGAAGCAATAACAAAAAAAAATAGTGAAATCTCAATGATGTGGGACTTTTCGGACTTGCTGTAGATATCAATACCCTCTCGTACAAACGTTAATGTGGCGACAGCAAGGTTACAATCTGAGATTTTTTCTGTGATTGACAGGTACGTACCCGAAGGATTATCTTCCTCTGGCAGGTTTCCCACTTGATACAATCGAGAGATAATAAGGATGATAGAACAGACAGAATATAATTAGGTTCCATGTTATTTAACATCGATTCTAATACGAAATAAATCGGAGCATGAAAAACAATAACTCTCGTTTTATTTTAGTTATTTTAACATCAAAACTAGTCGTAGTTTGACATTTCCATTAGACTAAGCCTTTTTGATTCATTACAGCCTAAACTGAACAATGTTTCAGTTTAATCTCAAATTAAAGAAAAGTAATATTTTTGTTCAATGAAGCAGAGCATCAAATATGCACCGTTCGAGATACGTTCCTCTGCTTTTCATATTTCTCCAACTTTAAAATACACTTCCAGAAATTTCCAGATATTAATCTTACTTTTTAGAGCTGTTGTGCAAGAAAAATTAAGGTCGAAGTAGTCGCGAGTAACGTCTACCGTTGTCATGACTTCAACAACGGTTGAACATTAGTTCTCTCCTCATTCACTCGTTTCCTATCCCCCCCACTCCCGCATTTTTAGCGACGATATATATCAGACTGGAAAATAAAGACCGACTGCTCATTTCCGAAAACTTTATCTCGCGCGGAAGGAGGAGATAGAAAAAGTTAAGTTACGGACCAGAAGGACATAAATAAAAATGTAATTACAAAGATGTAATCGTAAAAATGTTAAACTCTGCGATCGGTAGAATGTCACGAGGAAGCTTACAAAGGAAACTGTCGAAATGGGGGTGGATAGAACTCCCGGATGCTCTATCCTATTTCATTATGGTAGATTTGCTAGTTCAAATGTTTTTGCGTTCGTCGAAAATTTACAATCGTAACCGTTTATAGGAAATTCACTTTAAGTTAATAAACTTGCTTTTTTTTGGCTTAAAATTTGAAACAGAAAGAAATAAAAATACCCAACCGGCCGCCGAGGTATCCAAGATACGAGGTGCATTCAAGTTCTAAGGCCTCCGATTTTTTTTCTAACTAACTACTCACCCGAAAACTATGAAACTGGTGTTACTTCTCAACGTAATCTCCCTACAGACGTACACATTTTTCACAACGTCGACGCCATGATTCCATGGCCGCGGCGAAGGCTTCTTTAGGAGTCTGTTTCGACTACTGGAAAATTGCACACGCGCAGCCTATCCCGGACGTTTTTGTTGCAGTGCAGGAAGGAACTTGTTCTTCAAAACATTTTCGTAGGATGCACCTGTCACAGTAGTGCCTTTTGGAACACAATGGGTAAGGATTACGCCCTCACTGTCCCAAAACATGAACACCATCATTTTTTCAGCACTGGCGGTTACCCGAAATTTTTTTGGTGGCGGTGAATCTGTGTGCTTCCATTGATCTGACAGGCGCTTTGTTTCTGGATTGAAAAGTGGCATCCACGTCTCATCCATTGTCACAATCGACGAAAAGAAAGTCCCATTCATGCCTTGGTTGCGCGTCAACATTGCTTGGCAACATGCCACACGAGCAGCCTTGTGGTCGTCCGTCAGCATTCGTGGCATCCACCTGGAGGACACTTTTCGCATTTTCAGGTCGTCATGCAGGATTGTGTGCACAGAACCCACGGAAATGCTAACATTGGAGGCGATTTGTTCAACTGTCATTCGGCAATCCCACAAAACAGGTCTCTCCACTTTCTCGATCATGTCGTCAGACCGGCTTGTGCGAGCCCGAGGTTGTTTCGGTTTGTTGTCACACGATGTTCTGGCTTCATTAAACTGTCGCACCCACGAACGCACTCTCGACACATCCATAACTCCATCACCACATGTCTCCTTCAACTGTCGATGAATTTCAATTGGTGTCACACCACGCAAATTCAGAAAACGAATGATTGCATGCTGTTCAAGTAAGGAAAACGTAGCCATTTTAAGTATCTGAAACAGTTCTCATTCTCGATGCTGCCGCTACAATTCCATCTGCCGTACAGTGCTGCCATCTCTGCGACGTATTGACAACGAACGCACGCTCATTTTAAAACAATGTACATGCTTCCATCTCTTTCCAGTCTGGAGAAAAATAATCGGAGGCCTTAGAACTTGAATGCACCTCGTACTACGTCTATGTTTTCAAGGACTAATTTTAAGCAAACATGACTCTATTCACTTTTCCCGAATTCCTAATGGTTAAGTCTTTTTTTCTGAAGACTGTGGTTAAGTAAAAACTCAAAAAATATGTAAAACCCCTTACCACAATTAATAATCGTATTCTAAATACCTATTTCGACAACTAAGTTGTCATCATCAGTAGGAAAATCACTAATCAAAATGTCGCACATGGGGCACAGTAAAGCTGACATATAATAATAACTTACTTATTTCTTAGCGATATAATAATAGAACAATTTTACACGGCGTCCACGTTACACTGACTTTAAAATAAAAATATACGGACTAGAAATTACGACAACTTCTCTTAAGAAAACGGCAACAACATGTGTTTATTCTCTACTCGCACGCCCTCAACCTTTCTACCTCTTTTCTAAGAATGAAAAAGACAATTACATGGGATCGGACCTTTATCCGATTTAATCATATTACGTTTGTTTTTAGTGATATGAATGCTTTCGTATGCGTCGAAATCTCTGGGATTATTGATGGCTTTAACAAGCTTTAACCCTTTAATCGAGATATTGTGACCTGTGTCTAATGAATGATTGGCCACGTTAGATTTTTCTGGTCTATTGAATTTAATATGTGATCGTGTTCTTTGAAACGGGTTATTATTGAGCGTTTCGTTTGGCCTATATGTTCCATATTACAATCATCGCAATTGATTTCGTATATACATGATTTCAAATTCAAATTAACTTTATCCTTGGTATTACATAGGAGACTTTTAATGGTGTTTCTGGACCGAAAGGCAACTTGGAGACCTCGTTCTTTAACAACTCTATTATTGCTTTTCGTGATTGGATGATATGGTAAACACATGTAATTTTTCTACTGGTTACGTTGAGATATCAGACTTGTGGATTCGCGAATTGTCTTTTTTACTTTCATTTTTCTAATTCATTTATTAATTGCTTCTATGTCAAAGCCATTATACCTCGCGATGTTTTTAATGAAATCTAGTTCTATTTCATATTTCTCTTTTGTTAAGGGAAAGTGTAGTAACCCATTGACTAAGAAATTAAAAGAAGCTCTGTTATGTTGAAAACTATGACTTGAATCTGCTGTGAAAATCATGGAAACAATATAAACCGTTGAAACTTAAAATATTTATATACAAAATATTAAATAATTGTTTTTATCTAAGTATGCACCGTATAAATTCTACTGTTATTAATTAATTGTGGTAAAAATTTACATATATTCTGTAAATAATAATTTTTAAATTAAATAATGTTTAAATTTATTATTTACATTTCCTTTAACAGTTGTTGTAGAATATAGAACAATAGCAAATAAAAACTAAAATGAAAATATCGAATAACCGAATTATATGAATAATAAACGAGAATAATAAAATAAAATAAATAACATCCACATTGCAACCATAAATAGAACGCTTTCATTAAAATCGACTGTGATAGCTGGATTATCGGTTTTTCACAAAAACCGCGGTTTAGTATGTGTACTAGTTATTGTTTGATATTTTTTTAATATATTATTACGAGAGAACCATGATATATTTCAATATAAGAAAATAAATTCTATAATTTACTAAATAAAACACTTGGTATATTTAGTAAATTATTAATCATGTTTCACCAAGAGCCAACCGTGAATTCTATACATTATAATAAATTCTATGTTACTGGTATTTTATTTCATTTTAAATTTTTTATCCTAATCAACATTATAGTTATTTATAAGCCATTAGAAATCCTTGGATTATATTGTGTGATTCATATACACTGTCTGTGTATATCAGGTATGCACAGACTTATAGGGAACAGGGGCCACTCGGGAAAATTATAAGCCAAGGACGGGCCACTACAAAGAATACTTATTAACACAAATATTTTTATTTTTAAATAGTATGAATTACTACACATGATAAAAATAAAAGAACATTCAAAAATGTTTGCTGTAATTATGTAATCGTAATGTAATCTAATCATTACAATGTAATATTTCATGTTTTATTATTTTGATGCATTGACCTAACAATTTTATTTATGTTTGGCCATTACTTGTCGCCACACGTAAAATTGCTTTCGGATTTTCATTTGCCAGACGGTTTCGATTTTTTATTTTATTAAGTTTCATCACTGAAAACGTTTGCTCACAAATATACGTCGTTCCAAATAAGCTTGCGGATTTCAATGCATTTATTCGCAACTCTTTATAAGCGGTTTTGTCAACGCAACGGTAAAAGTTGAGTAAATTACCTTCATTAACCTTGTTTCGTAAATTATCATCATTTTGCATGTCTATTAAATCCAGCTGTATTGATTCCGGTGCATTTTCGGGTTAAACATTGAAAGGATTTCTGAAAATGTCTATTAGAGGTTTAACTTTTTTGAAGTCTAGAAAACGATCATGAAAAGCTTGTATTAAAATACCAATTTTTTCAACATAAGCGAAATTGACATCAGTTTTATTGAACTTCTCCATAATTTTTTTGTAGTTCGGAAAATGGCTATAATTGGCTGAATTGATTTGTGTCCTAAAAAGACTCAATTTGCATTGAAAGGACGAAACATGAGAGTATAACTGCGAAATCAATTGATCTTTGCCTTGGAGTCGCGTATTTAAGACATTCAAGTGATTTGTGATGTCTACAAGAACCGCTAAGTCACACAGCCAATCAGGGTTGTCGAGTTCTTAGACGTCCTTTTCTTTTCCGCCAGAAATATTTTGATTTCTTCAATCAAGTTAAGAAACCGATCTAGTGACAACCCACGAGTTAGCCACCTTACTTCAGTGTGAAACAGGAGATCACCATATTCGCTTTCAATATCGTCGAGAAATTGTGTGAATTGTCGGTGATTGAGACCTCGTGATTTTATAAAGTTTACAGTAAGTACTACAACTTTCATCACATTTTCAAATCCCATTAATTTTGAACAGAGGGCCTCTTGATGTATAATGCAATGAAACTGCATTAATTTCTTGGTATCTATGTTTTTAGTTTGTAAATACTCTTTTAACATAGTTATTATTCCAGATTTACATCCAACCATTGAAGGTGCTCCGTCAGTCGTAATTCTAGATAATTTCGTTAAATCCAAATCAATTATAGAACATTTTCCCAGAAGAGCTTTGAGCATGTCACTCCCCTTGGTTTGACTTGTCAAAGAACTCGTACCAATCAGTTCTTCACTCACTTCAAAATTTTGAGTTACACCTCGTAAAAATATTAAGAGTTGAGCAGTGGAACTTATATCTGTAGATTCGTCGAGTACTATAGAAAAATACCCAATTGCTCTTCTATATTAGTTGCTAATGTGGTAAGTTTTCTTTGAACAGTCATCCGATTTAGTTGAATTTTCTCAAACCTCTTTGCATCTTTCGGACACATTTTTTGCGGCGATATCTAAACACTGTTTAACAAACTCACCATCTTTAAAAGGCCGTCAAGTTTTCGCTATTATTCGAGATATTTCAAAGTTAACTTCAGTAGCTGTTTCAGCATCTTGAATTGGTTTTGTAAACATAGGTTGCTGGCCTATTAGTTCCCTTTGTATAGTGGAAATTTTTTGCGTTCGATTTTCGCCGGTTAATTTGGTAAAAGTATGATGCTGGGTTTCATAATGCCTTTTCACATTATATTCCTTCGGAATAGAAACACTACTCTTGCATGTTAAACTTGTTATGCGATGAAATAAAAAAGTATTTTTCGGTTCAAATACCTTGAAACTGTCGATTTTCATCTTCAACTTTACAACTACGTTTTTGACTGGGGCCTGGTTTATCCATATCAAAATTGATATTATATTGTTACGTAGGTAGATGCCAAGTTCGAACGACGAAATATTTATTCTTCACAGATTACAATTCAAACAATATAACGTTCGCTTGTCCGTAGCTAAAAGTTAACTGCCCCGATAGCGGGCGATGCGTTGTATTTATACGAGTTACCTAACATCGAGAGCCTACCACATTGTTGGGGCATAATACCGACGTGTTTTGCGAATCTTCGAGTAATCTAGTTGGTTCGACAGATTTCTAGTCTCGTAACAATATGCTTGGAACGACGAGGAGCATACCTGTCCTACGTAGTAAACCTGAACAAGAAAGTAGTAGGTACTTAAAGATACATATCTTACTAACAATTACAAAAGTTAGAATAAAATAATAAGTTAAGAAATATTGATTTGAATGGATTTTTACCTACTTTTGTAGTTTTTCGAACAATTTTTAAAATTCGTTGGCGGGCCGCATAAATATCGACAGGGGGCCGGCACGCGGCCCGCGGGCCGCGGTATGTGCATCGCTGGTGTATATGAATAACTTCGAAACAAAAGCGTGCTAAGTGGCAAGCCTAAAATTCACACCTGATTTAGCACCTTCAAATTTTTGGTTGTTCCCAAGTTTAAAGTTCAACATGTTTCATCAGATACTGTTCAGAATGCAATTGCAGTTCGCAATTGGATCCAGAGTAAACAAAAAAGATTTTTCATGGACGGAATGAATAAATGGATTCTGCGTTTGGAGAAATGTGTAGCGATTATGTGGAAAAATAATTATGTGTACGATGGATGTCTTTTATGTTTGGCATACTAGGACATAGAGGGCGCAACTAATCAAATGTCAGTACTAAAAATTAACATTGACCTTTAGTTAGCCTATATACAAAGTTTCAGTGCAGGATGTACAATGTTGTATAGTCCGTCTAGAAAGTATCCGGAAAACAAAAAGCACAGTTATAACTTTACGGTATATATTTTTATGAGTTGAATAATAGAATAACAACAAATAATTCATCTCATTTACTAATACAACCTCCATTTAACTCTAAACACTTAACTAAACGTTGAAACTAACTGCTGAAACGAGGTCACTGCTATACTTTTCAGTGATGGTGGTCCAAGCTTGTAAAACTGACCGAATCAAATCTTCTTTATTCCGTGGCGCTGCTCATTCTACTGCTATTTTGATTAATCCCCATATGTTTTCTATGAGACTAAGATCTGGGGAAGCTGTTGTCCATGGAATTGTTGGCATGTTTTGTTCTTGCATCCAAACTGTAGTGTAGGCAGAAGTATGGCATCTTGCATTATCCTGTTGAAAACGCCACCCTTCTGGATATAAAGCATGAGCGGTTTCAAGAAGAAAACCATTAAGAATTTCACAATACTTTGCACTATTAACGGCGCCATCAATTATACAGAGAGGTGTAGCACCACGTTTAGAGGTTGCTCCCCAACCCATTATTTTAGTGGGAAATTTGGAAATTTTTCTCTTGATAGGATTTTTAGATGATTTGCACCAAGGTGAAAAAAACAACTTTCGTCAGATATAAAAACATTATTAAAATTATCGTCTTGAAAACGTTGCCAAACATCTATTCTTCGTTGCCTTTTTAGAGGTGTCATTGCAGGGATTTTTTTTTGGTTTTCTTGTTAACTAACCCTGTCTTTGCAGTGAGATGCGGACGTTTCTGGACAAACTCTTATTTGACGTTGATTTCCAAATCTGTTGGCCAGTTTTCGAAAGCCTAGGCGTGGATTTTGTCGTCCTAAAGTCACTAAAGCGTTTAGATTGTTTCCAATAATCTTACGCGGTCTTCCGGAAACTGGTCCATGGCTCATATCTCTACCATTTTTTATCCTCTTTATTGTCTCATATACTGCACTTTTTCCGAGTTCAGTCAATTGCACTAATTTTTTAACGTTTTGAACACCTCTTCTATACAAATGTTCCACCAACTTTCTTTTTTCTACTTGCGACATTATTTCATAAATATTAAGCCTGTTAACAATCAACAATATTTGACAGCTGACGTTGCTATATGATTTTGGCCATGGCCTACTGTCGCTACAATATGTAACAAAAAAAAATTATATTAAAATTAAGAAAACTAATAAATTCCGGATACTTTCTTGACGGACTATAGCTACAACGAACTGTCAAAGTTGTCAAATTAGTCGAAAAATGGAATTAAACCGTGAAAATTTTCGCGCAATAATTTTTTATAACTTTTGAAGACAATTATCTCAACAAGAATGCTTCGCCGAATTGGTTACTGTTTTCGGTAATAAAGCATCACATCAGTCAACAATTTCTCGTTGATATGAATAATTCAAACATTGACGAATTGGTCTTAGTGACGATCCAAGAGCAGTTGCACCAAAAACGGCATTGACTCAGAAAAATGTCGACGCCGTGCACAAACTCATTAACGAAGATCGATATGTGACATATCGTGAAATTGGGGTATAATTGGGAATTTCATGACCTCAATTTAAAAAAAATGTAGCCATAAGAATCGTGTGTAAAAAATACCGCAAATGATACCGCATCTTCTGACCGAAGAACAAGAGTGAATTGGTGTTAACAGCACAGGTAACTCTAAAAACGTGTACAACATCGTGAGTGGTGATGAATCTTGGATTTGCTCCTACGAGGCAACAAATAAACGCCAGTCGTCTGTTTGGGTGTTTCAAGTTGAAGAAAATCCAAGAAAAGTCATCCGTTCTCTATGTGTCTCCAAAAAGATGGTTGCGACATTAGTCTCGAAAGTAGGTCATGTAGCAACAATTTCTCTAGAAGATCAAAAAACTGTTACTGCCGATTGATATATAAACATTTGCTTGCTGCAAGTCATCACTGAGCTGCAAGAAACCGACCCACAATGACGAATCATCCTCCATCAAGACAATGCAAGTCGCACACAGCTCGCAAGACAATTGAATTTTTAATATCTGAACCGGTGATTTACCTTTCAAGTTTTGAATAATCTGTGATTTCAATTCAGATACATTGTTGCTTTCAAATGATGTACTAGTCAAATTTATGTCCTGCTTTTTCCACTCAGTTTTTGGCAAGGATTTACCTTTTGATTTTACTGTAGATGCTTGATTTTGATCTACATTCAGAGCGCTGGAATAGATTTCTAGTTGTCCAGGAACGTCTTGTGGAACAGTTTTTGGCAAGAATTTACCATTTGATTTTACTATAGATGCTTGATTTTGATCAACATTCAGAGCGCTGGAATAGATTTCTAGTTGTCCAGGAACGTCTTGTGGAACAGTTTTTGGCAAGAATTTACCATTTGATTTTACTGTAGATGCTTGATCTTGATCATCATTCAGAGCGCTGGAATGGATTTCTAGTCGTCCAGGAACGTCTTGTGGAACAGTGTCTTCTAAAATATTATCGTCAAATTCTTCGCAATCTGATATAACATCGATATTTTCGGGCGGCAGTTCGACTATATCAATAACTTCTTGTTCCAGATCAGCAAAAAATTCATCATCTTCCAATATTTCTTCAAGTTCTGCGATAGTAAGGAATTTTCTAGAACCCATACTGAATTGGAAACAAAAAAAAAACAGCAACTGTGAATAAAACTAACATAACGCTCTCCATATGATTTTTTTACAAAGTAAATTCCATGATTCCCAAATGGGGAACAAGGTGTTTTGTACTATATTTTTTATAATAAATATTATATTTACTCACCTGTTATTCTAATATCAACCAAAGGAATATATTATTACTTGAATTCACAAAACTGGTACAAAATTAATCAAATAAGCACAAAAAATATTATTAGAAGTAATGTAAATATTCGGCATCAACTTTTGTGTATAGGTTATAAAATAACGCGCATAACATGCTTACAGGGTTACCAACACTAAAATATTACATTTTTCTAGAAAGTACAGAGTATTCATGTTCAGTTAGTATACATTTCACTAAAGATAATAACATTTTAAAATATGTTAAAAAATAAAATTCGCGAATCTCCATTTGGGGATCAGGGAAGCTAATGGGTTAAATAACACCACAAAAAATAGTCCAAAGGCGACGAATCACATGACTTTGGATCCCATTTCTGGAGATAACCTTATCACCGAACACTTCCTTCAATAAATCGTTGGTTCCGAGGGCAGTGGTGAAATCAAAAGTCTTCCAGAACATATTCACGCACTTTTGGGAACAAAAAATCGTTGAGCATGGCAATGTTCTTGCACACGATGACGAATCGATGAATTTGGATCATCCACAACACTGGTCTTAACGACGACGATATGTTCTTCAGTGCGCAATCTCGTTGTAGATGGGAGTCCAGAAGAGTAAATTGAATGCGGAATTTTTCAATTGTGTTGCAAATAGTTGTCACAGTTGGCTGATGATGTATGCCGTAAATTGGGCGAAGCGCTTTGTGAATATTGTAGTGTAAATCTCTGCATTATGAAATATCAAATAATAATACTGACTAAAATGGCGGTACGACTTATCAAATTAACTGTCATAATGTCAGGTGCTCCCTTTTGAAAAAAGGACGTAAAAAACATTTGTTTCGTTAATTATTACATATTCTTCCATCGCGGCGAATACGTACACACCTTTGCTTAAACTCTCGTTAAATATCAGAACTTTGTAAGAAGATAGAAATAAATGTTAATTTAGTCTCTAGTTCTCGAAAGCACTAAAACCTTAATATATATACTTATTAATTAAGCCCGCATTTTACTTAACCCGTAACTGTTTAGAACCAGAAGACTTTGAATGCATGTTATAAATTCGAAGTGGTCACTTTAGAAGTTTACAAAGGATATCTCAAACTTGATGGAAGTTAGATTTTCTACCAGTTCATGTTCTATTCACATGGAATCCGATTACCGAATTATTATAATCCCCTTGCCGCACACAAAATAATCCGTTTATGTTAAATTCCGGTTCATACTGATTCGTTCCTGAATGGACTAAGCAATTAATACACTTTTCCCTTAATTTTTAAATCAAAACAAAATTTCCACAGAAGTAATCTACAGTGATAAAAAAAATATACAGTATAAAAGCGTTTTAAAAATTGTTAATAAATCTTTCTGAATCGAATTAGCCTTTACTCGATGGAAATTCATAGTTAATAAAATAAAAATGAAAAAGCAATATTACTTAATTTCCCACTTTATTGATGTAAAATCCCATCATAATTGTTTCGACACCCAGTATCTTCTTCGGATGGAGAAATAAAAGAATCAGTTTTAAAATAGGCCTAATAAAGGAGAATTGCTGAAATCTACCTGATTATTGAGTAAAGAGTTTGTCTTTTTATGTTTCAAAAGTTTCCATAATTTCCAGTAAATTTAATTTACTGGATTTATTATTACATGTGTGAAATTTTAAAGTTATAATAAAAACTATGGGCTACTTCTCTCAGATGTATTTCAAAATGGAAGTTATTCTTGTTATTAATGTAACTACGTTCATGTTATTTGATTCTTCTTTGTTCTACCTGTCTGGCTTATATAAAATTTAGGGCAGGAACTACATTCAAGTTTGTAAACTGCCGATTTATTGTTCCTATCTATTTTTTGTTTATGGTTATTAAGAATTGAACCTAAAGAGTTGTTGGTTTTGTAACCTATGTTATAATTATTTTTCGTTAAGAATTTAGAAATTTTTCGCGTAAGATTACCAGTATAAGTAACAGTTTTATATATATTATTCATATCACGATTGTCTGTTTGGTATATTAATTTAATAGCCTTCTTGTAACTTTGTTTATGCAGAATATACTAAACGGTATCTGATTTGTATCCATTGTTATAGGCTATTTGTTTAGTGTAGTTAAGCTCTTTACTATAGTTTTCTGCTGATAAAAGAGTACTAATAAGTCTATGAATTAAAGAATTGAACGAGCCATTTTATGGGGGTATGGATGTGTGGATTTATTGTAAATTACTGTATCAGAATGTGACGGTTTATGGTAGGGTAAACCACATAGTTAGTGGACAGTTAAGAAAAATTTTCTAAATCAAGTATAGAAAAAGTTCGTGTTTCAACTTTATTTTTCACGAAAAAATTCTTACATAATTCTCTTTTAAAGTACGATGTAAAACTTTCATGTAACATATTGGTAAGACTCTGAAAAAAATATTGAAGGTGCGCATGTAGAAAAATATAGTTATTGGACAAAATTTTCATTTATTGGACAACATTCTGACAATTATTGGACAAGTCATACCTCTATCAATTTAAATTTAAAAATCTAACTTCTTCTGTTCCGATGTGAATAATTGGAATAGTTGATCGATGTCAAGGTCATCTTCGCTGTTTCTGCACCTTTTTGGTGATCATGGTAATCTTCTTTTTCACTATTACAACTGCTGTCTTTCTGTAAACTACGGCTGTCACTATCACTCTCACTGTTCTAGGCTTAAAGCAAATATGACATAAATACAAGTCATCTGATTCCTTATCAGGAATATGAATTCAATGTTTTTTTTGGAACACAGCTTTTATGGTAGTTCTTGAAACACTCATCGCATTTGAGAGGCGATTTACTCTTTATTTGTTTCTGACATTGACCACAATGTACCAAACTTTTGCTACGTACGGGCTTATTCAATTTTTCGTTTTTGTTTTAGAGCACGCTTCTGTTCCATCATTTCCTGATATTTTCGACCTATTTTCGATATATCTAAGACCTATCTTTTATGATGATTCACAATTTAGTTAATTATCTTTTTCACTTACTCAACGCAGTAAACTTTCTTAACGAACTACTTAAGAACACGTGTGAAGGAATATTGGGCTTGTTTAAGAATGACGTATTTACAGGTTTCTGTAAAAATTGTTAATTCTGAATGGATTTTCTACAACTAGATACTAGAGGGCTGTGTTGAATTCAAAAATCAGGAAGTTTGCGTTATTATTAGTCTTATAATCTCCAAAAGAAAGTGTCTTGGTCAGTAACTGTCAATGTCCAATAACTCTACGGTTTACCTTATATGGGAAAATTCTGCTTAGTGTTTTTATATAAAATCATTAAATCTAGGAAATTTGTGATTTTATTTATTTCTTTTTCAACTGTGAACTTAATGTTAGGATTTAGATTGTTAATATACGAGTATGATAAAAAAGGGTTTAATTGTCTGTCTGTACCTGTAAAACAAGCTAACACATCGTTTACGAATCTATGCCAATAAATAAAATATTTGCAAAGTGAGTGTTCATGAATTTTCTTTTCTAAATTATCCATAAAAATATCAGCTAGAAGCGGGCTTAGTGGGTTACCCACTAAGCCCTAAACTACTCTTTGAACATAGTATAAATTACCGAAATAAAAATAATTTCGGTCTAAGGATACATTTAATAAATCTAAAATATCTTGCTTAATGATAAAATTTACATTATTTTTTGTTAAAAGTCCTTCTACTAATTTTAAGACATCTTCAGGTGAAATAGAAGGAAACAGATTTTGTACATCAAAATCAATTTACTATTGCGTGGGAGGTTAAGTTGTTTGATCTTATCTATTAATTCATATAAATATTTTTTTTGGAAAAGTTGTTTCATTGTTTAATAAATAACGTTGTTCGGGAAAAATAGATTTAATTTTGTATTTTTAGTTTCATTTAGATGTAGGTATATTTATGTTAATGTATTCAATCCTAGTTTTAAATTGTAAATATTGTAAAGTGTATATAGAAAAGGTTCTTGGAGTTCGGATATATATAATGTTGTCAATTACCTAAAGCCTGCTCAGGTATTACATTTCTTTATTCATTGTCTCGTTTTCTACGGTCGTAAAAACTATTTATTTTATTATAGGCACAACCTTCTGGTTAACCCATCCATTTAGTAGTTGTAAATGTAATATATAATAGGATAAGTTTTATTGACATATTTCCTGTTATAGATAAAGTGTTATATTATTATAATAGGTTAAATAGTTTTGGTTCGATGCGATTCTGCGAACTATTATTTTATCTCTAACGCACCTCCTGTGTATTGTATATTTATTATTTGAAGAGTTATTTTATTTTCTATAATTAAGGGTTTCCGGTGTATATTTTTTATTTTAATACATTGATGACGTTGGAAATTACAGCATATGCTTTTCTTGGAAGGAAGGTAAAAATAGTTGTATAGAAATTTCCGTATAATCAATTTCGTTGTATTCTTCCCCTCTTGTAACTGGCGGGGACAAAACTATCTTGCCCAAAAATAAGTAAATGAAATAACAGTTCCAAACAAGATCTCTTAGAGCTCACTACAGTTCCAAGTACGATCTCTTCGAGTTAACAACAGTTCTAGCTTAGGTCTCAGTGATCTAACTAACAGTTCCTACTAAGATCTCATTGATCTAAATAGGAGCAAATATTATTTATTAACCAGTTTTCTCGGTCTTTAGTATTAAGACCAGATACTGCATTTATACAGGCTGCCCCAAAATGACCGAAGGGGTTTTAATTCCTTATAACTTTTTTATTATAATTTTTTTTTTGTTTTTAGTATTTTGTAAAGAAGACTTGGGGAATTTAAAATGGAACAGTACACAATTGAACAACGTGCCAAAATCGTTGAACTTTATTTCTCAAATCAACGATCCATTGTTTTGACTCAGTGTGCATATCGTCGTTATTTTAATGTGCGGGTTGGACCCTCAGAGTCAACAATAAACCGTCTGGTTGCAAATTTTCGAGAACAAGGGGAAGTAAGGAACCTTCCTAGTGCCGGCAGACGACGAACGGTGCACACAGATGACAATATTGAACGGGTACAGGAGAGTATTCGGGAAGATGGAGAAACATCAACCAGGAGACGTTCGACACAACTTGGCCTCTCAAGAGGGTCACTGCAGAGAATTTTGCATACAATAAGAATGTTTCCATACAAAATTCAGCTTGTCCAACAATTGAAACCGACAGATTACCAGCAACGACTTGATTATGCAATTTATTTTCGTCAAAAAGCAGAAGAAAATCATGATTTTATTCATAATTTAATTATGAGCGACGAAGCCCATTTCCAATTAAATGGGTTCGTTAATAGGCAAAACTGCGGGATATGGGCTACGGAAAATCCAAGAGTAGTTCAGCAGCGAGAATTACACCTACTTAAGTGTACCGTTTGGTGCGGTGTTTCGTCGGAAAGGATAATTGGCCCATATATTTTATGAAAATGAACACGGTGTCGCCGTTTCCATCACTGGTGTTAGATATCGGACAATGTTGGAAAATTTTTTAAGGCCAGTCGTGGAAAGCCATCCGCAAGTATGGTTCCAACAGGATGGAGCCACAGCGCACACTGCGAGGGATGGCTCTTTTACGCGACATCTTTGGTGAACGAATTAGTTCCCGTACAAGCGATTTTAATTTACCTCCGCGTTCACAGGATTTAACCGCTTCAGACGGTTTCCTTTGGGGTTATTTGAAAGGAAAAGTCTATATTAATAAGCCTCGAACCATACAGCAATTAAAAAATAATATACGCGACGAAATCAACAACATAACACCTCAAGTTTTGCGAAAGGTTATGGAAAATGTTTTGGAAAGAGCACGAATATGCGAAGCAGAAAATGGCCACCACTTGCGAGATATAATTTTTCATAATTAAATTAAAAATATTCTCCATTAATATACTGTATTTAAAATTTAAAAAAATTAATAATTATGTCTTATATAAGAAGTTATAATGAACTCAAACCCCTTCGGTAATTTTGGGCCACCCTGTATTAAGTTAATGGAACTCCAAGACTAAATTTGTAAATATATTAGTGTTATTCAAAAACTATTGATTATTTCAACTCATACTTCGGTCAATACATACCGAACTTCCTTCAAACCAGGAGGAGAAAACAAACGTCATCCTATAGTCCGCGTCCGCGAATTTTGAAACACCCTGTATAATAACTGTTTTCTTCTTGTGAAATGATCTGGAGAATGTAGTTTTGTTTCAATAAATTTGTGTTGACACATTTTATAATGAGTTTTAATAGGCGGGCTTGTGAGGTACGGTTTATATAAAAGTAGATATTGTACCAGATATGCATCCTAAGGTTAACTTTTAACATTTGTGTATATACCTTATCAGAGCGGAACTATAATGCTGTTTCAAAGATTTATGAAGAGTCTCTAATGGAGATGCTACGGTACTATCTTTCTCCATTTAACAAGCAATAATCAGCCAATGAGTAAACGTAAATACATATAACGCTTTGCGAAGTACATAACATAAAAGAAACAACGAGAAAGTTAAGGAAACGTCATTATTCGCGGATTCTTATTCACAACGATTCTCTCATAATGAGTAATTTACATCCGTGGTGGGGGGACAATGAAAACGTAATTAAAATCTTCTGCACCTCCTCTTCCTCACTGCACAGAAGAGAAGAAACTGTACAATAATTAGCCATCTAAGTTCATGAGATAAAAGTGTCTTCGTGAACTTTCCCTGAGAACAAGATCCACCGAAAAGATACATATCATTACGGCCATTATCGTTATTTATTCTATGAGAGAATTCATTCGTTCGGGGTGGATATGAATGTAATGTACATACATGGAAAGGACAGAGGTGAAAGAGGAGATATACGGAACTTGCTACTGGAAGGAAGACAGGAAGTATGGGCATTAGCATGAAACGAATGTTTTTTTTTCTCGTTTGGCTTCAGATTAAAAAGCTAAAATTGAGATTGAAGCACTCAGAATACAACAACTTAGATTTATGCGTATATTATCGTATATATAACAATTGCGTCACAACTTTCTTTTCATTCAAACAGTACTTGATATAAATTAATGTATATAAATTAAGTATTTATGATTGTAACATGGAGAAAAAAGGACAGAGCACAAATGCGAGACGGCAATAAGAGTGGAGTGGCCGTTCCAAGCCTTGCCGCGGATACCGAAAATCGCGGATAATAGCCAACATCTACCAACTTTCGTTTAAAAGCAAGTATGTACACGTATGATATTACATACTTGTATTAAGTCAATAACAAAAGGAATTTAGTCTAATTTATTTATTTTATTATATTGTAGACTAGAAAGTACATACATATATTAGATATTAAAAATAATTTTTAATCGGAAAAAGAATCTTCAACATTAACTGATTCTTGCACCTCTACCGGAGAGAAAGTAAACGCAAGCGATGTTGATGGCACAGGATTCTCGATCGTTGATACCCTTTTATCACTTTTTTTGGAAAAACATCGTTATAGGTAGCTGTTGTTTCTTTTTCTTCAATTCATTAAATAGTGTTTGAAGAGGGCCCAACGCCTCCAGTTATTGATCTCGTTACTTTCATACTGCGTTCTATTAAAGGATCGTAATGTACGATCTTTTCCTTTAAATCCTGTGCAAGCCGAAATACTTCGCCCAATCTTTCCAAAGAGCATTCAGTTGCTCGTGTGTCAGTTTCTTCATCTTCGTCTTCCTCTGTCGATGAAGTTCTAAGTTCCTCCAATTCTTTATTTGATAATTTCTCTCCACGTTCTTCAATACACTCATGCACCTCCTCCTCTATCAAATCAACGAATCCTTCTTCACTGAACTGCCTTTGTAACGTTTGGCTATTTTTAAACCCTTTGCAAATAATAATAATGAATGGGGATACCAATTTGCAAGTTACTTTAAGAGTTAAAGAAGTAATATGAGAGATAGATATGCAGTTTATCATTTATTTAAAATGATTACTTTGCTGATTATGTTGGACGCCACAGGAAAATAAATGTTCCTGACGGTATAAAGTTAATTAAGTATATGCCCGGTGATTCACTAACTCTAGCAATGGGACGCTTGAATTATACTAATAAAATTGATATATATTTTATATCAATGATCTCAGGTCGTTTGTTATACGAAAGGTGTGTGTATGTATCCCCTGTATTATAGCAATAAATAGAGCACTATGTCTATATTTATTATAAGAATATTTACATAGGCAAATATCGACTTTGTAAATGTATCTATAAATATATGGGTAAGTAATTAATAAAATATCAGATTACACATAAAGCATATAATATATTGAATTTAACACATAGGGACTTTTACATCAATTTTTTACATTACTTGAATAGGGTACAGATAACTAAATATGAAAATGGTAATGCTATACCTTGCAAATGTTTATTATAAAGTTCGTTTGATTTTTTACTAAAATGTCTAGGCCTTTATTTCTGATATCAGTATTTATGTGTAATCTCTCGCTATCGATAGTCTTTGGAGAATAAATATTCCTACCTTTGTCTTGGAAATGACGCTCAGAGGAGTTTCACAAAACACACGCAAATTAACTTTGCACTACAAGGATTTTCGTTGTAGTCCATATGATTTAAAGCGCGCACAGGTGACTTTATTACAGTGTTGATTCACCCTTTGCGAGTGCTATAAAAACTAGCGTATTTTGCAGTCTTTTTTTCACTGGCTACTGCTAAGGCTTTTCTTGGGTGGGACTTGTTAGGTCCGACGTTTTTTATTTACGTCGTACTCGACCTAAGTAAATCAGCCGTCCGCTATTTCTCGCAGGGCTTGATTAACTGATACTTTCTGCTGTTCTATTTCTTCCTCCTTCCCCTTTTATGCGAAAGAATGTTTCCAGAATATCTTCTATATATTCTCCTTTAATTGGCCCCATACATAGTACAGTTAAGATTACAAAATCTGGTATTGCTGACAAAGCATATCCTTATATTAAATATATGTTGACTCTCATTTATATATACATATATATGGGGAAGTATGTTTTATATATTAATACAACGGACAAAGAGAAATGATCTAATACTGGTACTGTTTTCGTTATTGAATGTGCGTCCGGGGAAGAACCCGTTTTAATACAGAATGCCTTGTTAGATACATTTTTTAAACAGTCAGAAAGAAATTAAGTAAAAGAAATGAAATTGCTTTTAATATATACAGTAGACAACTGGCATATACATTAACGTTTTATTTTCTAAAGAATATGACCCATTACACCTTGCTATGTAAATGATTTTGTTTACTTCCTCATCAACAGTCGGTAAATCTTCAAAGTCGCTAACAACCTCAATCCATAAATTCTTCCAACATAACTTTATAGTAAATGTTTCCCAGCAAACCATAATTTGCAACTCAGGGTCTATATCCATTGATATTCTAAGTCTTTCAAGACGAGAGTATATTGCCTTAACACACCGAATAATACCCTGGTTGAGAGGTTGCAGTAATGAGGTAGTATTTGGCGGTAAAAATACAATCTTAATGTTTTCATCTTCCATAGCAATGGATTTTGGATGACCAGGTGCATTGTCCATTATTAACAATGCTTTAAATGTCAATTTCTCCTGTTCCAAGTATCGTTTGACTTCAGGAATGAATCATAGGCGAAACAATTCAGTGAAAAGTGTTGCTGTAACCCATGCTTTCTTATTGGATTGCCAGAACACAGGTAGATTGCTTTTATCTTTATTTTTGAGGGCGCGAGGATTTTGTGAACGATGTATTACACCTGGCTTGATCAATTTTTGTTTTTGTCTTTTTCTGACTTTGTTTTGCGTGTTTAAGTTATCGAAAAATAAATAAGACTTTTAAAGGTCTACAAATTTGGTGTTGTTATATTTTTAGTCCTACGTTTCGGTTTTGAGAAACCATCATCAACTTTATTTTTTATATGCGCGGAGAAAAAAGTACACCTGTATCTAATGGTATCTTTCATTACGAATTCAACGGTATATCACAAATTATGCTTTCGAAATTACTTTTTGCTGAAAAAGTAAATTCATTATTTTTTTGGTATTTTTTATAATAATTCTTCCCTAATGATAATAACGCGCTATGATTAGGTAGCCTAGGTAAGTTAATTTGCTCAAATAAAATGTTTTAATGAAAACGATGGAACACAATCTAAAATAGTGTTTTGAGAAATACGTATTTATTATTTTATAAATTACATGTGTATTTTATAATTCTTAACTCACAACAGATGTTCCATTGTAGCTGAATAGGCGCTACAAAACAATTTATTATTTTTAGACTGCGGAACCGGCGCTATCCCGTATCGGGTGTGATTCATCGGTGCCGACAATATACAATCGATCAACTTAAGAGCATATATATGAATGTCATAGCGCGATGGTATTGATAAAAGTTGTCTGTTTGTACGTATTTCAATGCAAACAGACGGAGTGTGAAATATATTTCGCCAGAGTCGTAATAAAACCAATGAAATATATATACGGAAATTTATTTTTACATATCTGAGTCCAAAAAGTCGTATGTCTTAGATATATAATCTTGTTTATTTATAGCAATAACTGTTTTACCCTTATCTGCTCTAGTAAAGATGATGTCATTCTGTATAGATTTATTTTTAATAGTTTTAACTACAATATGTTCTTGGTTAAAATAATTCTTTCTTTTCTGTTGTTTAATGATTTTCGCTACTTGAAATTTACGGTTTAAATTATTAGGAATGTCTGACAATGCTAGTTCAGTTTCAACTGCTAAGTATTCTAAAAAGTTAATATTTATATTTGGTTTTATATTATAGTTAAAACCTTTTCTTAATAAATTAACTTCGTCTGAACTAAAATTTGTACTAGTTAAATTTTGAAACCTTTTGAAGAAAATGTGGTTAGAAATTTGTGTTTGGTTATTAACAGGTTCATTTGCTTTTTTTATGCATTAAATGATTAATCTTCTCTTTTTGTCTAACACACTTTTTATTAATAATTTCGTTAACTTGAAATCTAATTTGTGAATCTAATAAATCAAGATTAAAAGTGAATATTAGAACCGTAGTTTTATTTCTATTTTAAATTATGGATTTTCATCAAGTAAATGCCGAATCAATTCAATTATTAGAATCTTGTTTATTGCAATCATGTCAATACCCAAGGTGCTCCTAATAATCCTATACGTGATTCGATAGTCGTCTTGAATAATTTTTCGTACGGCGTCTACATTTGTTTCAGCAACGGCTGAGATTGGCCTTCCTTCGCGAAAATAGTCAATAAGTGAAACCCTTTGAAATTTAAATTCGTTATGCCAGTTATAAACACTCTTTTGAGAAGGAGCTTGATCACCAAATGCAGCACGAAGTCTTGAAACACTTTATCTTGGAGTTAAAGAACTTTCCAAATTATAGTAAAACATGGCTCTAAAATTTTTCTATCGTAAAATACATTTTTACTGCAGACCAATCGGTTTGAAATTAGCCTGCAAAATGTTGCAGTTATCAAAGCTAAATTCGAACCGTCAAAATCAAAACATTTGTTTCATAGCATGTTTGATTTCTTTGATTCAATATAAATATTTGTTTGCAGAAATAATCGGTGCTACCCTCGTACAGTGGGTGTTTCACCTGAAAATGTTTTTTTTTAAAACACGATTTTTTTTCTCCCTATAAACACAAGAACAAAGAGTTTACTTTAAAAGATTGTCAAAATTTATCTATCTGGCGGGCTTGGCCGAAATTTTTGGCTGTAGACTTCTAAAACATGACTGTAGTCAGCAATATACTCATCACACCGAAAGTTTTGCTAACTTTTGAAATCAGTCTTCCGTCAAATTACCCACGTATTTGTCTTATATAACTAATATATTTCCTTTCTTGTTTTTCTGAACGAAAGTAATTTGTTATACATTTTCCTAAAAATAGAACAACACAAGTAAAAGTAAGACGAAGCGAGGTAGAATTAGCGAATATTATACGCTTTGTAATGTTGAAAACTTCTTATAATGGAAAGAAAGTTCTACCAGGTTGCTGTCTTCATCATCGTAGCCGTCTTCTTCTTCAATCCCGTTATCTGTGCTATTGTTGTTGCGAGTCAATTGTTTTGTAATCTTTTGTTTTGATGGATCCCAAATAAAGGGCGTGTTTTCTTTTAATTAATAAACTTCGCGTGGAGAACAAATCGACATACTCATTGTGAATCATTCAAAGTATTAAGTTCGACTGTTTCTTGTCCGACTCTTCGGTATCTCGAATCCGGACAATAATAAATGAATTTGTAGAAATGCTTTCGTGAAATTCTAGGTATTATTGGGTTTAATAGGGGTATTTCGAATATCTATTTAAGCAATTATGCAAAGTCAATTAGAAATTCAATAAATGCGCGAGAGCTGTTCTCCTTCCGCTAAACTTCTTCAGCAGGCCATGATATTTTGTTTTACATTTTAGTTTAGTTACTAACAAGTTTAATTACAGTAGCAATTAGAGAAACAAAACAATTTCAAATATAATTGAGTGGGTAAAACCTCACAATTTTTTTGTTAAAACAAAAACATTACTAAAAGTCGAGCGTGGGGAGGACGTTACAAGTTCATATTTGGGGGCAAATTGCTATCCAGACATGCAGACACATGTTTCGGCTTATTCTAGACTCGTCAGAGACAAAACTTAGAAAAATGGCTCGTTTACTACATAAAATTATGACATAATGACTTGTGTGATAAACCTGACCTGACGACCTGAAGAAGTGTTCTATTGATGTCATAAATATTATTGAAATATCCCTTGTGAAACAAGTTTCCAAATAATACGAAACACAACATATAAAAGAAGATGTACATAATTAAATTCAACAACTTAAATTTAACATCGAAATATATTGTATTGTTGACGGTTCAAAGCAGGTGTATTTCGAGGATCTCCCGGTTAGGGATATAACAAAAGAAGTGCTTTTTCTTTGCAAACGGATATACAGAAAAATGTCTAAGTTAAGTTTAATATTTTAAAATGTGAGATATTTTCAGAAGAAATATTATTTAAAAATAAGTTAAAGTATTCTTATATATGCGAAGCGTAACAGTATATACGAAATTAATAGCGACGATTGTAATTTGGAACATATAGTTCAAAACGAAACACTCAATAATAACCCGTTTTAAAGAACACATATCACATATTAAATTTAATAGATCAGAAAAATCGAATGTCGCAAACCATGCATTGGCCACGGATCACAACATACCAGTAAAAGTGTTAAAACTTGTAAAAAACATCAACGACCCCAGAGATCTCGACGCATACGGAATCATTAATATTGTTAAAAACAAATTTAATACGTTTGACTCGGACAACGGTCCTATCCCATACAGTTGTATTTTTTCATTCTGAGAAAATAGGTAAATAGGTAGTTGACGTAATTTTAGTTCGTGTTTTCACTTCAAAACACTGAATACGTGGACGCCGTGTAAAATTGTACGCGATTCTGTGTTGTTAGATTTACTATGCCCCATGTTCAATATTTTGATTTGTGGTTTTATCTACTGATGATGGCAACTTAATTGTTGAAATAGGTATTTAGGATACGATTGTTAATTGTGATAAGGAGTTTTATACCTTTTTTGAGTTTTTACTTGACCACAGTCTCCAAAGAAAGACTTTTTAGCTTCAGTATTTATGAGCCTAGATAAGAAAACAAACGTTTTGGCAAAAAGTTATTTTATTTTTCTACGTGTTTTTCTTGTAACACAGTACTTTGCTTAGGACTATGAAAATAAGAATTTAATTATTTTGGTTTTTTGGATAACTGAAAGTCATTTAAGAGAAAGCTGCAAGAGAAATCTTCAGAGCTGCTGCTACTACTGTTGCTGTGCTGAAACTGGTTCACTGCAGTAACAGCAGTAGTCAATTGCTTCTACGTGATGAATTTTGTTCAGTAGCTTCTCGAAGAGATGTGGCCCAGCAGCTGTGCAGATCACGATATTCGCTTATAGGATTTTATAGGATTAACAAATGTTTGTAATTGCTACTGGGATTCCGGACTGGAACCGCCTCCTTGAAACTGTTTACTTTTTGCCCGACGTTTCGTACACTCTTACAAAATACATCTTCAGAGTTGTCACTACCATTGCTGCATTGAAGCAGTTTCAGTGCACCAACGCGGGAAGCTGTTTCAAACCGGAATCTCACATTTAATCATCTACAACGACCGCGGAATCCTAGACGCCAAATTAATTTATGAAATGTTTAAACATAGTTTAAAATTGCAAAAGTATTTCAACCAAATATTTCTTTGTAATATGCATAAAACATATCCGTGTCTGTATACATGGATATACACCACTTCTTTAACCACTGGCCACTTCAACCGCAAACACATGCGTTTCAATCTTAATTGATCTCGTCAGTGCGAGTTTGCGAAGTGACATCCAAAGGTTCGCTTTCGCAAGTAATAACAAACTGATGACAAGAGATATCTTGTGTCATCTATCGAACAAACAAAACTCGCCGATAAAAGCGGTTACCTCTTGAATGGCTATGCCATTAAAAGGGAGGAAAAACACAAGTATAATACTGTAGTCGATTAACCCATTAGGTACTGAATATTTTTATTTCCGAAATTTAATAAACAAATGTGTATTTCTGTGTCTTTAGGTGTTTATTGCATTTGGATAATTTTTTTAAGCTGAAAAGTTTAGAAAAAAAAATACGGGCTGTGCCATATATGGCACACTAGTACCATAGGGCATCTAAAATAAAACATTTGCAACTGAAACGTATATTTATTTTTTCTGCAAAATTTGTAACAAAAGCTTTAATTTTGCTTGTGATATTCACCAAAACAAGTAATGCACAGTCCTACACCGCATTTGCGACATTGAGTTCTTACAGCACTGGACGTTGTATGATTGCCAGCGCAACGCCTTCGCTTATTGTTCGGTATATATTCAACAATATGATCAATGTGGTCATACCTAATGTCAGGAGAAACTCTGCTGTCTGATGAATATGTGGATGGCCGCCCAGCCGATTTCGGTGAGTTTTGAAATTTTTTTAAATAGAACTGTGCTATATCTCGTCGGAAATTCAGTTGTGATGTAGCAGGGTTTTGCTTTCTGTATAAAATCCAGGCGTTTTGTAAGCAGGCATCAATTAACCATGTAAAAATCGACCACCACCACTTCTTACCCCTGATTGAAATTCTATAAACGTTAATGTTCTAGTCCATTTGATCTGTGCCTCCCATAAATTCATTGTATTTGCCAATGCAGTTAGGTCTTGGAATGCCATTTTTTTTTCTCAGAAGCCGAATAGCGACTTGCATTTGATACTGGAGCAACCCCATGCACTGTAGATGCTACAGTAACCACCGAATTGTCCATCCAACGGGTAACTACCACATTTTTATCTGTTGTCAAAGCATAGTCATACGTTCCTCGTTTTGTTTTCTTCATTTGTTTCACAGGTTGGATAGAACAATTTTTTTGGTAACCGATTCTCCCTAATCGTTCCAGTTGCCTCGTATCCTTTTTCTTTCAGGTGATAAAGGATCTTTATTGATGTAAATAAATTGTCAAAATAAAACCTGAAAGGCTTAGATTTGTGTTCCTGTGGTAAATCTTCGATTAGTTGTAGAAGCAAAGCTGTCGCTTTACCAAACTCTTTTTGGTGTTCTGGCTTAGAATTAGGTATGCATCCCTGATATATCTCAAAATTGATAAGATAGCCACTTTTTGAATTGATGCACCAGACCTTGTAGCCAAAACGAATTGGCTTGCCACGGATGTACTGTTTACATCCGTGGCGTCCAAAGTACTCAATCATACTTTCATCATATGCAATTTCACGATCTGGTATATAATATTTAAGAAAGTTTTTTTTTATTACATTTATCAAGGGTCGCAGTTTGGTCATTTTATCCGTTACTGTTAGTTTAGTGTTATCTGCACAATGCAAAAACCTCATGATCTGTATAAATCGATCTCGACGCATGGAATTATAAACAGCCGTGTTGCGTAAATCTTCCCCAGTTTCCCAGTAACTTTTCTTTGACGGTTTTTTGTCATATCCAGATACAATAAGAATTGCTAAGAAGCATTTCATTTCTTCATGTGTTATTTTGGGATCTGGACAATTCTTGAATAGTGCATATCTATTACTCTCTTCAAGGAGTAGTTGTATTACATCATGGTTCAAAAAAAGCTCGAATATTGCTACAGGTGACTTGTCACGGTAATTTCAAAAATTTGTTTGCGGAAAAATTTGCTGTGTGGCCACGTCAGGCAAATCATTATCTTTCAACCAACAGATAGGATTTGGTTTCGCCTTTACAAAGGTGCTCAGAGGTATGTCATCTTCTTCAACAAAATCATCAAGCGGATTGTTTTCTTGATTTTCTGCAAAGTGTGAATCATCCTGATCAACGTCTTCATTGCCTTCATTGTCTTCATTGTGTAAAACCACCTCAGCAACTGCTTGCAACTGTCTGCCAGACAAATTTTCTAGTAATCCACCAGATTCATTCCCAGAGTCTTCGTCTGATTCATCTCTGTGTTCAGGAGGTTCTAAATAAAGACGGTCTATATCGTCATTATCAAAATTTTCCCAGAATTAATCGGTTTCGAACATATCTGCAATTTCTTGCACGGTCAAACTGCAAGAAACCAATACTATTACATTTTTTGATTTTATATATTTCTTGGTACGTCATGAAACAGTTTTATAACTCGTAATATTGAAAACAAATAAACTTTTTTGGAAATAACTTGTGATGGAAAATCAGACTCCAAGAGACTAGTGTGTCATATAAGTTACAGCAACGATAACATTATTCTGTGAAACAGATTTATAGGTTATGGTAGAAATTATCGTTGTAGGAATGTTTTTAGATAATAATGTGAAAGGATAATGGAATATGTATGCCTATTTTCAAAAATAGTAGATCAAAAATCAACTTACCGTTTACCTTGACTCATTTTTGCCGCTTCGAAAACACTAACGAAAGTTTCACGCAGAAACAGACTCACTGTGCCGCCAACGCGTTCTCGCCGCCTTGATGACTAATCTAAATACTATTCAACCTAAAAGCGCAGACTATAACTCCAAAGTTCCACTGGGAAGTATTTTACAATTTTTTAGAAGGGGTGTTGTACAGCGTACCATATAAGTCACGCTAGTACCTAATGGGTTAACTCGTAAACTTCGATTCTAATGTTTGTAAAAATAATGACAGTATTTGCCTCGCATTACTTTTAACAAAATATGTAAGCCATTGGGAAAAATAAGGGACATCAGATCCTATAATTTTATCCAAAAGCATTTCCACTGCGCTCTTTATAAACGAAAAAAGACAGCGAACTCCGACACATACAACGAATTCATTGTATTAAATTACATTTCATAGCGGGCGTACATTTTCCCCGTAAATGATGCCCCCGGAAGTTTCGTTATTTGTCGGTCGCCCGGACCCGCCACACTCCGGATCATTAAATTTACCAAAAGCATTTCTCCCGGCCAAACCCCGAACACAGACCACTAAATGGAGACGTACGCGATTAGTACAGTTTCACAAACTGTACTATACGAAAACAAAAGAAAGTTTTTATTAGAATGTCTGCAAATAGCCAACTTTGATACTGGCATCAGATTCCGGAATTAGAAGGACGGCAGGCAGGCACGGCGGCAAAGCGGGGTTCAGCGGGGTAGGTTTTAGTTAGCTATCTTTTCTCGTTTTTATTTTGAAAGCGACACGCTCCACCATCAACATTGCTGTTATTATATTTGATAATGGGCCGTTAGGCGAACACATAAATGAAAAAAGTCTGTGTAATATCTGCGAACGGGGCCACGTTCTTGGAGGTGATGATGGCATTTCTGGTTTCGTGGTTTTAACAGAATTTCACGCCAGTTTTGTTGTTTTATTCCATCATTGGTTCTATTATCTTGTAACGATTTCGTTTCTGTTCTACCCCTTAGGATGATTATGGCATGGAAAGATAATAGCTAATGTAATTTTCCGCTAAAGTCCAATTTATAACGACAATTTTATTTTGCATTTTATGTGGCGAAGGTAGAGGCAATTAAGGTCAAAAGGATATGAAACGAATTGTATGGAACGATGTAAAAATTTGTTGTACTAAGTTTTGAAGAAGTCGTTTTAAAATTCATATTATTGATCTTAAACTTTAGCTGCTACTTAGCAACCTCAACATCCAAAATATAGTAAAACCCATGAACCATCGAATCGCATGAAATACAGCATCCACCAGAATGAATAGTACCGAAAATAAAAATTATATTTACTATTTAGTTTTTGTTTAAATTAAATGTTCGAAATGTTCCTACCACCCGCGACACTTTAGCTTGAAAATTAGCTGACTTAGGAGGTTCCAAAGTTAGGGGTCTTATACAATTTTTACAGTGGTAGGTGCCCTAGCGGAGTCCCAGTGCATTTTCATGAAAAAAGCGTCTCTTATAATTAGGGACCGGACACGAGAGACCGATGACTCATCACCCACGGGCGTACTATTGAAAATTTACGTCTAACAACAAAAGTTATAAATACAGTTGCCGCTGAAACAGTAGCTAAAACCATTTACGAGAATATGCACCAAACGCTTGACTCGGACGACAGGTACAAAGAAAAAATACTTTTTCTCCCGACCGAGAATAAAATGTCATCTTATACATCTGACAATTGACATATATTAGACTACTTTATTCTCTAGGGAATAAAATGTTTGATTTTCCCTAGGGAATAAAGTGATTGACTTTTGGTTCATATATTTAAGTCAAAATTAATTTAACTGTCAGATTGACGAAGCATTTAAATATATCAATCAATTTTATTTTGTAATCGTAATAGTAACATTAGATGAGTTTACAATATTTATATTTGGATAATCATCTGATATCTTAACTTGGCGGTTGCTTACAGTAGTGCTTGTGCAAAAATTATCTCCTTCACTGCCATTAATAGTCATTTTTGCAAAATATCTTAAACGGACCGCGTTTTTTTCGAAAAAAAAAAGACACAAACAAACTCGTTTTACCTTAGTAACCAGAAACTATGCACATTTTCATGACAAACCAACTTAATTGAATGACATCAGATCAATCTATCAATCAACTGTCAAACTAATAATGAAATAAATTATTACATTTAAGGTCGGGAGAAAAGTTTTGTATGTAATTCGGGAATAAACGTCTATAATCCCTCAACAGAAAATGCATTACTTTCTGCATCGGGATTAAAACTGTCGTTTATTCTCTTAATACATAAATATCTATTATTTGCCAGTGACAGTGTTGCATATATGCTAAAAACAGGCAGACTATTATAGGAAACATATCCTAGTATGCTGCATATTACTTGTGTAGCACATGCTCTCCATAGAATCTGTGAATATATCAGAGACACCTTTCCGGAAGTTGATAGACTTGTATCCGCTTTTTAAAAAGTTTTCAGAAGAGCACCATTGAGAGTAGCTCTTTACAGGGAAAAACTTCCATCTTTGTCACTGCCTACCTCTCCAGTAATAACTATATGGGGAACGTGATTGGAATCTACTAGTTTTTATACAGAGAATTTCGATAGTATACAAAATTTCGTTACATGTTTGAAAGACAATGTTCGAGTTATTTCTGAGTGCAAGAAACAAATACAAATTCCAAATTTAAAAATTCAGTTGTACTTTCCTCAGAAACACTTTTGAAGTTTTCCAGAACTAATCACTTATTTTGAAAATCAAAATCTCAAATTAAATGAAGGACTAACCACATTAGATATCGCAATTAATAATTTGAAAAATATTCTCTATTTCGGATGTGGCTTTCGGCAAGAGTTAGACGCAGTTTTTAATAGAAATTCCAGTCCAGATTTAATGATATTGCGGCAATTGTGTATCGGGAAAATGCTTCAAAATCTAACGGCTAAATACGCTGAAATAAAAGAATATTTCCAGTATGCACCTATAACCAGTTGCGAGAGAACAAATTTTACAAAAGAGAATTTTGAGAAAGTATTACTAATTAATATTAATACTTGTTTACTCAACTTGAGCTACAAATTGAATAAATAAAAATATATTTCGTATTTTATGGATCACCACCCGTTTGTTTTCCAATTATGTATATAAGTAAAATTAAAAAGCGGAAACACAATAGATATTGTTCTAAACGACCAGTTGGATCTTATATACTCTTTTCCAATGTTGTATATAATAGTTAAGTATATAGTAGTAATTTTAAATAACATCATATACCACCCCTATATATTTTTGTGTCATTTATAAGATCTATGTAGGCCTGTAACTTTTGCAGTTTGATAATGACATTGTATGTCGAAACCGCGGTCACTATTACATGTGAATAAAGTGGTATAACAAAGTTATTGTTTTATTTTATTTTATTATTTTCAAAGTGAATTACCACAAAGTTACGGCTACCAGTATTAATTTTCTTAAAATTAAAAAATCTTTAAAAATATAAATTTTCAAGAGTACGCCCGTGGGCAATGAATCATCGGCCTCTCGTGTCTGGTTCCTAATCATGACAATGCGAGTTAGAACATATCTCGAAAGACAATTGAGATTTGAAGCAGCAAAATATCGAATTATAATAGTCCCGATGTTTTTATACATTTCCAAAGATGAAGAATGGTATGCTTGGTCAACAATTCCAGTCACCGGTAGAAGCAGTAGATTGATAATAGAGAGAGAAGATTGATGAGCCTTCAAAACGTCAATTTTGTCTGTTCCAACTAGAGAATATAATCCCGAGCATGTCTTTCAATCCCGGGATTACGGGATTTTTGAAGCGTAATCCCGGGATCCCGGGATTAGATTATGTGGTTCCTAATTGTGCTCAAATAAAAAAAAACTTTAGTAATTTCTTAAAAATTATTTATTAATATTAATATTGTTACACAACACAATACACAATATATGTACTGAAATAAGGAACAAAAAGGACAATACAAAAAACTATTTAGAATTTCGAAAATACAATCCCAGAAATATCGAAGCATCCAATGTTTGACTTTCATGCCTGCTTTATAGTTTATTGTCAACATAAGCAGCAGCTGAAAACGCTCGCTCAGGTTCTACACTGGTTGGAGGAATAGGCAATAGTTATTTATATGCTAATTCTAAGTGATATCCACGAACTCCTCCATTTTCGAAAAGGCTCATTTCGTGTCTAATACTATTTTCCAACCTAGATTCATTTTGCACTTCAGGATCTGGGGATTCCATGCTCTTATTAACTTCCAGCTGTAGTGTCAATTGGGGTTGGGAGGTTTGCTGCCTTGGCTCATCATCTGTTTGTAATCCTGACCTTTCTTCCTCTTCCGTGTCATCTCTACTATTTAGTCTTTTAACAATACTCTTTATTTGCGCCCTCATTAAAACCTGTGTAGGAGCTGGAAATAAGTCAAGGCATTCCAAATCCGATAATAACTGATTTTCGTCATCTTTTCGTGGATTTTGTAAATAATCCAACACACCAGTTAAATCATCATTTCGTCGTTGCTTTATACGTTCCACTAAGGATGTTTTCATTTTATTGGGCGAGTGCTGAGTTTTTGCTAGACAATTGTTTTATAAGAAATTTCAAAACGGAATCAGCTGTGCATAAATTAGCATCTCGTCGACAGATTTCTTCTACTATTAATTTAATTGGGGTCAGCGCATCACAATTTGATTTACCAAGTCAAAATCTGCATTTTATAAACGGATTGGATGATTGAGATCTATAACTGCTTCTTGAATGCAGGTTTTTTAAATAGAAAATCGTTCCAGCATGGTTAAAGCCTGAGTTACATTACACTTTTTTCGTCTAGAAATTTGGACAAGTTTTCAAACTAGATGTACTTGTCGAAACTTTGATAGTGTAATTCAGAAGAAATACATCAAAGTTTCTAAACTACATAACTAGATCCGATCCCACTTTTCATCCAAGTTTCATACTAGACTTGCGCACTAAACACCATATCGTTTGTACCAATTGTTTATTTTAAATAAAAATCATATAATATTTGCAGGTTACGTAGTGTTCGTTTTGTTCTGAAAATTAATAGAAATTGTGTAAGAATCTCCAGTAACAAAATATGGGGCAACGATATAACGGTTTTCGAATTAATTTTTTTAATATTTTTGTATCTCTAAAAGGTAATAAATAACCACAACCCCTCTATACGTCAAATATATAATTATAAACAAACAGAAATTTTTATTTTATGTTGGTAACGCACTCAAAGTTGGGTACCCTCTATTCAATATAGCATAAATTAAAACTTGTATGAAATCTTGTACAAGAACTTGTTCAAGTTTCTAGTACGAAAAAAAGTGTAATGTAACTCACGCTTAAAAGACTATTCCACCTGGTTTTACAGGCCAAAAGAAGTGACATCTCTTTTTCATGTTCAATCTTCACATATTTTTGAAGTTCTGTTTCATTTTTAAATGGTGATCTTTTGAAATACACTACAACTTTGCGGATTTTCTTTATCAGTTCATTAATGTTTTCATCTTTCGTTAACTCCTGTATGTGTTCTCGCGCAAGTTCATTTTGTGACATTAAGATTCTGGACAGTCTAGGTCTTCTAAATTGTGATCATTATCGCTATCGTTCATATAATCAGCAGTCACAGCTGGTTCATTTATAATATCATCTGAGACTGAGATATGGCTGTCTTGCCTGTCTTGAAAATAATTCAAAAAAATCACAGACGGCCAAATTAATAAAATGTGCGAGACACAGTTGTTGTTCAGTGTAAACAAGCTGTTCCGACCTTTAGCATAACGTTCGGTCCATCGGTTACAGTAGCCACGATATCTGGGTAGTTCTGTTATTGTACGGCGTACCTAAGGTTGATTTTTTGTCTTTATGTAATAAGTGCCCTTAATATAATCTAGTTAAGGTCATTGTCATGCGGAGTGCAAACTGGCAATCCCGAAAATCCCGAGATTAGCCAAGAACTGTCTCGGGATTTACGCGATCAAAACCCGGCCGGGATCCGAGACCCCGGGATTCGGGATCCCGGGATTGAATTCTCTAGTTAAAACTGAAGACTGCAATAACTGATTTAACAATTGGTCTGATCGAATACAGAAGTGTATTAATTTTTGTGGAAAATATTTTGAAAACCAATAAAGCACTTGGAGCCGATCCACTGCTTGATTTTATTGCTATATACAACACTAAGAAGACATCCCTCGTAAACGTAAAACAAAAAAAAAGGTTTTACTTTCTTGTCTAGATTCACTAGTCACTGAACCTCCTTTATACTGAAGATGACAACGTGGTTGTAGACATACGTATTTAGAATCATTAAATTCTATTGTGGTAAGGGTTTTTTAATTTTATTTTATTCTCCTTTATTAATTAGAACGCGTTCTAGTATTTCAGTTATGTGTGACGTAATACAGTGTCATTGAAACGCAGTTTAGGACATAAGGATGTTTGTAAATTATATACCATTAACAGTAGCTATTAAACAAGATACTTTCGAATATAACAAGATAAGTACATTATGGAATGACGTTTAATGGCATTTTTAAAATATGGATAATATTAATAAAGAACCATATAAAAATTAGGTCACCATATACCTGTGTACACATAAAGCATAAAACGCACTTAAAAATAACTTGAAAATACTTTTAAAATAATATCGATATAATAAGATCGTTTAAGCACTTAGAACGTCCTATTCAAACAACCCAATTTTAATGCATTAAACGCATAAAGCAGCAGTGTTTCACGGCAATATTGTCTCCCTTCAGATATCGCTCGCTAACACGTCGGTTCGGATAATTCACAAAGCTCGAACGCAATATTGCCAAGATATAAACGGTAATGTAGTCGCACGCGTGTGATTAAGATGGATTTTTTAATCACTTTCCTGAAGGTTATGAATCACTTCTTTGAATTATCGTTCTTTGTCTATCAATATCCTCAGCATGCTGCTCACTTTTCCCGGGTGAAAGATTTTTATTATAAGAATGACGACGTCAGTGATTGATGCTAATGTCACGAACGGAATTGAAATCATTACGCTATTGAAAAGTTTGAAGAATTGACATCCCGGAAAATCGAATACCGGGGATATTCTACATCATCTCTTGATACCTAAATAAAACTATAAAAGCACTGCAAGAGTATATTTTCATTCGTAAATGTTAAATTGACTTTTACAGAGAATTCGTAATAAAGTGCTGGTATGCGTTATTATATTTATAACATTAATAAGACTGTGGCAGACATTTTTTGTCTTAGTATTGTTACACTTCGTATATATAAGAATGTTTTAATTCAATTTTAAATTATATTCCTTCTAATATATCTCGAATTTAAAATATGAAATCCAAACTTATATAATTTTTTGTAAAGAGAAAATCTTTCTTTTGTTATCATTCTGGTCGGTTGACCCTTCCAAGAAATCTACTTGATTGAACGTTTAACTATTTTATCTACGTTCTTTTAGAATTTCTACAAATATTTTATATTTTCTTTTTAAACTTAAGTTATTTAAATTAATCACGTATACGTCTTCATAATTATATCATGTCGCATATCATTTTAAAACTTTTCTCACAAGGAATATTTTAATGATATTTATGTCATTGATATAGCAACTCTTGGCTGGCACTTTTAATTAGTTCTTGATTCAAAACATCGTCAACGTCACACACATACGTCCTGGGCCTTTGATGCAACGTCATTGTTGGGGCAACTAGTGTAATTGTGTCGTCGCTCCTATGTTGACTCACCGCGCACGGGTTGTAAGGCCGTATACGCACTAATTTTTTAATCTTCGGTGACAGTTATTAATGAAATGCGGCACATCCAATTTAACACCTTTATTTACATACATAAAATTTGTTGTATAATGAAAGACGGTTGTCTTTGATAAAATATGAGACTGGTGTCTCTTGATATTAAAAGTCGATTGCTGTCTTTAACATTGTTCTTACGACTGTTTGTCTAGAACTTTATTATGTTAAGACTCGCGACTGTTATTAATTAATGTAGACTGTTGTCTTGAACATTGTTCTTACGAATATTGTAAGAACGTTGTTCTGTGGCGAATTGCTACTCGACTTGTCTTAGTGACTTGAGGTCGCGGCTTGCTTTAGCGAATTGCTATATTGTAATCGCGCGCAGAACTATTTAAAAACTTTTTAAACATTGTAAGCAAAATTTACCCTTCCCTTCAATTAACAAAATAGGCCACATGCAGCTGAATGACGAACAAAGGTCGGCAAGTTACAAAGAAACGCCTTGCTTGTATAAATTGTGCCTACAAACCAGCAAACGTTGCATCTAGTTTTTGAATCTAACTGCATACATGCACGTTAACTAATAAATATAACTTGATTTGAAACGTATCTAATAATAATCCGGCAATTGATAAGTGCCGGTATAAACAACGGTCCACAAATATGTGTGCGGCAATAAATAGTGCCGATCATGTTGACAATATCTGTATGTGACGATAAATAAGTACCGGGCATGCATATCTGATGACAAATATGTAATACGCGGTATCATAAATTTTATAGTGAAACGTTTGCATCTTAATACAATAAGAAAAATATAATAATTACATATACAGAAGGTTTTAATTTTGTTTCTGACTCTTATATGTATTTAAATACTATAATCTATTATTTCTTTATATTTCTTGTGTAATATTAAAATGAAAAATACTTATATTTAATATATAATACAAAATTAATAATATTTATGTTTACTATACGATATATAAATTCGTTTCGTTTATAAGACGAAACAGTCATCACACCAATTATTTATTTTAAATAATTTCCTTTATTGTTAACACGCCGCCTCAATCGAATCAGAGCGTGTTAGTAACAGTAATCTCAATCTTGAACGTTGAGAAATTACTTTTTTCTATTAAATCTCAGCCAAGAAATGCTGATAATATTTACTAAGTACTACCTAAACCCGGCCACGCTTTGCTGTTACTTAGTCTAGTATTAAATGAATGGGAATGTAAATAAAATTATTGTAGCGAACCTAAATTCACAGAAAAACACATCATTCAATTCAATACCCTGCGTTGTGTTGCTGTGGCTATGTGGAATGAAAGAAAAGGAAGGAAAAAGATATTTTTCACAAAAAATATTTTTTATTTCAAAGCTAGTGGATTTACTACATTTTTGTTTGTCCGTCTTCCTCAAAAACATAAAGTTCAGGCGATTTACCGACTCTGGAGCATGCGACGTATAATTGTCCATGAGAGAAGCAATCGTTTTTTAAATTCAAACCGCGCGCTTGCAAAGATTGGCCTTGCGCTTCATTGATAGTCATAGCGAACGCAAGGCGTATTGAAAATTAAAGTTTGAAATCGATGGCGTTCGATTTCAAACTTTAATTTCGCTCAGAATTAGTGATATTCGTAGAAATAGTACGTCTTCACCTTTATGAGGTCCAATCAGAATTGTTTCTTGAATTAGATTCTTCATCAATTTTTAAACTACTAATCGTGTGCTACTGCATAACTTTGACTGATTGATATTTCGGATTAATATAATTGGTAGAGTGCGGACAAACTTTGTCCATTTTTCCGATTTGAATGAATTTGCATGAGGTATTGTATTTTATATTGGGTTCGTATGAAAAAGCAATTCGGTGATATGAAGCTCGTATCATTCAGATTTTGTAACTGCATACGTCTTCGCTGTTGATCTAATTGTTCTTGGCGTTGTTGGGGCTATTGTACTGCTCTTCTTCTCGATTCAAATATTTCTTCCCGATCTTTCGATTCTTCTGCTCGCCTCTGAGAAGTTCTGATTCTAGCACGTTCATTTTCGTCTAAACGTTTTTGATAATTGCGCGTCGAAAACGGCGGCCTATGTTTGAAGGTGGGCGAGGCATCTCTATAAAATCAAAAATCATTTTAATTTTTTCTTTCTTTCAAAGTGCCATCTACTTCTTCAATTGTTTTCAAAAATTAATATAATTAATATTTTCACCTTTCATATTTGACATTTATACATATAACCTATACACACTATTTTAGGTTTTCATATAAGACAATTCATTAAAGCTTAAATCAAAGTTATTTTCCGTTTTATCATTAAGATTTCATAACAATAATGTTAGCGTAAATAGAGTATATGATTAGCAAACATCAATTTGTAATAAAAAAAGTACTACAAAGTCAAGTATTTGAGAAATTTTTGTGCTACTTTTGTCGAAGCGTGCACCGGTGCTGGAAGATTTTTGTCATGCGGTGTTAAAAAAATAATTTCGCTATTAAAACACTCGCGTATTCGAATGCAACGACATATATCAAAATTTCAAGCCAATCGACAGACAACTTTTCGAGTTTTGCGAACACATATGCAGGCTGAATTTTTATATATACAGGACGTCACATAAGAAAACCCCCAAGCTGTAATTCTGTTATTTGTATTTCGATTTTCATGGCTCAGGTACCAAATGAAATTATTTTATGAGTACTATGTTTGACGTTTCTAATTTCTTGGCGTATCCGTGCTTTTAAATCTTCTTAAGATGGAGCGCCGCTACACTACGCTTTTCCTATTCGCGCTTATTTATGGAGTTTTTCCAAATCATTGAATAGTTAGGAAAGGGATAATAGAGTGGCCACCCGGATCGTCAGATTTCTCTCCTCTCGATTATTTCTTGTGGGGATACTTAAAAAGTAAAGTATACGTGACTCGACCAGCGAATTTAGAAGATTTAAAAGCACGAATACGCCAAGAAATTAGAAACATTGGTGCAGATGTAATCGACGACGTTCAAAAAGGATTTCTTAATCGCCTTGACTATTGTCTGATTGCTAACGATGCTTAATTCCAACATTTAATTTAGATGATTATGTTTTCATTTTTAATATTTACAATAATAATACTTCAAAATTTACTTATGTAAATATCATTCAAAATCACCTTGTCGTACGTAAATAAATCCGCCCTTTCTAAGTCTGTAATCAAAAATCAGTGTTTATATTATAAAAAATAATGACGTCATATCGGTTTTTGGGGATACCCTGTATATTTCAGTTTCACGTAAGAAAACTCTAAACTAAAAATAAATATCGACGGGTCCGAGGGTTTTTTTGAAAAAGTTTTGAAAAAATTTTTATTGAATTTATCCGCTACTTTACAAATGCACTGTATATTGCAAATTGAACGGTTGTACCTTCTGGAAATTTTTACAGGATAATGAGGCGGAAGTGTAATTTGTTTGACACGTCTGAAGGAGGGAAAAGTGAAATGAACAAATTCGTAGTAAAAGAAAATTAATACTGGTAGCCGTAACTTTGTGGTAATTCATTTTGAAAATAATAAAATAAAATAAAACAATAACTTTGTTTTACCACTTAATTCACATATAATCGTGACCGCGGTTTCGACATACAATGTCTTTATCAAACTGCAAAAGTTACAGGCCTACATAGAACTTATAAATGACAAAAAAATATATGGGGGTGGTTTATGATGTTATTTAAAATTACTACTATATACTTAACTATTATATACAACATTGGAAAAGAGGTGTATATATAAGATCCAACTGGTCGTTTAAAACGATATCTATTGTGTTGTTCCGGCTTTTAAAAATCTCTAGGGCCTCTAAAAGATTTAATTTACAACCTTTCTCGGCCAAATGTAATATTTTACGGTGACCAAATGTATGCCTTTCTGTAATATATTCTGTATTGTAATTCTGTAATACTGTAATAAATTATATTGTAATGATTGTAAAAGTGTATATATAGGTCAGACTGGTCGAAGTTTTATTATACGGGAAAAAGAACACAGGAGGTCATTTAAACTAAAGAAGACAGATTCAACATTCGCAAACCATCTTATTACAGAAAGGCATTCATTCGGTCACCGTAAAATATTGCATTTGGCCGAAAAAGGTCGTAAGTTAAATCTTTTAGAGGCCCTAGAGATTTTTAAAAGCCGGAACAACACAATAGATATCGTTTTAAACGACCTGTTGGATCTTATATATACACCTCTTTTCCAATGTTGTATATAATAGTTAAGTATATAGTAGTAATTTTAAATAACATCATAAACCACCCCCATATATTTTTTTGTCATTTATAAGTTCTATGTAGGCCTGTAACTCTTGCAATTTGATAATGACATTGTATGTCGAAACCGCGGTCACGATTATATGTGAATAAAGTGGTAAAACAAAGTTATTGTTTTATTTTATTTTATTATTTTCAAATTCGAAGTATTTATTTATTTCGTATGAGAAGTGATATCAAATCATTAAAAAATAAATAAGGTCATAAAAAATCTATACCTACACTTATAAATAATTTTTCTACCAGTATAGTGCGGCAGGAGCTACCTAGCTTAGTTTGTGAATGCCACCAAGATAACTTCTTCTGGGCCAATCGTTTACTATGTGGACCATAACTTGCTCCACATTTCCACAGTCGCAGAGGCTAGTATCTGCTAGTTTCCATTTATGCAGCATTGAGTTACACTTTTCGTAGCCTGTACAGAACCTATTAAATTGAGGCCATAACCAACGTGCGAGGATTATGTCGGGCAGAGGTTTCGAAAGATTAGAAATTAAATCTATATTCCTCAATTTAAGGTATTGCTCAAGGAAGACTATTCGGGCACTCACATTAATGGGCTGTTGAACTTTTGTATCTAGCCTCATCGGTTCCCTAGATTTCAGTCGGGTCCTAGGGACGCTCTCCAAATCCTCATAGGAAGATCAATCATGTTGGTAATCTTAGCTCATTCATTCTGTGCTGCAACGAGACATCTGATATTCAGCGAGACCCTGTTAGAAATAATCGGCAGCTAGAGACTAGGTGCGGATCTAACAGTATACTCATTGTATTGATAAATTTTCTATCTAATAGCTTGGTGTGAGAGCTTCGACGCCAGGCAGGAGAACAGTATTGAGCATAAGAGTTAGCCGGTACAATGGCTACCGTTCGCAAGATCTTCCAATTCGCTCCCCCGTAAACTACTAGCAAGCTTATTCAATATACTATTGCGGCTCTTAGCTGTTTGGCTAGTGTTACAGAGGTACTGCTTGAATGTCAAGGACCAGTACAACGTTACGCTCAGATATTTATAGGGTAGGTGGGGTGGGTGCGAGGGGCTGTGGTTGACTCGACCACCTCCGAATTCACTGTTCAGCTCCCTCTTGCCTTCTTTGTTACACAAATTAAATGCACTTGATTGGAATTTTGAAGGGTTTGGTTGTAAACGCCATGTTTTATAATATTCGTCTAAAGTTTGCAGATCATCTTCAGCAAGTTGTAATTCTCCAGCCTCTAAATTTTTGGTTTCGTTGCATAAAGCCAAGTTATCTGCATATAGAGATTTATGTGATTTTGCGCGAGGAAAATCGTTAGTTTAAATGTTGACGATTAGAGGAGCCAAGAATGAGCCTTGAAGAAGGCCATTTTTCAAGGTTTTGAAGAGGAATCCAAAAATCATTCCATTTTTTTTAGGCTGTCATAGGTACTGGAAATATCGACAAAAGCAGCGGATGTTTTCAGGCCTTCTGCAAACCTGTTCCGATGTGCCCTGTTATGGTCAAAACTTTTGTCGCGGAAATTCTTTCGTTATTTACAAATATTTCTATAAGTTAGAGCCTGTATTTATTCATATCATGACTTTTTGACGTAACATGATCCAAAGGTTGAGTAATTTAATATGTCGACTAAGAGGAATTATTACAGTTATTGTCTGTTAACGATATCATAGACGAGGTGTTTAAAATTTAGATGTTAACAATTAAAACTCAATAAAAGGGTGAGAAAGTTCACTTTGGAAAAAAGAGTTACATACATGCATGCACTGTGCTGTGACTAAGCGACAAAGCATTTTATAGTATTCTTTTTTTAATATTTATTTGAAATATTTATTACATTCGCTGATCCAATATATTCTTTTGCAGGTCACCTTTCTGTAATGAAACACAATTCACGCAATAGAAGAAATATGGCTTCACTACTTCGAGACGAATGTGAGTACATAACTTATTATTTATGAAGATTTCTTGATTATAGTTGAACAGACAGATGTATTGAATCACTCTGCTTTAACACGAAATACATAGATACGTAGTGTAGTATTTCTAAATTAATTGATTTTAACTCAGTTTAATAAATGATATAAAATGGGTAGGAATATTGTAGACAGATTATTTGTATCTGTTCTGTCGTCTATGGAATCTGTGTTTTTGTATGTGGATGCTTTCTGATATATTTCATGCCTTGTTATTTTTTTCAGACGTAATTATTGAAGTTTTATCGAAATTGAAAGTGTTATTGGTCTGCTTGGTGTATTTTTTAAGGCTGTGTTATTGTTTGAGAATTTGTGTCCATTTAAACGTTCCTCATATTGTGTTGTTTGGCCAATGTATACACCGTTGCAATCGTTGAAAGGAAATTTCATCAATAGTAATTTATTCGTTTTTGGTTACCATTTATAAATGTTTATTATCGTTTTGACGTGTTAATAATGTTTGTAGTTTTGTTGTGTCACTCGCCATAAGGGGGGCGTTGGTTTTTAAACTTTTCTCGATTATGTGCTTTTTTTAAATTTTATATTTATAATGTTTATATATTTATTATGCGGGGGGGGGGGGGGATAAAATGGGTAGGTATATTGTAGACAAGTTATTTTTGTCCGCCTTGTCGCTTATAGATTCTGTGCTTTTTCTATGTGCCTTGTTATTTGTTTCGGATGTAATTATCATCGGGCAAACAACACAATATCTGGAAGAGCGTTCAAATGGGCATAAATGCTCAAACAACAGTATAGCCCTAAAAAAACACATCAAACAGACCAATAACACTTTCAATTTCAATATAAATATATATATATATATATATATATATATATATAGCAATAGCAACGGTTTGCCGGGTTCACATAGTACTACCTAATATACCGGGTTGTCCATTTATAGTGCCCTCCCCAAAAATTTGGAAGCAGTCAGTTTTATGAAAAAAAGTTTCAAGTAAAAGTTTTACGACAAGAAGTGTCCTATCTGATGGTTAAGCAGTCGTACAACAAGGAGAACGTATGAAGGTCATACGAAGGTCAAGTTTTTTTTAAATAGAACATGGCATTATTTTTTACAAATTCTGAAAAAGAATGTAATTGCGAGTAGAAAAGTACTAAAACTCATGTGGCCTAAAATTAAGATTCAGCGAAATATTCAAGAAAAACTAAATATAAATTGGGAACAATACATGAAAAACATAGTATTTTCAAAACAATAATGTGGACGTATTACAAAATAATTAATAACAGATTTACATAACAGATAAGTCATATTTGAAATAGCGGTTGTAGGTAATTAGAAAGTAATTACCTACGTATAAGTTTGTTCTTTATAATTGGATATTAATAGGTCGTATGAATTAGTTGCTTGTTGTAATAATGGGTTATTTGTTGCCCCTTAATCCGGAAATACCATCGAAAAAGCCAATGAACTGTCTATTTGTAATCCCTTGCAGCTGCATAAATATGGGTATAAGTTTGTTCTTTATAATTGGTTATTAATAGGTCGTATGAATTAGTTGCTTGTTGTAATAATGGGTTATTTGTTGCTCCTTAATCCGGGAATATCATCGCAAAAGCCAATTAACTTTCTATTCGTAATCCCTTGAAGCTGCATAAATACCTCACAAGCTAGGTAACTGACTTAATGTTACTTGTATCGTTGTGATAAAACTACCAGTGTTTGAATATCATGAATGGATCCAGCAACACGTGAAAAAATTGATATGATTTTCATTTATGGTGAAGCGGGAAGAAATATTCGCGCAGCGTGTCGTTTGTATGCTGTAAGATACCCTGATAGACACCAGCCGAGTCGTACGACCTTTCGTCGTGTTGTACAACAGTTCACTACCACAGGAAGTAATGTGAAGAAGAAAAAAATTCGAAAAAAGAGTGTTACCGATGAAAACGCGCAAATTGCTGTTCTAGCGGCAGTGTTTTATTATCCACACGTCAGTACTAGAGAAATTGCCGGCCAGTCTGGAATCTCACGAACTAGTATTGGTCGAATACTCAAACACAAAAAATTTCACCCATACCACATATCGATGCATCAAGACCTTCACGGAACTGATTTTGAACATCGTGTACAATTTTGTGAATGGGCTCAGCAAAAAATTCGCGATAACAATAACTTTTTTTTTCAATGTGCTATTTTCCGACGAATCCACTTTTACGAATCATGGGCAGATAAATAGGCATAATATGCATTATTGGGCAACGGAAAATCCAAAATGGTTACGACAAGTAGACCGGCAACATCGATGGAATGTCAACGTCTGGTGTGGGATAATTGGTATGAAAATAATTGGACCTTTCTTTATTACTGGCAATTTAGATGGTAATAAGTATAGCGACTTTCTACACAATGTGTTACCGAAACTACTTGAAGATGTACCCTTAGAGCGGCGAGCCACAATGTGGTACCAACATTATGGGTGTCCAGCTCATTATTCACACGCGGCTCGAGAAATATTAAACAGGGATTACAGCGATCACTGGATAGGACGCGGCGGACCTACATCTTGGCCTGCTCGTTCTCCAGATTTCACCCCTCTCGATTCTTTTCTGTGGGGTTCAATGAAAGAGAAAGTGTACCGTACTGCCCCAACAACACCGGAAGATATGCAGCAAGGATAATAAATGCATGCTCAGAAATTACGGAAGACGTGCTAATAAACGTCCATGATTCGTTTAGTCGGAGAATTCTAAAGTGTATCGAGGTTGAAGGTCAACACTTTGAACATTTACTTTAATGAGTCCGAAGTTTCCGAAACAATTGTTCCGATTAAATTAAATTAGTGTAGCCCGGGGGTGATCGGATATTTTGTGTCTGTTTATGTTATTCTTTTAATGAATTTTTATCATTTTTTTTGTGTTTTTCTTGAATATAATGGACCACCCGGTATAATATAATAAATAATATAATAAAAATTTAAAAAACACATCCAGAAAGTTGTGATTGATCTGGTAACTTTTACAGCATGAAAGTGGCTTTTCCATTTACTCCACTTACTAGTTAAAAATTTGATTTTATATACAAACAAATTTTGATTTTGGTTATTTATTTTCCATTAGGCATTCAATAAAGCCAATATAATTTTGATTGAATGCGATTTTAAAACTTAAAAAAATACTTTACCCTATATTACCGGTTTATTTAATCAGTAAAAAGCAAAAAAGAGAAGCAGAACCTATCAGCTCGAACAAATTAAAAAAGTTTACTATTCAATCTAATGATGAAAAAGTCAATAAACAAACACAGATTTTATCTGTGACACTGCGGACGTTGATTCATTCTAACTGTAAAGCGAGGAACCAGTTGTGGATTTATACTACGCATGTTACATGTGTGCCCAATAACGTTGACAATGCTTGTAACTTGTATAGGTAGTCCGTTGTAATACCGAACGTTTCCTTTGTGAAGGCTCAGAGTCCGATTTACATATATTTCATTAAATCTAAATCTGTTGGATGAGGTATTAGAACTGTTCGTTCATTATTAAAGCGTTACCTATTGCGAAAGGACTTCAGTTCATTTCGAATTAATTTTCGTGAAATTGGGACAAAATTGGAAATATACAGTCTTTAAATTCCATATGTAATAATAATATTACGTATATACATCTTTGCTAAGAGGTCAATCTCTAGGCAATTATATTCCAACAAATTGTAAAATAATTATAATCACTTCATGTATGCACCTAAACTGAATAACATATTAACCCCTAAGCGGCGACTAGGGTCTGTGAGACCCATTGCATTAAACAAATCCACCCCACTCTTAAACTATAGCAAGTGTCGGTCGGCCCATCCAGGTACCCTCCTACGAGGGATGTCTTTCTAGTGTTGCATATAGGCATAAAATGAAACAGTGAATGGACTCAAAGTGCTTTATTGCCTTTCAAGATAGTTTCCACGAAAATTGATACACTTCTGCCTTCGTTCAGATCAATTGTAAAACTAATTCTTTTGGAACGTACAAAAAAAAAGTTGTGACTTAGGTCGGGATTGTAGGCAGGATCATCTAATAATTCCATATTTTACTGCTCCAAAAAAAAACAATTGTCTTTCGATTTGTATGCGAATACGCATTGTGATGATGCAAGATGATTCGCCATTTTGGATTGGTTTCTCAGAGTATAGCGATTATTTCTGATAAACACACTACTGTCTATCCGCATTAACCATTCTTCGATCTTGTAAAGGAATTGTACCTAGATGAGCTAATTTTGAGACAAGCGTTGCGACCGTCTTTTTCGACAAACTTCGCGAACGCTTGACTTTTGTCGGATTCCTTTCAATTTGAAACATCCAAACAGCGGACTGACATTTATTTTCGGGTTCATAGGAATAAATCCACGATTGATCGCCGCTGTTGTAGACGATTTTTGAGAATCGCCTCAAAGTTTTTCGACACCAGTTAACGCGAGCCAACTTTTGCTCTTCGGTTGAAAGATGCGGAATCCAGCGTGAAACTAACTTTCCCGGAAACCGAGATATACATTTAGAAGATTACCGCGGAAATCTACAGCTACGCCGACCAGTGTTATTTCGACAAATAATGCTTTTCTTATAATATAATAATTTTAAAAGTGTTAGTTATAGTAAATATTCTTTCTACACTTTACGACGCTATTTGAATCGAATTTTTCATAGAAAAAAAATCGCCCTCGAGAAGGAATCGAACCCACGACCTCTGGCTTGCCGGACCATTGCTCGACCACTGAGCTGTTGAGGCATGAATTACAAATTTTATAAGGATGCTTTGAGTTACATCACAGGAAACAGATGAATATATCCTGCCCGTAGTACGGCAGTTGTGCAAATTAATATCGTTTTCGCGAAGTAATGTAATTGTAAATATTCTTTCTACACTTTACGCTATTTTATTCGAATTTTTAATAGAAAATTTTTCATAGAAAATTCGAATTCGTCGTAAAGTGTAGAAAGAATATTTACAATTACAGTGTACTCTCTCCTTACGGACACCTCTCTTAAGCGGAGACCTCTCTTATGCAGACACCTCCCATAAACGGACACTTTTTGCAGTACCAAAAGATTACTTAGGGATTTTTAAAATTTTTCTCTCTTGAGCGGACAACCCTCCCATAACCGGACGCGGACACTTTTTTCCCACACCAAAGTGATTTTAGTTCCCCATAACCTGACAGCTTACAACACTGTAACACTGTTTTTCCGTTTACTCTACTTCATATTCGTACATATTGCCATGGACTTTCCTTGGACAAGTAAGGAAAAAGTTTGAACAATTAGTGAACTCAGTAATAGGGACATTCTAATGAAAATTAGCTATTTCAGTTGTATATTTATTTATTTCAGACGGGGATCGATATATATATATTATTTTATAAATAAAATAAATTGTATGATGTATGAAATTATGATTAGCCCTCGTATATTTAGGTTGACCAAGGAATTGAACTTGCCGCTTTTTCGGATATTGTATTTGATGAAATGTATTGTCTGTATATATATTTTGATTTTATAGATGGTAGGGATGGCCAGGCGGATGTGAATTTTTCATTTTTGTTTTAGAGGTATCTTGTCTGTTAAAGTGTTTAGTTCATTAAAGAATAAAATAATCAATTTTATTCTTTGTTGTATAAATTCGGGCTGTATATTGTTTTGCATTTAGTGTAAGGTGCAAGTAAATCTTAATTCGATTTTTGCGTAGGTTTAATGTTTATTTGAAATTTTGTGAAAAAAAAGATGCCTCTCGTGTATTTTATAAAATCGCACAAAGATTAATGTAAGTTGATAAAAATTATTTTGTTTATATATTTGATATCAGGATTATTTTCATTGTTATAAATTTATGTATTTATTGTAATAATTATATGTTTGAAAGTAGTATATGGATATTAGTGAAAGTTGACATGTTTTTTGTAAGGGAAGTTGTTTTTTCTTAAAATAATATTTCGAGAACATTTTTAAATTCAAGGTTGGAGGTATTGTAGTGGGGATTGACCTTGTCATGTTATTTGGTGCATGAAAATTTCAACTAGCGTGAGTTTTGAAAACTAATTTGTTTTTAATATTTGTTTGTGGGGGACACAGTAGAGGTTAAACTTGACAGATTTCACTAATATTTATTAATTTTATATTTAATCGTGATTTAAAAGAGGTTTTTCTCTTTGTGCGAGTCAATATTCACAAAGAGTGTTTCCTCATTGCTACTGTTTGATGATGCTTTAGCACCCTATACACTTTGTAGAGGGATTTTTTTTTAATTTTTTTTTTAATATATTAATGTGAAGGGAAAATGTGTGTATAATTTATCTGACACCTCGTGTTTTATTTTATGACATAACCTGTATCCGAGAGGATCGACCCAGAGACGTAAGCTCAAGGATTCTACTAGACTGAATAGCCGGCGATATAAGCTGTAGTGTGAATTAAAATTAAATAAGCAATTTCAAAGTAAATTCCACTGCACAATTTTGGCGGCCCAACGTGTCGGCGTATGAAGCAAAGTAGATGCCAAAATTCACAATTTTGGCAGCCCAGCGTGTCGGCGTATGAAGAAAAGCAAATGAAAATTTACAATTATGGTTAACTCAACGTGGTGAGAGAATAAATAATTTAATAATTGGATTGCACAATTTTGGCGAGTCCAACGTATAATTGGAAGAAATAAAATATAAATTCTTAAAATGGAATATTTAATTCAAAGAATGGGTAACGCTGGTTACATACATGAAGAGGGAGACGACGAAGTAGACAGTCAACAGATGATGGAAATGATACATGCTATAATGAATATGATGCAACAAAATCATAAGGAGATGGAAATGAGGATGAATAGGATGGAACAACAACAAACGAATATGATACAACAAAATCATAATGAAATAAAACAACAAATGAATAGGATGCAACAACGACAAGTAGATATGGAAAGAGAAATGGATGAAATAATAAAGAAAATGGATAAAAAAGTACCAATAAATAGTAGTAACAATCAAATGGATAGGGAAAACACAATAAGCGAAAGTAAAAAAATACACGTCGAGGAAAAACAAGCAATAACGGAACAGGATGCAATAATAATGGAACAAGAAGAAAAGGAATCGATAATGATGCAACAAGAAGAAAACGAATCAACAATTACAAAAGAAAGTTTAGAGGACGTGCCTGGGGAGGAATCTATGCCACAGGACGAAGGAAATGATATGGATATAGAAAAAGGAAGAAGAAATAATCAAATTAGGGTAATCGAAGAAATTACATTAAATAAAATTAAGTTTGAAACTAATGAGAAAACAGAATTCAATATAATAAAAACAAATGCTAAGTTAGAATGTAGGATGGAAGAAAGTATTCATGATAAAATGAGCAATAAATTAAATAAACAAGCAGTTGTCGTTAATAATATTAACGATAGACAAACTAAAATTAAAAAGAAACTGATTTCTGGAAATATCATTTATAAATATAATTTGAATAATTATATAGAAAGTAAACGTAAAAATTCCCGTAATGCTAATTTTAAAATCAACTTTTTTTTAAACAATATAAATCAGACCCATGTCAATAATGAAATGTTAAAATATTATACTCTGAAAATTAGGAAGTATAAGGATACTAAATTTAAATTAAATAGACCCACATTTTATAGTAAGGTAAAAGTAAAAATGAAACTACAAATTATTTACTGTCGGATATTTTCGAATAGGCCCAACTTAATAATAAATTTCGTTGTACACTATTTAGAGGAATATGCGAGATATAAGGATTTTTGCTTTTGAGGTAACTAATTGGAATGTGTTGTAACAAAAGGATATATGAATAAAATTTGGAAAGGTAAATAGGATGTGATAAATGATACTGAAATGGATTTAACGTAAAAGATAATTAGGATTAGATTATTAGTATAAGAAGAGGATGTAGAAGTAAAATAAAAAAGTGTTTACTGAATTTCGTCGTGATAAAAAGGTATATGATATTGTATATGAAAAAATTTTTCGTCGGTGAAATATGAAATAAATATATGATATATTTGCATGAGAATGAAAGTGTATTTATATAAAAAATTTTCGTCGGTATATTTAAATAGAATTTCGTCGTTGAGATATATAAAAAATTATTATGATAATAGAGATAGATATATATATATATATATTATTGAAATAAAATTATGGTATTTATGAATATATAGAAAAAGAATTATTGGCATGTGTAAAAAGGTTAATGAATAAAAATATTTGAATAGGATGGTTTACAATGTGCTGATTTAACTGACCTGGTAATAAATTGGATTAAGCAAATGGAAATATACAGGATGAGTTAAAATAAAATTTATTGTTGACATAATTAATTAATTAAGATTTATCTGCGTATAAAAATTATTGATAATGGGAATTGCGTTGAAAAAAATTAAAATTATATAAATATATAAGAGGAAGAAAATGAGCTTATGATATTATTGTTGATTATTATGATTATTATTATTATTATTATTGCTTGGAAATTAATGGTGTTATGAATTTGTTTATGATGATGATTTGGTATATGAGATTTTGATGCTATGTTTTTCTTTTATCTATGAAAATTCGTTGGAGATGTTCATGTCCATGTGATCGAGAGAGTGCTCGAATATTCGACGGGGATGACTGCTGCTTCGGCGTGTTCCTTCGTCTGTGATGTTTGTAACGAAGTCCATTCGAAAATGTCAAGCAATATGACATTAAAATAAATTATGTCAAGTAAAACGACATAAAAGATAAAATGTTTTAAGTCAAATAAGACATTTATATATATTTAAAAATTATATACAGAATGTATATGGAGAAGTTGAAACTGTTTACCACACTACAGCATCAGAACGAGGATGATCCTGTTCAGCAACAATGCATCAAGTTAGTGCGGGGAACCAAGACAGGGTGCGGTACTGTCTCGAGTGCTGTGCTGAAGTTTATCCTTGAATAAAGCTCAGTGATGTTCTGACTTTGTTCTCGGATAACTTCGGGGAATCATGCCATGGACTTTCCTTGGACAAGTAAGGAAAAAGTTTGAACAATTAGTGAACTCAGTAATAGGGACATTCTAATGAAAATTAGCTATTTCAGTTGTATATTTATTTATTTCAGACGGGGATCGATATATATATATTATTTTATAAATAAAATAAATTGTATGATGTATGAAATTATGATTAGCCCTCGTATATTTAGGTTGACCAAGGAATTGAACTTGCCGCTTTTTCGGATATTGTATTTGATGAAATGTATTGTCTGTATATATATTTTGATTTTATAGATGGTAGGGATGGCCAGGCGGATGTGAATTTTTCATTTTTGTTTTAGAGGTATCTTGTCTGTTAAAGTGTTTAGTTCATTAAAGAATAAAATAATCAATTTTATTCTTTGTTGTATAAATTCGGGCTGTATATTGTTTTGCATTTAGTGTAAGGTGCAAGTAAATCTTAATTCGATTTTTGCGTAGGTTTAATGTTTATTTGAAATTTTGTGAAAAAAAAGATGCCTCTCGTATATAAAATCGCACAAAGATTAATGTAAGTTGATAAAAATTATTTTGTTTATATATTTGATATCAGGATTATTTTCATTGTTATAAATTTATGTATTTATTGTAATAATTATATGTTTGAAAGTAGTATATGGATATTAGTGAAAGTTGACATGTTTTTTGTAAGGGAAGTTGTTTTTTCTTAAAATAATATTTCGAGAACATTTTTAAATTCAAGGTTGGAGGTATTGTAGTGGGGATTAACCTTGTCATGTTATTTGGTGCATGAAAATTTCAACTAGCGTGAGTTTTGAAAACTAATTTGTTTTTAATATTTGTTTGTGGGGGACACAGTAGAGGTTAAACTTGACAGATTTCACTAATATTTATTAATTTTATATTTAATCGTGATTTAAAAGAGGTTTTTCTCTTTGTGCGAGTCAATATTCACAAAGAGTGTTTCCTCATTGCTACTGTTTGATGATGCTTTAGCACCCTATACACTTTGTAGAGGGATTTTTTTTTAATTTTTTTTTTAATATATTAATGTGAAGGGAAAATGTGTGTATAATTTATCTGACACCTCGTGTTTTATTTTATGACATAACCTGTATCCGAGAGGATCGACCCAGAGACGTAAGCTCAAGGATTCTACTAGACTGAATAGCCGGCGATATAAGCTGTAGTGTGAATTAAAATTAAATAAGCAATTTCAAAGTAAATTCCACTGCAATATGTTGCTTATTGAATAATACGTGTATGTACAAAGGGGAATTCCCTAAATACGCACAGCTTGTTGTTTTGAATGTAGTACGTAAATACATAGTACATTTATAGATTCTTATTGTATACATACTTGAATCGCTATGCCGAAAGCAGTGTTGTATTAAAGACAAAGTTAATGTCATTGAAATTCAAAAAAATGAGAAACTTAGTGTACGCGAGTTAGCAAAGAAATGTAAGATCAGTAAAACTCAAGCTGCTTGTATCATCAAAAACAGAGACCAAATTTTAGGATTGTGGGACACTGATGTCAATCCGGATAGAAAAAGGAGTATGCTGAACGTCAAAGGTGTTGCCATTGATAAATTGTGCTACGAATGGTTTGTGAAGGCTCGAAATAAATGTATTCCTCTCTCGGGCACACTTATCAGGAGCAAGGCTAAAAAATTGCAGATAAATTGAATTACGCAGATTTTAGTGCATCATCTGGCTGGCTGGAAAGGTTCAAAAAACGGCATAACATAACCTTCCGTGCCATTTCTGGAGAAGCCGCTAGTGTAAACCAAGATGATGTCAAAAGTTTTACTGAAAAAGTGCTATCTTTGATTCAAGGATATGGTTCACGAGATATTTATAATGCGGATGAGACTGGATTGTTTTTTCGGGCTTTACCCTATAAAACATTTGCATTAGAATGTGAAAAATGCACTGGTGGAAAAATGGCTAAGAATAGGTTAACGATTTTGCACTGCGTCAATATGGCTGGAGAAAAGGAACCCCTTTTTGTTATTGGGTAAGCTGCAAAACCTCGGGCTTTTCGCAATATTAATTTGAACACTTTACTAGTTACGTGACGATCAAACAAAAAGGCTTGGATGACGTCTGATTTGATGACTGATTTTCTAGAGAAGCTCGATAGAAAAATGCAACTTCAAGAACGGAACGTCCTGCTATTTTTAGACAATGCGGCCTCTCATCCTCGCGATCTTAAATTGAAAAATGTTAAAGTTATTTATCTTTCAGCAAACACAACAGCATTTTGTCAGCCCCTGGATCAGGGCGTTATAAAAAACTTTAAGTTTTGGTACATATCGTTATTTTTTAAAAATATTTTGCTGCAGATGGAAGACGCAAATTCTGCTTTGGATTTATCAAAATCAATAAATTTGTTAGATGTCGTTTATTTCATACACAAAGCGTGGGAGCAAGTGGGTCCCCAGACAATAAAACATTGTTTCAGAAAAGCTGGTTTTGAGAAAACAGATATCCTAAATGACGATAGCGGTTGGACCGCAGAAGATGAGCTTCCACTATCAGCACTTGCTCAGTTCTCCAATATTATTAATCAAGTTCAGAGCCAAATCCAAATTGACGTCGAAGACTATATTAATTTAGATAATGAAGTCTTCATTAATGATGAAGATGTGGAAAACATTAATACTGAAATGTTAACTGCTTCCCAAGAAACGCTCGCCAACTCGTCTGAAGATGAGCTAGAAAGTCAAATTGAAGACAAGTTAACTTCCTATGAAGAGGCTTATTTAGCTATAAGAAAACTAAAGGCTTTTTCTTTGTAACACAGCGACCTTAAAGGTGTTCAATTGCTTACTGATCTTCAAATACATCTCCAAGATAATGAAATTAAAGGAAAAACGCGCCAAGCTAAAATTTCTGACTTTTTTAAATCTATTTGAATACCTTCTGTTTACTTTATCTAATATTTATATGTTCTTGTTTTGGAAATAAAATTGTTTAAAGAAAATATATTACAAATTATTATTTACTCTTTTTGTACTTTTCTCATAAGCGGACAAATTTTTCAGTCCCATGGCTGTACCCTTAAGAGAGAGTACACTGTACATTGCTTCGCGAAAACGCAATTAATTTGTACAACTGCCGTACTACGGGCAAGATATATTCATCTGTTTCCTTTGATGTAGCTCAAAGCATCCCCATAAAAGTTTCTAATTCACGCCTCAACAACTCAGTAGTCGAGCAATGGTCCTGCCAGCCAGAGGTCGTGGGTTCGATTCCTACTTGAGGGCGAATTTTTTTCTATGAAAAATTCGAATAAAATAGCATCGTAAAGTGTAGAAAGAATATTTACAATTACATTACTTCGCGAAAACGCAATTAATTTGCAGTGTTAGTTATACTTTTTCACGTATGTAATATCTCCATCAAGTATCACACCATATGAGCACAGTACCTTCCAAGTTAACACTTATGGAAAATTCACATATTTTTTTGAAAATCACAGTAAAATCTAACATTTCATTTGATTAGTTTATTATCATCGCATTCATGAAATTAGTAGTTTATATTTCAACTGCAATCCAACATAAAATAAGTAATGTCGAAATGTCCAATACCATTTGAGTTTTAATCGCCCACGCCCTAATTTAAATCTAACATCGAACTCATGGCTAAAATGTTAATTTTTAATTGAGCAGTACGTAACGGCACTTCCCCACGCTAATTCAACAATTAAAATTCCCTATTTACATTCCATTTCTGGTTTATTAAGACGTAAAAACACGAAAATATAGACAAACATGTAGGTACTGATAGTCTATTAAACGGAACTATTTACATTTACCAGTTGAACAGACTCTTGACTGTGAAGATCGTCAAATTAGAACTTCACTTCCGCACCGATGACACCACTTCTACGCGACGGATTCAACGACCTGTGTGTTCGTCTCTCGATCATTAAAGCTAATAAGTTTACCTTTTTGACCTACATAAGTGAGTTTATTTAGGAGAGAAGAAATAATATAATTTCAGTAGCCGGATCATTGAATTGGAAATATAAATATATAAAGGTCTTCGTTGGGATTTAACGTTAATTTAAGCCTACGTAATACTTTTTTTAATATTACCGTCATCTAATTAATTAGTGCTATTTAATCGAAAATTTTACAATTGCAAGCAGCTCGTCTAAAATTAATTAATAAATTATTATAAAATCCATACTATAAATTATTTAGAGAGAAGGAAATGTGGTGTAAATATAAGAAAATATCTCTTTCAGCCCGTACAAGGAAAATAGTAAACCGTAGGAATCCCCGCGGCATTATATTTTGTTTCAACAACATGAGGAATAGCGGAAGTAAACAGGTTTACACGAGGCAAATAATAAAACATCAAACAGATCCCTAAAGACAAAGAGATAGCAAATAGTAAGAAATTTAATTTTTGAGCTCACAATTTAATTACATAAACCTGTTTCTATACAAAATGGTATCATTTGAGTGTATTGAAAATATAACTCAAAATTCAGATGTAAATTTCAGTTAAGCCACTCGATGATATGTTCTAAAAACAGAAATACATAATTCTGAACAGAGCCCCAGCCGTAATTACAACCTATACATTCATTTTACGCGGTAAATTTAAATTTGAAAATCTGTCTGAAATCTGAAATCTATAGCAAATTAAATTGTATATGGATCTTTCCACAGATAAATCCACAGTAAAGACAGCAGAATGGTAAATGTAGTAATTACAGTACATGAAAATAAGTAAATTTGTCTAAAAAACACATGTTATTTCCGTTATTAAGGGGCTTAGTGGGTTTCCCATTGCTAGACTCTCTGTTTTTTTATAAAATTTCTTTTTAAATTGAAAATAATTTTGTTCCATGCACGTTTCTAAGAGCTGTAAAATTTCGGTCTTTGTGACAATGTTCGTGTTTCTACGTTCTAGTTGTAAAGTAATTAAATCTATCACCTCCTGGGGTGGGGTAAGTATTTACAATAAAAGAATTTTTTAAACTAGAAGTTTAATTACTTATTTCTTAGCGTTATAATGAAGTTTCAACAAGTATCTCATTCGTCAATTAACTATGATAGTTACACAACAAAATTATTGTCAAAATTTGATATATAATTGGTGGTAATTTTGATATATATTTTATATTAGATATATATATATATATATATATATATATATATATATATATAAATGACAAAGAACGTATTTTAAACTTTCTATTAAAAAAAAAAAATTTCTATAACTTTAAATTTTGCACGTTGGAATCAAAGACATTTTTTTGTTACATGTGACTGCGCATGTGTTAGAGATTTGCTTCGGTCTGTCAGTTCTGTTTGTTTATCTTTTTAGATTTAATTTAGTTCGGGTGTAATCAGAGAACGTTTGGATTTGTTTTGCGGTCAGTTTCAACAAATTATTTTACCTCTAAGTGTAAGTTTGTAATTACACAATTCTTTATACTTTATAACGAATTTTTTTTCTTTTTTATTTTGTTATATTAAAAGTTTCATTTGAGTAAAGATTTGTATATCTTTTTAGTTGCCTTTCTACTTGTGTGCTTAACAGTAACTTCAGTAAAACTAACAATATTCACAAATAAATTTTGTGTGGCGCCTGATTGTGGTATTAATTCAATTATTTTTCCACGTTTTCCATTGGAAACCCGGAGAGGAAAGCAGTCCCATTTTAAGAAAGTAACCTACTGAGTATCTAAGCTGGACAGAGTTGGCGTGAGAGTTTATCCAACTACTAACTCACTATTCATAGCAACATGTTACTCTTTAACAAAAAAAAAACAAATTTTGCATAAAATATAAAGATCTCTTCGTCGAGTTGTTTGCGAAAAGTCGAAAACGTGTTCAAGATTATGTTTCTTACATATACACGTTAAAGTAAATTTAGTTTTCTAGTTTTTTTAATTTATGATTTTAAATTAAGATTTACCTTTTCCCTATTATTTGTTATTTTAAAAGAATAATCATTCGTTCCTTTTTTTAATATTAAAAAAGCCTCCAAACATACCAGGTCTGCCCATCAGATCGGGCCTATAATTTTGTATTTATTTATGTGAATCAGATAAATACGCATTTTGACGGGGTTAATTTTCTGGGTAGAGTTTAAACAGTATTTTTTTATTTTTCACTAAATACATAGTAATATTCGCTTTCCCTTTTTTTTGTTTCGTGTATAATTAATTTAGACATATCTTATGTAGTACCATTTTGTTTTGATTTAGTGGTGGAGCTTAGCCTGGCCCGGATTTTTTTTATCTCTCTTCGTAATCGCTTCGGACTTGTTTGCGCCACCTACAAGCCACGTATCTTGCCTAGATTTTGTGTTCGTGATTTCCGAATTTGCGGCGTCTAGCGGTACCAAATTCGGTGACGCCCTATTCCACCATCTTTTTTTTTTCTTGTACCTTTGGGTCTTCCCATCCTTAAACTGAGGCTGCCTTAGTAGCAGAGTGGGCCGCTTGACGTTGGCAGATTGGCGGGTAGGTGAGGCAATCCACTTCGCCTGAAATTTAATTTTTTTCTTTTCCTGTTTTTTGTCGAAACGGTTTGTTGTAGTTGGATCCCAGTTGTAGTTAGCAGCGTAGCCACTTGTTCAGACCACAACAGAACCCCGGATTAATTTAAGAATATTTAATACAAATTATAAGCAATCGAATATTAATCCGGGTCTGATATGCCTGGTTTGTGCTTCTTAGGGATAAAATTGAATTACTTCTTCCATGATCCCTCATGATGTAATAATTAAATTAATTCAAACCGATCGCATATTTCATACTTAATATACATCGTAACTGGGCTGTCTATACATGTAGTACATACGTATATGCTCCTTTAGACGGAAAAGTTTTATTACTTAATGCGTTGAAAGGAAGTAAAATATGCCGACGTAAAAGCCTGCCATAAACTCGACATAAAATCGATAATACAACAAATACAAACTTTCGTAATAAATTGTGTAGAGATGGCGAAAAAATTCAAGTTTCCCTTTGAGAAAAAAAAAAGAGGAAAAAATTGAATCAGAGTTTCTATTTTCTCGTTATATCAGGGTACTCTGCTTCTTGTATATATATTTTTTATTCCATTGAAAAATCAGCGAAAATATCATAATTTATGTAGCAAAAGAGACTGAGTCTATTCGATCTTATATGAAATGAAATCAACAAAATACTTTATATTTCTAAAATTATCTTCGAAAGCTTGCGACACATAAAACTATTTATTTGTTTACTCTAAGACGAATTGGAAAGTTTTGATTATAAAAAAGTTCTTAGGTAGCGTTGGAAACAAAATACAACTAAAACGAACTCACTGAATTGAAAAATTTCTCATTTTCTTAAAGCAAGTTAAACAACTAAATAATACAAACAATACAAATATGCATAAACATATCGGTATCTCTACACACAGACTTACACCACGTATTTAACCAATCGTCACTTCAACCGCAGACACATGCGTTTCGGTCTTACGATGTCATCAGTACGGTTTTATGAAATGACGTTCAGGTTCGCTTTCACCAAGTAATAATAATTTTATCTTGTTACGAGACAGGAGATAATCACGGGATATCTGAGGTACAAAAGAGACTTGCCAGTAAAAGCGGTTTCCTCTTGAATGGCTAAACCATTACAAAAAATTAGGCGTCACGAGAAGCCTGACAGATGTGAAACATCGAAATTAATTGTAATTTAAATAAGGGAATATAAAGTAAAGTAAAGAAATATTTTGAGTTTATAAAAATAAGCGCTGAAATATGTTTAAAGTTATGTGAAATGTCAGCGTTGACAATTAAATATCAAATTTTGACATTGACAAATATGTATGCGTGTATGTCGATATTAGAATTGCTTAAGACAGAAAATACGTTTGATTTTGCCCTCAGTCGAAGCTCATCCCTCGGGCCAGAGGCCCTCGGGCTGGATTAACGTCGACTTCGGAGCAATATAATACCCATAACGCCCTTTGTGCATAAATAACTATTTCTCATGCACAACCTATTTCAACTCAGGATTTATTTGATCGCTTGTTATTTTGTCAGTCGCCGCCAGACAACGTTGAGCGTATTTCGCTCGTGGAATGTTACGCCGATGGAATGTTACTCGAATGAACCTCTCTAATTATAATTATTAATTATATTTGAAATTTTCTAATGGATCATGTTCTTTATACTGAGATTTACACCGGCGAGTATAGATTTGGGACTGGAAGTAAGATACTGTTGTAATAGTTAGCCGTCACACATAGGTTATAGCGTTCATCGATATATACGCACAAACAGTATACGCGCTGCAGAAAGAGGGGAACACCAGCGGTATGGCGAATATTGAGGAGCGCTGACCGAGCGGTCGTCCAGTAATCCCGTGATGGGATTCAAGAGCCGAGTTTACCTCCGTGGTGCGCCATTAGATGTTTCACATCAAAACTAAAATAGAAAGGAAGATAAACGGAATATGGAAGCTTAATGCGTGTATACTCACTTATCATGAAAAAAAAACAGTTGGGAACTACAATGCAACTTTGTAAAACTCTAAAATGCTTAAATTTTTTGTAACAATGCTGTGCACTTGTGAGCGTGTATACTTTTTTAATGACTGTTTAATAGCCGTAAACTGTGACGGTAACACGAGGATTTTAAAAATGAAAACTATAATTCAAACGAAAAATCTCGCTCTTAAAGATTTGCCGGGCTGCCGACTTTGGAAAATGTAAGAATTAGTTGAATGAAGTCTCCTCATATCCTATACACGATTTCAGATATATTAAAAAGTACACTACCTATACATGCAGCATTTCGTGATCCTGCATCAAGAAACATGTCAATAAATAATGAATTTATGTATATTAGCACGTTATGTATGTGATATGCAATATTAAAACTTACATAGGTTGTTTAATATTCACAGGTATAATACAGTATGCGAAAATACATTTATTATAAGTATCTTGTGCTCTTTAGTCGCCTCATAGATTGACATATCCACAAAGAGAACACGACGTTTAATGGTATCATAAAACGATTAAAAAACTTGATTCTATGCCGTTAAAAAGTAACAATTCGGCAAGCAATGTCTTTCCAACGAAGATTAACACAAGCTCCATTCCATGTAATTATCATTAGAATGAAGCTTGGAGCGTGGAATAGCTTTTCTTCAGGAATAAAAGCAATACATTTACCTTATTATTATAATAACAATTTTTCAAACTATACGCGGTCTAGTTGTTATCATATCCGACTTCAAGCTCATTGAGCTGCAAATTTTTTTTTTTTCGTGTTTTATTATGTAAAGTCAGAGATTTTAGATTTTAGCTTCAGCCGACTTGAAGATATCGAAGAAATTATGCCTGCGACGTATTAACTAGTGAAACTCAACTGTTAAATCTATTTTTTTGGCATGATTATATTCTTTTGAGATTTTTTATGGTAGTTATGTTTGGTTGAATGTATCTCTTCTCCAACAAGGGCGTACCGACGATCCTGTAGAAAGGTGAAATACGTATCTGCGTCTCTGGAGAGGAGATACATTCACGAACAAGTAGTGAAGACACGATAATACCGTTTTTTATAGATATGGTTGTTACCGTCTATAGAAACACGTTGCTTAGTTCGGCAGTTATTATGTAGACAGCGCTGAATATTCTTTCACGCTCTGTCTTAATAATTTCTGGTTGATAGCAAGGTAGTTATGTTTGGTTGAATGTATCTCTTCTCCAGCAGGGGCGTACCGACGATCCTGTAGAAAGGTGAAATACGTATCTGCATCTCTGGAGAGGAGATACATTCACAAATATATAACTTGTATTGTGTTCTTCACACCCCATTTTTAATAATATTTTATATTATTAAAAATACTTTTGTATTTTTTATTGGATTTGGAATCTGGAATTCAGAACTTTTTTCTGTGCCATCGGGGCATTTTGCAATAAAGTAGTAAGTACAGATGCAAACAAACAAGTGTTAGATATAAATGTAAACCAAAAGTACAACTATAGTTTCATATTGAGACCGTAGTATGATAGACCATTAGAAAACATTCCTCGCCCATCTGTTTAACAGGCTCGCACGGTTCTCTGCAATCACAGAATGAAGACTGATTTTATCCCAATTTGTGAAACGATTGGTATATACTATGAGATATTCTTATTCTGTTTAGTGCCCTTCCCTCGCTCTGAGTTACCCTCAATTCTGATAGACAAAAGGTAAAGTTTAGCTTATGTGCTACATGAGTTGATGCTGTAATTGTTCAATAATGTTTATATGGTTCGTGTATACTGTAATCTTCGTCTTCTTCGTCTTCTTTTCCAGGAGCAGTTGAGTAGACCTATATTAGAACCTACGTAGTTGATATGTTCTTTTAAATTGTTTTCCTGCCTACAAATATGAGGGGAAGATAATGTACCTTAGGGGAGGGAGCTTCTGACTGAGCGTGCTTTTTATATAACCAATGATTATTGTCATAATCTGATTGAATTTAATAACACAAAAAAAAACATTGTTTTTTTGTTGGTGACAGTGCACATAATCTGTCACAAACGTACAATTTTGATAGTTTGGTTATGTCATGCAAATGTGTGTAATAATTAGTAATTTAGTTTTTCAAAATAGTTATTTATGCACCAAGGGCGTAATGGGTATTGTATTCCTCCGAGGTCGACGTCAATTCAGTCCGAGGGCCTCTGGTTCGAGGGATGAATGTCGACCGAGGCCGATATAGAGGCACGTACAACGATTTTTTATTCCCAGAAGTGCATAAACATGGCCCGGAAGACCCTTGGTTTCAGCAGGACGGTGCCACATGGCGAAACGATCGATTTATTGAAGGAAGTGTTCGGCGATAAGATTATCTCCAGAAATGGACCTGCACTCTGGTCTTGAAGATCATGTGATTTGACTGCTCTAGAATCTTTGTTGTGGGTAATTGGTCTGCGCAAGCAAGCCAACAGCTATTGCAGTCTCGGAAACCAACATTGAGCGCACCATTCATAACATACGGCCTTAAACGCTCGAAAAAGTAGTATAAAATTAATGCTCCAGGATGACGTGCTTCAGACGCTCCCGTGATGACCATATGCCCGAAATCATTTTCCATCATTAATGTCATAAAACTAAATTACCGATTAAAAAAAAATCTCATTTCCCTAACACTTTTTATTTCGATTTATATTCCTACACCTCTTAAAAAACACACTTTAGTATAACTTCTTCTATGGTATAGTAGACTATTCCTCTTTATTTGAGAGGATTCGCTTTGCAGTGCGTCCATTTGCATCCCGAAACTCATTTGCTTATCCGATGTGTAGGAGTACTTAACGTTTTAGTTAAAAGTCCAGTTTTACACACAAAAAAACGCTAATGAATACTTCGATGACATTTTCATTGATTCGAGGATTAAACTATCATTTTTTAAATCTTCTTAGATTCTTGTGTACGATGTATTCATGTTAATTTTCTTGTTTTGTTAATTTCTTTATAGTTTTTATTCATTTATTATTCATGTAGGACGTACTTTTTTGCGCTTTGGCTGTACTGTTTAATACTTAATAAACCATTGTTATTATTAAACCATTATTACCTACTGAGGATGCCAACTTAATTGTCGCAATATATATTTAAAATACGAATATTAATGTGGTAAGGGATCTTATATCTTTTTAAGTTATTACTTAGCTACAATCTCCAATGAAAGACTTTATTTATGGATGTAATGTCTGTTAAAAATATGTAAATATATGGTTTTCGATAATTATTTGAGAAAATATCGTACTGGCGACTCTCCCCAAGTCCTTGTATATATTTCAAATATTGCTATTGTGTATATCCTGTTTAGTCCGAGGTCGAAATTACTTTTATTCATAGTTACGTTAATTAATCTATACACCATTGATTGGTATGCTGATAATTTTTGTGTTATAGGATGACATGAATTAGCGTGTATGGTGGTGTCTGTATGTGTTGGTTTATGATATATGACGAACTCATGTTTAGTAGTTTTGTGTGTTATGTTTAAGTCTAGAAAATTAATGCTTGTATTTATTTCTGTTTCTATAACCTTCCTTTTTCCATTGCAATATTTCACAAGAAATAGTTCTTTATCTGAATTGGAAAATCAATACGTGATACAGCGACTATTTTATAATAGGTGATTAAGATGTTACTCTTAATCAACATTCAATAACTGTTGATTTATATAATCAGAATCCGTTTAGTTCCACTGAGTTTAAAACTAAAGACAAACGGCCTATAACACAATTTACATAATAATTCCTCTATAATATGATAATGATCCTGCATCAAGAAACAGGTCAATAAATAATGAATTTATGTATATTAGCACGTTATGTATGTGATATGCAATATTATAACTTACATAGGTTGTTTAATATTCACAGGTATAATACAGTATGCGAAAATACAATTTTATTACGTAGAATAGACATAAAAGTTATTTGATATTTGCCAATAGCAATAACATGCAAGATATTGTGAAATAAAATCTCTGTTTCTATCGTTCGTAAGAATTTTATGAGCGTCGACTTCACTTTTGCGATTGAATTTCCTCGGAGCCTCTCATGACATCGCTTTGTTTAGTGCATTTCGGATTTATTTGAAACTGTGCCTATTTAGTATAAATTATCGTAATTGCCCGTTTAAACAATAAGAAAATGTCGACTTTATGGAAGTGTTGATTTAACATGATTTGACATGATAGTAATACAAATACTTAGTTTTAATTCATGCACATTTCTAGATACATTATACTAAGTAGAGTTGATTTCGTAGATGTATAATCTGTATATTTAAGGGAGAAAAGTACCGATTAGCTAATGAGTTGCAAGCTGTTATTATGAGAGGGCCACAAATTTTACGTAATGATCCCTGAGGGCCGCGTATGCAAATATTCTAAAATTTTTAATAGTACATTTTGAATTACATTTATTATAGTTTTTTACGTATATTTAATACATAGTAGGTAGCTAATGTAACTGTAAGAGGTAAAAAATGTAAAACGGCTAATGCCTCACTGTACTGAGATATTATTGAGTGAGCCACAAAAAAAAGTTTCAAAGTATGCCATGGATTAAATCAGTTATGTCTTAGATTGATTAAGTGATTTAACCTACATGTCGTGCTATTATACTCTGTTTTTTAATAACAGAGACGAATCACCTCAACCCGCATCACATTAGACATATTCCACGACACCAATTTTGGCGGTAAATTTAAATGATAAATTACAATGAAATGAAGTAGCCCTTGCTATTTACACTTCAATATTTAACTAAACTGTATTACAGGTCACAGTTGCAAAATGGTAATAGTTTTATTATCTATTTTATTACTTGAATTATATTTGCAATACATAAAATAAACACGATGTAAAATAAAACAAAACAATTAATTTGTTTAATCTTCACTATATAAAACGTATATTTATTAAACGTTTACAAAAATGTGACGCGTTTCGCTAACACTGTAGCTTTATCAAACGAGGATGGTATAATGAATATTCTACAAATGAAATGACTGTATGCACATAAATTTGGTAATTACAGGTATATAAAGAAAGAAACGATAAGGTGTTAATAAAGAAAGGAAGAGATTAGGCATTCAAACACAATTATCACATGGAAAAACCCTGATCAAATAAGTTTAGTAAAGGAGAACTATTTATATCTAGTTGGTCATTCAGTGAATTCCCAGACTTTTTATTTTTATTTATTTCCAGGGCTTCTAAGAGATCTAATTTATGCGATTTATTTTGTACATGTAAAATTTCAACCTCCGGATCGAATGAATGGTTTTCAGATAATAACTACTATTACATAACTACGTTTATGTTCTGAAATTCTAGTTTTGAAATTTCTGAAAGTTCTACCAATATAAATTTAAATAGTTAATTGACGAGTTTATCCAAAATTAAAATACAAGATAATTAATTCCTATAATTCAATCACTTACTTAATTAAGAAAAATTTCGGAAAAAATTGGTACTTTCATTAAAAAACTTAATAACGAACATATATCATTTAAAACAGACAATACTATACAGAACATTATTAAAAACAACAAAGATAAAATAGACAAAGAATCAAACTCTGGTGTATATAAGTTAACATGCGAAGATTGTAATAAGGTATACATAGGACAAACGGGGAGGATATTCAAAATTAGGATAAAACATAAAGAAAAGAAAACAGATTCAACTTTCGCAAGTCATTGTATAGATATCCATCATAGATTTAATATAGATTTCAAAATTTTACACATTCAAGAAAAAAGTAAAAAACTTAACCTGTTAGAAAACTTAGAAATTAATAGATACAATAGTTTAGGATTAGCTTTAAATGACCAACTAGATTTAAACAACTCCCCTCTACTAAATTTAAGATTGTAACAAAATTGTCCACCACCATTTCCCCAATAATTTTAACATAAATATTCAAACTTGTATTGTACATATTCAGTATTTCATCCACCTGATGAAGCCATTATATGGCGAAACAATATTGTAGTGGTATTTACAATAAAAGAATTTTTGAAACTAGAAGTTTAATTACTTATTTCTTAGCAATATAAATTTAGTCACAATTACTAGCACATTTTAATTTATATACCCCTGATTTATTAACTTTTGAGGATTTGGATTTATTGTTTTTAATGAACCTGGCTAAATTGTTGTCTGTTTTAAAGCATGTATTTAGCTCTGAAGTTTCTAAACATTTTTTAATTTTAATTGAAGGTTTTCCTATGTACGTTAAACTTTTAAATTGATTATTTTATTTTTACTCTTATCAGAAGAAAATACTTGTTCTAACGTTTGCTTGTACAGTTTCTTAGCTATAATATTATTAATTAAATTTGGGTCATAGTTTTTGTTGACAACTATTTGTTTAATAATATTTAATTCGTTGCAATTATTTGTCGTTAAAGACATTGTTAAAAGTCTGTGTATCAAGCTGCTAATTTATGGTTATATGGGTTGACTGACCTATTATGAATTTTTATATCAGTATGTGAGGGTTTATGAAATATGGAAAAATCATGTTTATTATTTATTTTTGAAATAGTAAGGTCTAGAAAGTTGATAGAGTTATTTTGTTCAATTTCTACGATGAATTTGATATTACTATGGATTGTATTTATTAATAATCGACGAAGGAGATACTTGTTGAAACTTCATTATATAGATATAATAAAACACAGTTGTATAGTTTCAAAATAATATATATGCACTACATATGTTTCACCACACTGTGGCTTCATCAGGTGGATGAATATACTAATTCAAAATATCAATTAGATCTTATATATATCAATACAAAGTACAGAACTAATCTTATTCTAAGAGGGGGTGGACATGTATGAGTTTTAAGTTTAGGAGGGGGGAGTTATTTATGTCTAGTTGGTCATTTAAAATTATACCTAATTTATTATATTTGTTAATTTCTAAACTTTCTAACATATTAAGTTTTTTACTTTTATCTAGGACATGCAAAGTTTTAAAATTAGTGTTGAATTTGTGATTATGTTCTAGGCAATGATTGGCAAAAATTGAGTCTGTCTTCTTGTCTCTGTGGCTTCTTTCATGTTCCTTCATTCTAATATCAAATGTGCGTCCTGTTTGTCCGACATACACTTTTTTACAATCTTCGCATGTCAACTTGTAAACCCCTGAGTTTAATCTATTGTCCGTTTTATCTTTGTTGTTTTTTATAGCGTTTTGTAAGGAATTGTTGGTTTTGAATGAAATGGTCTCTTCTTTACTTGTTTTTATTAAGTTTCCTACTTTGTTTGAAATTGTACCGATGTATGTGATAGAATTATAACTAAATGTTTTATTGTTTTTTACTGTGGGGTAAATTGAAGATATCGTTTTAGATTTCTGTAGTTTTTTTAGAATATTATTAATTAAATTTATGGTGAAACCGTTATTTAGCGCTATAACGTGTATTCTATTTAATTCTATATCGAAGTTTTCTTTACTCAACGGGACGTTAATTAGTCTGTGAAGCATTGATTGATAAGCAGATAATTTGTGTGTAATGGGGTGAAACGAATTTGCGTGTATAGTTGTGTCTGTATGTGTATTGTATTTATATATGTTACAAAGCTATCTAATTGTCTAGTGGTACCAGTAAAGCTGGCTAAAATATCATCCACATATCGGTGCCAGTAAATAAATTTGTTACTCATAGGGTGTTTATGAATTAATTTTTCAATATCCATCATTACTACTGTAAATTCCCCCGTTAAAATGAAAATAATTTTAACTAACAAATTGCAGAAAGAAGTAAAAGTATCAATAGATAACCCTAAATCAATCATTAATGATAAAGAAAAATGTAGACTATTTTTATCTAATACTCAACACCCTGAACTCTATTCGTTAATTAAACTTCATAAAAATGGGTACCCACCGATGATGTCATTTTTTACGGCTCCTTCTTTTAAAGTTTCAGAACTTCTGATAGATATCATTTCTAAATTTTGTTATTTTAAATCTCAATTTTCAATAAAAAACTCAACCGAATTAATCAATAAAATCCAAGATATCAAGTTACCCTATAATTACAAGTTTATATCGTTGGATGTAACAAATCTATTTCCTAGCATACCTCCTAAAGAAACTATAGCACTTGTTGATAATTGATAACTTACTTACGTTCAAGAGGGTTAACCCTGTAATTCATGCTGATATTATGGCATTATTAAATCTCTGTTTAAATCAAAATTATTTTCATTTTAATGAGGAAATTTACAGTAGTAATGATGGTTTGATTATGGGTAACACCCTCAGTCCGCTACTAGCTGAAGTTTTTATGGACTATATTCAAAAAATTAATTCATAGACACCCTATGAGTAGCAAATTAGCAAGTGCTGTGAAGAAGATCTAATTCTTGGTGTTAATGTCGCACAGAAAGCTGAGGACGTTCTTCTACCAAGTGCCTTATTACTTCAACATTTTTCAAATAAATGTAGCGTCAGCATTTGCTACTATAAGAATTTATTCATCTTATTTTCTATCACACCTCGTGCCAAATATGCAGGAAATTAATTTAATTTTTAAGTATATACGTCTCCAAGCCCCGAGTATTTTCAATAGACTCGCGTATATTAATGATGCAACTGATATTTTCTACGTTATTATTGCTAAAAGAATGTAATGTATTCTATAATAAAAATTTAATTATAACTAACTTTTGTCAACCAACATTTAACATGTTCTTGCAGAAAATACGGCAAAATAACGAACGTAAACCTAAAAATGTAAGCATGTAAAACGAAAATTGCGAACACAAATATACACAAAAAAGCATACAGTGGTGGAGAAGGCGAAATATCGGATTAGTTCGTATTCTTTCCATCAGTTACATTGACTTGATCGCCTAATAGTTTAAATGTATTCTAAGTTCATCTCGCGTGTACATCAATTGCTGTAAATTTTACGAGATTTCTCTATTCATTTTATAAGCAAATTTTTATTATACCTTACTTTGTATTTTATGTATATTTTCTGTATTCACAGTACGAGATTTTCTTACTCGTATACATTTTATTTCAATGAAGAAACTTTTATACTGAATTCTACTCTACATACATACAAGTCATTAAAATACTGGAATATTCCGTGTACATTTTGTACTAGCAGTCCCAGTACTGCAGAATATTATTTAAATAGTTTCATTGCATTGAAAACTTAAAAAAAAGGTATATAACCCCTTACCACAATTATTAATCGTATTCTAAATACGTATTTCGATAACTAAGTTGTCATCATCAGTAGGTAAAACCACGAATCAAGGTGTTGCACATGGGGTATAGTAAAGCTAGCACAACAGCTTAGGCAACAACTTTACACGCGTCCACGTATATACTCACGTATACACAACCTTGATTAGTGGTTTTACCTACTGATGATGACAACTTAGTTGTCGAAATACGTATTTAGGATACGATTAATAATTGTGGTAAGGGTTATATACCTTTTTTTAAGTTTTTACATATCCACAGTCTCCAAAGAAAGACTTCTTATTGCATTGGGTTTTATTTATTCAAGAAAATAAATAGTAGTTTATGACTAAAAACTATACAATCTGGAAATGAGCAAATTGTACGATGCGGGAGTTGCCGATACCCTATCTTTTTCCGTTTCTCCTTTTGTAGGCAGAGCGTTTAGTCCAGTCATTATGCACATTTAATTTGGGACGAGATCCCATCAAGCCAAATTTTTTTATATGTTGTTTGGGGCTGGTCAGGAGTGCCTAATTTGTAGTTCTCGAACGAAACCAGGGATGGGCGTTTACGCGTCGACTTTAATAGATTACATCTACGCGTCGACAATGCGTAGACAATAAATGTACACGTCGACAATGTAGAAAATGTAGACTATCTCAAGTAGCAAAAAATAGATTGCATGTCGATGCGATAATTCACATCAAGCTTTGATACAAAATAATACAAATCTGTATAAAAACAAATTTGTATCTGTATATGCATGGACACACAGTACGTATTTACCAGCTTTTGCTTCAACTACCAGACGCATGCGTTTCTGTGTAACCACTTTGTCAATGATAGATTTACGAAGCAAAAGACTGTAGTACACTTGCGGTCATGTAGTAAGTTTTGTCCTATCCGAAGACAACAGATAACCACTTGCCATCTGACGGACAAAACCGACCACGCCGGTGCAAAGTGTTCTTCTCGAATAGCGAAGCTATTACTGATAAAGAAGAAAATACGCATATTACTGTGAGTCAATTAACTCGTCGCCAGATGGCGTAGTATAGCAAAAAATAGATTGCATGTCGATGCGATAATTCACATCAAGCTTTGATACAAAATAATACAAATCTGTATAAAAACAAATTTGTATCTGTATATGCATGGACACACAGTACGTATTTACCAGCTTTTGCTTCAACTACCAGACGCATGCGTTTCTGTGTAACCACTTTGTCAATGATAGATTTACGAAGCAAAAGACTGTAGTACACTTGCGGTCATGTAGTAAGTTTTGTCCTATCCGAAGACAACAGATAACCTCTTGCCATCTGACGGACAAAACCGACCACGCCGGTGCAAAGTGTTCTTCTCGAATAGCGAAGCTATTACTGATAAAGAAGAAAATACGCATATTACTGTGAGTCCATTAACTCGTCGCCAGATGGCGTAGTATAGCAAAAAATAGATTGCATGTCGATGCGATAATTCACATCAAGCTTTGATACAAAATAATACAAATCTGTATAAAAACAAATTTGTATCTGTATATGCATGGACACACAGTACGTATTTAACAGCTTTTGCTTCAACTACCAGACGCATGCGTTTCTGTGTAACCACTTTGTCAATGATAGATTTACGAAGCAAAAGACTGTAGTACACTTGCGGTCATGTAGTAAGTTTTGTCCTATCCGAAGGCAACAGATAACCTCTTGCCATCTGACGGACAAAACCGACCACGCCGGTGCAAAGTGTTCTTCTCGAATAGCGAAGCTATTACTGATAAAGAAGAAAATACGCATATTACTGTGAGTCCATTAACTCGTCGCCAGATGGCGTAGTATAGCAAAAAATAGATTGCATGTCGATGCGATAATTCACATCAAGCTTTGATACAAAATAATACAAATCTGTATAAAAACAAATTTGTATCTGTATATGCATGGACACACAGTACGTATTTACCAGCTTTTGCTTCAACTACCAGACGCATGCGTTTCTGTGTAACCACTTTGTCAATGATAGATTTACGAAGCAAAAGACTGTAGTACACTTGCGGTCATGTAGTAAGTTTTGTCCTATCCGAAGACAACAGATAACCTCTTGCCATCTGACGGACAAAACCGACCACGCCGGTGCAAAGTGTTCTTCTCGAATAGCTAAGCTATTACTGATAAAGAAGAAAATACGCATATTACTGTGAGTCCATTAACTCGTCGCCAGATGGCGTAGTATAGCAAAAAATAGATTGCATGTCGATGCGATAATTCACATCAAGCTTTGATACAAAATAATACAAATCTGTATAAAAACAAATTTGTATCTGTATATGCATGGACACACAGTACGTATTTACCAGCTTTTGCTTCAACTACCAGACGCATGCGTTTCTGTGTAACCACTTTGTCAATGATAGATTTACGAAGCAAAAGACTGTAGTACACTTGCGGTCATGTAGTAAGTTTTGTCCTATCCTTGTTTTTATACAGATTTGTATTATTTTGTATCAAAGCTTGATGTGAATTATCGCATCGACATGCAATCTATTTTTTGCTATACCACGCAATCTGGCGACGAGTTAATGGACTCACAGTAATATGCGTATTTTCTTCTTTATCAGTAATAGCTTCGCTATTCGAGAAGAACACTTTGCACCGGCGTGGTCGGTTTTGTCCGTCAGATGGCAAGAGGTTATCTGTTGTCTTCGGATAGGACAAAACTTACTACATGACCGCAAGTGTACTACAGTCTTTTGCTTCGTAAATCTATCATTGACAAAGTGGTTACACAGAAACGCATGCGTCTGGTAGTTGAAGCAAAAGCTGGTAAATACGTACTGTGTGTCCATGCATATACAGATACAAATTTGTTTTTATACTGATTTGTATTATTTTGTATCTCAAGTAAATAAAAATTGTGAGGTTATATTTTAATGTTTGATCTGCTCCTAAGCGAGGATACTCATTTTTGGCGCTAGGTTTTGTGTGGACGCAAACGAAATAATAATTTTGTAAAATTAGAATTTGAATTAATTAAAGTGGGCGGAAGATATGCCGCCAAGTGCCTTGTTTGTACAAACACTTTAAAAAACACAGCTGCAAATAGGTTACAATGTCATAGGTGAGTAGTAAGTAGTGAGTACCTAATTGTTGTTTAAATAAACATATATGTGAGGTTTATTCTATGCTGTATTAAAACATTGAAAATATTTTTTTTTTTGCTTTTTAGGAATTGCTAAAAGTGAGACCCAGTCAACCGTCAAACGTATTGAAGAATCAAGAACTGCTGACAATAGTAAACAAGTACGTATAGTTGTTGCATTATAAAGTACATATTTCATTTATTATTTATATTCTATTATTTTAGTGCGAACAAGAAACCGCTTATTTAGAGGTTATGCATACATATGTGGTTTCAGAGGAAGGAACACTCACGCCAATGGATGCAACAACTAACCCGATTGCTATTGTCGATATTACTACACCGACAGCAAACTCTTCCGGGAGTTTTAAAAGAAACTTATCTGCTAGTACACCAAGTGGAACCTTTAAACGACCTAAAACAATTTGCAGTTATTTTGATATTTTAAAGGAAGAAGAAGAAAAAAAAATTAATGAAGCTTTATCTAGGTTTATATTTGGCTGCAATCTACCATTTAATATTGTTGAATCTCCCTTATTCAAAGATTTTATTAAATCCATTCGACCGGCTTATTTAGATAAGATTCCCAGTCGAAAGAAGCTAAGCACAACATCTTTAAATAAATGTTATGATGATTGCATAATTAAAACGAAACGACATGTAAAAGAAGAAGCAGTTATTTTATGTGACGGTTGGAAAAATGCTGCAAGCAATTCTAAGATAGTGGTGACAATGCTTCATAGTACAGATGGTGCAAATGCTTTTCTTGAGGCCTGCGATTTGACTATGGAGTCTGAAACTGGTGATAAACTTGCTGAAATAATTACAAAATCTGCTGATATTGCCAAAAAAAAATATGATGTGAATGTGTATGGTATCGTTTCTAATAATGCTAGCGCTATGACTAAAATGGGGGCTCTTCTGAAGCACTCAATGTGGCATAGTACATGCAGTAGCCACACGGGCAACTTGCTCGCAAAAGATATATTGGATAAAAAGTTGGTCGAAAATGTGAAACTGGTACTAAAAGAATTTAAACAACCAGATTTTGAGAAAATAATAGTTATGAAAGGAGGCCATCGAATCAAACTTCCAGCCGAAACAGGATGGTGCTCTTACCGGGATTCCTTCAAGAACCTCTTAGTCGATCACATGAAACAAATTATTGCGTCTACGAAAAAGAAAATTAAATCCAAAGTTATCGAATTAGTTTTTAGTGAGGATTTTGTCAATGAGGTTCGACAAAATTTAGAAACACACAATCCAGTTTGTGAATTAATCAATATGTGTCAAAATTCAGATACTTCTATTGCAGATTCGACAAATCTCTGGCTAGACTTAAAATTGCCAGAAAAATTTCATGAGCAATTGAAAACTCGACAGGAAATGGCTCTAAATCTATATGCATTATCAGCATTTTATTTTCACCCAGCATATAATATCAGTAAGCTTTCTGCAAAACATAAAAATATAATAAATTCATTCCTATTACAACAACTTGACAGCCAGGGACTAGAAGAATGGGATAAATTTAATACAAAAACAGGTATGTAATTTGTTTATTCATATATGATATTTATTAATGTAATGTTTTTTAAATTTATGGTATATTTCAAATTCTACACGAAAAAGATGTCAAAAAACCTTTAGTTTTTTGGAGACTGGCAAAAATGGAGTGCCCCAACTTAGCTGCTTTAGCAGTTAAACTGCTTAAAATACCGGCATCATCCGCACAGATTGAACGACTTTTTTCAAATTGGGGACACATTCACACGCTATTAAGAAACAGGTTGACATTTGAAAACTCCAAAAAGCTAATTCATATTTATTTTACTTTAAAGGCCGAAACGGCTGAAAATAGTGAATATAATTTCACTGGAGATGACGAAGAAGAAGAGATGCTGTAAGATAAAATATATAACTTTATAATTTATCCATATTATCTAAAAATGTGTAAGATTCATTTAAATAAAAAAGTGTAAAATTAATTTTGCTATTGTTTACATTGTCTACATGGGCAGATGTGAAAAAATTTGTCTACGTCGACATCATTGTCGACACGTCGACAATTACATTGCCTACGGCATGTAGTCTACGCCGCCCATCACTGAACGAAACCCTTGTGACTATTTTCCGCTATTTAGAAAATAAGGATGGATTTTGTTTCCATTGTAACTCGGCTCCTCATCATTCTACTTGGAAATTCTATTGCTACTTTTTGTTCCTTTTTTCTTCTCTATGTCATATGACTTTTTCACCTAACATCTTCCGTTCTCGAGATATCGGCGAAAATACGATAAAATTTGGGGTACGAACTCGGCTTTAATCTTTTTCCTTCTTTATCATCACGCATAGCGAAACAATGTTTACCCTCAAACTTGTAGAGCACGTTCGTACCTACAATTCGATATTTTTGTTTTCCCTCCATCTATAAAATTGCGAGTTCTAGCGCGCAGGACCATCGAAAAGAAGAAAGACATGAATTTCCTTTTAACCGGAAGAAAATAAATTTTGCATAATAAATTTCATACGTGTGATTCATAATTTCACTGTCTTATTTACCTATATTGTCTTTCAATAATTCTATTCAGAACGGTGAATCCATTACAACATATCTACACAATCGCGCGAGCTATAGAATCGAAACTTCGCACGGACTTGCCAACTTGTCGACTTTGCGGCGCGCTAGAACGCGTAATTTTAAAGATGAAGGGAAAAGAAAAATATCGACTTGTAGGTACGAACGTGTTCTACAAATGTTATAATGAACATGTTTTCGCTATGCGTGACGATAAGGAAGAAAAAAAATGTGAACCGAATTCGTACCCCAAATTTTGTCATATTTTCGCCGATATCTCGAGAACGGAGGATGTTAGGTGAAAAAGTCATATGACACAAATTAAAGAGAATAAAAAAAGGAACAAAAAGTAACAATACAACTTCCCCGTAGAACGAGGAGCCAAGTTATTGTGAAAATCATAATTTACCACTCTTTCTTCAAGATGGCGGCGTACGAGCGGAAAGATTGGAACATTGCACGGACGTGATATAAAGCCCTGAAACTGCTCAGGATATTTATTTTGCCGAAAACATATTAAAAATGGCAGATTGGTGAACTTTTCTTCTCACAGAAGGTAGTAAAGATAAATATCTTACTTATGTAGAGGCATTATTTGAACCTGGAAGGCAAACAACATAAAACTGGACGAGGCAGAATTTGAAAATACAAGCGAATTAGGAAAATGTTCGGCAACTTTATTATTTATACAAAAACTGAAACATTATTGAAATTTTGTAATCATTTTATGTAAATACGTAAATAGTAAATGTAAATAGTAATACCAATCATCACCATAGTATCATTAACAAAATTTAAACATGGAAACAATTATATTACTTTTAAATTGGACTGAACTAATTATCTATAACCATGGACGCAATGAGAGCAAATGAGTAATTCTTATTGATATTTTTCTAAAGCGCAAAGGGTTTCGTATAATAGCATGTATATACTTAAAAAAGGTATATAACCCCTTACCACAATTATTAATCGTATCCTAAATACGTATTTCGACAACTAAGTTGTCATCATCAGTAGGTAAAACCACTAATCAAAATGTCGGACATGGGTCACAGTAAAGCTAGCATAACTGATCACGCAACAACTTTACATGGCGTACGTGGACGCTACTTAAAAATACAAATATATCGACTAGAAAAAAAGTGTAGCCATGTTTATCTTTAATCTTTAATAATCTTTAATATCAGACTGCCTTAGTAGATTCATACAGGGTATTGTTGTAATATTAGAAAGTTTACATGTTTAATTTTTCATTTTTATATTTGACAAAATTCGGAAAATATCAGTCAGATTAAAAAATGGTAAAGGAACATTCGTTTCAGTTTTTGATGATTAACGCCATCTCATAGTTCGCGCCCGCGAGTTTTATAACACCCTAAATATAAATAAATACCTAAAAAGTCTTCATATATCATATAATCATATCATTTGTGTTATGATTCATTGAATTCAAGCAAAAAATAACACAGCAACAACTCATTCAACTACTATTTTAAGCAATCCCATGCAAACGTAATAAATCTGTCTCATTTCACCTGTGTAGAAACGGATTTATTTCGCATCTGACATTTCAAAAGGGTAACCTCGTTATAAAACAGGATCCCACAGCATTATATTACGTACAATTGTATAATTCATACACATGATTTATCGTTAGTTTTGTAAATTGCGTGAATAATTATCGACTTTGAGTTATTCCAACAGAAAGATTTTTGTGATTACGAAACTGCATAGAACAATTCATTTCGATTAGTTTAATTTGTTGACTGATCAGCAGTCTCTAATGATGGCGCATCGAATGTTCATAATTAGTTTTATTATTTATAAAAGCCTGTTTGCTTACTGACGTACTCCAAATTACCGGAAACAGATTAAAATGTATTAATTAACATGTCGACATTGTAAATATCTGTACGGGGGATCAGAAGCCCTTATTGCCGCTACCTTCACAAGGATTAGCAGTAGACACGAATGTGCTAAATATCAAATCTAATTCAATCCGGCAGCAGTACTTTGTGAAGCTACTTCGAAAGCCCAACAATAAATCTTTAGATAGTAATGATATTCATGAAACATTTTTGTATTAACCGCATAATACTGACACAGGTCTACAGTGATTTTGATGTTTGAAAGCTGTTTGCTAATTTGTATATGTTTGGGGGCCCTTATTCCAAAAATCGCCATATTTTTGCTCTATCACGTAAATTTTTTTTATAGGGCTCTATATCTTAAAAATGTTAATTATTGATATACATACCTATGACAAGAATATGTTTGTTCCATGTTAGGCATGATTTTTAAATGAATTGATTTTTATGAAATTAAATGTGATTTGGCAACACTGGTTAATATTAGATTTCTCAGCAAAGCAACAGAGTCGGCGCAGAAGCGTCAATACAACGTTGAAACCTGCTTTGTGGTGACCTTAAAATGCTGTGCATGCTACTAGGACAACAAGGAGGTTATACAAAATTTCCATGCTTTATTTGTGAGTGGGATAGTCGAGCAAGGGATAGACATTAGACTCAAATAGAATGGCCCTCTAGAACAAGCCTTACACCTGGTAGCAAAAATGTATTAAGAGATAGCTTGGTTGACCCCAAAAAAGTTTTACTGCCTCCTCTCCATATCAAACTTGGCTTGATGAAGCAGTTTGTTAAAGCCCTAGACAAAAATGGACAGTGTTTTAAATATTTGTTCGAGACATTTCCAGCCTTATCCGATGCCAAGTCAAAAGAAGGTATTTTTGTTGGGCCGCAGATAAGAACATTATGCAAAGACAAGGATTTTCAAAACACAATGACCAATGTCGAGAAAAACGCCTGGGTTTCATTTAAAGAAGTAATTGATAATATATAATTGTTTCAGCCTTTACTTGATGAAATTCCATTATAACTATTATCAGGATAAAATTTGTTTTATTTTATCCTGATAATAGTAATTGATAAGTTTCTTGGGAACTCTAAGGACGAAAACTACGAAAATATTGTTCAAAATATGTTACAACACTTTCATCGTCTAGGTTGTAATATGAGTTTGAAAGTGCATTTCCTGTTTTCACACTTGAACTATTTTCCTGAAAATCTTGGAGCAGTTAGCGAAGAACAGGGAGAGAGGTTTCACCAAGACATTAAGGAAATGGAACGGCGATACCAAGGCAGCATAACGATGATGGCGGACTACTGCTGGATGTTAAAACGGAATATGCCCTTAAAAACATACAACCGAATGTCCGGACAACGCAGCTTTCTGGTAAAAAGACAAAGATTTCACTTAAAAAAGACTGAGTAAAGTATTTTTTTTCCACTTTTTTAACTTGTATTCCACCTTTTTACTCAATAAACAAATATTTTTTTTTAGAAATATCGTTTTTTTTTTCATTTAATATTTGCAAAAAAAAAACCTTACGTGATACAAATAAATGCATAGAATTTTTGAAATCAGCCTACCAAAATTATATAAAATCAGTTTTCAAAATAAAAACATCTGTCAAAAAGTTTAATTTTGTAGACCTGTGTAATCAATACTAATAACTAGGCTTAGGATAATTATGGACTAAAATATTCAAAATATGTATGGAAATATGCACTAACAACATTCAGAATAAACACTAAAAATCTAACTTTTAAAATATTTTAATTTTTCCATTAAAACACAAACAATTTTTTTTAGATTCAAAATTATTGAAATTATAGAAACAAATTATAATTACATTTCAAATTTTCAAAAATAAATTTGCGCCTATTGTCAGCTAGAATATTTCTGTATTGTGAAAAAACATCTCGACTGTTGAATGATTCACTTTGTCCAGCACTTTTAAAGTCAGCAGATATAATTTATCTTTTTCTTCATTAACACCTAATATACCAAATACAAAATTTGCCATGCATTCTACATCGGTTGTTTCATCCAACGACACCAAAACAGAATGATCCCTTTATTTTTCTCTTGATTTGTTATATAAACTCGGAAACGTAATTTTTTCTAGCCGTCGATCTATCTGAAATATCTTCTTTTGTATACATCTCGATAAAGTTGCGAAAAATTTCATTCTTTAATTTAGTTAACGGAATGTCAGCCCAAATAAAGTCGTACAAAGTTGTTCACCGAATACCTTGCGTTTAGGTACATGCCGTAGTAAAAATTAACACTTGTTCTTCGTTAATTCGCCTTTTTCGATTTTTATTGCTTGCATATTTTCCGGTTTGAAGGTGCTGAATAGCATGAAACTTTTTGCCGCCATAACATGAACTTCGCAGTGTTTACAAAATACCAGACGACCATCTATTGTAAAATCATTATAATCCTTCAGAAATTAACTTAAAATTGTACTTACACACTTTTTTTTCTTTTGGCATATTGATGGATGTTAATACTATTGCAACTAGTACACAACTATTATAGATTGTTGGAATGTAAAAGGACCTGGTAAAATGAAGAAATCCCCGCCATATTTAGTTCTCGTTCTTCGATTACCCGGGTAATACCCGGTAACTCTCTCAATATTTTCAAAGTATTGTGGTTTCAAAACACTAACTATTGTGTTAGTGGTACATAGTAAATTCAGCTTTAACTTGCTATTCACTTCACCCATCTATTCAATGATTTGGAAGATTATTTAAATGTCTGCTATAAAGTGTATGTTTGCGTTTGATATTCAGTTAATGGGTGTTATTTTACAAGTATGCGAGATGTCGCTAAAATGCTTTAAGAAATACTAGCCGGTTGACATAAACACAACAGAAATCGCAAAAGTGTAATTATACTAACAAGAACATTAAATATTTATGTGAAGTCGTAGACTGTTTTAAAATAATACTTTGCTGAAAAAAGGTCAAATATGCATTTTTAACGAAAAAGGTTCAGAATATACACTTATACATAATAACAACTAAAATATGCATTTGCATATGCATTTATGCAAATGCATAATTATCCGAAGTCTACTAATAAGCATTTACAGAGTAAGATTAGTCAACGTTTGCGTCTGCAAATGCAAAAATCTCAATTTAACGTTAATACTCCGTCTCTAAAAGTAATTTATTTATGTACAACGTAACACGGGCTCGTAAAAACCCAGTCAGTAATATTGATGACTTTGATGAAATGGCTATTCGGAATACAGTATAGGGATACGTATTGAAATAGTAAGTTTAATTTTTTATATCTCATTAGATCATAATCACATCATATGTATATCTCTCAGAACATGTTACGCTTAACACCTTGCATAACGCCCTTCAGGAGAGAAGCATATATAATAGTGGTAGAACATCTCTATCAAAAACTTGACATAACATTGGTTTCCGTTGGAAAAAAAGTTGATCCTCGCAGAGCACTAATGGAATAATCACATATTATTCTTGGTTAAGTAGATTTTCTCGTGGATTACATTAAAAATAAAAATGCAAATTATTTTTGGAAGCCTGATTTTATAGATGGAACATGGATTTTCGAAAATGGTAGTTCTATTACCCCCATATCAGTGTAGATTCAATGCAATTGAAAATGTATGGGCAATTGCAAAAAAATATTACAATGATAATATAGGGATATATGGGGAGGGACAGAGAATATTTTGAAACTATGACAGGATGCACTGGAATATGTAACACCAGAAATGTGGAACAACTGTATCAACCATGCTGAAAACATTATAGAAGACTGGTAGAAAAAGGAGGTTGTGATCGATGAAAATGAAATGGCAGAATTTATTATTTATTGTAGTACAAGTAATAATGATGGTTCTGATTAATTTTAAGTTAAGACTTCAAAAATAACTTAATTTTAAGAATGTTTAGTATTGACCTAATGCTTTGTTTATCGACTGATTTTGCAGCTGCTCTAAATATTCAAGTAAATGATAATTCCTTTGTTTTATTTTTACAATTTACATGTTAGACTATTTTTATTATAAAATTTAATTATGGATTCAAAGAAAAAATCTTTGATGGATGTAGAAATTGCCATTGCTAACTATGCACACTGCTACGCAAACATGCTGTCGCAGACATGCAAAGAATAAATTTATGCACTAATTAGACTCTTTATTTGTTCAGCTGCAATGAAGAATATTCCTCTAAATGCAAAAAAAAATGTTTGACAACAAGCAATCAGGCATTGTTTATAGAACCACTGAGTTGTGAGCAGTTTAATTTCCAGCTGAACTCATTGAGATTTGATGAAAAGGAAACTAAGGCTGAAAGGAAAAGTAGAGATTCGTTTACACCTAATAATACGAATATTATTTGAGATAAATTTCTAAAGAATTGTAATGATTCATATTTTTCAACTTCATATTTTACAATCGTTGAGCAATTACTTGTATTTCGTGGAAGATGTAGCTTACGCATATATATCTAATCAAAACCTGCGAAATATGGGTTGTCAGTTGTGATGCTGTGTGACTGAAGCACTAAATACATGGTTGATGTTAGCCCCTATCTTGTTCAAGGCGCAAATTGCTCCATAAAGGAATTAATGAAAACGATCATGGAAGCAAAAGTCATATATAATTATAGTCTTTATAAAAAAAGGTAGAAGGTCACCCTCTCGAATCGATTTTATGCACAAATTGAAGAATGAACCTATCAAACCGTAGCTGTACATACAAAAAGATATACCAACATTGCGAAATCCCATTCGCCTGGATGTCCATGAAATATTGAAAATTATAATACCTAACCTATTAATGTTCCCGTAAGAGATATACCTCAATGAACAACATGCTATTTTTGCCAGTCGTCTTTGTCGAATGACAACCAACTATTGCGTTCGGTGTCATAAACCAATCTGCAGTGAACACCGCGCCAATATTTGTAAAAAAGTTAAATGATGTGCATTATAATGATGTTTTTTATTGTCTTGCTTTAAATAAAGGTATTAATTTTGATACTCAGTTAATTTTACTTTCTTTGTTGTCTCATAACAGTTATAATTTCAAAAGTCACCAAATTTGCTTAGTAATTACTTTCTAGTTAAAGAAGTTTAGTGTTCTAGGGATAAAGCTATTGGTTTCATTAGTGTATTTGTGTAGTATGTATATACAAGTGTCCCGTATAGTTATGTTTAACTTTTAGGAGTGTAAAGTAGACTTCATTTCAAGTAACAAAAACGCAAAACTTGTATATCAATTTATATTTGTTTCAAAGTTACAGATCTATGAATGTGATTGTCCGATCATGAAAAAAAATGTAATCCTAAAGTCAATACAAACTGATTTTATTTAAAAAAAGTTACTACGATTCAATAACAGGTCTGTGATTGTTAACGTCGGATAATAAAAAAAATAAAAAAAAACACGTGTCGTAGTGCATACAGTAATTTCTTGGAGATCTACAAAAAAAGGTACTGGAAATTGATTTATGATAAAGAAGGTTTTTACTTATTTCTCGTAAGTGCTGAATCATGAATATCATACAATAAACAAATGTTCAGATGACTGCTAACGTTGCATTTTTTAATAAACGATTACATTACGTTTCAGTTCATACAACAGCTTATTAGTGAGTGGACACGTTTTCTTTATTAAAAATGCCTTACCGATTTTCTTCTCAAGAGTATGCGGACATGCATATTGTGTATGGCTACTGTAAAGGCAGTGCACGTCAAGCAGTTATTGAATACCGACATCGGTTTCCCGATAGGCGCATTCCTCATTACAGAACGTTTCTGGATGTACACAGACAATTTCGGGAATGCGGACTGCGTGATTATATTTTCAACTGAGGAGTAAATTTGACAGCAGACTTAGAGGAAGAAGCAATAGCTATTGTTACAAGGGATCCAACTCGAATCACTAGATAACTAGGAGTGCCACGAACGACAGTTTGGCGAATTTTAAAACGTGAAGGCTTATATCCATATCACTATCGCAGGGGACATGTTTTGCTTGAGGCAGACCACTATGCTCGTCTAGTTTATTCTACCTGGATATTAAGACAGTCAATTTCTGCAGAACAGTCCTCTGGACAGATGAATCTACGTTCACGAGAAATGGTGTTACGAATCTGAGAAACCTGCACAGGAGGTCATCAGAAAACCCAAAGCTATACGACCATCTAAATTTCAACATGAATTTTATATTAACGTTTGGGCGGTCTTAAACGATGACTTGTTGATTGGTCCTGTCGTTCTTCCTGAGAGGTTAAATGCGGACAATTACCTTCAATTCCTTATTTACGAACTGCCCCAGCTCTTTTAGAGAATGTCCCACTGAATGCTCGACGAGACATGTGGTTTCACATGGATGGGGCACCACCACATTTCGGAATTGCTGTACGAAATTGGGTTAACGTCAATTATCCAAGATGGATTGGTCGAGGTTGACCTGTTGTATTGCCACCCAGATCACCCGATCTTAATCCCCTTGACTTTTATTTATGGGGGTAGATGAAAAATTTAATCTACGCGCTAGTTTTGAACAAAAGAGAAGAGTTGTTGGATCGTATTCACCTGGCTACTGAGCAAATCCGACAAAACAAGTATGAAATTCGGATAAGTACTGTTGGCTTACGGACACAAGCCTGCATTCAACAAGGAGGTGGACATTTGGAAAATATTATAAATTGAACTTTTTTTAAATAAAATCAGTTTTTATTGACTGTAGGCCAATCACAGGCCTGTTATTGAATCGTATAACTTTTTTAAAATAAAATCAGTTTGTATTGACTTTACGATTACATTTTTTTTCTTGATCTGACAATCAAATTCATAGATCTGTAACTTTGCAACAAATAAAAATTGATATACAAGTTTTGCGTTTTTGTTACTTGAAATGAAATCTACTTTACACTCCTAAAATTTGAACACAACGATATGGGACACCATGTATAATGAGTTTCGCATGTTTGCAATAGAATTAGTGTATTGATATTACCAAATATTTTCTAACTGTTGTAAATAGATACTCTGTAGTTAAATCTTGAAATAAATAGTTCCTTTATAAACTTTTTTACTTAATTTATTGAATTATGTTCATATGTTCATATATTCTTATCCACTTTAATTATATGCAGTAAACCATTCAAGCAATATAGTGGGATCTCTCTCGTATTAAATTTATTTTGTGTACCATTAATTAAAAATTGTTTCATTTGCAGAAAGATATAGATAGCAATATTATCAATTTTGTATTTGATATATTATGTACGTAGTTATGTTATAAATTACTTGAATAACTTCTTAATTTCATTAATATCCCTTTACTTCATTACTACGCGATCAGCATGGATCAATATAAAAACATAACCCATGTATCACTTAAGTGACATCAGACATGTGACATAACCTATTATGTAATTGTCAGTTATTCGGCAACAATGTGGAGGGGAAGCGACGTTTAAAAAGTCGGAACTTACAGTGAATAGGGTACACCTACATTCACGCAGGCTAATTTAAACAGATTAAAATAAGACTGTTGAATTTGATAGTACATACTTTCTATTTGTCAAATTAAAATAAGTTGAAACGAACTATACTAAAATATTTTAATCCTAGCTTAAATGCTACTTTTTGTAATCACACTCGAAATAATCAAGTTCTTTTCTTAAACACGAAACATAGGTTGAATTAAAAAACACATCTAATTGCTGTTATATTCTTCGTTTAGTTTTGTAGCTGCGTTGCGCATCGTTAATAACCCAGGATCAACGTTAAACACAACACGGTTTACGATCGTTATATCGTGGTAAATTAAGCAGGGATGGGATTCCTTTGCTCCGATTAAAGCATGAAAGACCATATCTAACAATCCATAAATGTTCACCTGTCTCGACGTAACAGAGGCCCTTCCGTTCACATCGACCTGACTCACTTCACCGCACCGTGCCCCGCGCCCCTCAAGACATGAGATCCGTGCCCCAGGGGCCACAGGTTACCTGCAGTAGTAGCGGAGGGGAAGCGGTTACACTTCCTTAGGTCGAGTGTGAAAAACTTAAAAAATCCCACGATTGTCTTCTGAATGGTATTGTGCTCCGCTTTTAGATGTATACACGCTGCGCTGAAACGCATAGGAACTCAAAAATTATATTCACATATGACTCAGTCTTGTTATAGTACATAAATGTACCGTCTACTAGATAATTAGGAGTAGAGACACATTGTGCAGGACACTTATTGTATTGTTTTCTTTAGGTGTTCTCCGGCGGGCAGGATGTCGGTAAAAACAAGAAAAAAAAAAGACGAACAATAAGACAGAAAACACAAAATAAAGCAAGCAAAACGCATGCGTAACGTGACCTTTAACTTCATGCTTCTAGTATATAATTTCCCTTTCCCCTGCGATTAATACACCGATCTCCTTCCGGTTGATACGCATCATATTTTTTTTTTTTATTCACAAAAGCGGAGTTTTATAGGAATATATCTAGTCATGCAATATGACTATGCATTTTCACATTTATCGAGATGGTATGCGAAGGCTTTGCAGAGGATCGAAAGAAAGTGTGCCTTGGGAGTTGTTTATGTGACGTTATATTTTGTTTATACTGACGTAACTTCTCTTATGAGTTTCGTATGAATGGATTCATTCATAATAAAACACAAATAGTATTCGATGAGTTCAGTGTTGCTAATTTTTAATCACTAAATCCTTTCTATTTACGAATATACAGCGTGCGGCTTAAGTTCGTTTACGTTTTAATCTAACCATAAATTTAGGAAAAAATGAAATAAAATAAATCTTGTTGAAAATAAAACACTTGTCTTTCAGTGTTTGTTTAAATAAAACTAACGGCAATTAAAACACACTATATTAATAAAAGAACACACTAAATGACTCAATAATGACAATATTTATAAAATCATTACTACAATTAATAATCGCATCCTAAATACGTATTTCGGCAACTAAGTTGTCATCATAAGTAGACAGTATAGCAGACCAAACAGAAGTCAATTAATAAAGAATGGAATATCATTAAAACTCTCGGATCAAAAGACTGTTTTTACTTAAAAGCAGATAAGTGGAACCGGTTAGTAATTATGGACAAAATCGACTATTTACAAAGAGTTAGAAATCTAATTGCAGAAGCTCCGTATGTAAAAATTAAGAGGAACCCATTACCGAAAATCATTATAGACAGTAAAGATGCGTTGAGAGATTGTCAAATATTAATAACTGCCACCCAAAAACATAAATTAAACGTTAGTTAATCCCTTAGTACCTAGAATGTGTTGTTTGCCGAATATACATAAGCTAGGTAACTCGATGAGACCTACCGTTTCAGGTATCAACTCACAGACTTACTTGGTTTGCAAATGGTTAGTGCATAAATTTAAAAATTTACCCGTGAAACCAGAAAGTTTGTCAGTTAGTAATTCCTTAGAATTTGTTCCATTAATTAAAGATTGTGAACTGGAAGACGGGGAAATTTTAGTTTCATTCGATGCGACGTCATTGTTTCCTTCGATACCTATTCCAGCAACTTTAAGATATAAGGGGAAGCTACAATTATTGAGAATAAAATGATTGATACAAGTTTTCAGAATTTTTATTTTAAATATGTTGAAAGTAATTGCCATTAACAATAATACACCATTCTTTCCTTCCATAGTTCAAAAGCGTTCAGCCAGCTGTCTTTAAGGGTACTATCAAAAAAACACTTAACGGCGATATCAATCTCTTCTTCTGACTGGAACCTTTTCCCTCTCAAATGTTTTTTGAGCTAAAAAATAGGCAGAAGTCACACATCGCCAAATCCGATACCATTTAGTTTCTAACTGTCTTCTGATCTTCTAATTTATTTGCGGCCACCAAACCCGTACTTCTGAAAAATTCTGCGTACATTAGTTTTTTCATTGCTCGCTGTTTCTTCACCATCGTAGGGGTTTCCTCATCTTCATGTATCCAGATTCGACTTTCCTGGCGAGTGGGAACGTCTAAAAACGGTAAGTACGTTTCCTCGCCATATACAATTTAGAAACAACTTGATGGTCTCCAGCATTCAACATATCTAAAGTTTGTTGACAAATTCTAAACATGTTCTGCTTTTTGTAAATCTGTCAGATGATGGGGTACAAACCGAGGTACAACCTTTTTCAAATGTTGCAATATTGATCTCACTTGCGAAGATCCTATCTTCAGTTTGGACTCTATCATTGCATAGGTAATGCGATTGTCCTCTTCCACCATCTTCTTCACTGCAGCAATATTTTAGGAATTAATAACAGTTAAAGAAGGGTTAGCTCCTTTTCTATGTACAACCGAGGTACAATCTCGTTCAAGTTCTTTATACCATCTATAAACGGTAGCCGAAGATGGTGCGAGATCCTCAAATGCCGATTTTAAACTTTCCTCACACTTTCCTCATACGTGCTCAAGCCTTTCTTGAAATCCTAGTAAATCATTATCCTAAAGTTCTCTCGTGATAATTACATTTTTTCGATAACAGAAGCGTATTCTATAAGTTATTTCTCAGACACTATTCATCCGAATTGTTTATTTAACCTTTATGTGACGGGAAGGGTACCCGGGTGCCTTTTTCAGATTTAAATATTAATATTTTTTGTGTTTGAATTTGCTGAGCTTTGAAATTCTGTGACATCTCTAAACTTGTTTTATATTATATTTTATTATATATACTTCGTTATTTAGATTTAATTTTTAACGAAAGAATGGCATCCGAAATTATTACCACCTCTAAGACCGGTATGGGTACCCGGGTACCTCCATTTAAAATTACATATGGATGGATGTGAAAGAACAAATGTAGCATTTTTACATTTTTTTATTTATATAAGTTATAAAAAAGATGTATAAAAAGAAAGAAAATAAATAATAATAGGATTAAACTGCCTGTTGGTTACAGGTATCCCATACGGCCTTAGTAACAGAATGCTTATTACAAACTGGTTTTGAACAAGAATTACATGCTTTTCGCGTTTTTCTTTGTCTGTGATTCAATTCCCGGCAAATGTAATATTTTCCAACTACCAAAATACGCCCAGAAGTATCTCGAGATGATTGATCTCTGACTGCTGTAACGACTGGTTGTATAATTTGGCGTCCTAGAACCATTTCTAGTGATGTACGTGTAAAATGATTGCCCAAAACTCTTCGAATACTGCTTCGAGTTAGTACAGCAGACAAGCATAGCTCGTTTGCAAGATCTTTCAAAAATCTCCGTCGTCGGTCGGTTGATGTAAGCCTAGGATTGTGCTCCTTGTAAATTATGTATGCACTCAGTGCAGCAAGGTCGACCATATTGTAAAAAAATGCTAGGGGCCAACGATTTGTTCTATGCTTTACTGTATACTCTGATAACATTTTATCCATCGTGTCGACGCCGCCTTTGGTTTTATTATAATATGTATGTAATAATTTCGGGTTTTGCAGTACCAGTATGTTCTACTTTGCCTGTTGTATGCATTGATGATAATAGGATGACAGATTTGTTCTTTTTGGGAACATACGAACATATAGTTGCTCTTTTAGTAAATGCAAAATTAGTGGAATTTATAACTCTACTTTTATTGGATTGCATATTGGAAGGAAGAAAAGTTTTATTTTTTCGAACGGTTCCTACTAAAGTTAAGTTCCAAGAATTTAGGTTATGAGCCAACTGTAAACTTGTGAAAAAGTTGTCTGTCGTTATATTTCTTCCAGAACCTTTATATTTAGTAACTAAATCTAGAACTGTACACTCTCCAATATTCACTTGCCGTTCACCGTCTGGTGGTTTTCCAGTATAAATTTTACCTTGTAAAGGATAAGCATTTGCCGCATCACAATCCCAAAAAATTTTTATCCCATACTTTGCCGGTTTTGAAGGAATGTATTGGGTAAATTTTGTATGTCCTCTATAAGGAAATAATTGCTCATCGACCGTTATGCATTCAGACGGCTTATAGTTGTTTTCTAAATTACTATTTAGCATTATACATATATCACGAATTGGAGCAGCTTTGTCACTTTTAGATCGTCCAGCACGTGTATTCTGATTATCAAAACGAATACATCGTGAAAACATTTTGAAGCGATCACGAGACATAGCCGCACGAATAAGAGGTAAGGATTCAAGTTTCCACATTTCAGATATATGTTCCTTATTAGATTTATGTACACCAGCTGCAATTAGTATTCCTAAAAATGCATCGAATTCCTCTTCAGTAAATGCCTTGAAAACCTTTCGTGGTGGTGGTTTCCGCTTAGAATCTTTGTACTTTTCAGCTTGTTTTTCATTATAATCTCCAGTTACTTGTGTGCCTTGTCTGTTAGTTTCCCTTAAAATTATGGTACAAATTTCATTGGACATGATAGATTTAAACGTTTCTTTAGCAGTATATAATGCACTAAAACTTGGTGCGCCACATTTTTCGCGCAAGATATTTCGGCTAATTGTCTGCGCTTGTGGTAATGGGTTACTAGTCCAATGAGTTCCATTCTTGGCAACTAATACAGTAGGCTGTGCAGGCGTTTCTTCTTCATCACTAATTTCATCTGAATAAGGTTCCTCTTGTTCGATTACAGGTTCTATTTCTGCATCAGACTCTTCAGATTCGATTTCCGGAATGTATTCGTCTTCATCTGAAGCAGTAAATGGCTCTTCTTCTAATGCTTCTTCCGCTGCTGCTAGTAATTCTACTGATGTCAGTCTGAAAACCATAAAATATCACATTACGTTCTTATTATTACTATTACTTTTACTCTTACAGGATTTGTAATTATATTAACTTCTATATAATACCTGGTTCTCCTCCATCTTGGTATTGTAAATGAACCCGAACTAGGACCAGGCGTATTATCACACATTCCGATAAAAATAATAAAATTTGCACTTGTTATTACCAAAAACACTAAAAATATTTAGTATGTACTGTAGCGAACAAATTATATACGAGCACTTCGAAAAATGGACGGTTCCTGATTTTCAGACATGTCTAATCTTGATCATAACAGCGCAGTTTATGTCTCCCCACCACTGTCTCCCGTATATGTATAGCTGCAACGTATATACAACGTGGGGTACCCGGGTACGTACGTCGTCATTAAAAGGTGTTATTTTTCCCAGTCACATAAAGGTTAATAAACAACAATTTGTTTTTCATAGGTAACTAGATTTTTCTATTCTCAATAATTGTAGCTTATCTCTTTTATTTAGAGGACTTGCTTTATAAGAATAACATTAAACATTCAAAAGTAAAGGAATGCATGAGATTGGGAACTCTTTGTATGGTGAAAAATTGTTTCCAAGTTGGAGAAAAATTTTATGAACAGAAACAAGGCAAAACAATGGGTAATTTCCTATCTCCGTTCATAGCTAATTGATTTATGAGTCAGTTTGAAATCAAATTTAAAAATAACACTAAAACGAAACCAGCAGAAAAAGTACATGTGTTTACCATCCAATCACGGAAAACATTAATAGAGTTGTTAAAGAACAAGGTCTCTAAGTTGCTTTACGGCACGAGAACACCATCAAAAGTCTCCTAGGCAATACCAAGGATAACGTTAATTTGAATTTGACATCAGGTATTTACGAAATTAATTTCGGCTATTGTAATTTGAAAAATATAGGTTAAACGTAACCCTCTATAGTAACCCGATTTAAAGAACAAATATTAAATGTACTACACCAGCAAAATCGAGCGTCGTTAACCATGTATATGACATGGATCACAGCGTCACGATAAAAGGGTTAAAACTTGTAAAGAATATCAACAACCCCAGAGATCTCGGCGCATACGAAAGCATTCATATCGTGAAAAAGAAAATTAATACATTTAACTCAGACAACGGTCATATCCCATACAGTTGTGTTTTGTCGTTCTTAGAAAACTAGGTAGAAAACGTCGCGGACGTGAGAATAAACACATGGTGTTGCTGTTTTCTTAAGAAGGGTAAGTTAACGTAATCTTTATTTTAAAGTCAGTGTATACCTAAACGCCGTTTAAAGTTGTGCGTGTTTCTACGTATTAGCTTCACTGTGCCCTATGTTCGACACTGTGATTAGTGGATTTACCTACTGATGATGACAGATTGATTGTCGAAATACGTATTTAAGATACAATTATTAATTGTGGTAAGGGATTTTATACCTTTTTTGAGTATTTACTTAACTACAGTCTCCAAAGAAAGACTTTTCTCAATGATTCTTTTATATACCGTGTGTCCCAATTTCGATGCTCACCATTGGTATCTCGGTTATTAGAAGATATAGAACAACGGTTAAATGGGGAATGTTTTGCAGAATTCAATACTCGCGGCAAATCTCATTTCAAATTTGATCTAACTTTTTAAATTTTTAAAATATTTTGAAAAATAAAAAATTTGCCGATTTCGTTATTCCTCAATAACTCGATAACGCTTAGTCTGACCTCTTTTAAAGTTTTACATTGCTCAGACACTTTTTTAAAACAAATTATTTGATGCAAACAGAAACCCCCGATTGTCATTTGTTTTTAATTTATTACCACTATCTTTTGTTTTCCATATGGCGGCCATATTGGATTTTGGGTTTGTTAGGTAGTCCTCAAAATGTGCTTTTCAACGATGTATAACATGCCTGAAAAATTTTTATTTATAATGAAAATATTAATAAAAACGTAAATTAATCTTTAATATGAAATTAGTAGGCTGAAAAATTAAACACCAATGTCAAATGAAAGTGAAAAGATATTCTAAGTATAGCAAACGCCAATTAAGTTGGCGCGAGGAGGGGTAAGTTCGCGCAGGATAAAAGTAGTGGGGAGATTTGTATTTGGTTTTACATCAAATGTCAAATAATTCTAACCTCTGAGCGTGTATCACTAGCAAAGACATTATGTTCCGTCAAACGTCAATGACAAATGTATTCTGACAATGAAACAAAACGATAACCTGTCAAAGTACAATTAGTGCTGCAGAGATAAGTTAATTAAAACTACTTGTTAGTGATAAGTAATTATTGTCAAGTATTAAAATTTATAAGTATTGATTGATAATGGCGCATACATATTCAAACGAAGAAAAAGTTGATATGTTGGAAGTGTATTTCAAAGCATATAGAAACACTAAAAATTCGTGCATGAGTTATGCAGAGCGTTTTCCAGAAAGACAACAGCCACACAGGACAATTTTTAGAAGACTAGTTAGCAAATTAAAAAACTTTGGAAGCTTCGAACAAAAACGGGCTAACTAAGAAGTTAATGATGCTGATACACGTCTAAATAATATTTTGCAGAACGTTAGGAACAATCCCAGCACATCAGTTCGTCGTGTGACACGAGAAACAGGGATTTCAAAATCTACTGTTCACAGAATCTTGACGAAAAACAAGTATCACCCTTACAAACCAACAATTGTACAAGGTTTAAGTGATAATAATAAGAGTTTTTAAACTCTTTTTTTTCGTTTTAGATAATCAGTTAATAGGTCCTTTCATCTTTGATTACAATTTAACTAGTAACAGATATTTGGAGCTACTAACAAACGAGATAATGCCTGCTTTGAGGCAAATTATTAATCCCGAGAACATGCAAAACATCTGGTTCCAGCAAGATGGTTGCCAGGCCCATAACACCCGTAACGTGCAACATTTTTTGAGAGAAAACTTTAATGAGAGAGTGATTTCAAATAATGGACCCGTGCAATGGCCTGCGAGATCACCCGACCTTACCCCGCTTGACTTTTATTTATGGGGTACCACTAAAAACTAAAAACGAAGTATTTGATTTTGAACCGCCAGAAACTCGGGAATTTTTTAGAACAAAGAGTACTAGATGTGCTACGATCAGTAAACGGAAACACGCTACGTAGAGTTTGTAACTCTACTCGAACAAGGTGTCAAAATTGTGTGGAACAGAATGGTCGTCATATTGAACAATTTCTTTAAATGAATGTGAACTTTAAGTTCTGTATCTTTACTTTTTATTTCTATAATTTTTTTATCGTTTCGTATGTTTACAGTATTACTTAGAATATCTTTTCACTTTCATTTGACTTTGGTGTTTAGTTTTTCAGCCTACTAATTTCATATTAAAGATTAATCTACGTTTTTATTAATATTTTCCTTATAAATAAAAATTTTTAAGGCATGTTATACATCGTTGAAATGCACATTTTGAGGACTACCTAACAAACCCAAAATCCAATATGGCCGCCATATGAAAAACAAAAGATAGTGGGTAATAACTTAAAAACAAATGACAATCGGGGGTTTCTGTTTGTATCAAATAATTTGTTTTAAAAAAGTGTCTCAACAATGTAAAACTTTAAAAGAGGTCAGACTAAGCGTTATCGAGTTATTGAGGAATAACGAAATCGGCAAATTTTTGATTTTTCAAAATATTTTAAAAATTTAAAAAGTTAGGTCAAATTTGAAATGAGATTTGCCGCGAGTATTGAATTCTGCAAAACATTCCCCATTTAACCGTTGTTCTATATCTTCTAATAACCGAGATACCAATGGTGAGCATCGAAATTGGGACATACGGTATAGGCACCCGGCACAATATTTATTTATAACTACGACGTTAACACGGCGGTCGGTTGCTAATCGAATGAATGGTCTCCCTCTTATATAGATAAGAACTCGAAATGGAGGGGGGTCATTCATTCGACCAGCAACCGACCGGCGTATTAACGTCGTCATTAAAATATTGTGCGGCGTTGTCTATACACAATCAAGAGTTATCCGGACTTGGCTTCTAGACTATTCCGGCATGTTTGGCGCATGATATTATCGCCAGACCATCGCCATGCTTAGTTGCTGATGATTGACATCACATTGCCCCCCCTCTTAAAGAAAAAGTTTCGTCCCGAAACATGTCATGCTTTGGTTCCCTGAGGCGATGACGAAATCTACAGGTAGAGCCTTTCTGCATTGCGACGTCATATCGAAGTAACAGTCCACGGTCTTATCTTGCCTGGGTGTAAGGGAACATTCAGGCCGGTAACTGTAGACCAGAATTTCCATACTATTATGTTAGAGTATTACTTCTAACATGCTTCTTATAATTCTCCAGTCCAGATAGTCTAATGCACAACCAAATTTTGGAACTGCTAATTTCAAAATGTCTTATAACATTTGTTCACGCAAATGGACCAGGGCCTCCTGTGATAACTAGAAAAGGTCATCTATTTGCAACCCTTCGATGTGCTAGTTATTCAACACGACCTTCCTAATTAGCGCATATTTCACTGTATTAGTTTAGGGTTTGTAACCAGGTTATTAAGTTAGTCGTAATAACAGATAACATATAAACTAGAGACTGAGAAGTCTCCATAGTCAGAATCAGTGTGTCAATATGTTGTATCATATTGTAATATAGTTGCTATTGTTGTTATTAATTAAATGTTCTTATTTAATCGTTCCCGAATATATCATTTATCCTACCGATAACCTGGCCTCTAATGAGCCGCCTCAGAAACTGAACCATGACTAGGATCACATCACATGGCTATTGTGCCTACAACTTCTCATATTACACACCCATAAGTAACGGTAGGTTGGCTTCAGGTTTGACAGTTCTTTCGTGGCCAAATAAAAAATGGACTGTTCTTTATTTATTCTTTGGAGACTCTTCCCTATTACCGGTCTCTGCTGCCTTAGTTCTTCGTTTCTGCCAAATCTCCTTTTAAATTCTTTGGCAGTTCCTTTGGATATTCGCAAATCTCGGGCTACGCAATGAGCGTGGGCATAGTCTGCCGATACATCTTGACAAAAATCTTGCTGTTTCTCGATAGTCACCCCAAATTGAGCCTTTCTTGAACCAGAATGGTCCTTCATAAATTCTTCGAAAGTTAGTTCCTTGTAGTGTCACGCTATCTAAAAGTATCAACGAGATGGGTACCAAAGCTCTTGACCGACCAACGCGCTATCGTCAGGAAAATGAATTTCTAGAGTCTATAGTTACAGGAGACGAAACGTGGGTATACGAATGAAAAAAAGACTCAATGACGTGGAAGCAAGTTCAGCAGTTTGTAAAAAATACAATAACAGCTGTGTTCTGGTATATGCAAGACATTTTGCTCATCGAATTTTTACCACCGAAATCGACAATCAGCAACGATGTTTATTGTCAAACTCTCGAAAAACTGCATCAGGCCATTCGACAGAAACGAAGAGAAAGCTTGACGTTTGTTGCATGACAATGCAAGACTGCACACCTCAAATCAGACGAAGATCTGGCTTCAGAAACACAAGTGGGAAGTTATTGTCCATCAGCCCCGTTATCCAGACCTGGCTCCTTCTGATTTTTATTTGCTGGGGCGGTTGAAAGCTTATTTGTCGGGTAAAATGTTTGAAGGCAACGACCAATTTCAAGATGAAGTACGACAGTATTTTAGAAATTTTGATCGCACCTTTTACGAAGAGGGTGTACAGAAGCTTGTGCCTTGCTGTGATAAGTGGCTTAATATTGGTGGTTCACGCTTATCCTTAGTGTATATTTGATTTCTATAAATAAGGTAGTCTGTCTGTAATTCATAAATGTACCTTAGTAATCGGACATCCCCAGTATAATAATACAGTAAATAATTACAAGAATTCCTGCTTTAGCATTCCCCAACAGCTTGACATCAATTACAGCGCACATTGGCAGGCCGTCAGTTATTAGTATGCCCAAGGAAACATTCTCAGACGGCAGCCACGGATTCGATCCCGAGACCTCTGGCGTACTAAACAATCCGATGAACTGTCACTGAGCTAATTATCATCTTATTCATGCTTATCTATCATATTTAACTGATTCTAACAAAGAAGAAAAAACGAAACAAATATAGCTAGCTACTGCATCCGTGAATCGAAATTAGAAACAACCAAAGTGTAAATTGGAATGACTTGGCTTTTAAAAATATTATAAAGGTTACTAGCAAGTAAAACTTATTAAAAGTAGTCATTAAGGAAAGTAGGGACCCTATTATTGACAATGAAAACAGATAATTACCCAGAAAAACTCCTTATTCTTTGTTCATGTACGATTAAGTTTGCTAAAGTTAACGAATTGTTCCTGTGTACAAGGTCTTCTCAGAGTATACGGAGTTGTTAATAATGAAGATAAGACGAAGGGGACGAAAGAGCCTTATTTTAAATTATAATAAATCAGTTAGCAAAAGTTTTCGGAGGGGTCGGGTCGCTTCACTGAGAGCGTCTCCATCGCTGTCATCCCGAGTAGCGCCGCACCGTTATTCGACTCCAAGTCATTCGTCTTATTCCAAAGTAATTTTCACACTCCGCTGATTTTGCGAACGGATACGCATCCGAAGGCTATTTTGACAGATAATAGAATAGAAATTGGCTATTTCGTCCCGGTAGTGTAATGTATTATGACTTTTAATGCATCCAATTCTCCGCGAGGCGAGCGAGAAAGTCGTGATGTAGAGTGTTATCCAAATCAAGTTTAAACATGCCCTCTACTGTAACGTTAAGAAGAATAATTCTAAGCCCAGCATACACGTGCTCATGCATTGGAATAAGGAAACGCTGATATTGGATATTCAAAATACCAAAAGGAAATGAACAAACCAAAGTTACATAAACATACTGAAGACATAAAATAACACACTTATCGAATATACGAGGGAAGTCCATAAAGTAGTACCCGTTCATATATAATTAAAAGAAAGACGAAAAATGATTTTATTAAATGATAGTAATACATTTACTCATTTTGCTATGTAGTCGCCGTTGTTGTTGAGACATTTGTCGCATTTCGAAACTAGTTTGTTTACGCCTTCCTCGTAAACCTCCACCACAGAATTATCCAGCCAATGCTGTACACCTTCTGTTAAGTTAGCATCACTTTGGAAACGTTTTCCTGACAATATAATCCTTGAGTTTAGTGAACAAGTGAAAGACACTTGAAGTCAAGTCGGGTCTATACGGAGGGTGGCCAGAAAACTCCCACTTTAACTTCCGAAGAAGGTCATTGGTCTTTTGAGCAGTGTGGGGACGAGCATTGTCATGCAAAAAATAATTCCACGTATCAGCATCCCCCACCTCTTGTTTTGGATAGCCCTACGCAGCTTTTGAAGTGTTTCATTGATGGCCGTCCCTTGGGCATAAAACCAACTAACAACAGACATTTTCGAGGCCATAACCTTTTCTGTGGAAAGCGATTGCTTTAACTTGCTCGGCCTTGTTGGTTATCCTCTATTATCCCATTCCATGGACTTGCGTTTTGCCTCAGGTGTGAAATTGCACACCCAGGTTTCATCCCCTTTCATCCTCATTCACAATTTGGTCAAGGAATGCATCGTAACGAATCAAAAACGACAACGCTGAACCTACGTGATTGCTCTTAAGCTCGTCGGCAATCATTCTGGGCATCTTGAACAAACTTTTCTGTAATTCCGTCACGATTTCATGGAGCAATCATCGTGAAATTTGCGAAAATTGCTTACTCATTTCATTACGATTTACGCGCCGATCCTCCCTGTTGAAATCGTCGACACGTTTCTTCAGATCGTCGATGATAAAGGAAGGGAGACCTGACTGCTCTTCAACGTGCACACTATCTCTTCCCTCTATGAAATTTCGAACCCAGCGCCTGACAAATGACTTATACATTGTTCTCGTACCGTACACTTCAGTAATCCTGCGATGAATTGCGCTTGAACGGATGTTTTCTGCATTCAAAAAACGAATCACAGATCGCACTTCGCATTTGGCGCGATTTCCATCATATACGCTATTGTAAACGGTCACAAAACTCACACAGCGCACAAGAGGAACTCAAACTCTTTCTCTCCGCAAAGTTACGGTAGCACTGTTGACACCTGCGTCGCTTTGCCTTTAATTGAATCAGTAGCGCCATCTGTATGAGTAAACGGGTACTACCCTCTGGATTTCCCTCGTATAATATCGTACGCGAAACTTTCGCTTACAAGGTGTGCTGGGAAAATTTCTGAAATCAAGTAGCTTAAGTGATGCTCGCACTTGTAAACTGTCGTCTTCATATAATTTGATATTTTTAACTAATAAATTAGGTCACAGTTCAAACTTGAGTGAACAACGAGGAAGGTTATGTTTGGCAGAGGTACTGAAAGATCAGAAATTAAATCTCTACTCCTCAATTCAGGGTGTTGTTCGAGCAAGTCTATCCAGTAATTACACACATCGCTAGATGCTGAACTTCCGAATCCTGACAAATCGGTGTTCTACATTTCAGTCGCGTCTTGGGGATGCTCTCAGAATCATCGTGTATCGGAAGATTAATATTCTTAGTAATCTTAGCTCATTTATTCCGTACTGCAGCGAGAGATATAATATCTGACTGGGCAATGTAAGAAAGAATCGCTAGCCAGAGACTAAGTATGGATCTAACAGTATCGGTGACGATCCTCATCGTATCGTTAAGTTGTATAACTATTAGCTTAGTGCGATAGCTTCGATAACAGACAGCAACACAATATTCAGCTAAAGAGTAAGCCAATGCAATGGCTAACACACTTCCCGTGGTATAGCCCCCAACTTCGTTATTGGGACAAGATAAGCCATTGGCCTTCAGCCTAAGGATCGCAATTATGGCTTTTGTGTTCATAACTACTTGCAGCGGAAGAAAACCCACAATGACCTCTATGGAAGCGGTTCCCGTGCTGTTTGTGGCTTTCGTGACTCACGAGGAACTCCATCACTGATGTAACTTTTCCTCCACTAGAAAACTGCCCATAAACAATACCTGGTCTTAGTACCACTATGTACAAGCAGTATACCACTCTTGTTTTTAATCCCTAGCTGTTTCCAACAGCTCTTCTACATGACCATAAGAGCTGAGAGCTGTGATTCTTTCTCTGTCACTTTGACAAGTTGTCTGCTTCAATTAAGTTTCGTATCAAGTGTTCTGCCTAGATACTTCGGAACATTATGTTTTCTCGTCTTGGTAAAAGTTACCAACCTTGTTTTTGGTGGATTAGCAATGAGTTCTTAAGGCACTATTTCCACACAATTCACAGAGAATTTCGCATGATATCCGACTCTGTCCCAGGGAAGTTCCCTATGGACAAAATGACAATGGCATCGGCAAACCTTTGCATCCATATTACCTGGTCATTTAAAATCCTGATGGGAGTGCTATTTTTAGAGAAACAATTCTTACAGTTTACGAAGACAATCGGGTTTTGATTAAGATTATTTGAAAGTCTTAATTCAATCCGATCCCTGTCAGTAAACTCGAGAGTTGTCCATTGTAATGAATTGTACTCAATTAATTATTGGCATTACTTTAACCAAATTCAAAAAGTAAGTGTTCTCGGTTGACAGATTTTTGACCGAAAATAATAAGAATCAATGGTCATATTTTTGCCTCTTTGCTAACTCGTCAACAATATCAATTGCTTTGGTACCACAACGAGAGACGAGGAGTTATGCTTGATGACGGAGCTGTACCTTCATGTTAACATTAAGAACTCAAAAAATGTATAAAGCCCTTTACCACAATTAGTAATCGTATCCTAAATACGTATTTCGACAACTTATCGACAACAAGTTATCATAATCAGTAGGTAAAGTACAGGCGACACTTTGATTAGTAGTTTTCCTTACTGATGATGACAACTTAGTTGTCGAAATACGTATTTAGGATACGATTATTAATTGTGGTAAGGAGTTTTATACTTTTTTTTTAGTTTTTACTTAACCACGGTCACCAAAGAAAGACTTCTAACATTAAGAACATAAAAGTATGGCATACTCCTAACAAAAAGGCAACTCACCGAGGAAGAGGTGATACTTATTTACGTAAGATGATGTACATCTGGTGGAACAGCGAGGGCGTGGTCTACTAGGAATTGCTTCTGAGGAATTTAACCATCACTGCTGAGATTTAATGCCAACAACTCCGTTAGGTTAAAAGTAAAGGCTGGAAAGATATCATCAAGTTGTTTTGTAGCACAATAACACTTACTCTCATATTGCTAACATTATATAAGCGCAAGAAGATTATTTCATCTCTTTCGCTTTCTATCAAACAACTTTCGAGAAATTTCCTTTCCTTACAAATCACCAGATTTCTTCAGGTGAAATTGAAAAATGTCAGACCGTTGAGCGATCATAAACGATGGAGAATAATAAATTCTTAATTAGTTCATGCATTTTGTTTGTTGAAACACCAATGAATTCTGAATTCAATGAAAATTCTGCGAATATATGCGTCAACCCAATTTTTGTAAATATTATACAGCCTGATTCAAATCAAGTGCACACCATTGCTATCTCTGTTATTATTGTTTCTAGAAAGTAGGTTAAATTAGCAAAGTATTAGTGTTTTTAACATTTATTAACATGCAGTTATTTGAAAAAAAAATTGAATAACGCTTTTCGAGAAATTTTGAAATTTATAATATTTTTAAATGGAACAGCCTAGCCTGTCTATTTTTTTAAATTCTGAATGCTAATGTTCTTTGTAATATAAAAGTTTCAATACACTATTGTCCTAAAACGAATAATAAAGTAGTTATAGCAGTTTATATTTTCTTCTAAATGTTGTCATTGCTCCGCTAACTTTTGACAAAACAGATACATATTTTGTGTTTAATGTTTATTTTAATATATTACAGCTTACAAAATTAAATTAAAAAGAATAAACTACATGTATAATTTATAAATACTGCTCAAAGGTGTCACCTTCCTGCTCAATACATTTTCGTGCCCGCTTCAGTACACTCTGGGTGGCTCTTAAGATTGTCCTTCTATCTAATTGGCGAAAAACTTCTCTGACCTAGTCTTGCAATTCGCGCACGTTGTCGTATGGCGTTTTGTATACCTCATTTTTTAAGTATCCCCAAAGAAAAAAGTCTAAAGGTGACAGGTCAGGGGAGCGTGCTGGCCATTGAATTGGACCATTTGTGCCAATCCACTTTACGGCAAAGATGGTGTCAAAGTAGGTTTGCACTAGGTGATAGTTGTGTGCAGGAGCACCGTCCTACTGAAAGTATAAATTTTGGCGCATCAGGTAATTGGCGTTATCAAGGAAATCCTCTAGAACGTTACGAATAAATTCCAGATATCTGTTTCCTGTCAACGTACCATTGTAGAACAGTGGACCAACGACTACCGAACCAATTAATCCGCACCAAACGTTAAAACTAAATCGAACTTGTGCAGCATGTGGAGAACTATTAATAAATTATCTTGAGACCAGTGGTGACCATTTTTCTTATTAAACATGCCTCTACTTGAAAAATTTGTTTCGTCACTCCATAAAATACACTATGCTCCATTCAAATTTTCATCAACAAAACCAACAAACCAATGACAGAAAGCTAGTCTCCTGGCGGAATATTCTGGCTGTAATGTTTGAGAGATTCTGAACTTAAGGGGATATACTTATGCTTTTTCAAAATTTTTTCAACTGATGAACAAGTTAATGCCAATTCCTTAGTAGCATCCCTAATGGAAAATTCGCGATGGGCTTCAAAATATGCTAATACTGTAATTTCTACTTCTTCGTTGACGACGATATTTTTCTTTGTTCTTTTCTTTCAATCATGCAGTCTAAACTGATTGTAAAGTTTTACAAGTAACATCGATATAGCTGCTGTCGTAAAGGATAGTGTTCAGCATAATATTCGCTAGTCCTTATTGAATTTTTACGACATAAAATGTATGCTTCCAACATATCGCATTTCTCCAAATGAGGAAATACCAGAGTGAAATATTGTCAAACACTAAGCAACGAAAGTAAAACCAAAATGTTTAGAAAAATAAATAGGGAACTAATGAACACAACACAAAATAAAAAAAAAAAAATTTTAATAACTAAACGTGCGAAAGATTTATATTCAGTACGTTATTGACATTTACAAAGGACATACTATTTGTTCTGTTTAAAGTGAAAGAAGCCTACTACTGATTTTACAGAATGAAAGAGTATCTTTGACATCAACTAAATTCCACCGTAAATATTCGTTTTAGGACAATAGTGTATTGAAACTTTTATATTACAAAGAACATTACCATTCAGAATTTTTAAAAATATACGGTCTGTTCCATTTAAAAAAATTATAAATTTCAAAATTTCTCGAAAATGCGTTATTCAATTTTTTTCCACTAATACTTTGCTAATTTAACCTACTATCTAGAATCAATAATATCAGAGATAGCAACTTAATTTGAATCAGCCTGTATACTCGTATACCTATGCATTATAGTTAGAGGTGATCATACTTAAAATATATTTGCTGTTTCTCGTATGGGCAACCTAGGTATATATCGTACATATATGTAGAGAGAGAGAGAGAGATGGAGAACGAAGAGGTTTCTAAATAAAAATATGTATAACAAACTTGCCTCTTCTGTTTTAATTAATTTGAAAGTTCGTTTATGTTTATTTCCTTTCTCGTTATTTTTTGTAACATGTGAAAACCATAGACGAAGTTTTTATGGTATAACTTCCACTTAATAACTTCTTCTTGTATTCGTTACATTTTCATAACTGGATTTTTACATTTAATTTTAAATAACGAATGCATTTCCGAGATTTTGCTAAAGCCATTTTATTTTGCTAAAAATTACGTGATAAAGTGCAGGCAGGCATAGAAAATGAGATCGTTATTTTTAGCTAGCTACACAGTTAATCCTCTTAAATTTTGACGATATAGTATATGATGTAATTCACTTCTGAGGAAGAACGTTTTCACTATTTCAGAATTTTTTATTTTATTTTTAATTGCATATGACTGTCTGCAGCTAAAAAGAATATATTAATCGCAAGTTCTGAAACGTCAATATTCTTCATACGAGATTTAAAAAAATTTTTATTAAGTCACCATAAATCTGAATATAAGCGATATCCTTACTACAAGTAGTCCTTGACTTTTGAATATTCGTCATTAGCCAATTTATTCCCATACTTGCGTTAACGCAACACAAAAAAAAAATGTTTTTTTCGTACTAAAAAGTAATAATTTTGGATGTACTGTCAGTAGCATTGTGTTAATAAATATTTAAATAACCTAATAAATATTTTGGGAACGGGTAATCGCATTTTCAATTTTGAATAAAAATAAAATAAAACTATGGAATTTTCAAGAAAAAACACTTGTGTATCTAAGTTTAAATTAAATAACATACAGCTTACTTTTTCATTTATCATTAACAGGTTTCATATAAAAGATACTTCACGTAACATTATTTTGCAAAAAAATTAATCCCCTTTTTTCCGGAAATATTTGTCAAATGGATTTGAAACATAGCATTGCGAAAACGCAACATTGGGACAAATGGTGTAAAACTTTACTGGTCATCTAATGAAGATAAAGTTGTTCAATTCGTGAAAAATGCGATGTCTCGAAACAGATTTCTCGACATAAAGCAAAACATTCATCTTGCAGATAACAATCAATTAGACAAGGCAGACAAATTTGCGAAAGCAAGACCGCTGGTTGATCTCTTGAACAGCAATTTCTTGAAGTATGGTGTTTTTAGACATCACTTATCAATTGATAAGCAAATGGTACCCTACTTCGGCCGCCATTCAGCGAAAATGTTTTTGAAAAGGAAGCCGGTACATTTAGGGTTCAAAATGTGGTGTCTGGCATCTAGCGATGGGTATATATATCAATTTATACCTTATGCTGGACAAACTGGTGAAAACGCCAAAAGAGAATTTGGTTTAGGATAATTGAAACATACATGAGTAGGTAAACCCCACCAGTTTTGTATAATACAAAGGTATTTTTAATAATATAAAATATTACTAAAAATCTGGTGTGAAGAACACAAATGCAGGTTCACTATTAATATTTTCTGTGAACGTGTCCGAATATATCCTATCCCCAGAGACGTAGATACGTATTTCGCTTTTCTACAAGCTCATCGGTACGCCCCTGCTGGAGAAAGGATATTTCCAAACACATTCACAGGAAAGAACCACCTCGCCCTATCACCGTAATTATCCAGACCGAGCGCAGAAGTAAATTCGGCGCTACCTGTTGTCAGACATATATATATATATATATATATATATATATATATATGTGTGTGTGTGTGTTTAGATAATTTTAGCCGTTTATTAAATATAACAATTGATAAATTATTGGAGTTTTTCGGCTTTTATATGAAATATTTACAAATATCTAATTAGAATGTATGTAATTGCAGAGTAAGTGGGGATGTAAACATTGCTGTCTACAAATTACAAAGCAAATCATACGAATTTTTTTTTTTTTTTTTTATTTGAAAAATATGGTCTACGTTGGGACTCGAACCCAAGTCTACAGCTTGCCGGGCTGTCGCTTTTACCACTAAGCCACAATAGACCCAGGTTTAAGCTATTTAGAAATGCATTATAAAGTAACAGTGATAATGAATCAGATGTCAGTTATTGAATGTAGATGTCAAGTTGAAAGCAGAAGTCAATTTTGAAAGCTCATGTCAGTTTTGATAGCAGATGTCAGTTAGTGAAAGCAAATGTCAGTTAATGAAAGCAGATGTCTCATTTTAAAGCAGGTGTCAGTTATGAAAGCAAACGTCAGATTAGAAAGCAGATGCCTATTTTGGAAGTAGTATCTAAACACTCATATAGCTATGCAGTAATAATTAGCATTTCCAACATTCAAATCTGACATCTGCTCGCAAAATACTGACATCTGCTTTCAATAACTCTCACCTACTTTCAAAATAGGCATCTGCTTTCTAATCTGACGTTTGCTTTCATAACTGACACCTGCTTTCAAATCAGACATCTGCTTTCATTAACTGACATTGGCTTTCACTAACTGACATCTGCTATCAAAACTGACATGAGCTTTCAAAACTGACTTCTGCTTTCAACTTGACATCTACATTCAATAACTGACATTTGATTCATTAACACTGTTACTTTATAATGCATTTCTAAATAGCTTGAATCTGGGTCTATTGTGGCTTAGTGGCAAAAGTGAAAGCCCGGCAAGCTGTAGACTTGGGTTCGAGTCCCAACATAGACCATATTTTCCGAATAAAAAAAAATTTAAAAAAAAAATTTCGTATGATTTGCTTTGTAATTTGTAGACAGCAATGTTTACATCCCCACTTACTCTGCAATTACATACATTCTAATTTGATATTTGTAAATATTTCATATAGAAGCCTAAAATCTCCAATAATTTATCAATACATATGCGAGTTGTAGCAATTAAATAGCGTGAATTTTTTCTTGTAGAGTTTATTAAGTAAAATTACATGTCTTTAAAACCTTCTATTCCTTCATAATTGTCTGTCCCGAGTATGATACATTTGTGTTCAGCGATTTTCCCATTGCTGGAAGCATCGTCGGAAGTCATCTGAAGTTAAATATCGCCGAATCGCAGTCTGGGTAAACAATCGAACTAGTAATGGCCAAACCTTGAAGAATGGCTTTCCTCAAGGCTAAGTTCTTGCTCTTCTAATGTCCAACATTTACATCAATGATCTGCCACCTACAACATCACAAAAATTTATATATGCAGATGCCCTGGATTTACGCACCCGAACCAATAAGTTAGAGGATGGAGAATTACAACTTGCTGAAGATCTGCAAGTTTTGCACGAATATTAAAAGAAAAAAATCTTATACAAAATATACAAAGTCTTTATGACAAAACTGAAAACTATGTGACCCATAACACAAGTAAAGATAAGAAAATCAGTACCAAGAAAAAAAGAAAATTCATTATAGCCGCAAAAAATTGGTGTTCCAGACACCAATTCGTCCGGGAAGGGTTAATAACCAAACTATACTATACTTTTCAAATAATAACAATTAAGGTATTACTGAATTGGTATACAATATACAAAATAAGTTTCTAACAGTAATAATGAAGCACGTCACAAAGAAATTAATGTAATATTTTTGTTTGCTAATAATAGTATTCCTCCTAGTAATTGTGAAATTTAACTAGATGTCCGAACTAATATGAACCGTAATTGCAAACGCTAAAATGAACCAAGGCGAAATGAATTCATTTGCATGCTTAACTAGCCCGTTGCAAACATATATACACCTACTAAACAGTTTATTAAATATTTACTTTAAACACTTCCATTGCACTTTTAACGGCAACCAACGCAATAATAAACACAGAATTAGTCCTAATATTTTGGCAGGTTGTATATGCGCTAATAATAGCATCCTACTTTGAAGCATTTACTGTAAATACCGAATTGGTTTACCTTTCTCGTCGAATGTTTATCCAAAGTTGTTTTAATTTCGTAGAAATGTACCGACCACTTTTCTTTATCGAAGCGATTTTATTTCATGCGGTTTTATTTGGTTTGAATCCTTGGTTCAAATCAGAACTTCTGGGTAATCTTTTTCAAAGCTACATCTCAATTACTTTTAAAGTGAAACGTAAACATTTTGTCTGCAGTAGAACATAGATTTGACCTTTCCTCTTTTTATTACGTACGTAGGTTTTTAGTTTTTCTCACTCATTCAAATGGGAAATTCTAATAATAATTATAACTCGTATAATATGTAATAAGTATGCTGTAAAATATATATTTGAACACTGGCAATGATGAAAGAGTAATTAATATTTATTTATACATTCTGGTTTTTTCTATACAAAAAAGACGATCAAAGAGGTGTAATCGCTTGAGTAAATGATTTGGTATTGCATAATGATACTGTTATTCTACTGGTCAAAAATACTAATACAGTTAAGACTAGAAGAAATTATTAATAAGAAGCAGTTGGCTAGGGCGTGTGTATTTAGATCGATCTGTAGTTATTGTTTGTTTATAAGAAAGACGTAAATTATATTTGTTATTTATTCAGTAAATGCAATAAAAATCGATAATGTATAAATTGTTTTTTAAACCATCGCTCACGGGGCGTTACTTCCGTATAAGCTGGTTATTTATTTTGGTTTGTGGCAATTATATTGAAACTTTGTGTCTTTTTTGAATATTTTATTTATTTAACGAAATACACTTAAATTTAATCTGATTTATTAAGATAGAAATAAAATTAGTTATTACTATTGGTTACCATTACATAAATACCATTTCATGTTTAAACTTAAAACAAATTCTCAACTATTGGGTAATGGTTTTATTTTAAATCATGGATCCCCATCAAGTAAAAGCCGAATCAATTCAATTAATTTATTAAGGTTATTCTCACAAGTACCACTTCGTGTTTAAACTTAAAACAAATTCTTTACTGTTAGTTCAGACTAGGGTAATTACCACAGTGTGTAGTTTTACAATATAATAATAATAATAAACCGTTTATTAACCCAACAGAATACATCTAATTATGGGGTTATAAATGTAAATATATGTATATAAGCATTAAACATAACGTTCGTATCAATGGAAAAATTATCCTAAAGTAAATTAAATCTAAGAAGTAAAACAAATACATTCTTTCACAGAAACAAATACCTGCTGTAATTATCGCCAAATACATCTAAATTATAATTACATGAATTATATAAATGGCACATTCTATAAAGTGGGGAGTTTTTATATGAATTAGTTGCAGCCTGTCTGTTTAAGAAAGTAATTGAGTTTCTAGTGTTGAAACGAGGAATATAAAACCGAAGCCGTGACAAAAACACCGGATCATCTATAATATTATGAACCAACTTATACAAATGTAGTAACGCAATAATTTTTCTATTATTAGATAAACCATTAAAACCAAATTGTTCCAGCAAATTATCACATGATAAGGCAGAATATACACCATGCCTTTTGAAATACAAATATTTTAAAAATCTCTTCTGTAGTGACTCAAGCAGGTTAACATATTTCAAGTACGCTGGTGATCAAACTACACAACAATACTCAAGCCTGCTACGAACCAAGGAATTATACAAAATAGTAATGGTGTCAATATTTACAAAGTCTTTGCAAGATCGCATTATAAAACCTAGCAATTTGCAGCAGTGAGAATAAATATGAAAGATATGTTTATTAAAGGTTAATCTACTATCAAGTACTACTCCCAAATCTGTAACCTCCGTATATCCCTGAAGATTTACACTGTTAATTTCGTAGTTGTATTCAACATTGACAGCTTTTCGAGAAAATGTCATTACTTTACATTTTCCAACATTAAGATTTATACAATTTCTTCGACACCAAGCACACAATTGATCCAAATCACTCTGCAGGATATCACAGTCAGCAGAAGTATTTATTATCCGATAAATTTTTAAATCGTCAGCATAAAGTAAACAGGTAGAATCAAATTTATCACACACATCATTTATAAATAGTATGAACAACAGTGGACCCAAATTCGAACCCTGTGCAACTCCACCTCGGGCAAGATAAGTCCGTGACCTGATTCCCTCATATTCAACGTATTGCTGCCTCCCAGTTAAATAACCTCTGAGTAAAAGCAGGTAGTCGGTATGGAGTCCAAACCGCTCAAACTTCCGCAGAAGTATATGATGCTGTACACAATCAAAAGCCTTACTAAAGTCTGTAAAAATCAACCTGTTTTCGCTCATCAAGGGCCTCCGATACTAGATGGGCAAAGTTGCTTAAATTGGTCGCAGTTGATCGGCCCTTCAAAAATCCATGCTGATTATTACAAATATATGGCTTTACATGATTATAGATTTCAGTGTACAGCATCATCTCAAAAATCTTAGCAAAGTTGGATATCAAGGAAATGGGCCGATAATTTCTTATATACGCACGCGATCCAGACTTATGCACAGGTGTCACTCTCGCTCTTTTCCGCTTATCCGGGAATACCCTCTACAAATGATTGAATTGTAAATGAGTGTCAACGGCTTTAACAAGCACAATCCTTCACGAAAAATGAATTTAAATTAATGAATGACCAGAGTTTTCGTGGATCAGATTTGATTCCATTCTCAGTACTATGTATATAGCTGGAGTAACTAAGTCTAATGCTGGTTTTAATGGATGAGCGGAGAACACAAAATCGATGCTTATAATAATTCGCTCCGTATCTTTTATACATCTTGTGATAATGATTTTTACGCTTTATATCTTTAATAATAGCTCTATTAAACCACCGCGGAAAATGTTTGTTCCTAATTAGTTTAAGCTTGGGTACATATTTATCAATGGCCGCATACAGTATCCTATAGAAAACGTCACACATACCATTGACATCAGAATTCGTAGCATACATCTCGAGCGCCTCCCAATTAACATCAGCAATACAAGTATATAGGCCATTAAGATCGGCTTTCTTGAAGTTATATCGCCATATGACTTGACTATTAAAACCATACGGCAACGTTCCCAATTTGGAGTAAACAGTCTAAAGGCGAATGATGTATATCCTCCTCAACAAGACCCTCGAGACTTCGCTCAACCTCGCAAAAGAAGATCCAGAAGTCTATTGTTGTGATTCAAAACATTATTATATTGTTTCAAATTATGTACAGCAGCAAAACCAGCCAGTTGCACAGAAATATTATCGCCAATATCAGTCAATGTGGAATTATAATATCCAGGTACATTGAAATCACCAATCATAAGAACCGTACCCATGGTAATCAGAGCCATATCAAGAAAATCGAATAAAGTATTGAATTTCGCTAAGCCAGTACCTGGTAGAACATAAATCGCAACAAACACAAGAGACACTGATCCACACTTAACGCTAACTGCCACAATATCAATTTCTTCAAGAGGCGACACAATATTCATACCTGAAGAATAAAACATATCCGACACTGCAATGACAACACCTCCTCCCCTTGAATAGCTTCTATCTTTCCGGAACACATTGAAATTACCTGGACATAACTCAGAATATAAAAAAAGAAACGACGTTTGGCTGTTCATACTATAAGCTTCTTCAGGATCTGGTATCAGACTGATTCTCTTCGCTGTCGTTCTTCCTTATATATGGCCTTGGTTCACTGGTGTGTGACCTTTTTGCACCATGGGTCGTGATGGATACGCGTAGTAGGCTCTATCAGGTGCTACTAAGTTTGTAGCCGTCTTCGCGATTGATGTTTGAAAGTTTTTCTATTTAGATAACTTCGCTAATAATTCGATGGTAATTCTTCGTTGCTTCTAAAACTTCTGCTTCCTCAAAGTGTACTCGGTGCCTGTACTCGTGTACATGTTCTGCAACCGCTGAATATAGAAATATACTTCTATATAATTACAATTACAAATGCGCCATAAGTGTCGACATATTCGACGTAAAGTGTATTATTGATATCCACAAAAAAATATCGCAATAAAAAGACCATATGTGCGGCTGACCATATTGCATAAATCTCTTGATAAAAACTAAAAATTCACTATTCATAGCGTCTAACAATATGTCTAGGAATTTTATCGATTTTTCTCGCAGATCAATGAACTTGAATTATCAGCTAGATTTTCTTAAATAAAGGATAAACAAAGATATGGGTCGACTTTAACTACATTTTGGTCGTAAAAATTTGTAAATATTTGATGAATTACAAGTAAATTTACTTTTTGATTTTCAATTAGCTAGAGTAGCTGTAGTGTTTTTCAGATTCGCAAAGCTTAGACTTAGCTTTATAAAACTTTAAAAGTATCTCACTTATGCCGCTTTTATTGAAAATTTTAGTATTACTGTCCTTTCCTGACTTTAGTTACAAAATAATTTTAATTTCCTGATAATTTTAACATTAAAAACCCAACATTTCTGTTGAAAACTTCGTTCAAACTAAGATATGAACTTTATTGACGAGCCGAGTTTATTTGCCGAGCGAGCTTTTGCGAGCAAGGCTAATAATGAAAGAGTCAAGGAAGTCCATTATGTACGAGTTGCATATACAGTTTTATGTTCGACTGCTTTGAATGTTTAAAGTAGGTATAGTATATTGTTTACCGAGTAAGAAAAGCCCAACATTCCTGGACGATTGTAAAGATTGCTAAGTCGAGGCGCAAGCCGAGACTTAGCAACACAGAGTCCAGGAATGTGGCTTTTCCTACGAGGTAAACATACTATTTTTCCGCAAATCGTTTAAAATTCGACAGATATTATATAATTTTGAAAAAATCGCGAGTAATTTTATTCACAAATAAATGGTGTTTTGAAATTCGTAATATAATTGGTTGCGTTACTATGGAAACGTATTAATGTTAAATTGTCAAACTTGACGCATATACATTTAACTGCTGGTGTTTTCGATAGCAAAACAGTGTAAAATGATAAGTGATGATGAATTTTCCATATCTCCTCCAGAACTTGTTGAGGTAGTGAATACTGCTTCATTAGAAATAATTGCCAAAGAAATCAAGAGAAAAGTACGAATATGTATAAGAAAAAGTCAACATTTCCTAACTGGTAGGAAATGTTGACTTTTTCTTTAAGAAATTTTGTCAGGAATGTCAAAATTTCCTAACTATTTGCGGAAAATAACTTTTTTTAAATTTCCAGCATCGGTTAATGATTTTTGCTGTTACTACTAGTTACCCATATTAATGTCAAGTTTAATAATTTTGACATTTGGTAAAACTAAATTTAGAATGAAGGTTTAGAAGTAAGAAATAATCTGAATAATGTTTTCCCGAACCGGTGGATCTCATGATTTTACAAAATTGCAGCTTTATATCGAAATCATTTGCCGTGACTTCCTGGACTAATTGAACCTTGAAAATTTTTAATGCAGAATCACCACCAGTAGCAGTTTTTGGTCTTCCTGTCTTTGGCTTTACACTTCTGGTGTCTGCGTATTTTTTAATTAATTTGGAAACGATAGCCTGTGTAATAGGAGCACGGTTAGGAAAGACGTTATTCAATAATATGCATACTTCTTGTTGTGTTCGTTTTCGATCACTATATCCTACCATGATAAGAATATGTTTTCTTTTCCTTTTCTGTTAAGTTAACCATTTTTAACACATTGAAATGTAACTAATACACAAAAAGTATTCAACAGCGAAGCTAATTATCAAAAGATAACACACCTGATAATCAATCGAAAATTGCCAATAGGCACAGGTAACGATAATTTCATATTAAGTGACTATCACATTAGAATTCGATTATGAAATGAACCGAAATGTGATTTGACTTCTTTGAAATTCTAATCTCGCGAAGCTAAAAGAACAAAGGAAAAATTATCAAACCAAATTTCAATATAGCTTAATCTAATCAATATAATCGAAATGTCTAAAACAATAACATTTCTGATTTCACGGACGGCACAAGAAAATTAACAATAGCAAAATTAATGAATTTAATTAACATTTTTAATCAGAAAAACGGCCTATAGGGCAATTGTATAGAAGAAGAAGTCACTCTATCTACCCTTCAAAATGTCTGTTACAAAATTTCTTTCATCGGATTACTGGTCTGGTTAACTAAAACGAGTTCCTGATTAATAAAGGTCGATCTTACACATATCGTATATAAAACACACTTAACTGAGACTGACGTCTTGCAGATCTTTGACCGGATTTGTCGCTTCTATTTCAAATTTGCAGCCTCGGATAAACACATGGCAGAAGGGTAATTTTTTGACATCAAAAATATCCTTTATAGGTTTGTACCCTTAGCTAATTAGGGGTATTCTTGACACCCTACAAAATAAATTACCACCAGTTTTAATGATAAATATGGCACCCAAAGAGAGTTAGTAGCAATAGAGAAAGAAAAGCCTAACTTAGCAAGCGGTATTCTTGTTTCTAATTACGAGCGCCGTGAATGAACCAACCTACGTTGATTACCTTAATGATTACCAAAACACGAAGTCTAATTTTCTCCACAATTTCTCTAAATCGATAGTCGATAATCGTTCTACATTGTATTGGTCGATGTCATAACGAGGAAATTTTCCATTTGATCAATTCGTCTAAACCGTACCTACGAGCGACAATACCAAGATTCACGATAGGGTCTTAAAAGTCTAATCATACTAATAAATAAATAATAAAATATGATTACTAATTAAGTATTGGTTGGTTTTGTAAATCTATGTACGTGGTTCTTCTGCTTTCGCGTAGCACTTAGAAACATAATATTTGCGTAAGGTGGATTCATCAGGAACATTTCGACAAGTATATTTTTGGAGAAATGTTTTGAAGGTGGGATTGTTAAGTTTATTTGATGGAATATTTGCCGCCATTAAAGTTTGTTCTTCGTTAAAATTGTCAGATTCCAACGGGTCTAATTTCTGTGTATGTGTTTGCAATGCTAAGTGACGTTTGACGTGCGATTTTCTGGAATTTTTTAACGATATTTTACAGGCTTTTGCAATAAATTTAGAAATCACTGGCAATGGACATCAATCAGTATGACACTTAATTGAACTCGCCATTGTTTCTCGATGCCATTCTCGACGTTGTTCCATATCATATCTGAAAAAGAAACTTAAAAAATGTCCTAGATTTAAATAAATGAAAATTAAAAGTGTATGCGTGAGTTATTGAAACTTAACGAAATTCACTGCAACACTTATGTCAAAATAATCGGGAGAAGTAGATTCGATGAAACGATATTAAACAAGATCTATTACAAAATTACGTAGTATGGTAATTAACAATTAAAACAATGAAAAAAAGAAACTAACCCCGATTTTATCTGCATCCATTAAGAAAGAAATTTCACTATAATATTGAAGTAATTTCGTCGCCTTTCAACAACAAAAACCAGATGTGCGGTTAACCGAATGAATAGTGCTATTCAATAACTACGTGTTGTACTTAGCGATGTTATAGACTATTTATATGGTTCATCGTAATTTCGTCCTGATGCGTCCGGTCTCTAGTTATTAGGTGATAAAAAATACGAACAGATCGCCAAATTTATTCAGACTTAAAGATGTTATATTGTATTTTTATAAATACGTGGACCAATCAATTGATCAATGGCTTAAATAGAGTTATTTAAGCAGTATTCAATCAAAACGACATGTAATTTGCTAAAAATATTGTGTTATTTAAACCAGAGTTTCTCAACCTTTTTGCATTTGCGACCCAATTTTCAATCACAATTTTCATCGCGCCCCCCTCCTCTCATTTCACTGAAATCGTAATTGTAATCTTAGTTTCTATTTAATTTAATTATATTTTGACGCTAAAGCCATCCTACCATCTTGTTAAACCTTAAAAATTACCACAAATGGGTAAATTTATTGATAGTTGGCAACACCGATCCGCTGCATTGATAAAATCAGAATCGATTGCTCTCTGTCTCACGTACACCATATCGGACATCCTCGCTGCTTCGCGAGAAGTTCCGATTTGTCTCGAACATTCTAGACTGCCTGCGCGGCGTGCAAGAGTGCTATATCTCGTTCCACCCAGTCTCAGTTGAGTCGATTCTTCTATCTGTACCTCTACCGTGAATGCGCATGTTGTGATTTGCGTGTTATCTGCAATTTAGGATATTCAAGTTCAAGTAGCAGTAGAATTATATTGTGTATGTATATGCAGAATCATGGATAAATTTTTAAGTGGGCGGAAGCAAGCATTAGACGATAGTGAAGCATCAACAAGTGCACAGACGAATATGGTTCCGAAGATAAAATCAAGAAAATATTCTCAAGAATATTTAAATTTTGGGTTTATCAGCACTGAAGTAAATGAAGAAGAAAGGCCCCTGTGTGTTATTTGCTCAAAAATTTTGGCATCAGACAGCATGAAACCGAACAAACTTAAACGACATTTGGAAACGCTTCATAGTGAGTACGTTGGCAAACCCCGAGAATTCCTCGAATTAAAATTAAAATCGTATGAAAAGCAAAAATCATTTTTAAAATACACTTTGTCTGTAAATGAAAAAGCTTTACTTGCCTCTTACAAAGTTTCATATCAGATAGCCAGAAGCAAAAAACCCCTCACTATTGGTGAAGAGGTTATCCTACCAGCTGCAATTGAGATTGTAGAAACTATGTTTGGAGATAGTTTTGCCAAACAGTTGCAGTCCATACCTCTATCAAATGATACTGTTGCCCGTCGAGTTGATAATATAGCTGAAGATGTGCAACACCAGCTTTTTTGGAAATTGGGTGACAAACTTTTTTCAATTCATCTTGATGACGCCACAGATAGCAATAAAGACGCTCATTTAATTGCCTATGTTCGATTTTGTGATGGTCTGTCAGTAGTGGAAGAACTATTATTCTGCAAACCAATAGAACTCAAAGCAACAGCACTTGCATTATTTTCTATCTTAAATGATTTTCTAAATGAGGCAAACATAGAGTGGAAAAATTGCGTCGGAATATGCACTGATGGTGCTCGTACAATGTCTGGAAGATTCCAAAGTGTACAAGCACTTGTGAAACAAAAATCTCCGAAGTGTATCTGGACACATTGCATGATCCACAGAGAAGCTCTGGCTTGAAAAAAGAAATGAGTCCTGGTCTGAATTTTGTGCTAACGACAGTGGTAACCGTAGTAAATTATATAAAAATGAGACCACTAAAATCAAGAATCTTTTCTGCACTTTGTAAAGACATGGGTGCAGTACATTCAGCGTTACTGTTTTATTGCGAGGCAAGATGGTTATCACGTGGGGCATTTTTGCAACGAGTTTATGAATTAAGAGATGAAATCGCCATTTTTCTAGAAGAGGAAAACCGACCGGAAGCCGAGAACTTTCGCGATGATTTATTTGTGATGAAATTGAGCTATTTGGTCGACATATTCGAGAAATTAAATACCTACCAAATCTTCAACTCCAAGGAGCAAACACACATGTGTTGGATACGAGTGACAAAGTTAATGCTTTTTGTAGAAAACTAGAATTGTGGAGTAGAAATGTAAAGCAAGAAAACCTAGAAATGTTTGCAAATTTGGATGAATGTGTCAAATCTTACAAGACTGGAGAGCAACATATAGCAGTTATTTTGGTAACCATTGAAAATCATGTAACCATGCTGGCAAAGAATTTTAAAATGTATTTTCTTGCCGAACTCAACTTGATAGCAAGTTACGAGTGGGTTAGGGACCCATTTGAAAATACTCCCGGAGGTCGCTCAACTGCCGAAGAAGAAATTTTTATAGACTTCACGGCAAGTGGCGAAATAAAAAGACAGTTTCGTAATAAATCACTCTTTGAATTTTGGGCAGCGTTGGATGATGAATTTTCTGCACTAAAATCAAGAGCACTGCGTATACTATTACCATTTTCCACATCCTACCTTTGCGAAACCGGATTTTCTACGGTGGCTGCTTTGAAGACAAAATATAGATCACAGCTAAATATAGAAAAAGAGCTTAGAGTGTCAATTTCTAATATTAAACCTTCTTTCGAAAAACTTTGCTCTGCGAGACAGGCCCAAGGAAGTCACTAATAATTATTAATCCTGTTTTAAATTTAATATTTTTAAGTTAATTAATAAATACGTTGTATTCTATTTATAAGTGCATTATATATCAGTGTAAACGTGCAATTTGTTTTTTTATTATATCAGAATGTATTTTCCTTTTCTTTGAGTAAATTGAGTGATCTTTTTACTAATGTTTTTTTCTTATTTCTTCTCGCCTTGTTCGCGCCCCCCTTTAGTTTTATCACGCCCCCCCTGCGGGGGCGCGCCCCACAGGTTGAGAAACACTGATTTAAACTCTTAATTACATACCTTAATTCAAAGTAAAAGTTCTATTAAACTCATTCTCTTTTAATTGTGAAATAAGAATATATTTCATTTTTGTTATTTAATCTGTGTGCACATTTTTCTCCAACCAAATTACTGAAATAACATTTAAATTATATACCAAAAGTTGCAATCATAATCGCGAGAAAATATAAAAAGGCAAAAAGCAAATAATTAGGCGCGTTTGTATTCAACAGCATTTTACACCAATAATGTGTGCTACAGCGTGATTATTAAAGAAAACTATAAGAAAACTGCCGTGTAATTTGTTCTAGTTATTTACTTAAATATGCTGCAATTCTACCTGTATTTAATAACATATCTGAACCAAAAATTACGACTTAAAATTGCATAAATAATACATACCTTACAATCAATCATAACTGTCATTGTGTAAGCGCATGCAAGCTCTTTCAAGTATTGTATGTAATTTGGACTATCTCAAAGATATATTATAACCTATTAATAATTGAAATCGAATATCATTTACGTGGTATTTCTTGCGAAACCGGAATGATAATCAACGACGACGTTAATAAAGTTGAATGAGAAAAAAGACAGAGCCAAGTAAAGAATATTGACCGGATGCTGGAAACCTGTTCCTCGCCCAGTTCATTCGAACAAGCTACTCTCCTCACGATGCTTTGAAACGTAAACAAACTAACAAAGAACAGACTTCGCTAATGGCAAATATATGAATTGGGTTAGGTGAAGATTCACGTGTAACTACTATAATTCTGGCTCCAGTATCATTTGCAATATTAAATGTAAATCTACAAATATTTTTGGACGGATATAACGCAATTTCTTTTGTTAATATCCAGTTATTTTTTATACAATTGCTCAAAAAATAGGTGTTTACGCATTAATTTTAGTACGCAGAACACGCATTTCTTTCACGGTTAAACAAAATTTTTTGCGCCCTCGTGAAAAAGAAAATGTTTCTGACATTTACTAAGAAGAAAATTTTATTGAAATCATTATAACAGACAATTACAAGTCAATATACTTGTTTTGTTATATTGTGGAGGGTTCGACTAAGTTAGGGCCGGTATTATAAACAGCGAATAAATCTCTGAATAACAACTGAATAAATTATTCAACGATAAATTGAAATCTGGGATTATAAAAAATGCATGCAAGTAAAATAAGTATTTGTAGAATAACTCTGAATAGCTATAGATTTTACAGTTTAGCGTTTCGATAAACGATGGAGCCACTAAATAAAATGAAAAAATAGTTAATTGACGAAGGAGATACTTGTTGAAACTTCATTATAACGCTAAGAAATAAGTAATTAAACTTCTAGTTTCAAAAATTCTTTTATTGTAAATACCACTACAATATTGTTTCGCCATATAATGGCTTTATCAGGTGGATGAAATACTGAATATGTACAATACACGTTTGAATATTTATGTGAAAATTATTAGGGAAATGGTGGTGGAAAAATTTTTACAATCTTAAATTTAATAGAGGGGAGTTGTTTAAATCTAGTTGGTCATTTAAAGCTAATTCTAAACTATTGTATCTATTAATTTCTAAGTTTTCTAACAGGTTAAGTTTTTTACTTTTTTCTTGAATGTGTAAAATTTTGAAATCTATATTAAATCTATGATTGATATCTCTACAATGACTTGCGAAAGTTGAATCTGTTCTCTTTTCTTTATGGCTTCTCTCGTGTTCTTTCATCCTAATTTTGAATGTCCTCCCCGTTTGTCCTATGTATACCTTATTACAATCTTCGCATGTTAACTTATATACACCAGAGTTTGATTCTTTGTCTATTTTATCTTTGTTGTTTTTAATAATGTTCTGTATAGTATTGTCTGTTTTAAATGATATATGTTCGTTATTAAGTTTTTTAATGAAAGTACCGATTTTTTCCGAAATTTTTCCTAAGTGATTGAATTATAGGAAGTAATTATCTTGTATTTTAATTTTGGATAAACTAAGGAAAGGGTTTTAGATTTTTGTTGGCTATTTAGGATGTTATTGACAATATTTATAGAGTAACCATTGTTTAATGCTATTGTGTATATTCTATTTAGTTCAAGGTCGAAATTACTTTTACTCATGGGTACATGAATTAATCTATATACCATTGATTGGTATGCTGATAATTTGTGTGTCATAGGATGAAAAGAATTAGCGTGTATTGTGGTATCTGTATGTGCTGGTTTATGGTATATAGCGAACTCGTGTTTATTAGTTTTGTGTGATAAGGTTAAATCTAGAAAATTAATGCTTTTATTTATTTCTGTTCCTATAGTAAAACTTATTAACTTTACATAATTATATCAACACTATTCACCCCAAAATAAATTTTACTATAGAAACAGAAATAAATAAAAGCATTAATTTTCTAGATTTAACCATATCACACAAAACTAATAAACACGAGTTCGCTATATACCATAAACCAGCACACACAGATACCACAATACACGCTAATTCTTTTCATCCTATGACACACAAATTATCAGCATACCAATCAATGGTATATAGATTAATTCATGGACCCATGAGTAAAAGTAATTTCGACCTTGAACTAAATAGAATATTCACAATAGCATTAAACAACGGTTACTCTATAAATATTGCCAATAACATCCTAAATAGCCAACAAAAATCTAAAACCCTTTCCTTAGTTTATCCAAAATTAAAATACAAGATAATTAATTCCTATAATTCAATCACTTACTTAGGAAAAATTTCGGAAAAAATTGGTACTTTCATTAAAAAAACTTAATAACGAACATATATCATTTAAAACAGACAATACTAGACAGAACATTATTAAAAACAACAAAGATAAAATAGACAAAGAATCAAACTCTGGTGTATATAAGTTAACCCTTAACCACCGTAGCGGCGTCTCTGAGACGCATCAGGTTCTTCACTGGTTAATAACTTACACCCTCTTTAACTAACTATACTTAGCGTCTATGTACCTTCAAGTTGAACGTGTATCAGTATGTTTCTAGCATTTTGTGGCAATAGACGCATTTGTTTCCCTAATATAAATAATTAAAGTTTGTCCTGGATCTCTCAGACGCCGCTACGGCGTTTTCGTAAGTTTTACAAATTTTGCGCGGTTTAGTTGAAAGTGCTTTATTGTAATGGATTGTGCTTCTGGATCTACAAAAACAGTTCGCTATGGCGATCCTGACTTTGGAAATGTGATTCTACAGTGGATTGATGAAATTGATGGCGGTGAAAGTGACAACGATGATGTTTCTGTAGATCACCACGAAGTAAGTGATCATGATTCCGATTCGGAACTTGAAGCAGTGAGTGAAGAAGAGGCTGTAATAAACGATAACGATGAAAGTCTAAGTAGTGATGGTGAAGATAATAATAACATTACAAAAAAGGTGTATTATGGAAAAAATCGCTTGAAGTGGGTGTCAACAAACTTTGTCAAGCGCAATAGAACACAAAACCACAATATAATTGTCCAATTACCGGGCCTGCGTCCTTCTGCTAAATTGGGTGCTAGAGCAGAAGTTGCTGCGGTATGGAGTTTACTGTTTTCGGAAGAAATGCTGCGTGTGGTTTTGAACTGAACTAATGTCAAAATACAAAAAGAAAAGCTCAAGTACAAAAATCCGAAGAGATCAGAGCTGGGGGATTTGGATATGGAGGAATTAAGAGCTTTCATAGGATTGTAATATTATTCAGCAGTTTTTAATTCTAACCATGAGAAGATTGAATATATTTTTACTATTGATGGTACGGGACGTGAAATCTTTCGTTGTTGTGTTCTAAGTAAAAACAGATTCGCATTTTTACTTAGCTGTTTACGAGTTGACAATCCTGATAACAGAAATCTCAGACGAGAGGAAGACCCAATGGCTCCCATTTCCGAACTTTTCTATGCGTTAATTGCTAATTCCCAGGCTATGTATTCCCCAGGTGCAAATATGACCGTGGATGAAATGCTAGTTGCCTTCCGAGGACGATGTAAATATAAAATGTACATGCCAAACAAGCTATGTAAGTACGGGCTAAAGATAATGGGTATGACAGATGCTATAAATCATTATTTGTATAATGCGTACGTGTACAGTGGGAAAAATTCCGATGGTATTGGTTTAAATGAAGACGAAAAAAAGTTCAGTAAACCCACTCAAGCTGTTGTGAGACTAACTAAGCCTATTGTTAATTCTAATAGAAACGTGACAGCGGATAATTGGTTTACGTCGATAGAATTGGTGGAAGTACTCAAGAAAGCAGGAGGGCTAACATATGTAGGTACCATGACGAAGAATAAAAGGGAAATGCCCCAGCTATTTTTACCTAACAGTTAGAGTTAGAAAATGTGAAACTTCTTTATTTGGTTTTACTCAAAATATGACTCTCGTATCCTACGTGCCAAAGAAGTACAAGGCAGTTGTTTTAGTGTCATCGATGCACCACACCGAAAGATACGATCTTGAAACTAAAAAGCCGGAAATTATTTCCTTTTATAATTTCACTAAATCGGGGGTCGATGCATTAGATGAAAAGTGTGCTACACAAACTTTGGTATTTTCAATTTCATATTATCTACGTTGGAAACGGTAAAAATTCACTCAGTATGGGTTTTTTATTCCGGCACCTTAACAATCAATACTTAATCCTTATCGTCATTTTACCTTCATTTTAAATAATTCATCTCGCCAGCACCAACGATCCAAAAGTCAATACCGCCTACAAAAAAAGACGAATAGTAGCCCAAGTTATAAGTAAAATGTTACTAACTATACCTTCATTAATAAATAGATATCTTCTGTACTCTACATTCTTCTTTGTCAAATAAGGTCAGTAAATTGAATTAAACTGCAGAATGCAGCAAAATATGACAAATTAAATATTCGAGAGATATCAAATCAACTTAAACCTATAATCAAAAATCTAGTTCTACCTCAGATCTGTAGCAGAACCGTACAATATAATTACACACAGTATATTACCTAAGCATTAGTAAAAAGGTATCCAGAAATTAATTTAACAAAAATTACAATTTATTTAAATCTCTAGCACACCTATTGTTTGCATGGTAATAAATTAATGCAATATCTTTCGTCTGAATTACTTAATTGTCGATAAAATTAATTAAATTTGTGAAATCAACTCAATTAGCTATTTATTTAAATGCAAAATTATTTTGAAAATAAATTCTATAATAATTTCTGTACGATCATTCATTTTAAAATCGTATAGTATCAAATAAATTCTTTTAATTAAATACGTAAATTACGTGATAATTTAGTAAAGTTCCAAATATACATGTATACGAATTTAACTAAGACTATATGACGTTTTAATTGACGTCAATAATGGAAGTCGTTATAAAATCAAATATAGAAAATAGGAAAAGATATATTCGACTAAGATTTAAGTTACACCAAAAAAATGAGTCTTTGTAGATGTATCTCTATATGTGTTCTTCTATATGTGTGCCACTGAGATAGATGGTTCCAGGGCTGGGCACGTGTTTTCTTATGACACCAGATGTTCGGTCAGCGATGTTGACTTTTGTTTTTCTATCTCCGTTGTTTACTCGGTTGTTTGTCTTCTTCGTAGCGAAATATATTTGTCCCGTTTATCGGAAAAAGAAAGCCTATGCCTAATAACGTTTAATTGCGTCGCAGTAAGATGCCCAAAATTCACTAACAATAGCAGGCTTTCTAGCAATTATCATACACATCCTTTTTTAATCCGCTAAGCTAAAATTTACCATAAAAATTAGAGATTATCCCGCTTTTCGGAGCATTAAGAAACAACTTTTTACTCTTGCACGTCTCAAACCAGAATCCCAAAAGCACACCTCCCGCAGGAAGATCAAAGTCAATGAAGACAATCTCACCAGATGGCGCACTCGGGGTAATAAAGAACGAAATAATGAACTAACTTTGGATTTAAATATTTATCTACGTTGTTGGAAGCTACTAGTTTTTATGCAGAGAATTTCGATAGTTACATATTTAAATGACTATCCCTGAATACAAATTCTAAATTTAAAAAATCAGTTGTACTTTCTTCATCAACACCTTGGAAATTTGCCAAAACTAATCACTTATTTTGAAAATCAAAATCTCAAATTAAATTATGGATTAACCACATTGGATGTGGCTATTAATAATTATAATTTGAAGAATATTTCAAGTGACTTCGGATGTGATCTTCAAGAGTTAGACACAGTTTTTAATAGAAATTCAGATTTAATCACATTGCGACAATTGTGTATGGGGTCAATGCTTCAAAATCTAACTGCTAAATACGCTGAAATGCACCTATAACTAGTTGCGATGTAGAAAGGACGCTTTCTATCTACAAGGATGCATTTCATTCAAAGAGAACAAATTTTACACAAGAGAACCTTGAGAAAGTATTGCTAGTTAATATTAATACTCCTTTACTCAACTTGAACTACGAAATGAAGAATTAAACTTATTTCGTATTTTATAGATCACCACCAATTATATAAATAAAATTAAAATCTCTTTATGTGACTGGAAGGGTACCCGGGTGCCTTTTTCAGATTTAAATATTAATATTTTTTGTAAAAATTCTTTCAATGGAGACTGTGGTTAAATAATAATTTAAAAAGGTATATAACCCCTTACCACAATTTTACCTACTGATGATGACAACTTAGTTGTCGAAATACGTATTTAGGATACGACTAATAATTGTGGTAAGGTGTTATATACCTTTTTAAATTAATATTTTTTGTGTTTGAACTTGCTGAGCTTGGAAATTCTGTGACATCTCTAAACTTGTTTTATATTACATTTTATTATATATACTTCGTTATTTAGATTTAATTTTTCACGAAAAAATGGCATCCGAAATTATTACAACCTCTAAGACCGGTATGGGTACCCGGGTACCTCCATTTAAAATTACATACGGATAGATGTGAAAGAACAAAAGTAGCATTTTTACATTTTTTTATTTATATATGTTATAAAAAAGATGTATAAAAAGAAAGAAAATAAATAATAATAGGATTAAACTACATGTTGGTTACAGGTATCCCATACGGCCTTAGTAACAGAATGCTTATTACAAACTGGTTTTGAACAAGAATTACATGCTTTTCGCGTTTTTCTTTGTCTGTGATTCAATTCCCGGCAAATGTAACATTTTCCAACTACCAAAATACGCCCAGAAATATCTCGAGATGATTGATCTCTGACTGCTGTAACGACTGGTTGTGTAATTTGGCATCCTAGAACCATTTCTAGTGATGTACGTGTTAAATGATTGCCCAAAACTCTTGGAATACTGCTTCGAGTTAGTACAGCAGACATGCATAACTCGTTTGCGAGATCTTTCAAAAATCTCCGTCGTCGGTCGGTTGATGTAAGCCTAGGATTGTGCTCCGTGTAAATTATGTATGCACTCAGTGCAGCAAGGTCGACCATATTGTAAAAAAATGCTAGGGGCCAACGATTTGTTCTACGCTTTACTGTATACTCTGATAACATTTTATCCATCGTGTCGACGCCGCCTTTGGTTTTATTATAATATTTAATAATTTCGTGTTTTGCAGTACCAGTATGTTCTACTTTGCCTGTTGTATGCATTGATGATAATAGGATGACAGATTTGTTCTTTTTGGGAACATACGAACATATAGTTGCTCTTTTAGTAAATGCAAAATTAGTGGAATTTAAACTCTACTTTTATTGGATTGCATATTGGAAGGAAGAAAAGTTTTATTTTTTCGAACGGTTCCTACTAAAGTTAATTTCCAAGAATTTAGGTTATGAGTCAACTGTAAACTTGTGAAAAAGTTGTCTGTCGTTATATTTCTTCCAGAACCTTTATATTTAGTAACTAAATCTAGAACTGTACGCTCTCCAATATTCACTTTCCGTTCACCGTCTGGTGGTTTTCCAGTATAAATTTTACCTTGTAAAGGATAAGCATTTGCCGCATCACAAGCCCAAAAAATTTTTATCCCATACTTTGCCGGTTTTGAAGGAATGTATTGGGTAAATTTTGTATGTCCTCTATAAGGAAATAATTGCTCATCGACCGTTATGCATTCAGACGGCTTATAGTTGTTTTCTAAATTACTATTTAGCATTATCCATATATCACGAATTGGAGCAGCTTTGTCACTTTTAGATCGTTCAGCACGTGTATTCTGATTATCAAAACGAATAAATCGTGAAAAAATTTTGAAGGGATCACGAGACATAGCCGCACGAATAAGAGGTAAGGATTCAAATTCCCACATTTAAGATATATGTTCCTTATTAGATTTATGTACACCAGCTGCAATTAGGATTTCTAAAAATGCATCGAATTCCTCTTCACTAAATGCCTTGAAAACCGTTCGTGGTGGTGGTTGCCGCTTTGTACTTTTGAGCTTGTTTTTCATTATAATCCCCAGTTACTTGTGTGCCTTTTCTGTTAGTTTCCCTTAAAACTATGGTACAAATTTCATTGGACATGATAGATTTAAACGTTTCTTTAGCAGTATATAATACACTAAAACTTGGTGCGCCACATTTTTCGCGCAAGATATTTCGGCTAATTGTCTGCGCTTGTGGTAATGGAGTATTAGTCCAATGAGTTCCATCTTTAGCAACTAAAACAGTAGACTGTGTAGGCGTTTCTTCTTCATCACTAATTTCATCTGAATAAGGTTCCTCTTGTTCGATTACAGGTTCTATTTCAGGATCACATTCGATTTCCGGAATGTATTCGTCTTCATCCGAAGCAGTAAATGGCTCTTCTTCTAATGCTTCTTCCGCTGCTGCTAGTAATTCTAGTGATGTCAGTCTGAAAACCATAAAATATCACATTACGTTCTTATTATTACTATTACTTTTACTCTTACAGGATTTGTAATTATATTAACTTCTATATCATACCTGGTTCTCCTCCATCTTGGTTTTGTAAATGAACCCGAACTAGGACTAGGCGTATTATCACACATTCCGATAAAATAATAAAATTTGCACTTGTTATTACCAAAAACACTAAAAATATTGAGTACGTACTGTAACGAACAAATTATATACGAGCACTTCGAAAAATGGACGATTACTGATTTTCAGACATGCCTAATCTTATTCATAGCAGCGCCGTTTATGTCTCCCCACCACTGTCTCCCGTATATGTACAGCTGCAACGTATATACAACGTGGGGTACCCGGGTACCTACGTCGTCATTAGAAGGTGTTATTTTTCCCAGTCACATAAAAGTTAAGAATGCAAATTTTCAATAGTACTCGTACAATGTACATGGGCTAGTCATAGGTCTAGTAAGGGACCCTAATTATTGAAAATATTTTATTTTATACAAAATTGGTTGGGTTTTACCTACTCAAGTATGTTTCAATTTATTTTGTCAGAAATACATTCAATCAAATATTAGAATAGTAATATTACAATATTTTTTTAACAATAATTAATAATGTCTAGCTTCGAGAGTTTTCGAGTGAAAGTATCTTTTTTGTCGTCGCTAAAAAATTTATAAATAGTGAGTGGGTGCGGTGTAAATAAAAATAACGCAAAGGTCTCTTTTAAATCATGTAATAATCCAATTCTCTTTAATTTATACACTTTCGTAAACAAAACGGTTAAATATAGAATTTGCCTAGCCTTTGTAAACAAAGTGTAGTAATCTGTCTCGAAACAAGCGGATATTTAAATAGAATGTCCATATTGTGTCATTGATTAATCCAATATTAAAAATAATTTGTGTATATATGTAAGTAAGCTTCAAACGATTTTTAGAACATAACATATCTCGGTTGAACAACTCCCCCAAACCAAGACAGTCTTTGTTGTGAGAATTTATTTTTAGTGTCTTTGTACACGAATAATATAAAGCAATAGCGTGAAGTTGTACTTGATTGGCAGACAGTATTATATGTCCTACTTTAAAATACATAAAAATCAATTCATTGAACAAAGTACTTCCCCTTAAGCTTTACATATCATTCCTTTGAAATAAAACGAAAATCTGTAACTATGCACATGGACAATACACCTCGTATTTTCAGCATTTACTTCTGCTTAATACATATGTTTTTGCCAATATAGGCGTCCTCAGTTAAGCTAGTGAATTGTTAATGGACTACATCTACATACGTATTTTATCGTTTCCCGTAGCAGCATAGCTGTTCGAACGATAGGTAGCCCTCCGGACAATGTATCTTTCGCCCGTAAGATGTCAATTATTAAATAGTTGTCTTCTTATAGGACGGAACTTGCTTGATCTTTGCGGGCTATTTCAGTAAATTTAAATACAGATACAAACCAGTTGTTTATAACAGGTTTGTATTAATTTGTATAAATTGCTTCACTAGCTTAACTGAGGACGCCTATATTGGCAGAAACATATGTATTAAGCAGAAGTAAATGCTGAAAATACGAGGTGTATTGTCCATGTGCATAGTTACAGATATGTAAATTATTTACATGTTTGTTTCATATTGTACAAACGCTTTATACGTGCTTAACGTATTGTCATACTTAAACAAAACCTTTTCGTACTAACAAGTGTTGTTCACTGAGTTACACCCGCTCCAAATTTCCAACAGTGATGCAGTATGTAATTAATAAAACATATTTGGAAAGAAAAACGGTCATTAAGGATCTGAGTGTACTAGTTGATTCAGAACTGTCTTTCAGGAAACAATTGCAAACTGAGTGTACATCCTCTTGCAAAGCTCTGAGCTTCATTATGCGTATTTCTACCAATTTTGATAATATTGAATTGCCTAATGTGTTGTATTTCGGTTTTGTTCTCAACAAAGTAAGTTATGCAGCTTCTTCTTTCTTCTTCTTCTTCTTCTAATTTTTGGGGTGGGCGCCTGCACGTCAAGGCACTTGAGCACAGTGCTCTTTGTACCACCCCAATACATCTCTCAGTTTCACTCTATTAGTCTTGTGTCTTCGTTAAAAGCCACTATCCTCATCAAGGGAAGTTCGAGTACCCACGTAGGATCCAATCTAATCAAATCCAATCTTCCTAAGTGTTTCTGTCTAAGTCCCTTCAGTTCCTCAGAAGTGCATATCACATGAAGGCTTGTTTCTTCCTATGTTTCACAGTTCCTACACCAGGGCTCGCTAACCAAACCTATCCTGTACATATGTTCAGCTCCTTTAGTAGTGTTTTAGTATGAAGATGATCTTCTATTAACGTCCATTTCTTTTTATGTTCTTTTTCTAGCTATAACCAGATCTCCATTCTAGCGGAATCCTTAGCGATTCCACTTCCACATACAGGCTCTGGTTCAATGAAGTTTCTATTAGTTGGCCAACTCGTCGGCTAACTCATTCCCTTAGTTCCTTCATGTTCTAGCACCGATAAGGATTATGCAGCTATTATTGGTACCTCTTCTATGCCTTCCATAGATTACCTTTAGATAGAATACACTGGCGACTTTTAAAATTTCTCTCCTTCAAAATTGATGGAGTCTATCCATCGATTGGAACAAGTCAGGGTGATTTGCTGCAGCGACACAATATACCTAGATGCGCGGGCAGAAAGGACTGCCAATGTGCTACCTTATTGTTGAAACTATTAAAGAATGAAATTAATTGCTCGTTTCTTCTGTTATGATTGTCCTTTTACGTGCCGAGGCTTCATTCACATCGATATGTGGCTACCGCAAAGACCAATGTGTTACGGTGTTCCTCTGCTAATATTCTTATTCTGCTTAGTTTGTTTTTAGTTTCATTTCGTCAAATTTGTCTAGCATTTTACTTATTTCAGATGTTTGCTGAAAACTGTTCCTGATGGTTAGATTCAACAGCTGCATCCGGGTTTTCTTTGGCCCAAACAAGATTATTGTGAAAATTTCATTACTACACATTACTTTTCACACAGGCATGGGATTTTGCCAATATTCTCCAAAAAGCATTGACAAAAGTTGATATGCAAACAAAAATCTCTGGGACGTAAGGCTTGGACACGTTGAATATGATACAGATATAACAGAAAATCGTGATGAATTCTCAAAACTAGAATATACGATATATTCAATTTATTTCCAATTTTCCAAAGTTCAGAATTTTCGTCAATTTAATTTAAAACTGATTCTTTAATTTCTGGAGTTCTTGTAGTACGATGGGCACCTTTTAATTGATCGTTTGGTCTAAAAGTATATCTTTCAGTTAACCTTCTATGCAAGCTTGAAAATGTTCGTCTATCTGGTGTAAATCTATCCAGAGAGCGCTCTTGATACAATCGTCTAGCCTCCGATGCGCGCTATCAGCTAAACCATACATGTGATGAATATCAGCCAACTCGAGATTAGTAAAATTAACCGTTTCTTTTTCAAAATAACCAGCAAATTAATTTAACTGTTAAAATTAATAAAACAACAACAAATATAGGCTACTATGAATATTCCGCTTTTAGTATAAGAACAATTGTTCTTAATTTCTTTACTGAAAAAGATTTCAAGTTACGAAAAAAAGACATTTTTTGTTACAAAATTAAGCACCATTAATAGCATAATTTTTATTTAAAGAAAAAGCAGTGGCGTAACACTATTTTAGTCCAAATTTCGCTCGAACACCACTGGTAAGAAAATTAAAAAAAATGTTTAGATCGGAACATGCTCCTTTATGCTCCTTTATTATATATCGAATTAAATAAAAATATCTGAAGTGATATGAATGTTTTTAACTTAGAAGTTTAATAGCACACTGCTCTTTGTACTATCCCCAATAGATCTCTCAGTTCCACTCTCTTAGTCTTGTGTCCTCGGTAAAAGCCACTATCCTTCTCGGGGAAGTTTGAGTACACTCGAAGGATCCAACAGATCTCTCCCGAAATATATCTGTCTGAGTTCCTTCAGTTCCTCACACGTGCATATTACATGAAGGCTAGTTTCCTCCTGCTTTTCACATCTCCTACACCAGGGCTCGCTAACCAAGCCCATGCTGTACAAATGTTTCCTTAAAGGACAATGTTCCGTTAGTAACCCGGTAATTATTTTAACTTCTTTTTTGTTACTACGAATTAGGTTGGCTGAAAACTTTCCGTCCAACTCCCTTAGTAGTGTTTTGGTATGGAGTTGACCTTCCGTTAACCTCCTTTTATTTTAATGTTTTTTTTCTAGCCATAACCAGATCTCCCTTTTGGCGGAATCCTCAGTGATTCCACATACAGGTTCTGGTCCTATGAAGTTCCTATTAACACCTTCTTTGGCCAGTTTGTCGGTTTGTTGTTTATCTCATTACCTTATGTCCTGGCACCCATATCAGCGACACCGTATTGTCTTGTGCCAGTTTATTGGGGACCTGTTTACAATATTTCACCATCTTAGACCTGGTAGATGGGTTCATAATGGCTTTAATAACCGCCTGACTATCTGTTATTATGTTAATTTTTTTGTTTGCGCAGCCAGCTTCCCGAATTTCCTCGGCGCAGGCTGCGACTGCAAACAATTCGGCCTGAAAAACCGTAGTATGTTTCCCCAGACATATCGATATCATCCTTCTAGGGCACATTCCGCATATTCCTGCACCTGCCCCTTGACTAGATTGTGATCCATCAGCGTACCAGGTGTCGGCACCACAATCGATCGAGCGACTTTTTGCCTGTTCCCTGGTCGGTATAAATATGTTCAGCTTAGCTGTAAGCATAATCTCAGGTGCCATACTGTCCGCCGGCATTTCAAATATCGGCTCTTACAGTATAGTTCCTGTGATATCTGTATGGCACCCTACAAACTTATTAGGACACCATACCTCATCGGCCTTCAGCCTCAGTATCGCAGCCATTGCCTCCGCCTTTACAAATAGTTCCAGCGGAGGGAGACCCACGATGGCCTCCATGGAGGCGGTTCCCGTACTGTTCATAGCTCCCGTGATTCCCAACAGAGCCTGTCACTGAAGAGTCGTGAGGAGCCCCACCGACGATATCCGCTCCGTCCTCCTCCACCAGACAACTGCTTCATAGGTAATCGTTAGTCTTATTACTACTGTGTACGACCAGTGTACCACATTTGGTTTTAGTCCCCAGGTTTTGAAAACAGCTCTTCTGCATCTCCGGAAGAGCTGCGCCGTCCTGTCTGCCACTTTGACTAGGTGTCTGCTCCACTTCAGTTTCGCATTAATTGTTATGCTTTAGATACTTCACTTCATTAGTTAGTTCTAACTCTTGTCCAAACAGCCTTACTCTACCCAGATCATTTAGTTTTCTCATGTTGGTAAAGACTACCAACTTTGTTTTTTGAGGATTGACAGTTAATCCCTCCTCAAGGCACCATCTTTCCACAATTCGCAGAGCATTTCGCATGATGCTCGCCACTGTCCCCGGGAATTTCCCCTGGGACACTATGACAATATCATCGGCGAACCCCTGCGTCCATATTCATTCCATTATCAAAGTGCATAATCTGAGTTTGCATCTACTAAAATCGTTCAAGGTATTTTTTTAAAGTGTCGTTTTTCAATTTATAATTTATTTCGTCTGCAGAATGTCTTGAATTTTGCCGGATTCTTCGTAGACACCTCCTTTCTTCATTTTTTTTCCTGATGCTCAGGGATCTGGTAGCAGAATTGGGACTGAAGGCAACGAATAGAAATGAATGAAGAATTATCATTAATATAATGTATAGAATTCACGGTTGGCTCTTGGTGAAACATAATGAATAATTTACTAAATAAAACACTTGGTATATTTGTTTCACAAAATGTATTTAAAATATCTCTGACATATGTTTCGACTTATTCAGTCATTCTCGAAGAGTCATGTAAACTAAGTAAAAAGTATACTCCTACCAATATTTATGCGTTATTTTTTGAAAAGGTTTATTACAGCATCGATTGTGGGGGGGTGTTTGAAAAATCCAACTGCGTATTTGTGTGTATCATTAATGGTCGTAATCATTATGGTCCTAAACAGCCTAAGAACGCTATTTATGAATTTATATTATAATACTTTTGCTTATTATGTCAACATACATTATTCGATTATTTTTGAAAAATAACACCTAAAAACTTGTGGATTTTATGATTAGTATTGATTTTAAATTCTCTTAGTTGTGTTACAGTGTCAGCATCTAATTTCTAGACAAGTGTTATCGAACAATTCCACTACAATTACATTTTTACAAAGAAGAAAACATATTAAAATTAACCATATATCTAAGAATTAAAACTAAATAGAGGAGAATACCGACATAAATCGAACTGAACAAAAACACGTAAACCTTTAGCACGTGTATTAAACGGAATTCTTCTATGAATAAAAGAACAAAACATCATTGTTTATGGACGCGATCAGAATTTGTAACGAATAACATGTACGATTTAGTTTTCTTCCCGCTAAACGATCTCAAAAGCGTAGAAGGTACGTGAAATGGAAGAAAATTAAGCGAAATGAAATGAAACAGAACTATTGCGATAGAAAAGATTTAATAAAAGTGGTGCCCATCAAATTGTTTCAAAGTTAGAGGAAAATATAGAGTTTAGATTTGATTTTGAAGTAGTGCTGTTATAACTCGGGTGTCTATTTAAAAATATATATTTTGCGAAACAGGATATAACTTCGAATAAATGCGTTTATACGGATTTTGGAAAAAATATTTTCATTGTCTTTCCAAATTAGTGGCGCTTATAATCAACGCATTTATCCATTTCTAAATTGATACTATTATTACTATTTTAGTAATTTGGAATAATAATAACTTGTAGAGACTGGAAAATATGCACTAAAAAGTTTGCCAAATATGCATGCAATATGCACTTAAAAAATCCTTAAATATGCACTTACAATATGCAATATGCACTTATGATGTGCATTTATTTATTATGTTTTAGGAAATTAAAATTCATTTGTAGTATTTACAAATTGTATATTTATTTATTACAATAAATTGTCGTATTTACAAATTATATATTTATTTATTACAATAAATAACCATATATTTCTTTAAATTTTCCATAGTTAAATTATGTCTACGATCTGTAAGTATATGTTTATATTGGGAAAATATTCTTTCAACATCGCAAGATGTGATCGGTGAATTCTTAAAATTAGGTATTAATGTCTTCATTAAAATTTCCATTAATTACATTATTTATAGATTTTAATGTAACAAAACCTCCATTTTTGCTTAGAATTGCGGCTAATTTTTCTTTAATTCTTTTTCCAGTCAATCCGTTGACTTTTCCAATTTTCTCTTCAAGATAAATTTCTATCTTCTAATCTAGTAATTGCCTGCTCAATTATCGCAAAATTAGATTTAATATATGATAGCTGATTTTGTATTGTCGAATTATTGAAAATTACGTTACACTTTTCTATGGCAAGACTGGTTGCTGAATCAAATTGAGTTATAACATTTTTGATGCCTTCGGAATTATCGGCAAGAAACACAGCACATTTAAGCCATGTTCCCCGTCTTGTTAAGATAGGTTCTGGTGGCAATGGAATGCCGGGAAGCATTTCGTTATATAATTGCACTCGTAAGGGCGCTTTTAAAATAGCTATTTATGTAACCAGTTATGAAATGGGTTATTTTGTGTAACGAAATGGAATGTTTGCAGGACGAGCGAGCGTAGCGAGCGAGATCCTGCAAAATGACATGAGTTACACAAAATAACATTTCATAACGTGTTTCATACAAGATTTTATCTAATTTTGGCCAAAACATAGATTTATAATTTTCCAGTTGATCTGACATTAAACGTCATAAGTCGTATTAAATAATTAGTGACAGTTTTCATGCTATTGATAATAATTCATTTGACTTGACAGGTGTTTGTTAATTTAAGTATAAGTATTTACTTTTATTCGCTAAATATTTCGGTGCATTGTACGAGTAAAAATGTCGGATTCAGATTCAGGTGGACTACCAAGCGATATAGAAGAGGCTGCACAAAGTGCATTATCGACTGTGATTCCACAAAAGTCGAAAGCCCAGTACGATTTGGCTTATGAAAAATTTGGGAAGTGGCTTAAAGACAAAAAAATTAAATGTGTTAATGAGAAGGTTTTATTAGCCTATTTCTAGGGAAAAAAGAATCAAAAAGCTTCAACACTCTGGACTCTTTATTCCATGTTACGAAGTGAATTGTCTTTGAAGAAGAATATTGATATTGCAAAATATGCCAGTTTACATGCATTTCTAAAGAGGCAGTCAGAGGGATACCATGCAAAAAAGTCTAATATTTTGTCGAAGGAAAACGTCTCCCGGTTTATGACAGAAGCTGAGGATAAAACATATTTAATGACAAAGGTCGCATTGATCGTTGGAATAGCTGGTGCTTGTCGAAAAAGTGACCTAACTTTTCTACGTGTGTGGGATATTTTAGACGAGTTTTCTCATTTTGTAATAAAAATCCCTAATACAAAGACAAAAGTAACGCGCGAGTTTGTGATCACAGAAGTAAATATTGAAGGGCAAAATTTTCTTGACCTTATTAGAAAATATATTTCTTTGCGTCCACAAAACGTTAATCACGATAGGTTTTTCGTCAAATATAATAATGGTAAATGCGGGGCACAGCCAGTTGGCATTAATACAATCGGTAATCTACCGAAAAGAATTGCTCAGTTTTTGAAACTACCAAATCCCTTCTTATTTACCGGACACTGCTTCAGAAGGTCATCGGCTACCTTTTTGGCAGATTCTGGTGCGGATATTTTTAAGGTTAAACGACATGGAGGCTGGAAGTTCAATACTGTAGCTGAGGGCTATGTAGAGGATTCTATAGAAAATAAGAAAAGGATTGCCAATGATATTCTTGGTGAATCAAGCTCAAATGTACATTCCGTTTTGCATCATAACATCAGAGTACCTGCCATGAATTCTACGTGTGCAGGAATTAACCTCACCAATTGTTCACATTGTGTCATAAATGTTTATAATGCATAAAATAAAAATTTAACCAGTTTGAGTCATTTAACGTTCCCCTTTATTAACTTGAGATGAAATGATTTTTTCAAAATATTTCGTAACTAGTGATGAATAGAACTTTTCAACACTAGTTACGAAATATTTTACTTTTCGTAACTAGTTACGAAAAGTAAACCGTTTCCAAACGTCATACAGTTTTGAAAAGTGTCACTTTATGTGTCAAAATTAGATAAATACTTTTTTGATATTACTAATTAAATTATTTACATCTGGAAACTCTAATCTAACTTTTTCAGCAACCCTATTTAAACCATGAGCCAAACAAGTACAATGGATTAAATTGGGAGAAAACTTTTCAGACTTTGAGCTGATTTTAACATATACGAAGCGGCGTCAGTTACCATTAACAGAAATTTTTCAAAAGATACTTTGTCGGGTAGAAGAAATTCGCTAAGGACTCATTAATAAACCTGGCTATGGTAACATGATTTGTTTTGTCTAAATTACCTACATTAATTAAACGTCTTTTAGATTGAGTTGAACCATTTAAGGTTCCAATAATCAAATTAGCAACCCGACGGCCCTTCGTGTCGGTAGTTTCATCAACAGAGACCCAAAGATTTTGGTTTTTCAACTCCTTTCTAATACCATCGGTAACATCTTCATAAATTTCGTTGATGTATTTCTTGCGTAGAGTTGAGGAACTGGGTACATAAATGGGTTTATCATCGACTTTGCAATAAATTGCTTGAAATATCGGATTGTCCAATTTATGTAAAGGAATATTACAACCCACAAAAAGATTACACAAATCTTTGGAAAATGCTTCTTGTGAATTCTTCGAATTATTGAGAAAACTTTCCTCCAAAAGTTGCTGCCGCGGTTTATTCAAATTTTCAGAAACCCTGTTCTGATGAAATGTTGTGTTCAAATGTTGCACTACTTGAAATTTCTTCTGGCAGGTAATCTGTGTAACAAATATATATTTTTAACATTCAGTTATAATAATTATTATTAATTACTATATTACTACAAAAACTAGAAAAATAAATTGTCTGGTTTTGTAAAGTTCTCCAGTTGTTTAAATTTGATTGGTTTTGGTTATTTTGGTGTTTATGACAAAGAAATATTACAAAGATATATTAGCTTTAAAGAACATATCTTTAAATATCAGATTTTATTATGGTTCTTATGAAAATGGCGAATATATGCATAAATATGCAAAATAATTATGAAATATGTACGTGCATATGCAGTTATGGTAAAGTGTCCAAATATGCATTATATCCACTAAAAGAAATGGTAAAAAACGTATTCTGAGGGTGGAAAATGGATAAGTACACAGTATAGAAGGAATATACCAAAAAACAACAAATATGCATTTTGTATAAAATCCAGTCTCTAATAATAAGACACAAATAGATATTTTCCGAAAAGGCACCAATATTGACTCCCTTGGCATTCTGGAAAATAGTGAGCAAAAATTTCTGCGCTTGTGGAACCCTTTTGAATTTTTGTACACGTGCAGATTCAGAACAACAATATTCCATAGACTGTCGGTTGTTTTTGGCGTTATAATAATGAATCCAAGTTCTCCCGCTGATAATACTGGTTAATAAGTTCTTGACAAATGTTTTTTCTTTGTTCTTTCATGGTATTCGTTAATTATCACGGAATCCATTAGGCGAAATTTTTTCCGTAATTAAAAGTCTGAACAATGTACTGGCCTTTTTCATGGCTAATGCCTAATAGTCGAGCAATTTATTTTTCCGAAATCCGGCAATTTCCATGAATCAGTGCATTAACTCATCTTTGATTCTCCTCATGCATTACTAATACTGGTTGGCCTGATCGCTGTTCGTTAAACACCTTCACATCGCACCCATGACAGAGTTCTGCACGTCCAACTCGCTGGCGAGCATTCTTCACACCCATGCAATCATTGTCATAAAAAGCTTCTTCTTCTTCTTCTGGTTCTTTGGGTTGGATACCAGAAAATCCACTTTAATTTTTGGTCGCTAATGGGTTAAGTTGCATTTTTTAATAGATTTATTCTTCCATAGTAAATTCCTACAGGTTTTAGTTTGAATACCATGGTTTTGAAGAAGTTATTAATTTATCACAGAAACAGTGGCTATTTGACCTATAGTCCCTTGCAAGCGACGAAGATGTTGGAATTTTTAACGTTGGAAGGTTGCCTGACCATGGAAAGTTACAGGCGTTTGAAAGCTCTTTATGGTCTTGCTGTAGGAGATGTAAAATACAGGAGGAAACTAGTCTTCAAGTAACATGCACTTATGAAGAACTGAAGGAAGTTAAACAGAAACATTTCGGACGAGATCTATTGGATGCTACGAGGGTACTCAAATTTCCCGTGAAGTGGATAGTGGCTTTTATGGAGGACACAACACTAACAGAAAGGAACTGGGGATCTATTGGGGGTGGTACATAGAGCAACCCTTTTGCAACTATTAATGCAAACATTATACGTAGTATTCATTTATTTATTTTAATTAAACTACAATATTCAGTAATTGCTTAAATCTAATTCGTTTTGTAAATTTAAATCAAATAGGTCCTCTTCAATTTCATTAATTTCATCGTCTTGGTTGTTAAGATTAATTTCTTCTATGGTTTCGCTGCAACATTCAATTCAACATTCAATTGCTTCAGGTGGAAGAGTAGAATGTTTCCGCTTTTGCAAGCGCCTATTTAAAAATTTTGTGGAAATTAATGGATCTGAAGTATCGACAGCTCTACTAATTACGTCCAGCAGGTTATTGGTACGATTGTTTCTGCGGGCGTGATGCAATCTATCGGCTTTGTATATCTTAAGTCGCGATTCAGCTGCTTCTTCTGCAAAATAACCCATTGGAAGTGCTGTGTATTCTAATATTTCTTTAAATGTATTAGTACTTTATGTACTGTGGAAGTCATTGGCAACCAAGGATATAGATTCTGAAAACATTTTGCTGTTTCAAAGCAATATGTTTCAAATTTACTTGAATTAATTGCAAACTGGCAGGATAAACGAATCAAAATGATTTTGAATCGATATATTAAATCTTTGTCGACATTAGTTATTTCAGAAAAAATAACATGCTCAGTAAAAGCTCGACGAGCAGTGTTTCCGTCATTTGTGGAACCGGAGCCACCTACTCTGGGCATGTCGACACGAAGTCCGAGCTTTTTCCAAAAAGCGTTTTGTATGTCTGTTTTTCTTTTTAAAATAATTAACTTATCATCTCCTCGTACTTGCCACTTTTTTAATTCGCATTTATAGCCTAAATGTAATACAAATTAAAAAAATCTAATCCAGCAATGAAGGGGACTAAGTCCAAACTTTAAGTTTTCATCTTTTGCCCGGAATATTTCACTTTTGTAATTAAATGTGTTTATAAAGTCCTTCGGCGTAGCAGCACAAATGGGATCTGGTTTGATCTAATTCCAGTTATAATGTTTAAAACTTTTCCATCAATGAGTGTTAAAAATACATAATTTAAATGATACTTCAATAAATTTTCCATCACCAATTGATATTCTTACGCTTGCCAGAGCGTCAATTTCTTTTTTTAAATCCAGCTTTTCCTTTAAAACAACTTCTTTTGTCTCATTTATGTACTGCAATTTTATGGGCCGACAAAATCTTACAGACTGTGGTGTGCGGTTGTTCCAAATTGGCGTTCCGGATAAGAGCAGTAACCTTAAAGGAATAACTGTAGTAGCTAAAAGAGAGGCATCACAGCTATTTGACGAACCTGCCTCATTAAAAGTTTGTTTATATTGCGACTGACCAGTGCTGCTATCAAATCCATAGCTTAATATTAATACCGATCCCAAAAAATTTGTCTTCTCCGCTTCCATTACAGTTTGAAAAATTTCTTTTTGGAGGTCAACAATTCTTTCAGCCGTATGCAGTAAAATAGATCGCAACTAAACTTTGGCAAGGGTCCCAGTTGCTATTATACCCTGAGGTCGACATTTCAACTTTGCAGCTCTAATTTTCCTATAATGTGGATATATATCGCAATTACGTAATTTGTTTTCGTGGCGTATTGCATTATATTGTTCTTTGGAAAAATTATATTCAAGAAGAAAAGCTAAAGCCTCATCCGCAGATAGTGGAATTGGCTTTTGGAGATCTTGATAACAAACCTTACGCATTTTTGATGGTCTTGTTGGGCTTTCAATACTTTCTTTTAGCACTGCAGCTAAATCAGCATCACCGTGCTTACGAGCTGATATTGCTGCTGCACGAACGAGAAGATTTGTATCAGCTTTCTCATTTGAAAGGTCAGCAGCTTCTTTTCTTTTCCCAAATTCTGATTTTGCGTTGAATGACACACGTGGACGACCAACAACTTTTTCGGTGCCATTCACCACAAAATTTAAATCTGAATGTAACCACGCATGATTTTGATCCTTAAACACAGGCATCCTTCTGTGACATTTTTCCAACTTTTGAGCCAACTTTACGCAAAAAAAATGTAATGTTTGCTTTATATGTTTCTCCATTTTATCCGAAATCGTATTAGCTTCAATTCTTTCAACTACATGTTTGAAAAGGGCATCAAACTTTTCTTTTTTTATGCATTTTTTTCGCAATATTTCTAACAGTTCAATTTTATTAAAACAAAGGTTACATGAAAAGAAGAGGCATTACTCGTAAAACTCAAAAAATAGCAGCTTGAAATTAATTGCAAATAACCCATTAAATATTGCTTAATCTATGTTTTCAATTTCAAAGAGGTCAAATTGGGTCAAAATTTTGTATGGCTCACAGAAGATCAAACATGTAGAGAAATTGTACCATTTTAAGGTTATGTACTCTGATGGGTAATTTTAAGTATAGCGACGTAAACATAAAGCAGTATCAATGACACACATTTATACTTACTTGTCCCTTTATTTTGCATTTTACAGAAATTAATTATCGTCAACACAATTCGAGAAACACACAGTTAAAGTTGACCAATAAATAAATACTGATCTCGCTAGCACATTTGTAAAAATATTACTTCGAAGGACTTTGAGATATATATAACGGTGCTTTATATTTAGCACAAACAAAAATTAGGTATATTTGTTTTGAATAGTTTCCAATTAGAAAACAACAACAACGAAAGTAAAACTGAACTTTGATTTTTTCACTTTTGCACAGAAAAAGCGGCCGTTTGACCTAATGTGGCTTGGCATGCATCTCATAAATTAAATTAAAATTTTTTTTCAACATAATAGAAAAAAATTAATTAATCATCATGACCCAAAGTGTAGAACACCTCTGGAAATATGAATTGAAGAAATCATCAACAAGGTTGAAGATTTGGTGTTCCGAGTAAAAGTTTTCAGTTAATGCTAGTGAATAGAAGTATCAGAAGCGAGTTTTTTTTTTAATTTGACATGAAGACTTGAGAATTAGCAATGTGTCGGAACGATGGATTCCCAGGCGGTTCAGTTCTTCTTAAATAGAATTGTAACTGGTTATGAAACTTGGGTACACCACTGGGACCCTCCCACGGAACAAATATCCACCACCCAAGAAGGCAATAACGAAATTTTCTGCGGGAAAAGTGTTCGCCACAGTTTTTTGGGAGGCTACCAACTACAATAACGGGAAATGTTTACAAAGACACAACTAAGAACTTGAACACAGCTATATGAAAACAAGGCCCTACGATTTTGCTCAGAAAAGTGCTTCTGCACGATAACTGTAGGGTGTATAAGGTACGAATTGTTCAAGCAATAATCAATGAGGAACTCCAATCCATTAATGAAACTTTGAGGAACTCTAACATCCACCTTACGGTTCCAACCTCTCCCCCTGGACTATTATCTCTACATAATATATAATTGTTTCAGCCTTTACTTGATGAAATTCCATTATAACTATTATCAGGATAAAATAAAACAAATTTTAATGAATTTCACTTTTTAACACTGTAACGGTCGTTTCGCTCCAACCTGAGCTTCATCAGACATATAACTAACTTATTTACAATTTTTTTTAACACAAGTATACGGTAACAAACACATGTTTTATTTTAAATAGTTGAAGGAATGGGTACTTTTTATTACTGAAATGTCTATGCACAAAACTTTCACTACGGTTTATACAATACTGTTCTTAAGTAATAAAACTAGGGGTTTACATTATATTACAGGGAGGTAAGGAAATTCTATGTAAAAATACAATATGTGACTGTCTGAATATCAAATAAATAAATTGAGTAAGGGTGAATTATTTGTTTCTAATTGATCATTTAGGATCTTGTCGGTTTTCTTTATTTATTAATTTCAAGTGACTCTAATAAATTAAGTTTTTCGCCCTTATTTTCTACGTGTAATATTTTAAATTCTTTGTTAAAATTGTGGTTCGTTGAATTAATATGAGACGCATATGAAGAGTCACTTTTATTATTTCTAAATGAAGAAAAATGTTCTTTGATGCGTATTTCAAACGATCTGCCTGTCTGTCCGATATACGTCATAGGGCAACTACCGCAGGTTAACTCATAGACTCCTGACTTTTTATTGTTGCTTGTTAAATCTTTATTGTTTTTTTATAAATTTGGATAAATTGTTGTTAGTTCTATACGCTGTGTTAATGTCAAACTTTCTTAAATATTTACAAATTTTTGTGCTTGAAGAGCCTATAAACGTGATCATTTTAAATTTTTGGGTGTTATTATTTAATATTGGGTAAACTTGTGATATGGCTTTTGTAAGGAGTTTTTTATTTAAAATGTTATCTATTATATTACTTTTATATCCATTGTTGATAGCTATTTGTTTAAGGGAAAACGGTTGTAGCAATGAACAGAGTAGATTATTTGAATAAAACGAATGAGTTTTTAGTAATGAATAAATTTGAAATAATTAAGAGAGATCCTACAGAAAAATTTCAACAAACTCTAAAAACAGTTATAAGAAATTCTGCTAATCTTTCTAGTGAAAAGGAACAAAATAGTTTAATCATTATAAACCCTCAACCCCCAAAATTATATTCCCTTATTAAATTACATAGAGAAAATTACCCGATTCGTCCGGTTGTTTCATATGTGACAGCTCCGTCCTACAAACTCTCGAAAAGGCTTATAGATATCATTATTAAATATACAGGATTTAAACCTATTACTATTACTATTATTTAGATAAAAGTTCGTTATTATAATTTGTAGATTTCCCGGTAAAGTACGAAATCATATTTTACAATATCGATAGTCCCATCTGATTTACAATTTTGTAATATATTAAGAAACATAACTGTTTATTGAACGGAAATATTCTTACAGGAAATAGATCTTCTGAAAATCCAAATTAACTAAACAAGTTTTATTTATATACAGACATAGGTGTGCTGTACTAATAAAAATTACTGCCTCACATGCTATAAAAAAATAACCTTCTCCAAGTAATTCACCCAATTAAGCGCTTGTAAATATGATGACCACCTTAATAATAACACAAACTACGACGCAGAAACAGTAAAAATAGTAGTCGATTGTTTCACTTCCTCAAACCAGACTAACAAGATGAGTAACAAAATAACGGAAATTACCGCCCCGTCGCCGTCACCGACGTCGCCATCACCGACGACAACGACAATAAAATAAACACCTGTTTCTCTCGGCCATCAGCTAACTACTTTGTTACTCCGGTTTTTTTTTTTTACATTTCCTCCTCCGGAGTATTGCGTTATACCAATTAGTTTACCGCGATTATCCGTGGGACTGCCACGCGGCTGTGTGTCTGCAACGCGAGAGTTTCTGGAAATGAAAAGAAAGAAATGTCACTTTGACCTCGTACCCGTAGGAGATAAATAAACCAGGCGACTCGGTTTTCGTCTTTTTCTATATTATAAAAGCAGCGACGAAATCAAGGAGTTTGTGTGGAGAAAATCTAATGAAATATGTCTAATTAATATCATTAGCGTCAAGTTCTCGTACGAGTTAACCTTTAAATTATGAAACGAAGATATTCACTCCAAAACTCTGTCAAAATAGTGTATAAGAATAATGTAATTAACAATTAATACTATACAGGGTGATTCATTAGCCTCTTTACATACTTTGACAATGAAAATTAGATGAAATTTCATGAAGAACTGTTCATATTAATGTAGGTTTTATCTTATTTCGTTAAGAAGTTATAGGGTGTTTTAAATATTGATCTTTGAATACTAATGAGTATGGCAACACAAATATGCAAGTGGACCCAAAAATATGCGCTTAAATATGCAGATCATTTAGTCAAAATATGCACAAAAATGTTGAAAATATGCAAATAAAAAAATATTTATAATACATAAATTTATTGATTTACTTAAAAATAAACACACATTTCAATTTTACTACATACTGAACTAAACCTAAATATGCATTTATTACACAAAGCAAGTTGTCTTTAGTTGTAAAAACAGTAAACCACTATATGTTCCTCGAAGTTCTCAATTAATTTTTTTTTTTGTAATTCTCTTTCACATATGTATTATAATTATTATTTGTTAATGTTGTTTGTATTGGGGTGACCTGTTGGACAATTAATAAATATTATTATTATTATTATTATTTATTTATTATTATTTATTATTATTATATTATTATCTCTTCCACTCACAAGAACTATTCGCTCTTGGTTGCCATTATCTTACCCCATCGGTTCATTCGAACAAGATGGGTGGCATAGTTATCTAGCATTCATTATTTTTATATAAGTATTGATTATAGTAGATACTTACCAGTACCTTCAGGGTGTCAACTTACGTGTTGTCCGCTGCTGGCAGCTTGCTTCTCTCTCTGGGTGTGTGGTTTTGTGTTTGTGCGAGCGCGCAAGTGTAGGGGTGTTGTATTTTAGCGCACTCGTGCATGTGTTTAGTGTCCGGTCGCGCTAATTTTGAGAGATCGGAGAGCCAGCCGTTGCGCAGGGCCGCCAACCCTTTCCCGGCAACTTCTTTACTTTTCCATGCAGTACTTCGACGGCCCGACCCCCGCCCCATCGAGGCAAGGCCCAGACCCGCGAAGCGCAGCCTGCACGGGGTTGCTCATCACCAACCAATGGAACACTCTTAGCGGCTACTTTGGTCGACGACGGTCACACTTTGTGCCATCTTAACGTTTTCCGCCATTGCGGGGGCACTGACCACACGTCGAGCGTGTGTGTGCTGTTCACGCCAGCCTGGCAAGGTTGCCGCCCAGGACCGACCCTAGTGGAGTGTGCATTGCGCGGCGCCGTGTTTTGCGCCGCGTAGCTTGGTTCCTCTCTCCCCTGCTGGAAAGGCGGAATGGCACCTGCCCGCCCATCGGGCAGACCCCCCTAGAGTTTGGTAGCGCATATGCTAGGCTACCACCCAGTAGAGGACCACATCAGCACCCCACCCGTTCCGTCATTTCGCCTCCCGGCCACGTTGCCCGCGTTCGCGCGCTGCAATTTCAGTTCAGCACGCGACGTATTATTGCAGCCGTATCTAACAAGACACTTTTTTGCATTTTTAAATAAAGTTTTTGGTAGAGATCCAAAGTATTTATGGACTTGTGTAATTTCTGTGGAATTTCTCCAGTTGCGCCAATCACAATTGGGACTATTAGGACCTTGTCCATCTTCCACATACTCTTGATTTCGTCGCTGAGAGGTAAATATTTATTTACTTTCTCACTATAGTTCCTTGCAGTGTTTTTTGCGAACGGAACAGCAATGTCAATGATGTACGTTACTTTGTCCTTCTTCAGTGTCAGTATTATATCTGGAATATTGTTGGGAATTGTTTTATCTGTGATTATTTGGCGATTCCAATATAATCGAGAATTTTCGTCCTCGCAAACTGAAGGTGCTTCATATTCATAATACGGGACATTTTCAGAATACGACAAGTGCTTCTGTCTGAGCAGTTGGTGTAATATTTTTGCAACCCTGTTGTGCCTCTCGAGATATTGTTTGGGGGCAAGTACAGAGCATCCTGCCATCAAATGATCAATTGTTTCTTCCTTATCTGCGCATACACGACATTTAATGTCAGATAAATTCTCCTTAAGAATTTTTTTCCTATAGGAACGCGTTGGAATTACTTGATCTTGGATGGCGGCTATGAATCCCTCTGTTTCTGCAAACAGGTTACCTGTATACAGCCATACCTGCGACGCTGAGGTGTCAAAATTTTCAGATCCAATTGTTAACGGATACTTGCCATGCAGAGATTTATTTTTCCATCTCTCTTTCTGTTGGGGTATATTTAAGATTCTCATGGATGGATTGAATTCATCGTTAGCCAGTTTGAGTGGCGTAAAATTGTCCATTTGAGCAATCGCATTATGCAATCTACTTTCTTTCGACTTTTGCAGAAAGTACTCTCGTAAATTATTTACCTGTGTATAATGCCTGCAATAAGCACTCGGTATTCCTCTACCTCCTTCTCTTCTTGGTAGGTGGAACCTTTCGATCGCACTACGTGGATGATGAATTCTAAATTTTCTGGCTTCTACTCTTGTCTTGATGTCTATTGCTTCAAGTTCAGTATCAGTCCAGTTAATTATTCCAAATCCATAAGTAAGTACGGAAGTTGCAAAGCTGTTTATTGCCTTGGACATATTTCTTGCCGACAATCTGGTTTTCAACAACGATCGCAGCCTAGAGAAATACTGATCTTTCGCTGATTCTTTTGCAATATTGTGTTCTATTCCTCTAGCCTGTAAATAACCAAGATACTTATAATAGTCGTTGCTCTCCATTCCAATAACTAGTCCTTGTCCGCCTTCCACTTCGAACCCACGATGTTCAACCCATTGTCCCTTTTCTATGCAACTTATTTTGCATTTTTCCAATCCAAATTTCATTTGGATATCTCTACTATAACGGCCAACACAGTTTAGGAGATCGCGAAGATGATTCTTTTTCCTAGCATACAATTTGAGATCATCCATGTACCAAAGGTGACTAATTTGTACGACAGGTTGTTGTAAATTACATCCCTTATTTAGGGAATTTAACAAAGTTGTTAACGGTTTCAAGGCTAAACAAAACCACAGTGGACTCAAAGCGTCTCCCTGAAATATGCCTCTTTTAATACTGATCTTACCTGCATCAATACTTTCTGTAGGTGTTTTCATTAACAAACTTGTCTTCCATTTAGTCATGGCGTAACTGAGAAAGTTAATATGATGCTCCTCAATCCTATATAACCTAAGAATCTCTACCAGCAACGAGTGCGGTACACTATCAAACGCTTTCTGATAGTCTATATATGCCATGTAGAGATTTTCTTTTGCTTTCACCACATTCTTCATCACAACTGAATCAATCAGGAGCTGTTCTTTGCAGCCTCTTGATCCTTTTCTACATCCTTTCTGTTCCTCTTCTAAAAGGTTGTTATTCTCCAAATGGGCATATATCTTTTCAGATATAATCGAGGTGAACATCTTGTATAACGTAGGAAGACATGTAATTGGTCTATATTTAGAGGGATCTTCCGCAGATACATTAGGTTTCGGAATTAAGAAGGTGTTTCCCTCGGTCATGAATTCTGGCAGTTCGGATGGTTGTTCTAGCAATAATTGGAAGCACTTAGCAAGTTGCGGGTGCGTCGATGTAAATTTTTTTAACCAGAAATTTTGTATTTTATCTGGTCCAGGTGATTTCCAATTCATTGCTTTTTGGATTGCTCTTTTCACATCTTTTGAATCAATCCGCCAATTTATCATTGTCCTAACGTTACTTACCTTCCTTCTTTCATCCGTCAGCCATTTTGCATTTCTATGTTGCACCGGCGTACTCCATATTCCAGACCAATAATCTGATATTTTGTCTTTCGTTGGTAACTGAACCTGTTGTCCAGGATTTGTATCACTCAAGCCACGATAGAATAATTTTTGATTTCTAGCGAACTGTTCATTTTGCTGTCTTCGAGTATTACTGATTTTATATCGTTTCAACCTCTTTGCATATGCCGCTAATTTCTGCTTTAATAAATCTAAAATTTCTACAACATTGGAGTTTTCAGGTGAAACATAACAGCTCACTATAACTTCTGCATCTCTCTTAACCCTCGCGCTAGCATTGTCCTTTAAGCTTTGAGTTAATATTCCAATTTCCCGTCTCAGATTTTCAATTTTCCATGTCAATCGTTTTTCCCAACAAGGAGTTTTATTCCTACTATCGAATTCCATTTCTACGGTGTCTATATTTTGATCATTTAATATCAAAACCGTACATGCACCTGTATATATTAAACTATGGAGCTCTTCCAGTGTTGTGCTATTTTTTATTTTTGTCTCAATAATTCCGTTTACCTCGTTTATAATATCAGATGTGCCCTTTTGGTAAATAAGCTTTTTTAGATGCGGCTTCTTACTAGGTACAACTCCATGATATTTAAGAAAATTATTCTCAAACTCTAAATGAAATCTACTTTCCTGTACGGGCAAGACTATTAATTCATCTAAAAACGGGTTAATCTGTTCATCAACCTCCACTTCATCATTACTACCCATACCAATTTCTAAGGAAACCTCTTGTCTCACTTGATTAATTATTATTATTATTATTATTTCTTCCATTCACAAGAACATTCAATTTGTCCTTGGTTGCCAGTGTGTTAACCCATCGGTTCGTGAGAACAAGATGGCTGGCATAACTGTCATTATATTATTATTATTGTTGTTTATTACTTCTTATGTCCAGGTATTTTTCCGTAACCTAACTATGCAGCTCTCCTCCACATGGCATGCTTCATTCTTAGTAAGCAGATAATAACACCTCTCACCATGTAGGAGGGGGGTTTATTTTCACGGCCCATAGGGACCGGCGCTTTAGTTGTTATGTTGACGAAGTGGGTTGAGATGAAGGTATCTCAACAACATCCTCGCCTGCGTTCTTTGTTTCTACTGAAGCATGCCATGTTTGTGTTTCATTTCCAATTTGCTGTTTCGGTCTTTGCTGGTTAATCCTACCTGGATCCTGCTCCTCCGACCCACCACAGTATCCTTTTCATTCAGTGTTTGGAGCAAGTGTACCTCATTGGGGCTGCTAACCCAACCCAACAGTTAGCTCAGGAAGCCGTGGGGTCGCTAGTCCCCAGTAACCTATCTCTAGTCTACCCTGTGCGGGTTTATTATTATTATTATTATTATTATTATTATTATTATTATTATTATTATTATTATTATTATTTTGTCTCCTGTCTGAATATAAAAGTTTATAAATGGAAAAACTCCTTCCACATCAACCGATGTAATAGGGGTATTAAGGACACAACAATTCCTCCATTAGTGTTATTATTTTAGAAACAATGCTATAATTGGTTTTTATAAACGAAAGTTGTTGTTTTATGTCTTTGTTTTCGAATAATTGAAGAAAAATAAATAAAATATCACAACGCTACAAAACACAAATCGATGTTCTCTCTTCAAAATCACAATCAGAAATAAAACTCAGAGGTTGATTTATTATTTACCTACTTATGTAAATATAGGTACAATAAAATCCATGTTAACGGTTTAAAACAACCTATTTTTAATTCGCGGAATTTAAGACTGGGAATAGAGTGGGTTAGTCCGTAGTATGAGGGAAGACACAAACAAAATGCAGTTTCTAGAGGGTGGCTGTGCCACCTTTGGAAGGGCTTCACTACTTCACATTGGTTATGTGGACGGGGCGAGGTACTTCGGCTGTCTGACAACAGGCAGCGCTGAATTTACTTCTACGCTGGTCTGGATAATTTCTGTGATGTGGCGATGTGGTTCTTTTTTGTGAATGTGTCTGAAGATATCCTTTCTCCAGCAGGGGCGTACCGATGAGCCTGTAGAAAGGCGAAATACGTATCTACGTCTCTAGGGAGGGATGTGTTCGGACACGTTCACAAAAATATTAGTAGTGAACCTGTATTTGTGTTCTTCACACCAGATTTTTAATAATATTTTATATTATTCAAAATACCTTTAGATTAAAATCTTCTCATTAAATACGTAAAAATTTAGAAGTACGAAAATATGTGAACGAACAACAAAGTCAGTAATAAACAAACTCAAGCTCGGAGATACTGTTTCTTATATTTAATATTGTCGCAATATTTTGGAATTAATAGAACGTCATGCATTCCACAAGTAAATGAAACATCTCTTCGTCAAGATGAAAGACGTAAATTACTTCCTTTGGATTTGCTAAGATAAACTATGTGCCCTGTCACAAAATTTATATTGGAGTTCAATAATTAAGTGTTCTTCTTCACCTTGGGCAAATGTCGCGTCTAAGCCGTCACCGCGTCGTGCCGATGTCGACGACGGTCGTAGCACGGCACACTTGATTGAAATAACAAGCGACCGTGGCGGACACAATGGACTTTTTTCATTTGTGATTCGTCTAATGATGTCGCAATCAATTGACACGTGCTCTGATCGGTCTTCCGTTTCTGCCGGTGAAGCGTTTTACCTTCCCTCCACTTTTTTATCAAGATCTTTTGTGTGCTATACGACCGTAGTAACTATTGGGATGTAACGTTGTGAAAATGAAACACTTTACTGTTTGACATGGGATTAAATGGAACTGCGACGGTTACCTTCGTGAATATTTTATCGGTATTCGACAAATGGATTTTGTATGATTGGGTATTTAAGAATAAGATAAATGTAACAAAAAAATAGAGAGACACAAGTTTGATATATGGTAAAAAAAGATATTTAGCGCGAAACACGTTTGGTATGCGCGGGCTTATGGTCGCTTTACATAGTATTATTTGAAACCATTATACAAATATTTTGTTGAAATAATAAAGGATAAAGAAATTGGAAACCTAATTAATACTTATCTTTTCAAATAATTGGCGATTGATATACACCGTGGAAGCGAGGTAACTAAACGCCGATACGGCACAGATACGTTTCCCGTCACCGTATATATTCCTATCACATTTTTTGGACAGTCGACTTACTACTACATACCGTAAATACATTAATAAACAAACAGACACGCAACGCATCATATTCTTTAGAATGTAATACAGTTCATTGGAATGCCAAAATTACAGAAAATGATAAAAATCAAAATTAATAACGAAATATTTACATATTTTCTTATGTGTAGCATTGGAAAATGGAAAACTAAGTCCGTGTGCAGGGATCAACGGTTTTATTTTCTGTAATTTTTTTTTATATACAAATTGATAATAGTTTCCCTTCTTTAAAATTACAATGGACATTAAATTTCGTATGACTTGCGTTGTAATTTGTAGACAGTAATGTTTACATTCACATTTACTTCGCAATTACATACTAATTTGATAATATTTATAAATATTTCATATAAAAAGCCGAAAAACTCTAAAAAAATATCTAAATAAATAAATGTATATTTAAAATAATCTTACATGTTTCGGCAATTACGGCCTTCTTCAAAGAACAAGAAGCACGTAAGATTATTTTAAATAAATATTAAATTAACATATTAAAGTAAAACAGACCTTAAATCGCCGACTAATTGAATCTACTAGAACATTCAAAGGTAAAGAAATAATTATCTTTATGTATATATACATATCTTATATATAAATAAACTATGAATAAGTAGTTTTAAAATATAAATACGTCAGCGACACTAATGAAAGCAATAGTTAGATATGAACAATGCAAATTATGTATAGGATGAACTATATTAAATACATTTACAAGGGGTCTCTATAGTAGTACGCAGGCGAAAAAAATCTTATAGAATAGAGAGGAGGTTGCTTATAATTTGGGTTTAACATCAAAGAGACTGGAATGCACAAACCAAATATTAGATCTTCGACCAAGACAGAACGGAGAGTACTAGGAGGGACAAAAATATAAATACAAGAAGAAATACGACTGGGATTAGTGAACATAAATGTTAGGGAATAACAAAAGTGTTACACAAGAAAAGTAACACCACCGATAGAGAACACTAGGAAATAGTACGGAAAGATATGAGATAATCAAAATGCTTACGAAAAGGTTAATCTTAAGAGAATTAAATTAAGAAATTTTTCGAGGGGGTACATATTATACAGAGAGTAATTAGGAATAGAAAGGAGTTTAGATATAGAGTTGTGTAATGAGTTGTAAATTTGAAATGTAGAACTATTATCATTATCCTTTTAGAAGGACTTTTGTTTTTGTACAAAATTTGGAGTAAGGGTAAATTGAGAATTCCAGGTGCCTGATGTGTATGTGTAAATTGGGTCCCGGTTGATAAATAATAAAACAAAAATGGTTAATTAAAATTTTGAATTTATTGAAAAAATCATGTAGAATACAAACTAAAAGAAAATACCTAATTTTAAGTTGTAAAATATAAAATAAATTTTATATTTTAAATTCTTTGAAAAAGGCATCATATGCCGAAACATCTAAGGTTGTTTTAAATATATACATTTTGAATTAAACCACACCTTAAATCGCCAACTAATTGAATCTGCTATATATATATATATATATATATATATATATATATATATATATATATATATATATCCCCAGAAGAAGCAACAAATTTGTTGCGAAATATAGGGTTATTTAATAAAGGAGTTTTTTAATTGACAGACCGCTTACCCGATTTTAATTTATTTTATCTATATATATATATATATATATATATATATATATATATATATATATATATACCGGGTGAATTATGAAAAACCTTTCGTGCTGTAACTTTTTTATTTTTTATCCGAATGTAATAAATTATACGTCGAACTAAATCGTTTTAAAAACACTGTAACATGATCCGCTTTGAATTTTTTTTTACACTTTGTTTTTGACAAACAGCTGCAAACTGTGTTTTTTTAAATTGCACTATACTTTTTTTTTCCTTATTCAAATATATTACTTTTTCTGAATATGAAACTGTAAACAACGATATCCTTGTATGAACAAAAATCGAGAAATTGAAGGGTTTTTTTTAGTTCGATTTATTCTGGTTTTTTCCGAACGCAGAGATTTCTTAAATGCATTTTAAATACTCTATTTAATTTTATTACCAGCAAATGTGTGTACCTTTTAAGCCCATAAAGGATTACAAACCAAATGTTATCAGTGAGCGGTGGGTCAACAACAACATTTACAGTGTTTATTTTAAAAATTTAAAAATCAAGCAGTCATATTGAACGATAAAAGTGCATTCCAAATTTTCGAAGAGAGCTGTGACATCTGTCAGTCACACATTTATTATAACATTTTCAATAATTTATTTCTAAATTTTGTTATTGAAATGAATAATGGCGAATGTGGATGCGATTCAAGCATATTTTGAATGCGGAACAAATTCTGCAGCTGCTTTGCGACTTTATGGAAATCGTTTTCCTGACAGACTGCGTCCAAGTGCCGATAAGTTTGGAAGGCTCGTGCGAAATTTACGAAATTTTGGATCATTCAAAAACCGAAAATAAACGCATGTGTAATTCAAGATCAAAATTTAGAATTAAGTGTCTTGCTCTATGTGGAAGAAAACCTTAATACGTCTACGCGAGAAATTGCTCACTACATGCAGGTATCGCATTCTACAGTTCAGTACATTCTGAAGAAGCACAAGTTCTTTCCTTATAAACCACAGAAGGTGCATGCTCTCGGTGAAAACGACCCTCAACGAAGGGTTCAATTCTGCACGGTTTTCATGAATAAACTAAGGGAAGATCCAATTTTTTATCGTCGTGTGTTGTGGTCGGATGAATGCACTTTTGGGAAAAATGGTGTATTCAACAGAAATAATTATCGCCATTGGAGCACTGAAAATAACCATGTTGTGATGAAACACAATTTTCAAAATCGGTTCAGTGTAAATGTATGGTGTGGCATTTTAGGCGATAGAGTAGTAGGGCCTTTTTTTTGTGGAAGGTAATCTAAACCAAGAAAAGTATAATAATTTGTTACGCAATGAATTAGGCGATTATTTAGATGAGTTGCCACTTGCTGAGTTAAACATGGTGGTGTTCCAACAGGACGGTGCGACACACCATAATGCACTTACGAATACTGATTTTCTAAATAATTATTTTGGCGTCAGATGGATGGGCACTTACGGACCTATTCGATGGCCTGCTAGATCGCCAGATCTAAATCATCTGGATTTCTTTCTGTGGTCTTACATTCAAGATCATGTCTATTTGACTCCACCTGATACCAGAGATGATTTAGTAAGAAGGATAGTACAAGTATGTCATGAAATACCACCAAATCTTATATTAAACGCAGCAGTTGGAGTTAATAGAAGGTGTCAAATGTGTCTGGAACAAAATGGGGCCAATTTCGAACATTTGATTCATTAAAATATATGATAGCTTGATTTCTGTAAATTTCGTAGTTTTTCTTTAATAATAAAAAATTGTCACTCAATTTAATGGAGGTGTCTTCAGGAATTAAATGTTTATTAGAATAAGTAAAAAAAAAATGTAGTACAATTTAAAAAAAAATTACTACTGTCTGTCAAAAACTAAATGTCAAAAAATTGTTTTTTAAAAAACAGGTTACAGTGCTTTAAAAACTATTTAGTTTGACATATCATTCATTAAAATCAGATAAAATATAAGGAAGCTACAGCCCCAAAGGTTTTTCATAATACACCCGGTATATATATATATATATATATATATATATATATATATATATATATATTTATATATATACAAAGGCCTACATAAGTGAAAGTATGTAAGTGAGATTTATTTAAAGCAAATCATTAGAACTAATTTCTATGATAACGGTATTAACAAAAATATTTCTAAGTAAATCTCGGTGTCCGGGTTGGAACCGCGTCGAGTTAGACGTAATTGTTCGTCGAATCGCGGTAGCATTAATACTGTACATCGTTCATTTTCTACCTCAGAACTTAGAGCACTACCCTCTGAACTTAAACATATTTCTAACAGTATACTCTAGAACAATTATAACGCCCACGACCCAAATCACGGAACGAACCTGATCCTAACATCAGCACCGCTTTCTTACTGTATATTCGAGGTATCGCCGATCAAATAGGAAAGGTTCTACATAGAAATAATCTCAAAATCGTCTTCAGATCGCATTCTAAAGTTTTGGACTTCTTACCCTCTGCTAAAGATAAAATATCTCCGTTTCAAGCATAAGGAGTGTATCGCATTCCGTGTTCATGTGACACTGTGTACATTGGCGAAACTAAGCGGCTAGTCGGCGTGCGTGTGCCCGAAGATGAACGCCTAAATATAGCCGGTTCAGCACTGGCAGAACACAAATTCAACTCCGGTTATCAAATTCTATTCAAACGTGTCGAGTTTCTGTCATGCGAATGGCATTATTTCCCTTATTATTATTCCCTAGGGAAAAAATTTGTGAATCAATTGTAATTCACAAACATCCCCGCAATCATAATAGAGGCGATGGGTACACGTTACATCCAACGTGGCAAACTCTAATGAATTCAACTACAAAATCCCACGCCTATTGAGATTGTCTCCAGCCAATAGCAGGCCACCATCTGACTCCCCCCCCCCCTACCTATATAAATTATGCTGGTCTCTGTCCTAGCATTATTCAAGCTACTGCGAATCGTATAGCCCTGAAGCTGTCCCTTGCAACAGGGTACGAAACGTTGGCAATTACGCCTAACTCGACGCGGTTCCAATCCGGAAACCGAGATCTACATTTCGAAAACGACCACGGAAGCCTACATCTACGTGTATTTTTAATAAAATTACAAATACTCCATCCTATACAATTACAGAGGTTTGGGAGACAGTTTACCTATTTATGAGACCAATTAAGTACGTTCTTTATCTTACTACCTGTGGGGAGGCAATTTACCAACACCCAAAATTTGTAATAAATTTAGTTTGTCTGATGGTTATTATATTTGGTTGGTTTGTTAAAACTTATTACAAAATATTATGCACTTAGCAAGACTTATTTAAAACAATAAGTAATTTCGCATGTAAATCACTAAATGAACCAAAATTCAAAACTATTTTGAGCCCTATCTAGATCCATAAAAATTCATTACATTTCTGATAATACCAATGTTTTCTAGTTTTCTTTTTCACAAACATCAACATATTATTCATGGACATAGCCTAGCAAATGCACGTATCACCTGCAGGTATAAATTTGTCGAGATCTCCCCACGTATGTACATATGTGTCTAAATGCATTCTGAATTGCTCCTAGGTTTTATAAAACTGGAGTGGCTCCGTCGATACGAGTATCCATCCAAAGCAGTAGCACAGCGGTACATAATACTTCACTTTACGAGCTTCAACATCACAAGACCTCCTTGTTTCGTCAATTACCAACTTGTGTGTAGGTGAAGTTTCTTCGACAAAGTCAATGCACTTATTTAGAAAGGGCAAAGATTACGGCCGTGATATGAGCTTATAGATAATTAATGTAGAAATTCTCTCACGTTAATTTAAGGATCATAATACCGGGCTTTTATACCGTCGAGTTTCGTTTTTGTTTTCGTTTCGTTCTCGTTTTAATATGGTGTGATTAGACTAATGGAAAGAATTGTGCTAATGCTACAATTAAATAATTTAATCAATAAATAATTGAGTTAACTGTTTCATTATTGCATTATGTGTGGAATTAGATTTACTTATAAAACTATTGAAAACGAATGGATTATTGTATTTAAGATGAATAGCTAATTAAAATCTAGATACCAAGAAAAGAATAGCATATCGATATGTGAATACATGAATTATTTGCGACTACAAATTAATACAAATATAATAAAACATTTTTGTATCTGTATACATGGACAGACACAACATACCAGTGGACCAAAAATTTTCGAATTGGAATTTCATATTTTGTGATTCCGCCCCGCTTAGTCTGAAACTTATTTTTAGTTTACTTTCGATTTTTTAAAATCAAGTAGACCTTTACAGTTGAACAAAAATTATTGTCGGTTCAGGAAAAGTGTACCTTTTCCTTCACACTAAGCAAGTGTTTCATAAAAAAGTTGTTCAGAATGAAAAGTTATGGCGTTATGAAAATTTTCAGAATGATCAGCTCACTTTCATTAACCCATTTATTTCAATAGTTGCGATAACGCAACACCAAACAAAATTTTTTCTCGTACTAAAAAGTAATAATTTTGGATGTACTGTCAGTAGCATTACGCTAATAAATATTTAAACAACCTAACAAACATTTTGGGAACGGGTAATCGCATTTTCAATTTTGAATAAAAATAAAATAAAACTATGGAATTTTCAAGAAAAAAACTTGTGTAGCTAAGTTTAAATTAAATAACATACAGCTTACTTTTTCATTTATCATTAAGAAGTTTCATATAAAAGATACTTCACGCAACATTATCAATCCCCTTTTTTCCGGAAATATTTCTCAAACGGATTTGAAACATAGCGTTGCGAAAACGCAACATTGGGGCAAATGGTGTAATTGTAGTCATGAGTAATATTCCTGTCTGAACATGCTTTTTCACGTCTGAGGGAAGTTTATTGGGTATCCGTTGTGTGATGCGAGTTTATTCAGTTCATTTACGCTGTGGGATAGAGAAGTTGAAGAAGTTAGAGTTCATAATAGTGTTATCTTGAGGATTACAGAAATATTATACAATAGTAAGTACAACAATTTCTGAAGTATGTGTTGGTTGTTGATGTTGATAATAAAATTATTTTAGAGTCACGTGAAATATCGCTATGATCCTACCAGACCGTTGACTTTGAAAGAACTTGAGGCAATTGTTGAAGATTTTGTTCTGAATGAGGAAATTGATGTTTGTTATATACCACCCGACGTCGATGATCTAACGGACGAGGAGGACATTGATGATAATGTTATAGGCGGAGTAGAAAATTTGCATGTAGATATAGCGGGAACTTTTGAGATAGTGTGTCCGAATAACGAAATTGAGATAGAGGATGGTATCCATCATGAGGCAGCTTTATATACACCAAGCAAATCTGCAAGACTTCAAGACATTATTTGGTGTAAAACGTTGACTACGAGGAATATGCTACGTCAAATGAGGAAGGGAATGTACAGAATATTGTTGAGGCGCTACGTGGAAAGTCTGTGCTTCATTTCTTTATGCAAATGTTTGATCAAAATGTTGGCCAGCTTATTATTTCAAACTCCATAAAATATGCGAGAGATAATACCCGTACACAATTCGCCTTAGATCAAAATGATCTAGAAATTCCTTTGGGAATATTGATTTTGAGTGGGTATCACACTCTTCCACAGGTAAAACTTTACTGGTCATCTAATGAAGATAAAGGTGTTCAATTTGTGAAAAATGCGATGTCTCGAAGCAGATTTCTCGACATAAAGCAGAACATTTCATCTTGCAGATAATCAATTAGACAAGGTAGACAAATTTGCGAAAGTAAGACCGCTGGTTGATCTCTTGAACAGCAATTTCTTGAAGTATGGTGTTTTTAGATATCACTTATCAATTGATGAGCAAATTGTACCCTACTTTGGCCGCCATTCAGCGAAAATGTTTTTGAAAGGCAAGCCGGTACGTTTCGGGTTCAAAATGTGGTGTCTGGCATCTAGCGATAGGTATTTATATCAATTTATATCTTATGCTGGTAAAACAGGTGAAAATTCCAAAAGAGAATTTGGTTTAGGTGAAACAGTATCAATCTTTTAAAAGTATTAGAAAATAAGTCGACTCATAAGGTATACTTTGATAACTTTTTTACGAGCTACAAGCTATTAGTTCATCTGAAACGTCAAGGATACTTTGCTACCGGAACTGTACGTGAGAACAGAATGCTGAAATGCCCTTTAATGACTTATAAGTCTATAGGAAAAAACCTCGTGGTACAATGGATTCTCGTTACGATCACGTAAATGAAATAAGCGTGGTCCGTTGGAATGACAATTCTGTGGTTGCAGTAGCAAAAAATTGTGAGTCTGCACTGCCTAATGTGTTTGTGAAGCGGTACAATCGTAGAGAAAAAAAAAACATCTCTATACCACAAATAAATATGATTGCCAAATATAACAAATATATGGGAGGCGTTGATCTACACGATAACGCAGTTGCAAATTACCGAATAAATATTCATGGAAAAAATGGTGGTGGCCGTTATTTATAAATATGTTAGATTCTACTGTGGTGAATGCTTGGAAACTGCACAGACTTGTATGTACAGAGAATCCCATTTCGCAGCTGGATTTCAGGTCTGAACTTGTACGAAGCCTCATTAGTGCTAACAAATGTAAAATACAATCTCTTCGAGGACGTGATTCCAGTGCGTCACTATCATCCAGTGCACGTTTAGATAATGTGGGTGAAAAAAATCGTGAAAATTGGAGGACACGTTGTAGAGTATGCAAAAGTACAACCGTATTTATATGTAATAAATGTGGAGTTCCATTACATTGACACTGCTTCAAAGACTACCATAATTAATAATTGTAATATGTTTTTGTGCATATAGTCCCATTGTTGCGTTAACGCAACGCAAAAAAAATATAAGAATCAATGGTTTGTCTTTTTTTTTTTACTTTGAAGGATGTTTATAAATATCTAAATAAAAGTTTATTCCTTAAAGAATTTGCGTTTTCCTTGATTTGTCTTAAATGTGTTACTGTCGTGAGCAAAAAAAACGGGACACTGTTTCTGCGTGGGTTTAAATTGTGACTACTTAAGTGGCTATCTTTACTCATAATAGTAAGTCAGGAATTGTCAATAATGTGTGTCTTATTGACATTTATTAAACATTTTTAAATAAATGTAAATAAAAATTACTAAAAACGATAGAGAAAGATTATTTATTAAATTAAAATAATTATTACATTAAAATAATTAGTATTTCGTCATTCTACTGTTATTATTAACTGCATCTAATCTTGTAGACATTGAAGCGACAATATTTTGTACAACATTTATAGAAATTTGATGCCAAGCATTTTGAACAATCTCCCAAAATTCTTCCTGGGTAGAAGCTCTATCTCATTAATCCCCATAGATTTTCAATGGGATTTAGATAAGGACTGTAGGGTTGGATATCTCAAGTTTAAATTTCATTCTCTTGTAACCATTGCTACAATATGAGACAGGAAATTGTGTTGTTCTTATAGCTTCCTTTAATGTTTTGAAAGTTGTGCCTAATCTCAGTAACTAATGTTTCGTCTTCCTGCATATTCTAAATTTTGTTACGTCCGTAAATTATTTTCCGATTTAAATTATCCTCTTCCCTCCAATTTTTAATTTTTAATATATTCTGGCGGCTGAACTTTTACCAATATTAAATTGAACCGATACACTTTTTAATGATTTCCCATTTTTCAAACTAGTAACAAGTCTGGCTTTATCAGTTTTCGAAAGATGCGGCATTTTAAATTTTGATTTAGCAACTATGATATATAATTTGACGTAGGTTTGAAAGTTAATAAAATATCGTCAAAATTATAACGCTAAAAAATAAAGGAAATTGACATATCGATTTTGACACCGTCCCGTTTTTTTTTTGCTCACGACAGTAACTCCGCGTTTTTTTTTTATTGTACCATATAAGCAAAAATTATTTAGATAAGGTATTGCCAGATGTCAGTTTCGATTTGAATTTTTATTTGACATGAATTAAATGTCAGTTTCGATTTGAAGTTATATTCCACATGGTAACGTCAAATTTCGTAATGAAAATATTGAAAATGGGAAATGGATATTCAGTACTCAAGCTTGCGTAGTTGAATTTCGACAACAGTTTCCCGATCTTGTTTTATTAGAAGCTGACTTTTACAATGTGGTTCGGAATTGTATGCGATTTTTCAGAGAAACAGAAAAGCGTAACATATAAGGAAGGTGGTGGCAGGCCAACGGTCCGTAGAGCGGAGACTATTGAAAATGTTCTATAGATTACACAGGCCTGCATTTTTCAACTCTTTGAATGTTGATTTAAAAATTTGAACTATTTTCTATTAAACCAACATTCCTACTTGGATGTGCTCGGAAACTTTTTTAACCTGCCATGGAAGATATCAGCGATATACAAGTGTCTCGTATCGTTATGTTCAAATTTTAGGAGTGTAAAGTAGACTTCATTTCAAGTAATAAAAACGCAAAACTTGTATATCCATTTTTATTTGTTTCAAAGTTACAGATCTATGAATGTGATTGTCAGATCATGAAAAAAAAATGTAATTCTAAAGTCAATACAAACTGATTTTACTTAAAAAAAGTTATACGATTCAATAACAGGCCTGTGATTGATAATGTCGCATAATAAAATGTTTCCCTAAAATAAATAGACACGTGTTGTAGTGCATACAGTAATTTCTTGGAGATCTACAAAAAACAGTACTGGAAATTTATTTATGATAAAGAAGGTTCTTACTTATTTCGTAAGTGCTGAACCATGAATATCATACAATAAACAAATGTTCAGATGATTATTAACGTTGTATTTTTAAATAAAGGATTACATTACGTTTCAGTTCATACGACAGCTTATTAGTGTGTGGACAAGTTTTCTTTATTCAAAATACCTTACCGATTTTCTTCTCAAGAGAAAATGCATTTGCACATTTTTGTATATGGCTACTGTAACGGCAGTGCACGTCAAGCAGTTATTGAAACTGAATAAGTCGGGAAACTGACATCGGTTTCCCGATAGACGCATTTCTCATTACGGAACGTTTCTGGAAGTACACAGACAATTTCGGGAATGCGGACTGCGTGATTATCTTTTCGACTGAGGAGTAAATTTGTCAGCAGACTTAGAGGAAGAAGCAGTAGCTATTGTTACAAGGGATCCAACTCTCAGTGTACATCGAATCGCTAGACAGCTAGGAGTGCCACGAACGACAGTTTGGTGAATTTTAAAACGTTAGGGCTTATATCCATATCACTATCGCAGGGGACACGGTTTGCTTGAGGCAGACCAGTATGCTCGTCTAGTTTATTCTACCTGGATATTAAGACAATCACAGCTTCATTTTAATTTCTGCAGAACAGTCCTCTTGACAGATGAATCTACGTTCACGAGAAGTGGTGTTATAAATCTGATAAACCTGCACAGGTGGTCATCAGAAAATCCCAAAGCTATACGCCCATTTAAATGTCAACATGAATTTTCTATTAACGTTTGGGCGGGTAAAATCGATAACTTGTTGATTAGTCCTGTCGCTCTTCCTGGGAGGTTAAATGCGGACAATTACCTTCAATTTCTTATTGACGAACTGCCAGGTCTTTTAGAGGATGTCCCACTGAATGTTCGACGAGACATGTGGTTTCACATGGATGGGACACCACCACATTTCGGAATTTCTGTCCGAAATTGGGTTAACGTCAATTATCCAAGGTGGATTGGTCGAGGTGGTCATGTTGCATGTCCACCCAGATCACCCGATCTTAATCCCCTTGACTGTTATTTATGGGGGTACATGAAAAATTTAGTCTACGTGCAAGTTTCGAACAAATGAGAAGAGTTGTTGGTTCGTTTCACCTGGCTGCCGAGCAAATCCGACAAAACAAATAAGAAATTCGCCCTCAAGTAGAAATCGAACCCACGACCTCTGGCTTGCCGGACCATTGCTCGACTGTGCGTGAATTAAAAACTTTTATGGGGATGCTTTGAGTTACATGAAAGGAAACAGATGAATATATGTTGCCCGTAGTACGGCACTTCGCGAAAACGCAATTAATTTGTCAAGGAATACTTTTTTTTTCATGATCTGACAATCACATTCATAGATCTGTAACTTTGAAACAAATAAAAATGGATATACAAGTTTTGCGTTTTTGTTACTTGAAATGAAGTCTACTTTACACTCTTAAAATTTGAACATAACGATACGGGACACTTGTATAGTTTTATTAAATTACTAAATGATTGTATATTTAAGAGAATGTTTGCGAAAAAACAATGCAAAACACAATGCAAACAAATCTATTTTTAATGAAAATTACATATCTAAGTTGTTTAAATATACATTTCTATCAAATACATGAAACGTTTTCTGCACTATGAGAACCATTAGTTTTCATATCGCATTTCGGTAAGTGCTCCATCAAACATTGCTGTTATCATGTTACTCAATTAATGTTTGAATTAATTACTGTTATGACATATAAGATGCACTTTGTATAGAACGTAATGCTATACGAACTTAATGACATGTATTACTGTAGTACGGATTCGATATGATGACTTGCATACAAAATGAGGCAACATCACGTTCAATTATGTACTTGCTCTCGTCTGCAATTTATATTCAGCTTCCGAATTCATTCATATCCCACGAAACAAATTCCTCATAACTATGTAGTTTGGTTCGATTACTTTCATGTACATAACATATATTCCTTTTGATATATGAATATAAATTTCTGGATACCCTTTACACTTTTAATATAATACTATTAAATTAAGGCAGGTATTTAATGAGAGCTTGTATTCAGCTCTGTACTAATGAATTCGAGCGACACTAGTGGCTATAATTGCGGAATACATCTCCGTTACTTCGAAATAATTCCTTTGGGGGTGCAAACACCGATTCAGGCTTCTTTGCTATTTAATATACCCACATTATTCGTACTTTAAACTACAGGCTGGCCCAAAATGACCGAAGGGGTTTTAATTCCTTATAACTTTTTTATTATAATTTTTTTTTTGTTTTCAGTATTTTGTAATGAAGACTTGGGGAATTTAAAATGGAACAGTACACAATTGAACAACGTGCCAAAATCGTTGAACTTTCTTTCTCAAATCAACGATCCATTGTTTTGCATTGCATGCATATCGTCGTTATTTTAATGTGCGGGTTGTCAACAATAAACCGTCTGGTTGCAAATTATCGAGAACAAGGGGCAGTAAGGAACCTTCCTGGTGCCGGCAGACGACGAACGGTGCACACGGATGACAATATTGAACGGGTACAGGAGAGTATTCGGGAAGATGGAGGAACATCTACCAGGAGACGTTCGACACAACTTGGCCTCTCAAGAGGGTCGCTGCAGAGAATTTTGCATACAATAAGAATGTTTCCATACAAAATTCAGCTTGTCCAACAATTGAAACCGACAGATTACCAGCAACGACTTGATTATGCAATTTATTTTCGTCAAAAAGCAGAAGAAAATCTTGATTTTATTCATAATTTAATTAAGAGCGACGAAGCCCATTTCCAATTAAATGGGTTCGTTAATAGGCAAACCTGCAGGATATGGGCTACGGAAAATCCAAGAGTAGTTCAACAGCGAGAATTACACCCACTTAAGTGTACCGTTTGGTGTGGTGTTTCGTCGGAAAGGATAATTGGCTAATACTTCTTTGAAAATGAACACGGTGTCGCCGTTTCCATCACTGGTGTTAGATATCGGACAATGTTGGAAAATTTTTGAAGACCAGCCGTGGAAAACCATCCGCAAGTATGGTTCCAACAGGATGGAGCCACAGCGCACACTGCGAGGGACACAATGGCTCTTTTACGCGACATCTTTGGTGAACGAATTATTTCCCGAACAAGCGATTTTAATTGGCCTCCGCGTTCACCGGATTTAACCGCTTCAGACTGTTTCGTTTGGCGTTATTTGAAAGGAAAAGTCTATATTAATAAGCCTCGAACCATACAGCAATTAAAAAATAATATACGAGACGAAATCAACAACATAACACTTGCGAAAGGTTATGGAAAATGTTTTGGAAAGAGCACGAATATGCGAAGCAGAAAATGGCCACCACTTGCGAGATATAATTTTTCATAATTAAATTAAAAATATTCTCCATTAATATACTGTATTTAAAATTAAAAAAATTTAATAATTATTAAATTTTTTTAAATGACCCCTTCGGTCATTTTGGGCCACCCTGTATTAGATTACACGCTGCTTCATGTTATTTAGTATTGTTCTAATATCGTTATTGCTTTATTAACCCTTAACTACTACCATATGAAAATTGTTGTAACGAATACTATAACTGGGTCACAGAGACCCATTTTCATTTTCGATATAGAACCAAAAAATATGTGATTTCAGATATATTTTTAGAAAAATATAAAAAAAGATACACAAGATACTTTACGTATATTCACAAAAAATGTTCAAATACCATTTGGACAAATATTTTTAGCACATCTCAAACACACTGGTGTTTTACACATTTCACAGTAGGTATTTGTCCTATTTTCAAACGGGTCTCGACTTTATCACTACTTGAAGTTAAAAGCTTTCCACTGTGAGCTTCATCTGCAATCGAATCTCGGCTTTCTAAGAATTTTTGCCAATGAATCTGTGCCCAAATCTGAAACAAAGCCTGATAGTGTTAGTGTTGCTCTAAATTGTTGCTACTAATTTTCAGAATGCACTAGAAAAATAACATTCACGAAAAGTATGACTAGGGACCACTAGCTAACTTGTTAGATTACGGAGTTCAAATTCCTACTAAAGTCGCTGTTTAATCCTCCTGTTTTGAAGGATGTGAATAGGTTTCACGTGAATCTTAGTTGATTAAAATTAATAACACTCACTTTTTACTTTTAACTAGAAATTTATTTTTAAGTAACGGAATGCTTATTTATTTCTTGTTGTAAGCAAGAAATTGAAGTGTGAACTACATTAAATAACTACTTGCATGAAAGCAAATTGTAGTTTTTATGTTTACATGAATATACCCTTAAATATTGAATATTACTTTCTTGACAAAGACAAGTTGAAGTCTTCTTCAGAGAATAACCTAAAGAGAACACACACTTATTGTTAAATTTTTGGATAAGAATTTTATGCGCATCTATCGAGGAGGCATAGTACTATTAGACAAACTACAAAAATTTGGTGTTCAACTTTAATAAAATCAGCATTTGGGGGTTAATATCTAGACAGACTTATTTAAATTATTCCTTTTGTATAATACAAAAGTATTTTTAATAATATAAAATATTATTAAAAATGGAGTGTGAAGAACACAATACAAGTTATATATTTGTGAATGTATCTCCTCTCCAGAGACGCAGATACGTGTTTCACCTTTCTACAGGATCGTCGGTACGCCCCTGCTGGGGAGGAGATACATTCACAAATATATAACTTGTATTGTGTTCTTCACACACCATTTTTAATAATATTTTATATTATTAAAAATACTTTTGTATTATACAAATTGGTGTGGTTTCACCACTCATGTATGTTTCAAATTATTTTATTCCTTTTGTATTAATAATTATAAATTTATTTGCTCTTCTGATTATATATCTATTAACTTAAAAAAAAAACTCGTAAAAATTACATATATATTTCATTATCAATAAAAAATTACATAATCATTACATAAATATTTCTACAATTGGCATAGGTGTTCTTCTTACCGCTTCTATATGTTTAGTATAAAGTATTATCTTCTACGTCTCTCCGACTTAAATACAGCTAAATTTTTTATTGGATTATGCTTTTCATTAGCTTTAAATCTGGTATCAGACCCACTCAAAATTCTATTTATTGAGAAAATTAATACTGGTAGCCGTAACTTTGTGGTAATTCATTTTGAAAATAATAAAATAAAATACAACAATAACTTTGTTGTACCACTTTATTCACATGTAATAGTGACCGCGGTTTCGACATACAATGTCATTATCAAACTGCAAAAGTTACAGGCCTACATAGATCTTATAAATGACACAAAAATATATGGGGGTGGTTTATAATGTTATTTAAAATTACTACTATATACTTAACTAGTATATACAACATTGGAAAAGAGGTGTATATATAAGATCCAACTGGTCGTTCAAAACAATATCTATTGTGTTGTTTCGGCTTTTAAAAATTTCTAGTGACTCTAAAAGATTTACGACCTTTCTCGGCCAAATGCAATATTTTATGATGACCAAATGTATGCCTTTCTGTAATAAGATGGTTTGCGAATGTTGAATCTGTCTTCTTTAGTTTATATGACCTCATGTGTTCTTTTACCCGTATTATTTACCTTTTACCGTCTATTTATTGATTCGATCCAACTATAAATTATTAATCTAATCATTTAATAATTTTCTTTTCAGGTCTGGGTGGTTTGGACAATTAAATGCATCAAAATCTATATTGTCTGCCACATGGCTATAAATTAATGCATGCAAATTGTCATTTAAATAAAGCCGAGGCAATATTTCTACATTTTCCAATGCAACACTATTATATAGATATATAAATTTAGTAGATGGTAACAATGTATTTTCTACTGAAGTCACATTCTGCTATTCAATGTTTTTATTATTAAATGAATTGGTAGTACTTGGTTCTTCAGTAAATCCTATTATTAAACAGATTAATATACTTATCTACATACTAAATTTAATAATTTACCAGGTATATTTAGGGTTGGTAGTGCATTGGGAAATAATGTTGTAGTGCGCTTACACACATCCAAGACATATGTTTCAACATATGTCTTAAGCAGAAGTAAAAAGCTGAAAAATACGAGGTGTGTTGTCCATGTTTACAGTTACAGATGTGTTTGTAACAAATGCGTAATACGTGCATAACGTATTGATATACTTAAACCTTTTTTGTATATTTACTGCCATCTGGCATTGTGTTAATGGACTTACACCTATATGCGTATTTTCTTCCCTTTTGTACCGGCTTGGCCGGTCAAGGGAAGGGTTGCTAGTTTCGGCATAGTCTCTTTCGTCCGTCAGATGTCACTATATTATATGGTGCTATCTGATAGGACGGAATTTGCTATACCATATAGGCGATTTAAGCTTTTAAATGACTTCACTAACTTAACTGACGACGCTTAATAGTAATAGCAGAAACATATGTCTTAAGCAGAAGTAAAAAGCTGGAAAATACGAGGTGTGTTGTCCATGTTTACAGTTACAGATGTGTATTTTACATGTCTGTTTCATTTGTAGAATATTAGCTTGAAAGTTAGTATTAATTACATATAGGTATACTTACGTTTATGGAGAAAATAATTAAAAAAACTTCTAACTAACACACGATAAAAGATTGTTTTTTTAAACTAATACACTAATAATACAAACTACTTGAGAAATAATAAATAAAATAAATAAGAAAACTACAAAACGCTAAACAATACAATTACACTATTTTCTTACACATTAACAGCATCAGCACAACAAACGTTATTATTAACCAAACCATTTATATACAAATACAGAGACGAAAATGAAAGTAAACGCAGATAAAAGCCTTAAATTTGAAGTTACTACATAAAGCCATCTTCAATTTTAGTTTATAATGAATCGCGGATAGTTTCCTGCCTCCTCGCCAGAGGCGCTCAAAATTGAGATTAAATTGTTCCATTAATGTGACTCACCTTGGCCTTCTTGTCAAAAGTATACTACTTTTTGAAACTGTGTCTTCGCATAAATGTAAAAGTGGGAGAAGTAAAATTTTCTAAAATATAGATTTACCATTTCTGTTGGACGACCGTTAAACGACATACTAATTAGAAATATGTATATACATAAACATAAAAGTTCTCGAATCATATTCTAATAGCAATATTTTCTTGTCTTACGTTAAAACAAATAAAAATTGCTAAAAAAAAAAGTAAAAAAAAGTCACATCTTGAGCCCGCGCCGGAGCTCCTAAGAATTTAGTATTTTTGAAAAAAAAACCATTTTTTAAATTTTAATATTTTATTTACTATCTATTATAATTAATTAAAACTGAAAACATTTTTAATTAAACTTAAAAAGAAATAAAACTTTGGTTCTTATACAACATAAAACAATAAAATCAATGAAATTATATTAGTTATTTTTTGGTCACAAAATCTTGTTTACTGTCAAATCTGGGCATCTCTCGTCTTGATTCAAGTTTCGTCTGTATTAAACCTTCTCTTGATTTTTTTATCGCATAGAGTCATGGATGCTTCTGATACTATTTTCACAGTTCGTTCTACCGCCTGAGTATGACATGGCAGCTTGGCAAAAATTAGATTGTCACTTTCTTGATACTCAACTGCCGCATTTATTTCTTCAGTAGTGATGTTTCGAAGAATTGGTGCATCGAAAAACTTTTGATTCCAATTTATAACTTCAAAGTAGTTACTTGCGTCAAAATTGATAGTCGGGACCTCAAACACGCGAGGTTGCTTTCCAGTATAAGGTGAGCTTCGTGCTTCTTGAATTCGTCTGGCTGCCAGTTCTCTCACTGTTTTATTTTTATCCAACAACATCGATAGAAGCAAGTTTTCTGGGTGAGCAAAATAGGCGTTACGTTGAATTACGGGATCTATTACTAGTTTTAACTCTGCAGGAAGGTATCGTGAGTGTGTTACCAATTTCCAAAAATTTTTAGACCCATATTTGCAAGTTGGATTTGTGTTTATTTCAAACCATACTGGAGCATAAACTTTTACACAATACTCAGCTAATACTTTTAGCTGATATGACGTGTTTGATGTAGAAATATATAAACGTAAAATTCTATTTGCTTTTGTTAGCCATCGAGCATGGGATATTTTTCCTGGAGATCTGTTATCTAAGCCATCGTGGCAGTGTCTACTTATAACAGATATAGTTATTTCATACAAATATTTTTGATCTGTACTTAAGCCCTCTAATTGTATTTCCGGAAGCTGGCCTTCAATTCTCTCGTACTTGACTTTCGCAGTTTTCTAATAAGTTGCCAATAGGACCAGCATGCGAATATGGTCCCTTGGTAACACCATCTAGTTTGTTAAATAGATTTTCTAATTGCAATTCGTTCAAATGTAGCATGCAAATAATCCATTGCAGTGGACGCTGAAGTGTTTTTCCAATACTCTTATTACTCCGTTAAATTTCCCAGTGTTAGTGACTGTACCATCACAACCAATTGCCATCAAATTTTCTTTATAAATTTTTTGAGACGAAAGAAGGGCAATAATTGACATTTCAATACTTTTAGAAGTACTTCGATCTGGTGTTGAATAGCCAACATAAACTGAATCTGGCTCCTTAAGAACAGATACATGTTCCTCAATCAATATTTGTCTGTATTTCTCAGCTCCCTTTTTAATAATATTAAGCGTCTTATTTTTTCGGCCGTCAAAGCATAAAGCTGGTAGGTCTAGCTGCTTCTGCTTTTGAATATATTCTTTACGTACTTTTTTTCTTTCCCGTCGTATTTTTGATTTATCAATTGGTTCACTGCCAGGAGATATATCTTGCAATACAGAAGAAGCAATAGCAGCCGCTGCTCTATCGGAAACACCGTAACGGTCACCAGTTTTTGACAACATAGGCAACTAAAATTGTTTTTTGTTTTTTCTTTTTTTCCTTCTGCCTTTGACGTGGAAGGTAAATTAAAAGAATCATCACAAGAAGAACTGGAATTACTTACAGATAACTGCAAGTCCTGCTGTTATGAGTTAATTTTGTCGTGACTTTTATTTACGTTTGTTTCTGTCTTTGGTGCTCGGGCTGCTCTTTTTTGCAATTTAGTTGTAAGAACTCGATCTATTCCACAAATACGCATCTTTCTCGCCCCCCTTTGGTCACTCAAAAACTCCTGTTATTCTTTGGGTACCTTATATTGCCTTGGACAACAACAAAGCTCAATTTGTTTATATTTACAGGAACAAATATCAAACAAAATTCTGATACGTCGGAGAAAATTTTCTTTCTGATAAACGGATATTTTTTCAACGACTTTTTGAGATTTTTGCACTTTATATGATAACCGTTTATTAGTTGTATGACTCTTGTATTTGAAACTGTAGGAAGAGACGATTTTCTCCAAACACATTCTACTCTTTGAGCTACAAGTTTTACAATATCTAAAAACGATGCTTCTTTGGTAGTATTCCTCGTTATTTTTAGTTGCAACCTATTCCACTCATAGCATTTCATAACATCTTCGTAAGTTGGCAAAACGTTATCATTAATAACTTCTACATTTCCGAATATCGGGCAGAAATAACCTTGGCTTCTGGTTTCTATAATAACGATTAGAAGTTAAAACAGTTCATAAAAAAAATTAAAAAATAAACACACAACTTCACTGTCCGAGTAGTAAAACCAAACTGATCTTTTTATTATGTATTATTTTATATGTATTCTATCAAAAATATTTCCTGGAAGAAGATATACGTTTCAATGAATGAATTGCTTGTGTGTCTGAATTCTCGAGAACTTAAAAGTCGTTAGGATACAGTAATATGCTTTTCTGCAATACAATGCTATGTTGTTATGTAAAAAAGGGATATGGTCGCTATATTCAAAATTTAACAAAATTGAAGATCAAAGCGCGGGCTCTTACACTAAAAATAAATTAATAATATTTTACAGGGGTCTAATGCAGACAAAAATACAACATATTTACGCTATTAGAAGTCGATACGAGAAAAAAAATTTTTTTGACCCACCCTAATGTATATACCTGCAGAATATACATTTTGACGTACTTCATAGCACTGCAAATAGAAAATAGATCAATCTGTCCATAAAGTAATTTTCTAAACTTAAATACATAGAACGAGAATAATTGCTACAGTGAAAGGTTTACTATAAATTCTTTGAAATGTCATTATTTAGAAGTATTAGGTAATAAAACTATACAATCAAACGTTTTTCACACACAGGAATGGAACTTTATGAAATTTTGGAACGTATATAAACGTTGACCGTCCATGGTTAGTTTATTACCTAAAATTCCCAAAGTTCTCAATAAATTTTAAAATACTAAAATGAACTAGCGAATGTACCTATATACAGGTGGAAACAAATTTTAACATAAAATATAATACTAAGAATATGCGTAGCCTATAATTTATGCTTGAATATATTTGATTATAACTTAATTACTTTAACAATAAAGAATACAAAATAACATAAATATTTAAAGTAATATGTACAATTATTTGTGCCAGTGGCACTTGTTGTGTCCTTAATACCCCTATTACATCGGTTGATGTGGAAAGGAGTTTTTTATTTATAAATTTTTATATCAGACAGGCGACAAATTTTTTAATTGAGAACTTTTAGTGGTTTACTGTTTTTACAACTAAATGGCAACTTGCTTTGTGTAATAAATGCATATTTAGGTTCAGTTAAGTATGTAGAAAAATATCTATTTCTAAGTGAATCAATAAATTTATGTATTATAAGCATAGACCGGACATATCGGGTTGAAATGACGTCGTCATTATAAATAGTCTACAACATCTGTAAGTACATCACGCAGTTATTGAATGCACTATTGATCTGGCTAGCGCGCCCATCTGTTTTCATCGAAAATTGCGACGTTTTTTGTTGGATATTTACAGTTAAATTTCTGTTTTCATGGACGTTGATAGAAACGTATGGAGTTTTAATAATTTAGTCTATTTAAATTATATTTCGTAAGATAAATAAAGTGCTGTGAGTTAGTTTCTTGTTTTCATAGTTTTAACTGTTAATTACATCGTGATTTTTGTGATAGATTCGGTTTAATATCGTTTGATTGAATCTACTTCTCCCAATTACATATTTCGGACGTAAGTGTGCATTGAATTTCGTTCAGTTTCAATAACTTACGCATACATTTTTAGTTTTCATTGATTTAGATCTAGAGCATTGTTTAAGTTACTTTTTCAGATATGATATGGAAGAACGTCGAGAACGGCATCGTAACACAATGGCGAGTTGGATTGACGGTCATACTGATTGTATGTCCATTGTCAGTGATTCCGAAATTTATTGCAAAATCTGTAAAATATCGTTAAAAAATTCCATGAAGTCGCACGTACAACGTCACTTAGCATCGCAAAGACATGCACAGAAATTGGAACCGTTGGAATCTGACAATTTTAACGAAGAACTCTGTGAAACTTTTATAACGGCTAATATTCCATTAAATAAACTTAACAATCCCACTTTAAAAATATTTCTCCAAAAATATACTGGTCGAAATGTTCCTGACGAATCCACCTTACGCAAATATTAAGTTTCTAAGTGCTACACGAAAGCAGTAGAACGCATTAGAAGCCATCTTTCAAATCAGTACCTCTGGAGAAGTGCCGACGAAACTATCCATATATTAGGACGCTGTGTCGTAAATGTTGTAACCGGTGTACTACATTCAACTATTCTATATAACGCATATGTAATAGCAACAAAAGTTATAAATACAGTTGATGCGGAAACAGATACTAAAACCATTAACGAGAATATTCAAAAAATTCTTCATTCGGACGACAGGTACAAACAAAAAGTACTTTTATTTGTAATTGACAGTGCTGTATATACGAGTATGTTAAAAGCGGGCAGACTATTAAAGGAAACATATCTTAATATGCTGCATATTACTTGTGTAGCACATGCTCTCCACAGAATCTGTGAATATATCAAAGACACCTTTCCAAAAGTTGATAGACTTCCGCTTATCCGCTTTTAAAAAAGTTTTCAGAAACGCCCCATTGAGAGTACCTTTTTACAGGGAAAAACTGCCATCTTTGTCACTGCCTCCCTCTCCAGTAATAACTAGATGAGGGACATGTTTGGAAGCTACTAGTTGTTATGCAGAGAATTTAGATAGTTTACAAAATTTCGTTGCATGTTTAAATGACGGTGCTCGGAGTATTTCTGCGTGCAATCGAAATCTCAAATTAAATGGTGGTTTAACAACATTAGATGTGGCTGTTAATAATTTGAAAAGTGACTTCGGGTGTGGCCTTCGGTAAAAGTTAGACGCAGTGTTTAATAGAAATCAAGATTTAATAACATTGCGGCAATTGTGTATGGGGGGCAATGCCACAACATCTATCTGCAAAATACGCGGAAATAAAAGAATATTTCCAGTATGCACCTATAACCAGTTGCGATGTAAAAGGGACGTCTGCTATTTACAAGGATGTATTTCATTCAAAGAGAACAAATTTTACAAAAAAAAAAACCTTAAGAAAGTATTGTTAGTAAATATTAATACTCCTTTACTCAACTTGAACTACAAAATGAACAAATAAAAATATATTTCGAATTTTGTAGCCGTATATATACCCGTTTTATTATTACAAGTATAATTATATAAATAAAATTAAAACCTTTAATAGTTATTTATTGTATAAGTGTGTTATGTTACAAATAAGTCACGCGAGAAAATGTCTAGCTCACGAGTCCGCTAGGGCGAGTGAGCTACTTTTCTCAAGTGACTTATTTGTAATTAACACACGTGTGCAATACAAAACTTTATCCAACACCTCTTAAGATGCGTTCAAAATGGCTTTTAATGTTTTATAAATTTGAAGTTCCATGTCAAATTTAAATTATTAATTTGACGTTCCATGTCAAATTTAAATTATAAACGACTAATGCAAAAAGTTCATATACGGTAATGCAGTTACTATGGAGAATAAATAATGCAAATCAACAAGCAAACAAAATTAGTGATTGATTAATAATACTGCAGTTAAAAGTTGATGGTAATGGAAGAGTTGCAAGAGGATGTTTTCATTCCGCTAGAAGTTAAGAAAGAAGCTCAAGCAGCATGTTATAAATTACTGCCAAAAAAATCGAAGGATAATTACGACAAAGAATTTCGTCATTTTGAAGAATGGAGAAAACAGCAAAGTATGACTGGAATTAACGAAGAAGTTATGCTGGCGTATTTCCATATTTATAGAAGGAAAATAGCACCTTCTTCATTGTGGACGAAGTATTCCATGTTAAGAAGTACTTTGAAAGTGTATATGAATAGTGACATATCGAAATACGTAAAACTGATTTCCTATTTGAAGAGTGAGGCAAGAACCCACAAGTCCAAAAAGGCGAGAATCTTGAAGAGGCTACATATAGAGAAGTTTCTGAATGAGGCTCCTAACAATAAATATTTGATGATGAAGGTATTATTTATTTTCTTATATTTAATTCAAAGTATTTATTCATTATTCGTTCGTGTATTCTATGCAGGTTGCCTTAATAATGGGTATATCAGGTGCGTTTCGTTGTGATGAAATAACTAAGCTGAAAGTTGACGATATAGAAGATAAAGGAGGATACTTGTATGTTTCGATACCTGACACAAAGACAAACGTATCTAGAAGTTTCACTGTTATGGCAGAAGGATTTACAACAGATATTCTTGACCTCTACAGAAAATATGTCTGTATGAGACCAAAAGGTATTCCACATGGCAGATTCTTCCTTAATTACAAGAAAGAAAAATGCACTATCCAGCCAGTTGGAATTAACACCATTTCTAAGATACCTCAGAAAGTTGCATCTTCCCTGAACCTACCAGAAGCTCAATTATATACAGGACATAGTCTGAGACGTTCGTCAGCATCTCTTCTGGCAAACGCAGGAGCTGATATTACAACAGTTAAACGACATGGTGGGTGTAAATAGTCCACTGTGGCAAGATTCAGTATCCAACAAGATTGATATAGCCAGAAAGATACAAGGTCCAGACAGTCTAACGTCCTCGACTTCTGGTCATCAAATTTCTGTTCAGGATACTTCAAATACGTATTCTAGTATAACTCTAAATTCGAATAACCTGAATGCAGAGTCAGATACAAAGAGGATTTCCTTCAACTTTAATATTAATGTAAATGTTAATTAGTTGCTATTGTTTACCCTTTAGAATTAATATAAATGTGTTAATACTATAGCAGTTTGAATGTCTCTATGCAATCTAAATTTCACCTTGTTTTATCTCACTAGTGAGATAAATTAAGTTTCTAACTCACTAGTGAGTTATAAGTTACATAATTGATTTAAAATCGCCATAGTTATAGGTCTATTATTAGGAGGTGTTGGATAAAAATACAAATGTTCAATAGTACGCTCGTGGGCGATAAGTCATCAACCTCTCGTGTCCGGTCTCTAATTATAAGTATTTCTTAGTTTGCATATTTTCAACACTTTTGTGCATAGTTTGACTAAGTGATTTGCATATTTATGTGCATATTTTTGGGTTTTCCGCTTGCATATTTGGATTTGCTTACTCATTACTTTATTTACGTACCTCGTATATGAGTCTCTGGATATTTATTTTGCGCGATTTCTACTACTACTGCGATATGTTTACCATAAAAATCAATAACACTAACCCTTATAATAGGTAGATACGATGTATGTATATAGGTGGAATACGGGTCAGTTCTGCAAAAAACAATCAAATCCAACCGTTTCGAATAATATACCTAACTCTATTGTACGTACGTATGTATATTCCGTAGACTCCTCATGCATATATGTATTTTCGATCAGGAAGCAGTTTTATAAATGATAACTCACGGCCATTTGAATCTATTCGCTCGCTGTTTGTTTTCGTAATGTAAATTTGAAAGAAAATTATCCATCCAGTATATTGAAACAATACATTATGAAAGCTAGTACGTAAATGTCAAAGTTTCGTGTTATGCTCTAGCAAATGGAAAAAGGATACATTCTAAATACGCGAGGGAGACCCTTTTATGTCTGGTCGTTTCTATTGCAAAGGGCCGACGTGGATTTTATAATATTCATAAGGTCGTAAAATTCCAGAGATTGTTTCTTGAAAGTATGCGATTCAAAAATAGTACCGTGGCATCTATATTCACTAAAAGATGGAAAAAAAATGTTTCTATTTCAGGTATTGTCTACGCCAAAAAGTCCAATTATTCACTTTTTATTATTAAATTGTTACACTTCGTGTTTAATAAGAATGTCTTACAAAAAGGTTTAAGTATGTATATCAATACGTTATGCACGTATTACGCATTTGTTACAAATGAAACAGACATGCAATATACATATCTGTAACTGTACACATGGACAATACACCTCGTATTTTCAGCATTTACTTCTGCTTAAGACACGTGTTTCTGCCATCTATAGGCGTCATCAGTCAAGCTAGTGAAGCAATGTAATACAAATGATACAAATCTTTTTAAGAACAGATTTGTATCTGTATATACATTTACGGACAGACGGGGAAAGACTCGAAAGACGAGGAATACCTTTACATTTGATTAAAGTTATTAAGAGTATGTACAAAGACTCAAAGATTACCATAACCGATAGCGAAACGGAAGTTGCAACCGTCAACTTAGGACTACGACAGGGTTGCAGCCTGTCACCTATACTTTTTAACATATATATTGATGACGTGCTATGGGAATGGCTGATAAATACTAAGCACTACACACATGACCTAAACAGACAAAAATACCTAATGACCATACTCTTCGCCGACGATCAAGCTCTAATAGCCAGTGACGAGGACACACTTCAAAGAGCTGTCTACGACTTAAATAGAATAACCGAGAAATACAATCTAATGATATCAACAGAAAAAACTAAAGTAATGGCCTTCAGCGGAAACGAAACAGTGCGATCAAAAATAATAATTATTAATAAGCCAATAGAACAAGTAAAAACATTTAACTTCCTTGGATCCACTATATCGTATTTATACGATGACACGGATATACACACGAAACTAACAAAATTCAACAGAATAAATTGCACCATAGCCAGAACACTAAAAAATAAAGTGAGGAAGAACACCCTGTTAAAATTCTATAAAACAATGGCAATCCCATGTGGTATATATGGGCGTGAAAGCTGGACCATTACCATAGCGAATGAAAGAAGAATCCAAACATCGGAGATGAGGTTCCTAAGAAGAGCAGCAGGCTACACAAGAATGGATAGGAAGAGGAACACAGAAATAAGAAAAGAACTTGGAGTTGAAGATGTGAACGAGATGATAAGAGAATACAGACGTAAATGGAGAGATCACGTAGAAAGGATAGAAGATGATAGGATACCCAAAATAATATGGAAATATAAGGCGAAAGGTAGAAGAGCGACGGGACGCCCACGGAAAAGATGGGCAGACCAAAAATAAAGGTCGTAACAGGCTCAAAGCCTAATACGTGAAGTAAGAAGAAGAAGAAGAAGATATACATTTACGCTGAAATCGCCTACAAGATATAGCAAATTTCGTCCTATAAGGCGGCACTATCTTTCGCTTGACCAGCTATGCTGGTACATAAGCGAAAAAAAACGTATAGAGGTATAGGTCCTATACGTATTTTTTTCGCTTATGTACCAGCATAGCTGGTCAAGCGAAAGGTCGCCTTTTTCGGCATAGTCTCTTTCGTCCGTCAGATGTCACTTATTAAATAGTGCCACCTTATAGGACGAAATTTGCTATATCTTGTAGGCGATTTCAGCGTAAATGTATATACAGATACAAATCTGTTCTTAAAAATATTTGTATCATTTGTATTACATTGCTTCACTAGCTTGACTGATGACGCCTATAGATGGCAGAAACACGTGTCTTAAGCAGAAGTAAATGCTGAAAATACGAGGTGTATTGTCCATGTGTACAGTTACAGATATGTATATTGCATGTCTGTTTCATTTGTAACAAATGCGTAATACGTGCATAACGTATTGATATACTTAAACCTTTTTGTATATTTACCGCCATCTGGCTCGTGTTAATGGACTACACCTATACGTATTTTTTCGATTATGTACCAGCATAGCTGGTCAAGCGAAAGGTCGCCTTTTTCGGCATAGTCTCTTTCGTCCGTCAGATGTCACTTATTAAATAGTGCCACCTTATAGGACGAAATTTGCTATATATTGTAGGCGATTTCAGCGTAAATGTATATACAGATACAAATCTGTTCTTAAAAAGATTTGTATCATTTGAATTACATTGCTTCACTAGCTTAACTGATGACGCCTACAGATTGCAGAAACACGTGTCTTAAGCAGAAGTAAATGCTGAAAATACGAGGTGTATTGTCCATGTTTACAGTTACAGATATGTATATTGCATGTCTGTTTCATTTGCAAGAATGTTTTAATTTAATTTTAAATTATATTTCATCGCAAATATATCTTGAATTTAAAATATAAATTCAAACTTAGACATTTTCTGTATATATTCGTTTTGTTATTGTTCTGGTCAATTGACCCTTCCAAGAAATCTACCTGATTGAACTATCAATTCACATTCAAGGTTCATTTACAAATATTTTAGATTTCTTTTTAAATCTAAGTTATTTAATTTAATTACCTAGTCTTCTTTATAATTATATCATGCCGCATATCATTTTAAAGCTTTTTTTCCCCGGGGATATTTTAATGATATTTATTTCTTCGATATCACAATTTTTCAGCTCGCGGTTCTGATTAGTTCTTAATTTAAGACATCGACAACTTCGATGCCTCTCCACCTTGGGCCATAAAACACAACCTTTTTGCTAAACAAGTGTTCGCTTACACAAAAGTCATCCTCCTTCTTAGTTCAGTTGCCATGCTGTAACCCTCGTTTCTTCGTAACAGCTAATTCTGCGTACTGTTCAAGTACCTACCCACCATGAAGCACGTGCCCGCGTGTTTCCGTTTCTAAAGTAACTGTATTGTTCGATGCAGAGATTATTTTATTTTAGTTGCATTTGCATTAATTTAACTAATTAATTTCTTCATCCTCCTGACAAATATCGCTCTATATACTTGTTCAAGTACATGCCGCGAACCACGTGGCCAACCTAGGTTGACCTAGGTTGACCTAGGTTGACAATGTAATTTGTTCATTTATTAATTAGTTTGAGTTTGAGTAAAATTTATTCGTTTAATAAATATAATCATTCATTGTATGCCAAAGCTAAATATGTGAATATTAAATCAAATTACAAACTCTCAAATAGAAAATCAGAATATACAGGGTTGTCAGATAAGCGCGCGTCGGTCTATAGCTCCTTGACCAATGAAGTTAGAAATTTCGTTCATATGTATTCGAAATAAATTTATGGGAATTGATAAAGTGCGTCAAGGTGAACTGAAATGTGCAAAAAAATGCAGTGTCTCATTACTTTAATATCGTCACACTTATATGGGCCACCTTGAATGCTCAAAATATTTTCCTCAAATAAAGTCTTTACAAATACAATAGATTGACATATGAAGGAAATTCCTAACTTCATTAGTTTAGGAGCTATAGACCGACGTGCGCTTGACTGACAACCCGGTATTTCTAAAAATTGGTATCGTCCAAACATTAAGTTTATTAAGGTACTCTCATCTTAGATACCACAAACCCTTGGAATTTATACATCAACCTGACACATTGCATATAATAAATAATAACAGCTAAACCAAAAAGAACATATATTGTTGTTCCATTTGATGGTTCGTTACTCCGAATGCATTTACAGATTTACAGATTTCTTATTTATTTTCGATTTTCTTTTCCATTAAAATAGAATGACTACAAAATTTACGATAAATTTATTCACAATTTCATAATTTTCTCTTATTGTCGATTAGATTTACTTTATGTATAAATCATTAATATCCTTTACTAAAATAGAACTCAACAAATACCCAATACATTTTATTTGAGAAATAAAACACCGAAAAGATGCACGTAATACATAAGTATGAAACAGAAAAATCGATACTGGTTGCGTCACTTCCGTTGCCGGTGTAGTCTGTGTGGATTTCTTGGCGCTGGCTGGGTGAGTGGTAAGAGAGGACGCAGGAGATACAACAATAATTCCAGTTGATTCGCTTCAGTGGCGTCACCTTTTCTTCTGCTTCTTCTTCGCCTTCTTTTACCATACTCGTTCCTCCGAGCTCGGTGAAATCTTATACCTCTGAGAGAGAATATATATTGACTGCAAATTATGTCGAAATAAAATATTGTAAGAGATATCTAGGACCTTTTTTCTACGTGTATGCCTTTATGAGAACTTCTCCATTTACTGTATAGGAATATAGAAAGAAACGGCGACAGAAAAAATAAATAAAGAACAGAAAACAAGAAATATTACGTATGAAGATATGTATAAGGATACGCACAACTGTAACGTTAGATGCTCGTCTTTGTTTTAAAGCATTGCATGGATAGTTCGTGTGAAACTTTCTGTTATCATTTTTATTACCGATCTTGATTTGCTTTTAGTACTCTGAGCATGGGAAAGTATTACTGTAAAATTTTGTATTTTTACGACTGTGAAAGTACTTTCAAATATGCCTTAATAAAATAGTGGAATTTATAATAACATAGATGTTAAGAGACTAATAATTTAACTAACTTAGATTAAATATTGAGGATATAACAGTTGGGTATATTTCACTAATTTTATTAGAATAACTCTAACATATTGCTATGAATAGTGAATTTGTGCTTGAATGAATCACTATTCACACCAACTCTGTCTAGCTTAAATACTCAGTCGGTTACTTGCTTTAAATGGGACTGCTTTCCTCTCCGGGTTTCCAATTTTCTGCAGCTTTTTCTCGTCCCCAGGCACATCCTCTGATATTGCTTTAATTTTCTTAAGAAAACTCATAGGATTCGTATTAGACACCCCATAAAATTTCGGTAGCATTCATTTTGTATTGGCACAGGAATATATGCAGGTACATTCACTTCATTCTTATCTCTTATTTCTTGCTCTATTTCTTTTCGTAATTGTTTCTCCATGTACTGCATTCGTTGTTCAGCAAATTCTCTTTTATCAATTTCTTCGGAAAGTTGATGATTTAATACCTTGATATTTTCTTATAAGTTTAGTTCATTCGATAGTTGAAACGAATCCTCTATTATAACTTTTTCCTGATTAATATTGCTTGAAGCCATAACTTTGTCCATTATTACATCAACTTTCCCTTCTATTTCCTTTTGTTTTTTCATCATTACATCCATTTTTCTCTGTATTTGCACCAACATGTCCAGGAAAATATTATCCCCATTACAACCTTTATGCCCTTCTTCATGCACGGTACTAAATTGACTTAATCTCTTCTTTGCTTCTTCAACGAGTTGCTCACTTCTTTGTTGTACTTCAACGATACCTTCCATTTATATAGTGCTTTATTTAAACTTTCCAAAACTGCTTTTGTTTGCCCCACGTTGGGCGCCAAAATATGCTATGAATAGTGAATTCGTGCTTGAATGAATCACTATTCACACCAACTCTGTCCAGCTTATATACTCAGTCGGTTACTTGCTTTAAATGGGACTGCTTTCCTCTCCGGGTTTCCAATGGAAAACGTGGAAAACACAATAATGTTAGTTAACTATTCTTATATTGAACGCCACTCAAAACTTGTTTGAGAAAATATTTAATAAAGTCTTAGAGTTATTTAGAATATTGCATGAATAAACAATATTGTTAAGGCAAAAATATTATATGAGTAATGACTAGGCCATATAATCAAAAAACCTTAATGACTCCGATCAAAATAACAACTAATAAATTACAAAGAAGTGTTCTAAATTTCTCCCACAATATAAAATGTAAACAAAAAATGTGACAGACCGATCTAACCTCTACGCATGTGTGATCCACATAAAAAACTATATGCCCTTGACACCAACGTGCAAAATTTTATCGTTAAAGAAACTTTTTTACTTAGAAATTTTTAAAATACATTCTTTGTCATCTAATACAACTATTAAGATTAAATATAGAAGTTCATACAAACAATAATACAATAAATGCATACAATAAAGAGATATTAATATAATAAAAATACAACTTACGAAAAAATATATTTTTTCACAATACATGAGACACACACCTCGAGTAAAATTTAATTAAATCAAAATAACGAAGTATACAACCTCATATAAATTCGATAATGAGTAAAGAAATCACAACCACAATGAATTCAAAAAACGAAAACCGTAATTAATTGAAATAAGAGATAAAAAGTTTATCTCGAAATATATCTTACTCGGGTATCTAGACGTTTCTAAAGATATATCATGGCCACACGGCGAACTACATCCCTAGTCAAAATTAAATCAAAATCACATTAATATTCATACAATATACAGAGTTATCATAAAATATAATTTAGTATTAAAATAATGTTTTTCACTAAATGTTGCGGGGAAAAATCCACTGCAATATGTTTCGGCTATTATCCCCTTATCAAAGAGATATCTTTAAACTTAATGGATGTAAGTGTAAGACTTATATAACTAACACTCTTATGGGTGAGTGGGTGGTTAATTTATATTTACAATAGTGTCTATGATGGGGGTATTGGAGAAATCTACCTGTGCATTAATAACTAAAAAAATATGTTTCTGTGCTCTTTAATTTATAAAATTTCTAACAAATCTAATCTTTTGATTTTACTACATTATGTATTTAGTTACAGCTATAAATATCTGGCAAGTGGTTATGTTCTATACGATGTTCTGAGAATTTAATACATCTTGTGTGTTCCGTAATACGTTTTCAGTACTTCTACCGTTTTGCCCTTTATACATATACTGTATATTTTTTAACTTCGAAAAATAAGGAGTTCAACAAAAAAAGTGCGGATCCAAAATTTGATAATTCAATGGAAAAAATAAATTAGTGCCAGAATTAGTCCCGCTCTCTTTGAAATCTTAAATAGGAATTCGTGTATTTTATTACAGATTCGAATTTTACTGGAAAAAGTGTGCAGGATTTGTCTGAAACATTTTTTTAAACTCATGATAGATGGAGCTGTAATCTACGAATTTTTTTTTTTCAATTTCTTTGCACTGAGAACTTATGCATACGATTGTGCAATTCGTTTTAAATAAAAATAATACCACGAAAAATAATTGATCAAGAAAGTACTATTATCATAACCATTTTTTTACACACTTGGTCAACGCGATTTCTTTCGCCCATGACTAGAGAAAACAAATTTCCGTGTGCGCCATGTGCGCCGATGTGAGGATGATTGTATTGCATCAGAACTAATTAAAAGCATTCAGTATGTGTTTGGTACTTGCTTAGACTGCATGTAAGTGTAAGCATACGTAATAAAATGTTGTCGACACATAAATCGAGAAAACGACCGTTGTCAGACGAAGTGAATAAGTTTATTATGGATTTCCCGGACTTAATATACGATGGCTCAAAAATTAAATGTTTAATGTGCAATACATATCTAATGTGTTGGTCAAAAACACATTGTAAAGAACGCGTAAGCAGTTCGAAGCACAATAATAGCAAAATTAATTGACAACAGTTTATACATGAACTATGTGTAACTATGATTGTGTGTACACTGCCGTTTACCTTGTTGAGTAATCATTCATTTATTTCATTTTGGGATAAATACTCGAATCAAACATTACCGAGCACGACAACGTTACGAAAGAATTTACCATCGGTGCGTAAACAGGTTGAAAATAAAATCAAAGCCGAACTGAAAAATAAAAAACTGTGGTTATGTGTGGACGAAACAACTGACAGCAAAAGCAATCTGTAGTTAATGGATGGCGCGTAATATGATACCACATCAACCAACGTCTTCAATTTTATTAGCATCCAGACGACCAGAGCAATGTAATGCCGGAAAAATTTCAGAGGTGCTATTAGATACTTTAGAAAAATTTAAACTTTCGAAAGATCAAGAATTAATGTTTATGACCGATGGTGCCGCAACCATGTGTTCTGTAGGCCGGTCTCTTAGAAAATATTGTCCTAACTTGTTACATATTACTTGTAGACTCCATGCTCTACACCTTGTGGCAGAACAGGTTCGTAGATGTTATCCAGAGGTAGATGCTTTAATATCGAGTACAAAGGCAGTATTCCTGAAATCTCCAAAACCTATTCGGGAATTTCGCGAATTGTGCCCCCATCCCCTGAGCCACCACAGCCGCTTCTGACACGTTGGGGTACTTGGTTACGGGCGGGGTTTTACTATCATGAACATTTTGAAAAAATTAAGGACGTGGTTTATCATTCGATCCTAAAGAAAGTGCAGATTTATCAATACAAGCCAGAAAAAAATTCAAGATGCCCAGATTAAAATGGATTTACAAAGTATTCGTGAGAATTACTTGGGACTAGAAAAAGCAATAACAAAATTAGAAAATTCTTCGCTGTCGTTAGAGGAATCACTGCAAATCGTTAAAGATGTTCACGCACAACTGTGTTCTGTAGAAGACGCAAAAAGTGAAAGTGTTCTAATTAAATTTGAAAGTATTTTAGACAGAAATGAAGATTTTGACACTTTAACACGTATTTTGAGCACTTACTTTAATTGCAAGATGATGAAGCGAGGAGAAATCTAGTGAGAGGCGAATGGACTCAAGTTAATCAAGCACTCCAAGGTGGTACTACGTACACGTCGTTGTTGCTGAGTTACGTTAAAAGTAATTTATTCACCAGCAATTTACATTTCTACAGGTGACATTTTCTCAGTTATTTGAAATTTGTAAAATAAATAAAGTTTTTCTAAGACTAACTTTGATTATTTACAAATAAAACGGATTTTGCATTGCACACGTACTGCAGAGTCATAGACATAGATTCTCAGTGCGAGAAATTGAAAAGGTTGAATTTAATCTATTACAGCGCCATCTATCATGAATTGAAAAAAATGTTTCAGGCAAAACCTACGTCCTTTTTTCAGTAGAATTCGAATCTGTAATAAAATACACGGGTTCCTATCTAAGATCTCAAAGTTTCCCCCGCTCTATAGATGTAGAGGGAAAGAGAGGAACTAATTCTAGACTTAGTGTATTTCCTCCAATGAATTATTAAATTTTAAGTCTGGACATTTGTCCGTGAACTACTTATTTTTCGAGATATTTGAAAGTTTCAAGTTAAAAATGCAGGCCGTTACATAAGCCCTAAAAGTATCAACGTTGTGTTTTTTAAATGTAACTTCCTGTATATTATTGCATTTTTGAGTAGACTCTGATTAAAATAAGTATCTGCTTTAATTAGGTCTTTAAATAATTTGAATTTTGTTAATTTTCATGTTTCAAATAATTAAAAATATGTTAGCGAAATTTACAGTGAAGTGTAGCAATATATCATAGTTTATATCCAAGTTATAATAAACTTGCCATCTTATACAGGGCGTACAAAAATTAAAACTAATCAAATAAGAACTTTAAGTGGCTATAACTTGATTAATTTAAATAGAACGCCATATTTTTTAATTTGCCAGCAAATGCATTTTTCAATTACCTATAGAATGGTATTTATAGGTCAAGCTTTAGGTCTTTACGTTTTTTACAGAAAACGCCTAATAATAGTTTTTCGCTTTTCGTTTTTTAAATAAAAATTCTAATGTATCTAGTTGCCTATTGTTAGTACAAAAAAAAAATTATTTTTTTCTTTTTTTCTAACAAGACATGAAACCTTGTCTAAGTAAGAACGAGTAATAGAGCTGGGGATGTTTGCGGTGTGCCAGGATAGTATTCAGTTAAACGCACGAATATAATGACCTTGTTTCGATCGGTGATACATGCGTGATTTTATTGCTTTACATGCATTCGCTATTTATATCACTTAGGTATGTCAGTTATGTGTACTGTATATAAATAACACACTTACCTTATTTACGATTATTATAGCATAGCGCCAAGTGGATAAGACTTGCAGTAAGCTTGTAGCATTAGATACGTTTCCATATTTGTAGCGGTGAGCGATGTACGCCGTGATGAATAAATTTTTTTATATTTTGAGAAAGACCGCTCGACATCTACGGATGTAACACACGCACAATTAAAATAATCTTTATAGATAGAAACCGAATCTACACTTACACCATTACTAATTTGTTTTAATCTGGTAAAATCAAAATCATTGTTTATCACACTCTCGAACTTTTCTATTACATTAACATTTTTGTTGTCATTTACTGCGCATAGCTGGGCGTGTACATCGTCCAGTATTTGCAGTGACTCCGCTAATGCAGTATTTTGAAATTTCTTGATTGCGTTAAACAATCCTATATGATTGTTATAAATAGTTTGTAAATCTGCATCAAGGGAAGGGTTTTGAAAGAGTCTCTGGCTTTCCTTAATGGCTACAGCTTCGGCAGGATTGAATTGTAGAACCACAGATTTTATTTGTTGGAAATACTTGGCATAATAAAATGCCGCCTTTAACCAACTTCCCCAACGTGTAAGGATTGGCTCTGGTGGTTCGGGAATACCAGGGCACCGACTGTGAAACTCTCGAATTCGTTTGGGAGATTTTAGAAACACTTTTTTTGTGGTTGCTATTAATGCATCCACCTCTGGATAACATTGCCGAATAGTTTGTGCCACAAGGTGTAAAGCATGAACTTTACATGTCACATGCAAAAGTCTCTCACAATCTGCTTTAAGAGAACGGCCTACAGAACGCATTGTCGCAGCACCATCGCTCATAAACATCAGGAGTTGATTAGTTGAAACTTGAAATTTTTGTAGCGTATCGAGCACTACCTTCGTAATTACTTCGCTAGTGCACTTTTCCAATCTTTTGCTGGCTAATAAAATGGGAAATGTTGATTTGACAGGATCTAGTACACGCACTATAATATTCACAATAGAATGTTTTTTTCGATCTGTCGTTTCGTCGACACATACCCATAACTGTTTATCATTTACTACTGCTTTCATTGTGTTTTCAATGTCCTCACGCACAATTGGTAAATAGGTGAGTAACGTTCTCCGTGACGGTAGCTTTATGTTGGAATTCTATTTATTCCAAAAGTCGTGAAAGGCTTTTCTATCTAGCAGGTGAACTGGCACATCGCAGACGAGTAGCATTGTCAATAAATCGAAAATGAATTGCGTTTTAGACAGCACATTATTTTTTTTGTCTTTGTGGTGTACACTTTCAACATGTCTTTACAGTCGTATTTGTCCCAGCAAAGTAACTGTTTATCGCATAATTTACAAACCACTTTTGCTCCATTATTATACAAATCGGGAAAGTCTCGGATACATTTCTTCACGTCGTTATACAATGGGCGCTTTCTTGGCTTGGGCACGTCCGTCATACTTATTAAATAGAGCTCAAGACAACACACGATCATGTTGCCAGTTCACGACTAACTAAAGTGTTTCGCTGCATCGTGTTTATACGCTGGTGGGGATGCACTACATACGGTCCTGCCGTACCGCAAACATCCTCAGCTCTAGTAATAACACAGGCCTTCATAAAATTTGTGATGACGTGATTTTTGTTTGTTAAGCTCAGTTTTTATATAGCAATAACTAATTAAAATACAGTTGGTCTCTACCACCCACAAATTTTTTTTTGCACAAAAGAAAAAGAAAAAAATATAAAAAAAATCTTATAATAGGCGTTTTAATACATTTTAAAATGAATGTATTACTTCAAATTCTAGGTATTAACCCAAAAATGATTTTCTGTTGTGGTTTTAAAGAAATTTGTTAAATAGGCTCTCATTACCTCATAAATCTTTTATTACATGTATTAATTTTGGACAAGATTTCCGAGAATTCTTACCTGCTAAATCCTATTTATTATGCTTTCACTTTATTAGTACTACGAAGAAGGATTTCAAGTTTGTATCACTCCAAACAAAATGTATATTTTAATGTCATTTACTTCATTATAGCCCTGAGTGCCGATCAATAAACAAGTAACATTAATTTGTCTTTAGTGTTGTGCGTGGTATTTGATAAATAAACATTGCTTAAAAATATGTCTAGCCGGTGTTGCAAAAACAAACCAGATGATTTCTGTTATATTTGTGGATATTTCGTCTTGAAGAAGTTTAAGAGACCAATTGGTGAATTTGTGAAAAATGCATATTATGCTTATTTCAAAATCAAATTAGGAGATCAAGATAAAGATTGGGCACCGCACGTTGTTTGTAAGGTATGTGAAGAAGGTTTAAGACATTGGACCAAAGAGAATAGAAAAAGCCTTCCTTTTGGAATACCGATGGTTTGGAGAGAACCGCAAAATCATCATGAAGATTGCTACTTTTGTCTTTGTGATATTAAGGGGCATAATAGAAAAGTTTGACACATACTTTGTACCCAAACAATATTAAATCAGCTATCAGGCCAGTTCCTCACAGTGATCATGTACCTATACCTATACCCCCCTAAAGTACTACAAAAAGATATTGAAACCTCTTCAACTTCCGGCTCCGTACAGATGGATAGTGATTTTGAACCATCAACCTCAGGTCAAAACCAACCTCAGCTATTTTCACAAGCCGAACTGAATGATTTAGTAAGAGATTTGGCACTTTCAAAAGAACTTTCTGAAGTACTGTGGTCTAGGTTGAAACAAAAAAATTTGCTTGCCCCAGAAACTACCTTTTCTTGGTATAGAAATCGTGAGGCTGGATTTGTAAAATATTTTGCACAAAACTGACCACTCGTTTACTGCCAAGCAATTGCTGATCTACTTACTTTCCTCGGAGCTCCTGAGTACACACCTTCTGACTGGAGACTTTTCATCGACTCTTCAAAAAGGAGCCTTAAAGCTGTTCTTTTACATAATGGCAATGTTTTTGCTTCAGTTCCGGTCGGCCATTCTGTTCATTTAAAGGAAAACTATGAAAATTTACGGAATTACTTTTAAGAATACAATATGAAAATCACAACTGGGAAGTGTGTGGAGATTTAAAAATTTTAGGCCTTCTCTTGGGTCAGCAGTCTGGATATACTAAATTTCCATGTTTCCTGTGCGAGTGGGATAGCAGAAATCGAGAACAGCATTGGATAAAAAGAGACTGGCCACAAAGGGTGACTTTAACACCTGGAACGAAAAATGTAATTCGCGAAAGTCTTATTGACCCTCAAAAAGTGTTACTTTCACCGCTTCACATGAAACTTTAACTTATGAAATAATTAGTTAAGGCATTAAACAAAGAAGGAAATTGTTTTAAATATTTGTGTAAAACATTTCCGACTCTGTCAGAGGCAAAATTAAAGGAGGGAATCTTTGTAGGCCCGCAGATTAGGAGCTTGGTGAAAGATCAAGAATTTGAAAATGTGATGGAAGATAAGGAAAAACATGCATGGCATGCTTTTAACGAAGTTGTACATAAATTTCTAGGGAATTATAAAGACACAAACTATGTTGAGATCGTTGAAAATATGCTGGAAAAATTCACGATTCTTGGTTGCAATATGAGCATAAAAATTCACTTTTTACATTCCCATTTGGACCATTTCCCAGAAACCTTGGGGACGTGAGTGAAGACCAAGGAGAAAGATTTCACCAGGATATTAAAGAGATGGAAAAAAGATACCAAGGGCGCTGGGACACAAAAATGATGGCCGATTACTGTTGGACATTGAGAAGAGATCTTTCTTTAGCTGAATATGACAAACGAAGCTTTTCTGAAAAACGAAAACGTTTTTTTAAGAAGCATAAAGAATAAATAACTATTTCTAATAGTTTCTATGTGTATATTTTTGTATTTTTTTTAATATAATATAAAACTAGCTTATAAATGAAATAAATCGTGTTTTTTCTATATTTTTTGATTTTACTGGTTTGAAAAATAACCTTACGTGATACAAAAAAAATAAAAGCAGATTTGAAATGAGCGCTACCCAATTACTATAAAACAGTTAAAATTTTTAAATCAACTTTCAAAGTGTTGAAAAATGCAGGCCTGTGTAATCGAAAGGTACTTAACATTTTATGCATTAAAAGTCACGAAGCAGTAAATTGTGCAAAATTAATAAATTCATTGGTCTTATCGCCTAGGTTTTACATCTACATTTTCACACAATTTAAGCGATTAATAGTGCGTACTATCTCCATGACTTCTGCCGTACGGCATATTAAGCTTTGAACGCAGTTGACAACCTCTTCTTGTGTAATGTTTTCCCATTCTTCGGGAAGAGCTATTCGAAGATCCCGAATGGTTACCGGTATGGGTTGTCAGTGCCGAATACGTCACCCTAATGAATCCCAGAGATTTTCAATATGATTCAAGTCCGGGCTTCGAGCTAGTCATTGTAAACGGCTTAAGTTAACCCCATCCAAATATTGCTCAAACACCCATGCGGTGCGAGGTCGCGCGTTATCGTTAATTAGAGTAAAGTTCTCATCTACGAATGGAGCAAGTGGTACGACGTGATCAACTAAAAACTCGTTGATGTAGCTCACAATTAGATCAAGCTCAGTTTTCGCATACAGTGAAATGCCAGCCCAAACCATTACACTGCCTCCCCTAAATTCCATTCTTGAAGATATACAAACACGCTGAAAATCGCTCACCAGGCCATCTCCACACAGTTCTCGTCCATCTGGTGACCGCAGACTAAAACGAGACCCATCCGTGAAGAATATGGAGCTCCATTTATCCATTGTCCAATGTCTATGTTCACGGGCAAATCATAGACGCTAAACACGATGAGCTAGGAGCAGAAGTGGACAAGGAGCAGATTTCCTTGACATCAATCCGCATTCCTTCAATCGTCGGCGAACGGTTCGTGCAGAAACTGCAGTACTGTAAACATCTTCGACTTGGCGAGATACAATTGTAATAATAATAATAATAATAATATTTATTTATTTGCCCAACAGGTAATCCCAATTACAGAGCAATAAGTACACAAATTAGATGTATAAATACACATACTATGTTAAATTATTACATAACTAAAATAATTTTGATATATAACAAATAAGTAATACCGATAATTATGATGTCAAGGTTCATATATCCTTAGTGTCCACCTCTCCAATGAATATGTCACTATAATATGCCTCAGCATTCCTCATCATGTGGAATATCGGTGATCTCATCAGTAGATTCGCCCTTGGAGTCGACAGCAAGAAAGTAACAGGGTTACGGGTACTAACTCTAGGCACATTGAATCTGACCCTAGACAACAGCGCGGCACAATCAATTTGTAATGTGGGCCGTTTGGGCGGCCACATCGGATAGCAGGTTTGGGCGACTTATCGTATTAAATGATACACACAAAGTTCGGGTAACATTCTATAATTAATTTAACTCTTACAACTGGATAACAATGTATTTACATGGATTACTAGGTTCAACTCAGACAGGGTAGAACGTGGTTATTAAGTATAACACAGTTCGCACCACTGACTGGTTGTAACTCTCTATCGTAACTGTTACTCTGACTATGACTATCTCTTACTTAAACTACTGTCTATATATACTTAGAGAAGATCCTTGATGTGTTTCTAGAACATATCTACAACCCTGACACATAGTCTTGTGTATGCAATAAACACAGAGTGAGGTCGTGTTTATATAACACGTTACCGTTTGTATTAAAAAGGCGAGGTTGTAGCCTTGCCGAGAGTGTTATGCATATACATGACTATATCGGGTTATTACAAATTTTATTGTGGAGAAGATTATGAAGAAACCTTGCGCTGTAGTTAACTCGACGAACAGTCAAAGACTGAACCCCATAGAGTCGAAGCAGTTCTTCATAGGAAGTGTTGCAGTCAGGATATACACGATTAGATTTGAAGAAGAGGTATTTTACAAATCGGCGCTGTATACGTTCAACTGGAAACTGTTGCGAGATGTAGAAGGGATACCAAACAATAGACGCATACTCGAGTTTCGGAACTATAAGAGTGAAATACGAAAATTTTAGCAAGGAGATGCTGCTGAAGCACCCCGAGGCTCGAATGAGGAAGCCCAATGCTCTCGAAGACGAGTGGCAGATGCCCACAATGTGATCATTAAAGATAGCTCCGGATCAAACGTCACTCCCAGGTCCCTTACTGAGTTTGTGTTATTCAACTGCTGATTATTTATAAAATAACGTGATAAGACTGGTGCGTTCTTCCTGGAGAATGACATCACCACACACTTGTCGATATTCAAAGACAATTCATTCCTCTGAGACCACTCCACAAGAATGTTAACATCATGCTGCAAGCCAATAGCATCACCTGGTTTGGCGATATCAGAAAATAGTTTTATGTCGTCTGCGTAAGCTAGCGCCTGACATCTTAACTGTGGAAAATTGTCATTCATATATAATGAGAATAGCAAAGGTCCCAAGTTAGAACCCTGCGGTACCCCAGAAGCCACTGCAAAGGTGCACGATTTATATCCATTATAAAACACATAATTATATCGATTAGATGAATAAGATCCCAACAACATGTATAAATTCGGAGATAAGCCAAAGCTATCAAGTTTTTGAAGTAGCAACATATGGTTGATGCTATCAAAAGCATGTGAATAATCCATATAAACAACATCCACTTGACCCCTACTGTCCAAGACTTCATTCGTATATTGCGTGAAGCAAGCTAGATTTGTAGTAGTAGACCGACCTTTCATAAAACCATGCTGGTGCTGTGTGATATATGAATGGGTATTGAAGTAAATAGCATCAAACAAAACTTGTTCGAAAATTTTTGCAAAGTTTGATAAGAGCGAAATCGGTCTGTAGTTTGAAATATGTCTGCTATCACCCTTCTTGAATACAGGAAGAATACGGCCGCACTTCCATCTATCGGGGAAGGATGATGTCTGCAGTGCAAGGTTTATAATTTTGGTTAGTGGTGCTGATAGAACAAATTTGGTGTACCTGATCAGGTAGATGGTAAACCACGAGCGCGTAGTGTAGATAACACCATAAAACGACCTTCTCGCCGGTTTGTGCTGCGAGATCTGCCTGATGCTGGTCTTCTTGTGTATTTACAATTTAACGATGTTATTGAGGTAAAATCTCATTACAATTGTTTCGACACACAGTGTCTTCCTCAGATGGAGTTGTATTGCAAACTGATCCTAAAGAATGTTGAGAATTATTATCATGAAAAAATAATAATTATGCTCAGAAGGATATTTCAATAATAGACACTTTCTCTTCAAACATAAAATCGGAAAACCCAAAATAAATAAAAGGATCACTTTTAAAATAGGTCTAATGAAGGAGAATTGCCGAAATCTATATGATTATTGAGTAAAACGTCTGTATTTTTATATTTCAAAATTTTCATAATTTCAAGTAAATTTAATTTTTGCTATTTATTTTCTGTATGTAAAATTATGGTGTTCTTCTCTCAGATGTATTGCATAATGTAAGTTATTCTTGTTATTAATATAACTTCGTTCGAAACAATTGTACTGGGATTTTACCTCAATAAACTGGAGATTAAGTAATATTGCTTTGTCATTTTTATTTAATTAATTATGAATTTCCATCAAGTAAACTACTACTTCAAAAAAAAAGAAAAACTTAAGTTTACTGTTAGTAAAATGTACGATACGTGTCCGATTGCTTAAGGCGAATAATTTAGTTAGAAATTGCTTTTTCGTTGAATTTTTATTAATATCACAATATACAGGGTTTTTTTGAATGTTTAGCATTGGGATCTGAGAAACTACTGGAGATAGAAAAACGCTTAAATGGGGAAAGATGCGCAGTTTTACGAGTTTGATTTAAAACTGCTTTTGTTTCTCCGATAACTTCATGGCTTATTAGATATTCAAAGAAAACTAAATTTTACGATTTTCTTTAAACATGCTTAGCCTCGTTAATAGTAATTTTAGAGAAAAAGTGTTCAGACAAAAGTTTTAGATAATTTTACGCCAAATACAACTGCCTAGTTAATATTTTTTTTTCGTTCACCATTATCGAGTTATGACACAAACTTGTGTTTTTTTTTAATGGAAACCATAGTTGGTTTTGACATCATTAAAAAGCCTATTTTTGCTGATTACAATGATTTAAGGTTTGATATGGTTATTTTAAAAAATAAAGAGGATATAGACATTTTTATAGTTTTTATGGAAAACAATTGAATTTCGAACTGATAAAATACAAACCAAACGAAAACTTATTTTGAAATCTTATGTAGTAATAAAATGAAAACTATAAGAACTTTTATTAAGGGCACACAACATTATTAATGTTCAAAGATACCTCCATTATTATTAACACACAAATTGCATCTCTTCACAACAGAATTTGTAGCATTGCGGACTTTACGCTTATCGATGTTATTAAAAGCAACTAAGACAGCTTCTCTTAAATCGTCGATTGTTTCATATGTTCTTTTGTATACTGTGTCCTTTAGTACACCCCACAAGAAAAAATCCAAAACTGATAAATCAGGGGATCTAGCCGGCCATTCAATGAGTGCATTTCGTCCTATCCATTGATTAGGGAAGTTCAAATTTAAATAATTTCTAACATTCAGTTGATTGTGCGGAGGCGCTCCGTCATGTTGAAACCATTGCAGCATTGCTCGGATTCTTAAATTTAAATTATCTAACATTTCCTCGAAATCTTGTTGTAAAAAATTAAGATAACGATTGCCAGTTAGTGATCCATCAAAAATAAAAGGAGGAAGAACAGTTGATCCTATAACACCACACCAAACATTAAACCCAAATTTAATTTGTGGCCTCCTATGTTCAACGTGAAGTGGATTTGTTTGACACCATATGTGCTCATTGTGCCTATTAAACATTCCACAATTTGTGAAACGAGATTCATCGGTCCATAATATTTTCATTGAAAAGTGTGGATCGTTTTGACACTGATCTTTAAACCATCTACAAAAAGCTATTCGTCTGATGTTATCACCTTCATGTAAAGTTTGTGATACTGATAATTTGTAGGGACGAAATTTATGCTTCTTCAACACTCTGACAATAGTGCGTTGAGAGGAGCCCATTTCTGTTGAAATTTGTCGGGTCGATGTAGATGGATTCTGAGCGACACTTGCTAATATGTTTATTTCTCTATCTTCATCCATACCTTTTTTTGATTTTGGTTTAACGAACAAACCATAATCTGCTAAATTATCCCATAATCTCTTAAAAGTAGGTAGCGACGGCTGACGTCGATCAAAATAATTTTCAAAATAAACTTCAGCAGCTCTAGTAGATTTTTTCTGGCACTGAATGTAACATTCAACCATATCACGCTTTTCTACGTTAGAAAATTCCATAGCCAATGCAAACTTATGATTAACGGCCGTTTGTACCGCTTATAGTTAAGTTACAATTAAATTAATTAATAGTTAATTGTCAATGTTTGACAATTAACTTGACTTAAAAGTAAAAATTAACAGCTCTCTCTTCTGTGACTCAACGTGAAAGCAATGTTAGTATATTTATCTCGACTGCTCCAACGAACACTATTGTAACTCAGATTTTTCGTTTTTTGAATTACAAAACACCAAACATTTTTTTTTTTAAGTTTTTATCATATAAAGTGAACAATCATAGAAATGTCTATATTCTCTTTATTTTTTAAAATAACCATATCAAACCTTATATAATTGTAATCAGCAAAAAATAAGGTTTTTAATGATGTCAAAACCAACTATGGTTTCCATTTAAAAAAACACAAGTTTGTGTCATAACTCGATAATGGTGAACGAAAAAAAAATATTAGCTACAAAGTTTTATTTGGCGTAAAATTATCTAAAACTTTTGTCTGAACACTTTTTCTCTAAAATTACTATTAACGATGCTAAGCATGTTTAAAGAAAATCGTAAAATTTAGTTTTCTTTGAATATCTAATAAGCCATGAAAGTTATCCGAGAAACAAAAGCAGTTTTAAATCAAACTCATAAAACTGCGCATCTTTCCCCATTTAAGCGTTTTTCTATCTCCAGTAGTTTCTGAGATCCCAATGTTAAACATTCAAAAAAACTCACCCTGTATATACCTCCCTTATTATTGGAACCTGATATAAAATTTCTGAGACCAGAGCTGAATTCAGCATTCCAAAATAAATAAGAAACAGCCAAAAGTATATCAGGGAGTAAATAAAAGGCGTTTGAAATGTTCAACAGGGTTATTAACCTAAATCCTGGTAAGTAAACGATCCTACTCGGTAACATTCTGGAATAAATAAGGCCATTTCTCTACTCGTTAGCAATTGCAAATTACCAATACGCAAATACAAGCACCGATAAACATCAATCTAAAATGGACATTCGAATAGATATGAAACATTCAATTATGAAGTAAATAAATCGACCTCGCTAGTTAGATACAATCTAAATGGAAAATCGTACTTTTCTCCAGTTAGATATATGTTCCCCCTTAAGACGAATAGACAGATATGTATGTACAAATGCATAGAGACCTTCGAGGTAATATAGCAAATCTTCGCGCCGCCACTGATACAGCCTCTCTCCTGAAAACCAGTTCACAACTCTCAGACTCTACACCTGTTCTCTTGGCGACTAGTTTTTTGCTTCCGATGATGGGAAAGTTCATTCAATGTTTAAAGCTATTCATACAGAAACGGTTAACAATCTAGTAAGTCCATCCTCGTCCGACTTATTCCGTACCTCTTCTTGGAGCAGCGGAAACGTAAAGCGAAGTAGTCTTACGCGTTGCCGTCGGTTCTTTTTTTCCAATTTTATTCTTTTTTTTTTCATCTTTCTTAGAGTTAGTAGTCGCCTTGCAAGTTATATACATGGAGGAACGAGGGAAAAATGCTAGTTGATTGACTTTTACCATTTATCACGGTGTCCAAGAGATTTCTATGGTGTGCATCCTGTTTCTACCTACATTTTGTTAAGCTCCCCGCCAGCAGCGCCGTACTCGCACTACGGATACGTTAGTTCATTGACGAGAATCATTGGGTGACTGACCTAAAATGAATACACTGTTTCTTTTTCTATTATTATTATATTTTCGACATTTCGCCACATCACCGTACGAGTTCTTGTTCTTATACACAGAAACGTAGATGTTAATTCAGCAGCACGAGATTGAATATCATGTTTTTCATATCGCATTATGTATTTTACTTCCTTCATAAAATGTTATGTATATTACTGACAAAAAATAAGCCTAGGAGGCTACGTTTTGTTAATATTACACTGAATTCAATGAAAGAGACAAACTAACTGTCACATTAGTTTGAAAAACTTTTAAGGTTGCTCTGATCCTTAATAGTTTTTTTTTTAAATTAATATAGACGCCTACTTTAAATTTATTGTGGAGGTGGTATTTATAATATACCTATCTTCAAAAATTTTCTCTGTGCGTGTATGATTTTCCGGCCGTACCTAGTTGAAGGACAGTTCTAAAAGTCTGTTGGTGCTATGACGTTTTGATTAACTCTTGTTCATCCTCTTCTAAAATTAAAAATGTAATATATTTACATGCTATGTTACTTTTGAAATAAAAATTTAATTGATAATGTTTATCACGTTCAAAATTCGTTTACATTTTACAAGTTGTAAACAATAAATGTATTAAATTTGATATCGTATTATTTCTCTTCTTATTAAATTAGATGCTAGGCCTAGTTGCAAAGAACTCCTTTTCAAAACAAAAACCCTGAGAACACTTCATAAGAGTCTAAACAATATATATGCGCTGTGATGATTTACGTTTGATAATTGGAGCCCATTTTAGAATCAAACTACACACGAAAAACTAAAACTATTTTAATGTATGTACATATACATATTATAGATATATGTGTACATAATATAGACAATACATTATTTATACATATTACAACATATTCATAGGAAAAGACATAATTTGTTGTTTTTTTAAATGAAATATTTACAAATATTATCAAATTAGTATGTAATTGCGAAGTAAGTTTGAATGTAAACATTGCTGTCTACAAATTACAAAGCAAATCAAATTTTGTCTACGTTAGGACTTGAACCCAAGTCTACGGTTTGCCGGACCGTTGCTTTACCACTTAAGCCACGATAGACCTGGGTTCAAGCTATTTAGAAATGTATTATAAAGTAACAGTGTTAATGATTCAGATGCCAGTTATTGAAAGTAGATGTCAAGTTTGAAAGTAGAAGTCAGTTTTGAAAGCAGATGTCAGTTTTGAATGCAGATGTCAGTTATTGAAAGCAAATGTCAGGTATTCTGTACAAATGCCTGTATACGGAAGTTTTTAACATATCACTAATTACCTTTGACCGTCCTACTGACAACCACAGCGTGATATTTTTTTATTTGTTTTAGCGGATGTTCACATAGAATTTTTAATATAAAAGTCTGCATGTCAATTTTCTATTAAAAAAATTAATATCTCGAAAAGTATACATTTTAGATATAGGGTATCCTACACAAAGTCTCTAAAATGTTACATAGAATTCGAAAATGCAATGATATATAGGGTGTTGAACTTAAAATAACAAAGTTGCTGTACACTTCCGGTATAATCGGTAATGGCATGTCTGTCAAAATATTTTTTATAAATTCATCATAATTTGTGATCTATGTCTACGAATTGTCATAAATATCATGTTAGTAGTTCCCAATTTACAGTGTCGTGACACACCCTGTATATATATATATATATATATAATAACTTCGTGACCTTGGTATGATATGGTAAACCTAATCAGTAGGCGATTAAAGGTCTGTATATTACTTCAAAATATATGTATTTAAAAAACTCTACATGTTTCGGCTGTAAACGCCTTTATCAAGAGAATACAAAATATGAATGATTTGTAGGATTCATATTTTGTATTCTCTTGATAAAGGCGTATACAGCCGAAACATGTAGAGTTTTTTAAATACATATATTTTGAAGTAATATACAGACCTTTAATCGCCTACTGATTAGGTTTACCATATATATATATATATATATATATATATATATATATATATATATATATATATATATATATATATATATATATATATATATTGTTAAAAAGCTGAAGGGGCCTAATGTTGATACGTGAAATAAATGTAAATTGTAATTAATAATTTGCCCAGAAAAATAAAAATAATTTGAAAATGCACAAGTGTAGTTATAAATATGACATATAGATGGAGTTAAGTTTAAATATTACAGTTGTCCACATGTATAATATTCGGAACATAAATAAATGTAAATAAAAATACTAATACTTAACTTTATGAAGCCTCCTTCAAGTGCAAAACTTATTGTTAAATACTTTATGTGTATCTTAATCTAAGTATCGGCTAGCTGAGTTATGGTGATTTTACACTTTACGATAATATATAACTGCGAGTTCGGTGCTAATAGAAGATAGATATAAGTTTAAAACAAGTTATTCTATGTGTGTTATTCCAAATGTATTAAAATAAATAAAACAAGAGAGTGAAAGGCAAAAATTACTGGTTTAATACGAAAATATATTCAAAAGGTAAGTTTTTAAACATGATAATGAAATACATAAACATGTCTGTAGTCACGTGATTAGATCTGTTATGAATGTTAGGTTAATTAATAATAAAATGATAAATGCTTAAACATTTGATCTATTTAACTATAATTCTAACACAAGGGAACTGTATTCTTCCGTTTAAATGGTATACAAATTAAATACTAACATTTTAGGTATTCATATAAAAATATCAACGATTATATTATAATTTAAATAAAAAATTTTATATTTTAGGAGATGTAAATAAAAATGTACTCAATTTGGTTTTACGGTGGATTCTGGATATTCGAAGGGTGTTTGGATTCTTCTACACAGGATAAAAGATTCTGGTTGTAGAAATATACTGGTATCGTTCTTAGCGTGGGTGGATATTTTTTTGTAGCGTCCCTCAGAATATGGAATTTCGTTTTAAAAACGATCTGGCAGGTTTAAGTATGGGTAAACTTCATCTATCGATGCCTGGTACGTAGGAGATTCGTAGGATGTTTTTTTAATGGTAAGATTATAAAGATTTATTTACTATTTATTTTATCACTTAGTTTCAGGAACACACTTTTTAAAAAATATCGACGCGTACCTATTTTTTTTCAAGCTTCCTCTCTCTTGTTTTTCTTCAATATCCAGGCGTATTATTTGTAATACTTATTTGTATTTATTTAATCTCGTTAATAAATTTATAAAAATGAAATAAATTACTATTACTAATCGTTTATATATTTCACAAAAATTATTATTTTAATTTTACAATAGACAAAAGTGTATTTTAAATGTTCAATATTTCGCTAGATACCTGTTTACAATTGGGATATTTCCCGCCTTATACAATTAAAACAAGGTACAGCTATAAGCATAATATGTGTACAAAAAGGTTTTGTTTAAGTATGACAATACGTTAAGCACGTATAAAGCGTTTGTACAATATGAAACAAACATGTAAATAATTTACATATCTGTAACTATGCACATGGACAATACACCTCGTATTTTCAGCATTTACTTCTGCTTAATACATATGTTTCTGCCATCTAGGCGTCCTCAGTTAAGCTAGTGAAGCAATGTATACAAATTAATACAAACCTGTTATAAACAACTGGTTTGTATCTGTAATTAAATTTACTGAAATAGCCCGCATAGATCAAGCAAGTTCCGTCGGTTGTCGTTCCGGTTGTTAATGGACTACATCTACATACGTATTTTATCGTTTCCCGTAGCAGCTTAGCTGTTCGAACGATAGGTAGCCCTCCAGACAAAGTCTCTTTCGCCCGTAAGATGTCAATTATTAAATAGTTGTCTTCTTATAGGACGGAACTTGCTTGATCTATGCGGGCTATTTCAGTAAATTTAAATACAGATACAAACCAGTTGTTTATAACAGGTTTGTATTAATTTGTATACATTGCTTCACTAGCTTAACTGAGGACGCCTAGATGGCAGAAACATATGTATTAAGCAGAAGTAAATGCTGAAAATACGAGGTGTATTGTCCATGTGCATAGTTACAGATATGTAAATTATTTACATGTTTGTTTCATATTGCATAATATGTGTCACAAATATTTCCAATCAATTAAGTTAAATATCTTCGGTGAAATTATAATGTAAATGAAAATGACTTAAGTAAATAACTACAAGGAAATAGATAAATATGTGATTCAAGTTTGAGCAATTAAATACGCGGAATTAACTTTATTGATGTTCATGGGTATGCCCCACTACAATATACCGCCTAATTCTGAGCAAACGCAACGGCCTGAATGTACGAATATTTCTCCCGCTTCGAATACAATTCCCCTGAATGCTGTAGGCGTGTCCACATCAATGTCATATATCATACATACTTACATATTATGGAGCCGCATAAGAAAAATTATCTGATTACCAAATTACTATTAAAGGACTATAAATTGTTTAGTCCTGTGTTATGGTAATGAGTAAATTGCAATACGTTATTCTACAAAGCGTAATGAAATTATTAATAAGCGGTTAAGAAAATTGCAAATAAGGCATCAAGAGATTTAATAAATTAAATTTTAATAATAAAGGTCACAAAAACTGTTCATAGTAAACTAAATAAACTTCTGAAATAAATAAAAACTAAATTAAATTCTAGTAATGTTAAGAAAAATTTACTCTTACAGATAATAAAATAAATTGTTCATAATGAGAAATTAATTATATAATAACGGAAATTCATCCGTTTAAACTCATCACCGTACAATAATTGATGATGTTTGGAATATTTATAATTACGAAAACCATTTAATTTTAGTATGCGGTTAACGGAAGAGCAGCATATGCCTAAATCGTTGGAAATATCGCTAACTGTCAAATTTGAATTTAGTTCTATTGCAGCGCATACTAAAATGAACGTATCATTAGGAACTCTGCGATTTGGGAATAATGGATTTAAATTTTGTACAGAACCAGTAATGTCTATTTTCTTTTCTTATTTTCTTATTTTCACTATTCAAACGCTTAAGAGACTCCGTATAGGGTGACAGTGGTGACACTAATTTGTGACATTAGTTGTTAAATGGTTGCGCGACAGACTGGTTTGTGATTGGCTAAACGCGTTCAGGGGAATTGTATTCGAAGCGGGAGAAATATTCATACGTTCGGATCGGTGCGTTTGCTCAGAATCAGGCGGTATATATATACTTGTTCCTATATCAAACAAATAGCTGCCGCTTGTAGGTTATTTGCCGAAGACAGACCGAAACTGGAAACAGAATAAATTGAAAGTAAAAGTTTTATTAAGAAACAGTAATTCATTACCGACAAACACGTGTATCTACCCACTTCTAACGTAACCGAAAACAAAATTATATTAATATTTATTTTCCTCTGACGTAACAGTTGAAATTAATATTCCTATTGAATTATTAATAATGGAATGAAATAATATTTCGAATATTACTAGTACTGTGATTATTATGAATTGCCCGCGTAAACCTACACAGTACAAACCTGTCGGTTTCGTGTGGGTTAGCATTTAACCCACTTTCGCCAATACTTCTTGTATATAACCCAATTGAAACACGAGCTATGCATATATATGTATTTATACATGGGTGTTCAGAAAAATCCGGCATCAAGTAAGTTTTGGACAAAAAATCGCGTGTCCTAACTTAAATCTACTGATAAATGTTGCTGTATGTTTCCACGGTCGTTTTCTAAATGTTTTCTAAACGTATCGTCTACATATCTAAACCAACATTTTGGTTTTAAGTGAAAGGAACTTAAGACTTGTTGTTAGAACGCTTCCATAAAAATGTAATGGAACCAATGTAAGGAGGCATTTGAAACTACGGATACGGAAATAATAGCAATTAGGCAAAATTACAAGAAAGATTGGATGAGTGAAATAACGTGGAAAAGATTGCTGAGACACGTGAAATAAAGACGCAAATACTAAACACACACGATAAAACAAAGAAAAAAGAAACACAAAGAAAATATCTAGCCAAATAACTTAAAAAATACATAAAAAAGATAAAAGACGTTACATAGAAAATATAGCGAATGAGGCATAAAAAGCTTCCGAAATAGGTGATAATAAAAACTCTACAACAGTATAATAAAATTAAGTGGATACAAGAAAATAAATAATATTATAAGAAGTAAAGATGGAAAAATGCTAACGATAGAAGAACAGTTAGAAAGATGGGTTGAACATTTTAGGGAAGCAACGAACATAAATAAAGGTGGAATATAGAAAATATAGGAAAAGAATAATGTGACAGAACTAGAAATTAATGTAGACCATCCTACTATAACTGAAATAGAAACAGTAATAGCTGATTTAAAAAATGGAAAGTGCTCCGGGTACAGACCTAATTAATGCTGAATTGCTAAAAACTGATGGGAAGATTACGGCACAAATACTACATCCATTATTTAGACAAATTAGGGAAAAAGAAGAAATGTTTGATGATTGGAAAACAGGACTAATGATTAAGATTCCACAAAAAGGTATTAAATGATAATGTGAAAACTGGAGAGGCATAACGCTGTCGAGTACTGTCTGGAAGCTGTTTAATAAAATAATATTAAATAGAATAATAACTTGTACAGACAAGACAGTCACTCGCTTAAGCCACTTGATAAAAGCAGGTATATGAGTGTCGCCACGTGGACAATAGAGTTTAGCAGATGTTGATCATGGCCATGCGGGTAGAAGAGACTGGCTAAGGGACTGAGTCTCTTTTGAGTGCATATTCTCATAATTGTATAGTTTATATATATAAGAGACACAAATAGACATTTTTACTTATATTAAGTGCCTGACTCTGTATGTATATACGTGGCATTTGTGTGCATATCATGTAGAATGTAAAAACTTAAAGAAATGTATATAACCCCTTACCACAATTATTAATCGTATCCTAAATACGTATTTCGACAACTAAGTTGTCATCATCAGTAGGTAAAACCACTAATTAAGGTGTCGCACATGGGGCACAGTAAAGCTAGAACACCGCTTACGCAACAACTACTTTACACGGCGTCCACGTATACACTAATTTAAACATGCAAATATATCTAACGAAAAGATCGACAAACTTACCTCTCTTAGGGAAACGGCATTCACATATGTTTATACTCCAATTTGAAATATATCGAACGAAATATCGACATAAATTACCTCTCTTAAGGAAACGGCACTCAACATGTGTTAATACTTCAATTTAAGTCGTCGACGACCCTTTTATGGTTCTAAGAATGAAAAGAGACAAGCGAAGGGGATCGGTGCTATATTACTGTTCATGGAATGTTGTTTGTTTTTAGCGATATGAATGCTTTCGTAGGCGTCAAGATCGCGGGGGGTTATTAATGCCCTTTACAAACTTTAACCCTTTAGTCGACACATTGTGTAGTGTACTTAAAGCATGGTTGGCAACGTTAGATTTATCCGGTCTATTGTATTTAATATGTGATATGTTCTTTAAACCGGATTATTATTGGTCGTTTTGTTTGGCCTATATATTTCAAATTACAATCATAGCAACTAATTTCGTATATACCTGATTTCGAATTAAAATTAACTCTATCTTTAGTATTCTCTAGGAGGCTTTTGATAGTATTTTCGGACCGAAAGGCAACTTGGAGACCTCTTTCTTTCACAACTTTATTAATGTTTTTCGTGATGGAGTGGTATGGTAAACACATGTACTTTTTCTTCTGGTTACTTTGAGATATCAAACTTGTGGATTCGCGGATTGTATTTTTAATTTTTGTTGTTCTAATTAATTTATTGATTATTTCTATGTCAAAGCCATTATATGTCGCGATATTTTTAATGAAATTCAGTTCTATTTCATATCTCTCTTTTGTTAACGGAAAATTTAGTAACCGATTGACTAAGAAATTAAAGGAAGCTGTCTTATGTTGATAACTATGATTTGAATCCGCGATGATGAATCTATTAACATTGGTTTCTTTCCGGAAAATGTCGATTTCTAGTTTATGTAGAATGTAACTCCTTCAACTTTTAGAATCGCGATATCTTAGGAATGATAATTCTTAGGAAAAAAGTATACCAACCATTTTCGTAGATAATTTTATGATCTACAATTTTTCTAAAGGCTATATTTTTGATAAAACTTACCGTTTTCGAGAAAAAATCCAAACAACCGAAAATTTTGAACTTTGACCTTGAATAATTTCTTTAGCACACATGGTATCGATGGAAACTTTTGGCACTTTATTTCTACTGGTGTACCCAAGGTCTTTACCAACATTCAGCTATGTCGGAGTTTTTTTGTTTGAAATGTCTATTTTGACCGGACTATTATACATTAGTGCCTGTAACTGTACACATGGACAATACACCTCGTATTTTCAGCATTTACTTCTGCTTAAGACACGTGTTTCTGCCATCTATAGGCGTCATCAGTCAAGCTAGTGAAGCAATGTAATTCAAATTAATACAAATCTTTTTAAAAAACAGATTAGTATCTGTATATACATTTACGCTGAAATCGCCTACAAAACATAGCAAATTTCGTCCTATAAGGTGGCACTATTTAATAAGTGACATCTGACGGACGAAAGAGACTATGCCGAAAAATAGTGCCACCTTATAGGACGAAATTTGCTATGTCTTGTAGGCGATTTCAGCGTAAATGTATATACAGATACAAATTTGTTTTTTAAAAAGATTTGTATTAATTTGTATTACATTGCTTCACTAGCTTGACTGATGACGCCTATAGATGGCAGAAACACGTGTCTTAAGCAGAAGAAGTCTTAAGCTTAAGAAGAAATCATTAACCAATGGGAATTGATTCCTAATGTCTATAGGCGTCATCAGTCAAGCTAGTGAAGCAATGTAATACAAATTAATACAAATCTTTTTAAAAAACAGATTTGTATCTGTATATACATTTACGCTGAAATCGCCTACAAGACGTAGCAAATTTCGTCTTATAAGGTGGCACTATTTTTCGGTATAGTCTCTTTCGTCCGTCATATGTCACTTATTAAATAGTGCCACCTTATAGGACAAAATTTGCTATGTCTTGTAGGCGATTTCAGCGTAAATGTATATACAGATACAAATGTGTTTTTTAAAAAGATTTGTATTAATTTGTATTACATTGCTTCACTAGCTTGACTGATGACGCCTATAGATGGCAGAAACACGTGTCTTAAGAAGAAGTAAATGCTGAAAATACGAGGTGTATTGTCCATGTGTACAGTTACAGATATGTACATTGCATGTCTGTTTCATTTGTAACAAATGCGTTACACGTGCATAACGTATTGATATACTTAAAACCATTCCGTATATTACATAAGTGTATTAAAAGATTTTCTTACTCTACTTAGATAGGATTTTATTCAAAATATAAAATGGGTAGTCTAATATGGGGAACCCTGTATAATAAGTATGTTATGCGAGAAATGGTCTCTTGAATTTAAATAAATTTATGTTGTCGCATTTTATAATTAGTTTCAATAGACTTGTGAGGCTCTCTTTATGTAAAAGATAAAGATCATAGAATAAATAATTCTGGGGTTAAGATGACATCTATCAAAATTTTTTTTATGTAAGATATAATACAAAATTTCTATATTAAAATCATAGACTACACAAAATAAGAACGTGTGTTGAAGGCACGGTATATAATATATTTTAATTAATAATTTTTTACACCTGTTTACCATGCCTCTTTTGTGTAGGTGTTGCTTTATTGAAAATTTTCGCAAGATGTACACCTGATTCTATTTATTAATTAATTTTTATGTATTTTCCATAAACGTTTTTGTTTATTAATTAGAAGAAGATATTTTTAATATGTCAAATCTATTGCGTAGCTCCGTTTAAAAAAAATATTGCTTGTTACAAAGATTAAGCGGTGAGGGAGAGCTGAAAGGCATCCTTGGATTTGTAAATTACTCATATTATTATTATTATAATATGGTGTAGAGCAGAAGGTGTAATCCTATTGTGCTCTTGAAATAAGGCAGAGGCCATACTTATAATTCACAAGAAGCAACATGAATTGTATAAGAATAGTTATAATAGATGAAAAGAAATGAGGAAATATAATTGGCAAGAGAACTTGAAGTTTCAAATAACAAAAGCGACGGCGTGCCCAGCTTTTGTAACATATTATAATATGCCTTGCTTTTAGCAATCTTTATCATTACTGTTATAGTTTTATTAATATAATTACAAATTTTTATTGACAGATTTATACTCGATAATTACTTTAGAAATCGACTAATTCAAAAATAATAAGAAACTTTGCAAATTAATTGTCTTTTCGCGAAGTAATGTGATAATAAATATTCCTTTCTGCATTTTACGATGCTTATTATTCGGATTTTTTACTTTTCTTATTAAAAAAAAACCTTTAAGCAGGATTCGAACCCACGTTTATGGTTTGCCGGACCATTGCTCTGTCACGGAGCTACTAAGGACTATAGTTCCGAATACATCGTGAACCTTTAAGCTACATTAACCCTAGGACTACCGAGCGGGTCCAATGGACCAGAAACGATTGCTAACCATTGTTTTATCGTACTTATGGTGGGGCTAATTTACTGGCATTAATAGACTTTTTAGACTTAATATACCTGACGAAAGTACCTTACGAAAAAATTATGTCATTATTGTCAAATTATGTTGTTACCAGCAAACATTTTTCGAAATTCAACAATTGGTAGGGAATAATTATTTATTTAATTGTAGATGATAGTATGGATAAGTGTGACCGTTATATTGCCCATTTGTTGATTGGAATTCTTCAAGAAAATATTTTAGGCAAATCATATTTAAATTTTTGTGAACAACTTAAAAAGATCAAATAATGTGACTATGACCCAATTCGCTCAAGAAGCTTTATTTACCTGGAAATGTACCTTGTGAAAAAGTTTTACTTATGTTGTCCGACGCTGCATGATAAAAGCCGCGTAAAATTTAAAAATTTTTGTAGTAACATTATTCATACAACTTGTTTAAATCATGGGTTCAATCGTGTAGCCGAAGACATTAGGAATCAATTCCCATTGGCTAATGATTTAATTAGCAATGTCAGAAAAGCATTTTTAAAAGTACCTTTTATAAGGACCAACTTCCTGGTGTTCAATTGCCACCTGAACCGATTGTTACGAGATGTTACGAATTGTAAAGAGATAATAACATCAACAGAATTTTCACAAAACCTTTTGTATACTCGTATTAAGTCCATTTATAGCTTCGTTTCTAGTTCCATTCGTAAACTAGAAACTCGGAATCAATCTAAATAGTAGACGAATTTGATATGCTATGTAAGAAGGTTAATGGTATATTTGGTAATTCTATACAGGCTGATTCATTTTCGGCCCTCACCATGGGGATCTCGCTTATTATTGGAGATAGAGTATAGGTTTAAATTTGGCAAAGTTGTTAAATTTTGTGTTTGTTATAAATCCGTAAAGAAAATAGACCTGTGACAAATGACCTTCGTTATTTAAAGAAAAACGCGAAAACCCTATTTTCTTCTTTTACCTGTAGCACCGACATTTGGCCTTGTAGAGAAAAAATAAAAACACAGCCTTGCGGCCATTTCTAAACCTCTATCCACTGGTGTACTCTAAATTTCTTTACGACGTTTCGTTTCTCTCTGGCCATCATCAACTATCTAATTTCTTATAGCCGCCATATTAGATTTAGACATCTTCAGAAAGAGTTTTTTTTTCTGACTTCAACCATGTACCACATGCTGACTATAGTTTTTGACATTAGGTTTATTTGAAAGAATAAATTATAACATTAAATAAGGTAGCCTTTGGAATTTCAATCTGTCAAACATTTCATTTATTGTTCATTAATAATACAAAAATGTCATACACTAACTAAGAGAAACGAGATATGATGAGTATTTTTTATTCTTCGAAACGAAATTCAACAGTAGCGAGTACAAGATAACAAAAACATTAATAAAAATACATAGAAAAGTAAACAATAAACAATTACAGTAAATGTTCAATTATCTGGCCATCTTCGGTCATACACAATTGGGAACGCCTTCTGGAATTTTGTACTGCATTTTGTATAGTTCTTCTAGGAACTGCATCGAAGGCATTCTGAAGTCTGTCTCGTAATTCTACAAATTTAATTCTGATGCTACTTCGCGTGTAGAAATTGATGGATTATTATTTATCTATAAAAATACAAGATTAACATGAAATTTGAAAACACGCTTTTAATTTACCATTTGTAAAATATCTTGTCGATTTTCATTTAAATTCCTGTTGTCTTGACCATTACGCGGCTTAGTAAACGATCCATTCTCGACCAAATTTCTGTCGAGATCTAGAAAAATGGTACGATGAGGCTGTTGTCGTTCTGGATATAATTGTAGATATCTTGTACTCGCTACTGTTGAATTTCGGTTCGAAGAATAAAAAATACTTATCATATCTCGTTTCTCTTCGTACAACTCAAAATACTTATCATATCTCGTTTCTCTTCGTGATTTTTGCATTATTAATGAACAATAAATGAAATGTTTGACAGATTGAAATTCCATGGCTACCTTATTTAATCTTATAATTTATTCTTTCAAATAAAACCTAATGTCAAAAACTTTAGTCAGCATGTGGTACATGGTTTAAATTAGAAAAAAAAAACTATTTCTGAAGATGTCTAAATCCAATATGGCGCCTATAAGAAATTAGATAGTTGATGATGGCCAGAAAGAAACGAAACGTCTTATAAAAATTTAGAGTACATCACTGGATAGAGGTTTAGAAATGGCCACAAGGATGTGTTTTTATATTTTCTCTACAAGGCTAAATGTCGGTGCTACAGGTAAAAGAAGAAAATGGGGTTTTCGCGTTTTTTTTTTAATAACGAAGGTTATTTGTCACAGGTCTATTTTCTTTACGGATTTATAACAAACACAAAATTTAACAACTTTGCCAAATTTAAACCTATATTCTATCTCCAATAATAAGCGAGATCCCCATGGTGAGGGCCGAAAATAAATCAGTCTGTATACGAAAAATTAAAAAAAGTAATAAACAAAAATGGGGGTGTCTAAATTCAACAAAAATAATAAAATTTTTAAAGGTGAGACAGTAAATGATTTCGACTTGAATTTTAGTTTAGAATGTATTGCAAAATTTAAAAATTACGTCTGTGGATGTTGAAAGAAGCTTTTCAAGTTCTAAATATATGTATTCCGATAGAAGACAATACTTTCTTTTGCACAATTTTGAAAAACATTTAATTATAAATTGTTTTAGTAATATTTTGTTTAAATTTCTGCTTTTATTTATTTTAGGTAAAATTTTTAGATATTTTCGCAATTTTTATTGCATATATGGCCGATGTTTAAGCATATCTCCTGAAAAATCGATGCATATATCTGCGCCTATATTTGGATTTTTCTTTACATCTAATTCGGTCTTTAGTTATTATTGTTACTGGGTTTTCTCTCTTTCCATTAGGATATCACCAGGAAACACTTCACTCAACCCAAATATCTAGGAATATAATTTCGGTTGATGGAGCTATCTATTACTGGTACCACAATCATTTTATTTCTCTTGTACAGAGAGCACTTCTCTATTATATTATTACGCTAAGAAATAAGTAATTAAACTTCTAGTTTCAAAAATTCTTTTATTGTAAATACCACTACAATATTGTTTCGCCATACAATGGCTTCATCAGGTGGATGAAATACTGAATATGTACAATACAAGTTTGAATATTTATGTGAAAATTATTGGGGAAATGGTAGTGGAAAAATTTTTACAATCTTAAATTTAGTAGAGGGGAGTTGTTTAAATCTAGCTGCTCATTTAAAGTTAATGCTAAACTATTGTATCTATTAATTTCTAAGTTTTCTAACAGGTTAAGTTTTTTACTTTTTTCTTGAATGTGTAAAATTTTGAAATCTATATTAAATCTATGATTGATATCTATACAATTACTTGCGAAAGTTGAATCTGTTTTCTTTTCTTTATGGCTTCTGTTGTGTTCTTTCATCCTAATTTTGAATGTCCCCCCCGTTTGTCCTATATATACCTTATTACAATCTTCGCACGTTAACTTATATACACCAGAGTTTGATTCTTTGTCTATTTTATCTTTGTTGTTTTTAATAATGTTCTGTATAGTATTGTCTGTTTTAAATGATATATGTTCGATATTAAGTTTTTTAATGAAAGTACCAAGTAAGTGATTGAATTATAGGAATTAATTATTTTGTATTTTAATTTTGGATAAACTAAGGAAAGGGTTTTAGATTTTTGTTGGTTATTTAGGATGTTATTGACAATATTTATAGAGTAACTATTGTTTAATGCTATTGTGTATATTCTATTTAGTTCAAGGTCGAAATTACTTTTACTCATAGGTACATGAATTAATCTATATACCATTGATTGATATGCTGATAATTTGTGTATTATAGGATGAAAAGAATTAGCGTGTATTGTGGTATCTGTATGTGTTGGTTTATGGTATATAGCGAACTCGTGTTTATTAGTTTTGTGTGATATGGTTAAATCTAGAAAATTAATGCTTTTATTTATTTCTGTTTCTATAGTAAAATTTATTTTGGGGTGAATAGTGTTCATATAATTATGTAAAGTTTTTAATTGTCTATCTGAACCGTTAAAGCAAATTAATATGTCATCAACATACCTAAACCAATATACACAATTACCAAACAAGGGATGTGTACTAATTATAGTTTCTAAATTATTCATGAAAATTTCCGCTAATAAGGGGCTTAGTGGGTTTCCCATTGCTAGACCCTCTGTTTGTTTATAAAATTTATTTTTAAATTGAAAATAATTTTGTTCCAGGCACGTTTCTAAGAGCTGGAAGATTTCGGTCTTTGTGACAATGTTCGTGTTTCTACGTTCTAGTTGTAAAGTAATTAAATCTATTACCTCCTGGGGTGGGATACTAGTGAATAAATTCGAGACATCAAAAGAACTGAGTTTACATTTGTTTGGTAATTGCAAGTTTGAAATGTTGTTAATTAATTCCTAGGAATTTTTAACGGAGAACTTAGATTTTAATTTAGTGTGTGTAAGAATGAAATCTATTAAGTGTTTGGACACATTTCTACAAGGTGCTTTTACGTACGATACTACTGGTCGTATAGGTGTATTTTCTTTATGTAGTTTAATTAAACCGTATAATTTGGGAGGTAGGGGATTCATAGTGGTTAATATACGTTTTTGAGTGTTATTAAAAAGAGAAGCTGATTTTTCTATAGTTTGTTTAATCTGTTTTTGAAATTTGTTAGTAGGATCAGATTTAAGTTTTATGAATGAATTATTAACGAGGAATTCATGAACTGTATGTATGTAGTTTGATTCCGGAATTGCTATAACTGTATTTCCTTTATCAGCTTTTGTAAATATAATATTGTTACTAGTCGCTTTCTGTTATTGATTTAATTATTTAAAATTAGGATGAAAGAACACGACAGGAGCCATAAAGAAAAGAAAACAGATTCAACTTTCGCAAGTCATTGTATAGATATCAATCATAGATTTAATATAGATTTCAAAATTTTACACATTCAAGAAAAAAGTAAAAAACTTAACCTGTTAGAAAACTTAGAAATTAATAGATACAATAGTTTAGGATTAGCTTTAAATGACCAACTAGATTTAAACAACTCCCCTCTACTAAATTTAAGATTGTAAAAATTTTTCAGCCACGATTTCCCCAATAATTTTCACATAAATATTCAAACTTGTATTGTACATATTCAGTATTTCATCCACCTGATGAAACCATTGTATGGCGAAACAATATTGTAGTGGTATTTACAATAAAAGAATTTTTGAAACTAGAAGTTTAATTACTTATTTCTTAGCGTTATAATGAAGTTTCAAGAAGTATCTCCTTCGTCAATTAACTATTATATTGTTATTACTATTATTATTATTAACTATTCACATGTTCTGTACAATTAAAACTTCAGGATCATTTCATAAACACCATTATGTGCCTAGCCTTATCCTTTTACATATATATTTGTTTCAATTTACACTCAATTATATTTATATAAATTACAATTGGAAACATAACAATCGTAAATCATCGATGTGTTAAACTGCCCGACGTTAAGCATTAGGTGTTAGCTGCTCATGATTCATTCAGATCACCAGATTGAAGTACTGTATTACGTTTTTTTATGTATCAAAAACTGACTAAAATACCACGAAATCAGTTAAATAAAGCTTTACAATTGCTTTCTATATTTATATCTCTTTCTCAACAATTTCCTAAAGATAAAATAAAACACACTTTTAAAAGATATGTTTCATAACATCTCTAGGTATAGTGCAGATAATTATATGAAGAGAATTATTTATTCGAGTATGTAATCGATCATTAACTCTTCGATGAGAAAACAGGATGTTGAATGTCGCCTATGGAAAATTATTCAATTTCCGGCGCAACCGTAAGCGAAACTTTCAAGTCGATAATTTTCTCTCACTCTCCCGAAGCGTCAGCGTGAAATAACACAAGAACCCATCGAAAATTCATTCTCGTCGACGGCATAAATTTCATTTCTCTCTTTGGCATATGTTGCCTTTATTACGTCTGCAGTGCCATAAAGTGGCGTCTACTAAGTCATCTTCATCATCGGATACGTTCACTGCAAAGTAAGCGATGTATTTAGTTCTCGAAACGGTTGAGGATTATCTTTTAATCTACCTATGGGTGTACATACAGCCGCCTCCTTCTTTGCCTACAGAAGGCGAGAACTGAATGAACGCCGTATCGTAAGGGGAGAAAGAGACCACTATAAATATTTAATAATAAACACAACAGGTTTAATAAAACCGATTTACATTTAATACGAAAACCGGTTCGTCGGCTGGCGCGCTGGGCCGAACGCAGTCAGTGACACGTTTATTAAAGCGAGTTCCCGTTGCAGCAGCGACGAGAAAACTCATTTTACGAAAGATAAATCCACTCGATCTGCTTCTATCTTCTGCAATGTATCGTTTTGAAGTTGTAAATAGTTGCAATTCTCATCTTAAGTTTCTTTTAAATGATTGCGAATCCATAAACTACGTCTTACCTACGTAAAATTGAATGACAGAGGTAGATAGTAAATTAGAAACGCAAATACTTAATAAAGTTTTAATAAAATGAATAGCGGATGCATTAATTAGTAGTTTATAAATGAGAAGTCCCATGAAATGAATGAATAGAGTTGTTCTTTTCTTCCCAAATCTTAATATACTTTCCATAATGCTTTTTTAAAACATTTGCCTTAGTAACTTGTGTGCCAATTTAAAACACATTTTCGGCATTATTAATTTTATTATCTGTCAGTTCGTGCATTGATTTTATATAGAAATGCATTAAATCGATTACAGATCCATAAAAAGTTCCTTACAAAAGAAGGAGAAGCTCGAAAAATTATACTTGAAGAAATGTTCGCTGTATACGGGAATAATTGTCCTTCCAACTCAACTATTTGCGAGTGGTCAAACTTGTTTAAACCTGGTCGAGAAGCACTGGATGATCCCTGTCCAGGTCACCCTAATGATGTGATCATTTCAGATGTTGAAAACCAAATGCTTGGTTCTAGAGAAGATTAAAAAGAAGTGACAATTATCAGGCTTACAAGGTACTTTAAAAACCACGGTTTTTAAAATTCTACACGAGTGCCTTGGAGTGACAAAAGTTAGAGCTAGGTGGGTACCACGAACGTCTTCCCCAATGCGGATCCAGATTGAAACATGTGAACAATACTTAGCGGTTTGTAGGGACGAACCATATTTAATTATAGACCGGGTTGTCACTGGCGATGGAACTTGGGTCCATCATTGTTATCCAAGATCAAAACAGAGAGTCGATGCAGTGGCATTTTAAGGGCCCGAGCCAATCTTTCTCCAGGAACCACCTCCACCTTTGTGGCATCCTTTTTTGTCAAGAAATTTTGCTAACTAATTATATGAATAAAGGTAATACGGTATATGAAGGGTGCTATGCAAGCTTGATGCATCGTCTCAGAGATTCTATTAAAGTTAAAAGACGCGGAAAAGTCACGCAATGTGGTTTATTGCTCCACGATACTTCACCAGTGCATAAGTCGAGACTTTCAACAAAAACTGTTCTCGTAGATTGTGCCTTTGAAAAAATTGAACACCCACCTTATTCTCCAGCACCTAGCGACTACATTTTGTCTTTGAATCTCAAAATAAAAACACTTAGGAGGACAAAAGGAAACTATATTGAAAAATAAATTTTTATTTATGGTCTAGTGTTTTGTTTTCAAGCCTGGTCTGGGAAGATATGAAAGTACCCTGTACATATACGAGTATGCTGTCTAGCCGAATGTCACTTAAAGTAACAAAAAGAGGAATGAACTCATGTTAAATTTTATGTTTTTAAATAATTAATTTTCATAAAACCCTTATTTATAAAGTGGAGCAAAATGTTTTGTTACATCAGAAGAAACTATTCGCTATACACCATGGATACGCTATACCTCATGACATTAAATGACCAGGGAATATGGACATTGTCATAATGTCCCACGGGCAAATTCCCGGGGACAGTGGCGAGCATCATGCGAAATGCTCTGCGAATTGTAGAAAGATGGTGCCTTGAGGAGGGATTAACTGTCAATCCTCAAAAAAACCAAGTTGGTAGCCTTTACCAACATGAGAAAACTAAATAATCTGGGCAGCGTAAAGCTGTTTGGAAAAGAGTTAGAACTAAACAATGAAGTGAAGTATCTAGGCATAACACTTGATGCGAAACTGAATTGGAGCAGACACCTACCCAAAGTGGCAGACGGGGCGGCGCAGCTCTTCTGCAGATGCAGAAGAGCTGTTAGCAAGACCTGGGGACTAACACCAAATGTGGTACACTGGTTGTACACAGCAGTAATAAGACCAACGATTACCTATGGAGCAGTTGTCTGGTGGAGGAGGACGGAGCGGACATCGTCGGTGGGGCTCCTCACGACTCTCAAGCGACAGCCCCTGTTGGGAATCACGGGAGCTATGAACAGCACGGGAACCGCTTCCATGGAAGCCATCGTGGGTCTGCCTCCGCTGGAACTATTTATAAGGGCGGAGGCAATGGCTGTCATACTGAGGCTGAAGGCCAATGACGTATGGTGTCCTAATAAGGTTGTAGGGAGCCATACAGATATCACAGGAACTATACTGGAAGAGCCGATATTTCAAATGCCGGTGGACAGTATGGCACCTGAAATTATGTTTACAGCTAAGCTGAACATACTTATGCCGACCAGGGAACAGGCAAAAAATCGCTCGATCGATTGTGGTGCCGGCATATGGTACACTGATGGATCACAATATAGTCAGGTGGCAGGTGCAGGCATATGCGGAATGTGCCCTAGAAGGAAGATATAGATATGTCTGGGGAAACATAATACTGTTTTCCAGGCCGAATTGTTAGTAGTCGCAGCCTGCGCCGATGAAATTCGGAAAGCCGGCTGCGCAAGCAAAAAAAATAAAATTATGACTGATAGTCAGGCGGATATTAAAGCCATTATGAACCCATATACCAGGTATTTTTAATGATATAAAATATTATTAAAAATCTGGTGTGAAGAACACAAGTACAGGTTCACTATTAAAATTTTTGTAAACGTGTCCGAACATATCCCTCCCGAGAGACGTAGATACGTATTTCGCCTTTCTACAGGCTCGTCGGTACGCGCCTGCTGGAGAAAGGCGAAATACGTATCTACGTCTCTTGGGAGGGATATGTTCGGACACGGTCACAAAAAATATTAATAGTGAACCTGTATTTGTGTTCCTAACACCAGATTTTTAATAATATTTTATATTATTAAAAATACCTTTGTATTATACAAAACTGGTGGGGTTTACCTACTCATGTATGTTTCAATTATTCTGATCCATCTACCAGGTCTAAGCTGGTGAAATATTGTAAACAGGTCATCAATAACCTGGCACAAGACAATACAGTGTCGCTGATATGGGTGCCAGGACATGAGGGAATTAAAGGCAATGAGAAGAAGAAGGACAAAGAAGGTACTAATAGGAACTTCATAGGACCAGAACCTGTATGTGGAATCACTAAGGATTCCGCTAAAAGGGAGATCTGGTTATGGCTAGAAAAAGAACATAAAAGTAAATGGAGTTTAACCGAAGTTCAACTCCATACCAAAACACTACTAAGGGAGCTGGACGGAAAGTTTCCAGCCAACCTAATTCGTAGTAACGAAAAAGAAATTAATACCGGGTTAATAACCGGATATTGTCCTTTAAGGAAACATTTGTACAGCATGGGCTTGGTTAGCGAGCCCTGGTGTAGGAGATGTGAAAAACAGGAGGAAACTAGCTTTCATGTAATATGCACGTGTGAGGAACTGAAGGAACTCCGACATAAATATTTCGGGAGAGATCCATTGGATCCTTCGAGTGTACTCAAACTTCCCCTGAGGAGGATAGTGGCTTTTATCGAGGACACAAGACTAACAGAGTGGAACTGAGAGATCTATTGGGGATAGTACAAAGAGCAGTGTGCTCAAGTGCCTGGATGTGGTGGCGTCCAACCCAAAACAAAGAAGAAGAAGAAGAAGACACCATGGACAGAAAAATTAGAGAGAGTAGAGTGATTCTATGATTAATTTTGAGTCGATAATTCGATTTCAAGGAGTTGTACACTCCTTCCTTAAGACATCTGTACCGGTTAAAAGATTGTTAATTTGACAACACTGAATCAGAGAAGTATTATAGAAAATTAATAGAAATTTTAACATACTTGTTTTATGCAAATTAAGAAATTAGGCACATTTGATTAATTACTATCTATTAATTTATTAGAAAAAATTAACTTACATTCCAACTTAAAAAACTAACATGTAAAAATTATATTAAATGTTCAGATTGGTAGCCATCAGTTTCCCTATAAAGTTGTAGTCTTCGAGGAAGAGTTCAGGACCCCTTGCAACACGTGTTCACCAATAAGCGAACATCCGTTTTTTTGACATTAATTTACACATGTTCTATTTGTTACTAAAGTATTAGTTAGTATTTTACTCACTTGTTTATCTTAACAACACACCTAGCAGCACCAAAAAATCAAAATTAAAGCAGTAGCGTTAAGTTTATTGGTAATAGGTTATAAGTACTGGTCAAAATCAAATTTTAATTTAATTAAGTGCTTGAAAGGTTTATTTATATACTTCAGACCCTCTCTGTTGATGCAGCAAAAATTCATGAAATCGACGAGCTAGTAAAATAAATAGAACACGTCGCATATAAAAGGAACCTACAATTCAGATATAAGATCTGCAATTTAGATCATACAATGTAAGCGATATTTATTTATTTTAATTACATCTGCAATAATTAGTAGAGTAGGAAAACCAGCGATGCACATACCGCGGCTCGCGGGCCGCATGCGGCCCACTGTCGATATTTATGTGGCCCGCCAACGAATTTTAAAAATTGTTCGAAAAACTACAAAAGTAGGTAAAAATCCATTCAAATCAATATTTCTTAACTTTTTATATTATTCTAACTTTTGTAATTGTTAGTAAGATATGTATCTTTAAGTACCTACTAATTTCTTGTTCGGGTTTACTACGTAGGACAGGTATGCACCTCGTCGTTCCAAGCATATTGTTACGAGACTAGAAATCTGTCGAACCAACTAGATTACTCGAAGATTCGCGAAACACGTCGGTATTATCCCCGAACAATGTGGTAGGTTCTCGATGTTAGGTAACTCGTGTAAATACAACGCATCACCCGCTATCGGGTCAGTTAAGTTTTAACTACGTACAAGAGAACGTTATATTGTTTGAATTGTAATCTGTGAAGCATAAATATTTTGTCGTTCGAACTTGGCCTCTACCTACGTAACAATATAATATCAATTTTGATATGGATAAACAAGGCCCTAGTAAAAAACGTAGTCGTAAAGTTGAAGATGAAAATCGACAGTTTCAAGATATTTGGACCGAAAAATATTTTTTTATTTCATCGCATAACAAAAGTGTCTGTTTAATATGCAAGAGTAGTGTTTCTATTCCGAAGGAATATAATGTGAAAAGGCATTATGAAACCCAGCATCATATTTTTACCAAATTAACCGGCGAAAATCGAACGCAAAAAATTTCCACTTTACAAAGGGAACTAATAGGCCAGCAAGCTATGTTTACAAAACCAATTCAAGATGCTGAAACAGCTACTGAAGTTAGCTTTGAAATATCTCGAATAAAGCGAAAACTTATCGGCCTTTTAAAGATGGTGAGTTTGTTAAGCAGTGTTTAGATATCACCGCAAAAAATGTGTCCGAAGGATGCAAGGAGGTTTGAGAAAATTCAACTAAATCGGATGACTGTTCAAAGAATACTTACCACATTAGCAGCTAATATAGAAGAGCAATTAGCTACGAAATCGAAAAGTTTTGAGTATTTTTCTGTAGCACTTGACGAATCTACAGATATAAGTTCCACTGCTCAACTCTTAATATTTTTGCGAGGTGTATCGCAAAATTTTGAAGTGAGTGAAGAACTGATTGGTACGAGTTCTTTGACAAGTCAAACCAAGGGGAGTAACATGCTCAAAGCTCTTCTGGAAAAATGTTCTATAATGGATTTGGATTTAACGAAATTATCTGGAATTACGACTGACGGAGCACCCTCAATGGTTGGAAGTAAATTTGGGATAATAATTATGTTAAAAGAGTATTTACAAACTAAAAACATAGGTACCAAGGAATTAATGCAGTTTCATAGCATTATACAGCAAGGGGCCCTCTGTTCAAAATTATTGGGATTTGAAAACGTGATGAAAGTTGTAGTACCTACTGTAAACTTTATAAAATCACGAGGTCTCAATCACCGACAATTCACACAATTTCTCGAGGATATTGAAAGCGAATATGTGATCTCCTGTTTTACACTGAAGTAAGGTGGCTAAGTCGTAGGTTGTCACTAGAGCGGTTTCTTAACTTGATTGAAGAAATCAAAATATTTCTGGCGGAAAAGATTGGCTGTGTGACTTAGTGTTTCTTGTAGACATCACAAATCACTTGAATGTCTTAAACAGGTAACTCCAAGGCAAAGATCAATTGATTTCGCAGTTATACTCTCATGTTTCGTCATTTCAATGCAAATTGAGTCTTTTTCAGGGCATAAATCAATTCAGCCAATTACAGCCATTTTCCGAACTACAAAAAAATTATGAAGAAATTCAATAAAACTGATGTCAATTTCGCTTATGTTGAAAAAATTGATATTTTAATACAAACTTTTCATGATCGTTTTCTACAGTTCAAAAAAGTTAAACCACTATTAGGCATTAGGCTATTAGGCAACAATCCTTTCAACATTTCACGCGAAAATGCACCGAAATCAATACAGCTGGAATTGACAGACATGCAAAATGATGATAATTTACGAAACAAGTTTAATGAAGGTAATTAACTCAACTTTGACCGTTGCGTTGACAAAACCGCTTATAAAGAGTTGCGAATAAATGCATTGAAATGCACAAGCTTATTTGGATCGACGTATATTTGTGAGCAAACGTTTTCTGTTATGAAACTTAACAAAACAAAAAATCGAAGCAAATGGCAATTGAAAATATGGAAGCAATTTTACGTGTGGCGACAAGTAATGGGGAGTCAAGCATAAACAAAATTGTTAGATCAATGCAATGTCATGCATCAAATTAGTGAAACATGAAATATTACATTGTAATGATTAGATTACATATTTGTGTTAATAAGTATTCTTTGTAGTGGCCCGTCCTTGGCTTATAATTTTCCCGAGTGGCCCCTGTTCTCTATAAGTCTGTGCATCCCTGAGGTAAACAATATAATTATATATATATATATATATATATATATATATATATATATATATATATATATATATTAAAAATAATAGATTTTTATTGGTTTTAGCGACCTTTTATTGAATTTAGATGTTTGTTTGCGACGTTTCGACTATTATCAATTCAGTCTTTTTCAAGCATATTTGTTGTTTGTTCTACACGGGTACGCATTCATGTGCCACATGTGTTTGGACATCCGGGACCAATTTTCTTAGAACGAACATGCTTGTGCGGATTTTGAAAGTCAGTTCACTTACAAAATCCGCACAAGCATGTTCGTTCTAAGAAAATTGGTCCCGGATGTCCAAACACATGTGGCACATGAATGCGTACCCGTGTAGAACAAACAACAAATATGTTTGAAAAAGACTGAATTGATAAAAGTCGAAACGTCGCAAACAAACATCTAAATTTAATAAAAGGTCGCTAAAACCAATAAAAATCTATTATTTTTAATATTAAAACACGGCCAATAAAATAAAAAAGAAAAACAAAATTCTTTAAACACTAAATATATATATATATATATATATATATATATATATATATAGTAAACCTAATCAGTAGGCGATTAAAGGTCTGTATATTACTTCAAAATATATGTATTTAAAAAACTCTACATGTTTCGGCGGTACGCCTTTATCAAGAGAATACAAAATATAAATGACAGAATATAAATGTTAAGTAATTAAGTTGCTATGGTTTAAATTATTTAAAGATATATTCCAGTAATAATAATGAATCATGCCTTAGTATTCCAAAAAATAGATAGCAAGGTGTGAACATATGTGTTGTTCGCTGCTAGCAATTTGTGTCTCTTTCTGGGTATGAACTTGTGTGTTGGTTGCTGCTGGCAGCTTGCGTCTCTCTATGGGTGTGTGGTTTTGTGTGAGAGCGTAAGTGTAGGGTTTTGTATGTCGGTGCGCTCGTGCGTGTGTTTAGTGACCGGTCGCGTGAATTTAGAGAGGTCGGATAACCAGCCGTTGCGTAGGGCCGCCAACCCTTTCCCGGCAACTTCTTTACAATTCCGTGCAGTACTTCGACGGCCTGACCCCCGCCCCAACGAGGTAAGGCGCAGACCAGCGAAGCGCACCCTGTACGGGGTTGCTCATCGCTAACCAAGGGAACACTCTTAGTGGCTACCTCGGTCGACGATGGTCACACTTGTGCCATCTTAACGTTTTCTGCCGAAGCGGGGGCATAGCACACACGTCGAACGTGTGTGTGCTGTTAACGGCAGCCTAGCCAGGTTGCCGCCCAGGACCGGTCCTAGTGGTGTGTGCATTGCGCGGCGCCGTGTTTGCGAGGCGTAGCTTGGTTCCTCACTCTGGCTGGAAAGGCGGAATGGCACCTGACTGCCCAACGGGCAGACCCCCCTAGAGTTTTGTAGCGCATATGCTAGGCTACAACCCAGTAGAGCACCACATCAGCAAAAAACAGAAAACAGGGAAAGGCAGGGAAAAGCAAGACATGAGTTATTATTAACTCTAGGGGGGTCTGCCCGTTGGGCATATATAAAATACCCGGTGTCCTTGAAAGAAAAAGACAATGTATGATAAATGGAAATATGTAATTATATAGAATATAAACTCTAAATATTTTCCGGAAATTCCTTCAAAAACGCGAGAACAAGAGTGATAAAGATACTTGTCTCGATACTCGATACATTTTGTTCCGACTATATCTAAGAGTTTATAAATTCTTCGCAACTGATGTATTCGTACGTATTATATTGAGGCTATTGAACCTTCAAGCATACAAAGCTGCTATCTTGTAGAGTTTTTATAACATCGACAGCTGCCTAAACAATGTTATCTTCTAGAGTTTTTATAAACATAAACATATCAACGTAAATTCAGTAGAGGTATTTTTATAGACATTCTGAATCCATGGGCAGCACACAATACAATTTGCAGGTAGTTTTTAATTTTGGGGTTCACCTCATAATTAATTCACCATTTTTTTGGATACATATTCTATATATGTAATTGCATCTTTTCAGTTTTCATACTATTTTCTTTCAAAGACCTGTATATACCAAGCTGCACGTATATACTAACGAGATCTACAACTTTAATATACTGTACAAACAGGAATAGTGTTTGCCAATATATTATCTTACAATTTCGATTAAAATACAGTTTACACATGCTTTAAGGTGGCGCGCGTTTCCGCATTAGTTAGAGTGGGAGATGCCGGGAACGAAATAAGGTAAAAACGAACGTCAACTACTAACAAACAAGGAGAACACACGCGATGGTTAAAAACTGCTAACTTAGTTGCGGTTTCGCGTAAAATATTCTACGGAACAGTTCGGAGCATCAAACAGACCGTAAGCCGCAAAAATTCGTACCTACTGTAAATTTCCATGTAGATTCTAAACTCGGCTAACTTCTCGAGGGAAACGTCGTGTGACTCTACTAAAGTGGTTTAGCCTTTTTCGATCGTAAAGCGTAACTATTTTCCTTATCACAAGGAAATTTAATAGAATTATTTTTTTTGTTCGTGCGTGCTTACAAGGGAAAGAAAATTCTATAAACCGCTTGCATATACAGTGTTAGTAAAAAGCATGGAGTCCATAAGTATCTCTGCAACGGTTTATTCATTTATATATACAGGTGATTCTAAATATATGCGATAAATTTGATGGGCTGATTTCTAGGGTTATTATGATCATTAAATTTCATATGAGTGTACGTCTTAAACGCCTTAGTTTTAAAGATACGGGATTTTTAATAGTAAATTAAAAGTTCATACAATAAAACGTACTAATACAACAAAATTAACTTATAAACATTGTTAGAAATGACCGCCTTCAACTGCAATGCAAGCTTATATCCTCCGTTAAATTGATTAATGGGTGCGTTCAAGAATACCGGGGGGTGTTTCGAATTGTCTCAAATGGTGAAACGATACGATTTCTCAGTTCATCAACATTTTCAATGGGAGTCGTATAAACTAGTGATTTAAGGTGACTCCAGAGAAAAAATCCTGAGAATTAAAGTCTAGATATCACGGTTGTGAACCTCCTCGCCCTATCCACCGATTTGGATACGGACTGTCGAAAAACTCACGAACAACTAAACTGAAATGTGCTGGAGCACTATCGTGTCTAAAATACGTTTATAGTCTTAATTGCAACAAGACTAGTGGTAGCTCCTCTTCAAGAAAGCGGCGGTATATTTCTCCATTTAACTTCATCGGCAAAATATATGGGACTTCTTCATAAAGACGTCTGGCTGCACTTAAATTACTATTTGTAAGACCGTAAACAAAATGCATATCTCACAACTCAGCATTTGTGTAATTCATCTAGAAAACTGGCAGTACTTTGACAATACTGACACAATAATATTGAAATGACAAATAAATATTTTCACTTCAGAGACAGGAGTGATATTAAATCTTGTTAGTTATACTATAACAAATAAATCGTATTGTTCGTAGCATTTGGGACAATTTGAAACACCCCCGGTATTCTTGAACGCACTTACCAATCAATGCAGTGGAGGATAAAAGCTTGCAATGCAGTTGAAGGCGGTCATTTCCAACAATTTGGATGGTTGTATTAGTACGCTTTATTGCGTGAACTTGTAATTTACTATTAAACATACCGTAACTTTAAATGAATTAATATGAACTTTTATGATCATAATAACCCTAGGAATCAGCCCATCAAATTTGTCGCATATATTCAGAATCACCCTGTATATAAAAATCAAAAACATTTCAGTCGTTATTTATGGACTTGCAAACTACATAATCGATTTTGATAAAATTTTCTGTGTGTGTTCCTTATGCTGTGTGGAACGTTGATATATATTTTCCCAAATTTTATCGGAAAATATTAAAGAGTTTACAATATGTGAAATTACATAAATTTCTATAGGAAAATAATCGTAATATTATTTTAAATCATTATGTAAAAACTATGACAACGTGACATATAAAATATGACAGTATAAAATATAATATACTGTCAATTTTCGTAATTATATGTAACTGAATGTTCATATTAAAAAAAATTTCATAATTACAGTAAACGTAAAAATTCCGTATATAATGTGTATTTAGTTACATGTAGGTGTAATTTAAAAGTAATATTACATTACAGGCGGAAAAACTAAGTATTTCACTCACGTGTGTGTCGAGGTTACAGTACGCAGTACGAGGTTAACGTACAGGATAATATGAGACGCTATAGAAATTGAGAAACGGCAAAACTGTATGAACAAACGTGACGTCGGACAACGTTTGCCTGACACATGGAAGCCAGCCTTGTACAATAGACAGATTACACACAAGGGACTTAATGATAATAACTTGCGACAGACCAGTCATACTAACACGGACCGAACGCGAACCGATCGACCAATAGCCGAAAGCGACAGTACAACCGAGGAACCAATCACAAGGAGCCAGCCACGCTTCCCCACTACTACGGAACCATATAATACGAGCGCCACAGGAAATCGACGTCTCTTGAAGTTACCATCGCAACGAGAAGATTCTCTAGAAAAAGGTGAAAGTGATGTCACCGAAACGTCAGGAAGAAAGTTGTTTTTCTCAGGACGAAATCGTCCATAAGCGGCTTGATATATATATATATATATATATATATATATATATATATATATATATATATTAAAAATAATAGACTTTTTATTGGTTTAGCGACCTTTTATTGAATTATGATGTTTTATTCTACGACGTTTCGACTTTTATTATTTTTCAGTCTTTTTCAAGTATCTAGAAACAAGAATCCAAATTTAAACTTTACCATTGAAATAGAAAAAAACAACTCCATAAACTACTTAGACCTAACACTGATAAAAACAGAAAACAAAATACAAACAAAATGGTACACCAAACCAACCACATCCGGCAGATATGTAAACTTTTTTTCAAACCAACCCCTAGCCCATAAAAAAAATGTAGTAACAGCGTTAGTAGACAGAGCCTTAAATCTCACTAATCCAATTTTCAGACCAACAGTACTAAATACAGTAAAAACAATACTAACAGAAAACAATTATCCACCACAATTTATACAAAAAATTATAAAACTAAGACTTAATAAAATTTATAACACAACAAACGACCACAACAAAACCATAAAAAACAATGAATTAACATATATCCCCACACCCTATATAACGGGATTATCCGAAAAACTAGACAATATATTTAAACCATTTAACTTTAAAATAGCACACCAAAGCGGTAAAAACCTAAAATTCCTACACACCAAACTAAAAGACTCAACACCTACACTAAAACAATCACACACAATATACAACATACCCTGCAAAGACTGTGACAAAGTATACATAGGCCAAACAAAACAGTTACTACAAGAAAGATTGAAAGGTCACAAATACGCAAAAAACCAAACTGCTTTAAAAAAACACCAATTGACACTAAAACATAATTTTGATTTTGATAACACCAAAGTAATAACACAGAAAAAGAATACAAAAGCTAGGGAGGTCTTAGAAATGATCCACATTTTTAAAAACAGCAGAACAATCAACGACAGGAACGAAATTGATGGACTGTCTAAACTGTATTACCCACTCATTAAACAATAGATAAAATCAACCCCCCCCCCCCCCCGCACACACAAACATAAACCAAAAAAACAAAAAAAAACTTTTTATCAGTTCCCATTTGTAAATACTTTTACTACATACCCCTAAATACGGTCCTGACCAATTTGCTAAATTCCAAAACAGAACAGAAGTTAACCTCTCTTAACAAAGCCACAAACACTTACAATATTCCAACCAGTGCGATCGGTTCGTTACAAAAAAAGGTCTCGGGCCCCCGATACATATGTTACACAGAATGCGTGATTGTAAAAACCAAATGAAACGGTGAGTTTTGTCATTCTTTGTTCATTCATTGTTTCTTACTGTAATGTATTTAAACATCAAAAGTTTAACATCTCATTCATTTATACAGATTTAACCACTGTAATTTTTCCTTATTCATTATTAACCTAATTTTAAATTTTAACTTTAATTGTTAATTTAATTGGTAATTCAGTCTTTAATCTAATTTTAATTATAATTGTTAATTTAATTGTTAATTCAGTCTCACAAAAGCAAACACAGCTCTCACGTTTTCAGTGTAGTAATTCTTGCTTCTAGTTACCTTACTGTATTGTATTTTAATTCAAATTTTCTATTCATTTATACAGATGTAATCACTTTAATTGTCCTTACTCATTATTAATCTAATTTTAAATTTTAACTTTAATTGTTAATCTAATTGGTAATTCAGTCTTTAATCTAATTTTAATTTTAATTGTTAATTTAATTGTTAACTCAATCTCACAAAAGCAAACACAAAAATATGTTCTCATTGTATTAATTCTTGTTTCTAGATACTTGAAAAAGACTGAAAAATAATAAAAGTCGAAACGTTGTAGAATAAAACATCATAATTCAATAAAAGGTCGCTAAACCAATAAAAAGTCTATTATTTTTAATATTAAGACACGGCCAATAAAATAAATAAGAAAAATAAAATTCTTATAAACACTAAATATATATATATATATATATATATATATATATATATATATATATATATATATATATATAAGGATTTCCTTATTGACCTTTGTGTGTTATAGTAGATTAAATTAGTCGGCGATTTAAGGTCTATTTTACTTTGATATGTATATATTTAAAACAATCTTACATATTTCGACACATAGTCCCTTTTTCAAAGAAATTTAAAATATAAATGACAGTATATCAATGTCAAACTTATATATGTGTAGTTGCAATGGATAAAATTAAAATATTCAAAGATACATTCAAGTTTAATAATAATAATTCATACCTCAGAACTTTCGACATCTTGCTGTCGAAAGTTCTGAGTTCCGGTAGAGCTGGTAGATGAATTCATAATAGCTTTAATAGCTGCCTGACTATCAATCATTATGTTGGTTTTTTTGTTTGCGCAGCCGGCTTCCCGAATTTCCTCGGCGCAGGCTGCCAATGCAAACGATTCAGTCTGGAAAATTGTCGTATGTTTTCCCAGATTTATCGATATCTTCATTCCGCATATGCCCTGATTGGATTGTGATCCATCCGTGTACCAGGTGCCGTCACCACAATCGCTCGAGAGACTTTGCGGCTAATGTCTAGATCTCTTTGGAGTTGTTCATTTCTGAAAAATCATGGAATCTAGCACTGTCTGTAGATGACTATATCACATCAACATTTCTCCCTGATTCTTCGGTCAAATTCTACTATAATAAAGACAATAAATCTGGAAGTATCGTTGTCTAAAATATAATTCCACTAGCTAAGAGGCAAGCAATATTCTTCTCATAAAAGTGTTGTTTTCATTTGGGAGATGGTTGGAGCTCATACAAACTATATTTGAACTGACAAGCGCAATGAATTATTGATTTTAAAGCAGAAAGGTTTCTTAAATAGGACTGTGGATAACCTTTAATCTCTCTGTTGCATTAGCTTAATTAAACTTTTAATCAGAACTATCTCCAAACTCTAACTGTGTAAAGTAATATGAGAAAAATATGAAAGGTATTTAAAAAACCATAGGTAATGTCAAATTGATATTTAGCGCAATTCCCCAAAGAGGTTATCTTTCGCAACATAAATGAATTTGTAGCAATTTACCGCTTTCGACATTTCCTAACAAACAGTCATTCTCATCCAGGTCATGTAGTGTATACAACTAGTAAAGCCATCGGGTATACTGTTTACTTTTCTGGAAAGCTGCTTTGAAAGAGATCCCGCGTTTAAGTAATTAATTTGTCTTTCATTTGCTGATGCATATAAGCGCGTTGTGATATTTACACATGTTAAATGAATTTTTGATACTGTAAAAGAGAGTATTAACCAGAGATAGTTTTAAATATACGAGGACAGTTTGACGCGACATATTTTGGGGTAAAAATATTCTTTATTTTTCATCGTAATCCCCTTAACAAGTCTACTGTAAAATACTTGTGTTTCGGGTGTGTTTAAATAAAACTAATTGTAATTTAAAACACATTATTTTAATAATTAAATACGCTAAATATCATTTAATAACTAATAATAACAGTATTTATTTCAAAACTTATTTCACATTTATATAACAATATCAACACAACGACGATCACTCGTTGATCAATCATAATCCCTTCCGAGCGGTATATATAGATCTAAGCTTGCGCGTCTAGAACAATTCGGACTTTGTCTGGTATTTTTCCGGACGGGTCTCAAACCTGTTGTCACTTATGGCGGGTGATGTCATGGTATGACTCACGTTAGACTACATACACACTTCCCATTCTTTAAGCCGTCCAAAAAACGTCATATTTCGGCAACTATGCAAAACAGATATCGAATATCACCTCTTCATTTGTCCAAAATCTACTTTAAGCAAGCCATTTTTTTTAAAATTTGGTAATGAACAGAAATGATTAGGAACCAGATCTAGTGAATATGTCGGATGAGGCACCAATTCGTAATGCAATTCGACCAAAAATTTTGTGATGGAATAAATACTCTTTTCTTGCAATAAATGCAGTCATTTTTCTTCAGTTCTTCACCAAAACATGTCAGCAAATCAGTATAATATTAGCCAGTTTTCGTTTTTACCTTTTTTAAATAATAAATAAAGATAACATCCTTGACATCCGAAAAAACTGTGATCGTGATCTTATCGGCCCGAAAAAACAGCCCCTGCTTTCTTGGAGGCACATGGCCCGGGAGAAATCCATTGCTTTTACTGTATTTTCGTTTCTGGAGTGTAATGATGTGTCCAAGTTTCATCCAGTGAGACATATCGACGGAAGAAATCTTTTGGATTACGTTTGAAGATAGCCAAACATTCTACTGATATTATCATGCGAGCGCGCATTTGATCAGCATTAAGCAGAGGTGGTACCCATCCCGCAGATACCTTTTTGATATTTAAATGTTCATATCAAGCGAGACACAAAAAAAGACAAAGAGGGGCAAGTTTCAGTGCAGTGCGGAGAACAACGTGGAGGGGCCTAGCGGCCGTATCAAGGCGAGTTTACGTACTCGCAGTACATTTTGCAACTCTTTTGGAAGCAAGTAAGATAGAGGATGACTGTTGAAATTCTTCCAATGTACGTACCATCACATTCACCACAGAATTTTTTTGTCGATCGGTTGTTTCATCCACAGTTAACCACAATTTTTATCTTTCAATTCTGCTTTAATTCTTCTTTCAACATAGTCATGAGCAGATGGTATAACGTTTCTTATCGATGTCGACTTGGTAATGTATAATCCGAATACTTGCTCCAGAAGGAGACAAATGCTTTTTGGTCTAGCAAAGTGAACGGTAGATTACATATAATAAAACAAACACCTATATCAAATGTTAATTGTTAGCTGTACCGTTTGCCACGGATTGCAGAACAGTGTTTTATACTTTTTAGGTGGTGTTCACACTTCCACCTGCTGGTACACATCAAATAGTCGTCGCATCTTATACATTTAATTCTATCGCCTTCGGGCTTACTTGCTTATACGTTTTCTAATTTCTTCGAAATACGCCGTTTCCGAAACATGCTACATTTTCTAAGTATATGTGTACGGACATGCACTCACAACGACCAGTGGAATAATACTGAACAAGTGTGCTTTGATAAGGACGCTTGAGTTTCCGTGCCGGGCGCTTCTCCCCTCTACGTTGCTCTCGACACTGCACTGGAAATTGCCCCTCTTTGCCGAGTCTACATATAAGTCACGTCTAGGGTTAGAGAATGGACGAAGTGTCATTTGTAAATAATCATAATCAAATCGATAAGTTGGAAAATATCTTGTAGCTTGTAGCTATTTAATAATGGCTTTTGTATTTAACGCACAACGGAAATGGCACATTGTTGAAATTTATTTTAGAAATGGTACTAAAATTAATGCTGAATGCAGTGGCGGCTCGGGGTGGTTCACATAGGGAGTGCATAATTTCAAAATTAACAAGTGTAATACAAAAACGCTTACCCAATCCTTATAAATTTCACCGACGTACTGTTCCAGACAGGTACTGTTCATTGTAGAGTTTGTTTTGAGGGAATAGTAAATATTACACTACACAGTTTAATTACATCTAACGATAAACGAAGTCCATTTTATGTGTCTTTGACTTGCAGAACAGTTCTATCACTTTTTCATTAAAGTTTGGGAAATCATTTATACATTCTTTTTCACAAGATAACATAGTAAGGGCATTTAATCTCTTTTCCTTCATTGTATTTCTCAGGAAAGTTTTTATTCTCTTCAGCCGTGAAAACTGACGTTCCGCTTCGGACGTTGTCATTGAGATTATAATGACAATTTTTAAAAGCGTAACAACTTCATTAAAGGTGTCGCTTAATCCATCCAGCAGAAGACCTAGCTGACCTACAGCAATGACTTCTATATTTTGCCTAAATTCTTCTCTAGAATATAGAACGCTTAATTTAGTTCGTAGTCTGCTTTCATTGAGGCATGGATAAAATTTTACTGCTTCTTAAAGGCAATCTTCCGGAAATTTTTTTTGAAAGGAGGAGAACTGTTTAAGAGAAATTAAGTTTGCTGTATACCAAAATCTAGTTTTTATTTCTAGCAAAATAATATCGCACACTTCAATAGTTTCCCTACTTCTTTGGCTACCATCAGTTACTCTTCGTCGCTTTGATGGTCGAGGAGTCAGTTCTGGATCATTTTGTTTAACCAACTGATTATCTGTGTCTGTGCGATTTCGGTTCGAATTTTTCCAATAGCGCGTTCAAAATTATCTAAATTATTCTTGATTTATAATGCATCTGTATTGACATTTTGTAATTGATTAAACAATATGTCCACATGTGGCATAATTTTCTGGAAGAAAGTTAACCAATAGATAAAATTTTCCTCCTCTAAAATTCACAAATTGGCACCAGCTTGATGAATGGTAGTTTGTAAACTAGCTTCTCCCTCGATTTGTTCTAGAGCTTCAATTATTTCTTCTCGGTGCTCATATATTGTATTCACTGTCCTAGAATTGAAGTTCCATCTTATTTTTGAAGAACGAGGTAAGCTTTTTCTCTGAAGGAATTCTTCCGATCTTGCAGCTCGTTGTGGTGAAGTGGAGAAAAATGTACATAATCCCGTCAGATTGGCAAAAAAAATTCTGCAATTACTACTGCTCGATGTAGCATGTGACATAATTATATTTGTCTGATGTGCATAACAATGTACAAAATTAGCCCTTGGATACTGGTCTTGGACATGTCTTTGCACGCCGTTAATAGCACCACTCATGACTGCTGCCCCATCATAGCTCTGTGCAATCAGTTTTTCTGGGTCATCAACAAGCTAAATAATTTCGTTAAGGATGGAGGCAGATAAAGAATTAGCATCATGTCCACTAGGCAGAAGAAATTTCCAAAATCTTTTGACCGGTCTCGCGTTCACAATATATCTTAAAACAACCACCAACTGAAACTGATTGGACACATCTGTGCTTTCATCAGCTATCACAGATATGAAGTCGGTTGCTTTAATTTCACTGGCAACTTGTTCATGATACACGTTCAACATTGCATCAAGCAGCTCATTCTGTATCGTTTTTGATAATCCCTTAAAAACCGGTGCTGCTTCGATGTGATCTCTGAGCGATGTATCCAATTCTGCCGTAAAATTTATCAATTCCCGAAAAATGCCCTTGTTATTCGACGTTTGCTGTTCATCATGACCCCGAAGTGCCAGTTCAAACGCGCCACAAAATCTAATGCAATTTATTATTAAATTTAACACATGCCTATTTGTTGTTACCTTTTCATTGTGTTGTTGAATTGTTTTCTATATGATGAATTTAAAACATTCTGAATGTTATTTTTTCCTAACATTCTTAGACTAAATATATTTTTCAAATGCCCTTCGGAATTTTCATGTTTAATAATTTTAGCACTAAGATGAATTAAGTCTCTTATTCCGTAGTTTGACCAAGACGGTTCACCACCAAACAAAAGACACGGAAAACAAAACAAAGTATTTTTAATTTCACACCCACAAATCCAGTTATTTTTCTGATAAATATTAATTTTGAATTTTCTTATAACGCCTTTACCTTCAACAGATTGTTTATTTTCTAAACATAATTGAGGCATCGGCCGTTTAAGATTTTTTACTGCGATTTTTTCATTATACGTTAAACGCGAAAACGCGTTGTTTTCTAAAAAAGGCACGGAGTGCATCGCAATAACGCCCGAGAGCAGTATGGTTTAGTTGCTCCAACGCTATGTATTATACGACATTGAAGTACGGCAAAATACAGTTCTCCCCACCATCAATGTAATGTTAATGCCTTAACAGAGCAAGAGTTGGGCTTTTCTCGGTATATCTGTGACGACGATTGGTGTATGTACGTTGTTAGCGTGCCATGTTCCTCGTCAATATCTATGAATACATAACATACATAATAAATAAATACTTTCACAGTTAGTCGCCGCTTGGTTTGTTTTGTTTCATAATTCCAGGGGGTGCAATTGCTCACTTGCTCTCATTAAAGAGCCGCCACTGGGTGAATGAGTTTATTCTATCAGGGATACATATCAGGATTATTTAATAGAAATTCCAGATATTAGTTTTCCACATGCATTTATTAACCATTTCTGGAGTAATTATTGTACGGGTACATTTAATATACTTTTGTTTATATTTCAATTTCAAACATATTTTATTGTTAAATATAAGTAAATCTACGAGATAGAATTTAAACATAACATTTACAATTGTATAAATATTGAACTTTCATTTTCGAAAACGTAATTTACGTACCTGATCCAGTCTTGGAAAATATTCAGCGTTATCCAAATTGACTCAATTAGCTATGAACGGCAATTACCCATTGTTGTGCCTTGTTTCCTTGTTTACTGTGCCCCATGTTCGACACTTTGATTAGTAGTTTTACCTACTGATGATGACAATTTAGTTGTCGAAAGATGTATTTAGGATACGATTACTAATTGTGGCAAGGAGTTTTATTTATACCTTTTTTGAGTTTGCATTAAGTATTATGTATGTAGCTACGTTAACTGTACTGAATATTGAATAATATTAACGATATTTTCCATAAAAGTGGAATATCATTGAAAATACTGTAAATAAGTATTACGTTATTGGTATCATTTTGAAGGTAATTTTACAGTAGATTGTCTGATAATATCGAAAAATATAGGCTCTATTAAAAAAATTGGGAGAGAAACTTTTTAATTTTGATACCTATTTATATATTTTTACATAATACCATCTTGAAACATATAGTGTTAGACCCTAAATTGATATCCAAAGAATCATTCGATGTACGATAGCATCTTCATTCAGCCTACGTCTTAAAACGTCAGATTTCAAAAAATTTTTTAAAAATTTCAAATATAACCAAAATAGTTGTCGGAAGTGTACATAATAATATATCACTGCAAAGGTAATTTATGTGGCTATCGAAACAATTACACAGGCCTTCATAAAATTTTGTGATGATTTTTGTTCGTTAAGCTCAGTTTTTATATAGCAATAACTAATTAAAATACAGTTGGTCTCTACCACCCACTGATTTTTTTTTGCACAAAAGAAAAAGAAAAAAATTAAAAAAAAACTTATAATAGGCGTTTTAATACATTTTAAAATGAATGTACTACTTCAAATTCTAGGTATTAACCCAAAAATGATTTTCTGTTGTGATTTTAAAGAAATTTGTTAAATAGGCTCTTATTACCTGATGTAAATCTTTTATTACATGTATTAATTTTGGACAAGATTTCCGGGAATTTTTACTTGCTAAATCCTATTTATTATGCTTTCACTTTATTAGTACTGCGAAGAAGAATTTCAAGTTTATCACTCCAAACAAAATTTATATTTTAATGTCATTTACTTCATTATAGCTCTGAGTGTCGATCAGTAAACAAGTAAAATTAATTTGTCTTTAGTGTTGTGCGTAGTATTTGACAAATAAATATTGCTTAAAAGTATGTCTAGCCGGTGTTGCTAAAACAAACCAGATGATTTCTGATATATTTGTGGATATTTCATCTTGAAAAAGTTTAAGAGACCAATTAGTGAATTTATGAAAAATGCATATTATGCTTATTTCAAAATCAAATTAGGAGATCTAGATAAAGATTGGGCACCGCACGTTGTTTGTAAGGTATGTGAAGAAGGTTTAAGACATTGGACCAAAGGGAATAGAAAAAGCCTTCCTTTTGGAATACCAATGGTTTGGAGAGAACCGCAAAATCATCATGAAGATTGCTACTTTTTCTTTGTGATATTAAGGGGCATAATAGAAAAGTTTGAAACATATTTTGTACCCAAACAATATTGAATCAGCTATCAGACCAGTTCCTCACAGTGATCATGTACCTATACCTATACCCCCCAAAGTACTACAAGAAGATATTGAAACCTCTTCAACTTCCGGCTCCGTACAGATGGATAGTGATTTTGAACAATCAACTTCAGGTCAAAACCAACCTCAGCTATTTTCGCAAGCCGAACAGAATGATTTAGTAAGAGATTTGGGACTTTCAAAAGATCTTTCTGAAGTACTGGGGTCTAGGTTGAAACAAAAAAATTTGCTTGCCCCAGAAACTACCTTCAGATCTTCCTTTAGCTGAATGTGACAGAAAAACAACCAAACGAAGCTTTTCTAAAAAACGGAAACGTTTTTTTAGAAGCATAAAGAATAAATAACTATTTCTAATAGTTTCTATGTGTATATTTTTGTATTTTTTTAAATATAATATAAAACTAGCTTATAAATTAAATAAATCGTGTTTTTTCTATATTTTTTGATTTTACTGGTTTGAAAAATAACCTTACGTGATACAAAAAAAATAAAAGCAGATTTGAAATCAGCGCTACCCAATTACTAGAAAACAGTTAAAATTTTTAAATCAACATTGAAAGAGTTGAAAAATGCAGGCCTGTGTTATTAATCACTATAGCAATCCATTTAAACTGAAAAATCTGAAGGTGGGGGGCGGGAATTTGAAACATCCTGTGTATTCGTAAATAATTTTACAATAGCCGCTATGATATACTATATAGGTACATTTTTCTAACTTTGTTAGTTTTCACGCCAAACTCCTCCGAAACACTATAGACGCATCCGGTATATACAATACATAATACATACAACAAAAAAGAACACAAAATTAATATTTACAAAAAATATTAAGATGAGCTAATATTTTCGGTAAATAGATTACCATAAACCCGCTCGTGACCGGACAGCAACAGGGGTTTGTAAACGAGAATATCGCTTAATTACAAACATTTCATAAATCTGACATTTCTACCAAATAATCTGAACATCATTTAGAATTAAATAATTTCAAATACAACCTTCGATTTCATAGTAATGTTGTGGCATAAAACATTGGCTTGGTAATAATATGTTTTCAGCGCTAATTGGTGAAACTTTGTTTGCGCGAATTTTACAAACATCATCTGCACTAAATTTAAACCTCTGCGATTTTAATCCGCACTGGACGGAAATGATTAACCGTAATTTCAGTGCAGATAAAAACTTTCATTTAATTCTGTCCAATCAGGCGTACCGCCGGTTTGTGGTTACCTAATGATGGCAGCCTTTTGTGACTGTAGGTAACATACATATATAGGGATTCTAACAAATAAATGCTCAACTAACCATTGCGCCGCCAATCCATTAAAATAAACATTGCGTATCGATCCAATTAAAAATACGTGTGTGTACTTCATATGCAGAACTGACTTTGCAAAATCTAACCATTAAATGCGTTATGTGCGTTTGTGTATGAACCTACTGAATTCGATGTAACCACTGGTTATTTAAATACTCACTGAAAAGTAACGGTCAATATCTGTTGCAATAAATGCTAATGCAGTGTAAAGCCCTCGTTTGAAAATACTGGAGCTTTCAACAGCGAAAGCTCCTTATTTATAAATAGTAATAGTTTCTGTTATGCAATTGAAAACAAATTGTAAAGAAATACATTAAAGAAAAGAAATTATGGTATAAATCGCCTAGACTGTTTATAAGTAGGGAAGCCCAAATATGTAAGTGGAAAATCCAAAAATAGTGCATAAATATGCAAATCATATATTCAAAACATGCACAAAAATATTTAAAATATGCAAATAAAAAAATACTTATGGGAATGTAATTCGTAATATATTAGAATATGCGATAGAATAGTGACGCAACATGAGCTTATTACCGATATAAGTATACAAGTAGAGACATTTATTCTATCAGAAATAATTAAATATACATTTGGTTTTCTGCTATTAAAGTAATATGCATAAACACACGAAAAATAAGAATAGTACATATTATAGCAACGTTGTATGTACCTATAAATAAAATGGAAAATGTATGAATTCAGTGATTGTGTGCACGACAGAGGATTTAAAAAAACACTTACCGGTTTAAGCGTCTTCCAAGGATTAACAAACTGGAGAAACTCGATTGTATATTTTCAACATCAGGTGCGTTTCTAAGATTATTTATTGAAAACATGTCCGCCGTGAAGAAAAAATATCTTTATATTCGGAAAACGAGCGTTCTACATCTAGTGATGCTATATTCGCATAATCAAAATACTTTTTTAAGCAACTTAACGCATCTGTAGACGTGCCCTCACAAATACGTGTTAAGGTGTCAAAATCTGCATTTCTGTCTAAAACACTTTCAAATTTAATTAGAACACTTTCACTTTTTGCGTCTTCTACAGCACACAGTTATGCGTGAACATCTTTAACGATTTGTAGTGATTCCTCTAACGACAGCGACGAATTTTCTAATTTTGTTATTGCTTCTTCTAGTCCCAAGTAATTCTCACGAATACTTTGTAAATCCATTTTAATCTGAGCATCTTGAAACTTTTTCTGGCTTGTATTGATAACTGCACTTTCTTTCGGATTGAATGATAAAACCACGTCCTTAATTTTTCAAAATGTTCATGATAGTATAACCCCGCCCGTAACCATGTACCCAACGTGTCAGAATCGACTGTGGTGGCTCAGGGGTATGGGGACACAATTCGTCGTCCGAATACGTTTTGGAGATTTCAGGAATACTGCCTTTGTACTCGATATTAAAGCATCTACCTCTGGATAACATCTACGAACCTGTTCTGCCACAAGGTGTAGAGCATGGAGTTTACAAGTAATATGTAACAAGTTAGGACAATATTTTCAAAGAGACCGGCCTACAGAACACATGGTTGCAGCACCATCGGTCATAAACGTTAATACTTGGTCTTTCGAAAGTTTAAATTTTTCCTAGCACCTCTGAAATTTTTTCGGCATTACATTGTTCTAGTCGTCTGGATGCTAATAAAATTGAAGACGTTGGTTGATGTGGTTCCATATTACGCGCCATCACACTAACTACAGATTGTTTTTTGCTCTCAGTTGTTTCGTCCACACATAACCATAGTTTTTTATTTTTCAGTTCGACTTTAATTTTATTTTCAACCTGTTTGCGCACCGATGTGAAATTTCTTCGTAACGTTGTCGTGCTCGGTAATGTTTGATTCGCGTATTTATTCCAAAATGAAATAAATGAATAATTACTTAACAAGGTAAACGGCAGTGTACACACAATCATAGTTACACATAGTTCATGTATAAGCTGTTGTCAATTAATTTTTTTATTATTGTGCTTCGAACTGCTTACGTGTTCTTTACAATGTGTTTTTGACCAACACATGTATTGCACACTAAACATTTAATTTTGTGTAAACTGTTGTCAATTAATTTTGTTCTTATTGTGCTTCGAACTGCTTACGTGTTCTTTACAATGTGTTTTTGACCAACATATGTATTGCACACTAAACATTTAATTTTTGAGCCATCGTATATTAAGTCTGGCAAATCCATAATAAACTTATTCACTTCGTCTGACAACGGTCGTTTTTTCGATTTATGTGTCGACGACATCTTAGTGCGTATGCTTACACTTACATGCCGTCTAAGCAAGTGTCAAACACATACTGAATGCTTTTTATTACTTATGATGCAATACAATCATCCTCACATCGGCGCACATGGCGCGCACGGAAATTGGTCTGCTCTACTTATAATACATAAATTTATAGATTCACTTAAAAATAAACAGACATTTTAACTTTTCTACATACTGAACTAAAATTAATTAATTTTCTCTTCTAAATTTACAACTAAAATGGATGTATTATACAACAATGGATTCAGGAAAAAAATCTCTATTCAATTATGCAAAAAAAATTAAATACCGTGCAATATAAAAAAAATTGACTATCGCTAGATATTGAAGATGGCGCTGGAGAAAGAGTAAATGTAGCCACAAACATAGTAGAGCGAAATACGGACTACAATTTACTACTTGGAAGACATGGTTTCCAATCGTTAATCCATGGACGAGATACTCTGCGAGCGAGATTTACATCTAATTAATTGTGGAAAGTCTTGTTAAAATCTAAGTAGCCATATCAAAGATATTCGAATGGATCCATACGTTTGCCTAATATTAAATTTAATATTATTAAAATACCACAGTATTTTGCAAATATTCAACTTTTAGAAATTTCATAAAAGGCGAATATTTATAGAAACACAACCATAGTTAGACTTTAACAATAGCAGACCGTATTAAAGCAAAATACAACGCTTAACTCGCCACAATAAAAGCACGTTACTGCATCGGATCGACAATACGTAATTCCCGGGCACAATGAGATCTTTTAAGTGGAAAACTGATAAAGATGTTCTCTTCATCGTCGTATATAAAAAGATATGATAGATTTTAAAGTCCCATTCGTTGCAATAAACTTATAAATAAACGTCCTTTAAGACAGTTTTATTATATTATCAATTACATCTTACGATGTATAAAACCTTACAATCCCAACGATTTAATGAAATCTCTTGGATGGCGCAATTACACGGGATTGGCAGAAAGTTTATTGGTAGTCCTCTGGTGCGTTTAAACGGTTTGATCGATGGACTTTATATAATAGGATTTTTAGTTTATTTTGAAATATGTTATTTTTGCCCAATTTAACGTCTAAGTGCTATTGTGTTTTAACAGTAGGATGCACATCCCGTACAATATCTACTTTTACATAAATCAGGCCTCACAAGCTCGCCTATTTAACCTCGTTATAAAACACAAATTTATTTAAACAAAGGTCATTTCACAAAAAAATAAACATAATTAATTCGTAACCAAAATTATTTATAGATTAGAGCATCGTTTCTCAACTTGGCGGTCGCGGTAATAGTAAAGGGGGTCGCGAAATAGCCTAAAAAATCAATTTATGGGAAAAAAATCATTTATTATAAAAATTTTTACATATTACTATGAATAGTGGGTTTGTAGTTGGATGTACCACTATTCACACCAACTCTGTCCAGCTTAGATACTCAGTCGGTTACTCTCTTTAAATGGGACTGCTTTCCTCTCCGAGTTTCCAATGGAAAACGTGGAAATATAATTAAGTTAATACCACAATCAGGCGCCACACAAAATTTATGTGAATATAGTTAGTTTTACTGAAGTTACTGTTTATCACACAAGTCGAAAGGTAATTAAAAAGATATACACATCTTTAGTCAAATGAATCTTTTATTTTATAAAAAGAAAAAAAAGAAAAAAATTCTTTATAAAGTATAAAGAATTGTGCAATTCAAGCTTACACTTAGAGGTAAAATAATTTGTTGAAATTGACAGCAAAACAAATCCAAACGTCCTCTGATTACTCCCGAACTAAATTAAATCTAATAAATTTCAAAGATGTATTTAAAATTTCACCCCGAATAAACTACTTCAAAAAGTAAACAACCAAAACTGGCAGACCGAAGCAAATCTCTAACACATGCGCAGTAACATGTATAAAAACTCTGCCCTTGAAAAACCAACGAACAAAATTTAAATTATAGAAAATTTTTTATATTGAAATTTTAAAAACGTTCTTTGTCATTCATATATCTAAGATAAAATATATCAAAATTACCACAATGGCAAAATACAAATCAATGCATACAGGAAATAATTATAATAAAGATAATAAGAATAGTTTCTTTTACTTACGTAGTATAAAAAAGTATATATTTTTTTCTTCGAGACACCTGAATTAGAAAGCCTAATTAAACAATTACGAGTTCAACACACTCGTAAATAAAACGGTATGAAATCAAGCACCAAAAGCTAATTAAATCAAATCACGAAGCTAATTAACTAAGATAAAGAATTTATCGTCTAAACACGACCTTCTAACTCAGATAACAATAAGTGTCTGCAGGAAATAGCATGGCAAATCGGCGTACTAACAACGCTAGTCAAAATAAATCAAGATACAATCTGTATTCATGGAAAATAAATTATACAAAGTCATCGAAAATTATTGTACAATATAAAATAATGTTTTCAAAATGTTTGCGGGGAAAAAACCACAGCAATATGTAAAGAAAAGAAATTAATGTGATGGTTGCATTTGGTTTCATTTAAAAGTTTCTCCATACGTGAATCTACGTTACAAACACACAAAAGCAAATTGTTTTCGAGTGATAAGAGATGATTCCTGTATATAGTTTCATATCGCAACCACAGACAAAAAAACTGTTTTACACAGATAAGACGTCGATTAATATTTTCGATGCATCTGTGACTAAATTTCTATATTCATTTCGACAAGCAAGTCAAAACTTATTTAAATCTTCAGGTGTAAATTGCAGTTGTAGCGTGTTGTCAGCAGACATTCCGATAAGCTGGTCGTCAATCTCAATGGGTAAATTAGCAGCGGCAACACTGATTCAATACCCATCTCTTCGAGAAATCATAAATCAGAAATGCTCCCTCAACTGAATTTTTAGCTCACGCCAATGGATCTTCATACAATCGAAACTGTGGTTAATCAGAGTGTCTTGTTCATTCAAATTTTTCTCAGTATAATCCGAAGTGTCTGGGAATAAATCCAAATTTTTGCTTTCAGGCGAATAATCCAGATACCAAGCTTCTCAATGAAACCATGAACTTTGTTTACCAAATATTATTGAGTTTATATATATAGAGAGTAAAATAAATTAAAAGCGGGCAAGCGGTCTGTCAATTAAAAAACTCATTTATTAAGTATCCCTATATTTCGCAACAACTTTATTGCTTCTTCCGGAGATACTACAAGATTATTGAAAAATAACATTAAATAAATAAGAGTATAAAGCAGTAGTAAAACACTTACAAAATGTAGAATTGAAAAAAATAATAAAAGTGACATACAAGGACAATAAAATTGATTAGATTTAAAACTTAAGGTAACCATAGATACAAGCCTTTAAAACCTTTAAAAAACATTTATATGTAAAAGTTAAAACATGAAAAATAAAAAATATGAAACGAAACATATAGCAAGAAACTAAAGTCACAAGAATATAAAAAAAATAATGCATTTTAGCAATATATGAACCAAATAACAAAAGAATTTTTAGATGGTCAATTAACCGTCAAACCGAGTATATTAAAATAAATTATACTTAGTCCGTTAGTATCAGATCTATAATTTACGTTATTTGTGTCTCTGTTAATGTGGACTATTTATAAAAAGGTTCTTTTTTTAAGGTTATTTTCAACGTCTAAGATCTTAACGTCAACAAAATTGAATGTATGGTCACGATCAAGTGCATGGTCCACCAATACATAAAATCTCTTTCCAATACGGACATCACTTTTATGCTGTGTGATGCGCTGTTTTAGTCATTGTGATGTCTGACCTATATAGACGCCACAACAATCCGAACATGCTATCCGGTAGACAACACGACTATTTAAAACGAAAGGTGTTATGTCTTTGATCTTACTATACAACTTCTTCAAAGTATAGGTGTTGTATTTAGCTATTTTAATGTTATTAAAATGTTTGAAATGTGATACAATTGTATGAGTAAGACCACCAATGTATGGGATTTTTTTGTAAATCACACTGTCTGCAGGAACGTCCTCAGTAGGGCCATCATAAAAGTTTGAGCTATATATCAATTTATTAAGTATGTGCTTAGGATACCCATTGTTGACGAAGATGTTGAAAAGTTCTTTAAGATTGTCATTTAGAAAGGTTTCATGGCATATATGTGCTATTCGGTTTCTCATAGCTACAACGGTGTATACTTCTGATTGAGAGGATGATGAGAGTGATAATTAACAAACCGGTCAGATGAAGTTGGTTTTCTATATCAATTCAAAATGATACAATTACTATCGTGACGACCATGCACTTGATCGTGACCATACATTCAATTTTATTGACGTTAAGATCTTAGACGTTGAAAATAACCTTAAAAATGAACCTTTTTAGAAATGGTCCACATTAACAGAAACACAAATAACGTAAATTATAGATCTGATACTAACGGACTAAGTATAATTTATTTTAATATACTCGGTTTGACGGTTAGTTGACCATCTAAAAATTGTTTTGTTATTTGGTCCAAATATTGTTAAAATTTATAATGCATTATTTTTTTATATTCTTGTGATTTTAGATTTTTTGCTATATGTTTCGTTTCATATTTTTTATTTCTCATGTTTTAACATTTGCATATACATGTTTTTTAAAGGTTTTAAAGGCTTGTATCTATAATTACTTTAAGTTTTAAATCTAAACAATTTTATTGTCTTTGTACTGTATTGTCACTTTTATTATTTTTTTAAACACTACATTTTGTAAGTAATTTAATACTGCTTTATATTCTTATTTAATTAATGTTATTTCTCATTAATGTTGTAGTATCTCCGGAAGAATCAACAAAGTTGTTGCGAAAAATAGGGATACTTAATAAATGAGTTTTTTAAATGACGGACCGCTTGCCCGCTTTTAATTTATTTTATTCTAGGTACATTCAACGCTGCTATAATATGTAGGTACTATTCTTATTTTTCGTGTGTTTATGCATATTACTTTAATAGCAGAAAACCAAATGTATATTTAATTATTTCTCATAGAATAAATGTCTCTATGTCGGTAACAAGCTCATGTTGCGTCCCTATTCTATCGCATATTCTAATATATTACGAATTACACTCCTATACCGGCGCTCGTGGCGCGCACGAAAATTTGTCTGCTCTAGTTCTTAGTAACCGTAGACTTGAGATCTGTGATCTCAAATACCTACTAATTACATATATCTTAAATTAATACCCAGTAGTTGGACATTAATCAAGTGATTAAATTTAAAAAAAGGGTACACCAATATATTGCCTGCTCTATAGTATTTTATTAAGTTATACGATTTACTGAATGTTCCATTGAGGCAGATTGTAATTAACTGGTCAACTTTAAAGAAATTTTTCCAAATGCTGTAAATGAAGTCATTATTTATTTAATATTTAATCATACTAAAACTCTTTCAGTTATCCATTGTAAATATTAGATAACTCTAGGTTACAAGCTTCTATTTTCTTTATTTTTTCAGTGGAAAAATACAACTTCATTCAGCAATATTCATGGAATTGCATTAAATTCAATTTACCAACACCAGCATATTTACATTTGTATTTCTGTATTATTTAGTAAATCAATATTTAATTCACAATCTATATCCTTGTACCGTTAAGTGTCTAAGTGTAAATCCGTAGTAATATGTATGTAAATATATTAATTCTATTTTCCACTAATGATCTGTAAAGCGTATAAATCAGCACATTAAATAGAGCCGAATGTAAGTCAGCAAAGCCCACCAGTTGACTAATATATACATTGAAAAATACCGTTATTACAATGATTTCGACTATAAATATGTTCAAGTGCTAGTTGTCCGCTGCCCACACAACTAACTGTCTAAATCTCTGAATATATGCATGAGTTAACAGAGTATATTTGCAACAGGTGTAACGGGTATTGCAGAATATCAATTTTAATTGAATACAAAGTCCTCTTCTGTTAGCTTTCAAAAGCTAAGCAATATAATTAATAATTTATTTAGGAGGCATATCGCGAACTTAATTACGTAAATACATGGTAATTTCGAAGTGTTACTAAAAGAATTATAGGTGTGTTAGGGTCAATAAAATAAATAAACGCATATTACATCGATGCTAAAATTTTTCATCAAAAGCTGTGGGAAGAAATGATATTACTTTCAATGAACTAAAAATTTCTGATAAAACGTAGTATTTTGCATTTAATAAATTTCACTAACAGTTGAGATATTTAAGTCGATAAATATAAAGAGAGGATACTGAATAGAATAAGAACGTTCCACGGCATTTGTCGTGACTCATTCTATAAACGGAGACTGACTGAGACACCAATTTGCGAATACGATTAGATTTTTCACCATATTGCAACTGAGTGTCCGTTACAGCATAAGCTGGCCAGATCAGTGACTTCTTTGAAGTCGGTCATCTTACCAAGACTTAATTAATGGCATTGATTTTAAAATTTAACTCTTTTCTGCTCAGATGAATACGTAACTTTAAACTTCAATCCATATTGGCCATGGGCTAAATAATAATTGGAATTATGAAACTAAAAGCCAAAAATCGCGGAAGCAGATCTACATATATCAATGATATAGTTGACAAAAACTATATCATTGTCAAATAGCACTCCTTTGACCGTCATACTAGACGCTAAATATTCATTGCTGACGTTATAATTAAAATCGAAAAGTTTCTTTTTTCAAGAAAACCGAGCCAGTACTTGCATTAAGCCTCAGATTGTCCTATGGACACCACTTCCATATTGTAATTCTGTAAGCGAATTGCGTCGTTTGGCTATCAATGCGCATATATATTTTGCGGCATAAGCCAGTCCAGAACATGTCAACGATTCAAGGTGATCGTTAATGAATAACAAAAGAGAAACCGTCCCAAGTTAGTGCCTTGAGGAACTTCAGTAGAAGAAATAAATTTGAATATACTATCAGGGCGAGCACGTTAGTACATGCCCTAATATACTTGGCATAACGAAAAGTATGTATCATTCTTGATTTCAGCAACCAATAAAGCTGTTTTGATGCAGTGTTTTTAAAATAATTCTCATACACAATATGTCCCCAAAACATGCTGACAAACTTGAAGGGGTGGTAGGGGACATCAAAATAATTTTTTTTATTTAATAAACATATTGCTTTGAAATTAACGTTGGGTTTACTTAATTAAACATAACTGGATATGCAAAAATAAATTAAAAATGAAGTCAACCGAGATTGTGTATTTTAAATGCACCTCGTATATCATATCTTAATTTAGTATTAAAATTTTCGATGAATATTTCCAAGAATTAATAGGTAAACAAGTAATGTTATGTCAATAAATTTTTGGTTAATTAGATTATTAAACGTTTACAATATATATAGTAATAAAACATGCTATACACACCAGTAAAATTGCAAAAGGATATAAAATAATCTCTTCTTTATACAGTAATAACATTAGTAAGCATATTAAATTCCAATTCAATATATTGTACAAGGCTATTTTTAAAAATAAGAGAATTTAATTATACAGGGTGGGGCAGAGGAACTTGCTTATTGCAGTTGACAGTCTTGAAGCGACGGCTGCTGTTACAAGGGTGGGGCTCAGGTCACCCGAGAGGGCGTGGCTTAAAGTTTATATCCTACTCGGTTCAGTCGCCATCATGGAGTGGACAAAGATTCAACCCGCGTTCGCAGTTGAGGCGTACTTTTCTAATGGTCATTCCATCATCGGTACGCAACGTGCATTCCGTGCCCGTTTCAATATTTCGCCCCGTGGCCGTGTTCCTTGGAGAGAGTCAATTGTTTTATGGGTAAAAAACTTCAGAGACACTGGTGATGTGAAGAAGAAAAAACCTGGACTTCCACGAACAGTGAGAACACCCCAAAACATTGACATGGTAAAGCGTTCTGTTTTGCAATCTCCTAAGCGTTCTGCACGTAAACATGCAGCTGCTGTTGGAATGTCTGCTCGTTCAATCAGACGAATCCTTCACGAGGAACTGAAATTCCATCCCTAGAAATTGGCAGTGGTACAGGATCTCATCGCTCGTGATCTTGCTGCTCGACAAAATGCATGTGAGGCGCTTCTCAACATTCCTCAGGACGCCATAGTTTTCTTCACTTCCATCATTCGGGATGTGTCAACAAGCAGAACATGTGTTATTGGAGCCCACACAACCCCAGTCAACTTCATCAACGTCCCTTACACTCGGAACGTGTTACTGTTTGGTGTGCGATATCGCAAGTTGGCATAATTAGTCCATGGTTTTTTGAAGAGAACAACCGGACAGTCACTGTGACTTCAGACCGATATGTCAATATGGTTCAAGAATTTTTCTTGCCATCACTTGAAGAAATGGGTGTGGGACAAGTCTGGTTCCAGCAGGACGGCGCCACGGCACACACCGCACGAGTGTCAATGACTGTTTTGCGGCAACACTTTCCAGGGCGGCTGATCACCTCGAGAGGTGATCTGCATTGGCCGGCGCGGTCCCCTGATTTAACCCCCTGCGACTACTTTCTGTGGGGTTATCTCAAGTCATTGGTCTACAACGATCGTGCTAGGACCCTCATTGAATTGAAGAACAACATTCGTCACGCTGTTGCCAACATACCCGTGGATATGCTGCAGAGAGTTCACAATAACTTTCAAAATCGACTGAGACAGTGCATTCAAAATAATGGACGCTATTTGCCTGACATAATTTTTAAAACTTAGTAAACATAAATTTTCAATGCTATTCTTTATGTTGTTTTAAGAATAAAATTTGTAGTATTACAATGTAAACAAAACTACAAAAGCATAGTAGAGACGCATGCTCAATGAAGATAACGTGGATGTATGACAGACATGCCAGTGAAAGCAAAGGACAGGACGACACCATATGAACAAACAAGGGAAGAAAGAGAAAGAAAATACTACAGGAAAAGGAGTACTACGTAGACAATTTTCAGCGTAAAAATTTTAAAATAAGACGGGCATCTAAAACCATGCCAGGAAGAAGAGATTAAAACTTTACCACTCCAAAATAAAATTTACAAATATCAAAATCGCAACAAAAAATAAAGATATAGATAGACAGGAAGACAACGCAGAGAGATGGAAAAATTAAAATTCCCATGATAAATAAAAATACACAGGGGTGGAAATATTAAATAACTATGAAAATTAGAGAAAACAGAAATAAATTATTTGAAGTAGGAACCGAATTCTTAGAAGAAAGGAACGCTGCGTATAAAAGCGAAAAAGCACCGCAAAATAAGAGATTCACTAATATATTTTCGAATTGATCAGTTTAACTTTGACGCTTATTAATTTCAAAAATCTCAAATAGAATATGGTATATAATCTAAAAATTTAAACCTATTGGCATTAAATTTATGTAAGAATAAATTAAAGTTTAATTTAATTTTGATAATTAATACTGTCTTCTTTATTATTCTCATCATTATTATAAAACTTTAATAATACAGGGTGGGGCATAGGAATCAAGTGTTTTTGAAATGATAATAAAATTATTAGTTTTTACTCTAAGAAAAATTTATTGGTAGTACAACATAGCTAATAATAAAGCATTTTGAAATATTCAAGTATGGAAAATTACATCTGGCATATGATGTCCGTTTTCATTGATACAATGTTGCAGCCGTTGACGAAAATTGGCCTCCACTCTTTCCAGCATGTCTCTGTCGATTAGGGAGATTTCATAACGAATCGATTCCTTTAATGCGTCTAACGTACGGGGTTTGGCCTCGTAAACACGTGACTTGAGGTACCCCCATAGATAAAAATCACAAATCGATAAGTCGAGAGACCGAGGAGGCCACAAAACGTCACCAAATCTCGAAATTAGACGATTTGGAAACAGGTGGCGAAGAACAGCCATAGATGCTCTGGCGGTGTGTGCCGTGGCCCCATCTTGCTGTAACCACAAATCTTGAATATCCACACATCTTCTTAACAATTCAGGTATGAAAAAGTTATTCACCATATGAATGTAACGCGCAGATGTTACTGTAGCGGTGACCCCATTTTCTTCAAAAAAATATGGGCCAATGATGCCAAATTTTCCCACCGCACACCAAACTGTTACCTTAGGACTATGCAATGGCATCTCATGTAACTGTCGTGGATTCTCGTCAGCCCAGTACCGGCAATTTTGTTTATTGACGGCCCCCGTAAGATGGAAATGAGCTTCATCACTCATGAGTAACAACATGTTTTCATTCTCCTGAACAAGTTCAAGCATTTGTTGTGCGAAACTCAAGCGTTGGGCGTAATCTCTTACATTTAATTGTTGGGCAATCAGTATTTTGTATGGGTGAAAATGTAAGTCACCATGCAAAATCCGCCGTACAGTGCGATTGCTGATTTGAAGTGCAGCTGAATGTCGACGTGCAGAGCGGCGTGGACTTCGCAGTAATGCTTGTCTCGCCCTTTCAATATTCTCAGGAGTACGCACAGTACGTTGACGACCGGGCGGCTTTCTTTTCATTATTGAACCTACTGTTCGAAGGTTATTGACCCAGCGTAAGATGGTGTCTCGGGCAGGAACAGAGTCATTACTATGGATATTAAATCTTCTGCGAAATTCACGCTGTACTGCAGTCACCGACTCGCCACTTCGAACAAAACAATCATACGCGAACACGCGTTGCTCTAGCGTCCACCTCTCCATGATGGCAAGTGCCAACTGAGAAAGTGAAATGCTTTGAGTCGAGGAATGGATTGTAATAAACCGCGCGCCCCTCCCTTTTCTAATGGCCGAGTACTACCCAAACCAAAAACACTTGGTTCCTATGCCCCATCCTGTATATCAGGAGGAGCTCGAAAATTTTGTATGCACAATTTAACTTTGAATAAGTAAAATTTTATACACGATAAACACTGGAGCATATAGAGTTAGTTAAGTTAGTAAAGGGTGTATGTGGATAATTATTTTAAATATTAAATTAGTCATAAGTACACGACTAAAGTGTATAATTAGACCAGATATCCGAGCTATAGAGAGATAATGAAGAGGAAGTAGTGTGCATTAAATATTCTCGAGATATCTGTGCCATTTGAAATTTTAAAATTCAAAACGTTCAGCGATAGGCGCGAAAATAAAAATATACTTATACGGTGTAAAGATAAGCATCCTATTCTGTAGGGACTCGTTTCCCAGTTAAATAGGCGCTGAATAGCACACTCGCTTTGTAGAAAGTTGTCAGTAGAGACCACAGATCCACATTTCGATCAGAGATAGACTTTAAGTACTAATCTCAGCATTTGGAGGGCAAATACCTCTTTAGCGAGTGAAATCTTCAAGAGTCTGTGTTTGCGAGATTCATTTTGATTCAGAATTATAGCTCTAATATTATCCGTATATGACTCACTAAAGAATATTTGTATATTCAAGTTGCATTGATAGGTTAAGATGTAAGTTAAGAATGAAATATTTTAAGTTACAACGAAAACGAGATGTGAAAATACAAACGAACAATAGAATATTTTTAAACGATAACCTCTTGTTTTATTATTTCTTTGCATTTACTTTGGACGCTAGGCTTAGTTGTGTAGAACCCTAAAAATAGCCCTGAGATACCCAAATAGTATACAGAGTCTCAACAAAATTATGTTTGTGTAACTGCCCACACAATCATACATTTTAAATTAAATATTTGAAAGCAAAGTTTACAGCAATATGTCTGCAAATGAGCCGTTTTAGGATAAAAATTGTTTTGGAATTATTTTACAAAATATGTTTAGGAGTACATTAATAAACATGTTGCACTTTGTTTTATTGACAAATAAAAGATGGTTTAAAAAATTTCTGTGCAGAATTGATATAATATATTCAAATCTGGATTTCTGATAAATATGGCATGAACTTTTTGTCTCAGCTTTGAAAAATATCTTTTTAAATGATGAAACTAACTTATCAACATCCCTGATATATTCACATACACTGTGTAGCGCATGTGCTGCACAAGTAACGTGTAGCATATTGGGATAAGATTGCTTTAATAACTTCCCTGTTTTTAACATATAAGCTGCCGCATCAGTCAATAATAGCAACTTGTATTTATAGTTGTTATCCGATGACAGAATATTATGACTACATTGATCAATTACTTCTGCAACTGTTTCACCATTTACGACTGGCAATATTTTAGTTGCAATTAAGTATGGTCGGTATGAAGTTGTCGGATGAAGAATACCAACAACTACATTTAACACATATCGTCCCATTATATCCGTTGTTTCGTCTGCACTTACTCAAATATAATGACCAGATGATGCGTATTTTTTCAATAGTTCTCAAATAACATTTTGGTAAGGGGTATTTACGTAAAGTAGATTCACCTGGTATATCAGTATATCAGTATATTTTGTAAGAAACCTCTTGAGGACTGGATTGTTAAGCTTTTTAAATGGGATATTGGCCGCCATGAAAGCTTCACACAGTTCTTCGTTAAAGGTGTCAGGGGCAAATGCTTCAGTTCATAGGAATTTTTTTTATATATATATTTTTAATTTTGCTACATCTGTTACCATTTTCCTTTATTAGGGTTGGCCTGTAAGATATAAATAAATAATAATTATTGTTTTTCGTAAAATTTTTTTCAGAAATGACCTTGGAACAGCTATATAAAATCCACAAAACTACATTTAAAACTTTACAAGCAAACTTACAAAAAATGTGGAATATAAAACAAAAGAACTTGGGGTGAAACTAATTGTAATATACAAGACGCCAAAAAAGTTACTGTCTGGAACACAAAATTATGATAAGCTAATTTTGTTTATTACCCTAAATGATATTTATCTCTTGCTTTTTACAATTGAACAAAACTTTTCCTATATTTTTCTTCTCCTTCTTCATAATTCGGAATTAGTTGATGTTTCTCCATAAAAGGGCTGCATTTTATAAAGGAACAGAGCGAAGAGGTAAAAGTTATATATTTCAGTGTCACTGAAGCTGTAGATTTTTCTCCATTAGGCTAACAAAATTAATGTTCATTTGGGACTTGTTTTGCACAGCAGGAAATAAAGATAAGAAATTCCTTATCCGTTATTTGTTGTTTCTTGAGTTGTACTTCTTGTTCTCCACGCCATTACCTTCACATCCCAATTCTCACACCCACAGACGGACCCCCCTGTCCAACGTCAAAAATTTCGCATTATTTACAACCCGGTCCGTCTAATTACATAAAGTATTTAGTTATTTAACTCTGTATCTCTCTCTCCCACTGAATTCTACTCCGAAGAGCGGCCCTGATAATTTCGGAAATAACATCGCAATTAATTACAGAACGACCGTGGGTTTGGGAAGCGGGGCGTCGGCTCTCGGGCGTCGTTGCGCCGTTATAACAGTCGACACACTAACGCCCTACCACGGTCATGTCATAGGCCGTAGGAAGAAAGTTCCCCATGTACCACCAGAGAGAGAGGAAATAAATTGGACGTAGCAGATAAATTCATTTTCGGTAATTTATGTGAGAACGCCGGCTCCCCCGGAACATCTGGAAAACAATTTTATTATTAAACAAAACATAATGGATTGCAAATACGAGATCTATTCTACTTACTGACTATGGAGATGAGATGGAAATGTGTGATAAGAGAAACTTAGTGTTATAAAATAATAAAGATGAGGAATAGAGCACTTCCTTTATATTGTTAGGAGACTGGAAACTAATAGAAATATGCCATGTAAAAACTCCCTTTATGGCGATGATTTTCAAAATTAAATAATTTAATTTTTCAAATAAAAATATAGCGTTAACGGTAAGTACTTCCATAAATTGTCACTGAGCAACAATTACTTTTTTTCTGCTGACTATGATCTGATACTTGTTTTAAATTAATATTGCTACACTAATGCCAAATATGAAACCCCTTTTGTCTCTATCATGTTTTCTTTCTACGACACTCCTTGTTTGCCGATTTCAAAATTGCTGAAAATCGTTAAGTAAATGCAGCAAATTCCTAATTGTTCAAAGAATTGAAAGACATTCCAAATACATTCATCTCATTAGCATAATGCAGACTTGTACCTGGTAATATTTAAGCACCTAGTTAATGAACTAATTAAGTAATAAACAATTATAAAGAAATGCAAGCCTATTAAGCTAGTTCTTTTCATTAAATGAACATATTAGGTTTTAATGAGATTTTATTAGAAAGGATTTGGGCATACCTTGGGCAACATTTTGAAGGAGAGAGTGAATTTGTTTATTGTAACAATACGCCAGGCTTGCTAACTAACATGGGCGTTGTACAATATGACGCAGGTGAGTGGCGTTTGTTTATCGAGAGTTCCAGCAGAAGCCTCAAATGTATCCTACTACACAACGGGAATGTTTTCGGTTCAATACCTATTGGATATTCCGTTCAATTAAAGGAAACATATGACTACATTGAGAAAGTTTGAAAGTTACTAAAATATACACATCATAACTGGGTCTTCTGTGTGGATCTCAAAATGGTAAACTTTTTACTTGACTCTTAAAGAGGATACATTAAATTTCCGTGCCTTTTGTGCCTGTAATGTCAGAAGTGGGAAGGCAGGACCGCCATGTAATGTCAGATGATAGGATGGCAGGATCACAATGTAATATCTGATCATCTAACTAAAGGTAGGATGGCATGTAATGTCAGACGAGGGCAGGATCGGCATGTAATGTCAGACGTGGGCAGAATCGCCATGTAATATCAGACGTGGGCAGGATTGCCATGTAATATCAGATGATGGGATGGCAGGATCACCATGTAATATCTGATCATCTAACTAAAGGTAGGATCGTCATGTAATATCAGACCTGGGCAGGATCGCCATGTAATGTCACCTGGTTCCGGAGGTAGCATTGTTGCCGAGGCTGTTTCATTTATGCTACAGGTTTATCAGTGTGATAAATAATATGCACAGGACAACGATTAAATAATAACATTTAATTCAATAACGATAACAACCGTAAATACTACATTTTAAATATGAGGCACTAGACTTGTAGTGACTGTGACTCTGACTGTAGAGACCTCTGAGTGTCTCGTTATATACCTTTAGAGTGTGGTCGTGTCCCCTTGGCCTAGTGACCTGGATACAAGGTGAAAACAATGTGTTGTAAGATCACAACTCAACGAGGTCGTGTTGATGAAATAGATATTTTGAATAGATGACCTGGTTTAGCTATCACATGCCTCTGGAATAGTCGAGGTAGAAATCAACACTGGATTCAGAAACATGGGCCTCCCAGAACATATCTAGATGTTGGAGAAAAGAATATTATAAGTCAACTTTTAGTCAACAGAGAAAAAGTAATTTTTCCACCTCTTCACGTAAAATTGGGTTTTATGAAGCAATATGTTAAAGCTCTAGATGCAAGGTAACTTATTCCGGTACATATGTGAAAAGCTTCCACGACTAGGTATCAAAAAATTAAAGCTTTAATGGGAGACCCAAATTTCATAAACTCTATGATCGAAGTTGAGAAAGAAGCCTGGACTTCATTCACGATGGTCGCGAACAAATTTCTTAAAAACAAGAAACTAATATTGTATTGAAATAGATAAATGAATTATTAAATTTTATACTTTCTTTATATCGGTCCAGGCCTTATGTAAGTAACTATTTAGCCGCATTAGTGATTCTTCAAAGAGCAAAGTACAGTATACAGTTTAATTTTGACGTGATACGCAAAAACTAATATGATTTTCGGATCCAGCACACCCGAATTTGTAAAAAATGAGTCGCTCTTAGAAGTCAGCAAAAATCGTGTTGGCCAGTGTTATTATTAAACCGTCATAAATATCATCCATATCATGTGTCTTTACATCAAGATCTTAATAGCATTGATTTCCAAAATCGGGTAACCTTTTGTCAATGGGCATATGGACAATGACAACAAAACCCCAATTTTTTTCGTTACGTTTTGTTGTCCGACGAGGCGTCTTTCACAAACCACGAAACGGTTAATCGACGCAATGCACATTACTGGAATGTTGAAAATCCACACTGGCTTCGCCATGTTGAACACCAGCGCCCTTGGACTGTTAACGTGTGGTGTAGAATAATTGGGAGCAAAGTCATCGGTCACCATATTATTGAAGGCGACTCGAAACGTGTAATCTGCCGGGATATTTTGGAAAATGAACTTCCAACTCTACTTGAAGACATTAACTTAGAAGTGTGACAGAACATGTGGTTTAAACACGATGGTTGTCCGGAACAATATTTGGTGGTAGCACATGATGTGCTTGATTGTATTTCAAAAGTCGCTGTTTCAGTAGAGCTGGTTCAGTACATTGGTCTGCTAGATCACCAGGTCTTACTTCTCCAGATTTTTATGGGGCTCAATGCAAACTATGCAATCATGTACCAGAAACACGTGAAAATATGGTTAAGTAAATCAGATATGCTGGTGCCGCAATTCAAGAAGCTACCCTTCTCAATTGTATACACATTTGAAATGCAGATCAATAAGTGCACTGAAGTCGAAGGGCATCATTTTGAGCACTTACTTTAACTGAAAGATGATAAGGCGAGGCGAAATCCAGCAGTCTGATAAGCGAGAGGCGAAGTTACTTACATAAATGAAAAATCCTGATACGTGAGAGATGAGGCTACTCAGGTTAATCAAGCACAGGTTGTATTATGTACACGTCGTTGTTGTTGGGTTATGCTAAAAGTAATTTGTTCACCAGCACTTTACCCTTCTACAGGTGACATTTTCACAGTTATTCGAAATTTGTATAATTGGTAAAGTTTTTCTAAGGCTAATTTTTATTATTTATAAAGAAAACGTATTTTTTATTGCACACGTATTGCAGAATCATATGCATAGGTTCTCAGTGTGAGAAATTGAAAAAAAATCAAATTCATCGATTACAGCGCCATCTATCATGAATTGAACAAATACTACAGACAAATCCTACATACTCTTCCAATAGATTCCAATAGAATTCGAATCTGTAATAAAATATACGGGTTCCTATTTAAGACTTCAAAGTTACCCTCGCCCAGCCTACATGGAGGGGGGCAGCGGGACTAATTATAGCATTAATGTATTTCCTCCATTAAATTATTAAATTTTAAATCTCGAAATTTTTTCGCCAACTACTTATTTTTCGAGATATTTGAAAGTTTCGTGTTAAAAAATACATCTAGTATTTACAATGTGTCTGGGAAAATGTGGGAAATCTCTCGGATTCAGATAGAACATTAAAAAATAAGATGACAAGTTCCCATAATTTTTTTCTTAGCGGCCCTCCCTACGGAGATACGCCCTCCTAAAGGACGCCACTGGAAATCAATTTTTCTTGAATAACTTTTAAACAACTTATTATAATTTAATGAAAATTTAATATGATAAACAGTAGTAAGGACCTCTTAAAATACTGTACTTAAATTTAAATTAGCTTGTTTAGTTTACCAGGCGCGGACTAGGTTGTACATTTCAATGCTTACATTTTTAGCACCCTGTATGATAAGGAGTTAAAAAGAACAAATTTGGAAACTTTGAACATTAAGCTAAAGAAAAGGTACTCTTGTTCATTGTCGATAAAATGAACCGTTTTCGAGGAAAAAAAAATAAAAGAATTAATGTTTTATTTCTATTAAAAAGAACAATGTTTTTTTTTTGTCTGCAACAAAGTGTGATACAAAAGTCATTCCAGGAACAAAAAAGTTTTAGTTTAGGTTATTTAATACGACAGAATTACAAAGATTCTTAGAAATGCAGTTTTGTCCCAGAAAGGCACTTTAACAAAAATTATGTTTAGAAATGTACTCACTAAAGCTTGCAACGATTGAACCTAAATACGCTAATTAGAAATAATCAATTAAAAACTTCATAAGTGGGTTCAACATGGGCTCCGTGAACTCTGATACACTCGCGGGCACGACGAATAGAGGACTGCTGTACTACCCACAACAACCCAGCATGGTTTCTTATCACATCACAATGAAATGTGATTCTCTGTAAAAGTTCCTCCCTAGTATCAACCGGAGAGGAATACACCAAGGTTTTGAGATGACCCCACAGGTGAAAATCCATTGGCGTTAGGTCGGGAGACCGTGGAGGCCAGGCAATGGGACCTCCTCTGCCTATCCAACGGTTTGGATAGACATTATTCAGGTGGTCGCGTACAGCAACGCTAAAATGAGGTGGGGCCCCATCAAGCATAAAATACATGCTTTGGCCGGTTGCAAGTGGCAAATGCTCTATTGAATCCAGAAAAGCGTTCTGTAGGAACTGTAATAAAGTTCGCCATTCAATCGTGGCGGCAATACGCATGGTCCAATCAAAAAATTGCCAATTATTCCTGCCCAAACATTAATTGATTGGAACTGATGTTGATAATGATGAACGACAGTGGCATGATGGTTTTCATCAGCCCATACATGCGAGTTATGTAAATTTACAATACCATTTTTGGTAAACCCTGCTTCATCGGTAAAAAGAATAGTGCTAATGAAGTTTGGGTTTGTTCGTTGCTGATCTAATAGCCAGTTTGCGAACTGGATTCTACGAGGAAAATCTTCAGGAAGTAGTACGAGATGCACTTTTTGCAGATGATAAGGGTAAAACAACTCTTCTTTAAGTACTTCATGAATTGTCGTTTTTGACGTATTAAGCTGCGCGGCTAATCTTCGAGTGCTTATTGAAGGAGTATCACCTACAGTATCCAAAATATTTTCCTCCAATTGCACCGTACGTACTGTTCTTCTCACACCAGCATCAGTACTTTTTTCGCAAAACTTCCTAAAACATTAAAGAAAGTCAATAATGTTACCTTATTAACTGGAATCGCCCACCAGTCTCTCTTAGACGTTGGTCAATTCGCTGAAATGTTTTCTGATTTGGAATATTGCGATTAGGATATCTTTCTTCATACAACCTTCTTGCTTCCAAAGCATTGAAAGATGCAAGACCGTACATAAGATGCATATCTGCATACTCACTAAATGTGTTTCCCATTATCAAATTAAATTTACCAAGATATTCAAAATTCAATAAATTAATATCGAAGTAAAGGATCAACGTGTTAACAATATGAAAGATTACAAGATTTAAAATTTACACGTCAATGCAAGATATATATTAATTCGTGGGTACCATAGTAACGTTTGTAAAAACAATGCGTTTTTTAGTACTTAAAACAGTTTCAGACTTTTGTATCACACTTTGTTGCAGACAAAAAAAAATAAAAAACATGGTTCTTTTTAATAGAAATAAAACATTTATTCTATTATTTTTTTTCCTCGAAAACGGTTCATTTTATCGACAATGAACAAGAGTACCTTTTCTTTAGCTTAATGTTCAAGGTATCCAAATTTGTTTTTTTTAACTCCTAATCATACAGGGTGTTAAAAATGTAAGCATTAAAATGTACAACCTAGTCCGCCCCTGGTAAACTAAACAAGCTAATTTAAATTTAAGGGCAGTATTTTAAGAGGTCCTTACTACTGTTTATCGTTTTAAATTTTCATTAAATTGTAATAAGTAGTTTAAAAGTTATTCAAGAAAAATTGATTTCCAGTGGCGTCCTTTAGGAGGCCGTATCTCCGTAGGGAGGGCCGCTAGGAAAAAAATTATGGGAACTTGTCGTCTTATTTTGAATCCGAGAGATTTCCCACATTTTCCCGGACACATTGTATAAATGATTGCACAAATATTATAAAATACACCTCTGCGCATCTACGGTCCAGGGTACCTGAAACCCTTTTACATTATCGTTAGCTAATCCCACTCTGACACCACGGGATGCTATAAAGTTATATTACTTTCTATTTACTCGAATTAAAATATGTTGAAACAAACTATAATAATATAGATAACTGTAATTGTGTTGCTATCGAGACCGTTTTTAATAAATTGCTAATTTAACAACCCTTAAAAACCATTTCGAAGGTTTTTAAATTAGCTCATAATAATAAAATTATTTAAATATCAATTACAGGACAAATATAAATCTATAATGCCATATTAAAATAGTAATTTCTTAAATTTTCCGAACATTTAGTTGTCACGATATTGTGCAACATTTTTGTTTATTTATTCTCCCACAGTTTATTTCAAACAGTATAGAGAAAAGAACATTTAAATATTTATTATAAATAATAGACTTTAATATGTTGTTAACATAGTTCATTAATTAAATAATTTAGTTTGTGTAAATTAACGTTTTCAATAAATTTTTGTATGTCCGAACATTTAGTTGTTACGGCTCGTATTTTATTCAAGTTCTATATACAAAATATAAAAGAATACCTTCGTATTACAAGCAACGGTATTGTTCGAATGTATGGAAGGACCGATCATCCATAAATTCTTACCAGACCGGTATGTAGTAATTAAATTTAAGTTTAAGCTTGTTCTTAATCTAGATGATAAGTTATTGTATTACGTCTATATTAAACTAGGAAAGAATTGTGTAATTCGCTTTCGGATTTGTATGTGGAAAATCCCTATATTGCAGTTAATAAACATAATTTTTAGTGGTTATTTATTGAGCCTGAAATACGTTATGGATCTGTGACACATAGCAAAATTTGAAATTTACGATAGTTATATAAGCATACGTACATATATATTTAAATAACATGAATAATTGCACAATTTGCGATAAAAGTAACGCGCGTTTCCGATTATAATAAATACAAACACACCATTAAACGTCGATATTTCCCATTTAAAGTTATACGATTGAAGTGCATATATACATACCTATATATTTCCATGTTAAGCTGGCATGTGTTAACGTAGATTTGAATAAATTATTATATGCATATTGAATCTGAATTTTTCAAATACTTGGCATATATCACAGCGATTGCCAGCGATATATCTAACTAAATCAAGTATGCATCTATCTCATTAAAATGGTCATTTATGAGTATACGTAGCGCAAAATAATTACTAACGAATGTGCCTGTGCAAAATGATCCGATATTTTTCGGATGGTTACCAAATTATAATGAATAGAATGTAGAAATTTCAGAATTAAAATAAATAACTTTAGGTAATTAATTAAAACTATTTTGTTATGTATTTTGTTATGTAAATGTATTAAATATATTAACAATAAAAACGTTTTTAAATAATTAAGATTTGTATTATAATCTACATGCGGGTTTCGCCGTGTTGCCGTAATTTCACTCGACGTTTCGTCGTTCATACTGTCAGCTTCTCCAGGATCTGGTATCAAACTGATTCTATTTGTTGTTGTAGTTCGGTACGTAACCATCTTAACCCATTGGTAGAGATGGCATTTGATGCCACATTCATAGCCGGAGATATTTCGGACGTTATTGGGTTTGATATCGACAGCTACCCGTGCGACTGAAAGGAATCTTAAATTGCAAATTAGTATGCAGTCGTATCGTATATAAATATGCCATGATCGGTCAGCTCGCTTAACCGTCAAATGTGGAATACTGTGCGTAAATTCATTGACAATTTCCCGGATCTAAAATACGATGGATGTAGAATAAAATGCACAGTCTGCAATAGATTTTTGATGTGTCGTAGGAGAAGAGATTGCAAAATACACGCAAACAGCATAGCCCATTGCAAAAAAAGGGTGTGCGAACATTTACTCTATATTTTTATCTCCGGAAAAAGCAACAAAGTTGTTGCGAAATATAGAGATAATTAATAAATGAGTTTTTAATTGACAGACTACTTGCCCGCTTTTAATTTATTCTATCCAATATAGTACGATCGATAATTTCTACTAAATTATATATATATATATATATATATATATATATATATATATATATATATATATAAATATATATGTATATATATATAAAGATAATTATTTCGCGACCTTTATATGTTATGATAAATTCAATTTGTTGGCGATTTAAGGTCTGGTTTTACTTCAAAATGTATATATTTAAAACAATCCTACATGTTTCGGCAAATGATGCCTTTTTCAAGGAATATAAAATATACACATTTTGAAGTAAAACCAGACCGTAAATCGCCAACAAATTGAATTTACCATATATATATATATATATATATATATGGTAAACCTAATCAGTAGGCGATTAAAGGTCTGTACATTACTTCAAAATATATGTATTCAAAAAACTCTACATGTTTCGGCTGTGTACGCCTTTATCAAGAGAATACAAAATATTCATATTTTGTATTCTCTTGATAAGAGAATACAAAATATTCATATTTTAAAGGTCTGTACATTACTTCAAAATATATGTATTCAAAAAACTCTACATGTTTCGGCTGTGTACGCCTTTATCAAGAGAATACAAAATATTCATATTTTGTATTCTCTTGATAAGAGAATACAAAATATTCATATTTTGTATTCTCTTGATAAAGGCGTACACAGCCGAAACATGTAGAGTTTTTTGAATTCATATTTTGTATTCTCTTGATAAGAGAATACAAAATATTCATATTTTGTATTCTCTTGATAAAGGCGTACACAGCCGAAACATGTAGAGTTTTTTGAATACATATATTTTGAAGTAATGTACAGACCTTTAATCGCCTACTGATTAGGTTTACCATATCATACCAAGGTCACGAAGTTATTATATATATATATGTTTTCACTGGATTCCGGGTTTTCTTCCGCGTTTCCACTTTTTAGTCTTCGTAAAGACCGGTGCTGGTTTCTGTACGACGTTTCGGCAAAATCACATTTGCCATCTTCAGGTCTGCGATAACTGTCTGCTTCTGCTTCTGATTACTCGTAAAACTTAAAAAAAAAAGTTTACTATCATAATATTTTGTTATATAATTGTATATCTTAAGTTATTTACATATCAATTACATTTAAATATCATATACATTTGCCTATCAAGCTGACTGTACCGTGTTTTGATTTCTGTCTGGTTGTCCGAGTAGGTTTTCGTTGTTTTCCTTCTCGTTTAAGGCGAATGCCGACAACTTTGCATCTTAAGACGCTCAACGGGCGCATACATAATAATAACTCATGTCTTGCTTTTCCCTGTTTTTCACCTATCTGTGTGTTGTCTATCTGTCTATATGTGTGTTGTCTATCTGTTTTTGGAATACTAAGGCATGATTTATTATTATTCAATTGGAATGTATCTTTGAATAATTTTATCCATAGCAACTCAATTATATGACATTTGTATACTGTCATTTATATTTTATATTCTTGATAAAGGCATCATTGCCGAAACATGTAGGGTTGTTTTAAATATATATATACCTTAAAGTAAAGCCAGACCTTAAATCGCCAACTGATTGAATTTACCATATCATACCAAGGTCACGAAATAATTTTATATATATATATATATATATATATATATATATATATATATATTAAAAATAATAGACTTTTTATTGGTTTAGCGACCTTTATTGAATTTTGATGTTTTATTCTACGACGTTTCGACTTTTATTATTATTCAGTCTTTTTCAAGTAACTAGAAACAAGAATTAATACATTGAAAAAATGAGAACTATGTTTGCCTTGTGAGACTATTATTTTTAATATTAAGACACGGCCAATAAAATAAAAAATAAAAATAAAATTCTTATAACACTCAATAAATATATATATATATATATATATATATATATAAATTTCGTCGAATGTTTTTGGCGGTCGTTTGTTGAAGCGTTGTTCGTCGGGATATTTCGCCGCGTTTGGATGATTTCGTCCTGAGAAGGACAACTTCTTCCTGACGTTTCGGTGACTCATCATGGTCACTCACGATGGTAGCTTCAAGAGTTGAAGTTACTCTTGAAGTTACCATCGCAACGAGAAGATCCTCTAGAAAAAAGTGAAAGTGATGTCACCGAAACGTCAGGAAGAAAGTTGTCCTTCTCAGGACGAAATCATCCAAACGCGGCGACATATCCCGAAGATCAACGCTTCATATATATATATATATATATATATATATATATATATATATATATATGTACATGTTTAGATAATTTCTTATACGTTTAAACGGCTAAGAAATTATCTAAACACTCATATAGCTATGGAGTAATAATTAGCATTTTCAAACATTCAAATCTGACATCTGCTCTCAAAATACTGACATCTGCTTTCAATAACTGACATCTACTTTCAAAATAGGCATCTGCTTTCATATCTGACGTTTGCTTTCATAACTGACACCTGCTTTCAAAACATATATCTGCTTTCAATAACTGACATTTGCTTTAACTAACTGACATCCGCAATCAAAACTGACTTCTGCTTTCAACTTCACATCTACATTCATCTACAATTTGCTTTGTAATTTGTAGACAGCAATGTTTACATCTCCACTTACTCTGCAATTACATACATTCTAATTTGATATTTGTAAATATTTCACATAAAAAGCCGAAAAACTCCAATAATTTATTAATTGTCATATATATATATATATATATATATATATATATATATATATATATATATATAATATCTTCGTGACCTTGGTATGATAAGGTAAACTTAATAAGTCGGCGATTAAAGGTCTGGTTTACTTCAAAGTATATATATTTAAAACAACCCTACATGTTTCGGCAATACGCCGAATATTCTGTCATTTATATTTTGTATTCTCTTGACAAAGGCGTATTGCCGAAACATGTAGGGCTGTTTTAAATATATATACTTTGAAGTAAACCAAACCTTTAATCGCCGACTTATTAAGTTTACCTTATATATATATATATATATATATATATATATATATATATGTATATAACGTGTGTATAAATTGTCGCAAAAGCTACACGCAGCGACGTTCTTCGTTTGGTTCTGAATAAAAAATCTTAATGTTAAAATGTCGTATCATGCTTCGTTTGTTTTCACGGGGTTCTTGAAGTTCAGACTTTTAGTGCGTAACTAACCTTTGCTCTTCGATATCTGTTAATAGAGATAGAAGCAATTTAGTTTAAAGAAAAATTTTTTACTAGTATTATTTCGTAAACGTTTTCTTTTGATTTAAAAGCTTGTTTTAAACATTTATGCATTAACGTACTTCCACGAAAAACACATTTGGCAACGTTGTAGAACAATAAGTTTGTATTTCAAAGTGAGTTCAATCAAAATCATTACTGTCAAATTTTGACATTTACGAATTTACGAAGCATGATACGATATTTTAACATTAAGATTTTTTATTCAAAACCGAACGAAGAATGTCGCTACGTGTAGCTTTTGCGACAATTTATACACACCTTGTATATATATATATATAAATAGTAAATTCAAATTGTAGGCGATGTAAGGTCTGGTTTTACGTCAAAAACTATATATTTAAAACAATCCTACATGTACATGTTTCGGCTAATGATGCCTTTCTCAAGGAATACAATTACTTTCATAACTGGCACCTGCTTTCAAAACAGATATCTGTTTTCAATAACTTGACATTTGCTTTCACTGACATCTGTAATCAAAACTGACTTCTGCTTAATAATTATCTTTATATATATATATATATATATATATATATATATATATATATATTTTTTTTCTGGAGAAAACTCCCTCGAACAGCACTCTTGGCTGTTTTCGTAGTACCGACGAATGTACTAACTTCTGGCTGTTCCCCGTCCTCTGAGTTTCAAGACTTTTTATTATCTTGAATATCACAGAACGCCCCTTTTCAAAATTGTCGTTGTCAAACGCAATACAATGATCGATTCTTTGCATTTTCTTTCATGGTCTCAATGTAGCTACCCTTTTCATGTTTTCAAACTCATACCCTTATTACTGACTGTTCAGTAAACCTTTCTTTGAAAGTTTATTTCGCAAATGTGTCAATTTATGATCCGTAACTAAACGATGGAATTTGGAATAGCCACGGATTCACAAAGACAATGGGTCTAAAAAACGATCAACTATAGTTGAAGAGCATCTCATCAACATGTACTGTATGTCAACTCTTCAGTGATTGATAAGTACGATGTACTTTCAAACAAAGGGGTTATACCGACTTGTGTGTGTGGCCTTTACGCATTAGATAAGTTTTCGAGACATTGAAGTAATTTAGAATTTATTAGCTTTTCTACATGTTCGAAGTTGGGTATTATATTGTTGTATATTGCGCCTCTTCATTGGTCTGTGCTTAAACAAAGGGCCTCGCATTTTGTGTATTTTTACCTCCCACTCACCAATAGCAACTATATATTTTAAAGTTATATTTAGATAAATTTGTAAAAGTAGTGGAATATTTTTTTCGTGCGGTTCTATATCTAACCAAATATTGAATGAAATCAAAATAAAAGAGAAACAAGATGATCTAAAATAAAACTGTTAATAAAAGTAAAATGAAAAAGATATCTGGAGAGATAGTTTCACAAACATATTAACTTTTATTGTGTTCTCCACAACCGATTTTTAATAACATTTTATATTATTAAAACTGTTTCCGTTTAATAAAATATTCTTTAATTATTTAATCTGCTACTTTATACTAATTCTTAAAACGTACTAACCTAGATAAAGTATATTTTATTAGATACAATAGCTATTCAAAATAATGCTAACAGAAAAACACTATATAGAGTTCATTAACCATATTTTTCCTATTGATATTTGAACGAGATCATCCCGAAATGTCGACACTTTTATAATAACATCATAATCATCTATGCTACCCGTAAAATGTATGTGAAACCATTGACTGGTCAAGCTGGTAACCCGCCAATGATGGAAAAAGAAATGAGAGGCGGTAGTCAGAGGAAGATATAAAATTCAATCTGTGCTGATGGTTGACCTTCACGTAGACAGCGTTCCCCATTTATATACGTATACGCGTTAGATATATATGTATGTACATGCTTATATATATATATATATATATACATATATATATATAAATTGTAGATTTTTATTAGAGCACAACTGGTTGAGTGGGTTCGCTGGTCGCTCATTTGAGATGTAGTAGCTGAAGAAGAAGAAGAAGAAATTCTTTATCGCGACCAGATTTTAATGGTAAGTAGGGTGATATAAATAACCTTGACAACATCCTGTGGGCAATCTATTACAGATTTATTAATATTACAAATCGATGGTTTCCGCTGTGTGAACGCATATAAAATCTATTCGAAGAGAGCGTCTCACTATTGAAAAACACATGAATGTAAAATAGGCGCGCGTCAATTAAAGAGTTTCCTGAGAACGAATTTTCAACAACGTACTACGGGCTGGATGTTGTTAGTTAAGTTTTAATGAACGAAACTGTTCTTTTACAACAGACAAGGAAAACTGATAAAGTTAAATATGTATCACTGCAATGTGCATGTTTGTGTTTCGAATTTAAAATTAAAATGTTTCTGATAAAATGACGCTGTTTGATATTAAGTTGTGAAAAAGTATGAAATAATTTCCTATTACACGTATTTGTGTAAAAAAATATTAACGATACATATCTCTGGTATGTATCGTTAAAATCAATATGGCATGTATTGATTTTATGGTTGAATTGCTTCGGCTTTAACTCGATGACTTGATGATATTTGTTCGTAAAACGACAATTGTTTCATCAACACGATGACTTCGTCAGGTACTGTTACAAACTAATATCGGTATACATAAATTCAGATAGGTTAATATTATTATACGATGTAAAATAAAAGTTCACTAAATAAAACCTATATTTACTAAACGTTTACAAAAATGTGACGCGTTTCGTTAATACTGTAGCTTTATCAAACGACGATGGTATAATGATATTCTACAAATGAAATGAGTGTATGCACATAAATTTGGTAATTACAGATATATAAGGTGTCCCAACAGGAACTTGGCGATTTAAATTCCAAATAACATGCGTAGTATTTAGAAATTCAACGATTTATTACCGTAAACATAAAATAGAAACCCTAAAATTATATGTGGAACAAGATATCGGATAAATGTCCACCGTGACTTCTATTGCACACAGCGATTCTTTTTTTAAAATTTTCAATGACTTTATCACACATATGCAAGTTAATCTCGCCAATAGCCGCATGAATGTTATTTTTTAATTCATCAATTGTCTGTGGATTATTTGTGTAGACTTGATCCTTAAGGAAACCCCAAAGGAAAAAGTCCAGCGGTGTTATGTCGCAGGATCTTGCAGGCCAATCACGTCACCATTACGAGAAATCACACGGCGAGGGAATTTCTCCTGCAGTAAATTTAGAATTTCCCTGGCAGTGTGACAAGTGGCCCCATCTTGTTGAAAATAAAGATTGTTGAGGTCCATATCTTCCAAACGAGGCCATAGAAAGTTATTCACCATCTGTTGATACCACCAAGAACACCATTGGCCGAGAAACCGCACCATACAGTGACACGTAGTGGGTGCATGGGTTTTTCTATAATCTCTCGAGGATTTTAACGCCCCCAAATGCGGCAGTTTTGTTTATTTACGAAACCCCCTATGTGAAAATGGGCTTCGTCACTGAATATGATTCGCTTACAGAATTCGTCATCAAAATCAGTTTGCTTTAAAATTAAGCTCCAAAATCCAATTGGCAAAGACACGGCGATGGTGATGGTCCCTGGGCTTCAATTCTTATGTTAACTGGATTTTGTATGCGTCTAGCCGAAGGTCTTTTGTTAAAATTCGTTGCAGAGATGATCTTGAGATGGCCAATTGCTGTGACCGATGACGAATTGAAGTTTTTGGACTTTCGGTAACACTTTCATTCACCATAGCGATATTTTCAACTGACCGGACGTTACGAGGACGTAGTGGTAGTGGTGTCTTTACATCGAGAACAGAACCAGTTCGCTCAAATTTTGCCATTAAATTTCTAATTGCCGTATTGCTAGGAATATGATTCTGATGAAAAACAATGCGTAGTGGACGAATTGTGTTCGTAATGGAACGACCATTTTCATAATAAATTTGAACAATTTGGATACGTTCTTCAGTCGTGAAACGTTGCATGATGACTTTTACAAGTTTATAGATGACATATACCAAATATTAGGTTGCTAGGTTACCTTATTTGAAAATAATGTGAAATTTAAATCCCCAAGTTCCTGTTGGGACACCTTTTAGAAAGAAGGAAACGATAACCTGTTAACAAAAAAGGAAGAGATTAGGTATTCAAACACAATAATCACATGGAAAAACCCTAATTAAATAAGTTTAGTAAAGGAGAACTATTTATATCTAGTTGGTCATTCAGTAAATTCCCAGACTTTTTATTTTTATTTATTTCCAAGGCTTCTAAGAGATCTAATTTATGCGATTTATTTTATACATGTAAGATTTCAAACTCCGGATCGAATGAATGGTTTTCAGATAATAAGATAATGAGTAATTAGAATCTAGTTTTTGTTATCATAACTACGTTTATGTTCTAAAATTCTAGTTTTGAAATTTCTGAAAGTTCTACCAATATAAATTTTGTTCACAATTACTACCACATTTTAATTTATATACCCCTGATTTATTAACTTTTGAAGATTTGGATTTATTGATTTTAATGAACCTGGCTAAATTGTTGTCTGTTTTAAAGCATGTATTTCGGTCTGAAGTTTCTAAACATTTTTTAATTTTAATTGAAGGTTTTCCTATGTACGTTAAAATTTTAAATTTAAAACACCTGTTTTTTAATTCTTTATTGTTAGTTTTAGAATTACATTTTGTAATTTTTCCATAATAAAACAAAATTAATTAAAATATTTTCAAATATATGTCCATTCTGCTCTACACACGCTCTTAATCGCCTCTGCATCGACAGACTTATATTTTGAGCCATGTTGTTTTCACTTAATTGAAGAAAAGCGTTTCTGATTCGTTGCTGCATGTTCTCTGCCGTTGTAGGAGGTGTTTCGTAAACTATATTTTTTACAGTAGGCTACAGAAAGAAATCACAATGGGTTAGATCTGGTGATCGCGGTGGCCAGCTTATAAAGCTTCCTCTCCCAATCCATTGGTGAATACCCTATCTAAATGTGCTCTTGCAGCAGCACCGTAATGTGCAGGTGCACCGTCATGTTGGTGCCACAAATCTCCTTATGATGTTATATGGTAGGCCTTCTAACAGCAATGGTAAATTATTTTGTAGGAAATTTCACAATTTAAAGTAGTATTAAAAAAGAATGGACCTATAATGGTGCCTCCCCAGGTGTTAACACTCCATTTTTGTTGATATAAAATGGGTTACACAAAATGAGGGTTTCTAGTGTCATAATAACGATAATTTTTTCTGTTTGTTATTCCACAATTAGCAAATGTTGCTTCATCTGTAAAAAGCACATGATCCAGAAAAGCTAAATCTTGTCGTAATTGGAAAAGTAGCCATTCACAGTAAACAAGTCTCCTCAAAATCCGTTTGTAATTAGCATTGTTGATTTTGAATTTTGTAAGGGTGAAATTTATGTTTTTTTTAAAATCCTTCTTACAGCAGTGACTTCTATCCCATGTTCTTTCGAAATTATCCTTGTAGATACGCGCGGATTTTTCACAACGCACTGGACGACTGTCACTTCATTATCTTCTGTAACCATGGTCTTAGTTCTTTCATGTTTGACGTAATTCACTGAACTTGTCCGAAGAAGCTTTGTCAACAAATTTTCAAGCGTCTTAATATCTGGTGCTCTTCGGTGAGGATACTCCATGGCATATGTTCTTGATGCTAAAAGTGGATTTCTATTGCTAGCGCCAAGAACAAATACCATGTCTATTAGCTCCTCTTTCGAAAAATTCATTCTAAAGAAACACAACTATAAACTACGAGTATTACGGCATGTAAATTAAAAATAATGACAACAAAACGATATAACTGACAACGAGATAACAACTAATAATGAACAAACGGAAATTGATAATTAACTAGCCCAACTTAAATTATAACAATTAAACGCGATTACAGCAAAGAGGAACTACAGAAAAACACTTTATACGAAGATTTTCAGTAGATATTTGACGTTTGGTTACACAGCAATTTTTGCTTAATATCATTTAATGGCCAACCAACCAACTATTAAATATTATAAACATAGGTGTATCCCATTAAAGGGTTATAACTTCAAAAATACTATAAATAAGTACTGTGTTATTGGTACCATTTTCACGGCAATTTTACAAGGAATTTGTTGACTAATAAAAAAATTATAGGTTCAATTAAAAGAAAAAGAGAAAATAGCCTTTAAACGTCGATAACTTTGGCACGACATATTTAACACCCTGTATATGTTGTCACGTTGTTCACCCTCAAAACATATAACGTATTAGTCCATAAATTGGTAACAAAAAGTTACGTGAGGCACTGTACCCATTTTCAGGCTAAGACTTAAAATGTTAGACGCTACAACTGTCAAGATTTTAACAAAATTTGCAATAAAACCAAAACTAACAGTTGTAAGTGCACATTGTTATATATCATTGCAAAGATAATTTTGGTGGCTATCATCATAATAACATGAAAGTGTAGCAAGCTATTTAAAAAAAAAATTGAAAGTTGTTGCGGAAATTTGGAACACCCTTTAAATATATAAATAAAAATGTAAAATGCACTGTAGCATACTACATGTGTACGTAAAATTTCATTGCTACAACTTTGTTAGTTTTCATGCTAAGCTCCGCCGACACACTATTGCCGCACCTGGTATAATTAATATTAACACAAAGGTATTTTTAATAATATAAAATATTACTAAAAATCTGGTGTGAAGAACACAAATGCAGGTTCACTATTAATATTTTCTGTGAACGTGTCTTCACACCAGATTTTTAGTAATATTTTATATTATAAAAAATACCTTTGTATTATACAAAACTGGTGGGGTTTACCTACTCATGTATGTTTCAATTATTCTGATACATTAATATTAACCCTTATCTACTGAAATATTTATAAAAATTTAAAGTTTCAATCATATTTAATGTTAATAGATTACCATTACTCAGTCGTATTGTAAACATCTTATTCTACATTGCCCCGGAGACGAGTAAAGTAATAAAATTAATGTTACTCAATATATTAAGAGCAACATACATGTAATATACAGTTTTAATTCAATTGGTAATAAGTATTCATATTCCACACTAAAGAGAAGGAAAGATCTAATATATAAAAGGCATTCCAAATATAATTTTATTAATATAAATATTTATCAAACCATTACAATACATATAGATTTATTCTAATGGATTCTTTTATACGAACACACACATCATCCTATTTTTTATCCCCTAATGGTCTAATTAAGATCATTTTTTGACATGTGCTAGCATGTCTATACTATCCTATACATGTGCACATACTATACAAACTAGCGCACCTATATTCACATTTATGAAGATGCAGGTGCATTCAACACCTGCCACCCGAAACTTTCCTTGTTCTTTGAGTACAATACGCGACCTGTGGGTTTTTTTTTTCTTCCGTTTTGAAAACCTCATCACGACCACTAATTTAAAACGCAAGGTGTTCCGAAACATGGGGTTACACCGGCTCGACAATGGAATTAAAGATGTGGTGGTCGTCTGTTATCTTCGAACAAGAGAACGTACTCCTTCTGGATGTATTTAGATACATTCAATGGAAATGTGGTGACTTGAAGACGGACGACTTAATATGTTAAATCTTGGTAATGATCGGTGCGTTATCGTGAATACTTTCGTCTTTATTTGAAATATTTAAAGTGTTAAAGTTAAGTGGATATATTCGTTTTAGTTTTCCTTTTCTAGATAACCAGCTGAATCTGGAAATGCTTTTCTATTCTTACATTTGAGTATACTAATATACAGGGTGATTCTAAATATGTGCGACAAATTTTATGGACTGATTTCTAGGGTTATTATAATCATAAAAGTTCATATTAATGTATGTCTTAAAGGGCTTAGTTTTAAAGTTACGGGATTTTTAATAGTAAATGACCGCGTTCAACTGAAATGCAAGCTTCTATCCTCCGTTGAATTTATTGGGGAGTGCGTTCAAGAATACTGGGGGTGTTTCGAATTGTCTCAAATGCTGCAACAATACGATTCATTTGTTATAGTATAACTAAGAAGATTTAATGTCACACCTGTCTTTGCAAAAACATTCGTTTTAAAGGGAAAATATTTATTTGTCATTTGTCATGTTATTTTGCGAAGTAAATGTGAATGTAGACATTGCAGTATACAAATTACAACGCAAATCATACGAAATTTTATTTGAAAAATTTATGTCCACGTTGGGACTAGAACCAAAGTTTACGGTTTGCCGGACCGTTGCTCTAACCAACTTAGCCACGACTGACGTTTGTTTCAAGGTTATTAGAGCCACCTATAAGACACCGATGTTAATATTCAGATGTCAGTTTGAAAGTTTGAAATTGATAATTTTTACTCCTTTAGCTATTAATACATATACAGTGGAATCTCTCTTGAGCGGACACCGAAGGGTCCATTGAAATGTGTCCGTACAAGGGGGCTGTCCGGCCAAGAGAAAACTACAAATTTAAATCAACAAAAATATGTCTAAGGTTGTTAGTTTTTAAAAATTAAAGCTGTTTCTTTGTGTTCGCTTTCCAGCAAATAATAAACAGTTGTTATTTTTTATTTAAAAATACTTTTATTAAAAAAAAAATAAAGAATTCAATTGGGTTTAATAACAAAAAAATCATTAAATGTAGCTCTATATGTAATAAAAGTCTAAAATGTTTTATGAGTAGTATATTATTTCAATAAATATTCCTCCATCCTGGTTTGGCGTGTTTTGGTCTTGGCAATAACATCTTGAAAATGTAAGTCCAGCGATGAAAGTATATTCATAGCTTCTGTATCACCTTGGCATTTCACAAACGCTATAAGATCATGCGCTTTCGCCAAAGCCTCTTTATATGTTAAGATGTTGTTTCTTGCATCTTGACGATCTGAAGGTTCAATTTCATCTGTTGAGTCATCAGAAATTTCTTGAACTTCAGAAATTTGTTCTTGTAATGGTACGAGCAAATCTAAGGTGATCTCTCAATTGGTAAATCATCATCGATCTGATAAAAATATTTTAAGCTTTGTTCACTGACCCCTGCAATACATCTTTTCTCAATTTCGGCTAGTAGGTTTAATGGCAAATCATCCTCAGGCTCAAAATCAACATCAAATACTGTCGGACATTCCTGGCTGTCAAGTGTAAATCCTGCCTTACGAAAACAGTTCTGAACTGTTTCAGAAGTAACTTGGTCCCATGCACTTTTAGCAAAATAAACTGCATCCAATAAGTTTATACTTTTCACTAAATCATAGGCTGTGTTAGAAATTTCAATGTTTGCTAGTAAATGCGTCAGTATCAAAGTTCTGTAATTACGCTTAAAATTTTTAATAACACCCTGTTGTTGGCTAATTGAAGTACAATTAGGAGGCAAAATATGTATTTTAATGTTTTTCAAATTGATGTTTTTTGGATGCGATGCCGCATTGTCCAAAAAAAGTAATATTTACCTATTTTGCCCTCGCATTTTTCGGTCGAAATTTTCTAACCATTCACTCATAATATCAGACGTCATCCACGATTTGGTGTTTGATTTCCATGTCACCGGTAAATTATCTTTTATTAAATTTTTTAAAGCTCTTGGTTTAGATGCCTTTCCAATAACCAGCAGCTTTTCTTTATTTCCAGCCATGTTCGCACAGTGCAATATTGTTATCCTTTCCTTAGACAATTTTCCTCCCACACATGTTTGATTTTTTAAAGTCATGATCTTGTTTGGTAATGCCCTAAAATAAAGCCCAGTTTCGTCAGCATTGTAAATATTTTTTGGTATGTACCCTTTTATTAGAGAAGGTAGTTTCACCATGAATGCTGCTACATCATCAGGATTAACAGAGGCGGCTTCGCCACATATCGCTTTGAACGTAATATTGTGACGGATTTTAAACTTGTTAAGCCAACCCGACGAGGCATTAAAAGTGTTGCTGCCCAAGGATTCAGCTATTTCTTTAGCTTTGCTTTGTATCAATGGGCCTAAATGGAAAAGTAAAATTATTTGAATAAAACATATTATTCAATCAAAATCCACTTAGTAAATTAATGATAAAATGAATCAATCTGCTGTAAATCTTTTGTATAGAATTAGAAAACCTAACTTACGTACCAGTTAATGGAATTCCTTTATTGCATGCTGCGAGAAACCATTCGTAGGACAACTGATCAATTGTCAGCCCTTCAGCATTAAAAAATCTTCTTTTCTCATTTAAATTTACATTGGAGTGCCATTGTTGTATTATCTCTTCTCTTTTCTTTATAATGTCAGAAGTTTGAGTTTTACTAACGCTAAATCGCTTCGATAAATTTCTAACACTTAATTTTTCTTTGTTGTACACTTCAATCACTTCTATTTTTTGCTTAATAGTAAATACAGACCTCTTTTTACCCATTTTCAAACGTCACGCCCGCACTAATCTATAAAAACGAATGAACAATGCTTTCCAAACTACAATAAACAAACGCACATCTATGTTATTGGGGAATCCCCTAAATCGCGTAAGTAATGGCAAAGATTACAAGCTGTTGGTCAAATAGGTTTGTACACCATACGTACGCACCACAAACATTGCAAGAATTAGTATTGTCAACTCTCCGAAGCAGAAGCGTAAATTGTAGAAAAAATGTTAGATTGAAAACATTATGTGAGAGAGAAAATATTTACCATACCCACATTAAAGTATGTTATGTGATGTAGTAAATATGATAAACTGTGCCTTGTGGCTAAAGCGAACAAATTAAAAGAGTCTTGGCAAGCTTATTTGTAAATTATGACATGAAAAAATCGGAAAAAAATAAGCTAAATGTCCGTCCAAGAGAATTTTTTTTGTCAAGCGGGTGTCCACGTCCGCTCAATAGAAGCGTCCGTTCAAGGGAAAGCGACTGCAATGCTTTTCTTATGGAGCGCTGCCGGGACCTGGCAACAATGTCCGTCTAAAGGGGGTGTCCGCTTATGGGAAGTGTCCGTTAAGGGGAATTTTACTGTAGATAATTTCTTAGCCGTTCATTTAATATATCATTTGATAAATTAGCAATTTAGCACTTTTTTTTAATAAACAGATAATGCCATGGATAATTTACATATTTACAGTATTTACAGGATGATATAGCTATCCTTATATGTATGAGGGGACTTACGCAGTGGTCTTTCTGTAGGTCCTGTCTTTCAGAATTTTTTATATTTTCTCCTATATTGCGTGAATTGGTGAACTTTTTCCATTTCTTTTCCTGACATTTGATGAGATGCGAATTTAATTCCCTCCTGCTATCAAATCGATTCATTCTAAGCGTTTTTGCCTTCTAGGACGAAAGTGCCTTAACCCGAAGATTAATAAACCGAGCTTATTGGCCCCGCAGTAATATTTGCTTGCTTATAGTTTGTATTAAAGATTCTTAAAAATTAGTCCATCGTTCTGGCATGGTCTAAACAGGTATTCATTAAATTGTTTCTTGAATTAAATGATTTCTATTTATGTCTTTTAAATTAGAAAATAATTTTTTATCATCGCGTCCTTTATTTACATGAACCGGCCCTAGGAGATCCACGAGGAATTTTTTTGTTTAAACAAGTTTCAGCTTGCTATTACCGGCTTGTGTTGTCAGACAATTTGTACAAGTTGGAAATTCATTTATTACAGAATGTTTAAATTCTGCTGTATCATAGTTTGTCATTCTGTTGATAAGCAAGCTGAATTTTATTATTAAACGCGATGTGTATCTATTCTAGCATACTACTAGAGAAGTTCGAAAATTAAAAGAAAGAAACGGCCATAATTTGTTTATTTATAAAAATATGTCGGGTGGTACATAATTTGAATCATCCTTTTTTATAAAGTCATGGCCGACTATAGTTTCCATTAGAAAAAACACAAGTTTGTGTCATAATTTAAAAATTATAACTTAAATGCAAAATTCTGTTATACAGTATTATTAAGTATATAATTACTTATAACACTCGCCTTAACACATTTTTTCTAACGTCAATAATAACAGAGATATAGGCGCCGGACAAAATAACAAAATAAATCATTTTTGCGATATATCTAGTTAGTCATGCTTTTTTTCAAAAAAACAAAAAGATCATTAAATTGAGCTCGTAAAACTGCAATTCTTTCCCCATTTATCGTCTCTCTATCTCCGCTAGTTTACGAGATCCCCATGCTAAACATTGGAAAAACTCACCCTGTATAAATGAAAAAAAGAACGTCCTTGTCATTTTGTATGTACATTGTTGCAAAGGAAGTCGTGATAAATTAAAAATCGTAAAAGTAAAATTACACATTTTCACATTGAATTTCGTTCGAACAGCTCATTACAGTCCTTGTATTCATCTACATCTATACATAGATATATATGAACATCTGTATGTGCGGGATATCTACAATACAAAACGATTCATAATATGCGAAGCGTATCTTTTATTGCGTATTTTATATTGCTTGTTATTACATTGCAGGCAATGCAGTCTCTACGTGGGTAATTTTCTTCGAGTTTTCCTACTGGAACGGGCATCATTCGTTTTCTCATCTTTTCTAGACTTTCAATAAAAGTAAGTTGAAATGCATGCTCGCATATTATTTCTCTCGTCTTACCCTGATATCTTGTACATTTACGTCCTTATATTTTATTATTTCACTCATTCTCGAAGGTATTTTCAACTAATAGTAGTTTGGTGGGTTCTTCTATAGGTGTTTGAAACGTTTCATTATAAAATATCGAATTAACATATACATACAAGTAATAACTTATGTAGTACAAATATGCAAAGCGCACATTTTGCATAAATTGCATATTATAGGCATTTTTTTAAATATTTGCATATATGTATCCTTAATAAACAGCATATTGTGATAATTAAAAAAAATTTGAATGATGTAGATTTTTGGTAGGCGTTTTAAGAGTTCAAGATAAACAATTTTTTCTATTCCGGTGTCGTAAAGTGCTAATTACGATACCCCGTTGCTTGGTTACACAGTATCATAATGTATTACTTTACCGCACTCTAACTTTTTTGTTCGAAGTTGGTCACAAGTGTAATAAGTAACTAAATCATAAAACTATTTCGTTTTAAAAGTTAGATATGGTTAGATATGAACGTTTGGCAGTGATAAAAATGTAAATAAAAATTATAGAGAGAATAGTAGAGACATTTGCTAAAACTTTATTAGTACTAATTATCACAAGTTTACAAATTCCGGTCAACTTTTGGATCAGAGCAGATGAGAACAAATCTTGACGTTATTTGAGGTGCTGAATTCAAATCCGGGTTTCGTTTTTCAAAATTGGTTCTACTTTGTGAGTTCGCGCATGTTGGCAGCACTGCGCTATCATAATGACAGTCAGCTGTTGGCGTCGCTAGAAACAATATTTAATTTGTATTTTTAAAGTTTTTTTTTTTGAATCGAAAACGTGTGAAAATGCAAAGACAGAATTGTAAAGTTGATTCAAAGTGTTTTTGTTATGTTTGCGGATGTTATATGATCAGAAAAAGTGGCAAAGTTATTACTAATGTGATCAGAAATGCATATTTTTATTATTTTGGTTTCTCTGTATCAAACACTCACAAGCCGTGGGTACCGAAATTGTTTTGTAACGCGTGTAGCACAATATTATACAAGTGGTCAAGCGGTAAAAAAGTATGTTTTTCATTTTCATTGCCAATGTTATGGAGAGAGCCGAAAAATCATGTAGATGATTGTTACTTTTGCTTGATGAATGTCGTCGGTGTAAATGCAAAAAAAACTATCAAAATATAAATATCCTGAAGCATCATCAGTGTCTAAGCCAGTTCCCCGTGCGAGCAATGATCCTATGCCAATTTGTCCAGGTACGAGTGCAAATTACATGGAAACTTGTAGTTCATCACCGACGAACAGTGGAAGTGATTTTAACATGGAGGAAAAACATTTAGTTTCGCAAAGTGAACTCAATGATTTGGTTCGTGATTTGAATTTATCGAAACAAAAATCAGAATTGCTCGCATCACGGATGCAGGAGTGGAAATATCTTGACACTCAAACAAAAGTCACTGTATATAGAACCAGAAATGAGGCGCTTTTACCGTTTTTAAAAAAAGAGGAGAATATATGCTTCTGCTATGACATCAACGGTTTGTTTGATGCGATGAATACACCATACGATGTAAATAAATGGCGTTTGTTCATAGATGGTTCAAAATACAGCCTGAAAGCTGCTCTGATACACAATGAAAATATAAAACCATCAATTCCGATTGCTCATGCAGTACAAACGAAGGAATGCTATGATATAATAAGTAAAATTTTTACCTAGATAAAATATAAAGAGCATCAATGGAAAATTTGTGGCAATTTGAAGGTTTGAAAATAAATTTAAATTCAATTTTAAAGAATAAATGATTTATATACTATTCCTACAGGTTATTGGTCTCTTGATGGGGATGCAATCTGGTTTTACCAAATTTTGCTGTTTTTTGTGTCTGTGGGATAGCCGTGCAACTGACCAACATTATGTGAAAAAAGATTGGCCAAGCCGTACTAATTATGAACCAGGAAATCAAAACGTCTCTTCTATACCACTTGTGAACCCACAGAACATTTTCTTGCCACCTCTCCACATAAAGCTTGGCCTTATCAAAAACTTTATCAAAGCGCTCGACCGTGAAGGACCGGCTTTTGAGTACTTGACCAAGTTATTTCCCAAGTTGTCGTACGCCAAAATCAAAGAGGGAATATTTGTCGGACCTGATATTCGAAAATTAATGGCCGACTGAAACTTTACAAAATGTTTAACGCCCAATGAAGCAGCAGCATGGGTATCATTTCAAGATGTTATTCACAACTTTCTCGGTAACCGCAAATCCCCGGATTTCAAGCAGATAATCGACAGTTTGTTGCAAAATTATTGCAAGATTGGAGCTCGAATGTCTCTCAAAATACATTTTCTGCATTCCCATCTCGAGTTTTTTCATGAAAACTTGGGTGATACAAGCGACGAACAAGGAGAGCGACTACACCAAGATTTGGCGAAAATCGAAAAACGATACCAAGGATTTTGGGACGAGGGCATGATGAGCGACTACTGTTGGACTTTAATGCGTGAAACAGATCCCAAACAGTACAAGCGACTCAGTTCGACTGCTCTTCATTTCTAATTTAACACTTTTTAATGAATAAAATGGAGATTAATTGTCACAAATTGTAAAAATTGTGTGTATTTAATATCTTGAAAACTAGAACCAAAATCAAAAAACGGAGTGCAGTTTCGGATTCAGCGCCCCAAATAACCATAGAACCAGCTTTTGGTTGCTTAGATCCAAAACCGTGTATACTTGTGAATTATACATAATAAAAGGCGTTCGACATACTCTTGCTAAAGGAGTGTATCTATGAATTCGTTAACAAAGCTAGACGCTATAAATACTTCTATTGAGATTACTTATCATTGTGAATAATGCAATTGTTAGTTAACTACAAAAAAAAACAAAAATAATCCGATCAAGGTCCGGAACAAAAAGAACTAACGTTAAGCAACCACAAAACTGCCGGACTCAGCGAGACAAGGCAAAGACAAGCTTAAGAAGAAACCTAGAAAGTCCAGAGTAAGATAAAATGTCAAAATCGAGAAAAATGTCAAATCCGGTAAATAAAGGTATCGAAGGCAAAAACGCCAAGTAACCCACCAAGTTCCTGCTTGGCATAAGAACTCAAACAAAACTCGAGATAAGATATACTCAAGAGAAAGAAAAGAGAGAACGGTAACGGTAAGGTAACGAGCTATACCTTATCTCAGAGTAAATGTCAAAAGGTAGATATTCCAAAACGTAAGGCAAGGAAAGAAAAATCAAAGTGATTCAAAATAGAATAAAATTAACTCACAAGAGTCCTAACAATGAGAAACTCCCAAACAAAAGTAACATCCTCGAAAATTAGTCGAAATACTGAAATTGCCTGGCGTGCACGTTAATGCGATTTAACACCTTGCGACTTCTTTTTGTGGCCTTATCTAAAAAATAACATATTTCGAACACCTATATTGAATTTGAATGATATGCTACAGAGAATCGAACAGAAATGCATGGAAATTAATAACAAACCAGTAATGTTGCAGAATATCATCAGAAATTTTGAACGGAGGATTTTAAAGTGCATTGATCTTGAAGGACAACATTTTCAACATTTGTTATAGTTTTCAATAAATACCTATTATTTGTTATTTATTTGTATGTATGAAACTGTCAAAATATACGACTTCGTAGGTTAAGTAGTAAATTTTAATTTACGAAGTACTTCAAAATGTTCTCAGTAAATCACATGCTATTAGATTGACTTTTCAAACGAACACTTGTTATACTTATATCGGTAACAAGCTCATGTTGCGTCCCTATTCTATCACATTTTCTAATATATTACGAATTACACTCCCATACCGGCGCTCATGGCGTGCACGGAAATTGGTCTGCTCTAATTATAAGTATTTTGTTTAATTGCATATTTTCAAAATTTTTGTGCATATTTTGACTAAATGATTTGCATATTTTTGCGCATATTTTTAAATTTTCCACTTGCATATTTGGGTTTCCCTAGTAATAACACTAAGAAAAACAAATCCATATTTTTAATTTTTTGCAAAATGGTGGTTCGGAAGCTACGTGACCTAACAAAGTTTTTTTGACAAAAAAAATTATTTTTCGATATAGTCTCTTGCTCGGTCCGAATGTTTCCGAACAATTCACGTATTATCTCTCATTTACATGCTCTTCAATCCCTTAAAAACCACTCTTGCTAACGTAGTTCACTCCAGGTTTCCTATCTTAAATTATGCGTTGCTCTGTCGTTAATACCGTCATAATCTTCAAGTAAAAAATTTAAAACGCATCCACTCCCACGCGCGCACACATTGATAAATGCTTAATGAACGCCAAATATCATCCAAGAAACATGCGAACGCATTAGCTTAAAGTGATGTTAAATAATAAATGACCAAAGAGAACTCTGGAGATAATGGAAACTGTTGAGGAAGTGTTTCTCTGTTGGCTGCACGACTACAAGTACCACTGCTACGGTATACGCATACCTACGTCAAAGTATTACAGTAATTCACGTGTTCGCACATACGAACAAACACGCACACACAGAGATGCAGCGTAAACTAAGTAATTCGCGTAAAATCTTCAGTGTTTGTAGAGCCCTGCGAACCAACTAAATTAAATAACATCATCTGCCGCTTTCGACGAACCTCGTTACTTCAAGAATTGTATAATTAAAAGAGAGTGAGATAAGGGTTCGAGAAGGGGCGAAATTATTTGAATAAGTAAATAACAACCGGGAGATTATTTAACAAGGAAAAGTTACTACTACCAGGATGAAATGCAACCGTACTTGATTAAGGGTGCAGGAGATGCGAAACTGGGGAAACTTATAATTTAAAGTTTTAAGCAATTCATGTTTTCCAATAGCAATGTATTTTTGGATAAATTTTCATATTTTCTAAGTTAAACTTCTCGTTTTTTTTTTTGCAGAAAAGAACTATCGGTTTAGGAAATAATAAAATTGAAACTTTGTACTAAACGACTAAATAATTGAAGGAAATATTTTTTTGCAATCCTGAAAAATTGATTTGCCTGGCCTTTCGTCTTATATTTATCTTTTTGTGTTAGACTATTTTCTATAAATACTGCTGAACCCGGCAATGATTTGCTATTGCTAGATTTGAGTATACAAGGCTATGCTAATGTATGGATCCATTCGAATATTCTAATTATGGCTACTTTAGTTCGCATATCCAGGCTAGTTACTTATTCTATAATAATAGTTCATTTGCCTATTCGTATTAATAGTTAGTAAGTCAACAGAGTATGTCACAGACATCCGCATAAATATTATGAAATATTAGACCTAGATCTTAGAATAAGGAATTTTTACTTTTTTGTATTTTTTAGATAGTATGGGTAAATATTTGTAGTGTATTATATTAGATACATAATTGTACACAACAATTTAAAATTTTCAAGTATATTTATTCAGAAAAATCGATAGATTACTAAGAAATGATCAAAAATGAAAGAAGCAACATTTTTAACAATAGCTAAAATAAACATTTTTCTGTAACAATTAATTCTAAAATCGTGTATAATGGCCACGGACATCTCTCACAGCTGTACATCTTCGGGGCATACTCATAATATATGATTGTTTCGGCCTTTACTTGATGAAATTCCATTATAACTATTAAGATAAAATAAAACAAATTTTATGAATTTCACTTTTTAATTATCACTGTAACGAGTCGTTTCGCACCAACCTGGGCTTCGTCAGGCATACTCATAATGCAATTATTAATGTGTTCTTGTGACACTCTTCTCCAACACAGCGGTAAAATTTCCCGCAAGTGTTACACGTTAACTGGGGGTGGATTATGTTCGTTGAGCTGTTCTTGAAGTCTGTCCCAAATGTGCTCAATTGGATTCAAGTCGGGAGACGGTGGTGGTAAAGGTAGATGGTTAATATGGAGGTCATTTATTGCTTGCATTACAATTTGTGCACGATGAGGTCTTGCATTATCATCAATAAAAACCATGTTTTCATTCACAGCCTCACGAAAGTCGGCCACATATTGCTGAATAATGTCATCTCTGTATATGTGTCCATTGACATTGTTTTCAAAGAGATGGAGGTTCGTACCTCCACTCAAACTAATGCCCGCCCACACCTTGATACCACCGCCGCCAAAAGGCACCACAGCTTTTGTAAACTCGCGACTATAACGGTCTCCTCAAGTTCTCCAGGCCCTTACTCTACGATTATCACTAAATAAGCAGAATCTGGATTCATCGGTGTATAAACCATGCTCCCATTGAAAATATTCTGCTAGTCGTTGGCTAACCCAAGTTCTTCGCCATTCTATTGGCATTAGTTAATTTTGGGCGTCTCACAGGCCTGCAGCTATGAAGATCCATTTCCCTCAGACGGTTTCTGATGGTTTGATCCGAAACTCTAACTCCAGTGGCGGCACGTAACTGTGTTTGCAACCATACAGCACTTCTAAACGGATTCATCCTTGTCTGAATTCATATGTAGCGGTCTGATTTGTTTTCCTCTCAGATCCACTACCGGGTCTTCTCCTTGCAGATCCTATCTGTTGGAATCTTGTTAGAGCCCTACTAACAACACTTGGAGACACATTAAAAATTGCGGCAATTTCTGCTCCAGATTGCCCTCGCTGATGCAATAACGCAATTAAACCAAAAGTTTCTTTATTTCAATGACGTCTTGGCATCGTGAAAATGTGAAATGACGTTTAAAATGAATAATACTTGTCAAAAAATGCGATTTTTATAATTTTGTATTCTAAATTAATTTAAGGTTAAAATACAAGATTCAATATTTTATCACACAGAAAAGACATTTACCAAATAAAATGTCCACAAACGACTGTGGGCCTTCTAATTTATCTATAGTTTGAGAAAATACGTTAAATTTAATCGAATTAATTAGATCTGTTAAAAAAAGATCTAATTCCCTATTCATTTTTGAGTAGTTTAAAACGTAAAAATGCATTATAAAATTCCGCTTGAACTCTTTAATAAGATGAGGTAATACACCAGAGACCACTCGCAACAAATATTATATGTCCTAAATTCTAAGTACAGTTACTTAAGGGTACATTAAAATAACATTTTTAGAACCACTAGAATAAAGTAGTAACTATAATTTGTATATATACTGTAATTTTTGTTATATAAATAATTGAGGAATTAAGGAATGGATTATATTTTTATATTGTTCGAAGCAAGAACAACGTGAAAGTTACATCATTTAACCATATGTACATATATTTTTAATAAAAATGATAAGTAACAGAAGCAAAATTTTATAACTAGAAAAACCACCACAACGTATGACTACCATGAGCAACAATTAGAGCTTGATATTTATGTTGAATACTGTCTATCATCGTGTTGAATATGTTTTGCTCCAGATCATTCCATAATTGTGATAAGATGCGTCTTAAGTCATTTAAAGTTTCTAGAGGAGTTTGGAACCGATTTAATATTATTTGAAGCATATCCCATGCATGTTCAATGCAGTTCAGACCAGGAGTTCGTGGAGATAGTTGTAAATGTTGAATGACAAGCTCCTTAATGGCATCTAGGATTATAGCAGCGCGGTGAGGTCCAGCATTATCGTCAAGGAAATGAAAGTTTTCACGGATAGCACCTTGAAAATTCGGTATAACGTTATAATAATGTTGTTCCTGTACTGCAATCCATTCATGTTTCTTATGTACGCCCACTAAAACATATGCCAGCCCATATAGAGCCTCCTCGAAAAGGAGACCATTCGCAAACTCTTCGACTATCTGAAAATCGGGCATATCTGAATTCATCTGTGAGCCATTGTTGATTCCAATTAACATGTTCTCTTGCCCACTTCAATCTTAGTCGCTTATGCTCGCCAGTCAAGGTAATGCCTCTTAATGGACACCTAGATACAATATTAGCTTCGTATAGACGTCGCCTGATAGTTTCTCTAGAAACATGAGCGTCAGTTACTGCTTGTAACCTCCCTTGCAGTATTCTGCATGTTTCGTGAGAATGTCTTCTTGCAGATAGTGTAATGTAAAAGTCTTGCATTGGTGTTGTTTTCCGAGGTCCACCCGTTCTCCGTCGTTCTGACACAGAACTAGTTTCAATAAATCTATTCCAATTGCGTGATATTACACTTTGTGTTACCTCTACAGTCAGCTGCATATCATGACTTTCCGGTATTCCTATAGCCCTGTTTGCTTCAGCAGCGATTAATCTTCGTCTAGATATACTTGAACCACAAATCTTAAAAAGCAGAAAAATTAAACTAAATTCGGGACGCTCTAATGCAATCAACTTAATATTAAACACAACCCGTACCTAGGCAACAGTCGTATTTGTGACATTTTATGCAGATTGTTTTGAATGGTGAAATTGTAGATGACATTGAATTAGAGCTTTGTAAGCGATTTAAAAAAATGCTTCAATTACTTCCGTCGATGTTCTTGTTAGACGACGTAAAATATTTATTTAAAATAGAAAATTTAGAAAAGCATCTAATTGTCAATTTTTTTAATAGTACCTAATTGTAAAAACTGGATAGATCATACACCACAATTCATAAATAAACAATAAGTACATCTATACTTATTTTATTTAAAAAAGTTCAATTAATAATATTTTCGAAATGTCCACCTCCTTGTTGAACGCAGGCTTGCGCCCGTAAGCCAACAGAAGAAGTACTTATCCAAATTTCATACTTGCTTTGTCGGATTTGCTCGGCAGCCAGGTGAATACGATCCAACAACTCTTCTTTTGTGTTCGAAACTTGCGCGTAGACTAAATTTTTCATGTACCCCCATAAATAAAAGTCAAGGGGATTAAGATCGGGTGATCTGGATGGCCATGCAACAGGACCACCTCGACCAATCCATCTTGGATAATTGACGTTAACCCAATTTCGGACAGCAATTCCGAAATGTGGTGGTACCCCATCCATGTGAAACCACATGTCTCGTCGAACATTAAGTGGGATATCTTCTAAAAGACCTGGCAGTTCGTCAATAAGAAATTGATGGTAATTTTCCGCATTTAACCTCCCAGGAAGAATGACAGGACCAATCAACAAGTCATCGATTAGGGCTGCTCAAACGTTAATAGAAAATTCATGTTGAAATTTAGATGGGCGTATAGCTTTGGGATTTTTACTGATGACCACTTGTGCAGGTTTCTCAGATTTGTAACAATACCTCTCGTGAACGTAGATTCATCTGTCCAGAGGACTGTTCTGCAGAAGTTAAAATGAAGCCGTGACTGTCTTAATATCCAGGTAGAATAAACTAGGCGAGCACAGTGGTCTGCCTCAAGCTAACCGTGTCCCATGCGATAGTGATATGGCTATGAGCCCTCACGTTTTAAAATTAGCCAAACTGTCGTTCGTGGCACTCCTAGTTGTCTAGCGATTCGACGTACACTGAGAGTTGGATCCCTTGTAACAATAGCTACTGCTTCTTCCTCTAAGTCTGCTAGCAAATTTACTCCTCGGTCGAAAAGATTATCACTCAGTCCGCATTCCTGAAATTGTCTGTCTACTTCCAGAAACGCTCAGTAATGAGGAATGCGCCTATCGGGAAACCGATATCGGTATTCAATAACTGCTTGACGTGCACTGTCGTTACAGTAGCCATACACAAAATGCATGTCCGCATACTCTTGAGAAGAGAATTGGTAAGGCATTTTGAATAAGGAACGTGTCCACTCACTAATAAGCTGTTGTATGAACTGAAACGTAATGTAATCCTTTATTAAAAAATGCAACGTTAACAGTCATCTGAACATTTGTTTATTGTATGATATTCATGGTTCAGCACTTACGAAATAAGTAAGAACCTTCCTTATCATAAATCAATTTCCAGTACTTTTTTTTGTAGATCTCCAAGAAATTACTGTATGCACTACGACACGTGTTTATTTATTTTAGGATAACATTTTATTTATGCGACGTTAACAATCACAGGCTGTTATTGAATTGCATAACTTTTTTTAAATAAAATAAGTTTGTATTGAGTTTAGGATTACATTTTTTTCCATGATCTGACAATCACATTCATAGATCTGTAACTTTGAAGCAAATAAAAATGTATGTACAAGTTTTGCGTTTTTGTTACTTGAAATGAAGTCTACTTTACACTCCTAAAATTTGAACATAACGATACGGGATACCTTGTATATTAGAGCATATTTGTCAATATTTTGTACATATTTTGTTATCTTTACCTGCATATAATGCGAGTTTTATTGCTCAATAATGTTTAAAAAATTGTGTTATATTATTGTTGTGCTTAGTTTAGGTAAGCTAGTTATTTTATTAGCAATTAAAGCATTTATCATACTAATACTACAATTCCATCTTAGCTACAATTTTGCTGATTTTATCATTTTCTAAGAAGTTCTTCGTCTAAAATGTGACAATAATATGTATAATTAAATAGCAATTATTTTGAAATAAATTCGGTTTTGATGAAAACACAATCTGCAGCAATTGTGCGGCGATATCAGCAAATCTTTCTCCAAAATTAATCGCCCTTTCAACAGCGCACTGCATGAACATCAGCAGTGGTCCTAATCTACACAACAGTGCGTTCGGAACATATATACTGACATTAGCGCGGTATATATATTAAACATTAAATTGGATTATGATAACCGGAAGTCGCTAGATTACCAGCATACGTATACACTACTAGAATGAGTGAGACGGAGAGGTGCGCACACAACTACAGAAACACATTAAAAACTGGTCTCCGATGAAGAAAAGGCGATACAGATAAACATTTCCATAAGAGACGATGAGAATTCTGTGGGAATAATCTTAATATAGGTGTATATTCAGCGTGAATGAACTTCTATTCTGTAGGTATCCTAATTATCGCCGAGTTTAATTAAGGTTTATAGTGTTTACAAGGCGAAGACTGTTGGTTCGCGTACCTTAACAATTTTGCAAATGCACCTTGATTTAAAACCATAAAATTTAAGCGCCGTTGATTTAAATTGCAATAATGTACAGTTTCAGAATAGTCGATACGTTAGATAAACTGAATTTATTGATAGTAAGAAAATCTAGTAGACTGTGAAAAACAATCATACAGAGTGTTAATTTAGAGCAACTCCTTACCTGTCATTTGCCGTTTTGTTGTTGAAGTTACGTTCGTTATAACTAAAGGCCGGATTACATAAAAAAAAAAAACTGAAAATTGCGCATAAATATGCAGATGTTTTAGCCCAAATATGCACTTCCTTATGAAAAATATGCAGGTAAAAAATACGAGGTATGTTAGATTATGGAATACTGTAGAAAAAAATATTCTATTATGTTTGCTACAAGTTTATTAGAACATTTTACAACATAATTAACTATGAAAATAATTTACAATCACATATTTCTCAAAGGTTTCAACAGAAACGTTGTGACGCTTGTCTGAAAACATGTATTTATATATTGAAAAGGTTCGTTCTACAGGTGGCCCAAAATGACGGAAGGGTTTTGAGTTCATTATTACTTCTTATTTAAGACATAATTATTAATTTTTTTAAATTTTAAATACAGTAGATTAATGGAGAATATTTTTAATTAATTATGAAAAATTATATCTCGCAAGTGGTGGCCATTTTCTGCTTCGCATATTCGTGCTCTTTCCAAAACATTTTCCATAACCTTTCGCAAAACTTCAGCTGTTATGTTGTTGATTTCGTCGCGTATATTATTTTTTAATTGCTGTATGGTTCGCGGCTTATTAATATAGACTTTTCCCTTCAAATAACCCCAAAGGAAACAGTCTGGAGCGGTTAAATCCGGTGAACGCGGAGGCCATTTAAAATCGCTTGTACGGGAAATAACTCGTTCACCAAAGACGTCGCGTAAAAGAGCCATTGTGTCCCGCGTAGTGTGCGCTGTGGCTCCATCCTGTTGAAACCATACTTGCGGATGGTTTTCCACGGCTGGCCCTAAAAAATTTTCCAACATTGTCCGATATCTAACACCAGTGATGGAAACGGCGACACCGTGTTCATTTTCAAAAAAATATGGGCCAATTATCCTTTCCGACGAAACACCGCACCAAACGGTACACTTAAGTGGGTGTAATTCTCGCTGTTGAACTACTCTTGGATTTTCCGTAGCCCACATCCTGCAATTTTGCCTATTAACGAACCCATTTAATTGTAAATGGGCTTCGTCGCTCATAATTAAATTATGAATAAAATCATGATTTTCTTCTGCTTTTTGACGAAAATAAATTGCATAATCAAGTCGTTGCTGATAATCTGTCGGTTTCAATTGTTGGACAAGCTGAATTTTCTATGCAAACATTCTTATTGTATGCAAAATTCTCTGCAGCGACCCTCTTGAGAGGCCAAGTTGTGTCGAACGTCGCCTGGTTAATGTTTCTCCATCTTTCCGAATACTCTCCTGTACCCGTTCAATATTGTCATCCGTGTGCACCGTTCGTCGTCTGGCGGCACCAGGAGGGTTCCTTACTGCCTCTTGTTCTCGAAAATTTGCAACCAGAGGCTTTATTGTTGACTCTTAGGGTCCAACCCGCACATTAGTCAAAACAATGGATCGTTGATTTGAGAAATAAAGTTCAACGATTTTGGCACGTTGTTCAATTGTGTACTGTTCCATTTTAAATTCCCCAAGTCTTCTTTACAAAATACTGAAAACAAAAAGAAAAAATTATAAAAAAAAGTTATGAGGAATTAAAACCCCTTCGGTCATTTTGGGCCACCCTGTATTTATATATTTGAAAGCTTCGCTCAGCGTCGACGCCTGTTATATTGTCAACTCAATATTTTCTACTGAATCACCACACAAGATTCTAGCTTTTTAAAATCTTCATTTTTTCCTATTACACTTAAAAATTTTTCATAGACGGACTGTCCCACTCCTCCTTTAACATCAAAACATGACTTTTCAAATTTGTTTATTATTTCAACGCTCTCGATTAGTGGCATAGATTGTTTTTCCAACTGCAATATAGAAGTGGAAATAAAACTGTAATTGGCTTTAATAAACGCAGCTGTTGAGGTATTTCTTTACTCGAATACTTTTGGGCGTCTATCACAGATTGTGCATCTCTTTCAAGATGCATAATAATTGTCTTTGTTCCTTCATATCAATTAACATGAAAACTAGTACCCTCAAACTACGTTCCCTATCGTGTGATTACTGGTTGAGGAGGAAGCGGAACACCGGGTAGATATTGTTTGTAAAACTGAACTCGTAATGGGGCCTTTAAAAATACTTTCTTAACACTACTAATTAAAGAATTTACTAAGGGAAAATGGTTTCTGATTTCTTCTGCAACACGATTTAGTCCGTGCGCCAAGCTAGTTGCATGAATTAAATTTGGGTAAAAGATTTTCAAGTTGAAAGCTGCCTTCACCATGCATGGTGCAGCATCCGTCAAAAACAATAGAATTTTCTCTGTTGGAATCGATTCCGGTAAGAAGAAAGTTGCCAGTTCTTCCTGTATAAGCCTTGTTATTGTCAAATTATTTGGCTTTTCCAACTATTTGGATGAAATTAAATAAGATTTTGCTGGAACTGATACGTTAAGGATACCAATCATTAAATGAACTATGTATCGGCCCACACTATCAGTAGTTTCATCTATTTATATATAAAGATAATTGTTTGGAACAACCTTCTTAATGCTATCCAATGTTTCTGCATAGATACAGCGAATATATATCTTTTTCTAACGTGCTCTCGTCGGGAATGTTATATTTACTGATGTACTTTTGCAAAAATAACTTGATATTTAAATTATTTAATTTACGTAGTGGAATATCTGGCGACACAAACATTTGACACAAATCTTCATTAAATTGTTCTTGTTCCGATTTTTTGGGATGTTGATGGCAAACATTGCGGTAATGTTTGCTGACTCTTCTTCGCCAATTTCATCTTTGTTAGCTTTGCAGCATGAGATGGAGTTTTTATATGTTGCCCGACTTGGAACTTTCTCTTACTTGTAATCTGCAAAAAAATATCACATCATCGGTTGTTTTCATACAAAATAAATGTTAGTTAAAGATAAAGAAATAATTAAAAGCTTAATTAATTAATTAATTAATTAATAAGAGGAAATAAACTTAAAATTTTACTCACAATCTTGCAGCATGCTACGCAAAACATTTTTTCTCCATCCATACGCAATTCTGAATAAGGTGCAATCTATCCAGGCACAGTCGCTATTTTCGGGATTTTTGCTGTTATATATCACAACTCACAAGTTTACACTTCCAAAAGCCAACGTCAAATGACGTTTAAAATAAAATTACTTTCCAATATGGGAATAAATTTCTCCGAATAGGAAAGAAACACATTTACTCTTACTTTTCTGGTAAGATGTATTTTTGTATTTATTTAGAAGTTTTAAGGTATTAGCTTTTCCTGGAATTTTGTCTCGGCCTGGATGTATGGGAAGAGCATTAATAAATTCTTGGAGACGCTTATCGGAAAAGTAACGGGAAGAGGCTTAATAAAATGATATCTTTAATTTAGTGTAATAGGAAAAAATGAGGGGTTTAATAAGCTAAAGGACATTGCTAAAATCTTGTGTGGTGATTCAATATAAAATATTGAGTTGACAATAGATGATATTTCTAATTTGAAATACGCTCCTATAACAAGGGTCGACGTAGAACGAACCTTTTCAGTATATAAATACATGTTTTCACACATTTTTTTCTGTTGAAAACTTTAAGAAATATGTGATTGTAAATTGTTTTCATAGTTAATTATGTTGTAAAATGTTCTAAATAAACTTTTAGTAAAATAACAGAATCTTGTTTTCTGCAGTATTCCCTTTTCTAACATTCCTCGTATTTTTTTACCTGCATATTTTTCATACGGAAATGCATATTTAGGCTACAACATCTGCATATTTATGCGCATATTTTCATTTTTTTTTTGCATATAATCCGGCCTTTAATTATTAGCAATATCACCCCGATATTGTGGATTCTACACTGAAATAATTCGATTAGCAGTATCAAAAAAAATTACAAGTTTTGCATAAAATTAAGCGTTAGTTCATAGTTTTAGTTTGTGTGCATAAAGTGTTTTTTGAATTTTCAACATAAAATCGCATATTTTTGATGAAACGACCCAACCAAAATATTTTGCCAGTTTTAATCAGTACGAGAGAATTGAAGAAAACCAATAGCGTAGAAATTGTTCGCTTTGATAATGAAAGTTTGACGACTTTTTTGTTCCAGATATTTTGCCGACTACCAAAATTCTGTTTTTCGTCACAGATGCGGCAGTGTATATGAGTAAAGCATTATTTTCACACATTATTGTATCACAAACTTCCAAATAAGGTCCGGACAAGCAACAACAAGTAATTTCAACACTATTACAATCAACAATATCAAAACATCATCTGTACATTTCTTGTATGTGCAAATTATCGTATTTCTGTTGAAAGAAAATATTTCTAATGAATAAAGTGGTTTTTTTTCAAGATTTATTGACAATTTTTGTTTTTTAAAGACAATTACTGTTACTTTTGGAATAAAAAATGTATAAGTAACAATAAATCCATACCACAAAGTTTTGTTCATAAACTCATTGTTGAATAAAGTGTTTGTACCGCAATAGGGAAGTTATAAACACTTGTCTCAGGACTATGCCCTGTAAATCTTTAATTTTATCATGTTTCGACTATTGCGGTTCCGACTATTACGACGTCGTGTAAGGCCCGTGCTTAGACAACGAATATGTCAACAAAGTTAAAAAAATCCAAAATGAATTTATCCGATTTATTTTCGGTCTAAGAATATATGATCACGTGTCTTATTTGTTTAATGAATTGGGGTGGTTTAATGTGAATATACGAAGATATTTACATCTTCTTCGATTCCTTACGTCAACTTTTTGTGACATTTTATAGTGTCACCTCCAAGTTTCGTTCGAATCGCTTAACATTTGTTACTTTTACGTTCGCTTAAAGAAAAGTAAATAAGTGATTTGAAACATGAACACAGAAAAGAAGTCAGTACCCCGAAGAATATCTATGAGGGAATACTGGCAGTGCATGGGGAAAATAACCCGTCGTATTTCCAAGTCAAATTTTTGGGTAAGCAGTTAAAATATGACAGAGAATCCATTGAAAGTGTGATCCGTGATGATAATGAAATAGAGATTGCAAAACTGTAAGAAAGACTGGGAGTGACGTCGAAAATTTTTCGTTATTTAGATTATTCAGGGCGGGGCAGAGAGTCATCCCTACCTTCAGAAGAGCATTGTGATCAAGGGACAGGTCCCAGAAGGACGGCAATAGAATGTTTGGCTTTGTAGGCCTGTCAGTTGCAAAAATGGTGTGGTCGATGGAGCAATGCGCTTTTGCCGTCGAAACGTACTTTTGTCGAAACAGATGTATCGATCGCCAGAAGTACTCCTAGATTATAACAAAACTAAAGGCGGTGTAGACTCTATGGATAAAATGACTAGAAGCTACAGTGTGGAACGAATGACAAGCAGATGGCCATTAACTATTTTTTATAATATGATAGACATTAGCGTTATGAATGCATTCATAGTATGGCTGTCTCTCAACAGAAACTGTAGCAAAAGTTACGCAAGAGAAGAAACTTTATTATAGAGTTGGGTAAACAACTGGCTTAGTGATCATGAAAATTTGAAACCAGCTGAAGCATCCACTATTAGGGAAACTGAACCACCAAGGAAAATGGATCGATGCAGCATCAGTACATCTAAAAGAGACAGAAAAACGAGAACTGCTTGGAATAAGTGTAAAAAGCATGTATGCGGAGAATATTATGTACTATCGCGGCATTTAAAAATCGGACAATTAATTTGTTTGGTTTGAATATGGCTCTTTAAGAGTAGATAGATATCTACATATTTGCTTCTGTTTACAGATCCGTCAGTGTCATATTCAGGTTTGTCAAAATATAAGGTTAATACACCGCATTTGAATATTCAAACTTAAACTCAAATAATTACGTTACTAGAAGAAGAATTATCAGTTAGAAGATTAGGAAATAGATTTTGCGTGGGGAAGAGTATCATTTCAGATATCAAAATTAAATGGCAGCGTCGGGGAGTTATTAATATAAAACGAGGCTCCGGTGGTATCCGTGTGACAACTCCCGAACAGGATGAAAATCTTATTAATTTTATAAGTAACGATCTGTTCGAAACAATAGTAAATGCCGTGACTGCAACACATTTCCCCGGGTGTGTCCAGACAGCAAGAAAATGGCTGAGACAAATTTCAGACTTGAAAAATCGGGCGTCTGTGAAAAAATCTTAATGCGCAGAATAAGGAAGTAAGGACTGGTTTTGCATTAGAATTTATGCCGCATAATTTTAATTTTTGGGAAAATAGATGAAAAAGTTGCTTAGTCGTCTCATAATGGCTGAATCCGTGTTTAGAGACCACCACCTAATTCACAATTTGACGAAAAGTATACTCAAAAATCACAAACGAGCGGAAGATTCTCAGTAAACGTCTAGGTCTGGATTTGCGCGCATGAGCCAGGTGTTTGTTGGATTATAGGGAAAAGATTTAATAGTAACAATTATATTAGAATATTAGAAAATGTTTTTCTACCTTCGGCAGAAATTATATAAGTATTCTGAAAGAAATTTCATGTTTCAACACGACAATTGTCCAGTCCACACGGCAAGAGTCGTTTCTCAGTGGTTTAGAGAAAATAATATAGTATTTTCCGTAGTGTTCTAGAAGCCCAGATATGAAACCCATCGAGAACGTGTGGGGTTACATTGTTAAGACAATGAGCAGGAATAATTTTTAGGCCAGCAAATGTCCAAGAATTATCTAACAAGATCGAGGATATTTAGAATGATCTATCACCAGAATTTATACATAATGTCATAACTCATAACTAGAGCTGAGGATGTTTGCGGTACGGCAGGACCGTATGTAGTGCGTCCCCACCAGCGTATAAACACGATGCAGCGAAACACTTTAGTTAGTCGTGAACTGGCAACGTGATCGTGTGTTGTGTTGAGCTCTATTTAATAAGTATGACGGACGTGCCCAAGCCAAGAAAGCGCCCATTGTATAACGACGTGAAGAAATTCATCCGAGACTTTCCCGATTTGTATTATAATGGAGCAAAAGTGGTTTGTAAATTATGCGATAAACAGTTACTTTGCTGGGACAAATACGACTGTAAAAGACATGTTGAAAGTGTACACCACAAAGACAAAAAAAATAATGTGCTGTCTAAAACGCAATTCATTTTCGATTTATTGACAATGCTACTCGTCTGCGATGTGCCAGTTCACCTGCTAGATAAAAAAGCCTTTCACGACTCTTGGAATAAATACAATTCCAACATAAAGCTACCGTCACGGAGAACGTTACTCACCTATTTACCAATTGTGCGTGAGGACATTGAAAACAGAATTAAAGCAGTAGTAAATGATAAACAGTTATGGGTATGTGTCGACGAAACGACAGATCGAAAAAAACATTCTATTGTGAATATTATAGTGCGTGTACTAGATCCTGTCAAATCAACATTTCCCATTTTATTAGCCAGCAAAAGATTGGAAAAGTGCACTAGCGAAGTAATTACGAAGGTAGTGCTCGATACGCTACAAAAATTTCAAGTTTCAACTAATCAACTCCTGATGTTTATGACCGATGGTGCTGCGACAATGCGTTCTGTAGGCCGTTCTCTTAAAGCAGATTGTGAGAGACTTTTGCATGTGACATGTAAAGTTCATGCTTTACACCTTGTGGCACAAACTATTCGGCAATGTTATCCAGAGGTGGATGCATTAATAGCAACCACAAAAAAAGTGTTTCTAAAATCTCCCAAACGAATTCGAGAGTTTCACAGTCGGTGCCCAGGTATTCCCGAACCACCAGAGCCAATCCTTACACGTTGGGGAAGTTGGTTAAAGGCGGCATTTTATTATGCCAAGTATTTCCAACAAATAAAATCTGTGGTTCTACAATTCAATCCTGCCGAAGCTGTAGCCATTAAAGAAAGCCAGAGACTCTTTCAAAACCCTTCCCTTGATGCAGATTTACAAACTATTTATAACAATCATATAGGATTGTTTAACGCAATCGAGAAATTTCAAAATACTGCATTATCGTTAGCGGAGTCACTGAAAATACTGGACGATGTACACGCCCAGCTATGCGCAGTAAATGACAACAAAAATGTTAATGTAATAGAAAAGTTCGAGAGTGTGATAAACAATGATTTTGATATTACCAGATTAAAACAAATTAGTAATGGTGCAAGTGTAGATTCGGTTTCTATCTATAAAGATTATTTTAATTGTGCGTGTGTTACATCCGTAGATGTCGGGCGGTCTTTCTCAAAATATAAAAAAATTTATTCATCACGGCGTACATCGCTCACCGCTACAAATATGGAAACGTATCTAATGCTACAAACTTACTGCAAGTCTTATCCACTTGGCGCTATGCTATAATAATCGTAAATAAGGTAAGTGTGTTATTTATACACAGTACACATAACTGACATACCTAAGTGATATAAATAGCGAATGCATGTAAAGCAATAAAATCACGCATGCATCACCGATCGAAACAAGGTCATTATATTCGTGCGTTTAACTGAATACTATCCTGGCACACCGCAAACATCCCCAGCTCTACTCATAACATCTATTCCTAGACGTATACAAGAGGTGTTATACAGAAATGGTGCTGAAATAAAGTAAGCGTTTATTAAAAATTAAAACCAAATAATTGTAGTTTTCTGATTAATAAATTCTTGCCTGTCATTTATTCACTCAATAACACAATTCTACAACAAAATGTATAACATAATTTTGCGCGAGAGGTTACAGATAAGTGTCAGTATGCTGTCATCTACACAACTCAACTATACAAAAACCGAATTATAATGCTTAATTATAGTGAAAATAAATATCTAATCGTCCGGATTTTAAATTCCGCGATAGTACTAAGTGTGTTGGGAGGGAAGGAATAAAATACTTTGTAATCATTATGCAAATTACTGATGTAAGTGTTTATTTATAAATAACCAAAGAATAGCAAAAATAATTTTGAACATAAAGAAAATCACCGTAATTTATATATGGATCCAATGGATCCTGACGGTAGTTATAGTTAGTTTTTTTTTCTGTAGACAGAGGGTTAATATATTGAAAAATGTGCAGAATACATTTATTTTATTCGTAGTTTTAATAAATAAAAGTGTATTTTCTAACGAATATAAAAATTTAGAATAGACTATAGTTAACTTTCTTTACATCCATTTTGATTTTCACTGTTCTCACACTGTGTACGCGAGATCCTTGTACATTTAGAAATTATTACCTATACAAAATGTTCCGCTTTTCAAATTTTTACACATTTTTCTCATTTATCGCCTATCCTCTAGTGAATTGATAACCCGCTGTTCGATCCACATAATGCGATACTTATCAAAGTAAAGTAGTATTTCTCAGATTAATAAAGAAATTTATACCTTTTATGGGCTCCTCAATGTTGCGCCGACACATAAAAAGAGCACTTTATGGATCGTTTACGCCTGTTACATTTAATTTATTTGTTACGATTAATAAAAAAAAGAGAGAAATGACTACTGCTTCTCCCCCTTTTTTTAACTGCGAAGTTATAAAATTCAAGCGTTTCTGTTTTGTATCATTGGGGAAAGTGCGAAAGAATAGAACGGTGTTGCCATTAATATCTCCGAATGTGTGTTTATGGCGTCTTCTATCGACGTATTTTCACCTCGGTTTAGTAGTCGAATTTAAAGCTTAATGCATACGAGGTGTTTATTGAAGTTGAAAATTTTAGGTGACGAATTTAGCGTCGGGACATAATAATAATTCAGAAACTTTGCCTAAAATAAACGTGGACGTACTGTGCATTTCAGTTTCGTGGGGGAAGACTAATGATTTCGAAATTTGATTTGCGCTTTTCAGCAATAACTTATGGTTTTTTAGACGCAAATAAAATATTAGAGATTGCAAAACTGTTAGAAAAACTGAGTCAAAGTGACGTCGAAAAGTTTTTCATTACTTAAACTATACAGGGTGGGGCAGAGAATCATCTCTACCTTCAGAAGAGCATTGTGGACAAGGCACAGGTCGCAGAAGGGTGGAGATAGAATGAAACAACACAGTAGTTCTGGGCGTTTCTGTTTGTAGACCTGTCAGTTGCAAAAATGGTGTGGTCGATGGAAGAATGTGCTTTTGCCGTCGAAACGTACTTACGCCGAAACAGATCTATCGTCGCGGTGCAGCGATGCGAACTCGCTACCAAATTCCTCCTCGAGATGCAATTCCCGATCGGACTTCCGTGGATGTGGGAATGTTGCGAAAAAGAGTTGACGCACAGAGGACCAGTCGAACACCGAAGAGCATCTCCTAGGCGCTCTGCTTGAAAACACGCGATCACCCGCAACCTATCTAGCCGTATTGTACGTCGAATTCTTCACAGTGGACTTCATTTTCATCATTACAAGATGGTCATTACTCAAGAATTGTCACAACAGGATCGGGATAATCGAAAATAGGCGTGTGGAAATTTGATTGAAATTCTGCCTGAGGACGCAGTGATTTTTTTCAGCGACAGGGCGCATTTCTATCCTTCCGGTGGCGTTTATAAATAGAACATACGTTATTGTCATGTATTGGGGTAATGTCAACCCTAGGCATATTCAAGAGAGAGCCTTACGTAGTGACAAGGTAATAGTTTGGTGCGCAATCAGCAATTTTTCGAGGAACATGATCGTGTGGTTATCATAACTTTTGAACGATAGGTACTCATGATCCTAACGAGATGGGAAACGTAGTTTCAAGCTGTAATATATTATGAGAAATATTTTCACATTGTTAAACCTATATTTTTAAATTAAATTCATAAGAAGTTCAAGCAATTTCATTAAGTTACCAGCTGTTTTCAGATGTCGATATCCATGCAGAAATAGAACAAATTTCCGAAAATTATTCAATTGTTTTACAAGCTATTCCCAAATTAGAAAAACCAAGCTTTCCTTAAATAAAGCGCTAGGTATAGTACATTGCCTCACAGCCACGTTACAAAGTCTAACAGATGATGTAGGAACACTTACAACAGTATTATATCTTGAGCACTTGTGAAATATTGAAATAACGAAATGAAATAAAACACTTTTTTCACAAAAATAGTTTTAATAAACTAAATGTACATTTCGTGTGCTCTGCACACATCATCGTAGTACTGTTTAAACATAATATCTACGAGACGATATATAATATGAAAATACATACATCATATACAGAAAAATTAGAGGTAGGGTTAAAAACAAATAAATGAAAAGTTAATACAAAGGTATTTTTAATAATATAAAATATTATTAAAAAGCTGGTGTGAAGAACACAAATACAGGTTCACTATTAATATTTTTGTGAGCGTGTCCGAACATATCCCTCCCAAGAGACGTAGATACGTATTTCGCCTTTCTACAGGCTCATCGGTACGCCCCTGCTGGAGAAAGGATACCTTCAGACACATTCACAAAAAAAGCCACATCGCCACATCACAGAAATTATCCAGACCGAGCGTAGAAGTAAATTCAGCGCTACCTGTTGTCAGACAGCCGAAGTACCTCGCCCCGTCCACATAACCAATGTGAAGTAACGACGCCCTTCCAAAGGTGGCACAGCCACAGCCTGTAGAAAGGCGAAATACGTATCTACGTCTCTGGGAGGGATATGTCCGGACTCGTTCACAAAAATATTAATAGTGAACTTGTATTTGCGTTCTTCACACCAGATTTTTAATAATATTTTATATTATTAAAAATACCTTCGTATTATACAAAACTGGTGGGGGTTACCTACTCATGTATGTTTCAATTATTCTGATAAATGAAAAGTTACACTGAATTTTAAAACTAATACAATTTCCGAGAATGAGTTCATGGGGAAATACCAAATATCTATCAAACAAAGGGGGGCATCGGGTTGGACTAACGGCAAAAGGATTAGGGATTACAATATAAAATATTAACGTGAATGAAGAATTTTAGTACCAGCTTACAAGATGTCTTAAGTATTTAATGATATCGGTATACGTGCTAACAGTTTATTATTGAGGAGTGAAATATCATTATTTAGAAGATAATTTTTGTGTATTTCATGTATACGGCTTCCTACATGTTTAAATTTCTATTACTGCTTTTTTTAACTAAATTAACATTTTTTAGATTGAAGTTGTGACCTATATCTATGTATGTAGAGATGTAGAGCTAATGTTAACTTTTCTATTTTGTGTAATTTACACAAAATTATATATACAGGCCCTTTCATATTTTATGTATAAAATATTCGTAAATATTAAGGACTATATAGGTCCTTTCGTATTTTTATATTTTGATTATGTGTTAATTTTGTTGGAGTATAGATACAGGACCTTTCATATTGTATGTATTGAATATTTCTGAATACTTTTAAGGGTAAACCTTTCCAATAAATATTGTTATAATATTACTTATTTGTGCGAATATTAGAATTTGTAGGTGTAATAAGACCACTTTCAGATATTACGCCTTGTGAGTACGTTATAGCCGCTACATCATCCGTGTGACGATTTTTTTGCATCACATCGTGAAAATTTGAATATGGAACCTGCCTGCTAACAACAGGATGGGGCCACGGCCCACGCAGCTCGTAATTCGATGGCTGTTTTAAGAGCAATGTTTCCCGGCCGATCTCTAGGTTAGGTGATATTCCCCGGCCCGCGCGCACGCCAAATTTAACTCCATGCGGCTATATTCTATGGGACTACCTCAAAGGTCTTCGGACATCGCCCTAACAACCTACAAGCTTTGAAAGATGCAGTACAGTGCTTCAGAGAGTGATGCGGAACTTCGATATCCGATTGCAAGAGTGTATTGATAATTAGGGCCATCATTTGCGGGATATTTTATTTAAAACGTCTTGAAATAAACTTCCATTGTTGCTTTTGTGAAACGAATAAATATTAATTTGTTCAACCTTTTCTAGTTTATTTTTTACTCACCTTGAAAGTTAAGGATGATTCTCTACCCCACTCTGTATTAGATTAGATTATTTGATATGCCCGTAAGACCTGATTTACTGCGATCTTTCTAGATCGGTTTTGGTCTTCATGCTCTGAACTTTACACGCTATCACAGCATTGTAGTTTAGATGAACAATCAAGTTTCAGGAGACGGTGTCAATTCAAAATGTACATATCTTCAAAGCCAGATAAATATGGTATGAAAATTGTTACATTTTGTGATTCGAAAACCTTTTACCTTTTAATTGCTGGGGTGTATGTTGGTGAAGGCTCAACTCCAGAAGGAATGTATGTTGCTGAATTTTATTCATTAAACCTTACTAAACTAATTCATGGTACTAACCGCAATGGATAATAGGTTCACATCAATTGATACTGCTAAAAAGCTTCACGATCATCATTCTGTAACAATAGTCGGAACTCTAAAGAAAAATAGATCTGAAACACCACAGTCATTTGTTCAGGTTAAAGGATGAAAAAATAATTCAGTTATGTTTGCTTTCAGCGATTTTAATACTATACTTTCTTATTGTCTTCCAAAATTCAAGCAAAAGAAGGTTGTTTTTCTGTTGTCTTTGATGCACCCCGAAGGTGATAAACCAAATTCGACACATCTTCCCCAAATCGTTAATTTTTACAATAAAACTAAGGTCAGCCTCGATTCTTTTGATCAATTTCGTTATACCGTTGCAAGGAAAACAAGGTGCTGATAATTGAGAATATTTTCCAACCTTCCAGATTCAGCTGGAATTAATTCAAATATTCTTTGTAAGGATTCTAGTCTTAAAGAAAACGAAACCACATCCAACAGAAGAATGTATTTGAAAAAAATTGGCCATATATCTGGTACACTGGTTAACAACCTACTTTATCCCCAGAATTCTGAACTTCTATTGAGAGAATATTAAACTTGGAGCCAGAACCCAATATTTCAATACCTAAATTTTCGTCATCTGGCAGATATTCATTCTGTACCAAAAAGAAATATCGGAAATCGCGGATTTCATGTAAAACGTGTAAATAAGTTCATATGTTTAGAGCATCAAACCAAAGTTTGCCCTGACTGCTCAAAATCACTCAAAGTTGGTAACATTAATTTACTTAGAGCCTAAGTTTGTCACAAGATATGTTTTTTAATATGTAATAAAAGTTGAAAAGTTGATTTTCTATGACTTTTTATTGGAGGTACACCTGTACCCCAGAGTAATAAAATAAAATATTTTTTGATGGGTAGTGTCCCAAGGTTAAGAAATTATCTGTACATAATGGATTTGATTAGGGAGCCCTTGTGTAGGAGATGTGAAAAACAGGACGAAACTAACATTCATATAATTTGCATTTGTGCGGAACTGAAGGAACTCAAACTGAAATATTTCGGAAGACATCTATTGGATCGTAAATTTCCCCTGAGCAGGACAGTGGTTTTTATCGAGGACACAAAACTAACAGAATGGAACTGAGAGATCTATTAGGGGTTATACAAAAAGCACTGTGCTGAAGTGCCTCCAACCCCAAAGAATTCGGATTAGAATAAGAACATGTTCATAATTTCTTTCGAAAGTGATTTTACCTAAAGCCGAATGAAGCCTACTCAGTACCAATTTAAGAGAATGATTGCATTGAATATCTCTAATTTGAGGCTAATTACCACAATCCTGGACAACATTTTTCGACAACTAAGTTGTCATCCTCAGAACTAAAAAAGGATTGATTTGGGCTACTAGCACGCATCATTATGAAACAGACATTTAAATAATTTACACATCTGTAACTGTATCATGGACAATACACCTCGTATTTTCAGCATTAACTTCTGCTTAAGACATATGTTTCTGCCATCTATAGGCGTCGTCAGTTAAGCTAGTGAAGCAATGTATACAAATGATACAAATCTTTATAAATAGATCTGTATCTGTATATAACATTAAGCCGAAATCACTACTAGATAAAGCAAAGTTCATCCTGTAAGGTGGCACTTATTTAATAAGTGACATCTGACGGACGAAAGAGACTTTGCCGGAAAAGGGACCTTTCGTTTTGACCAGCTATGCTGATACAGAAAACGAAACAATACAGGTGGTCCATTAACAACTAGCCAGATGGCGGTAAATATACAAAAAGGTTTTAAATATATCTATACGTTAATTGCACGTATAACGCTTTTGTTTCATTATGAAACAGACATGTAAATAATTTTCACATCTGTAACTGTATCATGGACAATACACCTCGTATTTTCGGCATTAACTTCTGCTTAAGACATATGTTTCTGCCATCTATAGGCGTCGTCAGTTAAGCTAGTGAAGCAATGTATACAAATGTTACAAATTTTTATAAATAGGTTTTAAATATATTTATACGCTAACGCATAGATATATTTAAAACCTTTTTGTATATTTACCGCCATCTGGCTAGTTGTTAATGGACTACCTGTATTGTTTCGTTTTCTGTATCAGCATAGCTGGTCAAAACGAAAGGTCCCTTTCCGGCAAAGTCTCTTTCGTCCGTCAGATGTCACTTATTAAATAAGTGCCACCTTACAGGATGAAATTTGCTTTATCTAGTAGGGATTTCGGCTTAATGTTATATACAGATACAGATCTATTTATATAGATTTGTATCATTTGTATACATTGCTTCACTAGCTTAACTGACGACGCCTATAGATGGCAGAAACATATGTCTTAAGCAGAAGTTAATGCTGAAAATACGAGGTGTATTGTCCATGATACAGTTACAGATGTGTAAATTATACATGTCTGTTTCATAATGAAACAAAAGCGTTATACGTGCAATTAACATATAGATATATTTAATACCTTTTTGTATACTAGCACGCACTTTACGCAAGCAAGGCACTATATCACCAGCTTACTTCTAAGACCAATTTCTAAAGATTAAACCTAACTATTTATATCTACATACAATATTATGTTTACCTGAAAATTATTAAACGTGACGTTTAAAGACTGTTTTATTAATAAGTTTTTCTACCAATGAGGATGACCACTTAATCGTCGACACGTATCTAGGATTTAAATTATGTTGTAGTCAGAGCCTATTGTTAATTATCATTTAAATGTCTTAAATAATTTGATATTAGAATATTATTTGTATTAAATCCAAACCAAAACATCTAAAAGATTAAATTAATCGATTTATTTCTTTTTATTTACGAATAAATAATGTGAAACTAGATTAGATATAGGTGAAATATTTAGTGCTCAAACGAAATAAGAATTACTAATTAAATCACGCTTGTTATTAATTATAATATCTCTGCAGCGCATGGATATTATTCCGCGAGCACAAGTGTCACAGCCTGTTTGATATTACTCATAAATGTATCTATTTGTATTTGTCAAGCGTTGAGCAGTGAATAATGATATAGACATAGATATACTAGAATCGAGTGTTTTGCAGAGATGAACTGTGAACCTATTATGCACACATATCCTCCAACAGATACGCTTGTAATTTGTAATATATCGATGTGAGAATGTAATATGTTTCGCAGATTGGAAATATATTTTGATAAATTCACCAGAGTTTCTAATAATAATATACCTATAAAATAGAGGGCGTAATAATAATGGTGCGGGCAGATTAATTAATAATTCATGTTAAATTAAATTTGTATATACACTTACAAAGTAAACACTAATAATGATTTTAATTATAATTATTAAAGTGTATTAATAAGAATTAAATAAAGCAAAAAGCACACATGTTTCGTCTTGTAAATCCTCATTTACATTTTTACGATGTGAAAATTGAACTTTTTCAGCATCACTCCACTTTTTATCTTGTATCTTGTATCTTTATATTGTTACGTATTTACCGAGATTGGTTTACGAACATAAAATAAAACCTCGAATTAATAGAATGAAACTGTACCATCAAACGTCGAAGATGCCATTTTAATTCCAGTATGACCTTCTACGCGTATGATTTACTATTCCTTTAGCTTCATAACTATCCAGTCTACTGTATAATACACTGGTTAGTGTTAGCACCAGCTTGATAACCAGTCATAACTGTCGTTTAAAGAAACTTATATACAAACAACCTGGATTTGGTTAGCGAGCCCTGGTGTAGGAGATGTGAAAAACAGGACGAAATTAGCCTTCATGTAGTTTGTACCTGCGAGGAACTAAAGGTACTGATTTTTCGAGAAAATGAATGAACAAGAACATGATCTCTTCGACACTTGAAGTATTTCTTTCTGATGATGAAGCTCTAACCTCTCCGTTAAATTATTGAAATCTAACAAAAACGTTTTATCTACAAAGGAATTTTTAATAATATAAAATATTATTAAAAATCTGGTGTGAAGAACACAAATACAGGTTCAGTATTAATATTTTTTGTGAACGTGTCCGAACATATCCCTCCCCAGAGACGTATTTCACCTTTCTACAGGATCATCGGTACGCCCCTGCTGGCGAAAGGATATCTTCAGAGCGTAGAAGTAAATACAGCGCTGCCTGTTGTCAGACGACAGAAATACCTCGCTCTGTCCACATAACCAATGTGAACCAACGACGCCCTTCCAAAGATGGCACAGCTTTCTCTCTAGAAACTGTATTTTGTTTGTGTCTTCCCTCTGGGGAGGGATATGTTCGGACACGTTCACAAAAAATATTAATAGTGAACCTGTATTTGTGTTGTTCACACCAGATTTTTAATAATATTTTATATTATCAAAAATACCTTTATATTATACAAAACTGGTAGGGTTTTACCCACTCATGTATGTTTCAATTATTCTGTTTTATCTACATTTGTTTTTAGATAGTTCTGTGTAACCCATCCATCCAGAGCTTCTATACTCGATTCGATATGTTCATAGTATGGGCAATAACACACTTGTCATCTGAGTACAATATTTTGTAGAATTTTTTCTGTAATCCGTTAAGGGTGTTTTCGTCATAACTTGAAGTAATATTCTTAATTTCCGTCATAGTTAAAGTTATGGCGCTTTCTTTGCGTTTTTCAGGAATGTTTTGTAATTGTTTTCGTTTGGTATCTTTCGCCTTTCTAGCTTTCTCAGAAATACTATCTCTAAATAGATTTATTAAGCGTTTGTACTCATCAAAATATTTCTTTTGTACTAATTTTGCCCTTAACATTCCACATAATCTTCACTACTCGTTCTTTGTATTCTGTTCCGCCCTTTTTACACGTATTGGAAGCCCAGTCTTGTAAAATGTTCACTACTATCTAATGGTAAACTCGAAATTTCCATGTATTCCAGTGTATTCTGTATTCGAGGAAAAATATTAATACAGAGTTCGGATATAATGAACCCTCTTTTAGTAAACTTCCGGCTATAGTGAATGCTACTTTAGGTACCCTAATTTTTTCTCATAAGACCAACACATTTTTTATCCGATTAAAATGAATCCGCTTCTAATGAATTTCCGGATAAAGTGAACCGAATTTTATTAATGTAAAGTATAAAATTAACTAAATTGAATTGGTTTATGCTCCCTAATACCAGCTCAAAGCTGCAACATAGTAATGAAGATGTTGGTAGCAATTGACAGTGGAAACGAATTTTCAATAAGCACTTTAGATGCTGCAAACTTTATTCATTTGCCTCGGCAGAAGGTCACTAGTGAAACCATTGCAAACTGTTTTAAACATGCAGGATTTTTTTAAAACCATGGTGAATTTGATTCAGATGACGAATTATCAGTAGGTGAGTAGTTAAAAAAGCATGGAGAAAATCCTGATGCTACGGACATTCAAACCGCCATTGTTGTGAAAATGAGTCAAAATTGCGAAGATTTTGACTTTGAAAAATACGTAGTAATCGATGATAACATTATATCAATCGAATCACTAACAGAAGAACCAATTATCCAGTCAGACAAAAATGTCATTCTTATTTTCTTGTATTGTTAATGCCACTTAGGAATAAAATTATATATAAACACATTTTGGTTAGTGGCAAATGTGGTAATAAGTGATGAAGGAAACGAGAATGAATTTAATGACCATGTTATGGTTAGTGTTCCTTCAGTCAAAGAAATGACAGAAAATGACCGATACTTGCATTTTTTTGCAATCAGTGAAGTTTCAGAAAAAGTTTGGAATAGTTTCTGACCTGACCTTGAGAGCTATATAAATAACATTAGTTTTTCTAGCATTCATGAAGAAACTAAAATATCGGACTTTCTTAAGTAGTTTTTGAAAATACTGTAATTTGTAACTACATATGAAAATATGTAAATTTTATATCTAAATAAAACAGTAAAAAATACATAGTGCTGTGGACTTTTCCCCATAAATATTTTAAAAATATTTGACTTGCGCAGTTGGAGCAAGCCGTTTGTTCTGCTGTGGACGATTTTTAATACTGTATTTTTTTATGCGAAGCCTGCGTGCTTGCTATATCCTCAGAGACAAGTGTAATGTGAGATAAGAAAGTCGTGTTTATAAAAAGATTATTCTTTATCTTTTTATTAAGTAACTTCGGGTTTATTTTTTTATTTAATTGTGGTTGGTGCTGTGTTAATTTCATTACCGCTATTTAACGAGTTTGTTTATCTCGTAATTGTTATATTTTACACTTTCTTACTCATGTGTCTTGAATATATTTTTTATGTAAGTAATATATTATTAAAAGATATCTTATTATATTTAAAAGAGTTAAGTAGTGTATTTTCTAATTGTATTATTATTATCGTATTGGGATTTAGTCTTAGTTATTTGATATAAATAACAAAGAAGGTTTTTAAAATTTCTAGTAAAAAAATTCTGTTAACTGTAAAATTTAGTACGTTGGTATATCAAGGGCATTTTTTGTTACATGTGATTGCACATGCGTTAGAGTTTGTTTCGGTCTGTCAAATAGTTTGTTTATTTTGTTCTCTAGGGAGAAATTAAAAAGTTTCTTTGTAATTTATTATTTTTTAATTTTGATCGGCTGTCACAAAGGTTTTTGATCGCATGCAGCTGTCATTTCCATGCGTTATTTTTACCTTTATAATATTGTTAAATGAGGCAAAATTAATCTTTATACTTTATAAAGATTTTTTTCTTTTTTTTTTTGATTTTTATATTAAAGTTTCATTTAAATTTTATTGTGTTTATTATTATTTAACCTTATTTCAAGAAGCTTACAAGTAACTTAAAGAAATATAATTATAACATTTGTCAATACTCTTTTACTGGCGCATTATAAATTTTGTAGAAGAGGCAACCACTTTTCCGATTGGAACCCTGAGAGGAATGCAGTCCCATTTTTTGAAATTAAACCGACTGAGTATCCTAGCTGGATAGATTTGTCGTGAATTGTGAATAAGCAAATTTCAAGATCACAATTCAATAGCAATATGTACATACGCAATATGTTTTCAAATTTTATCTATTTAAATGACTGGTTGTGTGGGCAGTTACACAAGCATAATTTTATTGAGACTGTATAGTGTTTGAGTATCTCAGCGCTATACTTTTGGATTCTACACAACTAGGCCGTAAATGCAAAGAAATAATACAACAGGAAGTATTAGTATAAAAGTATTTTATCGTTTGCTTGTATTTTCACATATCATGTTTGTTGTAACTTAAAAAATCTCATTCCTAACCTGTATCTTAACCTATCAATGCAACTTTAATATACAAATTTTCTTTTGTCAATCCCACACGGATAGTATTGGAGCTTTAATTCTGATTCCTAATGAATCTTACAAACATAGACTCTTGAGGATTTCACTCGCAAAAGGGGGTATTTACCCTCCAAATGCTGAGATTAGTACTCAAAGTCTATCTCTGACAGAAATGTGGATCTCTGGTCTCTATTGATAACTTTTTGCAAAGCGAGTGTGCTATTCAGCGCCTATTTAAGTGGAAAACGAGTCCCTACAGAAATAAGATGCTTATTCTCACACAATTTTTAAAATCTCAAACGGCACAGATATTTCGAGAATATGCAGGCCTGTTATTGAATGGTATAACTTTTTTTAAATAAAATCAGTTTGTAGTGACTTTAGGATTACATTTGTTTTCATGATCTGACCATCACATTCATAGATCTGTAGCTTTGAAACAAATAAAAATGGATACATAAGTTTTGCATTTTTGTTACTTGAAATGAAGTCTATTTTACACTCCTAAAATTTGAACATAATGACACGGGACATAATATACGAGGTGCATTTAAAATATACAACCTCAGTTGATTTTTTTTTATTTGTTTTTGCTTATCCAGTTATTTATTTATTTATTTAAACTATACATCCTTATACCGTTAGGTGTCGGATTTTATTACTACATTTCAAGTTACTATTGCATTTATTCTTTCCTTCCACAAGTTTCTGTTCTGTGCCAAGTTCCTTGTTTCACACCATTGTATACCACGTTCTGCGGCTGCCTGTCGTACTTATCCAGTTATGTTTAATTAATTTATACGTTATTAATTCTATTTTTAATTTTCACCCAAAGTTTATTTCACAGCAATATATATATATATATATATATATATATATATGTATATATATATATAATCCAAAAATCCCTATTACCATAACAATGGTGTAGGGCGTTTATCTTCTTCTAGCTTTTTATAAACGTTTTCCATTCATTTCTATTCCTTGTCATGTTCTTCGCTTCTGTCCATGTTTTGCCTTTCCTTCCCAGTATTTCTGCTATGACATCATTCCATGTTGTCCTTGGCCTTCCTCTTCTTTTATTTTTCATTATCCTTCTTCCCATATCCTTCTTGTTTGTCTTGTATTTTCCATTCTATATAAATGTCCCCACCATCCTAGCTGTCTTTGTTCAATGTATTCTAACACTGACTGCATTTTCAAATCTTTTCGTATTTCCAAGTTTCTTATTCTGTCCATCCTTGTAACTCCTCTAACTCTTCTTAAATACTTCATTTCTACTGCCTGTAATTTATTCTTTTGTCTTCTATTTAATATCCAGGATTCACAGCCATATGTTAATATCGGTCGGTAAATTGCCTTATATACTTTTAGTTTTGTTTCTCGGGATATCTCTTTTTTGTTAATGAAATTATTCCTCATGCTGTGGTACAGCTTTGTTGTTTTTTCTATTCTTTGATTAATCTCAGCGTCCTGGGTCCCTCTTCCATCAATTGGTACTCCCAAGTACTGGAATGTTCTCACTTGTTCTATTTCAGTCCCTTCTATTACGATTTTCGTATCTACCTGTTCATCTCCCACTACCATTACTTTAGTTTTACTCTTACTCATCGTCATTCCACTGTCCTTTAGTGTCACATTCCATGTTGTTAAATTACGTTTCAGATCTTCCTCATTGTCGGCTATAACTACTATGTCGTCTGCGAATGCCCCTTCAGAAACTTCGACTGCATTCAAGTTAAGGTGTCCAACCCTGAACTTTTTACTTTTACATGCACACTGTTTGATAATGTCATCCATATAAACAATGAACAGCATTGGGCTCAGACTTCCCCCTTGGCGCAGTCCCTCGTTTGTTTTAAATATCTCCGATTCTAAATTGTTAGCTATTACAGCATTAGTATTGTGGTTATATATTTTCTGTATTGATCGTCTTATTTTGCCATTGACACCTCTTTCTCTTAATACATTCCACAATCTTTCTCTTGGTACTTTATCGAAGGCTTTTTCCAAGTCTATAAATGCTAAGAACACTTTCTTCTGTTCGCTAGAGGCTTTTTGTATTATTTGTTTCACTGAGAATATTTGGTCTTGTGTGCTCCTTCCTCTTCTAAACCCACTTTGTGACTCATGTAACGTATTTTCGAGTTTTGTTCTTAGTCTTTTATCTATTAGTTGCTCGAGAATCTTCATGGCAGTACTTAGAAGGGATATTCCTCTGTAATTATTGCATTCTTTCTTATTTCCTTTATTCTTGTATATTGGTGCTATCAATGACTTCTTCCAATCGTTTGGTATTTCCTCTTCTCTCCATATTCTGTTATATATTTTCAACATTAATTCTCTTCCTCTTTGTCCTATATTTTTTATCATTTCTGCTGTTATTTTGTCACAGCCTGGCGCTTTTCAATTTTTCTGTTTTTGTATTGCTTCTTCCACAGCAGCAATATATGATACATATATTTATCTATAATAAACAAAAGATATTTTATTTTTCGTTTTATAGTGAACCTCAGATATATTGAACCAGTTTTTAGGTATTTTTTAAGTTCACTATATCCGGACACTGTATTTCGTGTATTTTAATATCCTATATCTTGCAAAAATAAAACATTGCTCTAAAAATGATTAGACTACCAGCAAAAGGCGTTTTAAATTAAGGAAGTATGCAATATTCGCATAATGATTGCCAAAATGTTAATAGAGCTGGTCGTTTGGCTCTTTCAGTTAGCGCACAGGCAGGAAATCATTACGTAACCAAAACATTAAATATTGAATTAAGGTTTTGTTGAAGTTTAGTGTTACAAAATTATTTTCTTTGGTTTCGTCCTAAATATAAATATCTAGTTTTAAGTTTTTTTTCTTATTTTTTTTTAATATTTAGCATCGCTTCTCATTCGAAATAAATAAATAAATATAGACATGTTTTACTATTTAGGTGTCCTGTAATATGTAAATAAATAAATAAGTAATTTTTCTCTATGACTTCTTTTAAAAATCTAACCACTTCATAATTACAAATAAATAAACTCACAATCGTATAATCGCGGTGTTTAATTTGAAAAGATGAAAAAACAGTCGTATCTAAATTTCTCCAGCATTAATGTAATTAAAATAATACAATCATTATTATCGAATTAGACAAATCTAACATCTCCTTTTAAACGAGGGTATTATTCGATAATTATAATTACTGTTAGGTTAATCATACTTAATATCATTATTTTGCAATTACATCTCATGAATGGATACATTTCATCATCACCATTTGAAGTGGTCATTCGCGATTAGCAGGATACACATGTGCACAGTATATATATATATATATATATATATATATATATATATATATATATATGTATATATATGAGTTCGTCCATATACTTTTTTCATTTCACAATAATCTACTACCACACAAAAAATTATTACCGTAGGTAAAATTTAAGTTGATGCACGATTTCCTCTGCTTATTTATTACGCTCGTTAATGTATTTCCTGCATTTATGTGTATACCCACACCTACATGCACACCTATAGCTGTAATGGTGATGGTACGGGCAGTATTCATTATTACTAACTAACATACAAAACACTGTCCGGCACTTAATTTGCATATACTTCCCGAAGTTCTGCTTTAGGAAACTAAGTTTATAATATAAATTATCTTAATATTCTAAGTGAATTAATAGTTTGATAATGGTTAGGTAATTTCATTTAGAACGTTACCGGTGCGATGATATTCAGTAGTCCTCGAGATAAGTGTGTACATATGTACTTGCATCTACTATGCAAGCTGTTGCAATACTTGCAATATCTCTAGGAGTCGTTACCGTAAACATTAATGTTTATGGTAATACATACGAGCCAAGTCCGTTAAAATGCTTTTTAAAATGATTATACAACTCATAATACAGTAAAACCTCTAATTATGGACACCTCCGACAATCGGACACCTCTAAAGAATGGACATTATTTGTGGTACGAAATTTTATAATGGGTTTTCTTAACAATAGTCACTCCTAATATTGGACCCTCCATAAACCGGACGCGGACACCCTTAATTTCACCGAAGCAATAAAACATCTGTAAATATATCTCTTAATTAAGGACAGACAAGACGGGCGGCGCCGACTCAAATTTTGCAATTATGTATGTATGAATGTACTTTTATTGCTGCACACGTGGAAGTATGTATATCTACTCGGGTTTTTCCCATAATACATATGTATGTACAAAGTGCACACCTGGAAGTATATCTACTCGGGTTTTTCCCATAATACAAAGGAACGACGGTTTACGACTGGCCTACTCGTCAGGTGATAAGTGGAGTGATATTTTGAATCAGTTTGAACTAGCCTTTGATAGTGTCAACATGGATTCTAGTAAAAGAAAGCGGTTAACAATCCAAGATAAAATTGATATTATTGCGGTTAGTGAACAGCAAAGTGTCCGAAAGCTCGCGGAAAAGTTTGGTGTCGGAAAGTCGCAAATTAGTGATATAGTGAAAAACAAAAGTGAAATAAAAGAACTTTTTGAGAAAAATGGAAACCTAGCTCAAAGAAGGAAGTTTCCAAAAGCTAGTGGCTTAGCAATCGACGGAGCAGTGTTCAACTGGTTCTGTAAGGTGCGAAACAAAAATATTCCCATATCAGGACCCCTTCTCAAAGAAAAGGCGCTGGAAGTAGCACAAAGTTTACAACTCACCGAATTCAAAGCGTCTAATGGTTGGTTGGAGAAATTTTGTCAAAGACATAAAATATCATTTAAAAGTGTGTGGTGAATCTGCCTATGTACACATGCAAAATGTAGACGATTGGAAAGTCAAGTTGCAATCAATATGCAAAGATTACTCTCCGAAAGATATTTTTAATGCTGATGAAACCGGTTTATTTTTCCGCGCCCTTCCGACAAAAACATTTGCGTTAAGAAGTGATAAATGTGCCGGAGGAAAATCTGCAAAAGAACGACTAACTATATTGTTGTGTTCAAATATGGAGAGTGATAAGGAAAGGCCGTTAGTCATCGGTAAAAGTAAGAAACCTAGATGTTTTAAAGGAGCTCATGTGGATAAGTTGCCGATAGGATGGATATCTAACAAAAAAGCGTGGATGACTTTGGATATTATGTCAGCTTGGTTAAAGAACTTTGATAACAAGATGAAGAAAGAAGAAAGGCATGTAATTTTGTTTCTTGATAATGCCACTTCTCATCCGAAGATTTCATTGGAAAACGTAAAATTGGTTTTTCTGCCTCCAAATACTACCTCGCATTGTCAACCTATGGACCAGGATGTGATTCAAAACTTTAAGGTAATTTACCGGAGCATGCTTGTAAAAAGGCTTTTGGCGTTAATGGATACTGAAAATTCACTAGAAATGGTAGAAAAAAACATTACGGTAGTCACTGCATTAATATGGATATCAGCTGCTTGGAAAAAACTCTGGCCTGTGACCGTAAGAAACTGTTTTCAAAAATGCGGATTCAATCAAAGTGACAGTGATCTAAGTGCAGAGTGCGATATAGAAGATGATATACCATTAGCATTTTTATTTCCCAATTTTAACATCACTAATTTAGATTTAAGCACATACGCATTAATTGATAATGAGTTATTTACTGAAAATCCTAATGTTTCCATTATAGATTGTATCGATGAAATTACTGATATCAGTGATGAAATGGAAAATGAGATTGAAGAGGAATTTGTAACTAGTATATCAAATATTTCAGAAGCCCATCAAAAATTAAAAGATCTTGAGAACTATTTCTTAAGCACTAACAGTTTTAACATTGCTAACAATATTTCTCAAGCTCTTCTTTAATGTGAATCTGAGATATTTAAACATAAAATGAAAAAAGCAAGACAAACAACAATCATGATTATTTCAAGTAAAATCTAGCATAAAATATGTATGTATGTATGTGTATTAAGTATTGTAAATTTTTTTCGACTTTCCTCTTATTATGTGTGATTAAATTGATATGAGAATGAATATTTCTTTTCGTTTTTTTTTTCACCTCCACATTTTGGACACCTCCATGTATTGGACATTTTAGGATTCCCCGTCGGTGTCCATTATAAGGAGGTTATACTGTATATTAATTCCCTATACATCTACTGGACCAATAAGTGGCAATTAAAGGCCAGATTATATGCAAAAAAAACTGAAAATATGCCCATAAATATGCAGATGTTTTAGCCTAAATATGCACTTCCTTATGAAAAATATGCAGGTAAAAAAAATACGAGGAATGTTAGAAAATGGAATACTGTAGAAAAATATATTCCATTATACAAAAAAGGTTTAAGTATATCAATACGTTAAGCACGTATTACGCATTTGTTACAAATGAAACAGCCATGCAATATACATATCTGTAACTGTACACATGGACAATATTCTATTATGTTTACTACAAGTTTATTCAGAACATTTTACAACATAATTAACTATGAAAACAATTTACTATCACATATTTCTCAAAGTTTTCAACAGAAAAATTGTCCATCAGATATGTAAATTATTTACATGTCTGTTTTATATTGTAACATATGCTTTATACGTGCAAAACGCATTGTCATACATAAACACAACCTTTTTTGTATAGAAAAATTGTATTTATATATTGGAAAGGTTCGTCCTACGTCGACGCTTGTTATAGGAGCATATTTCAAATTAGAAATATCATCTATTGTCCACTCAATATTTTCTACTGAATCACCACACAAGATTTTAGCAATGTCCTTTAGCATTTTAAAACCCTCATTTTTTCCTATTACACTTAAAAATTTTTCACATACACGGACTGTCTCACTCCTCCTTTAACATCAAAACATTACTTTTGAAATTTGTTTATTATTTCAACGCTCTCGATTAGCGACAAAAATTGTTTTTCGAACTGCAATATACAAGTGGAAATAAAACTGTAATTGGCTTTAATAAACGGCAACTGTTGAGGTATTTCTTTACACGAATACACCCTTTGGGCGTCTATCACGGATTGTGCATCCTTATCAAGATCCATAATAATTGTCTTTATTCCATCATAATGATTTGCATGAAAAATAGCAGCCTCTAACCACGTTCCCCATCGTGTGATTACTGGTTGAGGAGGAAGCGGAACACCGAGTAGATGTTGTTTGTAAAACTGAACTCGTAATGGAAAATGTTTCTGACTTCTTCTGCAACACGATTTAGTCCGTGCGCCAAGCAGGTTGTGTGAATTAAATTTGGGTAAAAGATTTTCAAGTTGAAAGCTACCTTCACCATGTATGGTGCAGCACCCGTCAAAAACAATAGAATCTTCTCTGCTGGAATCGATTCCGGTAAGAAGACAGTTGCCCGTTCTTCCTGTATAAACCTTGTTACTGTCAAATTATTTGCCTTTTCCAACTGTTTGGATGAAATTAAATAAGATGTTGCTGGAACCGATACGTTAAGGATACCAATCATTAAAAGAACTATGTATCGGCCCACACTATCAGTAGTTTCATCTACGCATATATAAAGGTATTTGCAACAACCTTCTTAATGCTATTCAATGTTTTTGCATAGATACAGCGAATATAATTTTTTCTTAACAGCTTTCGTCGAGAATGTTATATTTGCTAATGTACTTTTGCAAAAATAACTTGACATTTAAATTGTTTAATTTATATAGGTACTGGAATATCTGCCGACACAAACATTTGACACAAATCTTAAATTGTTCTTATTCCGATTTTTTGGAAGTTGATGGCAAACATTGTAAAACGGTAATGTTTGCTGACTCTTCTTCGCCAATTTCATCTTTGTTAGTTTTGCAGCACGAGATGGAGTTTTCATATATTGGTCGACTTGGAACTTTCTCTCACTTGTAATCTGCAAAAAAAATATCACATCATCAGTTGTTTTCTGATAAAATAAATGTTTTTAGAAGATAAAGGAATAATTAAAAGCTTAATTAATTAATTAATAAGAGGAAATAAACTTAAAATTTTACTCACAATCTTGCAGCATGCTACGCAAAACACTTTTTCTCCAACCATACGCAATTCTGAATAAGGTGCAATCCATCCAGGCACAGACGCTATTTTCGGCATTTTTGCTATTATATATCATAACTCACAAGTTTACACTTCGAAAAGCCAACGTATAATGACGTTTAAAATAAAATTATTTTCGAGTATTGGAATAAATATCTCCGAATAGCAAAGAATCACATATACTCCTAATTTTCTGGTAAAATGTATTTTAGTATTTATTTTTTAGTTTTAAGTTTAAGTTTTTAAGTTTTAAGGTATTAGCTTTTCCTGGAATTTTGTCTCGGCCTAGATGTATGGGAAGAGCATTAATAAATTCTAGGAGACGCTTATCGGAAAAGTAACGGGAAGAGGCTTAATAAAATGCTATTTTTAATTTAAAGAGGGCTGTTTAATTTTTGTTTGTTTGTTACATCCACGGCATATTTTTAGTAATGCCTATAATAAATTTGATTTAGTAAATAAATTAATCTCGGATACTTAAAATATGCAGAAATTCTGAATTACTACAAAATATGGAAATAATATACAAAATGGATATGTTATGCAAATATGTAAATTTATGCAAACTGCATATAATCCGACCTTTAGTGATAATCAAGGACCATAATTTTGATCAATAAGTGATAATCACCTTTGTTCATTTTACCATAGCAACCGGCTTTAATCGTTGAATGTTCATTGCAAATTGCTTGTCAGTACACATTTTCTACCTGTCATAAATTGATTCAAAATGTCGCGATTTAGCGAAATTTCGTTAGAAGATATTGATCAGGCAGTTAAAGATAATAAACCTCTTCATACAGTGAAGTCTATAAAATACATTTGGTCATAATTTATAGAATTTTGCAAATTTCGATCATATACAGGCTGATTCATTTTCGACCCTCACCATGGGAATCTCGCTTATTATTTTGGAGATAGAGCGTAGGTTTAAATTTGACGAAGTTGCTAAATTTTGTTTTTGTTATGAACCCGAAGAGGAAATGGACCTGTATCAATTGACGTTCGAGATTTTTTTTTAAAACGAAAGAAGTTCATTTTCTTCTTTTACCTCTAGCACGTTTATTTAGGGTTGCAGAGGAAAACTAAAAACGGATTCTCGAGGCTTAATCTACTAAATAAGCTTAAACTTGAAATTTCTATATGACGTTTCGGTTCTTTCTGGCCATCACCAACTTTTTTATGTCTTATCGGAACTATGTCGGATTTTGACACCTCTAGAAATAGTTGACTTGTTGACATTAGTTTTTGATATTATGCTTTAATTCGCGAATACATTTTCAGATTAAGTAAGGTAGCCATGAAATTTCAAGTCGATTATGGTACAATACTAATAGGAAAATATGATATATCATAATATTGTTGCGAGGGATTGTATTAGTAAATAATAAAGAAAAAGCAGAATTGTGTGATAAGTCAGGTGTGTACGAATTAAGTTGTAGTGATTGTGATGCGATATACATCGGCCAATCAGGACGCTCAATAAAAGAACGGATAAAAGAGCATAGAAGTTCTATTCTTTATGGTAATATGAATACGGGATTCGCGGAACATTGCATTGAAAATACACATTTGTTCAATACCAGTAATTTTAAACTTTTACATACTTGTAATAAAGGAAAAAGGCTCGACTTCCTCGAAATATTATAAATTAAAAAAGCCATAAATCTTAATAGACATGTCACAAATACACAGCTGGATTTTTCAACACCCCTACTATTGATGCCGTAATAAAGTCTTTTAAAAACTCATAAATAGTGGTAGAAGTGTACTTTTTATTTTAGTTTAAAAACTCTTTGATAATGACTGAAAAGTCGAAACATATGTTAGAGATCTAATAAATATATTTTGTGAAACAAATATACCGAGTGTTTTCTTTAGTAAATTAAATAAAGAATTATTTTCAAGACAGGCAAGACAGCCCTACCTCAGTCTCAGACGATACTAATAAATGAACCAGCTGTGACTGCTGATTATATGAACGATAGCGATTATGATGACAATTTAGAAGACTTAAACTGTCCAGAATCAGGTTTAATCTTAATGTCACAAAACGAACTTGCACGAGAACACATTCCAGAGTTAACGAAAGATGAAAACATTAATGAGCTGATAAAGAAAATCCGCAAAGTTGTAGTGTATTCCATGAAAAATAAAACAGTACTTCAAAAATATGTGAAGATTGAACATGAAAAAGAGCTGTCACTTGTTTTGGACTGTAAAACCAGGTGAAATAGTCTTTTAACCATGCTGGAACGATTTTCTCTTTTAAAAACCTGCATTCAAAAAGCTCTTATAGATCTCAATCATCCAATCCGTTTAGAAGATGCTGATTTTGACTTGATAAATAAAATTGTTGATATGCTGACCCCAATTAAATTAACAGTAGAAGCAATCTGTCGACGAGGTGCTAATTTATGCACAGCTGATGCCGCTTTGAAATTTCTTATAAAACAATTGTCTAGCAAAAACTCAACACTCGCCAATAAAATGAAAACATCCTTAGTGGAACGTATAAAGCAACGACGAAATGATGATTTAACTGGTGTGTTGAATTATTTACAAAATCCACGAAAAGATGATGAAAATCAGTTATTATCGGATTTGGAATGGCTTGACTTATTTCCAATTCCTACACAGGCTTTAGTAAGAGCCCAAATAAAGAGTATTGTTAAAAGACTATATAGTCGAGATGAAACGGAAGAGGAAGAAAGGCAACAAACATTCCAACCCCAATTGACACTAAAGGAAAAGTTACAGCTGAAAATTAATAAGAGCATGTAATAACCGGATCCTGAAGTATAAAATGAATCGGGGTTGGTAAATAGTATTAGATGCGAAATGAGCCTGTTCGAATATGGAGGAGTTCGTGGATATCACTTAGAATTAGCATGTAAATATCTATTGTCCATTAGTCTCCAACTAGTGTAGAACCTGAGCTAGCGTTTTCAGCTGCTGCTTATGTTGCGAATAAACTACGAAGCAGGCTTGGAAGTCAAACATTGGATGCTTCGATATTTCTGCGATTGTACTTTCGAAATTCCAAATAGTTTTTTTGTATTGTCTTTTTTGTTCCTTATTTTAGTATATTGTGTAGTACAACAGTATTAATAAATGGTTTTTAAGAAGCTACTTAAGCTTTTTTCATTTGAGCCCAATTAGAAACCACATACTTTAATCCTGGGATTACGCTTCAAAAATCCCGTAATCCCAGGATTGAAAAACATGCTCGGAATTGTATTCTCTAGTCCCAACCTAAAATTGTGTCAACAGTAGACATATATTCTGTGATATATATTCTGAATGTGTCTGGAAATATCCTTTCTCCAGCAGGGGCGTACCGATGAGCTTGTAGAAAAGCGAAATACGTATCTACGTCTCTGGGGATAGGATATATTCGGACACGTTCACAAAAAATATTAATAGTGAACCTGCATTTGTGTTCTTCACACCAGATTTTTTAGTAATATTTTATATTATTAAAAATACCTTTGTATATATTCTTAGCCTACTATTGACACAATTTTAAGTTGGGACTAGAGAATACAATTTCGAGCATGTTTTTCAATCCTGGGATTACGGGATTTTTGAAGCGTAATCCCAGGATTAAAGTATGTGGTTTCTAATTGGGCTCAAATGAAAAAAAAACTTAAGTAGCTTCTTAAAAACCATTTATTAATACTGTTTTTACTTTGTCTTAACGATATTATTACATAATTATTCGATTTGTAGTATTTCGATATATTCATTGTACTTTCTTTCTACTCAGCTTCTAACAGTGACAACACAGCACGTATTTAGTTCTCTGCTGAAGTAGGAATAAATATATAAGCTTGGGAACACATACACTATATCTATAAAATTCTCGTTTCAGGCTGTGTAAAGATGCCCTTGAAAATAAACTCGCAGTTTTATCTCAAACTCAATCGCATCCTTAAGTAAAATCAACGGCTGCGCGCAATAACATCCGAAAATTAACAACTTCCTAAACAAATTGGTAACATCTCCACTGACGACAACTAGAGCCTGTTCGAACGCGAAAACTCTTCTCCGAAAGTCATTAGCCACTGCTACACTCCCGTATATTGGACGGACCCGTGAATGTATTCCTAAACCTGTTTTCTACATTGAATGAAAGTATAACATCCGGTCACGTTACGACATCATCATAGTTTAGAGATTAGTTTAATGTTCTTAAGGCCGAGAGATCGTTTCAATTCCTTACCTGTTATTACGATCGCGTAGAAGTAGCAATAGAAGCCACCGGAGCTGTTTTTCGGTTCCTACTGCCTCACCTCAGAAGATAACTCGCGTTTAAATGCTCCGAAAGATATTCTCATGATGTTGAGCCGAGTGGAGACGTTTCCCAGATACATAATTGGATTTTTTTACTGTATTCTCTCTATTTTCGTAAATGCAGAAGCCAGGTCGGTCAATTAAACATTACATATATGCTTATTATGAATTAATTTCAAGGATAACAGGTATATTTTCACACATCTTATCTTGATAGGTTATAGTTATTTAAATTTAAAAATATAAATCGTGTGGGTACCCATACAAGATGATCCAGAAACAGTGGAAGAAATAAGATAAAAATTATGGATAAATTCGCAAAAACTCTATTTAAACTTCTATTAAATAATATAAAAACGTATCGCTTTGGTATATCACTGAAGACAGGACTAAAAGACACCAAAAAAAAACAGAAAAAGACACTTAAAGGACCTCAAATTTTGACAAAAAAAAGCATTAGAAAAGAATATTTATTTTACTAAGGCATAAAATTCCAAAAAGGCTTAAAAATTAGGCAAACAACACAAAAACTACTATACCTAATTATTTATAATTTTATTTTCGCCAAATATACATTTCTAAATCTATTATTATTATCATAGGTACTGAAAGGCGTAGATACACAGAAACCACTTATCCACTGTCGAAAGCAATTTACACAAGAAATATGTGGTGTCCATTGCTTGTATTAAGCTCCAACTTAACATTCAAAAGTTGAGATGATAAGCTCTTCTTTTTAGCTAAGTAAAACATCGTTTTTGCTGTTTAGCAGTAAAATTTCCAGAAACATGAGTAAAATAACATTAAAACTCAAATCTCGAAACACAAGAAATTTCCTTTGTTAAGCAATAATAATGTAACTTTATTTAACTTCAATTGCTCCACACGAAAGTACAAAAACTGAAAAGGATATATTTACCTTCACTAGGAGGCTCTATTGTGAAGGAATAATTTTTCCGGAGCCCATAAATATTAACAAATACTAATCAACACCGGTTTCAACTACCTGTTAATGGCAGATCAATGAAAAATGAAAACAGTTACCTAACCTCTCTTAACCTAGGAACATACGCGCGCGACGAAATATTTAAAGGATATATTTATCAGGGACTCCTATCTCCAGACAAATTTGTCTTGTAGATAAAGTCTATATAAAAGTTAAAGAGCCATGTATGTATTTCTCTTATAGTTAGCTAGAAGATAATTTTAATCGAAAGATAAAGAAAACTGACACAATACCCTTGACTTAAAATTGACGGAAATTCTATTTTATTCTTTTAGTGGTCCTCGAGAAATTTTTTACAATTAAAATCGTGTATTTTGCCTAAATAAAAAATCTAGTTTTTCCCCATTAAAAATAAATTTATTGATAAACGCTTCCTGAGACCATAAATCAAGTTTAATCGCAACACTTTCTACAGCCGAAGATAATTCTTCAGGCTTATTTATTAGCATAATTACATATTCCGAAGAAATAATGTTGTAATTTTCCATGAAGCCAGAAATATTTATAAAGATTCAAATTTTACTCGGCGAATATTCCCAGAAACACCTGCAATAAAAACTTTGAACAATAACTTAAATACAGAAACAGACAGCTTATCCAATCATATTTATTCAAAAACTTGCTGCAACGCATAACGCACACAATAAAATCGTGGCTTAATTAGTGATATTTTTGGATCAAAAACACCAAATAATCTTTTTCTTGAGTTATGGCTTTATTTTAACGCGAGTATCGTAACAGAAAATAACAGAAACAGATGAATGGAATTATTAAAGACTCTGTTTCGCTTACTGGAAAATGTATCGAATACCATCACCTAGAGTAGCTAAAAAAATATTGGTCACGTGCTTCAAAGTATTTAACGTAGCCACCAGTGCGTGCTCTATTTGCAAACCACAAAGATACGTGTCATTTCTTATTCTGTGAATATTAAGAGGGGAAACAATACATCCTGATTATGGCGTTTTACGATTATTTAATTTGGCAAACGTATTCCAAGTTTACAATAGTTTCATTTAAGATATGCAATGTAACTAATACAATCGTGGACAAAAAATTCCGGACATTAAAGTAAATATCTGTTATCATAATTAAAATTCCTTTTTTTTTGTTTTTTTCTCACAAGACATGAAATATTATCTATGAATGAAAAATTGGAAATTAAAGAAGATGCAATAGTTATTTATGCACCAAGGACGTTATGGGTATTATATTGCTCTGAGGTCGAGGTTAATTCAGCGCGGGGGCCTTTGGCCCGAGGGATGAATGTCGATCGATGACAATATAATTGCCATAACGCTAATGGTTCATACTACATTTTATTTTTCACGAAAAATAAATTTGTTAAGTGCAAAATTCAAATTACATTAAAAAAGTTCCGGGATTTTTGTCAACTGTCATGTCGTTGGCAGTCATTACGCATCTAATATGTTGAGGCCGGTGGATCGTTCGAGGCCCTGAAAATGTATGGGAAATGGAAAAGTGCATTTGTACCAGAAAGATACATAGAGGATAGCTTTTCTTCTAAGAATATAGTATCCAGCGTGATATTAAATTCTATTACAGCATCAGATAAATCCTCGTTGGCTTGTCAAAGTACTAATGGAAATGTGTTCCCTACAAGAACTTTACCAAACTTGGAAAGCTTCGGATCACATAATTTTTCAGGACATTTCGAAAACTGTATTTTTAATTTTGCTAAATAATGTTCAAAATTTGACTCTTTCTTTAGAACTATTTCAACTATTAAATTTTAGGTATTTTAAATGACAGTTGTTGACACTTTGATGTTTTCAAGTTGTCAATGTTTAGATACTCTTAATTTGATTAAAAAATCTTATTAAAAAACAAAGAAAGAAAAATTTTTCTTGTACTAACAGACATTTACTTCGGTGCCCGGATTTTTTTGTCCACGAGTATATTAATTTAAGCGAGAATAATAAAAAAGTTGAATAACACGTCCTTGAAGTTTCAAAAACCTTTAACTTAGAGATTTTAACTGCATTAGCGTCTAAACTTCTTACAAAACTTTTAACTTTTTTCCATCATGCATTGGATAACACATTCTTGAAGTTTAAAAAACCTTTAACTTAGAGATTTTAAATGCATTAGTTTCTAAACTTTTTATAAAACTTTTAACTTTTTCCCATCATTCACCAATCCACGAATATATCATTAGCAACCCTCGATCAAGCCAAACAATGCAAATATGTTTTCATTTCTCTTGGAGGACAGCAACAGAAGCTTCATCCCACGCACCTTTATTAGTACATCATTGTTGACGAAATGTTGACCTTTCAGCTGATACATGAAAAATATTAAGGTGTAAGACAAAAGATTCTAAGTATACGGAGAATGATCTAACAATTGTAAACTTGATACCAAAGCAACTGTTATGTCATGTAAATTCTAGGCACAAGAGTTTAATCTAGGTTATCTATTTTTCAGTGACAAGACAATTCCCTTGGTGCTAGTAAAAGTTATGTACGACGATTTTCCTTTCTTAAACACATCGCCTCCTATTTTACTATCGCTAATCGTTCAACCCTTCAAAGGTCACTGCTGCCTTTCTGAATTTCAACATCAAATAATAACAATAAACCCATGAATTTAAAGCTTCAGATTAGCAAGAATCAATTTTTTTAATAATTTTAAAATACCATTCGTTTTGCTTCTAATCTATGTCAGTCTCAGAGATGCAAACATTTCTATTTTATTATTGAATACGGTTGAATACAATTTATGCATTTGATTATTTATTTATCTATAATTTATGCATGATGTGTGATAATTAAATAACGGAACTGGTCTGAGAATTATGCTTTATTGAAAATATATTACAAAGAGTTGTTAATTTCCTTCAATATAGTTCCTTTGCTTACTTATACGTATTTTTCATTGTCCGAAACAGTACTGCAGGTCTTCAAGTATCACCATCTTCAATAAGTCTGCCATTTTTGCCTTGATCTGTTTTACACACCGAAAATGTGTGGGCTTTAATGAACTTTTCACATATGGGAACACGTGGAAATCACATAGAGCGAGATGTGGTGAATACGGCGAATGTTGGAGCCTAGTAATTCTCTTCTCCGCTGAGAAAGTGCATTGGGTGGCCGGTGTGTTGTCCTGGTGCAACATCTATTAGGTATTGTTCCACAGATTTTATCGTTTCTTCCTCAACCTTGGTCTCAGCTTAGTCAGAACCTCAATCTAATACTTTTGGTTTACCATTTGGCCCTGACGTATCCAATCAACCCTTAATATCAAAAAAATTATGAGCATGACTTTAAATTTCGACTTGATTATTGAGTTTTTTGCTCCTTGGCGAACTGGGTGTCTACCAGTGCATGGATTGACGCTTTATTTCAGGGTCCAATTGGAAAATCCACGTTTAGTCACATGGGGTGACTTTTCAGTTCAGACGCTGTTGTAAATCGCTTCATGGTGTCAGAACAGATGTTATCCTGTTTTTCTTTTGCTCACGTACGAGTTTTTTTGCCACCATTTTTGCGAAAACTTTTGTCATTTGCAAGTCCTCACGCAAAATGTTTCTTATTGTCGTTTAGTCAATGTTCGTCATGCCTGCCATCATCTAATTACTAAACTATCATAGATATTCGGTTACTGCTTCGGATCAGCAAGATTTACGGCAGACACTGGACGGGCAGCATGGGCAAGTTCGACACTAGTTCACGACTGTCCTGAAAGAATTTGCACTACTCAAGAACTGTTCTGAGTGATAAAATCTCTTCTTCAAACTGTTTGTTAACAAAGTTTAAGACAAAGGTGAACATTTGTTTGACACCGTGCATATATATATATATATATATATATATATATATATATATATATATATATATATGTATTCAATGCAAAACAATAATATTCATAATTGTTTTGTGTCTTTTTTGTTTTACATAGATTTAGTTTAGTTTATCCATATTTAGCTACTTACTTTCCTTAAATGCATACTCATCATATATGTAGTATACTTAAAAAGATCTTGCATTTGGGGAATTGTTATTATAAATGTTAATTACATATCCTTATAACCTATGCAAAATGCCGAAATTTACAAATGATATACTTAAAATTTCCTAATTGATTTAACATAATAAATGTAATTCTTTGGCCCGTCACGTGCCTGTTATTAGGTTAAATATGCAAAGACGAAATTGAAGGTAAAGGTCCATTACGGGTTCTACGCTTACAGTTTATAGCCCTCTTTGTCCTATTCATTGAGAGTTCTTTCGTCCGTTACCTGTTGATTAATATTTTAGATTTCTTAACATCAATTTAATTTAATTTTATTACCTAGTCGGAATAATCGTGGATGGGAACCCATAATTTACTTGGAATAGAAAAACAGTATCTACGAAAAACTCAGCGAGAAAACATCTAGCGAGAACTCGTAAATCATCGAGCTAGACAGAAAACATTCGCTAAGACATTCGCTAAGACATTCAAGTATCTTTGATAGAATACTTAAATAGTTATGCACTATCGCGGCCGTTAAATTTGGCACGGTTCACTTTTTCTGTATTGATATGACTTTATCTAGTGGCTTACCTAATGTTTATAATTTATCATGACTGTCATTACTGTCAGTGCAGTATCTGTCGCCGTATAGACACCGTAATATTTGCATTTCGACTAGATAATGCCAAACCATTAATCACTTCTATGCCCAAAAATCACGAAATATTTTAAATAACCATGAGGGCTCCATAAAATATGAAAAACAGTGACTTTTCTAATTGTTTTTCTATTTACAATAAAGCAATTTTTCTTTATATTAAGATTTTCTACTTTAGTTATACGCCAAAGATATTCTGTCAGAATATTATGAATGTCAATATTGGCACAAAAAGTCGTCAGATTTGCAATAGGTAAATATTCAAAAAGCAAAGTAACTTGGTAACAAATCGTGCGAAATTTAACGGCCGCGGTAGTACATAGTAGATTAAAATGCTTTAGCTCGCAAACAGGTGTTTTATTTGACTGTCTGAATCAAGGTGATAAACCGACAGTTAAGACATCAAGGGGGGAATCAGTTATAGATGTAACCTTATGCACGTTGGGAATACGGGATATTGGGGGTGGGGGGTGGCATGTATCCGACGAGCCGTCGCTCTCTGATAATGCGTATATCCGCTATGAATTATGTACAGATTTAACGGAACCCAGACTATACAGGGATCCCAAGAGAACAGACTGGGGCTCTTACAAGGAAGACCTGTTAGCTGCAACCCGAAATATCCCTGTTAGAATAGGGAATGTGGAAGAGCTGGAGTTGGCTGTTGAATTGTTGCAACGGACCATTCTTTCCTGCTATGATAATAACTGTCCCGTTAGGGAGCGCCGTATAACTAAGCGGTCTGCCTGGTGGAATGCAGAGTTAACCAATTTAAGGAAAGAAACTCGCAGGTATTTAAAGCGAAGAAAACAGGTAATTGGGAAGCGCTCAATAAACACAATGATAAAATCAAAGAGAGCAAAAGGAAGGCCTGGAGAAAATTCTGTGAAGACATCGAAGGTGCTCCTGACATGACCAGAATTAACAGAATTCTCAAAAAGATCCTTCCAACGCAATTAGATCTATACAAAAATCGGACGGGAGGTGTACCAGTACCGCAAAAGAGACTTTAGAGTATCTTCTGGGGGTACACTTTCCAAGTTCGGAGCGTATGGATGATTGTGATACCAATCAAGTTGCCACCTCTTGGAGGGCGACTAGGAATGATTGGGAGATATCAAACGAGATCTTAAACCCCCATTTAATTAGATGGGCGATAGGATCGTTTGAACCATATAAATCCGCAGGGCCAGACGGATTGTTTCCCAAGTTCCTTCAAGAGGGAATTGGGGAAATTATGGGTTTATTCCGAAGCCTGGAAAAGGAAAATATACCCACCCTAAATCATTTAGACCAATTAGTCTTACCTTTTTATGTTGAAGACTATGGAGAAAATAATATATTTAAATATTAAAGAAGGAGCTCTGGATAGATCTCCTCTACATCCACTGCAATGGGCATATCAGATGGGAAAATCAGTTGAGCGTGCCCTGCATAGCCTGGTGAGAGGGCTCGAAAGGAGCCTATACTACAAGGAAATTGCACTTGCAGTCTTCTTTAAGAGATCGAAAAATAAAAAGCACCACATGCAACTGGGTTCATAACATGCTGCGTAGCAGAGAAGTTCACGCCCAAATGCAAAACAAAACGATCTCCATGAGGACAACAAAAGGGTGTCCTCAAGGAGGCGTATTGTCACCGCTGCTATGGAGTTTAGTAGTGGATAATCTCCTCAGGACATTAAATGACCAGGGAATATGGACGCAGGGGTTCGCCGATGACATTGTCATAGTGTCCCAGGGGAAATTTCCAGGGACAGTGGCGATCATCATGCGAAATGCTCTGCGAATTGTGGAAAGATGGTGCCTTTAGGAGGGATTAACTGTCAATCCTCAAAAAACCAAGTTGGTAGACTTTACCAACATGAGAAAACTAAATGGTCTGGGTAGCGTAAGGCTGTTTGGACAAGAGTTAGAACTAACCAATGAAGTGAAGTATCTAGGCATAACACTTGATGCGAAACTGAATTGGAGCAGACACCTAGTCAAAGTGGCAGACAGGGCGGCGCAGCTCTTCTGGAGATGCAGAAGAGCTGTTGGCAAGACCTGGGGACTAAAACCAAATGTGGTACACTGGTTGTACACAGTAGTAATAAGACCAACGATTACCTATGGAGCAGTTGTCTGGTGGAGAAGGACGGAGCGGACATCGTCGGTGGGGCTCCTCACGACTCTCCGCTTCCATGGAGGCCATCGTGGGTCTCCCTCCTCTGGAACTATTTGTAAAGGCGGAGGCAATGGCTGCGATACTGAGGCTGAAGGCCAATGACGTATGGTGTCCTAATAAGGTTATAGACAGCCATACAGATATCACAGGAACTATACTGGAAGAGCCGATATTTCAAATGCCGGCGGACAGTATGGCACCTGAAATTATGTTTACAGCTAAGCTGAACATATTTATACCGACCAGGGAACAGGTAAAAAGTCGCTCGATCGATTGTGGTGCCGGCACTTGGTACACTGATGGATCACAATCTAGTCAGGGGACAGGTGCAGGCATATGCGGAATGTGCCCTGGAAGAAAGACATCTATATGTCTGGGGAAACATACTACGGTTTTCCAGGCCGAATTGTTTGCAGTCGCAGCCTGCGCCGAGTAATTTCGGAATGCTGGCTGCGCAAACAAAAAAATTAACATAATAACTGATAGTCAGGCGGCTATTAAAGCCATTATGAACCCATCTACCAGGTCTAAGCTGGTGAAATATTGTAAACAGGTCCTCAATAAACTGGCACAAGACAATACAGTGTCGCTGATATGGGTGCCAGGACATGAGGGAATTAAAGGCAATGAGACAAACTGGTCGAAGAAGGTACTAATAGGAACTTCGTAGGACCAGAACCTGTATGTAGAATCATTAAGGATTCCGCTAAAATGGAGATCTGGTTATGGCTATAAAAAGAACATAAAAACAAATGGAGGTTAACGGAAGGTCAACTCCATACCAAAACACTACTAAGAGAGCTGGACGGAAAGCTTTCAGCCAACCTAATTCGTAGTAACAAAAAAGAACTGTATAATACAAAAGTATTTTTAATAATATAAAAAAATATTATTAAAAATACTTTTGTATTATACAAATTTAGTGAGGTTTTACCCACTCAAGTATGTTTCAAATTATGTTGTTAAAAAAGAACTGGTTAATAAATAATCGGACATTGTCCTTTAAGGAAGCATTTGTACAGCATGGGCTTGGGTAGCGAGCCCTGGTGTAGAAGATGTGAAAAACAGGAGGAAACTAGCCTTCATGTAATATGCACGTGTGAGGAACTGAAGGAACTCAGACAGAAATATTTCGGGAGAGATCTATTGGATCCTTCGAGTGTACTCAAACTTCCCCTGAGGAGGATAGTGGCTTTTATCGAGGACACAAGACTAACAGAGTGGAACTGAGAGATCTATTGGGGACAGTACAAAGAGCAGTGTGCTCAAGTGCCTGGACGTGCTGGCGTCCAACCCAAAACATAAGAAGAAGAAGAAGAAGGTATTTTATTTGGAAAAACTGTGCATAACAAAAAGCTTCTCAAACCAGGGAAGCTACAATACTGTTTATGAAGTGTCTGATGATAATAGGTATACCTGCATTGAAAAGAAAATTAATAATTGTACGCTATCTCTTGTATGTATCTCTTCAATTATGTTCCTTGAAAAATAAAATACATGTCAAACTTGCATTCCTCTCGTATGTTTATTATAATTTTATCTAATGAAGTACGCAAGGTTTAACAATAAACACATATGGAATATTCAGGTACATATCAACTCTACACCTACGATAAATAAATCTAAAACAAATTTATCGGTTTTATGCCCAACATTTAACATTTGCTTCCCACTTCTTTACATTAAGATTTGTATGGCTGTAAATTAAATACAATAAATCTTACCATTTGCCTTTGTTTGTCCAATACATTAATTCTAATTTACACAATGTGTTCCTTTAGTGCTCCTGTACAGCACTGCATATTTTTCCTAATATATTACAGTTAGCTTAGATAATTTACTAGCGAATCATTCTAATTTTCGTATTCTTCCCTTTCGAGAAGTAAATTATGAACGGAACGAAAAACATATGGAGAATGTAAAATGGTAAAAGGCATTGGTGATTCGTGTAAATTATCACGGTGCGTAAACAGTAACATAAGAAAGTTATACAGATACAAAGAGATATATTAAAGAACGAAACACCTGCCACAGCAGATGCACGACTGTTTTCTACACATTATATACATATGTACGTGATATTGCTTCAGATTGAAACTTGTTTATCACAGGTAACTAAATAATATTAGTATTACCTTTGAATGTTCAGACGATTAAACAGATAAATTAAAAATGTATTATGCAGGCCCAAGATTTCATAATAATTTTCGTAAGGCATAATCTTATCATATCAAGATAACCATTCAACATTTTAGAATCAAAGTTATAGTTATCTTTTGCAAATAACATAATAAAACCTGGTAAAGATAGGTTTATTACTGTGTAATGCCAAAGATTTTTAATTTGATTACAAAGTGAAATATTATGCGATTATTCGTTTTAAAATACACTAAATCCACGGTACTCAAACGGTTGATGGCGATTAACTGATCGATGAAGAAGCGATCGCAGAAATATGTCTATATTCCCTCAAAAATTAGAAAAATAACCGCCTTCTGTCGCTTACTCGTACGACGAAACTGTAATAATAACACAGGTCTACAGTGATTTAGATGTTTGAAAGCTGTTTGCTAATTTGTATATGTTTGGGGGCCCTTATTCAAAAAAACGCCATATTTTTGCTCTATCACGTAAATTTTTTTTATAGCACTCTATATCTTAAAAATGCTAATTTATTAATATACATACCTATGACAAGAATATGTTTGTTCCATGTTAGGCATGATTTTTAAATGAATTGATTTTTATGATAATAAATGTGATTTGGCAACACTGGTTAATATTAGATTTCTCAGCAAAGCAACAGAGTCGGCGCAGAAGCGTCAATACAACGTTGAAACCTGCTTATGTGCAGTTTGGTTGTGTTAGTCGTCGTGCTACTGTGTCCCCGCGCTTGTTGTCTTCGTTGTTGCGTATTTTAAGTGTTCTAGAACGTATAAATATGGAAAGAAGACATTGTGTGAACAATCCGAATAACTTTTGTTATATCTGTGGTAGTTATGTCGTAGTAAAGCAGAGGCAAACTATAACTTCGTTTGTGAAAAATGTATACCACGCTTATTTTGGTGTAAAAATTGGCGACCAAGACAAGTCCTGGGCTCCTTATACTGTTTATTTCGTTTGCGTTGAAGCATTAAGAAACTGGCAAAAAGGTAGGAAGAAATGTTTAAGCTTTGGTGTTCCTATGGTATGGCGAGAGCCTAGAAATCACAGTGATGATTGTTATTTTTGTTCGTGTAATGTTCAAGGATTCAACAGAAAAAATAAGAAACAAATTGTGTATCCCAATCTTGACTCTGCTATTCGACCAGTTCCTCATGGACCAGATGTACCGATACCTACCGCCCCAAAAGCACTAGAAAACGTAATCTCGTCAGAATCAGAGGAATCTAATTGCGACCCAGACGACTCAGATTTCACACCAGATTTCAGAGAGCCCGAAGTGTTTAACCAGAGCGAACTAAATGATTTAATTAGAGATTTGCACCTTCCAAAGAATGCATCCGAATTGTTAGCCTCCCGACTTCTTGAGAAACATTTACTGGCACCTGGCGTCACATCAAGCTTTTACCGGGATCGCGAAAAAGAGTTATGTCAATATTTTACTTCAAAACTGACCGCAACAATATTCCTGACTTAATTTCAAAATTAGGAAATGTGCCATATGTAAAAGAAGAATTGCGCCTGTTTATTGACTCAAGTAAGCGTAGTTTAAAAAAGGCGTTTTATTGCACAATGGTAACGAGCTGGCCTCGGTTCCCGTTGCCCATTCGGTACATTTAATGGAAACGTATGAAAATTTTGAACTTCTTTTAAAGAAAATAAACTACCAAGAACATCAGTGGATGCTTTGTGGTGACCTTAAAGTGCTGTGCATGCTACTAGGACAACAAGGAGGTTATACAAAATTTCCATGCTTTATTTGTGAGTGGGATAGTCGATCAAGGGATAGACATTGGACTCAAATAGAATGGCCCTCTAGAACAAGCCTTACACCTAGTAGCAATAATGTATTAAGAGATAGCTTGGTTGACCCCAAAAAAGTTTTACTGCCTCCTCTCCATTTCAAACTTGGCTTGATGAAGCAGTTTGTTAAAGCCCTAGACAAAAATGGACAGTGTTTTAAATATTTGTGCGAGACATTAAACAGATAAATTAAAAATGTATTATGCAGGCCTAAGATTTCATAATAATTTTCGTAAGGCATAATCTTATCATATCAAGATAACCATTAAACATTTTAGAATCAAAGTTATAGTTATCTTTTGCAAATAACATAATAAAACCTGGTAAAGATAGGTTTATTACTGTGTAATGCCAAAGATTTTTAATTTGATTACAAAGTGAAATATTATGCGATTATTCGTTTTAAAATACACTAAATCCACGGTACTCAAACGGTTGATGGCGATTAACTGATCGATGAAGAAGCGATCGCAGAAATATGTCTATATTCCCTCAAAAATTAGAAAAATAACCGCCTTCTGTCGCTTACTCGTACGACAAAACTGTAATAATAACACAGGTCTACAGTGATTTAGATGTTTGAAAGCTGTTTGCTAATTTGTATATGTTTGGGGGCCCTTATTCAAAAAAACGCCATATTTTTGCTCTATCACGTAAATTTTTTTTATAGCACTCTATATCTTAAAAATGCTAATTTATTAATATACATACCTATGACAAGAATATGTTTGTTCCATGTTAGGCATGATTTTTAAATGAATTGATTTTTATGATAATAAATGTGATTTGGCAACACTGGTTAATATTAGATTTCTCAGCAAAGCAACAGAGTCGGCGCAGAAGCGTCAATACAACGTTGAAACCTGCTTATGTGCAGTTTGGTTGTGTTAGTCGTCGTGCTACTGTGTCCGCGCGCTTGTTGTCTTCGTTGTTGCGTATTTTAAGTGTTCTAGAACGTATAAATATGGAAAGAAGACATTGTGTGAACAATCCGAATAACTTTTGTTATATCTGTGGTAGTTATGTCGTAGTAAAGCAGAGGCAAACTATAACTTCGTTTGTGAAAAATGTATACCACGCTTATTTTGGTGTAAAAATTGGCGACCAAGACAAGTCCTGGGCTCCTTATACTGTTTATTCCGTTTGCGTTGAAGCATTAAGAAACTGGCAAAAAGGTAGGAAGAAATGTTTAAGCTTTGGTGTTCCTATGGTATGGCGAGAGCCTAGAAATCACAGTGATGATTGTTATTTTTGTTCGTGTAATGTTCAAGGATTCAACAGAAAAAATAAGAAACAAATTGTGTATCCCAATCTTGACTCTGCTATTCGACCAGTTCCTCATGGACCAGATGTACCGATACCTACCGCCCCAAAAGCACTAGAAAACGTAATCTCGTCAGAATCAGAGGAATCTAATTGCGACCCAGATGACTCAGATTTCACACCAGATTTCAGAGAGCCCGAAGTGTTTAACCAGAGCGAACTAAATGATTTAATTAGAGATTTGCACCTTCCAAAGAATGCATCCGAATTGTTAGCCTCCCGACTTCTTGAGAAACATTTACTGGCACCTGGCGTCACATCAAGCTTTTACCGGGATCGCGAAAAAGAGTTATGTCAATATTTTACTTCAAAACTGACCGCTAGTGTATTGCAACAATATTCCTGACTTAATTTCAAAATTAGGAAATGTGCCATATGTAAAAGAAGAATTGCGCCTGTTTATTGACTCAAGTAAGCGTAGTTTAAAAAAAGGCGTTTTATTGCACAATGGTAACGAGCTGGCCTCGGTTCCCGTTGCCCATTCGGTACATTTAATGGAAACGTATGAAAATTTTGAACTTCTTTTAAAGAAAATAAACTACCAAGAACATCAGTGGATGCTTTGTGGTGACCTTAAAGTGCTGTGCATGCTACTAGGACAACAAGGAGGTTATACAAAATTTCCATGCTTTATTTGTGAGTGGGATAGTCGAGCAAGGGATAGACATTGGACTCAAATAGAATGGCCCTCTAGAACAAGCCTTACACCTGGTAGCAATAATGTATTAAGAGATAGCTTGGTTGACCCCAAAAAAGTTTTACTGCCTCCTCTCCATTTCAAACTTGGCTTGATGAAGCAGTTTGTTAAAGCCCTAGACAAAAATGGACAGTGTTTTAAATATTTGTGCGAGACATTTCCAGCCTTATCCGATGCCAAGTTAAAAGAAGGTATTTTTGTTGGGCCGCAGATAAGAACATTATGCAAAGACAAGGATTTTCAAAACACAATTACCAATGTCGAGAAAAACATCTGGGTTTCATTTAAAGAAGTAATTGATAAGTTTCTTGGGAACTCTAAGGACGAAAACTACGAAAATATTGTTCAAAATATGTTACAACACTTTCATCGTCTAGGTTGTAATATGAGTTTGAAAGTGCATTTCCTGTTTTCTTGAAATATTTTCCTGAAAATCTTGGAGCAGTTAGCGAAGAACAGGGAGAGAGGTTTCACCAAGACATTAAGGAAATGGAACGGCGTTACCAAGGCAGATGGAGCATAACGATGATGGCGGACTACTGCTGGATGTTAAAACGGGATATGCCCTTAAAAACATACAACCGAATGTCCGGACAACGCAGTTTTCTGGCAAAAAGACAAAGATTTCACTTGAAAAAGACTGAGTAAAGTATTTTTTTTCCACTTTTTTAACTTGTATTCCACCTTTTTACCCAATAAACATAATTTTTTTTAGAAATATCGTTTTTTTTCATTTAATATTTGCAAAAAAACCTTACGTGATACAAATAAATGCATAGAATTTTTGAAATCAACCTACTAAAATTATATAAAATCAGTTTTCAAAATAAAAACATCTGTCAAAAAGTTTAATTTTGTAGACCTGTGTAATTGATTTGAAACAGACAAAACAAGAAATAGCTCAAACCACAATATACAGGGTGTTACTTATTGATATGCGAATATTTAAAGATGTGAATCTACATGAAAAATAAATAATAGTTTGCTTTATGAACTATGGTCCAAAAATGTTCCGTTACAAAAATACAGGGTGATGGAAAATGGTAGGTTTAGGAAAAAGATAATTCACATCAAACAAATTTAAATGATAGAGACTTACTAACAAATGTCAGATGTAAAAAGTAAGTAACATATTCCAGGGGCAACTAGATTTATTTCGAAATTGTATTCGTCAATACTTACATTAATTTTGTCCGACAATTTAACGATTTTTATTTTTTAACTAAAAACTGGCGCATTACAGGAAAACAACTCAAGAGAGCTCTTATATTTCAAATTGAACGGGGAATTCAAAAATAATTTATATTTTATATATTTGAAAAAACCACAGGCGTACCATTTTTTTCTTAAAAAATATTAAAGTATGTGCTCGTACGCTCGCCACTGATAAAGCTGAAAATTTTTTTTTTTTTTGAAAATATGCACCTTTATTAACTTTATTACCTCAAGCGGTTTGAAAAATATTAATTTCCATTTTTTTCCTAAGACATCAACGCCCTGTATTTTCGCAACGGAACATTTTTGGACAATAGTTTAGAAACTAAACTATCATTTATTTTTCATGTAGATTCACACCTTTAAATATTCGCATATCTATAAGGAACAAACGATATAACATGTGTTCATTTGAAAAGTCAATCTAGTAGCATGTGATTTACTGAGAACATTTTGAAGTATGTCGTATATTAAAATTTACTACTTAACCTACGAAGTCGTGTATTTTGACAGTTTCATACATACAAATAAATAACAAATAATAGGTATTTATTGAAAACTATAACAATTGTTGAAAATGTTGCCCTTCAAGATCAATGCACTTTAAAATCCTCCGTTCAAAATTTCTGATGATATTCTGCAACATTACTGGATTGTTATTAATTTCCATGCATTTCTGTTCGATTCTCTGTAGCATATCATTCAAATTCAATATAGGTGTTCGAAATATGTTATTTTTTAGATAAGGCCACAAAAAGAAGTCGCAAGGTGTTTAGTCGCATGAACGTGCAGGCCAGGCAATTTCAGTATTTCGACTAATTATACGCTCATCAAAAAATTCTCTTAAATAATCCAAATATTCTGCAGTACAGTGACAAGGTGCTCCGTCTTGTTGGAAATATGCATTTTGTAGTTCACCATCATGCAACTGATTGACAAATGGTTGTAAAATTTCCGTACGGTACCTTTGAGCAGTTAACGTTCCCTGAAAAAATATTGGTCCAATGATTCGCCTTTGGCTTATCGCTGCTCAAACACCAATTTTCCCTGGATGTAGCGATTCTTCATTAATTACATGTGGATTATCACTACTACAAATTCTTGTATTTTGTTAATTTAGGTATCCCGTTTTATAAAACCATGCTTCATCCGTAAAGATGACTCTTTGCGAAAGTTCTCCATTATTGTTCATATTTACAAACCAATTACAAAACTGTAGTATACGTGGGTAATCAATTTCTAACAATTCTTGTACTGCTGTGACACGGTATGGATAAAGTTGCATATCTTTTTTAATAATTTGTGAGTTGTACCAACAGAAAGGTTTATTTGTTGACTCAAATGTCGAACAGATGTTTGTGGTTCATTTTCCATTATTTCTTCAACACGATTGACAACTTGAGGTGTACGTTTCTTAACTGCTCCGCTGCCTGATTTTCTTAAGAGACTACCAGTTTCAGAAAAAAGTTTTAAAGTTCTATCCAAAGTATTCTTAAATTATTAAACTTAAATAAAACACCTTATATTTCACAAACAATAGTATATTGACTATATGTACATTTCATGTGCACTGCACACATCGTCAGTAGTTACTACTGCAGTAACTACTGACGATGTGTGCAGTGCACATGAAATGTACATATAGTCAATATACTATTGTTTGTGAAATATAAGGTGTTTTATTTAAGTTTAATAGTGTAATAATTTCACAAGTGCTCAACATATATACTACTATTCATAAATTGTATATAATCTATTACAAAATGTGGAAACTCAACTTGAAATTCTACCATGCAATCTTGAACTGAATAAACCCATAAACCATCAATTCGAAAATAAGCCTGGACTAAAAAAATTTTATGTTCTTAAGTGAAAGCCATTTTAAAACTGAGAAGCAATTTATTTAAACCAGAATCGACGAACGATTATTTTATGCACTAACTGATATTTGTGATTGACATTATCAAATGTCATTTGGATTTACGTTTACGGAACAACAAACACATACTAATATATTTGCGTCTCATTCTATCAAAATTTCAAAGTAACCTAGATTGACTTTTCAAATGAACACACGTTATTAATAATTTCTAAATACGTCTTTCGGCAACTAAGTTGCCATCTACAGTAAAACAAACTGAAAACGAAAAATAATACTAAACATAGCGTCTTTGACTAAGGTGATAAGCTCTTCACCAAATCGCCAGTGGGTTAACACTAAATTCTTAACATAAGAACAAACCCTTACATATGAGTATATATCAAATTTAAACGGGACTGATTTTTTTAAGTCAGAGCTTCATTCTACATTATTTACAAAAACATTATTTTTCCACATAATCTCCCAATCTCCAATAGACATTTCAACACTGTGTTGAATATTTTAATGTTGAATATTTTCTAAATTATTCTATTTTCGTAGGATTAAAGGATTTCATCCAGGACACTGATTTTTTTACCAATGCTGCTAATTGGAGCAAATCTGCTGGATCAGCCTTCAACCCTACGCTACTATAGTCCCCGTCCTCATCACCAGTGTTATCTACTGTATGATATACTTTATGTACACAAAACTCTATTGTTGTCAATTTCATCTTCAGAAGGATCCAGTATCTGATGGTATCTCTTGAATTAATGCAAACCCATCATCTGAGTTCATTTTAGAGAGATGCGAAAATTTTTGCCCTAGAAAAATATTTATTTGAGATTTCAGCCTAGTGGTCTCATATGGAACTACAAATATTATCCTCGAAACCAAAATGTTAAAGAAGAAATATAAATAATCTTATAATTGTAAACTACGCTACTTAGTCAAAGTTATTTTAAAATCCCCGTGGAATTGAACGAAATTGAAAAATCGCAGAAGCCCTTGAATCAAAGCAAACACACATAAACCCCCAAAACTTCCTTATGCAATAATCTGTCTATGCGCACTAGAGAAGTATTGTGAGATATCTGCAATGCTAACCGATTAGATGTGATTCCAGGTAACGGTTACAAGAGCACATTTGTAAAATAAAATATAGTGTGGCGCTTTAGTGGAACCAGTAATCCGGAAAGTTTAAAAATTTGGCACCCAATGAATTATTCGAAATATAAATTTCTATACTTAATTATAATCTATACGGAAAATACGAGGGATATGCTGAATTTATTGAGAATAAGAAACTCTAGTAGGCTGTGAAAAACAATCATACGGTGTTTATTTAGAGCAACTCTTTATCTCTGTCACTTTACGTTTTGTTGTCGAAGTTTGTTATCACTCAGCTACTTACTTTTTAAAAGTAAAAGAAAATAGAATTAACCAGAGAGCACTTTCGAAACATAATTTATTATGCTAAAGGGAATTATATTGTGTGTTTCGTCATAAAACAAAATTTCTAATATTGTATTTAGGGTGGAGTGAAAATGAACAAAAAAAAATTTTTTTAATTTTGAAAACTCCTGTATTTTTAATTGATGACCCTATTAGAAAGCACTATTTATGCAAAATAACAAGACTCTGCGACTTTATTTCGAGGTGGCGCATGAAGGGTGAAGTTTGAAAAATAACCTAATTTACATAAAGGCAGAAAAGTACAATTTAAAAATCTTTTTTATCTACCATTTAATGAAACTGTTGGCAACACTTAAGTTTATTGCTCAAAAACAAAGTTAGGGTATTCCCATGCATAAAATAAAGTATCATTTTAAACAGTTTCTTTCAGTTTCTTCATAGTATTTAGAAGTGCAACGTGTTAAAAAAAGTTTATAAAACTTAATCAAACGTAAAATTTTCGTTAACAAAAGTTAAAACGTGATTGCTGAGGAAAGATTTAAAATGCCTAAAACTAGGAAAGATTTGTGTTGCTCTGTATTTGGAAAATTACATTAAGTGCTAATGTGTTGCCTACGCTTTGTGATATTATTAAATATTACCTGTGGCTAAAAAAATGATATGCTTGAATTGAACAACCGAAAGATCCTTCAATTAAGTGCATATGTGAAATAATTGCTACTGATATTGAACAAATATGGAAAAAGGCATCGATTCCTATAATAAGTCATCAACAAATCTTAGCAAGATTGATTTCCTATTACAACAAATACAAAAATATGAAGAAACTGTGCAGTGAAGTAAAAAAACAAAATTTCTTAAATGAATATCAAAAACAATTATTTGACATCGCAACCTGTAAGTGCGCGTCCAGAAACATATGTAAATGTGCGACAAAAATACCTCCAGCAGAGGGAAAGTTTTTAAAGGACCAACGAAATGAGCGTAGAATGTATATTGGCTGTGTGGATAGGTTGACAACAAAATCTATACGACGCAATGAAGTTCGAACGAGAAAATATGATCAATTCGTTCAAAAAAACATGACTTCAAGTACTTCTTCGTCTATGTCAGAATTCCATCGGTCATGCAGTAGCACTTCAAGTGAAACATCAGAATCAGAGCAAGATAATGTTTGCTTTAATGAAGGAAAAAGAAAAGTTCACAAAAGAAAAAATCAAAAAGGAAATAAGCAGATGAGACAAAAGTTGCAAACCCTTGCTACAGCTTGTGACAAGACTGGAGTTTCAGATCGATCTGCAGCATTTGTTGTAAACGCAATAATGGTTGATTTAAACATTATAGATGCGGAAAACTCATCAAGCGTAATAGATCGTAGTAAAATACGTCGAGAAAGGAAAAAAGTTCGAAAGCAGTTGAGCTCTATTAGCAATGAAAAACCTCTGACTTCTATTTATTTTGATGGTCGTAAAGACAAAACTTTAAATATAACTTCAAAAGAAAATAAGTCACAGCGTAAGACTATTACCGAAGAACATATTTCAATGGTATCTGAGCCAAATTCTGAATATATTGGACATTTCACCATAGATTCAGGAAAAGCAGCTAATATTATGAGGAATATTGTCGCCTTATTAGAAAAAAAGTATAAATGTAGTTCATCTTTGGTGGCAATCGGATGTGATGGAACGGCTGCCAACACAGGGTATAATAATGGAGTCATTGCCTTATTGGAAACACATTTAAAAAGACCATTGCAATGGTTTGTGTGCTTATTACACGCAAATGAATTGCCACTGCGCCATTTGTTTTTAAGTCTTGATGGAAATACAGCAAGTCCTAATAGCTTTTCTGGAGCTATAGGTAAAACCTTCTCAAGTGCCTTGATTTTAAGTTACAAGCTTTTGAAGAGTTTCCTGCGGAATTGCCGGATATTGATATAAAGTTGCTAAGCACTGATCAAAAATATCTTTACGAGATTTGTTCTTCCATTACGTCTGGTTTAGTTTCACCAAGTTTAGCTGAAAGAGACCCTGGGAAATTAGCACACTCTCGCTGGCTAACTTGCGCCAATAGGATTCTTCGCTTATACATTGGAATGGCTACACCACCAGAAAACCTTAAGCAACTGGCACTTTTCATTATGAAAGTATACGCGCCAACATGGTTTGACGTAAAGTCAAAGCCATCTTGTAACCATGGTCCAGGTCATGTTTTCAACATGGTCAAGAGAAGTTTATATTTAAGAGATGACCTTAAGAGTATTGTTTTAAAAACTATAAACAGAAATTCATTCTTCGCAGACCCAGAAAATATGCTGTTGGCCATGCTTCAAGATGATACTTCAAAAATTAGGGAATTGGCTCTCCGAAGAGTATTAGAAGCAAGAAAAGAAAATATGAGTATTAAAAGCAAGAAAGCTCGCGAGTTCCGCCTTCCACAACTTCAAGTAAATGCGACGAATTACTATGAGTTAATAAATTGGTCGAATGTGAGAATAACTGAACCACCAATGACTATGAAACATTCTAATACATAAATTTCAAACCTGATTCGTTCGGGAAATAATTTCAGTCAATTTGGGATGTTTCCTTGTCATACCCAAGCAGTAGAGAGGTGTGTCAAGCTCGTCACTGAAGCTTTAATATCTGTTTGTGGATCAGAAGCAAGAGACGGTTTCATTCGCTCTAGAATTAAAGCAAGGCAAGACATACCACTGTTTGAGTCGAAATCTAAATTTTTCAACAACGAGATCCTTTACAATTTGCTAACGAATGATTTTTGTTTTTGTATTAAATATGCTTTATGTGAGTAAATAAAAGACTGTAACTGTTTGAATTTTTTCATGAAAACATTGCAGCTTGTATGGATGACAATGTAAGACTTTTTTAAAAATGAATTGGCACGTACCATAAGATAAATTTGTTTGTTGGGTCACTACTGAAATCGATGTTTTTGGATTTTCATCAATAATATGCTGAAGGGCTTCAATATTATCGGCTGTACGTTTAGATGGCCGTCCACTTCCAGTTTTTCGACCGATGCTATTAGTCTCTCTGAATAACTTTACACAATTTGTCAAAACATTGTAAAAATCATTGTAGTCAAACACTAATTCAGGATGTTTTTCACTAAAATCAGCCATGCATTCCGTAATTGAATACTGCCACTCACCATTTACTTTCACACCTGTATGGAAGTAACATTCGATAATTTTTAGTTTTTGTTCTATGTTGAATACCATTTTTTAAATAAATTTAATTTTCTTAATAAGAGTTTTGAAAAATTTGACACAAACTTGTAGTTTCAATGTCAAATAATAAATGTCATTATGTGGAAGTGGCTAAAGTACCAACCCAATTTCACAGTCTACTCCAATTATGAATTTTTTCGATGGCTCGTTACATTAAGATTTATGACACCCTATTTATACGAAATTAGGAATTCTATTTTATTATTATATTTTTTTATTAGTGAGATCCCTAAGATTATCGGAAACATTGGATATTGTTTGTAAGTAAATACAATTTCCAAGAAGTGATGATGTAGGTAAATTCCACAACAATGACTTCAAACATATGCCCACATTTTAGTTATGTAAGGGTAGTGATATATTATATATATATATATATATATATATATATATATATATATATATAATAACTTCGTGACCTTGGTATGATATGGTAAACCTAATCAGTAGGCGATTAAAGGTCTGTATATTACTTCAAAATATATGTATTTAAAAAACTCTACATGTTTCGGCGGTACGCCTTTATCAAGAGTATACAAAATATAAATGACAGAATATATCAATATATATATTCTGTCATTTATATTTTGTATACTCTTGATAAAGGCGTACCGCCGAAACATGTAGAGTTTTTTAAATACATATATTTTGAAGTAATATACAGACCTTTAATCGCCTACTGATTAGGTTTACTATATATATATATATATATATATATATATATACTTGTAACACAACAAACATAGAGATACAATATACAACAATCATTCTTAATACAACATTAATTCTAAAATACAACAATCATTCTATATACTTTAACAGTACAAAACAAAACATACAGTCTGAAACAAACAGTAAAGAATTAAGTTTAAGTTAACATTAAGTTCGAGATTTTTTTTTGTAAAATAAATAAAAAGTTCAGAAAGCATACTAACTTTCAATATAACTGCCACCAATCAAAATAAATAACTAGCTTATACAGAAATTACGCCCCGTGAACGGTGGGTCATACACAAAATTATACATTGATGATATTTAAAATAAAATCCTAGAAAATATTAACCCTGTTTTTTATTCTCAACAATTTCAGCTTTGTCCCTCGTATAACAGAGCATTTCCTATAATCTTCTTAAACAGTACAAAAAAGGGATATTTATCAATACGTTGCACGTATTACGCAGTTGTTATATAATGAAACAGATATGCAAAATACATATCCGTAACTGTAAACATGGACAAACACCTCGTATTTTTAGCATTTTACTTCTGTTCAATACATATGTTTCAGCCATCTAGGCCTCATCGGTTGAACTAGTGAAGCAATGTATATACAAATTAATACAGATCTGTTAAACAACGGATCTGTATCTGTATCTACATTTACGCTAAAATCGTCTCCAAGCCATAACCAGTTTCGTACTATCAGGCGACACCAATTTAATCAGTGACATCTGACGGAAGAAAGCGATTAGGCCAGAAAAGGCGACCTTCCGCTCGAATAGCAAGGCTATTACGAAAAAGCGGAAAAATACGTATATTGGTGCTGTCCATTAATACGCGCCAGATGGCGGTAAATATACAAAAAAGGGATATTTATCAATACGTTGCACGTATTACGCAGTTGTTATATAATGAAACAGATATGCAAAATACATATCCGTAACTGTAAACATGGACAAACACCTCGCATTTTTAGCATTTACTTCTGTTCAATACATATGTTTCAGCCATCTAGGCCTCATCGGTTGAACTAGTGAAGCAATGTATATACAAATTAATACAGATCTGTTAAACAACGGATCTGTATCCGTATCTACATTTACGCTAAAATCGTCTCCAAGCCATAACCAGTTTCGTTCTATCAGGCGACACCAATTTAATCAGTGACATCTGACGGAAGAAAGCGATTAGGCCAGAAAAGGCGACCTTCCGCTCGAATAGCAAGGCTATTACGAAAAAGCGGAAAAATACGTATAGACGATTTTAGCGTAAATGTAGATACAGATACAGATCCGTTGTTTAACAGATCTGTATTAATTTGTATATACATTGCTTCACTAGTTCAACCGATGAGGCCTAGATGGCTGAAACATATGTATTGAACAGAAGTAAATGCTAAAAATACGAGGTGTTTGTCCATGTTTACAGTTACGGATATGTATTTTGCATATCTGTTTCATTATATAACAACTGCGTAATACGTGCAACGTATTGATAAATATCCCTTTTTTGTATATTTACCGCCATCTGGCGCGTATTAATGGACAGCACCAATATACGTATTTTTCCGCTTTTTCGTAATAGCCTTGCTATTCGAGCGGAAGGTCGCCTTTTCTGGCCTAATCGCTTTCTTCCGTCAGATGTCACTGATTAAATTGGTGTCGCCTGATAGAACGAAACTGGTTATGGCTTGGAGACGATTTTAGCGTAAATGTAGATACAGATACAGATCCGTTGTTTAACAGATCTGTATTAATTTGTATATACATTGCTTCACTAGTTCAACCGATGAGGCCTAGATGGCTGAAACATATGTATTGAACAGAAGTAAATGCTAAAAATACGAGGTGTTTGTCCATGTTTACAGTTACGGATATGTATTTTGCATATCTGTTTCATTATATTCTTAAACAGTGCTGACTGCTTAAGCATTTGACTGCTAAAAAATTACTCAAAAAACTTTTCACGTACTTAATTCCCTAAAACGAATGTTACGAATGAATTTTATGAATTCTACATACATCAAAATTCGAATATGAAAATTACCCTATCCAGTCAAAGCACGTAATCAGCTTATTCATCGTCGAAATTACAGAATCCATACGAAGCTCTTCAATTATCTCCCAAACTAATTATGAATGTTTACCGGTGCAGAAACTTATTACGTACAATTTCATATGCAATGTTACAAAACACAATTATAATTAATGATACAAACAAATATGTTTAACACAGTGAACACGTTTACGCTAATTAATCGAGGGTTTAAAGGATGTCTCCTGCATACAAGATATTCCTTGATATACGTTGCGTGTGTATTAGTTTGTACTAAAGATATCTAAAGCTTGTATGACTTTCTACTGCCGATGTTTACCTTAAGGTGTTTATTTGTATTTTTAATTGCATCATCTTTGTCGCCACCGTACGTCGCTGTGCTGCACGGAAACTGGACCGGTTATACTCGTTACGAAGGCTCGTTGCCATGTACGATTTGAGGCTTTACTTTAATTCAATCGTATAGTTACCTGCTTGAATGTACACGATTTTACGAACGAAGCTTTGGAGAGAAGTTCACTTCATTTACATGATAATTACAAAATAGGCCCTGTATCCGGTATAAGATCTTGCAGAGACATGGACGAAATGATTTATTACTTGCGATTTTTTTAGATTTTATTTGCAAAACTAAATGCTATTCGTTCAGTCGTTGTGAGAATAATGTTAGATGAAATTTAATTATGAATTTTTAATAGAGACATGGGTTTGATGGAGATTGACCTATCCTCAGCATTAACTTCGTCATAAAATAAAATAATTTAATAATATCATTGAAAAAGTATGAACAATTTCTAAAAACTAAAATTTTAATAGGGTCTCGAGACATCTAACAGATGGCACGTTTGCAATTCTTTGCTTGTGTATTTTATTTATTTATTTCGTATTAAAACTAGTTAAACAAATGGTCATACAAATTTATACCTAATATTTAAATTTGTCAATCAGTCGAGTGCTGCAGGTACAGCCTTGCCCAGCTCATGAATGTTAACAGGGACTACTTCTGGGGCAGTCGAATACTTAATTTGTTCCGCATCTCTGCAGTCGCAAAGGCTAGTATCAGCTACTTCCCATTTACGCAACATTGAATTACACCTTCCGTGGCTTTCTTCTTCTTCTTCTGTTTTTTTGGGCTGGACGCCAATAAGTCCAAGCACTTGAGTACACCACCCAATATATCTATGCTTCTGTCTGAATGACCTCAGTTCCTCACCAGTGCATATTACATGAAGGCTAGTTTCCTCCTGTTTTACACATCTCCTATACCAAGGCTCGCTAACGAAGCCCATCCTGTAGGTATGCTTCCTTAAAGGACAGTGTTGGAATTAAGGAATTAAGTTGACTAAAAACATAGTATGCATCTCGTCTAGTACTATCTCAGTGTGGAGTTGACCTCCCGTTAACCTTCATTTCTTTTAACATCCTCTTTCTAGCCATAACTAGCTCTCCCTTTTACCGAAATCCTTGGCGATTCCCCATACAGGTTCTGGTCCTATAAAGTTCCTATTAGAACCTTCCTTGACCAGTTCGTTGGCTATCTCAATTGTCTTTAATCTCCTCATTATCCATATCAGTAACACAGAATTATCATGTGCCAGTTTATTGTGGACCTATAATTTTTCACCAATTTAGACCTGGTAGATGGATTTATAATGACTTTAATAGCTGTTTGATTATCAGTTGACTTTTTGTCCTCGGCGCAGGCTGTGACTCCAAACGATTCAGTCTGGAAAACCGTCGTATGTTTCCTTAGACCTACTTATAACTTCCTACTAGTACACAATACGCATATACCTGCACCTGTGGACCGATTGGATTCGGGCCACAGGTGCAGGTAGATGCGGAAATTCCTTAGAAAACCCAAGAGATGGCGTTAGTAATATGACAAAAATTTGTATTTAATAAGAGTCATTTGTCACTAGACTGCTGTGAAAGTTTCAGCTAAATCCATGAGGTGGGTTCATTTTTATACTCGATTGAAGCAACAAAACTTTGCTTCATTTAGAAAACTGGAGAAACATGTGTTCCGTGCTGTGATTAAACACTTTTATTTAAAAGGTTTAACACCGATAAAGATCAATGCCGAATTGGATGAAGTTCATGGTACATCTAGTCTTGTGTTTGGGACTGTTTACAATTGGGTAAATGCGTTTAAACGTGGCCGTACATCTACATTAGATGAACGTCGTTCCGAACGTCCAGTGAAAATGACTTCCTCCGAAATGATTGACAAATCCACAAAAAAATATTAATAGTGAACCTGTATTTGTGTTCTTCACACCAAATTTTTAATAATATTTTATATTATTAAAAATACCTTTGTATTATACAAAACTGGTGGGGTTTACCTACTCATGTAAGTTTCAATTATTCTGATACATTACACATGCGGTTAGTCCGTAGTATGAGTGAAGACACAAAGAAAATGCAGTTTCTAGAGAGATGGCTGTGCCACCTTTGGAAGGGCGTCGTTGGTTCGCATTGGTTATGTGGACAGGGCGAGGTACTTCGGCTGTCTGACAACAGGCAGCGCTGAATTTACTTCTAACTTTACTTCTACGCTCGGTCTGGATAATTTCCGTGATATGGCGATGTGGTTCTTTTTTGTGAATGTGTCCGAAGATATCCTTTCTCCAGCAGGGGCGTACCGATGAGCCTGTAGAAAGGCGAAATACGTATCTAAGTCTCTGGGGAGGGATATGTTCGGACACGTTCACAAAAAATATTAATAGTGAACCTGTATTTGTATTCTTCACACCAGATTTTTATAATATTTTATATTATTAAAAAGAAATTAAATACTTTTGTATCGATGACGACCCATTGTATCGTTAATTTGTATATCCGCTTGGCGTGAGAACTTTGATACCAGACAACTGCACAGTATTCAGCAGAAGAGCAAACCAATGCAATGACTGACGTTCGTAAGGTCTCTCTAAGCTGATGTAATATATTATTGCAAGTCGTCACTTTTTGACTAGATGTGTAGAGGTGGCGATAAAATTCAATATTCGGCTCTTTGTTGTCTTCTTTGTTACGCAAATGAAAGCCACATGTTTCGGCAAATTGTAATTCTCTATCCTCTAAATTCTTGGTTCTTACACCAAATATCTTCAATACTATACAATACTTTTAAATCGGTACAAAACTTAATTAAAGAGGAAACCAGTGATTTTTCTCCAGCATAATGCACCCGTTCACAATTCGATTGGTTCAATGACACAAATTCTTGAATTACATTTCCAACTGCTTCTTCAGTCAGCCTATTCACCGGATTTTGCCCCTTTAAACTCTTCTCTTTTTCCTAACCTCATAACGTAACTCCATAGCAAGAATATTGGTTGACTGAGAAGGAAATTACTGAAACTAACACATAAGAGGTGTTGCTATAAAATAACAAGACAGATGCTACTACAGACGAGCTGCGCATGCGCGAAAGTCATACTAGTAACAGGTGTAGGTGTGGACAGTGATCTCTTCCCTTTCAATTGCCGTCCCTGCTGTGTCTGAAAACATAATGGCCTGGCCTTCGTTTCTAGAAAATCTATTTTTTTTTTGCTGGAAAAAAGTGTTTTAGTAGAGAGAGTAAAGAAGCATATAGTAATAAATATTTATAACGTCCTGACTCGATCTGACCGTTGGTTAATTATTGATCCGATTGTTGAACCTGTGGGTATTGACAAAGATTGGATATGGCAAATTTTACATAACAATTTAAAGATGAAAATTTTAAAAAAGGTATATAACCCCTTACCACAATTATTAATCGTATCCTAAATACGTATTTCGACAACTAAGTTGTCATCATCAGTAGGTAAAAACTACTAATTAAAAGTCGCACATGGGGCACAGTAAAGCAAGAGAAACGCTTACGCACAACTACTATACACCGCGTCCCCGTATACACTAAATTTAACATGCCAATCTAAACTACGAGGGAGGTCGAGACCAAACACTTACCTACTTAAGGAAAAGGGTCTAAACATGGTTAAAAAACATGCAAATAATCGGAAAGTATGGTCGTATATTGTAAAAACTAAACTCTATTGAAATTCTAAGAAGGACAAATTTGGGAAGGACCGTTACATATGAAAAAACAAGACATCTGATTGTGTTGAGTTATATTAAATAACAATAAAGTAACGTGAAAAGGATCTATGAATTATTAGATATAGTTGGTATATAATTTAAAAGTTATATACAATTATATATATATATATATATATATATATATATTATACATATATATATACACATACATATATATATATATATGTATATATTATACATATATATATATATATATATATATATATATATATATATATAACCACATATACAATTGTATACAATTCAAAAGTTTATTATTAATAGGTGACATGTCATTGTTTAGGAGGTAATTTTTGTATTTTTTCATATGTATGGCTTCCAAGATGTCTAAATTGTTCAAAATACTTAATCGAAGGGCCAAAAAACTTTATTCGAGAAGCTTGTAAAACCCAAATCGATAAGAATTTGGAGCAGCACAAACAGAAGTCGGTCAATAAAGAATGGAATAACATTAAAACTCTTAGATCGAGGGACTGCTTTTACCTAAAAGCAGATAAAGGGAACAAGTTAGTAATTATGGACAAAACCGACTATTTTCAAAGAGTCAAAAATTTAATTGCCGAAGGTCCGTATGTAGAAATCAAGAGAAATCCGTTACCTAAAATGATTAGTGACACAAAAGACGCGATTAAGAAATGTACAATTTTAATAACTTCTACCCAAAAGTATAAATTGAATTTTAGTAATCCTGTAGTACCAAGAATGTATTGCTTACCGAAGATACATAAACCAGGTAAGTCGATGAGACCTATAGTTTCAGGTATCAACTCACCGACTTATTTGATTTCCAAATGGTGAATGAATTTAAAAATCTACCCGTTAAACCAGAAAATTTGTCAGTCAGTAATTCCTTAGAATTTGTTAAATTAATTAAAGATTGTGAACTGGAAAACGGGGAAATTTTAGTTTCATTCCCCTCGGTACCTATTCCAGAGACTATGAAATATTAAGAAAGCTTGCTCCACAATAATAACATTGAACCTTCAAAAATAAAAGAATACATGAGATTGACAACTCTGTGCATGGCGCAAAATTGTTTCCAAGTAGGAGAAAAATTTTATGAACAGAAACAAGGCACAACAATGGGTAACTGCCTATCTCCTTTCATAGCCAATTTATTCATAAGTCAATTTGAAGTAGAATTCAAAAACAACGCTAAATATTTCCCTAGAGTCTGGATTAGGTATGTAGATGACATTCTCGCGATTTTTGACACACGGAAATGCGAATTAGACATGTTTGTTAATCAATTAAATTTGAAATATCCGACTATTAAATTTACAGTGGAAAAGGAACACTATGGCAAGATACCATTTTTAGATACTTTACTGATTAGAAATAAACATAAAATAGAAATCGATATTTTCCGGAAAGAAACCAATGTTAACAGATTCATCACCGCGGATTCAAATCATAGTTATCAACATAAGACAGCTTCCTTTAACTTCTTAGTCAATCGGTTACTAAATTTTCCGTTAACAAAAAAGAGATATGAAATAGAACTAGATTTCATTAAAAATATTGCGACATACAATGGCTTTGACATAGAAATAATACAATCCGCGAATCCACGAGTTTGATATCCCAAAGTAACCAAGAGAAAAACTACATATGTCTACCATACCACCCCGTCACTAAAAACATTAATGAAGTTGTGAAAGAAAGAGGTCTCCAGGTAGCCTTTCGGTCCGAAAACACCATCAAAAGTCTGCTAGGGAATACTGAAGATAGAATTAATTCCAATTCGAAATCAGGTATATATGAAATTAGTTGCGCGGATTGTAATTTGAAATATATAGGCCAAACTAAACGACCTATAAACACATATCACATATCAAATACAATAGACCGGATAAATCGAATGTCGCAAATCACGCTTTGAGCACACTGCACAATGTATCGATTACAGGTTTGAAGTTGATCAAAGGAATTAATAAACCCCACGAACTTGATGCTTATGAAAGTATATTTATCGCGAAAAATAAACATACTTCCTTGAATAGCGATAAATCACCAATACCGTTCAGCTGTCTATTCTCATTTTTATTACCATAAGTGGGTGGGTGGGTAACAGCAGAAATTTAGACATGTGGGAAGCCATACATATGAAAAAATACAAAAATTACCTCCTTAACAATGACATGTCACCTATTAATAATAAACTTTTGAATTGTATACAATTGTATATGTGGTTATATATATATATATATATATAATTATGTGTGATATATATATGTATAATATATACATATATATATATATATATATATATATATATATATATATATATATATATATAATCACTTCGTGACCTTGGTATGATATGGTAAACCTAATCAGTAGGCGATTAAAGGTCTGTATATTACTTCAAAATATATGTATTTAAAAAACTCTACATGTTTCGGCTGTATACGCCTTTTTCAAGAGAATACAGGTCATTCATATTTTGTATTCTCTTGAAAAAGGCGTATACAGCCGAAACATGTAGAGTTTTTTAAATACATATATTTTGAAGTAATATACAGACCTTTAATCGCCTACTGATTAGGTTTACCATATATATATATATATATATATATATATATATATATATATATGTGTATATATATGTATAATATATATATATAATTGTATATCACTTTTAAATTATATACCTCCTTAACAATGACATGTCACCTATTAATAATAATATATATAATATATAATAATTATATACCAACTATATCTAATAATTCATAGATCCTTTTCACGTTACTTTATTGTTATTTAATATAACTCAACACAGTCAGATGTCTTGTTTTTTTTCATATGTAACGATCCTTCCCAAATTTGCCCTTCTTAGAATTTCAATAGAGTTTAGTTTTTACAATATACGACCATACTTTCCGATTATTTGCATGTCTTTTAACCATATTTAGACCCTTTTCCTTAAGTAGGTAAGTGTTTGGCTCGACCTCCCTCGTAGTTTAGATTTACATGTTAAATTTAGTGTAACCGGGGACGCGGTGTATAGTAGTTGTGCGTAAGCGTTTCTCTTGCTTTACTGTGCCCCATGTGCGACTTTTAATTAGTAGTTTTTACCTACTGATGATGACAACTTAGTTGTCGAAATACGTATTTAGGATACGATTAATAATTGTGGTAAGGGGTTATATACCTTTTTTAAAATTTTTATTTAACCACAGTCTCCATTGAAAGAATTTTTTAATTTAAAGATGCTAAAAAAATATACAGAAGTGATTCCGAAAATTCTCATAATCGAGCAAAAGGAAGCCAAGTAAGTGTTAGACAATGCGCCTTATTCGCCTGGCCTGACACCATGTGACTTTTATCTATTCCCCATGTTCAAATTTGCATTGAAATGAACGAGATTACAGACAATTAAAGCTGTAATAGAAAAAGCGGTACACGTCATAAACGAGCTCACAGACGAAGTCTTCCAGCTGTTTTGCTCAATGGAAAATTCGAATGGAACTGTGTAGTAATAGAAAAGGGGTATATATTACAGGGGATAATAACTAAATATGCATATATTTAAAATAAAAGTGTTACAGTATCAGTCTGTTTGTTTTCTGGCAACACCTCGTATTTCTAACAGCATGATTAAGTTTACTTTTCTGAACAAACGAAAAGACTAGAATATCGTAAGACTTAATGTAATAAATTATAGGAAGAATATGTTTAAAAATAATATAATTTTCTTACCAATAATTTCCGTTTTTTTTTGTCTAGGGCCACTAGTTATTGAACCTCCCTTGTATAAACTGTCTTCATCAGTAAATAGTCGATCATAATATATTGGTCATCATTTAGAAACGAAAATCAAGTCGACAGCTACGATTAATTAATTAATAACTTTTGCGTTCGGATAATACTGTCCAACTTGCTGGAAATTGATAAATATCAAATTACAAAATCGACTTCAATTCCCCAAATAAGTCTTGACGTGGTAAATATTAAATATATCTCAACCATATGTGTATAGTTCCAGTTTTATTAATATTTTAACGGCGTTAATAAACGTAGTACGTACCGGATATGCGTCAAGAAAGAAATTGGGGCAAAAGCACTTTAAATGTCAGTGCGGTAATTAATAAAGGAGGAGTAGCAGTGGGGTAAAATAATCGATTTAAATAATTTGATTACGTTAAGTATTGGTTAATATACCGCTTATTAACGATGATAGAGAAAACAGACATTTACGTCGTAACTACGACTTTCAAATAATATATAAGTATATATATCTACGTATATATACAAGTGCATATATATATATATATATATATATATATATAACATTTGATAAATTATTGGAGTTTTTCGGCTTTTTTATATGAAATATTTACAAATATTAAATTAGAATGTATGTAATTGCAGAGTAAGTGGGGATCTAAACATTGCTGTCTACAAATTACAAAGCAAATAATACGAAATTTTTTATTTGAAAAATATGGTCTACGTTGGGACTCGATCCCAAGTCTACAGCTATCCGGACTGCCGCCTTTACCACTAGGCCACAATAGACCCAGGTTCAAGCCATATAGAAATGCATTATAAAGTAACAGTGTTAATGAATCAGATGTCAGTTGCTGAATGTAGATGTCAAGCTGAAAGCAGAAGTCAGTTTTGAATGCTCATGTCAATTTTGATAGCAGATGTCAGTTAGTGAAAGCAAATGTCAGTTATTGAAAGCAGATGTCTGTTTTGAAAGCAGGTGTCAGTTATGAAAGCAAACGTCAGATTAGAAAGCAGATGCCTATTTTGAAATTAGATGTGTGTTACTGAAAGTAGATGTCAGTATTTTGAGAGCAGATGTCAGATTTGAATGTTTGAGAATGCTAATTATTACTCCATAGCTATATGAGTGTTTTAGATAATTTCTTAGCCGTTCATTAAATATAACATTTGATAAATTATTGGAGTTTTTCGGCTTTACTTTAAAGTATATATACAATTTAAAACAACCATACATGTTTCGGCAATGATGCCTTTATCAAGGATATAAAATATATATGACAGTATACAAATGTCATATAATTGAGTTGCTATGGATAAAATTATTCAAAGATACATTCCAATTGATTGAATTTACTATATATATATATATATATATATATATATATATATATATATATATATATATATATATATATATATATACATATATATATTTGTTTAGTGTTTATAAGAATTTTATTTTTCTTATTTATTTTATTGGCCGTGTTTTAATATTAAAAATAATAGATTTTTTATTGGTTTTAGCGACCTTTTATTGAATTTTGATGTTTTTACGACGTTTCGACTTTTATTAATTCAGTCTTTTTCAAGTAACTGGAAACAAGAAATATTACAATAAAAACATGAGAACTGTGTTGGTTTCGTGTGATAGACATAACAATTAAATTAACAATTTTAAAATTGTTAATTTAATTGTTATGTCTATCACACGAAACTTTTTCAAGTAACTGGAAACAAGAAATATTACAATAAAAACATGAGAACTGTGTTGGTTTCGTGTGATAGACATAACAATTAAATTAACAATTTTAAAATTGTTAATTTAATTGTTATGTCTATCACACGAAACTAACACAGTTCTCATGTTTTCATTGTAATATTTCTTGTTTCCAGTTACTTGAAAAAGACTGAATTAATAAAAGTCGAAACGTCGTAAAAACATCAAAATTCAATAAAAGGTCGCTAAAACCAATAAAAAATCTATTATTTCTAATATATATATATATATATATATATATATATATATATATATATATATAATATTTTCGTGACCTTGGTATGATATGGTAAATTAAATCAGTTGGCGATTAAAGGTCTGTTTTACTTTAAAAAACCCTACATGTTTCGGCAATGATGCCTTTATCAAGGATATAAAAAATATAAATGACAGAATACAAATGTCAAATAATTGAGATGCTATGGTTTAAATTATTCAAAGATACATTCCAATTGAAGTAATAATAAATCATGCCTTAGTATTCCAAAAATAGATAGCAAGGTGTGAACATATGTGTTGTTCGCTGCTAGCAGATGTGTCTCTTTCTGGGTATGAACTTGTGTGTTGGTTGCTACTGGCAGCTTGCGTCTCTCTCGGGGTGTGTGGTTTTGTGTGTGTGTGAGCGCGTAAGTGTAGGGTTTTGTATGTTGGTGTGTTCGTGCGTGTGTTTAGTGACCGGCCGCGTAAATTTAGAGAGATCGGAAAACCAGCCGTTGCGTAGGGCCGCCAACCCTTTCCCGGCAACTTCTTTACTTTTCCGTGCAGTACTTCGACGGCCCAACCCCCGCCCTATCGAGGCCAGGCGCAGACCAGCGAAGCGCACCCTGCACGGGGTTGCTCATCGCCAACCGAGGGAACACTCTTAGTGGCTACTTCGGTCGACGACGGTCACACTTTGTGCCATCTTAACGTTTTCCGCCGAAGCGGGGGCATTGCACACACGTCGAACGTGTGTGTGCTATTAACGGCAGCCTAGCCAGGTTGCCGCCCAGGACCGGTCCTGGTGGTGTGTGCATTGCGCGACGCCGAGATTTGCGCCGCGTAGCTTGGTTCCTCACTCCTGCTGGAAAGGCGGAATGGCACCTGTCCGCCCATCGGGCTTATATATATATATATATATATATATAGTAAACCTAATCAGTAGGCGATTAAAGGTCTGTATATTACTTCAAAATATATGTATTTAAAAAACTCTACATGTTTCGGCAGTACGCCTTTATCAAGACGTACTGCCGAAACATGTAGAGTTTTTTAAATACATATATTTTGAAGTAATATACAGACCTTTAGTCGCCTACTGATTAGGTTTACCATATCATACCAAGGTCACGAAGTTATATATATATATATATATATATATATATATATATATATATACATATATATATTTATATATATATTTATATATATATATATTTATATATATATATATATATATATATATATATATATATATATATATATATATATTGCCTATATAATTTATAAAACGGTATTCTGGTCCCGATACTATTTAATTGGATACATTGACAATTTGTATTATACATAGGTATAGTAAGACATAAAGACGTTGTATTTTGCGAAATCATCTAAACAGATTAGACTAGCTGATTTGGATTAAGTAGATGATGTTTGTCTAATATCAAATAACATAAGTAAGTAAGGTAACCAAATTGGATAAGTATGGCATAATATATAGGGAATTTCACAAATAAACGTGAAAGCTAAAATCCGCATTTTTTAAAATAATATTAAAGCTGTATTGCCGTCTGCGAGATATAAGCGACTTGAGCGATATAAGAAAGAAAAGTAAGCCTTTGCGAACGAAAAATTCATGGCCAAATACGATATATATATATAGATACACAAAAACTTGATGACGATAAACTAGATTTCCTCTGCGGCAATAATAAAACTTTATTACCTCCGCAAGAGAACTAGTACATCTGCTGTATATATAGAAAAGTTCACACTTTTACGATTCGTAATTCGTTTAAATCCGACAAGTATAGATGTTCGTATGTGTAATTTATAAAAGCTCACAATATCAATCGAACTTCCGCATATTACTAGGCATTGGAAAATTGCTGTAATTTATAATAAATTCTTGACGGTGAATCTTTCTTCGCTTAATGTACAGGTTAAATAAAATTTACGACAGAGCATTTTATAAAGCTATTGAATTATTTCAACTTAAAAGGAGTTTGAGTGCCTCTATTAAATACATGTATAAAAGCAAATTTTCCTAACTCTTGTACACTAAGACATAATTAGAGGCAAGCAAAAGTGACGACGATGATCCAATAGCTTTTATACCATATACGAGGGTGGATTGATATATATGGTCTCCAAGTCTACAAAATAAAAATAAAAAAAGACAAAATAGTAAACCTAGCCTCAAAATGAAGTAAATTTATTTTAGTATCAACGTACATAATTATTTTTCCATTGTATAACACATAGTACAACACATACAGTAAATTAAGTTAACAAAATTCTAATACAAAAACAAAGATTCCAATCCTCAATCTATGCGAAAGTTGCAAACAATAGTAAAGATCAACATAGTTCGATCACACACATAGGACCACCATGTGTCAAGATCGGAAAAATAATTAAAAAAGCCAACAATAAATTTGTAGCATTCAAAATTAACAATTCTCTACAAAAATACCTTAGGAATTACAAAGATAAAAATAAAGAAAGGCGAACTCAGGGGTCTATAAGTTGGGGATGGGACGTTTCGTCGCCGCCGTTTCGGGGCCGCCGATTCGGAGCCGCCGTTTCGTGGTCGGGACGTTTAGGAGCCGAGCCGTTTCGGAGCCGAGCCGTTTCGGAGCCGAGCCGTTTCGGAGCCGAGCCGTTTCGGCGCCGAGCCGTTTCGGAGCCGAGCCGTTTCGGCGCCGAACCGTTTCGGAGCCGAGCCGTTTCGCGGCCGAGACGATTCGCAGCCGGGCGGTTCGGAGCAGGGCAAAGTGAATATTTTCTAAATTTTTAAGATCGTATGAAAGTAAGCACTGTTTATCGGCTTATAATCTTAATCAACATGTTAGCAAGAAGAAATGGAATAGAAATAAAACTACGGTTTTAATCTTCACTTTTAAAAGTGAAGATTAAAACCGTAGTTTTATTTCTATTCTAAATTATGGATCTTCATCAAGTAAATGCCGAATCAATTCAATCAAGAAGAAATGGGTTTAATTTCGGGAATTAAGAAGAATTTTGGGGGTACATTTTTATTGTTTTAGCAAGTAGCAAGAATAACTTTTCTTGGCACAGAGACTCGCTTAACGGACACCACTCAATAACAGACACGAACATGCAAAAATGTGGACTTTGAATATAATGTCATTTACAAAATTACCTACTGATTACCAATAACCATTAAACAGATACTTTTATGATGCTACAAAGCAGGATGTCGTTATAATAATCCGTTTACACAAAAATGAATGGATAATCTGGGAACCGTTTAACCGACAGAAAGCGATTAAAGTCATTTCTTCTTGCTAACATGTGGATTAAGATTATAAGCCGATAAACAGTGTTTACTTTCATACGATTTTAAAAGTATCAAAAATATTCACTTTGCCCCGCTCCGAACCGCCCGTCTGCGAATCGTCTCGGCCCCGAAAGGGCTCGGCCCCAAAACGGCTCGGCCCCGAAACGGCTTGGCCCCGAAACGGCTCGGCTCCGAACCGGCTCGGCCCCCAAACGTCCCGGCCACGAAACGGCGACTCCGAATCGGCGGCCCCGAAACGGCGGCGACGAAACGTCCTAGACCCCTGTAAGTTAGTATGTGAATACAACAAAGTCTTTATTAATATGTATGGAATTCACGGTTGGCACTTGGTGAAACATTATGAATAATAAAATTAAAAAACACATGGTATAATTGTTTCACTTTAATCAGAATTAACACGACACGTGTTTCGACGTCTCGGTCATTATCTAAGAGTTTACAAATTCAAACTAAAATCTAAAGCTACCAATACCTATAAGTCCTTATAAGTCTGTGCTAGTGACATAATTACAGTGTCGATGATAGGGGTGTTTCCGAAGTCTAATTGTGTGTTTCTGACGTTCTTATTGGCTTTCTTGATTTCTAAGATTTCCAACATATCTAGTTTTTCCCTTTAAAACTGTTGCGTAATAGTTTATAATTGCTGGTATTGATTACATGTATATAATCTATGCAATGTTTAGCTAAACCTTCTCTGCAAAACCTATTTCTGTTATTATTAGACTGCGGAGCAGACGCTATCCTCTAATGAGTCATGCAGGCGCAGAGACAGAGTCGGTTTCGCTTAAATAATAAGATGCAGTATTCGCTCTTAGGCCTGATTTTAATCTGCTGAAAGACTTTGTAGTAATGTTCAAAATATGGAATTCGGTAGATATATTAAATTTAAATATTAATATTTCTATGCGCCACTCACTAGCTCTGATGTTGAGCAAAGTTTTTCTATATTTAAAGACATACTGTCAAATAAAAGAACGCACTTTACAGAACAAAGTTTAGAATATATTGTAATATTTAATGTGAATAAAAAATCTTTACTGTGGTATGTGTACTGTGGTATATGTGGTATTTTGAATTTTTTCACTGTATAAAGTAAATGCATTTTTTTGATAAATTATTGGAGTTTTTCGGCTTTTATATGAAATATTTACAAATATCAAATTAGAATGTATGTAATTGCAGAGTAAGTAGGGATGTAAGCATTGCTGTCAACAAATTACAAAGCAAATCATACGAAATTTTTAATTGAAAAATATGGTCTACGTTGGGACTCGAACCCAAGTCTACAGCTTGCCGGGCTGTCGCTTTTACCACTTAGCCACAAAAGACCTAGGTTCAAGCTATTTAGAAATGCATCATAAAGTAACAGTGTTAATGAATCAAAAGTCAGTTATTGAATGTAGATGTCAAGTTGAAAGCAGAAGTCAGTTTTGAAAGCAAGTGTCAGTTATGAAAGCAAACGTCAGATTAGAAAGCAGATGCCTATTTTGAAAGTAGATGTTAGTTACTGAAAGCAGATGTCAGATTTGAATGTTTGAAAATGCTAATTATTACTCCATAGCTAAGAAATTATCTAAACACTTATATATATATATATATATATATATATATATATATATTGATAAATTCTTGGAGGTTTTCGGCTTTTATATGAAATACAAATTATTATTATTAGTATGTAATTGCGAAGTAAATGAGGATGTAAACATTGCTGTCTACAAATTACAAAGCAAATTATACGAAATTTTTAATTGAAAAATGTTGTCTATGCTGGGACTTGAACCCAAGTCTACGATTTGCCGGACCGTTGCTTTGCCACGATACACCTTGGTTCAAGCTATTTAGAAATGCATTATAAAGTAACAGTGTTAATGATTCAGATGTCAGTTATTGAAAGCAGATGTCAGGTTTTTGAAAGCAGATGTCAATTTTGAAAGCAAATGTCAGGTATTGAACGCAGATGTCAGTTGTTGAAAGCAGATGTCATTTTTGAAAGCAGATTGAAGTTATTGAAATCAAATATCAGTAATTGAAAGCAGATATCTATTTTTAAAGCAGATGTCTGTTTTAAAGCAGATGTCTGTTTTGAAAGCAAATGTCAGTTATTGAAAGCAGATGTCATTATTTGAAAGCTGATGTCAGTTTTGAAGGTTTTAAATTGCTAATTATTACTCCATAGCTATATGTGTGTTTAGATCATTTATTAGCCGTTCATTAAATAGACTTGGGTTCAAGTCCTAACGTGGACAAAATTTTTTAATAAATAGTTTGAGTCGTATGTTTTGCTTTGCAATTTGTAGACAGCAATGTTTACATCATCATTTACTTTGCAATTACATACTAATTTGATAATATTTGTAAATATTTCATATAAAATCCGAAAAACTCCAAGAATTTATCAATTGATATATTTAATGAATGGCTAAGAAATTATATATATATATATATATATATATATATATATATATATATATATATATATATATATATATATCTGGGATTAATTTCAATTCAAGTTAATTTAAATTCATTTAACTTCAGTGTTTTATTTATTTTCGTAAATATAAATTTCCGTATATACATTTCATTGCCTTTACTACGACTTTGGCGAAATATATTTCACAACTCCGTCTGTTTGTATTAAAAGACGCACAAACAGACAACTTTTATCAATACCATCGCGCTATAACATTCATATATACATGTGAAGTTGATCGATTGTATATTGTCGGCACCGATGAATCACACCCGATATGGGATAGCGCCGTTTCCGCAGTCTAGTTATGATTTAAAATCGCTATTTTATGTTCGTTAATACGCTCCTGTATGGATTTGCCTGATTGGCCAAAATAGATAGCGTCACAATCATTGTAACTCACCTCGTAAACACAGGACCTGTCACACATTTTGTTTTTTCTTTATTTTTGACTAACATTTTTCCTAAATTGACTTTGTTTACTTGGATAACATTCAAACCTAACTTATTCAATTGGCGGGAAACCTTGTTGCTAACACCTGGTATGTAATTTATAGAAAGATGTCGTTTGTTATTTAGTTGGAATGTTGGTTCACTGCAAAAATTTTTCATGAGACTTCTCTGTCGTTTCTTTCTAACCATTTTATCTATGAGTTGCATGTTATAACCGTTATTTATAGCTATTGTCTTAATGATATTCAATTCTTTTTTGTAGTTAGCTGTGTTTAACGGGAAGTTAAGTAATATATGTATTAGACTGTGAGAAACAGACATTTTTATATTTCATGATTGGTTAGAATTGGCGGGAATTATAGTATCTGTGGTAGTTGTTTTTCTATATATGTATAATTCTAGTTTTTTATCTGTTCTGGTAATTTTTATACCTTTCTCTTGTCTATATTGGTCAAACAGGACGTACCTTTGAACATAGGGTTAAGAAACATGAAAAATGCTACAACGATAAAAAAATGGACTCAATATACTAATCATTACCTAGAACTAAATCACAAATTTAACAAAGACTTTAAAATCTTACCTGTGCAAGGTAAAGGGAAGAAACTTAATTTATTTAAATTAAATTAAAAAATTGTATTTAATTTAATGAATTTGTTAAATGTATCTATACATAAGTATTTTTGTGTAATCTATTATATATTATTTCCATAAACAGAGTTAGTAATAATATAAATTCTGTTTATCTAAGCCATATTCATATACATTTTTAGTAAATGCTTGAATATCTAAAAAAGAAGGTCTGTACAAAAATCGTTCCGGCGAATCAATCTCAATTCTTATCCAGGCACGTAAGAAGGAGTTGTAAAGAGATTTGAGGACACTATACAGAGTAGAAAAAATGGATTTTTCTCTTGAAACAAAAAAAGAAGCTCTTCCCTATGGAGCTTACAAATGTTTTATGACAACTGGGATTCTCTTTCCGGCAACAGTCGGTCTGTGGATTTTCTTTTTTCTGTATACCTATTTTTATAGCAATATTTCGTGCACATTTTTTTCCGCTTCCTTTGAAAAGATGCAGAGAAAGGTTCGTCCGTGGCCTTTTCTTTATTTAAAGGTGTAATGGTAACTATATTTTTGTCCATTTTTATGTACCGGGCTTCAGGATCTAACAATAATAATATAAATATTAAAAAATATATATACAGGATGAAATTATGTTGAATAATATCTAACTGGAAAGAGAGGTAAAATAATTTAGTCGAAGTATATAAATGATTACATTTTACTCTTTCTAGAGAATTGGTAGTGTTAACAGATGGAATGTCAAGAATAAAGTAAAATTCTTCCACTAGTTTATTATATGCCACGTGCCCATATTTACTTTAATATTGTTTTCTAAGGTATCACTAAAAACCGGATGAAAAGGCACCAAAATAACTGAAAAAGGCATAAAATTTTGACAAAAATGCATTAAAAAGGCATATATTTTTTAATAATAATAATAAAGTAAAACGAACTGATTTTTGTGATATAATATTTAATCTATTTAAGCTAATTAAAGACTGAAGTTTCGAATCGTCTCGAAAGAAATATTGAAACAGAAATATGTATTTGAAAATAATGGGATAAAATCGCTAAAATAAGAAAATTATTCGAGAATTTCTGAAAAATGCAGAAATATTGAATTAGAAAAATTTGAAAAAAATTGGAAAAGATCGCTAAAATATGAAAATTATACGAGAAATTCTGAAAAAAGCGTAAGTGTGGAATTAAGAAAATTTGTAAAAAAAAATAGGTAAAGATCGCCAAAATATGAAAATTATGCGAAAATTACTGAAAGATTCTGAAAAAACTGGAAAATATGGAAACAGAAAAATTTTAAAATAATGGAATGAAATCGCTAAAATATGAAAATTCCTTCGAGAATTACTGAAGAATGCGGAAATATGGAATTAGGAAAATTTGAAAAAAATTGGAAAAGATCGCTAAAATATGAAAATTATGCGAGAATTACTGAAAGATTCTGAAAAACTGAAATAGAAGCAGCAAAATTTGAAAATAATGGGATCAACTCAATAAAATATGAAAATTGTGCGAGAATTTCCAAAAAATGCATAAATTTGGAATTGCAAAAATTTGAAAATAATGAAAGAAACCGCTAAAATATGAAAATTATGAGAGAATCTCTGAAAGATTCTGAAATCTGGAAAACATGGAGATAGCAAAATTTGAAAATAATGGGATAAAATAGCTAGAATACGAAAATTATGCTAGAATTTCAGAAAAATGCGGAAATATGAAATAGGAAAAATTTTTAAATAATAGGAAAACAATCGCTAAAATATGAAAACTATGCGAAAATTACTCAAAGATCCTGATGAACTGGAAAATATGGAAACAGCAAAATAATGAGATAAAATCACTAAAATATGAAAATTATGCGAGAATTTCCATATAGTCCTTAATAGCTTAATGGTAAAGGCATTGGTCCGGAAAACCAATGAATAGAGGTTCGAATCCTGCTTAATACGTTGACTGCTATGTCATTCATACATGAATGGCAGTACTGTTTCCGTTTGGGTCTTGTCATACATATATGAATGAGGGGGTATTTAGGAGTAGATGCAACGGCATTGAAATATGAACGACATTAACGGCTAATACACTGATGTATGTAGTTTGGCCAGATTCCCACAGTTACTGCTTTTACAGTGGTTTAAACCTGCTAACTTATAAACAGAAAAACGTCTACTTCAAACCACTTTTATTTTGTCAGTTCTTACAAAAAAAAAAACATTTAAATACTAGTATCAGACTTCAAATAAAAACAAGCATACGTGTAATAAAGTAGCTATTTATTAAAAAAAAAAAAAACTTTTGGTCCTAAACCATATCATTAATAAAAACAAAGGTAAAGCACTTTACGTACAACGGTAAGCATCTTATTTTCTAATAAAAAAAAAACACTGAGAAGAACAAGAGTGAAATCTTAAAACCAAAACAATATCATCTTGTTGCACAAAATTTGTGCAACAACTGGTACTAACTCTTTTACTTCGTTGGTATCTGTCGATATCCATTTATTGATACGAGCATGCTTTGTTTGGGGACGAATCGCACTACATTGTTCTGCGAATCTATTTATTTGTTTCGGTTACAATAAGATTGATGACTTCATCATCAAATATAAGAGAGAATATATCAAGAGAGCTGGTGGATGGAATTTCCTGCTGTAGTCCCTCCTTACCCATGAAAGCAAAGCTTTTCTGACGGCCTTTAAAATCAGTCCATTCGCCAGCAATTTCAGATGTATTTTCTTGTTTCTGGATTTCATCTTTACCAACACTATCGTTTTAGCTATCACTCTCAACTTGTACAATAGTACGCGTCAAATCAAGTTCTTCACCAACATCTTCTTCCTCTGAGGAACTAGGAAGCGAAGACCGCGATGACTGACGATTGTCTCCAATACCGATTGACTGGAAATTTTGCATTCAGTCTAGCTGCGGCCGTTACAGTTTGAAAGCGTACAATAAAATTAATGTATAATGGCTCTTTATATACCCACTGAAAAGCTTCAGTTAGTAAAATGGTTTTTTGTTGGCAAGTCTGCAATGGAGTGCATGAATTTGTTTGCGCTGACTTTTGCAAACCGTTCTGTACCTTGCAGACAAACAATTTATAATATTATAAATAAATTTGAAACTTGTTTCTGTCTCAATAACTGTACAAAATGCAAACCAAGAGAGGTATCACCAAGAAAAATTGAGGAAAGAGAACGGACGGGATGTATTAATTTGTAGTATTGTGGAAATTGATAACACGAGATCTACTAGAAGTGCTGCTGAGGAATTGGGTACAAGTAACAAAACTATTTCACGTATTTGGAAACGTAATTGTTTAAAATGTTTCAAATATTCGAAAACTCAAGAAATATTTCCCGAGGACAATTTCCGGAGAATGGAGTTTTGTCAAGACGTTATGGAAAAGATACATCGAGATGAAAATTTCGTTAAAATCGAAAAATATTCTCTTAACCGATGAATCAACTTTTCTATTACACGGAAAGCACAATCCCTCTGTTCTTCGATATTGGGCTTCGGAAAATCAACACCGGCAGTTTGCAAATCGCACTCAGTATCCTCAAAAACTAAACGTTTGGGCAGGTATTTTAGGTGACCATTCTATATGCCCCTATTTTATTGATGGTATATTAAATGCCGACAAGTATCTCGAATTACTGAAAAATCAAATACTTCCCGCCATTCAAAACATTGGAATAAATCAGGAAATCGTTTTGTTTCAACATGACGACTGTCCAGCACATAATGCAGTGAGGGTAAAAGAATTTCTAGGAAATACTTTTCCTGGCCGTCTTATTACTGGAACAGGAAACATTAAATGGCCCGTGCGATCTCCTGATCTATCTCCAAATGATTTCTTTTTGTGGGGATATCTAAAAAATATTGCTTATACTCATAAAGCTGGTAGAGCAAAAATCTAGTTGCCTTAAGAGAAAAAATAACTGAGGCTGCGAATTCATTAACTGCCGAAATTTTAGCAAATGTAAGAGCTAATTTCTACGACCGCCTAGGACAATGTCTTGCTGTGCAATGAGGAATTTTTGAACCTCTTCTATAATTTATTATAATTTCTAGAATCCTTTTTTATTTAATTTATTGGGATTATTCTTTAATTTTATTAGAATTACGCTTTTGTTTATGCGACGCACCGCAGCTTAAAAATTTCCTGCATCTACTGAAAGAAATAAGAAAAGCAAATCCCTTGCAATTCGTAAATGTTATTTTAGAACGCATTACAAGTACCTATGTTGATGGTCAAATGATTAGTGCTAACTTGTATTTGCGAAACAATCGGAGACAATCGTTGCCGGCCGTCGCGGTCTTCGCCGGCATTGGATCGGCTTTTCTATATCCATATACATCGTATGTACTCATACGTATTCCCTATGCCTAATGATTTTTGACACATGCCGTATGAATGACATGGCCTATTGCATGAAAAACCAGTCCGCTTTTGTGAGGGGCGGGCGCGTCATTCATATAGGCATGACAACAAATTATCTCAAAGAATGTCAAACAAAACGTCAAAAACATGACAGATAGCTTTAATGTGTAATAATACCGCGATATCATAAAGTTTCTGGGTCCAAGATGGCATTGAAATAGAAAATATATGTCTGAACTTTATCCATATTATCATACTGGTAACTTAACCTTAATTTTTGAAAATTATTTTGATAGTGTCATCGTGACATCAATAAATATGTCATTTGATTTAATAAAGATACAATAAAACAACAAGCTCAGCTTGTATTCAAAATTTTATTAATAAAAAAAGGCAAAATTAAAGCAAATGTTGAAATTGTTGTCCGTTATTTTCAATTCCCAATGTGACACGCCTTTTCATGCTGTTAAAGGCATTTTGCAGCATTGCGGGCGTTATTAATGCACATTCGTCAATAATTCTTTGTTGCATATCTTGCAAATTAGCAACACGAGTTTTAAATATTCTATTCTTTAGGTGAGGAAACACGAAAAAGTCCATAATTGTCAAACAAGGTGATCGTGGTGGAAACTCAACTTCCGTATGTAAACTTATGATCCGATCGTCAAAAAACTCACGAAGAAAAGCAATATTTTCTCGTGTTGTGTGTGCCGTTGCACCATCTTGTTGAAAGTATCCATATTGCAATTCATAATCATGCAACTGTTCAATAAATTCATTCAGAATGTTTCTATACCTCTCAGCATTAATTGAGAAATTAAAAAAAATAGGGCCAACAACTCTGCGGCGAGAAACTGCTAGCCAAACACCAAGTTTCGCATTATGGAGAAACGATTCAATAAAAATATGAGGATTTTCACTACTCCACATTCGAGTATTTTGGGAATTGACATACCCCGAAAGATGAAACCATGCTTCATCAGAGAAAAATGACAAATTTAGCAGATCATCATCTTCTATTAAGTTATTTGCAAACCACTGGCAGTACGCACGACGTCTAGGGTAGTCTACCGGCAAAATAGCCTGATGTGATTGCATCTTATACGGATGCATGTGTAAGTTTTTCTTTACAATTTTCTGACATGTTCCATAAGAAAGTCCAATCTCTTGAGAAAGGCGTTTCAAAGGTTTTGTGGGTTCATTTACCATACGTTGACGAACATCATTTATAACTTGTTCCGAACGAACAGTTGGTCTACCAGTACGTGATTTATGACCCACAGAACCAGTCTCACGAAACACACCAACACAATTGGAAAGGCAATTATAAAAATCTTTGGGAATTACAGCTAACTCTGGAAAGTGCTCTCTAAAATCATCCAAACATGCACGTTGACTGTACACCCAAATTCCATCAATTCGCACTCCACTCCGAAAATAGGCTTCAATCATGTACGCTTTTTGCGCTATATTGTAAACCATATTTGAATTTACTCGAATGTGCTATGTTTCAAACTCGACGTTCAAACTTGCTTTCAGCAATTCTAACACATTAATGGATGACAGATAATGTCACTGTCAAAATAATTTACAAAACAGAGTTATAGTTCCTAACTTAAGTTCAGACATACAATTTATATTACAAAGCCATCTTCGTCCTAGAAACTTTATGATATCACGGTATGAAGTTGTACGCCAAATCCTAAAGTTTGATCACCTTGGCCCCCTAAACGACTTAACCTACAATCCCGTGTCAGTAAACATGTTAAGAGCAATTTTTTTTCTTTAAAAAATTCGAATAATTAGCGTCGTAAAATGTAGAAAGCATTTATTTCATGTAATTATACTGATTAATAGTTTTGCTAGTTGGGGGTATTCAACTATAGTATTTTAAATTCCTGTTCAGATAAATTTCATGATATCCTAGAGGTGACTCATAATAAATCCTGTTCATTATTGCTTCAAAACTTCAATAAAATCGAACTACTAAACAACGACCAATTATCAAACCATGCGTTTTAATAGGGTTAAGGTTCTTATGGTTACTATCGCTATAATATATATAGGATATTACTTTCAATGTCATTATCTATTTAATATTGTTACAACATGAACAGACTTCAAAGCAGTTTCAAATAGTCACACATACATAAAGGAAAACTTAGTCTCTCACTACAATCCGACAAGTTCTAAGCGCACACGGGAGTGTAATAGTCAAGAATCCGGTCGGCGCTATTTTCTCTTTATTTAGTCCCATTGTCTGCACGTTAAATTCGTTGTATGCGAAGAACTCGGATGCCCGAATCGTACATTAATTTTAACAGATGCTCGCCCCTTAAAGTGCATGTGTTTCGTTGTATTCGAAACGGCAACGAGTGATGCACTGTATAAACGAGACAACAAAAACACATATACAGAAAGCTAACGATCACTGGCTTCGTAGGATATATATGAGTTAAATTTTTGCATGCAGTTTAGCGTATTTTATTATTGTGGGAATGAAGTGTATTGCTTACATGTGTGTTTAAGGGGAACTTATTACAGTTTTTGCTGTCTCTGTGAAATTGCTTGGTATTATGGACTTCTATTCTAAAAAATAACGATTAGTAAAGCACGAGATACCATGAAAAATAATACGTTTATATTTGATATTTTAAACTTTCTCTGTGAAAAGTATTTCTTTGGAGACTGTGGTTAAGTAAAAATTCAAAAACGGTATAAAACCCCTTACCAAAATTAATAATCGTAGTTGTCATCATCAGTAGGTAAAACCACTAATCAAAGTGTCGCACACGGGGCACAGTAAAGCTAACACATATAAACACGCAACAACTATACACGGCGTCCACGTATATATTGACTTTAAATTAAAAATCTGCATACTAAAAATTACGACAAACTTATCCCTCTTAAGAAAACGGCATCAACATGTGTTTATTTTCTATTCTACCGTCCGCAACCTTTTCTGCCTCTTTTCTAAGAATGAAAAAAGATAACTGTAGGGAATCAGACCGTTGTCCGGGTTCAACGTATTACATTTGTTTTTAACGATATTAATGCTTTCGTATGCGTCGAGATCTCTGGTGTTATTGATGGCTTTGACAAGTTTTAACCCTTTAATCAATTGTGATGTGTCTAGTGCATGATAAGCTACGCTAGATTTTTCTGGTCTATTAAATCTAATGTGCGATATGCGTTCTTTATATATATCGGGCTCTCTGAGGTTATTTATATTTTTGACAAGTTTTAACCCTTCAACCGTGACGTTATGATCCGTATCCAATACATGGCTTGCGACTATAGATTTTTTTGGTTTATTAAATTTATATGCGTTATATCTCCTTTAAAACGGGTTATTATTGAGCGTTTTGTTTGACCTATATATTTTAAATTACAATCATCGCAATTAATTTCGTATAGATTGCATATCCAAATTAACTTTATCTTTTATTTCCTAGGGGGCTTTTGATGGTGTCTTCGAACTGAAAAGCAACTTGGAGACATCGCTTTTTAACAACTCTATTAATGTTTTTCGTGATTGGGTAGTATGGTAAACACATGTACTTTTTCTCCTGATTACGTTGAGATATTAAACTTGTGGATTCGCGAATGGTCTTTTTTAAATTCGTTTTTCTAATTAATTTATTAATTATTTCTGTGTCAAAGCCGTATATCTCGTGATGTTTTTAATGAAATCTAGTTCTATTTCATGTCTCTCTTTAGAAAAAGAAAACGAAAACTACTCAAAAAATAAGGTAGTGAATTAAACTTAATATTTATAAAAAATTATATGATAAATATACAATATTACAATATAAAACGGATTTTTTTAAATATTAAACGTTGTAACCTAATAACACTGAAAGAAACGAAACCAAAAACAATCCCTTATAGAAGAGAATAGAAAATATACTATCTCAAGAAAAATAAATACATATATGTATATTAGTGTGGAGTGAAAATGAACAAAAAAAATTTTTTTTTTAAATTTGAAAACTCCTGTATTGTTAATTGACGACCCTATTAGAAAGCACTATTTATGCAAAATAACAAGACTCTGCGACTTTATTTCGAGGTGGCGCATGAAGGGTGAAGTTTGAAAAATAACCTAATTTACATAAAGGCAGAAAAGTACAATTTAAAAATCTTTTTTATCTACCATTTAATAAAACTGTTGGCAACACTTAAGTTTGTTGCTCAAAAACAAAGTTAAGGGATTCCCATGCCTAAAATAAAGTATCATTTTAAACAGTTTCTTTCAGTTTCTTCATAGTATTTAGAAGTGCAACGTGTTAAAAAAGTTTATAAAACTTAATCAAACGTAAAATTTTCGTTACCAAAAGTTAAAACGTGATTGCTGAGGAAAGATTTAAAATGCCTAAAACTAGAAAGGATTTGTGTTGCTCTGTATTTGGAAAACCAATTACATTAAGCGCTAATGTGTTGCTTACGCATTGTGATATTATTAAATATTACCTGTGGCTAAAACATGATATGCTTGAATTGAACAACCGAAAAGATCCTTCAATTAAGTGCATATGTGAAATAATTGCTACTGATATTGAACAAATATGGAAAAATGCATCGATTCCTATAATAAGTCATCAACAAATCTTAGCAAGATTGATTTCCTATTACAACAAATACAAAAATATGAAGAAACTGCGCAGTGAAGTAAAAAAAACTAAATTTCTTAAAGGAATCTCAAAAACAATTATTTCACATCGCAACGTGTAAGTACGCGTCCAGAAACATGTAAATGTGTGACAAAAATACCTCCAGCAGAGGAAAAGTTTTTAAAGGACCAACGAAATGAGCGTAGAATGTATATTGGCTGTGCGGATAGGTTGACAACAAAATCTATACGACGCAATGAAGTTCGAAAGAGAAAATATGATCAATTTGTTCAAAAAACATGACTTCAAGTACTTCTTCGTCAATGTCAGAATTACATCGGTCATGTAGTAGCACTTCAAGTGAAACATCAGAATCAGAGCAAGATGATTTTTCCTTTAATGAAGGAAAAAGAAAAGTTCACAAAAGAGAAAATCAAAAGGGAAATAAGCAGATGAGACAAAAGTTGCAAACCCTTGCTACAGCTTGTGACAGGACTGGAGTTTCAGATCGATCTGCAGCATTTGTTGTAAACGCAGTAATGGTTGATTTAAACATTATAGATGCGGAAAACTCATCAAGCGTAATAGATCGTAGTAAAATGCGTCGAGAAAAAAGTTCGAAAGCAGTTGAGCTCTATTAGCTATGAAAAACCTCTGACTTCTATTTATTTTGATGGTCGTAAAGACAAAACTTTAAATATAACTTCAAAAGAAAATAAGTCACAGCGTAAGACTATTACCGAAGAACATATTTCAATGGTATCTGAACTAATAAGGCGACAATATTCCTCATAATATTAGCTGCTTTCCCTGAATCTATTGTTAAATGTCCAATATATTCAGAATTTGGCTCAGATACCGAGCCAAATTCTGAATATATTGGACATTTCACAATAGATTCAGGAAAAGCAGCTAATATTATGAGGAATATTGTCGCCTTATTAGATAAAAAGTATAAATATAGTTCATCTTTGGTGGCAATCGGATGTGATGGAACGGTTGTCAACACACGGTTTAAAAATGGAGTCATTGCCTTACTGGAAACACATTTAAAAAAGACAATTGCAATGGTTTGTGTGCTTACTACACGCAAATGAATTGCCACTGCGCCATTTGCTTTTAAGTCTTGAAGGAAACACAGCAGGTCCTAATAGCTTTTTTGGAGCTATAGGTAAAAACCTCCTCAAGTGCCTTGATTTTAAGTTACAAGCTTTTGAAGCGATTCCTGCAGAATTGCCGGATATTGATATAAAGTTGCTAAGCACTTATCAAAAATATCTTTACGATATTTGTTCTTCCATTTCATCTGGTTTAGTTTCACCAAGTTTAGCTGAAAGAGACCCTGGGAAATTAGCACACTGTCGCTGACTAACTTGCGCCAATAGGATTCTTCGCTTATACATTGGAATGGCTACACCACCAGAAAACCTTAAGCAACTAGCACTTTTCATTATGAAAGTATACGCGCCAACACGGTTTGACATAAAGTCAAAGCCATCTTGTAACCATGGTCCAGTTCATGTTTTCAACATGGTCAAGAGAAGTTTATATTTAAGAGATGACCTTAAGAGTATTGTTTTAAAAACTATAAACAGAAATTCATTCTTCGCACACCCAGAAAATATGCTGTTGGCCATGCTTCAAGATGATACTTCAAAAATTAGAGAATTGGCTATCCGAAGAGTATTAGAAGCAAGAAAAGAAAATGTGTGTATTAAAAGCAAGAAAGTTCGCGAGTTCCGCCTTCCACAACTTCAAGTAAATGCGACGAATTACTATGAGTTAATAAATTGGTCGAATGTGAGACTAACTGAACCACCAATGACTATGAAATATTCTAATACAGAAATTTCAAACCTGATTCGTTCGGGAAATAATTTCAGTCAATTTGGAATGTTTCCTTGTCATACCCAAGCAGTAGAGAGGTGTGTCAAGGTCGTCACTGAAGCTTCAATATCTGTTTGTGGATCAGAAGCAAGAGACGGGTTCATTCGCTCTAGAATTAAAGCAAGGCAAGACATACCACTGTTTGAGTCGAAATCTCAATTTTTTCAACAACGAGATCCTTTACAATTAGCTAACGAATGATTTTTGTTTTTGTATTAAATATGCTTTATGTGAGTAAATAAAAGACTGTAACTGTTTGAATTTATTGAATAAAAACAAATTTAAACCACACTGTTTACTTTTTTATAAATGATAAAGTTCCACAAATTAAAGTCTTGTGCGCCACCTCAAGACGTTGACCTAGGAAGATAAGATTTTTTCTCTGCACTTTTAAGTACTTAGAGCATCGATGTTTAATACAGGAAAAACTAAATTAAAAAAAATTTTTCGCTCCACCCTAAGTATATGCATGTATAACAGTATGTAAGCACGAGTATGCACTTTTAAAATTAGCGTATGTAATTTTTTAAGCGATTATTTCAACGAAGTCTGACGAAATAATACAAAGAATTCAAATAAATTTTACCTCAAAGTAGCCCTTGGAAATTATGATTATGTCTTAGCTTGTTACTAATTTTAATAGGAATTTTGTTGGTTATGAGATGAGATATTTGATTGAAATGACAAATGTCAAAATAATAAAACGAACATTTTTAAGTGAATGAAATATGTTTATTTCCAACAAACAAGCAAAATTTTATAAAAATTGTTCAAAGTGTCCACCACCTTGTTCGAAACATTTCTCACATCTTCTTCTAATGGAGGAAAAAGTGTTTTGTAGTATCGCATTGTCAATTCCATTAATTCTTTCAGCAATTCTGATTTGAAGGCCTGCAAGATCAGGTATCTGTACTTGATAAATTGAGTTCTTTAAGAATGGCCATAAAAAGAAATCACATGGGGTAATGTCACAAGATCTTGGTGGAAATTCATGTTCAGTGTTTAAACTTATCAACCGATTTTGAAAAAATTGCTGCAGAATATTAATTGTTGCTGTGTGTGCTCTAGCTCCGTCTTGTTGAAAGTAACCCTGTGTTATTTCTTCGTCGTCAAGCTGTTCGATAAATGGCATAATAATTTCTTGTCGATACCTTTCTCCTGTTAAGGTTCCGTTAAAAAAAATAGGGCCAATAACTAATCGCACACCATACACCAATTTTCTGCGGATGAAGTGCTGTTCCAACAAAAAAATTATGTGGTTTCTCATTAGTCCACATCCTCATATTTTGTGAGTTCACATATCCATTCAGATAAAACCATGACTCATCAGAAAAAAAGGTTTTGTCAAGAGGGTCATTATCAAAATTATTTAAGAACCACTGATTAAACGTTATTCTTCTGGGATAGTCGATTTCCTTGATTTCTTGATAATAGGTCATGTGATATGGAAATAAATTTAAGTCCTTTTTCAAAATTGTATGACATGTGCCAATTGACACACCCACTTGTTGTGATAATGCTCGTACGGAAGTTCTTGGTGCATTATTTATAATTTCTCTTACATTATTAACTAGCTCTTCTGTACGCTTTTTCGCCCGACCAGCGCCTTCTTTCTGTTTAACACTCCCTGTTTCTCTGAAAACCATAACGGAATGTGTCACTGTGTGCCGAAAACTGTCATAATCAAAGATGACCTTAGGGAACTCATTTCTAAATTCTTCTAAACAATCTTGAAGAGAATACTGCCATTGTCCGTCAATCTTACGTCCGTTTCGAAAATAAGATTCTAGCTATGTGTTGTATAGTAAAAACCATGTTAAATCAATTTTAAATTACAAAGCAATTTTTGTCAACGATGCATCTGTCTAATTGACAACTAATGCAAATTTAAATTATTAATAATAATAATCATACGTTTTTAAAGGAATGGCCTACTAGAGGCAAAGCTTATTTGAACGCTTTTTATATAAATGTATATTCTTTCATCTTACACGCCACTGTTGAATTTAATTTATAAGGAAATACACACAATGTGCTATTCATAACGATGGAAATAACAACATCTGCTCGACGAATGCAATCGAGCAAGCAAATAGTGGGGCTGTTATAACATGCATACTAACCTGAGACCGCCACGTTTTATCGGGGCAATTGGTCATTCAATCGCTTCAGTCATTATCATTTGCAGATTCTTCTTCATTATTTTGTGCTGATGTTTTTAAATTTAAACTTCAAATATATTTTTTTCTATTTTGCGTTCGAAATGAACTCATTATTAAACCCAAAACAGTATCGAAATGAGCTTCATTTCGATACAATTTTTTTCATTTTTCAATGTTGGCGTTGTTCGAATACAGAAATAAAAATCATTGCTGTAATTTGATTTTAAGAATTTATGTAAATTTGACACATATGATATATGTCCGTATTTTATACAAACAACGTATACAATTGTATTGTATACAATTGAAAACAACATATATATGTTTCTAGTCACTCATGTTTATATTTTTAAATGAAATATCAAGTAATGTTAACGAAAATTAATAAATAATATGTAATATAATATACTTCGCGGATAGCAAGATTTAAATTTGATAATGTCAAGTATCAATGTGACTAATCAAAATTAAACTCTGAACTTTCAAATTAAATAATTCCAATTTAAGCAATTTATTAATGTAAAAAACGCAAAATAGAAAAAATAGTATAAACAACTCGTTTCATAAGGCCTTTTGCCGCACTCGCTCTTTAGAAAACTCGTTTTCTAAACTGATCTCGTGCGGCAAAATGGGGCCTTATGAAACTTGTTTTTTAATATACTATTTTCTATTTTGAGTACTAAGAGTACGTTTATACTGTTCAGAGGCCTTAAAAAAATTGGAAAATCGCTAAGCTAAGTGTATAGAATTATGTTGAAAATTACCCTAAAATAGACATTTCATGGAAAAGTTACCCTCCCATCAAATCAGCCTCATATACTGCAAAGAACAATCGCCACTAAAACAAGCAATAAAAACTAAATTAACGTTACATCGAAAGAGAATGATTTACGATCCATTACGATGAAATGAATGAATACATTACCAGGCGCTAAAGAATACTAGAAAATCCACGGTAATTTCGTGACAAATTACCTTCAAATATACATAATACTAAAGTGTCTGTTACAACCCCACATATTATACTATTATTTTTCCATTTAAAATATAACCTTGCCATATATTTATACGTAATATAATCTAGGAACCACATTAATATTATGTTGAATACGATTTCATAAGCGTATTAAGTCCATACATCTTGTCTTTTAGACCGGGAAAACGTAATAAAAATGATCGTGGTGGGTAAGTGATTGAATCGAAGAATTGGGCGAAAAGGAAAAATGGAAAGAAATAAAAATGCCCACCTACGTACATAAGAGGCGGTTCAATTATCGAAAGATAATAACGATTTTGATTGCCAATTTCGAAACGTGCCGCTCAACCGACGAACAGAAGAAGGAAATACAAAATCGAAAAGAAAAATAAAGATTTTTTCAGTATTTGTCTGTTAACTGTTGTGGCGTCTGCAAAGGTGTTATTTTTATATATCCACATTGAGTGCAGCCCCTTGTAAATTACGGAATAATAATATAATACTCGTTGAATCTGGCACAAGAAATAAACGCTAAGAAATAAGTAAATAAACTTTTAGTTTCAAAAATTCTTTTGTTGTAAATACCACTACAATATTGTTTCGCCATACAATGGCTTCATCAGGTGGATAAATTTTACTATAGAAACAGAAATAAATAAAAGCATTAATTTTCTAGATTTAACCATATCACACAAAACTAATAAACACGAGTTCGCTATATACCATAAACCAACACATAGAGATACCACAATAAACGCTATTCATCCTATAACACACAAATTATCAGCATACCAATCAATGGTATATAGATTAATTCATGTACCTATGAGTAAAAGTAATTTCGACCTTGAACTAAATAGAATATACACAATAGCATTAAACAATGGTTACTCTATAAATATTGTCAATAACATCCTAAATAGCCAACAAAAATCTAAAACCCTTTCCTTAGTTTATCCAAAATTAAAATACAAGATAATTAATTCCTATAATTCAATCACTTACTTGGGAAAAATTTCGGAAAAAATTGGTACTTTCATTAAAAAACTTAATAACGGACATATATCATTTAAAACAGACAATACTATACAGAACATTATTAAAAACAACATAGATAAAATAGACAAAGACTCAAACTCTGGTGCATATAAGTTAACATGCGAAGATTGTAATAAGGTATACATAGGACAAACGGGGAGGACATTCAAAATTAGGATGAAGGAACACGACAGAAGCCATAAAGAAAAGAAAACAGATTCAACTTTCGCAAGTCATTGTATAGATATCAATCATAGATTTAATATAGATTTCAAAATTTTACACATTCAAGAAAAAAAGTAAAAAACTTAACCTGTTAGAAAACTTAGAAATTAATAGATACAATAGTTTAGGATTAGCTTTAAATGACCAACTAGATTTAAACAACTCCCCTCTACTAAATTTAAGATTGTAAAAAAAAAATTTCCACCACCATTTCCCCAATAATTTTGACATAAATATTCAAACTTGTATTGTACATATTCAGTATTTCATCCACCTGATGAAGCTACTGTATGGCGAAACAATACTGTAGTGTATTTACAATAAAAGAATTTTTGAAGCTAGAAGTTTAATTACTTATTTCTTAGCGTTATAATGAAGTTTCAACAAGTATTTCCTTCGTCAATTAACTACAAGAAATAAATATATCAGAAACTTGAAGTGTCTAAATAAAACATTTGAAACCACTGTTACAATAACAAGTGTGTTTCACTTTTCATTGGGACACCTAAATAACTTTTTTATTTCGAAAGCTATCATTATAAAATTTTTATCAGTTGTGTAGGCCCCGACAACGCACTTTTTGTATGAATAGAGTTTTTATAAAGTAAATAATTAGCCAACTATAATTAAAATAAAAAGTAGTATTTCAAGTAAAGTCATGCTAGCGATTAAGATAGAGCAAAAAAGTATTAGGAAAAGTTTTTACAAATCATTCAAGAACCCTTAATACCAAATTTCGCAGAAAAATTTTCATTTTTAAATTCTTCTACATTTTTATGCTATCAATAGATAATAGTTTGTTATTGCAATAATAAGAGAGCCATGAAGCAAGAAAACAATTCCAAAATTTTATTCAACATTAAAGAACAAACAAGACAAAAGCAACAATTTAACTAACAATATTTTAAATAGGATCTTTTTCCACTAAATCACCTTGAAGACAGATACATTTTTCCAATCGCCTTTTGTGGTTCAGTACAACCCGTCGTAATACTTCTGGAGAAATTTCTCGACAGGCTTGTCGGATTTTCTGACACAGTTCCTGTATGTTTTGATGTCTAGATGCATACACAGCATTTTTAATAGTCCCCCGAAGAAAAAAGTCGAGTGGTGTAATGTCAGGTGATCTCGGAGGCCACTCTATTAAAGGGCTATTACGGCCTATCCATCTTAATGGGAAGTTTTCGTCTAACCATGCTCGCACTATTCTTGCGTGATGAACTGGGGATACATCTAGCTGGAAGTGTAAATCTCGCCTCATATCCAATGGTAAATCATCAAGCACATCAATTAACTCAGTATTTAAAAAAATTAGAAACCTTTCTACATTTAGCGTATCAAAAAAGAAGAATGGGCCAATGATTTGTGTATTTAAAATTCCGCACCACACGTTAACTTTCTGCGAATATTGCCTTTTACAATTGATAACCCATTTTGGGTTTTCTGTTGCCTATAGTATCTACAATTCTGGGATGAAACAATACCATTTGTAGTGAAGGTAGCTTCATCACTAAACATTATTTTTTTTTTAATTCTCTGTCATTTAGAAAATTGGCTTGAGCTCGTAGATTATACTCCATTCTTCTACTTAGATCTTCTTCAAGGGCGTGTAAATATTTTGGCTTATACGGTTTCAATTTGTGACGACTGAGACATGTCCAAATTTTGGAGTAAGAGATATTTAAATGTCTAGCCATATCTCGTAAACTTGCGTGAGGATTATTACGATATGCTGCTAATATTACTGCATCGAAATGGTGTTCTCGATTGTTCAATTCATGTTGACGTGGTTTAGCAACATCTCCAGTAGTGTTGAAAATGTTATTCAAGTATGCAACAGTTCGATGACGGATGGGTGGACGTTCATGATGTCTCGCGTTAAACTCTCTTGCAGCCTTTTGGGTAGAACGTACATTATCCCCAACAATTCGAATAATTTCTACTTTTTGAGCAATACTTAAATGTCTATCGACCATTGCTCAGCAAAGTTCAATAGTTTCAACTGAAATAAACTGTTTAGTGAACTGACGTTTGACATTTGAACTGACAAATTATTTTCTTGCTTCATGGCACTCTTATTATTGCAATAACAAACTATTATCTAATGATAGCATAAAAATGTAGAAGAATTTAAAAATGAAAATTTTTCCGCGAAATTTGGTATTAAGGGTTCTTGAGTGATTCCTAAAAACTTTTCCTAATACTTTTTTGCTCTATCTTAATCGCTAGCATGACTTTACTTGAAACACTACTTTTTATTTTAATTGGCTAGATATTGACTTTATAAAAACTCTATTCATACAAAAAGGTGCGTTGTCGGGGCCTACACAACTGATAAAAATTTTATATTGATTGCTTTCAAAATAAAAAAATTATTTAGGTGTCCCCATGAAAAGTGAAACGCACTGTATATGTTTTGATAATCAAATCATTATCGTCAGTAGAAATCGACCATTTCATTAAATTAATAATCTGTGCTCAAAAGAATTTATTAGGATTCTTTGATAGAAACGCATTCAGAAAGCACAGTCGGGACTGCATTGCCATGCCAACCAAATTCAGGTGTTTATGTTAATTACTTACATACTAGTAACGCGTTGAATGCAAACACTTGCTCTTTGCTTCTTCCTTCTAAATGTTATTAATTAGAAAATGGCATTAAAATAAAAAATTCAAGCTATGATAATCTTTGTGTTACAGACAGAAGCAAGAAAGATTCCTAACCACAAAATATATTAATAAATTCTATATACTTATTTCGGCAACTAGGTTGCCATCTTCAGTAGAACAAGTTGAATATTCGATTTTTTTGCAAATTTATGAATTTGAATTATCAGCTGTATTTTCGTAAATATAGAAATTTATGACGAATTACAAATAAATTTCTCTTTGCGCTTGAGTTAGACATTTATACGTATTCTTCAGATTCGCATAGCTGAAGCGTTATTCAGGGTTCACCCTGTATATTACTTAATATACATAATACAACAACAGTTTTATTACTTTATCGTAATAATCACTATTATAATTTATATTTTATATATAATAAATTATTTGGAGCAATAAATTGCTAAATATTTCTTTATACAAGTGTCCCGTATCGTTATGTTCAAATTTTAGGAGTGTAAGGTCGACTTCATTTCAAGTAACAAAAACGCAAAACTTTTATATCCATTTTTATTTGTTTCAAAGTTACAGATCTATGAATGTGATTGTCAGATCATGAAAAAAAATGTAATCCTAAAGTCAATACAAACTGATTTTATTTAAAAAAAGTTATACGATTCAATAACAGGCCTGTGATTGCTAACGTCGCATAATATTATCCTAAAATAAATAAACACGTGTCGTAGTGCATACAGTAATTTCTTGGAGATCTAAAAAAAAAGAGTACTGGAAATTGATTTATGATAAAGAAGGTTCTTACTTATTTCGTAAGTGCAGAACCATGAATATCATACAATAAACAAATGTTCAGATGACTGTTAACGTTGCATTTTTAATAAAGGGTTACATTACGTTTCAGTTCATACAACAGCTTATTAGTGAGTGGACACGTTTTCTTTATTCAAAATGCTTTACCGATTTTCTTCTCAAGAGTATGCGTACATGCATTTTGTGTATGTCTACTGTAACGGCAGTGCACGTCAAGCAGTTATTGAATACCGACATCGGTTTCCCGATAGGCGCATTCCTCATTACAGAACGTTTCTGGAAGTACACAGACAATTTCGGGAATGCGGGCTGCGTGATTATCTTTTCGATTGAGGATTAAATTTGCCAGCAGACTCAGAGGAAGAAGCAGTAGCTATTGTTACAAGGGATCCAACTTTCAGTGTACGTCGAATCGCTAGACAACTAGAAGTGCCACGAACGACAGTTTGGAGAATTTTAAAATGTGAGGGCTTATGTCCATATCACTATCGCAGGGGACACGGTTTGCTTGAGGCAGACCACTATGCTCGTCTAATTTATTCTACCTGGATATTAAGACAGTCACGGCTTCATTTTAATTTCTGCAGAACTGTCCTCTGGACAGATGAATCTACGTTCACGAGAAGTGGTGTTACAAATCTGAGAAATCTGCATAGTTGGTCATCAGAAAATCCCAAAGCTATACGCCCATCTAAATTTCAACATGAATTTTCTATTAACGATTGGGCGGTCCTAATCGATGACTTGTTGGTTGGTCCTGTCGTTCCTCCTGGGAGGTTAAATGCGGACAATAACCTTCAGTTTCTTATTGACGAACTGCCAGGTCTTTTAGAGGATGTCCCACGTGTTCGACGAGACTTGTGGTTTCACATGGATGGGGCACCACCACATTTCGGAAGTGCTGTCCGAAATTGGGTTAACGTCAATTGTCCAAGATTGATTGGTCGAGGTGGTCCTGTTGCATGGCCACCCAGATCATCCGATCTTAATCCCCGTGACTTTTATTTATGGGGGTACATGAAAAATTTAGTCTACGCTCAAGTTTCGAACACAAGAGAAGAGTTGTTGGATCGTATTTACCTGTCTGCCGAAGCAAATCCGACAAAACAAGTATGAAATTCGGATAAGTACTTCTTCTGTTGGCTTACGGGCACAAGCCTGCATTCAACAAGTATTATTAATTGAACTTTTACAAATAAAATCAGTTTTTATTGACTTTAGGATTACATTTTTTTTCATGATCTGACAATCACATTCGTAAATCTGTCACTTTGAAACAAATAAAAATGTATATAGAAGTTTTGCGTTTTTGTTACTTGAAATGAAGTCTACTTTACACGCCTAAAATTTGAACATAACGATACGGGACACTTGTATTGTCAAGTGTTAGATTGTCTGCAATTTCCTAAAATATATTTATAGGCCAAAAATGCTCTTTCGATGTCGCAAAACGTTATAAGAACCAATTTAGATTTGCTGATGAAATGTGTTTCCAAATCTAATTCTATAGATAAGTTACCATGTAAAACCTTATTAATTTTGTTTAATTTTTTCGCCTACATTTTTTCTATAACTGAACGAGACTTATTTTTAATAGTAACTGTCCCATTTTATTTACAGATTTTATCTTGTGTTTCATTCACAATGGAAAAAGATTCATGTAATGGGAATTCTTTAGTTTCTAAGTTTGTTATTACAAATAAAATTTACAAACATTAAGGTTGCGAAAAAAATTGTGCGAAATTTAAATCCTGTATACCCGATGGGCCACCCATTACTATTAGATACCTTAATTTTTGTAATAAAATTTTATCCATTACTTTTGAAACACAGTGTATACTAAAATTTAATTGCCAGTCTTAAATCAAACGAGTAACAATTAACCACCGGCAGCAAATCATAAAAATATCCAAGAACTTATAAATATAAATGGAGCAATTTTATATATGAACCACTTACAACGATTTTAGATTTACAAAGTGCAATCATGCGTAATACAGGTTCGCAATCAACACAAGGGCACCTAAATTATCGACTATTACAATCAGTATTTCCTTCCACAGTTTAGATACTTACGAGCTGGAAACATAAACATTTCGATATTTTTATTTTACCTTTATTTATTCTAGATACATAACATCCACACGATACTTTCATGTATCCTAAGAGAGTGAATGTGTTTTATAAATAACATCTATAGGGGGGCAGATACGGTATTATTAACACACAAAGCGGGAGGCACAACAGCACAGTACAATATTAAATTTCATCACACATATGTTACTAATATGTTTTTGAAAAAAAAAAACATCTGAACATATACAACAACAAACTGTATATCTTCTTCGTTGTTATTCTACTCGCGTACAAAATTAGCGAAATTTTAAACAGTTGCTTACAGCTCTTTACTTTAAAAAGACTAAACATTTGACGGTTATAAATTTAATATTATGCGTCAGCAATCATCCTATTAAAGCTGAGATTATATACAGGTAAAAACAAAAAAATATGCACATATATGAGGAGCTTTTCTTCAAAACGCAGCATGTCCATCTAAACAACTTTGGAGATATCCGTCAAAAACAATTGCGGTTGTTGTACATATCGGAAACAATATTTTTCTTTTATAATGTTATTTATAATGATCTAAAATGTAATTTAGAAAAGGATTATACAGGCTGTCCAGAAACTCTCCTGATAAACGAAGACCGGAGATTCCTCTGATAATTTTAAGACAATTAAACCCAAATTCACCTAGTCCGAAAATGCTTCCTAAGGGAGCTAGAGTTCTTTGAAGATGGCGCCTTGTATTTATTTTTTTTTAAATTCCTCCAGAACGCTTCTATTTAGAAAAACAAAATCTGGTATGCTTATTTATCCTCCAGAGATTAATCGATTCCATAAATTGCGAATTTCTAGTACCGGCCATAGGCGTCCGTTTTTGGGTAGGTCAACGGTTATTTTAAGGGATAACTTTTTTGTCTTTAACTTTTAAGCATTTGTGACACTAGATTATTAAATTTTCAGGTATTCCAGTACTAAAATGTACTCTTACTTTAAGTCGGTAGGATACACCGTTTTCTAGAAAAATCGATTGGTAAATTTTTCGTTTTTTCTTCATTAAAGTTCAATTTATTATGTACCTACTTATTTTTAGCGACGAAGTTGGCTTGGACTATCAAGGCATGGATGAAAATTAATTTAATAAATTAAAAACAAATTATTTATTACAATGGAACGAAACTAACAAAAAAAGAACAAGTATCAAAGGTAGATTGTTACAAAAGTTGCTCGATGTGATGACCATTAGTCTCTATGCATAAGTTTACCCTTTTGCTTAGAGAACGCCGAATTCTTGCAAAAATTTCAAAGTTATTTCTAAATTCGTTGCAAGCGTCTTGTATCCTTAGCCAGAGTTGTGCGCGATTTTGTATCGGAACGGAATAAACAAATGCTTTTATGTATCCCCAAACACAATAATTGCAAGGATTCAAATCCGGCGACCTTGCTGGCCAAGCAACTGGACCGCCTCTTCCAATCCAATGGTCTTCGTAGTTATTATCTAGAAAGTCTCGTACATTCCTGCTAAAGTGGGCCGGACAGCCGTCCTCTAGAAACCATAAGTTTTGCCGAATATTTAAACGCACCTCATCTAACAAATCAGGTAAAATAATTTGCAGGAAATGTAAGTAATCACCACCATTTAAACGAGCAGGTAATTCCACAGGTCCAAGTAGATAATCGTCAACTACTCCTATCCAGACGTTTATGCTAAACCTATGCTGATGCTTAAATTCTTGAACAACGTGGGGATTGTCGCCAACGTACGAATAATAATGTGCAATATGTACATTAAAAATTCCATTTTTTGAGAATGTAGCTTCGTCACCAAACAAAATGTTCCTGAAGAAATCTTCATCTTGATTTTTCTGATTTTGTAACCATCTAGCGAATTCTACGCGAGCAGGAAAATCTCCTTCTAGCAGTGTTTGCACCTTTGTAAAATGAAAAGGATATAAATTTTCTTTGTGTAAGATATTTCCTACGGAAGATTTTGAAATTGTGGGGTACATGGCAGATAGTCTTCTAACGCTAATTTCTGGATTTTCCTCAACTTCCATTAAAATAACATCTTCATGTTCTGCTGTTACATCATTATGTCTCCCTGTTTCATTATTTTTTGGGACCACTGAACCTGTTTCTCTTAATCGTTGATGAAGAGCTGTAAATGTTGAGTGAGTGGGATGCTGACGATTGGGAAATTTTTCAGCGTATCTACGTTGCGCCGCTCGAGCGTTACACCTCATTTCGCCATAAACTAAATGCATATCGGCGTATTCCTCATTAGTAAAAACCATTTTTTTTTAAATTGAAATCATTGTGTTTGAATAACACAAAGTAAAAAATGAAAAGATAAACTTCGCGAACTGACAACAATTTGACAATGAAAAACGTAGGTTTTACTTCTGTTGGCAGTTCAGAGCTAACTATTGCAAAAAATAAAAAATTGAACTTTAATGAAGAAAAAACGAAAAATTTACAAATCGATTTTTCTAGAAAACGGTGTATCCTACCGACTTAAAGTAAGAGTACCTTTTAGTACTGGAATACCTGAAAATTTAATAATCTAGTGTCACAAATGCTTAAAAGTTAAAGACAAAAAAGTTATGCCTTAAAATAACCTTTGACCTACCCAAAACGGACGCCTATAACCGGTACTAGAAATTCGCAATTGATGGAATCGATTCATCTCTGGAGGATAAATAAGCATACCAGTTTTTGTTTTTCTAAATAGAAGCGTTCTGGAGGAATTAAAAAAAAAATAAATACAAGGCGCCATCTTCAAAGAACTCTAGCTCCCTTAGGAAGCATTTTCGGACTAGGTGAATTTGGGTTTAATTGTCTTAAAATTATCTGAGGAAACTCCGGTCTTCATTTGTCAGGAGAGTTACTGGACACCTGTATAATATGTGTGATGTATTTAATTCGATAGCATAAAACAAGTTTTGGACTCGTTGCATTTTTAAAAAAAATGTTTCGATTTGAAGAGAAATTTCATTTAAATCATTGTATAAATAAGGGCTTTATTTCTAAAGACGCATTCAAAAATACTGTAAAATAATTATCAAATTATTTCTTCTGAAAATCAATTTGAAAATTAGTCTTTATTTCATAAATATATATTCAAAAACACTCCAACAAAAATTCTTTATTATTTCTTCTGAAAACCAACGTAAAAATAAGACTAATACTAAAAGCAGTACAATAAAAATTATAATTTAATTTCTTCTTCTGGTTCTAGGCAAACACACGGTTCGTCTTCTGATTGTAGCAATGGATCATCCGTAATGTGGTCGCGTAAAAGTTCGAAGTACCAACTAAATCTGTCTTCATGATACCACTCCTTACCAAACGTTTCTTCTAAAAGCTTATTAACGGCCTTTCCTTTATCTGCGGCCAGAAAACGTCCTTTGTTGCTCAAACGTATTTCCAAGTTTTTTAAATTTTTTCCTCGCTTTAATAACGAATCAAATTTATTTGAGGGATCAGTTATTCGGAAATTCATTTCCATTTTTATTTTAACAGTCTTTCCTCTTCCTTCTGAATTTTCCTTTACTATAAAAACTTTCTTTTGCTCGCTTATACCCACAACTTTTTTAAATGTCTACAAGAGAGATTTCAGATCATAAACGTACCAATCCTTGCCCATAACATAAACGTTGCCATATTGTTTGTATAAATTTTGATATTCTTCCAGTACAAGTATTCTAGAGTGACGCCGTAATTCTCGTTCTACACGGCCAAAAACACGATCAGCCGGCAAGTAAGAATGGCCGCGTTCTGGGAAAATTAGACATATTTCGGTAATATTTGGTGGATATTCCTTATACAGCCAATACATTAGTAAATGTACAATATGGCACGCTGAATCGACTGGTCCAAACCGGAAGGTTGTACGACGCCTGCTTCTTGAGTTATGCCAGGAAAACCGTAAATTTGGAAATCGAAAAAAGGAATTTTGAAAAAATTCGCGTCGCTGTGGCGGCCAAACGGTTGGCCCTGTATACGTTTTGAAATTTTCGCGATTTTTTCGAATCTCAGATCGAGACGAGATCTTTAATTCGCGGCGATCGGATGAGAAATATGGGAGTTATGGTGTTTTGAAATTTTTGCGATTTTTAGAACCTGAGGCGATGAAATTTAAAAATCCAAAAATGGCGAGTGTCGATTCTCCCTGTTTTGACGCTAACCCTATATGTAATCGGACCGGTTGATTATGATACAACAAACTAGAGTTCGTTATCTGCTTTCGTTCTCGAGATAAAAATGTCGACAGGTCAAAAGTAGAAAAAAACGAAATCGAGAATTTTCAGTGGAACATCGTTCAGACAGTCTTCTTTAGCGCCACCGAAAACCTTAGGATGGATTTTGAGTAGAAATTCGAGATTGAAAATTTTTCAAAATCGCGAAAATTTCGCCGAAATGTGATGTTCGGTTTCGACGCCTCTCTGTATCTAGGAAACCAGCTGGATCTAGATGACCTATCCTACACTGCCTGATGCGTTTTGACACGCTGAATCGACTGGTCCAAACCACAAGGCTCTCGAACGCCTATGTCTTGCGTTATGTCAGGAAAACCATAAATGCGGCCAAAGGGCCGCATTATTCCATTATTCGGATTATTACCCGCCACCATTCGAATTGAGTGGTGTAAGGATTGTGTAAGAATAATTAAATATGAATAAATTTAAAATAAAAAGTTTTACAGCATCAGTGTCATTATTTTATAGCTACAGCTCATACAAGAATAATTCTGACAGAGCTGTGAAATGTAAAAAATGCCTAGAAAAATAGGCAGATGAAAAATGTTTGTAAAGTATCCAATTAATATTTGTATGTAATAATAGTGTGTTTCTATGTGAATTCTATGTAAATTCTATAACATTCTTTAGTCGCAACATTAACAACAAGCACCTAGAAACAATGAAATTAATTACAATATTTTATTGGATCAAATAGAAATGCAGTGTTATTACTGAAAATACTAAAGTCAAACTTACTGACGAGAAAACTCAAGGAAAGGATTTACGTAAATAAAAGCTAACATGCTATAAACATCAAAACATGAACAAATGTATATTAGTAAACAAAACAGGGGGAGGGCCAGTGTTGTTCCGTGACCTGTTGAGATAATCGGTAGAATGGTTCGTGAAAATTCGGTAGAATTCGGTAGATTTTTTATCCTTAGTTTAAAATCAAACAATTATATGAAAACAATTTTAATTCTAAAATACATATAATAATAGTTATTAATAGTATCATATAACTAGTAAATATAATAAAAATGTAAATATATATGAAGCGCACTAAAATAACTTATATTATTATATACATGATGTTTTATAAAACTAATGACGTTAATAATAATAATAGTTAATAAACTCTACTCGTCATCAGGTATATTTTTTAATGTTTTTTCATTTATTTTCAATATCAATATTTTGTCTATTTCAAAATCGAAACAGCTATTTTTATTTATATATGTCTTACTATGAAGAAGTCCTGTGACTGTTTCCGTGCTTAATTTAGTACGTTGTTTAGTTTTCATTAAATTCATGGAGGAAAAAATTCGTTCCACATTTGCGGAAGAATGTGGTAAACACAACAAATTTTGAATAAAATTACATAATAATGGAAAGACATTCGATTCATCACCACGTTTTATTGCCCTGACACTAGACCAGAATTCCAACATATCTGTGCTGAAATTTTTGGCGTTCTGTGTAATTGCCTCCATTCGCTATCTAAATTTTCAAGTTCGTTTTGTGGTATTAAATTCGGAAAAAGTAAAGCTATATCTGCTATTGAACTTATAGTTCCGCTTTTTACTATCTCGGGGTCAATGAAATTAAATTTTTTAAGTGGGTTGTTTTTTAGTGGAAATCTAGTCGTGATTTGTGAACAACTTTCAACGTAAAAATCCAAACAACGTAGTCGCAAATATTTTATTTGTTCTGAACTCAATTTACCTTCTTGTAGATAAATTCTAACATTTGCTCCTAAATACAGATCTTCTAATGCTTGATAATTATGTGGATTTTTAAATTCAATGTTTTCTAATGCTGTAGATAATAAATAGTTACGTTTTAGGAAACAGTCACAAATTGTTCGAAAAATATTGGATACACTATTATATAAAGTGTAAAGTTTTGGCGATTCTGATTGCATTTCACGATTTAGACTATTAAAGAGTGGCAAAATATAATCTAGAAATAATAGAAAGACTTTGGTTAGCGGATTATTTAAATGATCGAGTATGTTTTCAGCTGTTGAGACATCGCCATCTGCAACAGCAGTTGTAAAATATAATCTGAGCGGATTGTATTGTTCTAGAATTCGTTTAATAGCTGAATCAACCGATAACCATCTGGTTTGGGACGGGTGTAAAATTTTGTGGATTTTAACATTGCAAAATAATTGATACTCTTGGAATTCGCTGATTCTTTTTGGACTAGAGTTGAAGTAATTAAAAATATTTCTTGTTAAGTTTTCAAGGAAATTTGGCAATTTTTCGCATGCAAGCAACTAAGTGAAATGAGTGGCAGATGCACTTCATGACAAATAAATTCGGTATATCTTTTTTTAGTAATGTTGTAACGGAATGATGTCTTCCCATCATTACATTTACATTTGCTCCATCAGAAGCAAAGCTAATCATATTATTTTGTCCCCCACACCCATCCGAAAAAAGTCGTATTTTTGTCACATTTTCTAAGTTTTGATTTCGAAGAAAATGTAGAAGAGAGGCTCCCACCTCATTTGAACCTCTTCCACTTATATCTTCAGTCCACGTATAAAATGATGGATTAGTCGATTTTAATTAACCACGCAAAATGCATAAAATGATATTTGCAAAGAATAATACGCTTCCTGTATTGGTAGTTTAGGTAGATTTTGCACTTGTTGGAGATCGAAACAGTAGCTTACTGTTCCCTCTACTTCTTCCTTCATTATTGCGTGAAACTGTATTCCTGGAAATGTTGCAAAGTATTTTAATCAGCTTTCCCAGAACATTTGGAAATCTGATATTTCCCTTGACGAGTTATTTTTGAATTGTTATTTTTAAACTTGCCGCCTGCTGGAATTTTTGGAAGTAAATTTGTAATTTGAAGAAAATATGCACAAATATACAGTATTACATTAAATATGCATCAAGTAGAAAAAATATGCAAGATATGACTTTTCTAATTGCCTTATTTTATTGGAAAAACATTAAATAAACGCAGAAAACTAATAATTTTGTTGAGGTATACCTTTTAGCAACAAATATACATTTTGCATATAATTCGAGCTTTAAGATGTTAACATGTTCGTGACAAAAAAGAACGTCTGAACATATACAACAACAAACTATATATCATCCTCGTTATATTACTCGCGTACAAAATTAGCGAAATGTTAAACAGTTGCTTAGCGCTCTTTACTTTAAAAAGACATGTGGCGGTTAAAAATTTAATATTATGCGTCGGCAATCATCCTAATAATTAATGCTAGGAAAGCCTAGTCATATTGGGTACTTTAAAATCGTTACTAATTGGCTAATTTAAACTCAAATATTAGACGGGCAGGTGTTTTTCATTAATAAATCCATGCAGGTGGTAGATATGATAGCAAGCACGTTCAGACAGCCACACCATTTAAAACACCAATATCCGAAAAACATCCGCTTTCTTGATCCGTAAAAGTATTATTGTAGCGTGATTGTTATATATGAGAAATGTGAGAAATATTTATGCATATATGCACTTCGACTTGCATAATAATTACAAAATCTTAGCAATTATTACTTAATTATGAAATATGAAAGTGTCTGTGTTGAATGAATACGAAAGGATATGTTTATGCCTTAGTTTAATTTAGTACTCATTTAAATGTTAACTCACGACAACAATGTACTGATAATATCTATATGTATAGGTACATGAGTAAATTATATGCCAATTACAATAATAACCCACGTATTAAAAAATATTGTCGGTAATGTGTGTTCGAGACACCTTTCAATCCTGATGGTTGGGGAGGCCAAGGCTTGTCATGGAAGGCAACTAATTCAATGTGAAGGTCCTAATTTAAGTCGATGAATTTACAGGTCTTTTTGGTAAAAATTACCGAAAGGTGTTCGTCATTTGCCAGACTACAAACCTATGACGGTTGATATTTATGAGATTCTACCCAGGAATTCCCGGAATTTGAATGTGAAGCGCGAAGGGATGGTAACACAGCTCTATAGCGATAGATGGTGTGAGCTGTCTATACTAAGTCAGTCTGTCAAACGGTACTTTACTGGGTGGTAACAGAGCTTTTATGTTTATATTTGTTGATTTGTGTTTGAGTTATTCTGCGTCACTACAATGTCTAATGTGAAAGAGCAAAGAATGTAAATCAAATTCTTCTTCAAACTTGATAAAATGGCAGTGGAAACTCTGATAATGCGTAAACAAGCATATGGTGAGGATGTTTGAGGCCAGGCACAAACTTATGAGTGGTACGACCGTTTCATCATGAGCGTTCCGATTGTCCATCGACGGAAAACACTCCACAAAATGTGGTAAAAGTGCGTTATGCTATCCTGCAAGGCCGGAGAAGAACAATCCATGATATTTGTAACATGTGGCATATCGCTGCGAAGTTTGCGCCAGGGTTACTCAGCATTGAACAAAAAACCATGTTCATGTGTGCACAGAAATAAAAGAAACTGCTGAACGGGATGCAAACTTTAGTACCAGAATTATTACTTGGCTGAACGGGTACGACCCCGAAACAAAGTTTGAAGCAACGTCAAGTCGAAGGAGATTTGCTCCTTTGACGCTGATGACATCGTGCAAAAATAATTTCTCCCACCAGGTGAAACAGTTATGGCCAATTTTATTGCGATGTTCTTCGGCGGCTAAGAGAAAACATTCAACGTAAGTGGCCTGCCACGTTGGTCAACAAATCGTGGAGCCTACACCACGACAATGCACTAGCCCACACGCTGCTTGTTGTGCGTCAGTATCTAGCCTCAACGAACACTGCAATACTACCCCAGCATTCCTATGTCCCAGATCTTTCCGCTTGTAACTTCTTCCATTTCCAAAATTGAAACTGAAGCTCAAGGGGTGCCCTTTTGAGACGATGGAAAAGATCCAGTGTTGAGCATGTTCACTCGCGAAGACTTCCAGCACTGCGGTACAAGTCGCTGGACTTGGTGTATTCTTGCGGAAGAAGAGTACGTTGAAGGGGAAAGTAGTAAAAAAAACGTGTAAGAAGTTATTATGTTTTTTTTACATTCCGGGAATTTCTGATAATATCCTAAACTGTCTTCAAATTTGCGCAAAGATTTTCCCTCCAATTCGTTTAAATTTGCAGGACTACATATACAGGTTCCCTGATGTAACCGACAAACTTACACAATGTGTTCTAAAGGTGATTCTCAACAAAAAGTTCATATACACTTTTGCTTAATTACTTTTTGTTCTTAAGATTTCAACAAAATAAAAAAAACTTTCAGAAACGTATTTAATCATGAAATTACATAATAAACTAATATTATAACAATTGCCCGAAATGTTCGCCCCTTCTTTCTAAACATATTGCTAGTCTTTGGGCCATATTCTATTGCCAATTAATATCTGCAAGTTCATTTCGTAGGCAATCTACTCCAGCAACTATTTTTTCCATAAATTCTTCTCGCGTGTTTGGCTTACCGTTGTAGTAGACACGATTTTTTAGACAACCCCAAAAGCGAAAGTGCAATGGCGAAAGGTCAGGAGAACGTGCAGGTCATAGTGCAGGGCCCTTCTGCCTATACACCGTCTAGGAAAATTTTGATTTAGAAATCAATAATCTAAAATGCGGTGGAGCGCCGTCATGTTGCTAAAACATGCTAGGTCGAGTTTCCAGAGGAATATTTTCCAATAATCCCGGCAAAGTATCTTCTAAGAAATTACTATAATAACACAGGTCTGCATTTTTCTACTCTTTGAGTGTAGATTTAAAAATTTTAACTGTTTTCTAGTAATTTGGTAGCGCTGATTTCAAATCTGCTTTTTTTTTGTATCACGTAAGGTTATTTTTCAAACCAGTAAAATAAAAAAATATTGAAAAAACACGATTTATTTCATTTATAAGCTAGTTTTATATTATATTTAAAAAAATACAAAAATATACAATAGAAACTATTAGAAATAGTTATTTATTCTTTATGCTTCTTAAAAAAACCTTTTCGTTTTTCAGAAAAGCTTCGTTTGGTTGTTTTTCTGTAATATTCAGCTAAAGGAAGATCTGAAGGTAGTTTCTGGGCAGACAATTTTTTTTGTTTCAACCTAGACCCCAGTACTTCAGAAAGATCTTTTGAAAATCCCAAATCTCTTACTAAATCATTCAGTTCGGCTTGTGAAAATAGCTGAGGTTAGTTTTGACCTGAGGTAGATGGTTCAAAATCACTATTCATCTGTACGGAGCCGGAAGTTGAAGAGGTTTCAATATCTTCTTGTAGTACTTTGGGGGGTACAGGTATGGGTACATGATCACTGTGGGGAATGCTCTGATAGCTGATTTAATATTGTTTGGGTACAATATATGTTTCAAAGTTTTTCTATTATGCCCCTTAATATCACAAAGACAAAAGTAGCAATCTTCATGATGATTTTGCGGTTCTCTCCAAACCATCGGTATTCCTAAAGGAAGTCTTTTTCTATTCCCTTTGGTCCAATGTCTTAAACCTTCTTCACATACCTTACAAACAACGTGCGGTGCCCAATCTTTATCTTGATCTATTAATTTGATTTTGAAATAAGCACAATATGCATTTTTCACAAATTCACCAATTGGTCTCTTCAACTTCTTCAAGACGAAATATCCACAAATATAACAGAAATCATCTGGTTTGTTTTTGCAACACCGGCTAGACATATTTTTAAGCAATGTTTATTTATGAAATACCACGCACAACACTAAAGACAAATTAATTTTACTTGTTTACTGATCGACACTCAGAGCTATAATGAAGTAAATGACATTAAAATATAAATTTTGTTTGGAGTGATAAACTTGAAATCCTTCTTCGCAGTACTAATAAAGTGAAAGCATAATAAATAGGATTTAGCAGGTAAAAATTCCCGGAAATCTTGTCCCAAATTAATACATGTATAAAAGATTTACATCAGGTACTGAGAGCCTATTTAACAAATTTCTTTAAAACCGCAACAGAAAATCATTTTTGGGTTAATATCTAGAATTTGAAGTAGTACATTCATTTTAAAATGTATTAAAACGCCTATTATAAGATTTTTTTTATATTTTTTTCTTTTTCTTTTGTGCAAAAAAAAATCTGTGGGTGGTGGAGACCAACTGTATTTTAATTAGTTATTGCTATATAAAAACTGAGCTTAATAAACAAAAATCACGTCATCACAAATTTTATGCAGGCCTGTGTAATTTGCCATAAGATTTCCTTGGATAAAATGTGGCCCAATAAGGTCATTGTTTAACAACCCGCACCATACGTTTACAGAAAAACGATGTTGGTGATTAACCAAAACTACATTGTGTGGGTTTTCAGTCGCCTTAGTGTGAGAATTCCTGAGTTTTGTTCATATTTTCTCGAGTAAATTGAGACTCGTCCGGAAAAAGGATACGCAGAATAAGTCCTAAATTGTTCTGTAACCATTGACAATATTGTACGCGATTCACGAAATCTCTTGGTAGCATATGATGAGCTTTCTGTAGGTGATAGGGAAAAAGCCCATTGAAATGTAAAATTCGCCATACTTGGGTTTGACAAACACCGATCATGGTAGATATCCTGCGTATACTTATGGATGGATCTTGTTCAATTTCATTTAGGACCACATTAGCAATTATAATATTAGTTTATTAATTTGTTAAGTAATTTCATGATTAAATACATTACTGGAACAGTTTTCTCCTTTTGTCGAAATCTTAAGAACAAGACAGGAATTAAGCTATAATATATATAAACTTTTTTGTTCAGAATCATCTCTAGAACACATTGTGTAAGTTTGTCGGTTACCTCAGGGTACACCCTATATAAGCCTTATTTTTCAGATAACCCACAAGAAAAGATCGACAGCCGTTAAATCAGGACTAGAAGGTGGCTGTTCAATGGCATCCTTTCGCTCTATCCATCAACCAGGAAAAACTTGATCCAAAACGGATCAAGAACGGATCGGTACAATTCTAGAATAATTTCTTTCTAGCACTGCTTCCATCTGTATTTTTCTATTTGTTTTGGTATACTATCACCCATAATCCTTTCCAAATATTCCAGCCACCTCAGTCTTCCAGCTATTATTACTTCGTCTATTTTTCGATTTCGATATATGTCATATACTTCTTCGTTCGTTCTTCTTATGTAACCCTCTTCCGTTACTTTTCCTCCAAGGATTCTTCTCCGACTTCTTCTCTCCCATCTCATTACCATTTCTCTCTGATTTTTATTTATCACCAATGTTTCACTGCTATATATTAATGTTGGACTTAAAATAGTTTTATAAATTCTGAATTTCGTTTTTCTTGATACGCGCTTTGACCTGATTGGGTGGTTTACCATTCCTACATTTTCATTAACTTTTATTATTCTCATGTTGGTTTCTTTTTCTTCTTCGCATCTGGCTGTTATTACCGCATCCAGGTAATTAAATTCTTCTACTCTTTCAAATTCCAAATTCCATTATGTTGCATTCCAATACTCGTTATTTTGTTTTTCTTCTGATTTATCTCTAAACGCAGATGCCGCTTCTACCAACCTTTTTGTTATTTCTATCAATTGATCTTCTTATCTTGCTTTTATCACCATGTCATCTGCGTAGCAAATTACCTGATGATTTTTGTACATCAAGTGTCACTTTCTGTTAAGTTTACTGTCTCTTATAATATTTTTTTAATACAAGGTTAAACAGCAGAGTCTCCTCATCTGAGTCCGGTCACAATATCGAAGCCTTCTGATGTCCCTTCTCCGGTGTGAACACAGCTGGAATATTTTTCTAGCATCATTCTTACTAATTTCACTATTTTCGATGAAACTGCAAATTCAATCATTGTCTGTATTAGTTTTTCTTTTCTAAAGACGTAGTCACAGGCTTTTTGAAAGTCCAAAGAAAATTACGTTCGCTGGGATATTGTATTTATAGGATTAGATCAGTACTTCCTTCATTGTAAAAATATGGTTAAGTCAGAGGCTTTTTGAAAGTCCAAAGAAAATTACGTTTGCCGGGATATTGTATTCATAGCATTAGGTCAGCACTTCCTTCATTGTGAAAATCTAGTCAATTGTACATCTTCCTTTTCTGAATCCAGCTTATCCTATCAGATCTTATGTAATGGGTACTAACTTCTTTTATATTACTATCGTCAGGATTTTGTATACTGTATCTAATAGAGAGATTCCTCTATAATTATTACTACAGTTAGATAAGCATCACTTTTTCAGTATGGGTATAATTATTGAATGGATCAACCTTTTCGGCATTTCTTCACTCCTCCAAATATCTATTATGAACTCGTAGATTTTTTTATTTAGATCTTACTACATACAGACATGATTTAATTGAAAATAGAAATGGGAGAATATTGTAAAAAAGAAATAAATTTTTGATTCGTTTTGGATTATATTACAATGCACACCTGATTTATTATCCAGCAATTCAGGTGTATCCTGTATTAGTATATTACATATTTATGACATAATTGCATTATCATTATTTCTACTCAACCGAGCTCTTGTTCTCGGGTGTGGCCCTCTTTAAAGTATTTGTATCCTTCACGGCAACATTGAATTAATTATATACAGAAAATATTCCGTTCGAAAACCCTTTTATTTCGTCTCCCCGCGTCTGGATAATACTTCCACCGCACTTAATGCAGATTATTAAATATTACGACAGGACATTAGACATTGAAATTACGAGTCTTCTAACATCATTCTCGACGACGAACGATCCGCGAGTACGAAAGATGAATATTTTAATATCTTTGCTTGTGACGGCGCACAGTGACGAGCGGGCATCACACAGGTAGAGGGGCAACGTTTAAAAGCTTTATTAAACTTTCAGCTCTCCTAATTTTTATTAGGTATACTGCTCAAGGATTCTTGTAGTACGTACTTGAAGCTCTGCGCTTACGAGTACGTTAAGTGTAGAAGTAAAAGAAAGATATTTTATTTATTTTTTTTTTGTTTTGAAAAAGACGGAAACGGTTTTTCGATTACCGTCAAGTAACATGGTACAGACAAACAAAACAGAATTAGCTTCTTGTAAAATTTATTACAAAATTTATGAAGATGGTGAATAAAATGTTTATTTTTAGATTTAGACTTTTCTTTTTAATGTTTAATTCCTTCAATGTGGGTCACGAAAAGGGATGCAACAATCTAACTCTTGGTAGCTCTGACATTTCGCCAAGGCGAAAACAAACCGGAACTGAAACACATATTGATCAAGAAATTAGTGAACAACTACCTTGTCAATATCGGTTTATCGCTGTGACATACAACAATATACTGCAATCGACAAATTTGTGGTACGAAAGTAGAAGGGGAAAAGAGCACGACGTAGAAAAGTAAAAAAAGACATATAGCGAGGTTGCGAATGAATGTATGCATGTAGATGAAGTGGTGTACGATAAAGTTAGATTATAGCTAGTCAGTAAGTTTATTGCCTTAGAGAGATGTAGAACGCATTTTAAAAATACATATAAAATTCGCCGCGAATATTTACAGATAAATATTTATTTCATGGTGTATTAATTTTACGAGGATGTACAACAAAGCTTATATTCTCCTCGTATAAATAAAATAAAATGAAATATTATTTCTAAATTATGTAAAAAAAAATAAATGTAACTCTTCTCCGATAATAATAAAAAATAAATATCTTAAATTAAATGCTGAAATAATTCACCATGTTGATCTTGGCAGTATGCCAACTTATAACAAAATTCTTGGCGGACATTATTGAGCATATCAGATATTAAAGAATGTTCTCAATATTTTTTCTCGTTATTCGTTTATATTGTGCATTCTTTCGTGGGAATTAATTTAAACTTTTTGTATCCGTATATACATGGACACACAGTACGTATTTACCAGCGTTTGCTTCAGTCACCAGACGCATGCGATTCTGTCTAACGACTTCATCAATGGAGGATTTACGAAGACAAACGACTGTAGTACACTTCGCGGCCATATAGCAAATTTTGTTCTATCAGGTGACACCAGATAACCTCATCACATCTGACGGACAAAATCGACTACGCCGATGAAAAGTGTTTCTTCTCGAATAGCTACGCTATTACAGGAAAAGAAAAAATACGCATATTACTGTGAGTCCATTAACTCGTCGCCAGGTGGCGTAATATACCAAAAACAAATTAGCATATCGATGCGACAACTCACATCAAGCTTTGATACAAAGTAATACAAATCTGTATAAAAACAAATTTGTATCTGTATATAACAAGTGTTCATTTGAAAAGTCAATCTAGGTTACTTTGAAATTTTGATAGAATATAAAACGCATATATATTAGTATGTGTTTGTTGTTCCGTAAACGTAAATCCAAATGACATTTGATAATGTCAATCACAAATATCAGTTAGTGCATAAAATAATCGTGCGTCGATTCTGGTTTAAATAAATTGCTTCTCAGTTTTAAAATGGCTTTCACTTAGAACATAAAATTTTTGTAGTCCAGGCTTATTTTTGAAATGGTAATAAAATTGATGGTTTATGGGTTTATTCTGTTCAAGATTGCATGGTAGAATTTCAAGTTAAGTTTCCACATTTTGTAATAGATTATATACAATTTAAGAATACTTTGGAAAGACCTTTAAAACTTTTTTTCTGAAACTGGTAGTCTCTTAAGAAAATCAGGCAGCGGAGCAGTTAAGAAACGTACACCTCAAGTTGTCAATCGTGTTGAAGAAATAATGGAAGATGAAACACAAACATCTGCTCGACATTTGAGTCAACAAATAAACCTTTCTGTTGGTACAACTCACAAGTTATTAAAAAAAGATATGCAACTTTATCCATACCGTGTCACAGCAGTACAAGAATTGTTAGAAATTGATTACCCACGTAGACTACAGTTTTGTAATTGGTTTGTAAATATAAACAATAATGGAGAACTTTCGCAAAGAGTCATCTTTACTGATGAAGCATGGTTTTATAAAACGGGATACCTAAATTCACAAAATACAAAAATATGGAATAGTGAAAATCCACATATAATTAATGAAGAATCGCTACATCCAGAGAAAATTGGTGTTTGGGCAGCGATAAGCCAAAGGCGAATCATTGGACCAATATTTTTTCAGGGAACGTTAACTGCTCAAAGGTACCGTACGGAAATTTTACAACCATTTGTCAATCAGTTGCATGATGATGAACTTCAAAATGCATTTTTCCAACAAGACTTAGCACCTTCTCACTGTACTGCAGAATCTTTGGATTATTTAAGAGAATTTTTTGATGAGCGTATAATTAGTCGAAATACTGAAATTGCCTGGCCTGCACGTTCATGCGATTTAACACTTTGCGACTTCTTTTTGTGGCCTTATCTAAAAAATAACATATTTCGAACACCTATATTGAATTTGAATGATATGCTACAGAGAATCGAACAGAAATGCATGGAAATTAATAACAATCCAGTAATGTTGCAGAATATCAGAAATTTTGAACGGAGGATTTTAAAGTGCATTGATCTTGAAGGACAACATTTTCAACATTTGTTATAGTTTTCAATAAATACCTATTATTTGTTATTTATTTGTATGTATGAAACTGTCAAAATATACGACTTCGTATGTTAAGTAGTAAATTTTAATTTACGACATACTTCAAAATGTTCTCAGTAAATCACATGCTACTAGATTGACTTTTCAAATGAACACTTGTTACATGGACACACAGCACGTATTTACCAGCGGTTGCTTCAACCACCAGACGCATGCGTTTCTCTCTAACGACTTCATCAATGGAGGATTTACAAAGACAAATGACTGTAGTACACTTCGCGGTCATGTAGCAAATTTTGTTCTATCAGATGACACCAAATAACCTCATGACATCTGACGGACAAAACCGACTACGCCGATGCAAAGTGTTTCTTCTCGAATAGCTATGCTATTACAGGAAAAGAAAAAATACCCATATTACTGTGAGTCCATTAACTCGTCGCCTGGTGGCGTAATATACCAAAAATAAATTAGCATATCGATGCGACAACTCACATCAAGCTCTGATACAAAGTAATATAAATCTGTATAAAAACAAATTTGTATCTGTATATACATGGACACACAGTACAGGAATTGGAAGCTACTAGTTTTTATGCAGAGAATTTCGATAGTTTACAAAATTTCGTTGCATGTTTAAATGACGATGCTCGGAGTATTTCTGAGTGCAAGGAACTAACACAAATTGCACATTTAAAAAATCAGTTGTACTTTCTTGAGAAATTTGACAAAACTAATTGCTTATTTTGAAAATCAAAATCTCAAATTAAAAGATGGATTAACCACATTAGATGTGGTTACTAATAATTTGAAAAATATTCCAAGTGACTTCGAATGTGCCCTTCGGCAAAAGTTTGACACAGTTTTTAATAGAAATCCAGATTTAATAACATTGCGGCAATTGTGTATGGGGACAGTGACTTCAAATCTAACTGCTAAATTCGCTGAAATAAAAGAATATTTCCAGTATGCACCTATAACTAATTGCGATGTAGAATGGACGTTTTCTATTTACAAGGATGTATTTCATTCAAAGAGAACAAATTTTACAGAAAAAAACCTTCAGAAAGTATTGCTAGTAAATATTAATGCTCCTTTACTCAACTTGAACGACAAAATGAACAAATAAAAATGTATTTCGTATTTTGTAACCGTATATATACCCGTTTTATTATTATAAGTATAATTATATAAATAAAATTAAAAACTTTAAAAATACAAATGTTCAATTGTATCGTGGGTGATGAGTCATCAACCTCTCGAGTCCGGTCTCTAATTATAACATAACTTTAAAAACCAACAACTCTTTACGTTCTTAGGACCATGTACTCAATAATCATATAGATTTCGGCAATTCTCCTCTATTAGGCCTATTTTACAACTAATTCTTGTATTTATTTAGGTTTTACCGTTTTTATGTTCATACTCGATAAACGTTGGTCCCTTTGTATAATAAAATTTACATCTTGAATAGAGAGCGCTTATTATTGAACCATCCTTCTGAGTGTAATTATTTTTTTCATTATAATAATTTATTGAATTTTAAATTTGTCAACATCCTTTAGGTGCAGTTTGCAATACAATTCCATGCGAGGAAGACACTGTGTCGAAACAATTATCATGGGATTTTACCTCAATAAAGTGGAAATTAAGTAATATTACATTTTCATTTTTATTTCATTTATTATGAGCTTCCATCAAGTAAAGACTACTTCGATTAAAAAAAAAATTTCAACGTTATTATAAAAGCAATAACAAAAAACGACGAACCGAAGCATGTTATAAAGCAATGATATTTCCATGATTTATCAGCAGTATCTTCTTTAAATGTGATATAATAATATCTTACTAAAGAAAACACTCGGTATATTTATTTCACAAAATATATTTATTAAATCTCTAACACGTGTTTCGACTTTACAGTCATTGTCAAAGAGTTTGTAAACTGAACTAAAAATACATTTCTACCACTATTTATGAGTTTTTAAAGACTTTATTACGGCATAAATAGTAGGGGTATTGAAAAAATCCAGCTGTGTATTTGTGACATGTCTATTAAGATTTATGGCTTTTTTAATTTCTAATATTTCGAGAAAGTCAAGTCTTTTTCCTTTATTACAGGTGTGTAAAAGTTTAAAATTATTGTTATTGAACAAATGTGTATTTTCGATGCAATGTTCCGCGAATCCCGTATTCATATTACCATAAAGAATAGAACTTCTATGCTCTTTAATACGTTCTTTTATTGAGCGTCCTGATTGGCCAATGTATATCGCATCACAATCACTGCAACTTAATTCGTACACACCTGACTTATCACACAATTCTGTTTTTTTCTTTATTATTTACTAAAATATTTCCTAGATTGACTTTATTCACTTGGATGACATTTAATCCTAATTTATTCAGTTTATTAGAAACTTTATTGCTAACCCCAGGTATATAGTTGAGTATGTGAAACGTTTTATTCGTTTTTGTATATGTGTGCCCGTGGTAAAAATTCTTCGTAAGGATAGTAAATTAGTAAATAAGTAAATTATTCATTATGTTTCACCAAGAGCCAACTGTGGATTCTATACATTATACCGGGTGCGGCAATAGTGTGTCGACGGAGCTTAGCATGAAAACTAATAAAGTTGTAACAATGAAATTTTTCGTACACATGTAGTATGCTACAGTGCATTTTCTAATTTTATTTATATATTTATAGGCTGTTCCAAATTTCCGCAACCACTTTCAATTTATTTTTTTAATATATTGCTATACTTTCTTGTTATTATGATGATAGCCACCCAAATTATCTTTGCAATGATATATGACAATGTGCACTTACAACTGTTAGTTTTGGTTTTATTGCAAATTTTGTTAAAATCTTGACAGTTGCAGCGTCTAACATTTTAAGTCTTAGCCTGAAAATGGGTGCAGTGCCTCACGTAACTTTTTTGTTACCAATTTATGGACTAACACGTTATATATTTTGAGGGTGAATAACGTGACAACATATACAGAGTGCTAAATATGTCGTGCCAAAGTTATGGAAGTTTAAAGGCTATTTTCTCTTTTTTTTTAAATTGAACCTATAATTTTTTTATTAGTCAGCAAATTCCTTGTAAAATTGTCGTTAAAATGGTACCAATAACACAGTACTTATTTCTAGTATTTTCGAAGTTATAACCCTTTAATGGGATATACCTATGTTTATAATATTCAATATGCGGTGCTGCATCTAATAGTTGGGTGGTTGGCCATGAAATGATATTAAGCAAAAATTCCTGTGTAACCAAACGTCAAATATCTACTTAAAATTTCCATATAAAGTGTTTTTCAATAGTTTCTCTTTACTGTAATCGCGTTTAATTGTTATAATTTAAGTTCGGCTAGCTAATTATCAATTTCCGTTTGTTCGTTATTAGTTGTTATCTTGTTGACAGTTATATCGTTTTGTTGTCATTATTTTTTTTATTTCCATCCCGTAATAGTTTATAGTTGTGTTTCTTTAGAATGAATTTTTCGAAGGAGGAGCTAATAGACATGGTATTTGTTCTTGGCGCTAGCAATAGAAATCCACTTTTAGCATCAAGAACATGTGCTATGTAGTATCCTCACCGAAGAGCACCAGATATTAAGACGTTTGAAAATTTGTTGACAAGGTTTCTTCGGACGGGTTCAGTGAATTATGTCAAACATGAAAGAACTAAGTCTATGGTTACAGAAGATAATGAAGTGACAGTCGTCCAGTCCGTTGTGGAAAATCTGCGCGTACCTACAAGGATAATTTCGAAAGAACACGGGATAGAAGTCACTGCTGTAAGAAGGATTTTAAAAAAACATAAATTTCACCCTTACAAAATTCAAAATCATCCAGGCTTATTACAAACGGATTTTGAAAGGAGACTTGTTTACTGTGAATGGCTACTTTTCCAATTACAACAAGATCGAGCTTTTCTAGATCATGTGCTTTTCACAGATGAAGCAACATTTGCTAATTGTGGAATAACAAACAGAAAAAATTCTCATTATTATGACACTAGAAACCCTCATTTTGTGCAACCCATTTTATACCAACAAAAATGGAGTGTTAACACCTGGGGAGGCATCATAGGAAACACTATTGTAGGTCCATTCTTTTTTAATAATACTTTAAATTGTGAAATCTACACAAATTTCCTACAAAATAATTTACCATTGCTGTTAGAAGACCTACCAGATATCGTCATAAGGAGATTGTGGTACCAACATGATGGTGCACCTGCACATTACGGTGCTGCTGCAAGAACACATTTAGATAGGGTATTCACCAATAGGTGGATTGGGAGAGGAAGCTTTATAAGCTGGCCACCGCGGTCACCAGATCGAACCCCTTGTGATTTTTTTCTGTGGCGTACTGCAAAAAATATAGTTTACGAAACACCTCCTACAACGGCAGAGAACATGCAGCAACGAATCAGAAACGCTTTTCTTCAAGTAAGTGAAAACAACATGGCTCAAAATGTAAGTCTGTCGATGCAGAGGCGATTAAGAGCATGTGTAGAGCAGAATTGAAATATATTTGAACACATTTCAAATTAATTTTGTTTTATTATTGAAAAATTACAAAATGAAATTCTAAAACTAATAATAAAGAATCAAGAAACAGGTGTTTGTAAAAGTTACTTTGTTTGATATCATTTCATGGCCAACCAACTATTAGATGCACCGCATATTGAATATTATAAACATAGGTATATCCCATTAAAGGGTTATAACTTCGAAAATACTAGAAATAAGTAGTATGTTATTGGTACCATTTTAACGGCAATTTTACAAGGAATTTGGTGACTAATAAAAAAATTATAGGTTCAATTTAAAAAAAGAGAGAAAATAGCCTTTAAACTTCGATAACTTTGGCACGACATATTTAACACTCTGTATATGTTGTCACGTTGTTCACCCTCAAAACATATAACGTGTTAGTCCATAAATTGGTAACAACAAAGTTACATGAGGCACTGCACCCATTTTCAGGCTAAGACTTAAAATGTTAGACGCTGCAACTGTCAAGATTTTAACAAAATTTGCAATAAAACCAAAACTAACAGTTGTAAGTGCACATTGTCATATATCATTGCAAAGATAATTTGGGTGGCTATCATCATAATAACAAGAAAGTATAGCAATCTATTAAAAAAAAAAAAATTGAAAGTGGTTGCGGAAATATGGAATACCCTGTAAATATATAAATAAAATTAGAAAATGCACTGTAGCATACTACATGTGTACGTAAAATATCATTGTTACAACTTTATTAGTTTTCATGCTAAGCTCCGCCGACACACTATTGCCGCACCCGGTATATAATAATATGTTTTTATCTGCGAAAACTTAAACATTTTGATAGGTCACTGTTGTCAACATACAAGCCTTTATAAGAATTGATGTAAATTTTCTCACATAGACTTTAGTTAAATGTATTTTCAATACAACCTACAATAAGAACCACGACCACTCCATCAACTTCAAGTTCTAGATTCTCGCGAACACAAGTGGGCAACTAAAAGAAAGCAAAAGGGAAAAAATGACTATGAGAAACGCGTTCATTCGAGGCTACCGACATACGTATGCTTACATATATATATTTTATATTAAATCCGTATCCCGTATCCCCTACGCAGGGCCACTGGAAGAACATGTTTTCTTGTACGACATCCATCCCCACTACAAGAACTCTTGGCGTTTTCTTCCATTGATGATTTAGTAGTGCGGACGAACGTCGAAGCGTTGGCTTGGATTGTTCAAGCAAACCCGTCCGTTGTTAGAAGAAACGCGCGCATCCACTAACGTGCTGGTGAAGAGTGCAGCGTGTCTTGGTGGGCGAAAGTTTCGTTTCTTATCGGAAAATTCAAACTGTTCTGGCCGATTTTGCTTTGCGAACTTGTTACTTTTGAGTTAATTTAATCCTAGAGTGTTTTAAACTTGTTAAAACTATTTTTTTACGCGATGAGAAACATTGCAGTTTTATGCGGTAGTTTGCGCGCAAGAAATTGAGGAAATATAGCTTGTGGATGATTGACTAAGTTCTTCTACTTTTTTAACAATCCGCACAAAGTATGTATTAGTGTTAAAGTGGAGGAATATTACCCATTTTTATTCATTAAAAATTATTAACAATTAGTTGAATATGTTTCCAATTCCTACATACAAGTGTTTGTAAAATCAAAACAAATAAAGCAATGAAACGAATTAGGCAACAATTAAATAGTTGTCTTTACTATATATAATATTTACGTGAAAATATTTTATTTACTTTAATAATTTTCTATTAAATTCAATTTTAAATTAGATAAAATTAAAAAATTAATTCTTATTTATTTTTTTTCAGTGTTGGTCATACTATTTATATTGGGAGCCACTTCGGCACAACAACAATACTTCAGGGTTCAACCTAGGGATGTGAAAGTGCATGAAGGTGGTGAAGTAACTTTAGAATGTGAAGTCGCCAATTTAGCTGGGCAGGTGCAATGGACCAAAGATGGATTTGCCTTAGGTGTGTTGTGTTACGAATTTAGTCAATTGACGTGACAGTGATTTATTACACACGAAAATAAAAAAAGTGCTATCTCTCGCCTTCCTATCTCTCTCACAATCTCTGTTTTGAGATAATTATTTGATTGTGAAAGGGATATGTGTGATTTGTGTTGGTCACCATTCGATATTTTCTTGGGTTTGTAATAGCTTTGTTGTGTAGAAAGTAATCTCAGGAGATCTGTGAGTATACATTTTGAATATATATTTCGAAATATCTAACAAGAATGCACACGCGTTGGATTTCCCCGGTTTACGCTAATTCGCTTAACGAAAACGCGCAGAGCGAAAGGAATTTTTGATGCTTTTTCGAATTTGTAAAAGTACGATTGGGTTATATTGAATACAAGTAACGGGTGTTCAGAAACATTCGAAGTCAAAGTAGTCCTTGAAAATATGAACTCATGTCTGAGATAGATTAATTTTTGACAGACAACAGTTGATATTTAATAATTATTACAAATCAGATACTTAAGTAAAGATATACGATTTTTTGTTCAGAGCCCACTTGACTTCGAATGTTTCTGAACACTCGTTATTTTTAATATAATTTAAATCATGTCGAATAAAACTTCAAATCTAAACTGACATTTAATTCATGTCAAATAAAAATTCAAATCGAAATTGACATCTAACCAACATGTAGAACCAACAACAGGCTGAACCTATCAAAGACAATGATATGGCCATCCTTAATCTAAATAATTTTTGCTCAGATGGTACTTTAAAAACCAAATAATAGTTTCACACCGTCAGAGAACGAAAATTATTTTTACTATATTCCAAAAAATCATAATTGCTACAGGATAAATGCAGTTGTGGCTAAAAATTGGTACGAAATTTGATCAAATAAAACAATAAATAAATTGCTAACATAAATGTATTCAATCATTGTACTTACAATTAGTTATTTAAAATTTTCAAAGAAATTTTTCGCTCTTATTCTATTAGATATACAGGGATAGGCAAATGTATGGATTCATTCGAATATCTTTGATATAGCTACTTACATTTTCATAAAATTTTCCACATTTAAGTTAATGCAAATAGGGAATTCGAAGTGCACATATACTTTCAAAGCAAAAACTTAAAAATTGTATATAACCCCATACCACAATTACTAGTCGTATCCTAAATACGTAATTCGAGAACTAAGTTGTCATCATCAGTAGGTAAAACCGCTAATCAAAGTGCCCCATGTGCGACACTTTAATTAGTGGCTTTACCTACTGCTGATGACAACTTAATTGTCGAAATACGTATTTAGGATGCGACTAGTAATTGTGGAAAGGGGTTATATACCTTTTTTAAGTTTTTACTTAACTACAGTCTCCAAAGAAAGACTTTTCAAAGCAGACTTTCGGTTTAGCCGGAAACGATGTTATCTTTTCCGTTTTTAAACGAAACACCCTGTATATTTTTACGAATTTAAATAGAGCTCTGCTCTGGGACTTCAACAATAATAAGGTTTAGCACGCTTGTATTCAACAACGATATAAATAACGAGACAACGAGATATTTCAAAGAAATTAGAGTACATCAAGCACGTATTACGCATTTGTTACAAATGAAACAAACACACATCTGCATCTGTACACATGAACATACACCCCTTATTTCTCAACCTTTACTTCATCCAAAGACAGTTGTTTCTGTCTCAATAGACTACAAAAATTATGAAAATTATCCTTCAAGATTTAAATTATTAAAACGTAAATATCATTGAGTTCGCCCCATATATTTCACGATCTCTCTCTTTTCCCATTTTAACATTAAGACAATCTCGTGCATGCATAATTTCATTTAAACATGCACACCTACATAATTAATCAAGCAGAGAGTTGAGTCCGTTCGTGCCGTAGCAATTTTAAAGGGTTCCGAGAGTTATTTTCACGCTCTGGGATTGTTGTTCGTTCCTATTTATCTCCCGTAACTCGCAAAAAATGATAGAAACCAGCGATTCGTGTTTCTGTCTCAATAGACTTCGTCAGTTTGACTGGTGACGTAAAGATTGACGGATCGCCTCACAGGTAAGTAGCAAATTTTGTCCTACCAGGTGGTACAGATACAGATATGTGTAATGCATGTCTCGTTTATTTGTAACGAGATATTCAATTAAATCTAATAATGCAAATTTTATCGAGAACAAGAAAAATTAAGATAAAAAATATAAACAAAATCAATATCAGTTAAGAAACTTTGCGAAAGGGTAACCGTTCACTTCTTAACAATATGCAAGTCTGTGAACAAATTCTTGAATGACATCTGTCAAAGCCTCCTCACGAATGAATTGCACCTCCTCAATTATTCTCTGTCGTATTTCGTCCAGATTATGCTGTCGTCTAGTGTAAATCACAGATTTTAAATGACCCAAAGGAAAAAATCTAGGGAATTTAAATCTAGAGAATATTTCACGCTCTCGAAGAACACTGTTCAATGTGCCCAAAGTAATATGTTGTTCTGCTTTTTTTAAAGAGTAGGTAATATTTTTCTAAGTTTTATAGAATAATAGAATACATACTATTACTGTACATGTTATAAATTGAATTTCTAACTGAGCATTGACTAAAAGCGTCAATATTAACAGTCGTACGTTTTCGTTTAGGACTGGTTACAGGTTTTCCTTGTGTTGACATAGAATAAATCCGATTAATGGTATTAACATTTATATTAAATGCATTAGCCACTCTCTAAAAATAAATATGCATATTATACAGAAATAAAACAATAAACGCTAAGAAATAAGTAATTAAACTTCTAGTTTCAAAAATTATTTTATTGTAAATACCACTACAATATTGTTTCGCCATACAATGGCTTCATCAGGTGGATGAAATACTGGATGAAATACACAGTATTTCATCCACCTGATGAAGCCATTGTATGGCGAAACAATATTGTAGTGGTATTTACAATAAAAGAATTTTTGAAACTAGAAGTTTAATTACTTATTTCTTAGCGTTATAATGAAGTTTCAATAAGTATCTCCTTCGTCAATTAACTAAATAAAACAATTCTTAATAAATTACCTCTCGTACACAATTTAACGGCATTAAAGGTCTCTTGTTATCGCGTTCTGCCCCAAAATACGTAATTAGTGACAAAACTAACTCGCTTGCCTGTTATCCAAGCGGTTTAGGCATGATTTATTAGTTCTAAGAAGAATTTGTTATGAAAGTCGAAAAATAGAGATAAATAAAACGAGAAAAATAAAATGAACAGTAATAATATCGAGCGGTGACTGACAGATGACAATCAATAGTGACAACAATGCGGGGAATAGGTAACGCTGAAAATACAAATTTTATAAAATATCCGAGAAATTATATGTAGGAGAATAGGGGGCACAGTGTGACATAAAAGTTTCGTAGTTTTGTATAACTTCAAAGTTATTTCATTAAGAATATCGTTTTTAATATCACTTGATTTGTTAGTATTAAGACTATAGTTTTTTAGTATGTATTAAATTAACAAAATACTTATACAGCAAGTCAGTTGAAACGATTATTTAGAACAACTACAATTGTAACACTGTACCTCAGTAGTGGAGAACAATGTTACGTCATATTGAGCGCCGTGTTACGTAAGCAAGGAAATCAGAAAGATGAAGTTGAAAAATATATTTTATTGAACTTTACATATAACATATTGAACTTATTTTAGTCCATTATTATAAGCCTGGAAATCTACAGAAAGAAACATTTCACTTCTGCGTGCTGTATGGCCTAAAGATTTCGGAGCAGGTAATTTTAAAACAACCTGGGAAATTTGAAAAATGTATTCCAAGTCGGATGGAATAAATATAAATTTGGGAAATGAACGTCGGATATATGTTACCATCACTGTAGTCTCGGTTTTGTCTTTTATTGACATTATTCTCATACCTTTTGAGACACCTTCCCTAATAAGAACATAATCTCCAAAATTTATTTCCATACTGCGAGCATCCCAATCTTGTTCCTTTTCATCGTGGCTTAAAAATAAATCCATACTAGACTCAGTATCTGCGCATGAGAAAGATTCTTCTGAATCTCTTTTTCTACAAGCTTGGGTTTATTAGTTCCAAAAAGGTTTCTTTTTACAAATTCTTTGCCCTTTAAGGATGTCTTCTTCTTAGTAGGTGCCACTTCGCCTTCTGACACTGGTGTTTGTTTCTGCATTCTTTTATTCAAGGTGGACATATTTGTTCGATCACCTTAATCACCTTGTCTATATTTTAGTAGCTGCTTTACTTATATTTTTTTCTTTTTGTATTTTGAGATGGATGGACTTGTTATGAAGCGACTAAAGATGACAATTGTGGTGAAATGGAAGGTCCTGAAATTTCCTTTAGAATTTGCTTGGCGTGTGGGAAATTCATTGAATTCTCTACGAACAATCCACCGATTTGGGAATGTTTCGTTTAAAAAACTTCTGACTTTAAAGGCACTGTGAGGGGGTGCTCCATCTTTTTGAAACCAAACACTTACAGGTAATTCGCCACCTTCCTCAATATTAGGAACAATCTGATCACGTAAAAGATCTAAAGTTATCTGTCCAGTGTACCATGAATGTAAAAAGGACCAATAATACTCTTCCTGAAAATACCAGCCCAAACACTTAATTACTGCGGATGTTGTGTATGGGTTTTTAGCTTAAAATTAAGGTTATCTATTGGTTATTCTTGCAAATCTCCATCACTCTTTTGCAAAATTCAATTCTACCATCATAATCCCCGTCCAAAAATTCTCTTGCACTAAATGTGGTTTATGCACATGATACTTTTCGTGCTTCGATATTCTGGTTACAGATTGGCAACTTATATCATAATTTAGTGCCAGGGATGTAGTAGAAGTTTGTGGTAATTCTTCTAATACTATAGCAATATCTTGAGCAATAACTTTATTAGTTGCGACTTTTGGTCGTCCGCTTTTCGGTAAATTTCAAAAATTTTGGGTCAAGTTATACCTTTTGAAAGTATTACTAACGACAGTTTGTACTATTGGATGCCGATCTTGATGCAAGTGGTTAAATAAATACTTCTTCATGAGTTCTGACGCGATCACCAAAACCAATCATCATTAGAATTTCAATACGTTCTTTTTCAGTTAACTGAACCATTATTAATATTTAGATATCTGCAAATTTAAGTAATAATTTTAATTCCATGGCTTGCTTACTAAACATAAACATGATTATAAAATATCAGTTTCAATTAAATATTTTTGTAGTTGTTGAAAAAAGTCGTGACAAATCTTTTTATTGATGAACTCCCAGGACAGATCTGTATTGAAATTCGTAAAAATATACAGGCTGTTTCGTTTAAGATAAAAAAAGTTAACAGCTTTCTAGCTAAACCGAAAATCTGATTTAGATATAAAAATACTCATCACCTTTGCATTTTAATTAATTGTGGAAAGTCTTATTAAAATCTAAGTAGCCATACTAAAGATATTCGAATGGATCCATACATTTGCCTGACCCTGTATATTTAAACCAATAGAATAATCGTAGCTAAATTTTCTGTAACTATTTGAGTTTATTAACCTTTCGGTAATTTTTAGAGGCTAATGTATACTTTTAGACTATTACCACAAATGACGAATTAATAGTTTTATGCCTTACACGACAGGTAACGTTGTCTTGTTGAAATTTTTGATCCATAAACAGGTTACTTTAACTAATTCTTTCCTTTTACGTCAACAATTGACCTACACCCCCTTATGTGGGATATGAATTAGCAAACTATTATACTTCCTACATCGAACTTTATCGCTAATACAACATAATTTGCAAGTAAATATTTTCTAAACACTTAAATACCTCTGTGTAAATAATTTATGAAATTGAGAATAACCAAAAGAAAGTCTTTTTGTATTTAAAATTACTATAATAAATTTAATTTTAAATACGTAAGACATTTAATAAAGGATCTTACTTCAATATTAGTCTTATTAAAAAATATAATTTGGCAAAAATTCAACATTCGTTAAAAGTAATTAAATGGAAGACAGAGAATAACTGGAAAAGTCAAACTTTTAATTTGCTTTCGCTTATTTTTTTCTCATTAAGATCACTTTAAAATCACTGTAAAAAATTTAATTTTAAATACGCAAGACATTTAATAAAGAATCTTGCCTCAATATTTATTTTAATAAATGACACAATTTTGCAAAAATTTACAATTCATTAAAAGAGATTAAATGGGGGATTTAATGTGACTATATCTGTCAAAGTTAATTTAAAATAACCTTTATCGCAATGTAACTTTAATCCTAGATACACTTTCTGACAACATAGTTTGTCATCAGCAGTAGAAAAGGTATTAGACTCGGATTACTAGAACATACTTTACACAAGCAAAGCCAATCACTATACTAACGTATGAAACCAAAGTTTTAAGATAGAAATTAAAATATTTATTCAAATTTTTAACTTTAATTAAACTATGTGAAAAATTAATACTTAACATAATTTCTGAACAATAAGAATATACTATAATGCAGCTAGCGGCCCATGGTCTTCAATCCTTCGCAGTTTTCTTCTTAAGTGTCTCATAAGTAGGGACCGGATACGAAAGGCCGATGACTCATCGCCTACGGGCGTACTATTAAAAATTTATATTTTTAAAAGAGTTTTCAATTTTATTTATATATTTGGAAAACAAACAGGTGGCGATCTATAAAATACGAAATACACTTTTATTTGTGCATTTTGTAGTTCAAGTTGAGTAAAGGAGTATTAATATTAACTAGCAATACTTTCTCAAGGTTCTCTTCTGAAAAATTTGTTCTCCTTGAATGAAATATATTCTTGTAGATAGAAAACGTCCTTTCTACATCGCAACTGATTGTAGGTGCATACTGGAAATATTCTTTTATTTCAGCGTATTTAGCAGTTAGATTTTGAAGCATTGTCACCATACACAATTGCCGCAACGCTATTAAATCTGTATTTCTATTAAAAACTGCGTCTTACTCTAGCCGAAGGCCACACCCGAAGTCACTTGAAATATTTTTCAAACTATTAATAGCCACATCTAATGTGATTAATTCATCATTTAATTTGAGATTTTGATTTTCCAAATAAGTGATTAGATTTGGCACATTTCCAAAGTGTCCCTGAAGAAAGTACAACTGATTTTTTAAATTTGGAATTTGTAGTAATAAGATAACATTTAACTTTCAAAAAGATATTTCGTCGCACTCTGTATTCATCAGTTGTTGATGAATACTAAGTGATGTAGTTGTCAGCACCTGATGAAGCCACAATGTGGCAAAACATATGTAGTATCTACATGATATCTTCCTGAAACTTAAATGTTAATGTTATTATTTAGAGCAATGAAGTTTCAACAAGTACCTCCTCAAACAATTAGTTATTTATTTATTTTTAAACTACTTAGTTACTTGATATTTTTAAATTTTGATCTTAAAGCAAAGCCTTCTTCGTTGATATCTCAAAAAAGTCAAAATATTAAAATCTTGAAAAGTTTTAACTCCACAACTAACTTGAAAGGATTTTTTATTTCGTATATACCCTATCCAGTCGTCATCCCAATTTAAAGGAAAAGTCACAAAAAAATATGACGCTCTTGTTATAAAAGGAAAACGCAAATATTATGCAGAATCTGGCAATGTTTTTTTACTTATCAAATAAGGACTGTTCAAAATAATCCAAAATTCAATCCAAATAATATAAAGAAATTTTTTTTCGCCAAAAAAGTCCACACTAGCCAAACAGTTTTTCCAGAAGAAAACATTAATTACCAAATGCCTAATATACTCTTGCTATTTTAATAAATACTATACCACATATTTATGTATATTTAACGATATTAATATCGATTACTATCACTACTTCTAGTCTACAAAATAACGACTCATTCTCTTTTAATGCGGTTGCTCTATTTAAATGCTTCGAAGAATGTGCTTAAATGTAGCCAAAATTCGTTTCATGATAAAATAATTGCCTCAATTTCCGGAATTTCGCCGTGGTAGTTATTTTAAACGAACTTCTCGTCATTACTACACAAATATTATTCTTAAAAATTTTTTAATAAAGCTGCATCAATGTACAACATTAATCTAGAATGCATGCATTTAATTTCTCTTTTTTCTTTCCTTTGATTGTTTGCTCTTTTTTAGGAGAGGATGTGGAGGGGGGCTATTGTCAATTTAGCTAGGGTACTTCCAATTAATTATTTATTTATTTACCACAAATATTTCGTGATGTAATTTTCCAGATTTTTTTAAGTATTTTATTTTCTAATGCAAAGGTATTTTTAATAATATAAAATATTATTAAAAATCTGGTGTGAATAATAATATTTTACATTATTAAAAATACCTTTGCATTATACAAAAATTATACTGATTTTATTTTCTTCCTTTTTTCTTCATATCTAGTTCTTTTTCTCTTAATTTTAAAGCTTTTGAAATTGCTCGGAATAGATGTAGACTGTGACTTGAAATCTGAAACATGAAAAATCCCTAACCACAACACAAATAAATAAATTCTAAATACGTATTTCGGCAACTAAGTTGCTATCTTCAGCAGAACAATCTGAAAAATAAGTTAAACGTAGCGTCTTTGGTTAAGGTACAATCTTTATGCTACCTATGGCGAATTGGTGATACTCAATTCTTTTATATATACTACTTAAACCTAGTAAGAATGAAGGAAATGTAAAACGTGAAAAAACATATAGCGAAAAATAATTACTACAGTCACAATAAAGCATAGAAAGTGGACTGAAGAATTAGTCCATTGTCAAAATTCATTAAGTTACTCTTATTTCTATATACAGGCTGCCCATTTCCTATCTCCGTATATGGGATAACCATATAAAACCTTATATTTATGAAATCAGGCCAAAATAAGCATTTTAATGAAGTCATGGCCAACTATTATTGCCACTTAAAAAAAACATAAGTTTATTTTATATCTTGATATTCAATTGTGCCATGAATATTTAATAAAGGTTATTAAATTCTGCGTAAAAAATACTATCAGACACCATTTTTAGTTTTGCTCTGTCTTCATTGGTTACGAAGATATATATATAACAGAAAATTTCGTCAAATTTCAATTTTATTTAAATATGTATCTCAAAAAGTTGACAACATATGACAAATCTGAAAATGCGGTCATATACTCATCAAAAGTCTTTCTAATTTAACTGATCTGGTATATTCTATACTAGAAGAGTTACTCACATACGTAGATAGAAAATAAGCACCTGTGCATAGGTAAAATTCATTTGCTTTACTCAAATATGTATATAATTTCACTGTTAATAAAAACAGAATTTGGGTCACTGTATCAAATAAAACGATATAATGTTCGTAACGTTTTGAAACTATATTTGTTTCTTCATCATACCTGATAAATTAATAACAAATTAGCCATACACAATACAATCTGCAAATGTACTTACACTAGCAATAAAAAATTTCTAAGCGATTTGATAATAGAAATTTTGTTTGATTTAAAATTTTTTTTTTGGTAGAATATTAAAGTAGCGTCCTCTAGTATTATTTTATTCGCAAATACACATCCCCAAAACAAAATTGTAGAATGCATCTCCAAACTATCACATCATCTCCATATTTTATTGTTATAGAAACATTTTTTTTTAAACTAATTCATACTTCTATTTGCGTTTTAATAATTGCCTAATATGTATTTTTAAATGAAACGTAATTCTGAGCAATTTGGAGGGTTGGCAGTTTTGGATATAATTACGACATTATTATCTCAATACCAAATTATGTCACGTACCTGTAACGAACCGAAACTGTAACACAACCATCTCAATATTTTACGGTCATAGAAATATATTTTTTTAATATAATTCGTAATGCATATTTTTCAAATATAAACTTTTTCTTTTTGAGTCTTCTTAGATTTATCTTTTAATAATTCCCCAATATTTTTTAATGGAACGTAATTCTGAAAAATTTGATATAATTACAACATTATCTCAATATCAAATTATGTCATGTATCTCCAAACAGTAATACAACCATATTTGTCATATAAGTACAACTTCTCATATAACTCTTATACAATAACCAAAAATTCTAAATTCGCTATTTGAACACTTTCTTGTCTTAATATTACTTTATTTATTTCCGTTTCCAACTTCTATTTTTATAGTTTAAATATTAATTCTTAAAGAAGGGAATATAAAAATTGAAAGACATAATTTTAAGCTCCTTTAAATATAGTCAATAGAACTACGGAACATTTTTTATTTTTAATGAAATATTAATATTAACCCATTACTAGCCATAATTCGATTGGTGCAAATTTCCAATTTTTTTCATCCAATACCAACTGAATGCTTACAAATTAAAATATTGTGATGTTTTTTTTCGAAAAAATATTCACACTTACAAAAATATAGTACGTCCCATTTTTGGGACATTGGCTGGAAATGAGGCATTTAGGAAACAGTAGAGCTCATAATAAATAATACAGAAAGTTTAAATTGATTGAAAACAATAATAGTGTAATATTGCAGTAATATTGAAAATAATACATTTATTTTGTATGGAATGGAGCAAAACATCTATCATGTAGAGGTACATCCAATTTGCCACAAAGTCTCATTGTTTTTTTACTACAGAAGGCGCACCTGCGTTGTATCGTAATTGGCGTTATCAAATGACTTTTACCGTCAAATCTTACGTCACAGCTCACTCTTCCACCTAGCAATTTAGATGTTTGTGGCCCCCGTCCTTTTTGGGGTAGAAGAAGTTGTTTTGGAAATATAAGCCAACACTATTCTTCTACGTACGTCTAGAAGCGATATCTTATCTTCAGGATTTGTTACTTGATAGAGTCTCCAAGTGTTTACAATGCTTATATCTAAAAGTTGGGTGAATAAAGGCCGCCACCATTTTTTGGAACGAATTCTAATCCTATAAAGTGAAACTTGTTTATCTAACATATCCACTCCACCCATGTACGAGTTATATTCCTGTATGACCTTCGGTATTGGAATTTGAATTTGCTTTCTGTCCTTACGGGAATAGCGTTTGGTTTTCCCTAAAGGTTGAACGCAACTATAATTAGTGGCAAGTGAAACGGCTCTATTGTCATTCCATTTTAGAATAAGCACTTCATTTGATCGGTCGAATTTATAATCGAAATAACCTCGTTCCTTCTCTTTTTCCATTGTTTTGTTTGAAATCAATGGGCATTTTTTAGTACGGTGTTCTCGAATGGTTCCCGTTGCTTTCATTTTCAGTGCTCTTAGATTGCACATTATTTCATGACTTGTGAAAGAATTATCAAAAAATAATTCGTGTTTTTCATACTCTTCGGCTGGTATTGAAGAGATAAGATTTGTAATTACCCGAACACCCAACGGTCCTTCCACGTTTTCGCTTTTGCCACAATATGTCTCAAAATTGTATAAATAACCATTCGAACTACACAAGCACCAGAGTTTAAAGCCAAATTTTATTGGCTTTCCGCGCATATACATTTTTGCGGAATGTCGCCCGTAATACCGCACCATCATTTCATCTATAGATAATTGGGATTGAAACACACCGAATTTCAAAATGTTTTGCTTGAGCATCTCAAAATACGGTCGTAGTTTGTACATTTTATCCTCTTTATCTAAAAGTGTGTTATTAGCTAAATGAATATGTTTCTTTATTTCTTTGAATCGTCTTCTCGGCAGTGTGTTATATACTAAAGATACACCAGCATCAGGAGATTGTTGCCAATACATGTCCTCCTGAGGCAACTTGTGATAGCCACTGAACAATAGAACGCCAATGAAAACTCGCAACTCTTCAGCCGTGAGTGAAAAGTCTTGATCGTTTTTTTTGCCGGGCGTACAATATGCTTTGCTGTACTATGTAATTTATTACATATTCGGTAAAAAATTACTCAAAAATATCCACAACAGTTTTTCCATGTAACAGTGATGTGACATTTTCGAAATCATTTTCCGATGCACCGTTTGCGTCAGTGTATTTTATTTCATCTACCCAGTGCGGTGTTTTTGCTGTTTTTCCAAAGTTTGAGTTATTTTCTTATCAAATTCAGATGCTCTTTTTTCTTTCGTTTTAGATACTCTACGCTTTTTCACGTCGCGGACATTAGGTATCAATAGCTCTAGAGTACCTGCAACATCTTGTACTTCTTCTCCTTGTAGATTATTTTCGTCGAAATTCTCCGTATCAGTCACTTCATCTGGCTGTGGTGGAATGATTGCGATTTGAATATCTTCGCCATCAACGTCGTTATTATTCATGTCTTCCCAAAACGCTGGATCCTGTTTAAAATTTTCTCAACTTCTGTTGTAGTTAAACATTTCGCACCGTTGTACTTTGCAGAGTTCATACTTGTTTTATTTTTATAATTTTATGAATATCCTTCACGCGTATTTTACTATGTCTCTGGAGCCCTACACAAACCTGTTGATACTGATATCAACCAATGTCCTAATATTGGGAAGCTAACATAAACAACATATACATTATAAATACCAGAAAATATAACATCAAATTTCAGTTGAATCACATACTGTAACTCGAGAAGGCTATTGATCAAGAGCAATTATATTGTTTTGATTGCATTTACAGTTGTTATGTACTTGTATTTCTTCCGATGCACGTGAGCTTGAAAGCGTAAAACTTCTAACCACTTTCTAACCTTACTTGTCGTATTTTATCGCCATCTGGCGATAAAAGTCGATTACGCGTATAAGACCCAAACCACAGCCCAAATTACAATACAGATTTCTATTGTTTTAGTATTGTTATGTTGATTCAAAGTCACGTCCCATAAATGGGGCAATGGCTGGTATTGGATTAAAGAAACAAAAACGCAAAACTAAACAAGACCAAATCAAAATTTAATAGCAATTAATTTCTCTAGTAATTCTTAAATATTCTTCACATATCTTTCCCTATTATATTAAGAATAGTATAAGTAGGCATTCAAATTAAAATATTTTAACTAACAGCAAAAGACGTTTTTCCAAGCACTCTTTTTTGTATTCTTGAAGGCTAATTATACTGGTAGTAAGTAACGTATTACTTTTTATGTCGTAAGAGCATATTGCCTGTCATAGGAAGAATTTTACGGCAAATTTATCCAATTTCATTGTTTTTAATTTATCATCAACATCGCCTCGTTGATGTGCAACATAAAATTGTTTACCTAATTGTTTTTAAAGTCGGCTTTCGCGTATATTTCATCGTCCATCACAATACAATCGGTTTTCGTCAAGAAATTCGTGTAGAACTTGTGACATTGCGGACGGAAATGTTTGGATTTTTCTGAAACTCTTCAATTATTCTTTTTTTAAGTATAGTTGAATATAATAATCAGAGAGCGGACTCGAGCGATTGATGATTTATAGCCTATAGGCGTCTGCCTTGTATTCGCAATAGGTTTGTTTCTGTAAGCTATCCTTGAGTTCCAAACAATTTGATATGTGTGGCGAGCTGCGTAAGTGACACATATATCTGTCAATGCACAACAGAGCGAATGTAATAAACGGTTTGATAACCGGTAGAAACTACTGCTCAAAGATGTTAAAACGTCTTTAAAAATAGAAAATGTCCGTTCTACATCACAACTGGTGATGGGTGCGTGATTAAAATATTGCAAAAGTGCACCATACTTCGAATGTATAGATTTTGAAATCGGCTCTGTGCAGATTTGATATAATATATTTAAATCTGTTTTTTTGCTAATTATGCCATCAACTTTTGGTGTCAGTTTGTTTCCAAATTCAGAAGGCATACTCTTCATTCGATCGATAACGATTTATAAGTTAATTATCGCCTCTTTTAGCATGTAAGTAATCGTATCTGTAAGACACTGGAAATTAGCTTTTATATAGCTTAGCTGGTTTTGTAAATTTTAAATTTGTATCAGGTGTTTACAATTAGAAATGCTTTGCGAAACATCATCTTGAAGACGAAAAACGAAGTCTTTTAATTCATCCAAGTGTTGCGAATAGAAAAATGCTGCTTCTAGCTAATGAACATAAATATTGAGAACAGAAAGAGATGGACTAAAAAGAAGAAAATTTAACTACTCCAAAAATAAGGTAGTAAATTAAACTTAATATTTATAAAAAAATATAAGATAAATATACAATATAACAATATAAAACCGATTTTTTAAAGTACTAAAATTTGTAAGAAAATATCACTGAAAGAAATGAAACCAGAAACGATCCCTTATAGGAGAGAATAGAAAATATACTATCTCAAGAACAATACATATATGCACATTCATGTGTAACAGCATGTAAACACGAGAATACACTTTAGAAATTAGCGGATATAATTTCGGATAGCGGATAATAAGAAAGTCTAACTAAATAATATATAAATGTATATTTCGTCTTACACGCCACTGTAGAATAGAGTTTATGAATGAATAGACACAATAACGACGGAAATAACAATACCTGCTCGAAGAATGCAATCGAGCAAGCAAATAGTGGGGCTGTTATAACATGCATACTATACGTGAGACTGCCACAACACATCGGGCCAATTTATCATTCAATCGCTTCAGTCCGCTCTCTAATATTAATGTAAGATATAGGTAATATAAATTTGTATAAATATAATATTATAGCACAATATAGTGAAATAATGGATTATAAAATATATAATAAAAGGGGTCCAAGTAGCTTGATAAGACCAAAAGATTGAAAATATGAACTTTCCACAAGAACGACATGTTCTTCTCTTCTACGTCACCGCCCATAAGACGCGGTTGCTTTGATTGTTGCTTTGTTTTTTTGATAAATTGCGATTTATGTGAACTCCTGTAGGGTTTCATTATTTCTTGCAGATGAATGATTGATACAGGCACTTTGAATGAACCATATTTACTATGATATTTTGATTTTAGTTTTTAACATTCGATATTTTTAAAGTTATATCGAATCTAACGATTCTCTAACTCTCACGTCATCTATCTTTATGTAATAGACATGAGAGTGTGCCAGTTTTGTCACCCGTATTTGTTCCAGTATCTTCTATAGTGTGTCCTGGTGCATGTGTTATTTTCTCAATGCTGTATTTAATATACATTTCGCTCATTTTGATATAGATAGCTCTGCTTCCGAATCTGAGTCGTGATCACTTACTTCGTAATAATCTTCATCGACTCTTTCGTCATCACTATTTTCGCCATCTGCTCCATTAAACTGTAATAGCTAAACCAGGTCATGTATTCAAAATATCCATTTTGTCAACACGACCTCGTTGAGTTATGATCTTACACCACATTATTTTATCTTGTAACCGAGTCACTAGGTTAAGGGGACACGACACACTCTAAAGGTATAAAACGAGACACTGAGAGGTCTCGACAAGCTGAGTCACTGCAAAGCTAGAGTTGATACAAGCCTAGTGCCTCATATTTATAATGTAGTGTGTACTGTTGCGTGAAAGCGCGACCATGTTCTCTCTTATCACGGGATCGATTTTCGAGGAATGATTGGCTTTATTGGCGAAGTGTGCAACAGCACTTCTTCCAAAATATCATAGCCGTTCTTTTCATGTAATTCTACGTCATTTTGATGTATCGGTCGCTTCGCTGCGTGAAAGTGCGACCATGTTCTATCTTGTCACGGGATCGATTTTCGAGGAATGATTGGATTTATTGGCGAAGTGTGCAACAGCACGTCCTCCTAGATATCATAGCCGTTCCTTTCATGTAATTCTACGTCATTTTGATGTATCGGTCGCTTCGTTGCGTGAAAGCGCGACCATGTTCTCTCTTATCACGTGATCGATTTTCGAGGAATGATTGGCTTTATTGGCGAAGCGTGCAACAGCACGTCTTCCAAAATATTATAGCCGTTCTTTTCATGTAATTCTACGTCATTTTGATGTATCGGTCGCTTCGTTGCGTGAAAGCGCGACCGACATCTCTCTTAGCATGGGATCGATTTTCGAGGAATGATTGGCTTTACTGGCGAAGTGTGCAACAGCACGTCCTCCAAAATATCATAGCCGTTCTTTTCATATAATTCTACGTCATTTTGACGTATCGGTCGCTTCGTTGCGTGTAAGCGCGACCATGTTATTTGTTTACATTGTTGTTATCGTTATTGAATTATATGTTATTATTTAATCGTTGTCCTGCGTATTATTTATCGCACTGATGAACTTGCTGTATAAATGGAACTACCTCGGCAACAATGTTACCTCCGGGACAAGGTGACATTACATGGCGATCCTGCCCACGTTTGATGTTACATGGCGATCCTACCTTTAGCTAGATGATCACATATTATGGTGATCCTGCCATCCCATCATCTGACATTACAAAACCAATTTAGCAAAGTATTTTCAAAATTTTGATAACCGTAACGAACCCTTTTAGATTAAGTAGGAAAGTTGCTGATAGTCAAAAGTCACACAAAATAAACGTAGACAAAATTAAAATGGTTGCACTAATTCCGTTGTCCAGTCACTGTGACCGCGACGAAATTTTAATCTCACTCTTGTAAGAAATAGGTTCACCAATCAAGTTCTACGTTTATATGTAAACTGACGATCGGGTGATTTGAAGGTACTGAGGCGCACATTGCGCTATATTAAAGTGGGGAAAATTTCCAAGAAAATACAATTTCGCAGCGGTCTGTGTGACCGCACTAGTTAAATTAAAAAAACTTTTAAACACCTAAAAGACTTTTAAAACAATATTTAGCCTTACTTTATCGCAGGAACTATTCCAGAATCGCTTTTCTTTCAACTAACGTAGTTAATTTATAAGTTGCCAGTATTCTTGAAGCATTATCTATGCAATTTCTAAAGTTTTTGCTAACTTCAATTGAGAAACATCCTTACTTAGGTTAAGCGTAGGTATCCAAACAAAATCTTTTTTCGTATTTCAATTTGTTCTGTTAATATTCCAACTAAATATATTGCTACAACAATTCGACTTAAACTGAATTTACACTTCGTAAACAGCGATCTGTCAATGTGACAGGACGATTACCTTACGTATTACTACAATTAACGTCACGGCTAACTCGATCACTTTTTTGTCGTGGAGCGTCTTTATTTAAAACCTGTAACTGTGCTATTAGATTATTGCTTGTATATATTTGTAAATCCACCAAAATACAAATAAAGAATACTGTAGTATTTACTTCAACTAACGTAAAGTTACCCAAACAGAAAATTTAAATAAGTCAATTTTAAAATTCGTTTTAATGCTGTAATAAAAATATACAGCGACATCTATATGATAATATTATATCTATAATAAAAGTTTCGTGAACATATATGGACACTTTATGACGAATATATATCTACCAATTCATTTCGTTTTTAGCTTTTATAAGGATCAAATCATAAAATCACTAATAAAAAATTTTTAATAATTAAATTTCAATGTGTTTTTTTCCCTAGTTTAGTTGTAGTTATTATAGATTCGTTAATTATATCTGATTCCCACGCAATCTTTTTTATTGACAAAATACAGGTAATCTCGCATCGATCTATGACTCACGGAGCGATTCAATTGATTTATTTTCTTTCTTTTAATGTAAACATGAATTCCAACATTGGATAATTATATATTCTCGGCGATAAATCCTTTTATAGAAAAGGCAATTAATAGAATTGATTCAATTAATGTTATTATAGTCTGAATTTATAACATAACATTTTTATTTAAGTCAATGTTCTGTAACGCTCTTTCGGATTGGATTTAAATTTCATAATATTATTTGCGTTATCAGAAATAAGCATTTCTTTAGAAGTTTCGATAATTCTGTTAACACTAATTACATGGTATAGAAAGTTACAAGAAAAGTTAAACGACCCACACAACACATACCACCTATAAGTAATGTAGCAGAAGGTGAATGGGCAAGATGTGGTGGCTGGATGTAAATTGGGCACTAACCTACCTGAAATTTTAATCTCGTTGGTAATTCGGGCACTAGCTAAAAATGTACTCGCAGAGGATCTATGTAAACTGGGCACCGTATAAAGCAAACAAAAACAATAATATAGAAATAGTTTATTTCAAGTTGAAGTACAGCAAAAAGATAGAAAATAAAAAATATGTACTCATATGAAAACAATAATAAAAGCAAATACTTAATTATATAAAAACTATAATAAAAAAATAGTGTATTTGAAGTCATACTGATGAATAAAATGATATACACTTCACAAAGTGTAATCGTGATATTGTTCCATTATTTAGTTGTTCACACAGTTCATTTAGAGTTCTTAATTTTTGTTTTGCGCGTATGTCTTTAACTCTTGCTGGTGTACTTTATTTATCTTACGAAATATAAACTAATAAAACTTATTGGAACTTCTCACCCTTCTATCTACGCCCATGAAGAAAGGAATTTAACTATATTATTGAAATAATTGCGTCACAATTCAACGACAAAAAACAGATGTGCGGTTAACCGAATGAATAGTGCTATTCAATAACTGCGTGTTGTACTTGGCTATATTATAGACTATTTATATGGTCCATCGTAATTTCGGCCTGATGAGTCCAATCTTAAGTTATTAGCAAGGAAACTTATATTTACTGTATATGCCCTTAGTCAGTAAAGACGGGTGTGGGTGACTATAATAACAGATGGAAGATAGCGCCACACAGTTTTGCTTACAAAAGCTCAGTCTGAAAACTGAGAAAAGGGATTGCGCGTTCTTCGGCGCATACGCATATAGACTACACAAAACATGCTATATACTTACTAAGTATTAATACAAAAATGCTGCACAGGATACCTGACAAGAAATCTCTAAAAAGGAAAAACCAAACGCAAAGAAAAAAAATACCTAGAAACAATTAATCGTATATTCACGACATAAAAAAATATGTATATCTATAAAAATGTAATATATTAAAGTCTTGACTAACATAAGAATATTGAATTATTTACTTTTTCTCGTATATAACGTGTGTTCATTTAAAAAGTCACTCTAGGTTACTTTAAAATTTTGATAGAATAAGACGCATATATATTAGTATGTGTTTGTTGTTCCGTAAACGTAAATCCAAATGACATTTGATAATGTCAATCACAAATCAGTTAGTGCATAAAATAATCGTGCGTAGATTCTGGTTTAAATAAATTGCTTCTCAGTTTTAAAATGGCTTTCATTTTAGAACATAAATTTTTTTTAGTCCAAGCTTATTCTGGAAGTGGTAATAAAATTTATGGTTTATAGGTTTATTCGGTTCAAGATTGCATGGTAGAATTTCAAGTTGAGTTTCCACATTTTGTAATCGATTATATACAATTTAAGAATACTTTGGATAGAACTTTAAAACTTTTTTCTGAAACTAGTAGTCTCTTAAGAAAATCAGGCAGCGGAGCAGTTAAGAAACGTACACCTCAAGTTGTCAATCGTGTTGAAGAAATAATGGAAAATTAACCACAAACATCTGTTCGACATTTGAGTCGACAAATAAACCTTTCTGTTGGTACAACTCACAAGTTATTAAAAAAAGATATGCAACTTTATCCATACCGTGTCACAGCAGTACAAGAATTGTTAGAAATTGATTACCCACGTAGACTACAGTTTTGTAATTGGTTTGTAAATATGAACAATAATGGAGAACTTTCGCAAAGAGTCATCTTCACTGATGAAGCATGGTTTTATAAAACGGGATACCTAAATTCACAAAATACAAGAATTTGGAGTAGTGAAAATCCACATGTAATTAATGAAGAATCCCTACATCCATAGAAAATTGGTGTTTGGGCAGCGATAAGCCAAAGGCGAATCATTGGACCAATATTTTTTCAGGGAACGTTAACTGCTCAAAGGCACCGTACGGAAATTTTACAACCATTTGTCAATCAGTTGCATGATGATGAACTTCAAAATGCATATTTCCAACAAGGCGGAGCACCTTGTCACTGTACTGCAGAATCTTTGGATTATTTAAGAGAATTTTTTGATGAGCGTATAATTAGTCGAAATACTGAAATTGCCTAGCCTGCACGTTCATGCGATTTAACACCTTGCGACTTCTTTTTGTGGCCTTATCTAAAAAATAACATATTTTGAACACCTATATTGAATTTGAATGATATGCTACAGAGAATCGAACAGAAGTGCATGGAAATTAATAACAATCCAGTAATGTTGCAGAATATCATCAGATATTTTGAACGGGGGATTTTAAACTGCATTGATTTTGAAGGACAACATTTTCAACATTTGTTATAGTTTTCAATAAATACCTATTACTTGTTATTATTTGTATGTATGAAACTGTCAAAATATACGACTTCGTAGGTTAAGTAGTAAATTTTAATTTACGACATACTTCAAAATGTTCTCAGTAAATCACATGCTACTAGATTGACTTTTCAAATGAACACTTGTTATATATTCATAGTGTATACCAAAAGAAAAAATAAATTAGAACAATACGAGAAACCATAGACTACAGCAAAATTATGTTAAAACTAGTTCGGAAAATATTAAATTCTCAAGTCATAAAGAAATAAATCCGGTATAAGAATTAATTTAAGTTACAATACTTTTGCTTTTACATAAACGCAGCTTTTCCTGGTTACCCCAGAATTAACCTCACAATTTATTACAAACAGAATATAAGCGGTAATAAATATTTTACAAGATACCAAAAATAATTTTATTTTAAATTCAAAAGTTATTACATCCAAAATGCATCGACATTATATAGTACAATATGCAGCTGGACATGAAAAAAAAACATTTAGTTTCACAGGCGGCAATAAAAAGTTGTCAGCAAAAGAAATGCGTTACAGAAAAAGATTTATGTACGAATATGACACAAAATTTAGAATTATTTCAATTAAGGAAAGGTTAACTTTATGTTTATATGCAAATGAAATATATGAATCTACAAAAATAGTTTTTAAGTTGAAATATAAAAAGATAGGTTTAAGTTACAATGAGACGAGCTCTAAAATGTTACGTTAAATTAATTACGGCAGGATATAAAAACCAAAAACAAAATATCAAATGAAATTAGACTATACAAATTAATATTCCCTAAATATGTCTTTTCCTTTGGAGGTGATAGTTATCACCGTGCCTTTGAGAGGAACTCCTACGATCTGGCTTGGTGGTAACCAGCTAATTTAACCCCCTGATTGTCCCAGATGTTATAGGATACAGTGCCTAGATGCAGTCTTCAACAGTGAGCTTATTTTTGCGAAGATCGGATTGGAACGCCATTCGTCACACAGTTTTGTTGAATTTATTTTCGCCAAACTTCTAAAGTCGCTTCAAACAAAATTATGCGATATAACGATATGTCGAAAGCCGTGACTATAGCTTTCTTTACTGAAGATTTGCACTACTTTACAAGCCATAAACTTAATACTACGAAGGTCGGAGCTCGAATCCCGCAATCACCCGCTGGCATAGAAAACGATAGGGGGGTGATACAGCTACCAAATTTTAAACACAGATAGCGATATACGTACCCGTTGAAGGTATTTAAATGATTCGCAAACAAATTAATATACCGGGACTTAACAATAAATAAGGGAAAACTAAAAATGGAAATTCAATCGTAACAACTCACCTCTCACCCTGAAAGGAAACTTCCCTGGAAGCAACGTCCAGATACGCCTAGACCCACCCAGCGGAACGAAACCACGAGACAACCGACACAAATCATTACGGTGTACGTCGGCAAATCGGCCGGAAAATGTAACAAAGAAAAAAATGGTTGGCTCGCGGACCGCTCACCAAGGAGGTCCAAAACAAGAGGTCCATAAGAGAAAGAAAAGGAAGTCGGCACAATAAAAAAAACTGGAGGTATTCAAAATCACTAGACTGCGGTCTAACAGACTAGGAGACAACAAAAAGAAAACGGAACGGTAATAGCTCGCAAGGTTTAAAGCCCAACCTAGACCAAGAATGCACTGACACGCTGAAGGTAGAAGAAAGCGCAAAGCAAAACAGAAGGTATCAAAAAGTAGGTCAGTAAATCCTATAACCATATATACCAAAATATTAACCAAAAATAAACGATACTTTTCTCTTAGGTCAATTTTTATTTTACTGTTTTACTATCCTGTACATACTATTTAAAGTTTAAATAGTTGGATACCATTCTTTCAGAAAGCAGAACTTTTTATAAAGAGTAATTTTTTTCGTAAAATTAATAATAAAAAAGTTTCCCATATGTAGAGAACTTAAGCGGACACGTATACAGGCTGATTCAAATTAAGTGCGCACCATTGCTATCTCTGTTATTATTGATTCTAGTAAGTAGGTTAAATTAGAAAAGTATTAGTGTTTTTAACATTGATTAGCATGCAGTTCATGAAAAAAAAATTGAATAACGCATTTTCGAGAAATTTTGAAATTTGTAATTTTTTTAAATGGAACAGCCTGAATTTTTTTAAAATTCTGAATGCTAATGTTCTTTGTAATATAAAAGTTTCAATACACTATTGTCCTAAAACGAATAATAAAGTAGTTATAGCAGTTTCTATTTCCTTCTAAATGTTGTCACTGCTCCGCTAACTTTTGACAAAATACATATTTTGTGTTTATTTTAACATATTACAGCTTACAAGATTAAATTAAAAAAAGAAAGTACATGTATAAATAAATACTGCTCAAAGGTGTCACCTTCCTGCTCAATACATTTTCGTGCCCGCTTCAGTACACTCTGGGTGGCTCTTAAGATTGTCCTTCTATCTAATTGTCGAAAAACTTCTCTGACCTTGTCTTGCAATTCGCTCACGTTGTCGTATCGCGTTTTGTACACCTCATTCTTTAAATATCCCCAAAGAAAAAAGTCTAAAAGTGAGAGGTCATGGGAGAGTACTGGCCATTGAATTGAACCATTTGTACCAATCCACTTTCCGGCAAAGATGGTGTCGAGGTAGGTTTGCACTAGGTGATAGTTGTGTGCAGGAGCACCGTCCTACTGAAATTATAAATTTTGGCGCATCAGGTAATTGGCGTTATCAAGGAAATCCTCTAGAACGTTACGAATAAATTCCAGATATCTGTTTCCTGTCAACGTACCATTGTAGAACAGCGGACCAACGACTACCGAACCAATTAATCCGCAGCAAACGTTAAAACTAAATCGAACTTGTGCAGCATGTGGACGAACTATTAATAAATTTTCTTGAGACCAGTAGTGACTATTTTTCTTATTAAACATGCCTCTATAAGAAAAATTTGTTTCGTCACTCCATAAAATACACTTTGCTCCATTCAAATTTTCATCAAAAAAACTAACAAACCAATGACAGAAAGCTAATCTCCTGGCGGAATGTTCTGGCTGTAATGTTTGAGAGATTCTGAACTTAAAGGGGATATACTTATGCTTTTTCAAAATTCTTTGAACTGATGAATAACTTAATGCCAATTCCTTAGTAGCATCCCTAATGGAAAATTCGCGATGGCCTTCAAAATATGCTAACACTGTAATTTCTACTTCTTCGTTGACGACGATATTTTTCTTTGTTCTTTTCTTTCTAAATAAGCAATCATGCAGTCTAAACTGATTGTAAAGTTTTCGAAAGTAACGTCGATCTGGCTGCTGTCGTAAAGGATTGTGTTCAGCATAATATTCGCTAGTCCTTATTGAATTTTTACGACATAAAATGTATGCTTCCAACATATCGCATTTCTCCAAATGAGGAAATACCATAGTGAAATATTGTCAAACACTAAGCAACGAAAGTAAAACCAAAATGTTTAGAGAAATAAATAGAGAACTAATGAACACAACACAAAATAAAAATAAAAATATTTTTTCCGCAAATCGTTAGGAAATTTTGACATTCCTGACAAAATTTCTTAAAGAAAAAGTCAACATTTCCTAACTGTTAGGAAATGTTGACTTTTTCTTATACATATTCGTACTTTTCTCTTGATTTATTTGGCAATAATTCAAATGAAGTTCACTACCTCAACCAGCTCTGGAGGAGTCCCAGATATGGAAAATTCATCATCACTTATCATTTTACACTGTTTTGCTATCGAAAACACCAGCAGTTAAATGTATATGCGTCAAGTTTGACAATTCAACATTAATACGTTTCCATAGTAACGCAACCAATTATATTACGAATTTCAAAACACCATTTATTTGTGAATAAAATTATTCGCGATTTTTTCCAAATTAATTAATATCTGTCGAATTTTAAACGATTTGCGGAAAAATAGTATGTTTACCTCATAGGAAAAGCCACATTCCTGGACTCTGTGTTGCTAAGTCTCGGCTTGCGCCTCGACTTAACAATCTTCACAGTCGTCCAGGAATGTTAGGCTTTTCTTACTCGGTAAACAATATACTATTAATAACTAAACGTGCGAAAGATTTATATTCAGTACGTTATTGACATTTACAAAGGACATACTATTTGTTCTGGTTAAAGTGAAAGAAGCCTACTACTGATTTTACAGAATGAAAGAGTATCTTTGACATCAACTAAATTCCACCGTAAATATTCGTTTTAGGACAATAGTGTATTGAAACTTTTATATTACAAAGAACATTATCATTCAGAATTTTTAACAATATACACGCTGTTCCATTAAAAAAAATTATAAATTTCAAAATTTCTCGAAAATGCGTTATTCAATTTTTTTTTCATGAACTGCATGCTAATCAATGTTAAAAACACTATTTAACCTACTTTCTAGAATCAATAATAACAGAGATAGCAATAGTGCGCACTTAATTTGAATCAGCCTGTATAGATGTATTATATATATTTTTACATTGCCCATTTTGGGATTTCAATATAAATAAATATTATTATTATTATTATTATTATTATTAAATTGTGATTTTATTCTACAACCTTGATTTGTAGTAGTCTAGTATTTAAAATAATTATTAATTTCGATATTGATTATAGTACTATTGTAAACTAAATTATAAAATATTGATCAACTTCAAAGGAACAAATGTCGAATCTAAGTTATTCAAATTCTAATCTAAACCAATCTATCTACATAGAAACAGAATAAATTTCCCATTAAGTATCGTAAAAACCGTCCCGTTACGCCACTGAACACGCGCCCATTCTTGTAATTCGTGTTTCAAGTAACCTGCAAAACACCTGCCGTTGGTTGTCGAGGAACTCATCTGTTGGTGTCTTTTTTTTCATTCTTTCCTTTCGAACATAACACGGCATAGGGTTTCTTCCTTTTACCTGCTGTTGTAATACCTACCCATAAATATATTGTATGAACTGGCAGTTGCATGCATGCATGTATGCGTTTATTTTTTACGTGCATCTCTATACCCACACAAAAAAACGCGTACTAATTTACGGGAAAGGTATAATAACCGGTCATTAATTATTTATAACGAATTCTTTTTTCTGCCAGTCTCCTGATAATTCCGGTATAATTTTCAATAATGGAAATAATTACTGCTAGGCTTGGTGTTCTTTTAGAAATAAAACATGTGAAAACGTCATTTTTCCCTGTCATTATATACTACATAAGATATTTTCACTCTCATGCACACTTAGTATTTTAATGAAGGAAGATTGTAATGAGTCAAATAATGAAATTCTGGGATTATTAAACAGATTGTTTTTTTATAAATTATCACCCGATGAAAGTAAACGGAAATACTGCTAGTGGGCGAATTTTATTTTTGAATTATAGTGAAATCGTAACAGCTATGTTTCCTTGACGACAACATTGAAAACCAAAACTCACACTAACGCATAAATCATAAATAATGTGTGTGTTCTCTTTGAAATGGTTAATTTTTTCTTGGAATTCGGCTTGATAAATTACTCTTCAAATAAACATACTCATTTTAACATTTCGACATTTATTGTCTTAAAATTCTTTCTTTGGAGACTGTGGTTAAGTAAAAACTTAAAAAAGGTATATAACCCCTTATCACAATTGTTAATCGTATCCTAAATACGTATTTCGACAACTAAGTTGTCATCATCAGTAGGTAAAAACCACTAATTAAAAGTCGCACATTGGGCACAGTAAAGCTAGCGAACCGCATACGCAAACAACTACTTTACACCGCGTCCACGTGTAGACTGGTCTGTAGACAGTGTAGACAGTCTACACGTGGACGCGGTGTAAAGTAGTTGTTTGCGTAAGCGGTTCGCTAGCTTACTGTGCCCCATGTGCGACTTTTAATTAGGGGTTTTTACCTACTGATGATGACAACTTAGTTGTCGAAATACGTATTTAGGATACGATTAACAATTGTGGTAAGGGGTTATATACCTTTTTTAAGTATTTATTGTCTTCATCAGAAAAAATATTGATTACAATACTGGGTCGTTAGAGAATTTCTATAAGTGTAAATTTTAACTAATAATAGAGTTATTATGTACGCTGTATTTTATTTATAATTTGAATGCATCATTTTTACATTTCATACTGTTTCATACTATCGTAACTAAATATAAATGTGATGTGTTTGCATTGACTTACTTCTACACACATTGACTATATCAGTATAGAATCAAATTGAATTTTAAAAGACCTAATTTATGTGTTTATTTTAAAATTCTTTATTACGATGATCAAATGATCGTAATGAAATTGCAAGTTTATCAAAATTACTTTGTATAATAGAAATAACGTGCCTTCAAAAACTTTCGTCATTAGAGATGGCCATGTTTTTTTTAATGGTTAGTGACGCATTCTGTTATAAACGTATAATTTTGATAGTTTGGTTATGTCATATAAATGTGCGCAATAATTAGTAATTTTGTTTTTCAAAAAATGTTTATTATAGTAGTCAAAATTAAAAGAAAATAATACTAAAGCAGATGTTGGACATGTTGACCATTATTTTGAAGACAAAGTTGAACTCTACGCTTCATGGTTTCAAAGCCATTTATTAGGATTTCTTAGGTTATGTCAGCACAAGAATTCGCAATAGCATTACGAAGCTCTTTGATTGCGTTAGAATAAAATATATACTTTTTACACTTACCGATCGATTAATATAGACATATTGATAAAGGCAATTATTTAAAGTACAATAATTTACTAAATTCAAAGAAGCAACAACAAAACATAAATATTAATATAACTTAATCGTAAACAGCACTGTTATACAATCACTTCTAAACTGGATCATGGGAACTGGGATATAATGAACTCGTCCAACTCTAATATATTCATAGCGCGTTATGACATATGTGGTATTCTCTAATTTTTTTTCACATTACTTTAAATTTACACTTACAGAAATTCCCTAACCACCTAGTAATTCGAAACTAGTTAGTCGAAACGTTAAAATGAGCATGTTTCCTTGAAAAATAATTTATCAAGTCGAATACCATATATACATCAATTGATAAATTCTTGTACAAACTCCAAGAATTTATCAAATGATATATTAAATGAACGGCTAAGAAATTATCTAAATATAATATGCTATGAAGTAATAATTACAAATTTTTTCAATTAAATTTCGTATGACTTGCGTTGTAATTTGTAGACAGCAATTTTTACATTGACATTTACTTCACAATTGCATACTAATATATTTATAAATATTTCACTTAAAAGCCGAAAAACTCCAAGAATTTATCAATTGATATATTAAATGAACGGCTAAGAAATTATATATATATATATGTATATATATATATGTATATATATATATATATATATAAGTGTTTAGATAATTTCTTAGCCGTTCATTAAATATAACATTTGATAAATTATTGGAGTTTTGTAATATTTCATATAAATAAAGCCGAAAAACTCCAATAATTTATCAAATGTTATATATATACATATATATAAAGATTATTATTTCGTGACCTTTACATGTTATGGTAGATTCAATTAGTTCCTGTTATCTACAAATTTTAAACATCGCAATATCCCAAACCATTTTCGACATTAATACATTCAATCAAATTATTTCAAACTTGAAAAATATTATCATACAGAAATTGTCTCCTCAAATTTTAAACAACATCGAAAAAATAGAATCTAAAATTTACAATAATAATTTCCAGACAAACAAAAATAAATTAAAAACAAAGTAGAGAAACTAACGTTAGACCGAGGCACTTAGAATACAAAAAAGAAAACTAGATATCTATAATTACACGTTAAAAAGTTATAAGAAGGTAAGACTATATCATTTCATATTGTGTTTTGTTATAACATCATAATATAAATTTGACAACCTTAACGTGGGATTTGTATATATCAGTACAATTCACAATAATATCTAGTGTTTTTTTATATTTAATTAAAGCTGTATTACAAAAAAATGTTGTTTTTTTGGAATTTGGCTTTTTAATTAAATTAAAGAAAACCATCCTACTATTTAACGTTTCGATATTAATTTACTGCCTTCTTCAGAAGAAAAATAATTAGGTATTTATATTGTAGGTTAGTAAATAATTTATGCATCTAACTGTCAAATTTTAAATAAATAATTAAATTGTAACTAATTTAGGCTATGTAATAGTGTGAACACTTCATGGGTGATACTGTTATACATTATATACAATTTCATCTATTTTACACAATTATTATAATAAATTATACGTTTGTTTATAAAAGTAGAAGTGAACTGAATTTTAAAGAACTGAATGCTTACCTTTATTTTATATTTATCTTAAAAAATATTATACCTTTACCCCTGCTTGTAATTATTTTAAAACCACCCCATACGAGTGGTTTAAATATAATTAAATGTCAGTTTTGAAATTAAAGAATGTTTACTTTATTATAAAATTATAAGCAGTGAGTTATAGAAAAATAAGTTTTGATAATCTTACAATTTCCTTACTAAAATGCTTTATTCAAACAAAGGGATAAAAGTCTAGTGTAATACTTTAACATGTAAATTTAATAAATTAATCTACTTCATGAAAAATCATTGCAATCATATCGCAAAAGGTATATTATTTTTCTCTTCATCACAACTGTTCAGAACTCTAAGATTATTTTACATAAACTGTAGCATTTGGGATATTTACGGTTGCCTATTTTGATTAATTTTGTAAAAACATTTTAAATGATAACAACATAGGTTACAAAACATGGCTAATGTTCTGTAAGTAAATTGATAAACAGAATAATTACGTTTAATTTTGTGCCAATATGTCTAGGCTGCAGTAACGTCGTTAAAGAGCAATAAAGTAACTTTGGGAAGGCGCCACCTAACTTATTCCCACACATTAAATTAAATAGTTCCCTTGCGTATAACGTTATCGGCTATTAATGCAATAAATATTCGCATGGCAGGAAGACAATACATTTCCTGAATAATAATGGTGCATAAACATCAATGCTTATAAAAAAATTATTAGAATTAGTCAAGTTGTTTGTCAATTATTAAATCCCGGTAGTTAAGAGAAAGAAGAAATAAAATAAGAATTAAATATTTATTGAAGTACAAGAATTAATGAGCCAATTTATCGTAGGATTAAAGAATGCAGAGTTTACAAATGGACTTCCTAAGAACACCAAAATTCAAAACAATTGAAAGAAACTAAACAAAAACCACATATTAAATTGCTTCCGTAAAGTTCAGGTGTTGGTTGTGGGGACTTGTCTTGGTGAATCCACCGCCTCTAGCTCATCATCAGCTGTTATGATATATTTCACCCCTTAAATGTTGAGAAAGTGAAAGTCAAATCATCTATCCTCTTACTGCAAAGAGGTGTCGTAGGAAAACCACAGAACATTTTACACACTACTATGGTCTTAACATGTATTTATTGATCTGTGATCTGCATGTTTGTATTGATACTTGCATTATTACAGGAAGTATGTATATCTGGGCAGCATAATAATAATAATAATAATAATAATAATATACCTTTATTCGTTTGACACGCAAAATGTATACGAAACGTCACAAATGCATAAATAAAATACAAAATCTGTATATATAAAATAATAAACATATAATTAAAATTATTTTCAAGTCTATTGCACCTATTACATAATTCTTTCTAAAAAAAATCTTCAACTTTATACAACACTTTGTTTATTAATAGTTCCTTAGTTTATTAATAGTTCCCGACCTAGGTCGGTAATTGAATTGTTTTGTTGACAATGATTTTAAAGTCTCTGGCAAGTGGATACACTGGTGGAGTACATTTCTTTGTATTTTTGTCAAATGAGAACATGGAGGACACAAATATGACTCAGAAGTGCCTCTTGTACTATAACTATGATTGAGTTCATATTTAGCAAAAAAATCAGAATAATGCATTTTGACAAACAATGCGCACTGCAAAATGTATACCGCGGGTAGGGTAAGTATTTTTTAATTCCCAAAAGTGTTCCTACAAGTATCCCGTGGGTTGATGTTAAATATAGCTCTAATACATGCCTTTTTAATTACGAAAATTCGTTCCACATCAACTGAATTTCCCCAAAAGATAATACCATATTCAAGTCTAGAATGCACGTAGGCATAATATGCACTCACCGCGGCATCAGCACTGACACTACGCGAAACCACTTCCAGAGCGTAACAAGAACCACTCACTTTAACTGCCAGCCGTTCGACGTACGCCTTCCATGATAGTTGGGAATCCAAGGCAAGTTGCACATCCCTGTATCCGATATCAATTTCCATTCTTCTGGCACCAAATCTTATTAAATTCGTTTTATTGACATTCATTTTTAAATTATTTCTGGTAAACCAATCCTCAAAGCATGACAAGAGCGTCGCTAACAATTCAGCAGCATTTTCTTCTGTTTTTGCTTTTACTACTGATGAAGAGTCATCGGTAAATTGTATAGTTGGGCATGTAGCTACTGCTGACAGATCATTTACATATAAAAGGAACAATAATGGACCTAAAACTGATCCCTGTGGCACGCCATAATGAACATTGCCCAATCAGAACATACCTCTTGTCCAGAAATTTTATTGGCACTGACACACTGCCTCCTATCCGAAAGATATGAACCAATCCACTCAAATGCCCTTCCACGAAAACCCATGATCTCCAACTTATCAAGAAGCACTCCATGATCCACGCTATCAAATACCTTTGACAAGTCCATGAACATACAGATAGTTGTCTCTCCACTGCTCAATCCATTCGAAATCTCTTCCAGTTACTGGAACATGGCGCTTGAGGTTGATCGGCCTTTCATAAATCCATTCTGTGTGTTATTTAATATTCCATGTTTATTAATGAAATTTGTCATTCTGGAAAACATAAACTTCTCTAGAATTTTTGATAAGTTTGAGACCAACGCTATAGGACGGTAATTATCAAATACCGACCTACCACCCTTTTTATACACTGGTTTTATTATGCTAGATTTCATCTTATCTGGGTATTGACCCTTTAAAAAAGAGAGATTTGCTATATGTTGCAGCGGTACTGCTAGACTCTCTGCACAGTATTTTATTTTTATTTTAAGAGTAGTAGGTTCTTCGTCATCTCCTACAGATTTAGTATCATTCAAACTGTAAATTGTTTGTTTTATTTCGTCGAGATCTGTAAAATGAAGCGAACATGTCTCAGAAATGTGTTTAATGTTTTCATACATAGGTCCACAATTATTAATGTTTATATTTGCACAAACGTTCATAAATTTTTCATTTAGATCTATTAATACTTCTTCTGTACTTTTATTACCATTACAAAATTTTTGTATATTAAATTTCATTTTCTTTTTTATACAATTTATATTTTTTACTACATCCCACGTTGCTTTTGCTTTATTGTTTGAATTTATTATGTATTCTGAATATGTTTTCTTCTTCGAGGCTTGAATTTCCCACCGCAATAGCTTACAGTAGTCGGTGTACACTGTTTTTTGATTCTATTACTTATCATAGCTTCGTAAAGTTGTCTCTTAATTTTTGACATCATTTTAATATTTTCTGTCAACCAGCATTTTTCTGTATTTCCTTAAACTTCAATAACCTTTCTCTTTGAATATTTTTCTATAATATTCATTAGAATTTCTAGGAATTTATTATAGCAATTGTCAATCTCCTCAGTTACTGTAACTTCACTCTAATCAACATTGTTTAATTCATCCGAAGATAGTTCGATTAAAAAAACCTTTTTTCGATTTTATTGGTATACATTTGCAATGATTTCGAATTCGTCAATGCTATTGTCTGTGCTTGATGATCTGACAAACCCGACGTTAGTACTTCGCTGCAATAGGATGCAACGTTTGTAAATATATCGTATTATCAATAAGAGTCCGACCATGCTTTATCGGTAGACACTAACTGTTAGCTGAGTTGTAAAGACGTCTGTTATAAGATATAAATCTTTATATTTTATCTATATTAATTAACTTCGTGATTTGATTTTATTGGTTGTTGTGCTTTATTTCAATACCGTTATTTATATGAGTTTGTTTATCTCGTTGTGATTTTTATACGGTTTTCCAACTCAGGTGTCTCGAAGAATAAAATAAGTTTTTACTTACGTAAGTAAATCATTTAAAAGAAATTATTCTTATTATTTTTATTAATATTATTTTCATGTAAGAATTGATTTATATTTTACCATTGTGGTAATTTTGATATATTTTATCTTAGATATATAAAGGACAAAGAACGTTTTTAAAATTTCTATATAAAAAATTTTAATAACTTTAAAATTTTGCACGTTGGGATTCAAGGGCAGAGTTTTTTATTACATGTGACTGCGCATGTGTTAGAGATTTGCTTCGGTCTGACAGTTCTGGTTGTTTACCTTTTGAAGTTGTTTATTAGGGGTGAAATTTAAAAACATCTTTGCAATTTATTAGATTTAATTTAGTTCGGGTGTAATCAGAGGACGTTTGGATTTCTTTTGCTGTCAGTTTCAACAAATTCTTTTACCTCTAAGTGTAAGTTTGTATTACACGATTCTTTATACTTTATAAAGAAGTTTTTTTTGTTTTTTAAAAGATTTTTTAAAGATTCATTTGAGTAAAGATGTGTATACCTTTTTAATTACCTTTCGACTTGTGTGCATAACAGTAACTTCAGTAAAACTAACAATATTCACAAATAAATTTTGTGTGGCGCCTGATTGTGGTATTAACTCAATTATTTTTCCACGTTTTCCATTGGAAACCCGTAGAGGAAAGCAGTCCCATTTAAAGAAAGTAACCGACTGAGTATCTAAGCTGGACAGACTTGGTGTGAATAGTGGTGCATCCAACTACGAACCCACTATTCATAGCAATATGTTACTAATGTGAGTAATCAGGGCAAAAATGGATGGGATCGGACAAATAAATAAACAAAATTTTCTTCTTTTCAAACACACGTATTTCATTTTTTTAGCGTAAAAGCACACGCCGGGTATCCGCTAGTAAACAATATTTGTTATAAAATAACTATGTTAGCTCTTGTTAAATAATGTCTTGAATGTAGGTAGATTTATTTCAATAAATTTGTTTTGTCGCATTTTATAATAAGTTTTAATAGGCGAGTTTGTGAGGGCCGATAAAAGTAGGTATTGTACCAGATACGCATCCTCCTAGGGTTAAATAAATACAACTTTAGATGTATATAACTTATTCTATATTCAAAATAATTAAACTTAATGAAAGGGTATTAATAATACAATATATCCGAAAGCATAATAGCAGTAGATTTAATAAAATTCTTATCGACTCGATCTCTTTATAAGTATGGAGAGCCCTCTAGTGTAAATTACGGTACACACCTGCATATTTATTACTCAATCCAGTCAATTAATCACTCTCGAATCCTGTTACATTCTAAATTCGAATTCCATACCATTTACCATCAAGCGCACATACATATGAGAAACGTTTCGAAAATTATATTCCCGTTACACATTTTTCTATATGTTTTTTATATCTTTTTCTTATTATAAGAATTTTATGTATTAGATATATATGACAATAACGGAGGTTCGGTCCTAAATGGATTTCTTCGAGATGTTACGGTGCTGCAGTCGTTTTAAAGCGGCAGCCAATAAAGATCGAGAAAATAAAGGAAAATAAGCGAAGTGGACGAACCGAGCGAACCTTTCCGAATTTGATTCGCACGGGTCGGAACAAATTTAATAGGATTTATACACTCTCCTCCAAAAGTACAGTACATGTTGAAATCTTTAATTTAGACAAATTATTTATATACCTACTGTTATTAATGTGTAAAGGCCGGATTATATGCAGTTTGCATAAATTTACATATTTGCATAATATATGCATTTTGTATATTATTTGCATATTTTAAGTAATAGAGTTTTATTTATTTACAAAATCAAATTGATTAAAGGCATTACTTAAAATATGTCGTGGATGTAACAAACAAACAAAAATTAAACACCCGTCTTTAAATTAAAAATAGCATTTTATTAAGCCTCTTCCCGTTACTTTTCCGATAAGCGTCTCGCAGAATTTATTAATGCTCTTCCTATACATCCAGGCCGAGACGAAATTCCAGGAAAAGCTAATACCTAAAAACTTCTAAATAAATACAAAAATACAATACACTTTACCAGAAAATTAGGAGTATATGTGTTTCTTTGCTATTCGGAGATATTTATTCCCATATTCGAAAGTAATTTTATATTAAACATCATTTTACGTTAGCTTTTCGAAGTGTCTATCGTGGCTTAAGTGGTAAAGCAACGGTTCGGCAAGCCGTAGACTTGGGTTCAAGTCCCAGCGGAAACAAAATTTTTCAATTAAAAATTTAGTATGATTTGCTTTGTAATTTGTAGACGACAATGTTTACATCCACATTTACTTCGCAATTACATACTAATTTAATAATATTTGTAAATATTTCATATAAAAGCCGAAAAACTCAAAGAATTTATCAATTAATATATATATTTATATATTATTATATATATATATATATATATATATATATATATATATAAATATAATATTTTCGTGACCTTGGTATGATATGGTAAATTCAATCAGTCGGCGATCAAAGGTCTGGCCCCACTCCAAAGTATATATATATCCAAAACAACCCTACATGTTTCGGCAATGATGCCTTTATCAAGGATATAAAATATAAATGACAGAATACAAATGTCAAATAATTGAGTTGCTATGGTTTAAATTATTCAAAGATACATTCCAATTGAATAATAATAAATCATGCCTTAGTATTCCAAAAACAGATAGCAAGGTGTGAACATATGTGTTGTTCGCTGCTAGCAGCTTGTGTCTCTTTCTGGGTATGAACTTGTGTGTTGGTTGCTGCTGGCAGCTTGCGTCTCTCTCTGGGTATGTGGTTTTGTGTTTGTGTGAGCGCGTAAGTGTAGGGTTTTGTATGTTGGCGCGCTCGTGCGTGTTTAGTGACCGGTCGCACACACGCACGAGCGCGCCAACATACAAAACCCCCTACACTTACGCGCTCACAAAAACACAAAACCACACACCCAGAGAGAGACGCAAGCTGCCAGCAGCAACCAACACACAAGTTCATACCCAGAAAGAGACACAAGCTGCTAGCAGCGAACAACACATATGTTCATGCCTTGCTTTCTGTTTTTGTAATACTAAGGCATGATTTATTATTTTTCAATTGGAATGTATCTTTGAATAATTTAAACCATAGCAACTCAATTATTTGACATTTGTATTCTGTCATTTATATTTTATATCCTTCATAAAGGCATCATTGCCGAAACATGTAGGGTTGTTTTGGATATATATACTTTGGAGTGGGGCCAGACCTTTGATCGCCGACTGATTGAATTTACTATATATATATATATATATATATATATATATATATACATATATACATACATATATACATACATATATATACACAGTGTGTTTCACTTTTCATGGGGACACCTAAATAACTTTTTTATTTTGAAGGCAATTAATATAAAATTTTTATCAGTTGTGTAGGCCACGACAATGCACCATTTTGTGCGAATAGAGTTTTTATAAAGACAATATCTAGCCAACTATAATTAAAATGAAAACTACTGTTTCAAGTAAAGTCATGCTAGCAATTAAGAAAGGTCGATATGATAAGTCGTTGAATTCGCAATAAAAAGGGTTTTCGGAATCTAATATAAACACATCAGGACCGTATTTAAAAAAATTAAGTTTACGATGGTTCCGCAAAGACTAAACGTTGGATTAAAAAACTAAGAAGGCCACCTTAAACAGCATTATAAGTTGCTGTGGAGAAGTGTCATTGGTTTTGCTCTAGGTTAAACATTAACGCCAGGAAAAAATAGTTTGTAAAATCAAAAAATTCTATTTTTTCAAAATTTCTCAAAAACTAAAAAATTTTTCAGGAAAATCTAAACGCCAACTTCTTAGACCTTCGATTACGCAACATTTGTCCCAACCAAATTTGTATCTCTTAAGGTTTCCGAGATCCTCATAGTGGCCCTCTTTATCTCGAACACATCGTATATATATATATATATACATATATATATATATATGAACTTCATGTGTATGAGAATTAATAATTATTAAATCTCATTTTACATGCGATTGTCGCTATAAGCGATTGTCGTTATAGCGACAATCGCATGTAAAATGAGATTTAATAATTATTAATTCTCATACACATGAAGTTCATTACAGTTCGTATATATACACGTAGTATAGAAGTGAATAACATGTCTGTCTTCGGTAAGGTGCACTGATGATCTGTAAAAAACAGTGAAATATCGATATATGCACATTCCGCGCAGATAAGTTTTTCACAAAATTTTTCATATATATATATATATATATATATATATATATATATATATATATATATATATATTTGGTAAACATAAATATAATATATGGATTATCACGTAATTGGACATTGTTTCTTAGGCAATAAGGGTTATTATTATGTCTCGTTTGTTGGTTTTATCTGTAGGTTTCGTTTCTTAGTCTGTGCTTTTTTATTTCATCCTTAATTTCCTTAGACATCGTATTTTTACCGAATTTATTCGTACATCGTGTTTTTCTCTTAGGGTCCATGTTTATTGTCCATCGCAGATACACGTAAGAATGTTTATCTACCTTTTTAACGACTTCTGTTTTTACCTTTTTCGACATTTCTTATCTACCTCAAAATGTCGTCTTTCTTATGTAGAATGCTTTTTCTATTGTTCCCAACTTGCCATTTTTTTTTATCTATCTTTCCGTTGCCTTCAATTAGCAAACCTAAATAATCGAAACTGTTTCTTATTGTAATTGTTTCTTATGTTATCAATTATGACTTTATTCCTCAATAAATCATTTGTATAAATAACTCGTCTGTGCAAAATACAATAATATATAAATATAATATACCAGCAAAAACTCAAGTGATGACATTTTTTTAAATCTGATTCTGTAAATATCGTTCGAAAACACATTTATTTAATCGACCAAAATAGTATTTTATATTCGTAAAAAGCTTAATTACGAATATTTTTGAACAGCTGTTCGCGAATTAAAGATTACATTGGAAAAATTACAATAGAAGTAGAAAATGTGTATTTAAAAAATGTTAATATTCATCACGAATTTTTAATTAATTTGAGTAAAAGTGATGAAGACAGTAACTGACCTTGACGATGTCCAAAGTATGTGAAAGTGTTTTCTTAAGTGTAATATTTTACTTATATGTCATTTCAAATACAGCCGTGGACCAAAGTTCCGGACACCAAAGTAAATGTCTGTTAGTACAAGAAAAATTATCTAGAAACATTATCTAGAAAGTAAGAATGAGAAATAAAAAAAGATACTTGACATTTTATTCAATAAGAAAAAGCCACAAAACAGTAGATTGTGCAAAATTAACAAATTCATTCGTCTTATCGGCTAGGTTTTATATCTACGTTTTCACACAATTTAAGCGATTAATAGTGCATACTACCTCCACAAACTCTAATTACTTCTACCATACGGTGTGGTAAACTGTGAGTGCGGTTGGTGACCTATTGGTGTGTAATGCTTTCCGATTCCTCACGAAGAGCAATTCGAAGATTCTGAATGGTTACCGGTATGGGTTGTCGGTGCCAAACACGTCGCCCTAAAAGCATCTTTGAATGTAAAGTTCTGCAGTTCAGGCTTCTCCTCGAACACGACCAATGTGCGGCTGCGAGATAAATTCGACCTTAGAAATGGCACACCACACTAAAGTTTTTCTATGTGTGTTGTGTTTTCTGTCGTCGGTAGAAAAGCCGTCGTTTCCCTTCATCTCTGAATGGGACAAGGTGAAATATTTCTCATCATCCATTACAATTAGTTTATTGACAAAATGAATGCACCTTAGCGCACGACAACACCTGGGTATTCTTTCTAACTGGTCCGCGGTATATTTGGGCGCTTTTCTTCGTTTTCGAAATACCACGTCATTTCGGGAAATTATTCGCAAAATCGTGGTCTATGAAACGCCGAATCTTTGACCTATTTTTCGCTGTGAAACTCTAACTCTGTCCTTAACGGCTTCAAGCATTCTTTGTTCCCTCACTTGGTTCAAAATTCTTAGCCGACCACATTTGGGCAAATAACCGCAGGGTATTCCCTCTTCATATTCCTTTATGGTATGATAAAATGTTGATAAATGAATATCTTGTTCGCGATAAATGGCAACAATATCACGCTTCGGCATTCGGCCAACTAGATTGTAAATTCCTTTACGAATATCTAGCTTACAAGACATTTTACTGAACCAGATCACAAAAACTAAACTAAACCACTAATCAAAGTATCGCACATGGGGCACAGTAAAGCTAGCATATCTGATCACGCAACAACTTTACACGGCGTCCATGAATGACACTTTGATTAGTGGTTTTTACCTACTGATGATGACAACTTAGTTGTCGAAATACGTATTTAGGATACGATTAGTAATTGTGATAAGGGGGTTATATACCTTTTTTTAAAGTTTTTACTCAACCACAGTCTCCAAAGAAATGCTTTTTACGTATGTTCGTTTGTATCGTGTGCTAGTAAGTACCTGACGAAGCCACTGTCTTGGGGAGACAATAGTAAAGATATTAACTAATAGTTCTCTGTACTTAAATTTATTATGTGCAACTTTAAATAAAACGCCATCTAAAGTCACACAGAATATTTACATTCATTATGGCAATTAGTCAAATTAATTCGAAACATACTTGAGTAGGTAAAAACTCACCAATTTTGTATAAAACAAAAAGTCATTTTAATAATATAAAATATTATTAAAACTCTGGGGTGGAGAACACAATAGAAGTACACGTATTTGTAAATCTCTCCAGAGACGCTGTCTTAATAATTTCTGTGAAATAGTGAAGTTGTTATGTTTGGAAACGCGGAGATGCTCCGATCTTGACATTAAGTATTCTTTTAGGTCTTAGGATTCTAAATTTAACAGTAATATCTATTATTACCATATTATTGTAATTATTATAGTTTTTGACGGTATGACAGTACCATGAGAGATAGAGAAGTTGTTATTTTTGTAAAGGTATCTCTCCAGCAGGGGCGTGCCGATGATTCTGTAGAAAAATGAAATACGTATCTACGTCTCTGGAGAGAGGCATGAACTTGTATTGTGTTCTTTACACCCGATTTTTAATAATATTTTATATTATTGAAAAGACAATTAATCAATTTAATATATATTAGGTACATAAATATTAAGTATTCAAACACAATACGACATAATTAAAACAAGTTAATTGTGATAAATTACTTCCACCGACAACTTAACTAAGTGTCATTTAGTGCAACTTTAAATCATCTAAATTTTTCCGAAATCTTTGGGACCACACGTTATATTGAGAAATAGTATAAGGATTAGTTAAAGTTGATTTGCCTCGGATAAAGCCATGTTGATTTTATGACAAAAATGACAGAACATTTCAATATATAGACGTATAGCAAACGCCAATTAAGTTGGCGCGAGGAGGGGTAAGTTCGCGCAGGATTAAAAGTAGTGGGGAGATTTGTATTTTGTTTTACATCAAATATCAGATAATTCTAACCTCTGAGCGTGTATCACTTTATGATCCCCTAGCAAAGACATTATGTTCCGTCAAACGTCAATGACAAATGTATTCTGACAATTACTTGAGTAGTGGGGGTGGACGTTTTTAAAAATGGCTTCTGCGCACCCCCTCCTCTCGCCAACTTAATTGGCGCTTGCTATACATGTAATGTCGGAAAACTTTTGCAAAAGTTAACAGAATGAAAATAGGTCCTTAGTTAGATAACAACGCTTTATCCCACTTTTATGAAGAAGCCATATTAGCGCTCGTTTATATGCATCAAGAAAAATGCATGTTTTTAAGGAAAAGATTGATAATTATACATAATGGTCCAGCAAGAATAAATTTACAACTGCGAATCAGGAAACTTGGCAACAGATCATTACCAGCAGTTCATTTATTAGGAATTAGACATATATTCCAGCAGTTCATAAAAGAGGGGTAATAAGTAACATAATCAGGATAAACAATTTGGCTGCTCTTAGACTATGGATTAGAAAATGTGTCTCCAAAAGCATCGATCATATCCAGGCGATCAGTAAATTTACAGTCGCCACTATAAAGTCTTTAAGGTATTCTAGTTCACCTTCCTTTACTAACGTACTTCATCTATAAATACTGTCAAGCCACGGAGAATTTCAGGATAAGCATGTCGTCAAAGATATGTAATATGCTAGTACTTGTTTGGTCACCACCAGTTATATTATGGAGTGCTCCAAATACCGTATCGCTATCATTACATTGTACAAAGCGGGAAAGAGTACGCTACAGATTAGAGGTTTTCTTTAGCCTCTTAATATTAATGAATGTTTCATATATCGTACGATTGCTCGTTCTTGAGACGTCGTTGGTCACTCTCGGATGGGTCGCTTGCTCTTTTCGTCAAAGACTGTGGTAGCTGTTCATGCAAGAATCGCTGGAAATCAACTTCGAAGGGTAGCAATCTTGTCCAGTGAAATGAATACCACGCCCAGAACAATATATCGTATATTTTGATGTTAAGGCTTACAGAAGGAACTAACACCATCTTCTAACACCAGCCTTGAAGAATATAAGAACTAAAAGAACTAAGAATTTGTTAAATTGTTACGTTAAAAGCGAGTATTGCAACATCTTATTCTTAGATGAGATAATCTTTACTTTTGAGAAAAAAATTAACTGAAATTCCCTTGAAGCCCGGAAGATCGCGGTAGCGATTCAGTGTGGTCGTCATCGGATTTCAGTAATGATTTGGTGGTGTGTCTATTTTTGCGAGGTGGGAGATGAAACTATCGACCCAAGTCTGCCAAAAAATTGTATTGGACACTGTGGTGAAGCTTCTGACAGATTCTTTATTTAGGGAAAGGAATGTATGTTTCGTGAAAATCAGGCATCTACACAAAACTAAAATAATCTAAACATAGCAGTAAAACATCGTTTCCGGGTTTATTAATGCTTCGGATTAGCCGTCTGGTAGCCTTGACCTCAACAGCCTCGACTATCGATTATGGGATGCTCTCGAAGGTGTGGCTTGTGAAAAGCGAGCGTTGTCCAAGTTTAGGATCTCTAAAATGTAGTATTCTTACATCCGCAACAAAAGTATCGCTAGAAACTGTGTAAATCGATAGAGGAACAGCCCGGGCATCTGCAACTCTATCTGCAAGCAGGAGGTGGTCCACTTTGGATAAATTATGCATCGTTTAAAAGCTCATTTTCTGCGCTTTTCAAATATATGCATTTTAGTCGTGTAAGATGAGTTATTCTTTTTAATACGTCATTAAAATAGTGGCAGTATTTATGACTAGACTGTGTATATTTACCGCGGAATGTACTATCCGTGGGGACCGGTGACCCGAATCTTTGCAGGAGATCCGAACTCGACTGCTGTCGCAGACTGTTCAGTGTCATTCAACGTAAACATCACCTCAAGTTTAATAACCCACTTGAAGTTTCAAAAACTCTCCACATATGGTGCCCTCAGAGTCTGAGTCGTTCGCGTTTCATTTCGACTACTCCTCTGTCACATGTACACAAACCTCTGTTTCTCATAGAAAAATGTGTAATGCCGACGGGACGTTGGTATTACACAGCGAGTAAGTACGTGGAGTCGGATGGAGGACACGAAAGTAATGTACTAGGCTGGGTACAGAGATATACACGCGGAAGATATTTTATAACACAAACACGTCACTAGTAAATATGATGAGATTAACTTACTCGACTGTTTGGCGAAAATATAGGACTCCGTTTTGTTATTTTATATTTTACCTGGAAATTACGTATTCCATATAAACAGATTTAGAATGTCTTAGATGTAAAAATACTTTTCAAGAACGGTAATGTACTTAAAAAAAGATAAAACCATTTACCGCAATTAATACTCGTATTTCGACAACCAAGTTGTCATCTTTAGTAGGTAAAATTAATAATCACTGTGCATTGAACATGGGGCACAATAGAGCACGCGCAAAGAATTGCAAAACACTTTACGAGACGTCCTCATATACATTAAGTTTTAAGAAACATAAATTATGTTACCCCTCTTCTGAAATGGCACATATGTGTTTGTTCTCATACTCTCGCCTAATTTCGAATCTTTTCTACTTTTCTAAGAATTCAAAGTGACACCTACCTGATACAGGACCGCTGTTGTTCGTGTTATTTTTTTTTAATGATGTGATTGCTTATATTTTTAATAAGTTTTAAACACTATACCGTCATGTTATGATCGGCTTCTAATGCGAGACGGGCAACACTCGATTTTTCCGGTCTATTGTATTTGATACGCGATATAACAGGTTACTATTCAGGGTTTCGTTTGACCAATATATTTCAAATTACTGTTGCGGCAATTATACCCGATTTTTCGTTCATATGTAGATTATTCTTTGCGTTACCCAGAAGAGATTTTATTGAGTTTTCGAACCGAGAAGCAAGTTGGTCACCAAAAGTCTCCAAAGAAAGACTTTTCAACGATAATGTAACTTATGCATGCGTTCTAACGAACTAAATGAAGATAATTTTTAATTAATGAAAAGGTTAAGATCTAATTTATATTTTTCTATTGTAGCCATGTTCGCATGACTTCTTTCTTCTAGCATTCTGTATCTTTTCTACTCTACAGCTATGATAGTAAGCAAGATAGTAAGCAAAAAAAATATACAATCTAAGCTATGATGTATACCCAGAGGACAGCGTCGATAAAAAAATAATTGCTTATTTATATTAAAAACATTTCTAAATAATAAAAATTTTGAATTAATTCTGGATTAATTTAAAAAAGATCTAATTGCAGGTGGAATTTTAAAATAATTCCAGTACATTTTTGGTTTGCAATGCAACACAATTAACCTACTAACCTTTCTCAGAATACTCCATACAAAAACGTAGCCCTAGTTGTTCCAAATTCAATAATCAAGTAGCTGTTACACAGCTACTAGCTGCTGCACGTGTGAACCAAATAACTTTCCTTTTGTTTACCAAACAACTCCCGTTGGTAACGAAGCTGGGGAGAGTGGAACGTTTCAATTAATAATAACCCGCGTAAAAGCTGTATAAACAAAGGCTCGTTGTCGCCACCGCTGTTCTCGCTGCGTTCCGTTAAAGAAAAAAAAGAAACGAAACCCGGGCCAATTCTTCTTTCTCTCAAGCACCTAAAAATCGGAGCGACGTTATAAAATATTAAGACTAAAGGGAGGTGATTTATTTGTTTGGTGTACGACACCTTAGAGGCTAAGCAATTATTCAATAGATCCACTCAGACTTTGCTTGGATTTAGATTTGTTATTTAGATTATTTACAATTTGAAGCGCTTTGTTTGTTTTTCTGCTCGACATTAACGGGAGTAATGTACAATAAAATTTTGATTGCTTCGTTGCATTTCAACCATATGCTGCACTTATAATTTGCTCTGAAATTACGACGTTATAATTGTATTTTTGTTACAGAGCTTTAACGCAATGAAATTAATAGAAATACCTAGTATATTTTTGAAGATTGCTCAAGTTGCATTAAAAAGAAAATTAAGGAAATTAAGTAGTACTTTACCGATATTCTTTTGAACAGGAATTAGCAGACGATTAGAAAAAAGTATATACATATATACGAGTATTATTATTAACAGTGAAATTATACCGGGTGTGTTATTATTTACGAATATACGGGGTGTTACAAATTTCCGCACCCACCTGCCGTGATATTTGTAAAATTATTTACGAATATACAGGGCGTTACAAATTACCTCATCCATCTTCAAATTTTTCAATTTAAATGGATTGCTATATGTTTTAGAAATTATTCCGAGAGCCACCTAAATTACATTCGTAAAATTGTTTAGGAATATACAGGATGTCACAAAATCCCGTACCCACCCTCAGATTTTTCAGTTTAAATGGATTGCTATATTCTTTATAAAATATTTCGATAGCCACCTAAATTATTTTTGCCGTGATATTGGTAAAATTATTTACGAATGTAAAGGGTGTTTTTCCGTATCCACCTTTCAGATTCTTTAGTTTAAATTGATTGTTATACTTTTTAGAAATTATTCTGAGAGTCACCTAAATTACCGTTACACTGATATTTGTAAAATTATTAGAAATATAGAGGATGTCACAAATTCCCGCATCCACCTTCAGATTTTTCAATTTAAATGGATTGCTATATTTTTAAGAATTATGCCGATAGCCACCTAAATTACCTTTGCAATGATATTAGTAAAATTATTTACGAATATACAGGGTGTTACAAATTCCCGCACCACCTTCAAATTTTTCAGTTTAAATGGATTGCTATTTTTTTAGAAATTATTCCGATAGCCACCTAAATTACTATTGCAATGATATTTGTAAAATTATTTACGAATATACAGGGTGTTACAAATTCCCGCACCCACCTTCAAATTTTACAGTTTAAATGGATTGCTATATTTTTGTCAAATTATTCTGATAGCCACCTAAATTACCATTTCAGTGATATTCGTAAAATTATTTACTAATATACATGGTGTTACAAACTCCCGCACCCACCTTTAGATTTTTCAGTTTATATGGATTGCTATATTTTTTTGGAATTATTTCGATAGCCACCTAAATTACCATTGCAGTGAGATTCGTAACATTATATACGAATATACAGGGTGTTACAAATTCCCGTACCCACCTTCAGATTTTTCAATTTAAATGGATTGCTATATATTTAGGAATTATTCCGAAAGCCACCTAAATTACCTTTGCAATTGTAACAAATATTAAAACACGATAATAACAAAGAGAAATTACAAAAAAAGACTCGAAGTGGAAATTTTCAGCAGAGATTTGACGTTTCGTTAGATTCTTGGTTGTTGTGTGAAAATCATGGCCATCTAGCCATGTTGGGTGTCCCGCATTTTGAATAACATTAAAGATATTTCCCATAAAAATGGAATATCGTTGAAAATACTGTAAATAAGTACTACGTTATTGGTACCATCTTTAAGGTAATTTTACAGGGAATTTGGTAACAATATCGAAAAATATAGTTTCCATTTAAAAAAATCGCAAGAGAAGCATTTTAATTACGATAAATGTGTCACGACCTATTTAACACCCTGTATATATTTTTAAATTATACCATCTTGAAGCATATAAATTATTAGAGCCAAGATTGATATTCAAAGAATGATTCGATGCACGATACCCACTTCTTAAAACGGCCTACTTCTTAAAACGTCAGTCGCTGCAACTGCTGCAACTGTAAAAAAATATATCACTGCGAAGGTAATTTAGGTGGCTATCGAAATAATTTCTAAAAAATATAGCAATCTATTAAACTGAAAAACCTGAAGGTGGGTGCGGGAATTCCCAATACCCTGTAAATTGAATAATTTTACAATATCTGATGTGATATACTATACCGTGTGGCCAACGTCGTGCGATCGATGGATATATAAGTAATGACTGGCCAACTGCAAGTATATTGGCCTTGCTTGAACACAATGACCGACTGATAGGAATATTCAATGTGTTAGAGAGAGATTATTTGATTCGTACTTAGATCGTATGTAGAATGTGTTGGATAAAGAAAGGGAACGCCCGTACAGTTAGACAGTAGAACCCGATTGAACATACTCTCTCAACCCTAACCACATAAACTCGCTATTCGTCTTCGTCTTACTACATTGTGGTAGATCAATCACTCCCCGGCGTTCGTACGGTATACGTACAGAAAATCTCACTTTCCTATCTTTATTAGTTTTCACGCCAAACTCTGTCAACACCGTATGTAACGGGTGGCGCATAAGTAACATTATGATTTATTTAATGAATAACTTTTTATTTCTGATTTTACTTAACGTTGGCATTTATTAAAATTTAGATTATAGTTTGTAAATATGTTCACATAAGTTTTGAATATGTTTTCAAGATAATATCTTTCAAATGGTGCCCATTGTTTGCTTCGACCTGACATGCTCTTTCCAGAGCACAACGTTTCTTAGAATTTCAGGTCCAAGCGCCCTCGTTTCTTCTCGGATATTGGCCTTAAGCTGTTGGATGGTTCTTGGCTTATTGACATACACCTCACCCTTTAGGTAGCCCCAAAGAAAAAAAAAAGGGAGCCGTTAAATCGGGCGAACGCGGTGGCCAGTTGAAATCAGAAAAACGCGATATTATTCGATCGCCAAAAATTTCGCGGAGGAGAGCCATAGTTGGACGAGCTGTATGAGCTGTGGCTCCATCTTGTTGGAACCACAATTCTGGATTGTTCTCTACCTCTGGCCTTAAAAAAAAGGGAGCCGTTAAATCGGGGGAACGCGGTGGCCAGTTGAAATCAGAAAAACGCGATATTATTCGATCGCCAAAAATTTCGCGGAGGAGAGCCATAGTTGGACGAGCTGTATGAGCTGTGGCTCCATCTTGTTGGAACCACAATTCTGGATTGTTCTCTACCTCTGGCCTTAAAAATTGTCAATCATTGCACGGTATTGAATGCTATTCACATTTAACCGCAACTTGTTCGTAGTTTTCGAAAAAATATAGTCCAATGATCTTTTCTGAAGTTATTACACACCATACTGTACATCTAAGTAGGTGCATTTGATGTTCAACAATTATTCTTGGATTTTGGGCGCCCATAATCTAGAATTTTGTTTATTAACGTGACCATTGAGGTGAAAATGGGCCTCATCGCTCATAGTTGGACGAGCTGAGTGAGCTGTGGCTTCATCTTGTTGGATCCACAATTCTGGATTGTTCTCTACCTCTGGCCTTAAACAAATTTCAATCATTACCCGGTATTGAATGCCATTTACATTAACCGCAACTTGTTCGTCGTTTTCGAAAAAATATGGTCCAATGATCCTTTCTGAAGTTATTCCACACCGTAATGTCCATCTAAGTAGGTGCATTTGATGTTCAACAGTTATTCTTTGATTTTGGGTGCCCCATATTCTGGAATTTTGTTTATTTACGTTACCATTGAGGTGAAAATGGGCCTCATCGCTCATAGTTGGACGAGCTGTGTGAGCTGTGGCTTCATCTTGTTGGCACCACAATTCTGGATTGTTCTCTACCTCTGGCTTTAAAAAAAATTCAATCATTGTCCGGTATTGAATGCCATTCACATTTAACCGCAACTTGTTCGTCGTTTCCGGAAAAGAATGGGTCAATGATCCTTTCTGAAGTTATTCCACACCATACTGTGCATCTAAGTGGGCGCATTTGATGCTCAATAATTATTCTTGGATTTTAAGTGCCACATCTTCTGGAATTTTGTTTATTCACGTGACCATTGAGGGTGAAAATGAGCATCATCGCTCATTTTGAGTTTGTGTATAAACTCGTTTTCTACGACGCGTCGTAGAAAACAACGAGTTTATATATTTATATATATATATATATATATATATATATATATATATATGAAGCGTTGTTCTTCGGGATATTTCGCCGCGTTTGGATGATTTCGTCCTGAGAAGGACAACTTTCTTCCTGACGTTTCGGTGACATCACTTTCACCTTTTTCTAGAGGATCTTCTCGTTGCAATGGTAACTTCAAGAGTGCGTTGATTTCCTGTGCCGCTCGTATTATATGGTCCCGTCGTAGTGGGGACGCGTGTCTGACTCCTCGTGATTGGTCCGTCGGTTGTTCTGTCGCTTTCGACTATTGGTCGATCGGTTTGCGTTCGGTCCGAGTTAGTATGACTGGGCTGTGGCAAGTTGTTCTCATTACGTCGCTTGTGTGTAATCTGCCTGTTGAGCAAGGCCGACTTCCATGTGTCAGGCAAACGCTGTCCGTCGTCACGTTTGTTCATACAGTTTTGCCGTTTCTCAATTTCTATTGCTTCTCTTATAATCCTGTACGTTAACCTCGTACTGCGTGCTATAGTTTTTGTACCGTCAAAGTCGATAGTGTGTCCTGTATGTAGCACATGCTTAGCTAGGGATGATGTTGATTCTTTTTTAGCTACCGCATTTCTGTGTTCTTCCCTCCGTACGCTGGTTTTACGGTTAGTATGCCCTATGTATGTCTGTTCGCATTCATAGCACGGTATTTCGTAGACCCCTTGGTTTTCTAGTTCTATCTTGTCCTTTGTATTAGGCAAAATGTCTTTTATTTTCCTGTCTGTCGTATAAATGGTGTCTATGTCGTGTCGGCGTAATATTCTACCTATTTTCTCAGTCGTACCTTTCACGTAAGGGAGAAATGCTATCCGTGTAGATCTTATATATATATATATATATATATATATAATTGAGAAGAAATGATCGACCGTGATATATTATCAAAAATTTATTTAAATTCGGGTAAGCGGTCAATTAAAAAACTCCTTTATTAAATTACCCTATATTTCGCAACACTTTGTCGCTTCTTCTGGGGTAACTACAAGATTAATGAGAAAAATAACAAAAAATAAATAAGAGTATAAAACAGTACTAAAAATACTTACAAAATTAAGTTAAAACATATGTAATAAAATTGACGTACAAAATATAAAAATGATTAGATATAAAAAAATAAAGTAACTATAGAAACAAGCCTTAAGAACTTTTAAAAAACATATATATGAAAAGTTAAAACATGAAAAATAAAAAATATAATGCAATATAAATTAAAACAGTATATGGACCAAATAACAAAACGATTTAAGATCGTCAACTAACAGTCAAACCCAGTATATTAAAATAAATTATACTAAGACCATTAGTATCAGATCTATAATTTATGTTATTTGTCTCCCTGTTGATGTGGACCATTTCTAAAAAGGTTCTTTTTTTATGGTTATTTTCAACGTTCAAGATTTTAACGTCAACAAAATTGAAAGTATGGTCACGATCAAGTGCATGGTCCACCATTGCACAAGATCTCTTACCAATACGGACATCACTTTTATGTTGAGTAATGCGCTGTTTTAGCCACTGTGATGTCTGACCTATATAAACGCCACAACAATCAGAACATGCTATCCTGTAGACAACGTGACTATTTAGAAAGAAAGGTGTTATGTTTTTTATCTTACTATACAACTTCTTCAAGGTATGGGTGTTGTATTTAGCAATTTTAATGTTATTAAATTGTTTAAAATGTGATACAATTGTATGAGTAAGACCGCCAATGTATGGGATTTTTTTGTAAATCACACTGTCTGCAGGAATGTCCTCAAGTAGGGCCATCAAAAAAGTTTGAGCTAAATATTAATTTATTAAGAATATGCTTAGGATAGCCATTGTTGACGAAGATGTTGAAAAGTTCTTTAGGATTGTCATTTAAAAAGGTTTCATGACAAATATATGATATTCGGTTTCTCATACCTATAATGGTGTTATACTTCTGATTGAGAGGATGATGAGAGTGATAATTAATGAACCGATCAGATGAAGTTGGATTTCTATACCAATTCAAAATGATACAATTATTAACGTCACGAATTACTAGAACGTCCAAGAAGGGCACGCTATTGTTATTTTCTTTTTCCACAGTAAATTGTAAGTGTTTGTTGTAGCTATTAAAAATTTTTAATGTTAGATCTGTTTTTTCTTGTGGAACAGAGCAAACAATGTCATCAACATACTTGTATAAGAACGGTAATGGAAATGGTAACTTAGCTATCACACTCTCCAACAACTGATCCATAACTATCTGAGCTAAAATTGGACTGATGGGCGAACCCATAGGAGTTCCAAATATTTGACTATAGAATTTCCCATTAAACGAAAAATATGTGTTGTTAAATATAAAAGAGATTAACGATATATATATATATATATATATATAGACGCGACGGCGACTATATTGAATGACTATTTGTGCATCATTTGGTTTTAACTCGTGAACCAATTGAGTCTTATATGGGAAAAGGTGTAACTTATGTAAAATTCTTTGAAAAGATCTCCTAAACATCACCAACTGCTGACAACGTCGCCTGGTGGAAGTTTCGGGGTTTTCCTCAATACTTGCTTGCACCCGAGCAATATTCACATCATTTTGAACTGCGCGAGGTCTTCCAGCACGCGGAAGATCACAGACAGCCCCTTGTTGCCGAAAACGTTGAACCAATCGGTAAATTGCTGGAGTGCTAGGTGCATTTCGAACACGAAAGAAATTTCGATATGATCTTTGTGTTTGAATAATCGAATGCTGACTTTCAACATAAAATTGAACAACTTTGGTTTTTTGTTCTATGCTGAACCTTTCCATCATAAATGTACCAAGTTTTTCAATGTCAATTCTGAAAACAAAAGAAAAAAAATGTAAATAGAAAATTAATCATAACGTTATACGCCACGATTCAACATATGACAAACTATGCAAAATATTGTGTTCAACGTCTTGAGAAAATGTAACCAATGAAGTGGACACGTGCTACTGCCGCAAATAATAAGGCAGATAAGGCGTATTTCGACCAGACAACTGTGGAATTGTAGACGGACTCTAATACTTGCCCATAGCTTGTGACCTAAATAAAAATTTATGGAATAAAATTTATATCAAGACGAAAAATTTACCCAACAAATAAAACCAGGCATTCATCTCATTTTATTCTTCTATTTGACTCTGTTTACCATTGTTTACATGGCTTAATACTGTCTTTCTCTAATTTTGCTTATCTCTATCTAACAACTCTTTCTATTTTTAGTTGAGAACGTTACGAAATAGTCTTATCTATTGTCTCTCGTTATTACTTTCTAGAAAATTTAATCAAATTCTGTTATACTCGTACTAGCGCTGCTAAAGGGTCCAGCGGCAGAAAGGTCCCTCTTAAATACATTAATCAAATCAACGCATATTCGGTCTATTTAAGAAACAAATACGATGCAATTTCGTAAATTTAGCACAATAGTCATCTTACACCTGTAAATAAATCCATAATGGAATGATTTAAATTTATTTCCGTCACGAGTAAAGTAGAAAATAACACCATTTCGCAACAAGTAGGATTGGCTGCATAGACACGGAACACCGTCAAACTGCATCACGCGAAACTTCAATATTTTACCATCTAAGTGTAAGCTAGAGAACATAAAATAATGCGATACCGTTATAATTGAGGCGGAAACTTATTACAGGTATGACGAATCAATTGCGATGGCCGACCAGTTATTTCTCACTCTAGGTGTAATGTAATACAACCTAACAATAAGTAACGAGTAGTAATCAGTTTGTGAATGAAGTGGAAAAAAAGTGGAGCCGGTTGTAATAAATACAATTTTCGTGAAAGTTAAAAACGGTAATGTAGCGTTGGTGTAGTTAGTGTTGATTTATTTTTAAGTCGTGATATATAATTGCAACACGAGTTCCTGGTCGTCGTGTTTCTGTATTTGTAATGTACAAAATACATATATACTTAGTAAAACCTTTTGACACGACATTATAAACAATAAGACCTTTCCTACATTATGCCATTAAAATATTATTACTGATTGTGTAATGTTAGATATTACCGTATCCTGTAAACGGATTCGATTTAAAGAAAAAATATTTTGCAATAAAAGCTTCATTTCGATGCTTATTGACCGTCTTATCCATATATTTCACTAGTCAGCAAAGTTTTACTCAGATATAATTTAAATAAACACAAACAATATTGAGTTAGTACAAATAGTAAAATAAATACAGACTGAAACATGTTGCGGATATGATAAGGACGCACTTCAATCTTCTTTATATTTCGTAGCAGATGCCCCATCGAGTACGCGGGATTTAAATTTCCCACGAATTTTTAAATATTTAAGTTGGTAACCTAATGTTTGACATGTGTCATTTGCAGTTGTTGAGGTTATTAAAAATGGATCGCGCTATACAAAAGAACAATGTATTGTTTACTGTTAAAACACAAAACAAATTTAGCGAAATTATTTCGAAGATTGTTCCGAAAAGTGCGTGGAATTGTTCAAAAAACCGTTCTAAAATTAATTACAAAGTTTGGGGAAACTGGTAGGTTCGGTTAGGGTAAAATAAACTCTACTGCGTCCTCATCGCGAGCGGTTGAACGAAACCATTGTAGTCTTCAGTGAGAGTATCGATGATAGTAAAAGCACATCAAAGCGCCTCATCGTTTAGCACAATGGTTCCCAACAGGTGGTCCGCGGACCCCTGGGGGTCCGCAAGCCATGCCAGAGGGGTCCACAAGATATAATTAGAAATAGGAATAAAAATATATATTGGTACACAGTAACAGATTTTCAGTTTTTTCAGCTTTCTGAGCGCTTTAACGAATGCTAACTTTTGCATCTGGCTTTATCCAGCAACAAACGCTAGCACACTCTAGCGCCGTCAATGGAACTAGATAGCCGAAGAGTTTTGCTGTATGCCTGCCTCTAGAACGCGCGCGCAGCCTGCTTGCAGCCGACAAGTGACAGCCAACTCGCATTTCAGACAGTCGGTCATTTTAAATGTATTGCTAGTGCCGTCACAGACTGTATTGTTTACATATGTGTTTTTATGAAACAGTTAGTGTTTGTAAAGCTTTGTTTTTCGTGGAAAGTTACAGTACGCACACGGTAATTAAAAATGGATCGTTGGTTGAAAAGTAGATCCTTAAAACGAGATAGGCCTACAGATGAAGAAGAAAAGAATGCATTTGACATTAGAGTTAATAAGTCAGTGACTCTCGAACCGAATTTGTCAGTGTCTCTTAAACCCAACGCGTCGTCGTCCAACGTCAGTGTTAAGCATACTGCAAAAATTAGAAAATACAACTCTGATTACTTGGAAATCGGTTTCATGTTCACTGGATCTGAGCAGCAGCCTAAACCTCAATGTGTAATTTGCTACGGAAGTCTTTCGAATGAGTGTATGAAGCCAGCAAAACTCCGTCGGCATCTTGAAACAAGGCATCCAGAGCACAAAAGTAAATCATTGGATTTTTTCAAAAAAAAATTAGGAGAGCTTAATAGATCTCTTAAAAACATTACTAAACACTCTGATGCAAATGTAAATGAAAATGAAACCCTTGCATCTTATGAGGTATATCAGCTTGTCGCTAAATATGGAAAAAACCATACAATTGCTGAAGAACTTTTACTACAATCAGCAATAATTCTATGCAATGTTAGGCGATGCAGCTGCTAAGCTAATAGGTACTGTTCCGCTCTCTAACAATACTGTCCAAAGACGAATTACTGATATGGCCGATAACATTGAAGAGGCATTGCTGGTCAGACTTCGCATGAGTGACATGTATGCTCTACAATTGGATGAAGGCACAGACATATCAAAAAAAGCAATAATGTTGGTTTTCACAAGATTTTTGAGGAATGACCAGATATTTGAAGATTTTCTTTTTTCGTGCGAATTACTTCACACAACAGCAGACGATCTTTTACTACATTAAATGATTTTTTCAATGAACATGACATCACCTGGACAAAATGTGTGGGCTTATCTACGGATGGAGCAAAATCAATGGCTGGTAATAAAACAGGACTTCAAGCTCGTATCAAAGCAGTAAACCCTGAGGTGAAATGGACACATTGTTGTATTCATCGTGAAGCCTTAGTAGCCAAGAGATTGCCTGAACTTTTGCAGAAGATACTTAATAAAGTAGTTCAAATCGTTAACTATATTAAAGCTCGACCTCTGCAATCCAGATTATTTTCTTTGTTGTGCTAAGAGATTGGCAGTGAGCATGAACAGCTTCTTATTCATACGGAAGTAAGATGGCTCTCTCGAGGTAGGATCTTAACAAGATTTTTTAACTGAGAGATGAGGTTCGTGTTTTCCTTATTGACACCAAGTATGCAGATTTCCTCACTGACTTTTCTTGGCTTTGCTCAATTGCCTATTTAGCTGATGTGTTTGAACACTTGAATGTGTTAAACTTAAGTTTGCAAGGGAACAATGTGGACATGTTCAAAGTTGAAGATAGGATTAATGCTATGGTCAAAAAGTGCTATATGTGGGCGGCACGGATTGAAAAAGAGTCGTTTACTAACTTCCCTACTTGGAAACAATTCTTGGAGTCTTCAGAGGATAGTTTGGCTGACCAGATAAAGGGCAACGTAGCCGAGCATCTACGCAGCCTAGTTTCTAGCAGCCACTTTTAGGGAATATTTTCCCGAACCTGACCCTGACGATAGTTGGATTCGAAATCCTTTCAGCTGTCAAGAAATAGAACAAATCCACGGCCTCACACAAGAAGAAAAAGATGAACTTGTGGATTTGTCTAGCTGTTGTGCAATAAAAAACAATTTTAATGGTGAACAAATTGCGGACTTCTGGGCAACAGCACGCAAGGGCTACAAAGAACTTGGAGATAAGGCTGTGAAAAAGATCCTTCCATTTGCAACTACCTATCGGTGTGAACAAGCATTTTCCTCCATGTGCTTCATGAAAAACAAGTACAGGAATCGGCTCGACATGCGGTCGGATTTCAGAAAGTGAAAGTGTAAAGTTTGGAGCCAAACATTTTAGAAATAATGGACTCAAAGGTCAGATTCAACTCATCTCATTAAGAACTGAAAATTATAACTGTGTACTGATGGACGCACTCTTTATTTCCACAAATAAATCATGCCTTTTATAATATTACTGTTTACTTATTTTTTCACATGTTTTGAACAATAATAGCCTAATAAAGACAAAATTGAACACAAATTTTAAGATTCATCTTTTTTCTCAAAATGTCAACCTTAAGTACTTGTTACCAACCATGTATTAGTATTACATTAGCTTAGCCTTAGCGGCTAAGCTCATTATAATTAAGGGGGGGGGGGGGGGGGGTCGATGAGAACATTTATAACTTTAGGTTTAAGAATTAGTGGGGGTCCAAGTCACTATAGCGACTGGATGAAGGGGTCCTTGGAAAAATTTTGTTGGAAACCACTGGTTTAGCAGAACCAAGCTTGTAGGCTCCCGCGGTCGTTGTCTATTATTGTTTCTGGGATTCCGGACTAGAATCGCATCCTCGGCAACGTTTTCTTGTTAGCGAAAAGGAAGCAGTGACAAAGACGTGATTCCAGCCTTTAATCCCAGAAGCAATCACTAGCAGAACCAATTTGTAACGAATTATTTGCCAAGTAATCCCAAGTAAATTAAAAGTTTAAGGATGAGTGTCAGTCTACGGGTGTACTGTTGTTTTAATACTTTCTTTATGTCTGTATGGTTGATATGTTTATTATTATGAAGCGAAGGTACTTGCAAGTGCCTTGTTCTTCTAAAGTCTATATTCAGCTTTGTTATTACATATTATTATTATGACTTCGAGTTATTTCGCATTTCCTCAGCCTGTAGCCGAGAAACATTTTACTCTATCTACATATCTGTGGGTATGAGCTCGGTGGTTATTTTTTCCTCCACGAGGACTTTCAATTTGTTCTTGGTTGCCAGTATGTTATACCATCGGTTCATTTGAACAAGATATTTGGAATAATTATCATCCTATTTTACTAAAATTTATTATATTGTATAATTATATTTATGTGAACATATTTACCAATAAACATAAGCGCGTGTACATATACATGTATACAGTAATGAGCAAATATGTGGAACCATGTAAATATCTGTTAAATTAAAAAAAAAAGATACTGCAATAAAATTTTAGACATCAAAATTAAAGATGACGTGCCATCATCTGAAGTATTTTTTAAATATTATACAGGGCGTTTAAAAATGTAACGAACTAAAGTTATATATTTTTTAATCGAACGCCTTGTATTTTTTTACGTTTTGAGATTCTCCTCGATAATGGGTACAATGGTCTCACGAAATATATTAAAATTAAATTAATTTGATTGTTTCACATTTTCTGGTCTGATTTTGTGTCCAGTCCTCGTATTCAATATTATTTTATTTCAAACTGTTACATACTTAATTATATATATATATATATATATATATATATATATATAATTATTTCGTGACATTGGTATGATATGGTAAATTCAATCAGTTGGCGATTTAAGGTCTGGCTTTACTTTAAAGTATATATATTTGAAACAACCCACATGTTTCGGCAATGATGCCTTTATCAAGAATATAAAATATAAATGACAGTATACAAATGTCATATAATTGAGTTGCTATGGATAAAATTATTCAAAGATACATTCTAATTGAATAATAATAAATCATGCCTTAGTATTCCAAAAACAGATAGACAACAAAAACAGGGAAAAACAAGACATGAGTTATTATTATGTATGTGCCCGTGGAGCGTCTTAAGATGCAAAGTTGTCGGCATTCGCCTTAAACGAAAAGGGAAACCACGAAAACCTACTCGGACAACCAGACAGGAATCAAAACACGGAACAGTCAGCATGATAAGCAAATGTACAAGATATTTGAATAACTTAAGATATATAATTATATAACAAAAAATATATATATATTATGATGGTAAATTGCAGATCGTTACACAATTAAGTTATAGTATATACTGCTTAAATTTTTTATATCATTTCTGTTGTTAATTTAATTTTTTTCCTGTTTAATACTAATCATTTCTTTAATTTCTCTTTTCATTGTGTGTTGTTCTTTATCAATTATCTGTGTGTTTTCAAAATCGAAATGGTGATCGCGTTGTAGTTTGTGTGCAGATAAAGCAGTTTTGTCTGTTTTAGAGTATTTGTGGACTTGTATTCTTTTGTATAAATATTGTTTCGTTTGGCCTATGTAGTAACTATCGCAATCGCGACATGGTATTTTATATATGTGTTTCTCGATTTTTTTCTATTTTAGGTTTAAGTTTTGAAAATAAATGTTTATTAGTATTACTAGTTTATATGTTGTAGCTATATCATATTTTTTAAAAGTGTATTAATTTTTTCTGATAGTTGTGGAACAAATGGAATCGTGATGTATGTTGTGTCATTGTTCAAATTTTTATTGGTGTCTGCAGTGTTGTATATTTGGTGTACTATTTTTAATTGTTTGGTTTATAAGTTGTGGTGGATAATTATTATCTGTTAAGATTGTTTTAATTTTCTTGATGTTATCTTTTCTGTATTGAGTATGTGATTGTTTTACTGTCCTATCAGTCAGATTATTTATAATCATTTTATTGAATACTGTAGGAGCATTTGAGTGGTAATTCATATATCGCAAAGAAGCTGTCGGTTTATTATACCAATTTGTATAAATAGTACCCTGTCTATCATAGCTGAAAGAAATATCAAGAAAATTAATACTGTTATTAATTTCTTCTTCAATAGTGAATTTTAATTTGTTGTGAAAATTGTTGAATTTATTTAAAAGATATTTTATTTTGTTAGTCGGAATACATGTTATTATATTATCAACATATCTTTTGAAAAAAATGGGGTGGAAGTCTAATGAATTGATAACGTTTTGTTCTAAATGTTCCATTACTAGATTTGCAATAGGAGCAGCTAAAGGAGTACTAAGGCATGATTTATTATTATTCAATTGGAATGTATCTTTGAATAATTTTATCCATAGCAACTCAATTAGATGACATTTGTATACTGTCATTTATATTTTATATCCTTGATAAAGGCATCATTGCCGAAATATGTAGGGTTGTTTTAAATATATATACTTTAAAGTAAAGCCAGACCTTAAATCACCAACAATTGATAAGTTATTCAAAAATGCATTTCTGAATAACTTGAACCTGGGTCTATTGTGGTCTAGTGGTAATGACGACAGCCCGACAAGCTGTAGACTTGGGTTCGAGTCCCAACATAGACATTTTTTCAATTAAAAATTTCGTATGATTTGCTTTGTAATTTGTAGACAGCAATGTTTACATCCCCCTTACTTTGCAATTACATACATACTAACTTGATATTTGTAAATATTTCATATAAAAGCCGAAAACCTCCAATAATTTCTCAAATGTTATATATATATATATATATATATAAATATATAACTTAAAAGAAATTATCGACCGCACTATATTAGTTAAAATAAATTAAAAACACGCAAGTCAATTAAAACTCATTTATTTATTATCTTTATATTTCACACATGTGTTAATGTGGACCATTTCTAAAAAGGTTCTTTTTTTATGTTTATTTTAAACGTCTAAGACCTTAATGTCGACAAAATTGAGTGTATGGTCACGATCAAGTGCATGGTCCACCAATGCACAAGATCTCTTTCCGATACGGACATCACTTTTATGCTGTGTGATGCGCTTCAAGAGTGCGTAGATTTCCTGTGCCGCTCGTATTATATGGTCCCGTAGTAGTGGGGACGCGCGTCTGGCTCCTTGTGACTGGTCCGTCGGCTGTTCTGTCGCTTTCAGCTATTGGTCGATCGGTTTGCGTTGGGTCCGTGTTAGTATAACTATTCTGTTGTAAGTTATTATCATTACGTCGCATGTGTGTAATCTGTCTATTGAACAAGGCTGGCTTCCAAGTGTCTGGCAAACGCTGTCCGTCGTCACCTTTGCTCATACAGTTTTGTGGTTTCTCAATTTCTATAGCCTCTCTCATTATCCTGTACGTTAACCTCGTACTGCGGGCTATAGTCTTTGTACTGTCAGAGTCGATGATGTGTCCTGTATATATAGTACATGCTTAGCTAGGGATAATGTTGTTTCTTTTTTAGCTACCGCATTTCTGTGCTCTTCCCTCCGTACGCTGGTACGCGGGAACACAGTATTCCGTAGACACCTTGGTTTTCTAGTTCTATTTTGTCGTTTATACTAGGCAAAATGTCTCTTATTTTCTATTGTGTCTATGTCGTGTCGGAGTAGTATTCCGCCTATTTTCTAAGTCCTACCTTTCTAGTAAAGGAGAAATGCTGTCCGTGTAGATCTCTCTTTCTTTTTTGGTTGGTTGTTCCTAACTCGTGTCGCTATGTTGATAATATGTTGTGTAATATGTTTTTTATTATTCTCATTTCTTCGTTTCGATGTTCTGCGTCTGACAGAGCTTGAGATCTGTGGATTAATGTTTTTACTACAGAGTTTAATTGTGTCGGGTGATGATGTGAACATGCGTGTGTGTGCGTTTTCTGTAAAACCAAAAAACCGGATGGCTCGCTAGGATACACAGTTTACAGAAAACCTGCACACACGAACAGATATCCCTCTTTCAAATGGCTGTCACAACAAAACTATTTGACAGGTGAGTCTGAAAATTAGGGCGCGTTTTTTTAGAAAGATGCTTCTTAACAAGCACATTGTAGGATTTGAAGTGGCAGCGCCATCTGATCTAATTTTCAGGTACTTCTTGACATACTCAAGTACAGGGTGGGGCACAGGAGCCGGATGTTTTTAGAATGCATAATATTCAACCATTAGAAAAGGAAAGGGCATTTGACAGGTGGGGATACCTTCCCTGACTCAAAGCATTTTACTGTCAGTTACTGTCATGGAGCCGTAGACCCTAGAACAGCGCATATTTGCATATGATTCTTTCCTTAGAAGTGGTGAATCAACGACTACGGTTCAATGTGAATTTCGTCGGAGATTCAATATTAATCGAAATGACTCTGTCCCCACGCGTAACACAATCCTACGTTGGGTTCATAATCTTCGAACACGAGGCTCAATACTCAAAATAAAACCGCTCGGATCCCAACGTACAGTGCGCACTCCAGAGAACGTTGAAAGGGTTAGACAAGCGATACTGCGAAGCGCACGCCGCTCTGCTCTGGCTCATTCGGCCGGACTGCGAATCAGTAATCGTACTGTAAGAAGAATTTTGCATGGTGAATTACAATTGCATCCATACAAAATAGCGGTTGTGCAGGAATTGAATGAAAGGGATTACCAGCAACGAGTGAATTTTGCCCAACAAATGCTTACACTTTATGAGCAGAACGAAAACATGTTGGTGGTAATGAGTGATGAAGCCCATTTCCACCTTAATGGGGCTGTCAATAGACAAAATTGTCGGTATTGGGCTGCCGAAAATCCTCAAGAACTGCATCAAAAACCGCTGCACAGTCCTAAAGTTACAGTTTGGTGCGCAGTGGGGAGGTTTGGCGATATCGGTCCCTATTTTTTTGAACAAAACGATGTTACCGTTACTGTAACATCGGCGAGTTACATTAATATGGTGAACACCTATTTTATCCCTGAATTGCAAAGAAGAGGTTTGGATCCTCTACAATTATGGTTTCAGCAAGATGGAGCCACGGCACACACCGCCAGAGCGTGTATTGCTGTTCATAATAATTCCTAATCATCTCATTTCGAGATTTGGTGATGTTTTATGGCCTCCTCGGTCTCCTGACTTGTCCACATATGATTTCTTTCTATGGGGGTTCCTCAAGTCTCGTGTTTACGAGGGTAGACCTCGTACGTTACAAGAACTGAAGGAAGCGATACGTCAAGAAGTTAATCTAATTCCTAGAAACCTGCTGGAAAGAGTGGAAGTCAATTTTCGTGAACGATTACAACATTGCGTAAACGAAAACGGATATCACATGCCTGAAATAATTTTCCGCACATTATGAAATGCTAAATTCTTGCGTATGTAATCCTACCAATAAATTTCTTTTAAAGCAAAAACTGACGATTTTATTGTTATTTCAAAAACATCCGATTGCCGTGCCCCACCCTGTATATAACGGTTGTTCAGAAACATTCGAAGTCAAGTGGGCTCTGAACAAAAAATCGTATATCTTTACTTAAGTATCTGATTTGTAATAATTATTAAATGTCAACTGTTGTCTGTCAAAAATTGTCCGAATCTAATATCGAAGATACTAATTTGATAACCTATAAAATTGTATTAAGTAAATATATCAATCTATCTCGGACATGACTTCATATTTTCAAGGACTACTTTGACTTCGAATGTTTCTGAACACCCATTATAATAAATTTAGTACGCGGCGTATTATTGCGTCTCACAAAACACTTTTTTTCATTTTGAGATGATCCAAAATTTTATTGATTTATGTAATTTATTTGGAATTTCCCGGGTTGCACCATAATTATTATTATTATCATTATATCTGCTTCGATATACTGTTTTGAAATATGAAAATTATCGTTAAGTTATGCTAGAAAGAGCTTTCTAAAATAATACGACAATTAAAAATGGCTTTAAAGTTGTTTAAACATAAATTTCTGTTCATGTAATACATTTTCCTACATTTTGTTTCGTTATTGACTTGTAATTATCAAATCAGTAGGACTATTTTAATTAATTTAATGAATCAGGTTTAGAATTAATAATCAAAATAAACTAGAGTGTTATATGATATTTAATAAATTTATTCAAAAGTCATTTTAATCATAAAATTTGTCATCACGAGAATTGTGTTAAGAAATCGATTTTGAACGATTTTGATCGATTTTGAACAACTTTATAAAATCCTCTAACGTTAAAAATAAATCTTTTTCTTAAAACTAGTTACCGATAGAAATAACGAATCGTCGAGCGTACAAAATCTTTTTTAACACAACGTCTCTTATTAGACACGAATAATAAATAAAGTTAAAGTAACTGCATTCGACAAAACGTGTCGTTCACGAAATACATCGCGTATGCAAAGCACAATGACCCAAACTCCAAATTATAAATGTAAATTGTACTCGTAAACTACAGTCCACCTGAAAAGCGTCAATGCGAACGTTTTTATAAGCTTCAAATGACTTGCATATCGTAGACTGGAAATAAAAATATGACCCGGAACATTGTAAATTAATTAAATTTAGGTTACATAAGACGAATCTAATGAATATACATTTGTATTTATTAATGTTCATAACGTTTAGAAGATGTTATCTTATTTTGTTCCTATTAATTTAATGAAGTCTAAAGAGACTAAGAATGCGAATTAATATAAAATTTAATAGGTTACCCTGATTCTTTTGAAGAAGAAATAATACAGAGATTACCGTCTTTACAAAAAAAAAATAGTTATTTATGTACCAAGGCACTAAAGTTTTATTTTTCACACGAAAGCGTTTTTAGTTGCCGAGGCAAATAAAACACATGAATAAAGCTGGAAATTATATGCACACGGAAACTGTATTATATACGCATATAAAATATAAGATCATGTCAATATAAGTTTAGAGATACCACAAATATATATACTATATCAATATTTTATTGAAAATTTTACAATATACATGTGCAATAATTTTAAGAATAAATAAGCTAAGCAATGTAATTTACATTTAAAGCTTCGCTCAACGTGAACTGGTGTAATTGGCGCATACTTATTTGTAGATAACACAGGCCTGCATTTTTCAACTCTTTGAATGTTGATTCAAAAATTTTAACTGTTTTGTAAGTAATTGGGTAGCGCTGATTTGAAATCTGCTTTTATTTTTTTGTATCACGTAAGGTTATTTTTCAAACCAGGTAAATCAAAAAATATAGAAAAAATACGATTTATTTCATTTACAAGCTAGTTTTATATTATATTACAAAAAAATACAAAAATATACACATACAAACTATTACAAATAGTTATTTATTCTTTATGCTTCTTAAAAAACGTTTTCGTTTTTCAGAAAAGCTTCGTTTGGTTGTTTTTCTGTCATATTCAGCTAAAGGAAGATCTGAAGGTAGTTTCTGGGGCAAGCAAATTTTTTTGTTTCAACCTAGACCCCAGTACTTCAGAAAGATCTTTTGAAAGTCCCAAATCTCTTACTAAATCATTCAGTTCGGCTTGTGAAAATAGCTGAGGTTGGGTTTGACCTGAGGTTGATGGTTAAAAATCACTATCCATCTGTACGGAGCCGGAAGTTGAAGAGGTTTCAATATCTTCTTGTAGTACTTTGAGGGGTATAGGTATAGGTACATGATCACTGTGAGGAACTGGTCTGATAGCTGATTTAATATTGTTTGGGTACAAAATATGTTTCAATGTTTTTCTATTATGCCCCTTAATATCACAAAGACAAAAGTAGCAATCTTCATGATGATTTTGCGGTTCTCTCCAAACCATCGGTATTCCAAAAGGAAGGCTTCTTCTATTCCCTTTGGTCCAATGTCTTAAACCTTCTTCACATACCCTACAAACAACGTGCGGTGCCCAATCTTTATCTTGATCTCCTAATTTGATTTTGAAATAAGCATAATATGCATTTTTCACAAATTCACCAATTGGTCTCTTAAACATTTTCAAGACGAAATATCCACAAATATAACAGAAATCATCTGGTTTGTTTTTGCAACACCGGCTAGACATATTTTTAAGCAATGTTTATATATCAAATACCACGCACAACACTGAAGACAAATTAATTTTACTTGTTTACTGATCGACACTCAGAGCTATAATGAAGTAAATGACATTAAAATATACATTTTGTTTGGAGTGATAAACTTGAAATCCTTCTTCGCAGTACTAATAAAGTGAAAGCATAATAAATAGGATTTAGCAGGTAAAAATTCCCGGAAATCTTGTCCAAAATTAATACATGTCATAAAAGATTTACATCAGGTAATGAGAGCCTATTTAACAAATATCTTTAAAACCACAACAGAAAATCATTTTTGGGTCAATACCTAGAATTTGAAGTAGTACATCATTTTAAAATGTATTAAAACGCCTATTATACGATTTTTTTTATCTTCTTTTCTTTTTCTTTTGTGCAAAAAAAAAATCTGTGGGTGGTAGAGACCAACTGTATTTTAATTAGTTATTGCTATATAAAAACTGAGCTTAACAAACAAAAATCACGTCATCACAAATTTTATGCAGGCCTGTGTAATTGATGGACTCATCTTAATAGTTTCATCGCAGTTTCATTGTAATACACTGGATATTCTACTAGGCTGATTATTATTTTTAATAATAAACTTTTTTTTTGTAATTGAGCGACTAGGAACTGACAGTTTCGTATACTTCTCAAAAAAATGTTTGAACGTTGAATTATCCAACTTTTAAAGTGCAATGTTTGCATTTAAGAAGGCGTTACACAAGTCATAATGAAAATTATTCTGTTCTTTATTTTTACTTGTTGAAGTAAACGAGTAAATCAGTTGGAGTAAATCAGATTCAACTTTTGCTAATCATTGTATAGAGAATAACCACAACTTTAATACGAACTTCAAAATTCTTCATATTCAAGATAAAAGTAAAAAACTAGATTTGCTAGAATCATTAGAAATTTCTAGATATAAGAAATTAGGGTTAGTATTAAACGACCAAACAAAAATTTGTAATTCCCCCCTACTTTCATTAAATTTATAATTATCAGGCTTTGTATATATACCTTGTACATTTGTAAATTCACCATTTATTCATCCACCTGATGAAGTCACAGTGTGATGAAACGATATTGTAGTGGAAAGTTAGATTAAATTATTTGAAACTTAAAATAAGTGCATTTTTTATACTATCATATGAAGTAAACGATTAATTCAGAGTAACTTGTGGTGCATTTTTAAATCTCGTGACATTTCGTTTATGCAAATCACTTCCTACATGCTGCGTTAATTGAAATTTCTTGTCGCATCGAAGCTAGAATAATTAAATGCATTTATTAAAATTTTAAATTAAAGGTAAACAAATATAAACTTGCAAATTTACTGCAATACTTACACATTATCTACACAAAATTCAGGATAATCTTTTATCTAAATCGACACATGTGAATATGATATCGACATATAAAAAATAACAAGGTAAAACTACGAGTACATATACTTTCGAGAACTAACTAAACATAACTGGCGATATGACTGTCAACCTCATTGCTCGTAGATTCACTAGAACTTCAACAGTGAACAGCGATGGTTATTTTGACGTTCGCTATGTTGACATTCAGCAAACATCGCTGAACGTTCCTCTACTGTCTTAATGACTTTTATAATGTTGTAAGTGTTATTAAGAAAGTATCCTTACAGCAACATGTACTTATGATTTTATAGTCAGATGAAACAGGTTTCTGCATGTCTGGAAAGATATTTTCACCCAAATATTAACTTTTATTGTATTCTCCACACTCGACATTTGTTTTATACGGTGATGTTTTACCTACTCAAGTAACTTTCAATTTTTTTTTTTCTAAAAATAATATCTAATTACCTCTGTTGCCTCTTCTTACCGAAGATGACAATTTATTTGTCAAAATATGTATACTACAAATAAAACACATTGCGTGGTTTATTTAGAGTCATCTTCAATAATTCTTTGTACTTCTAATATTATTTCACTTAGAGTTATGAATGCCATAAGATATTATCAGTTTCTTTGGCAACAAAATATTTCTTAACATGCTCCTACCGATTTTAACAGAACATCGTACAAATAAAACATTATTTTCCATTTTCACTCAGTAAAATCGTAATTTTTCTTAATTTTCCTGAAGCAAACAGCAACTGACGAGAAAAAATTGCCTTTTATATTTAAATAATTAATTTCTATGGGATGGTTAAGCATTAAAAAATCCAAAACAATAAAATTAAGATAATATATTTCTGTATTTAAATAGAAATTTAAGATTAAAATGTCTTTAACAGAATTTTAAAAAAAAACGATTTACATAAATTTCAAAAGCAACTACACAATTTATTTTCTCATAAGAAATATTACGAAAATAATTCCTTTGTATTTCAAAATTTTTCGTTATAACAACACGAATCTCGAAAAGACAGATCTGCGAAAACTCTTCGTATAAGCATCCCAAGCAGTGGAATACTGTCAGACAAAGTGCGGTGAAGTACAAAGGTATTTTAGCTGAAAAACGCCTGAATAAAATATTTCCCTTTAATTGTAATTTATTATGTTTCAGAGACCTTAAAAGCTCGTCTTGTAAATTCCTGTTATATAAGATCAGAAACTTTAAACTAATTTATAACTTGCATCGCTATTATCTTGTTATGTGCGGCGTATCGGAAGACCTACTAACTATAGCGAACTAACCCAATATTCCAAAGATCTTTATAATTAATACATCATTGAAGCTCTGTAGTTGAGTTAGATCATAAAGGAAATTAATATCTATCTCATGGTTGTATTTTTACAATTTAGGAGTTTTACAATTTTTACAATTTAATGGAGAAATATCGCTATAATAAAACATATATTTTGATAAAACGTCAACAACTTGTATAAAACAAAAACATTTTTGATAAAATCCAAAATATGATTGAAAATGAAATATGTAGTACAAGTAGGTATTTGCGAACAAACATGCAGACACGCCCAGGATAGCCAAAATCCATGACTTCGTAACCACGTGTATATACAGTCAAGTCACAAAAGACAGAATAAAAGCGTTTGTTATAACTGTATTTATCCAACGGAAACAACGTTACACTTTTCACGAAGATGGCGCTGATTGGTATACCGTTTCTAATATTGATATTAGCTAATGATCAGAGAGCGAACTGAAGCGATTGAATAACCAGTTGCCCCGATAAAATGTTGTAGCGGTATCGTGTATAGTATGCATGTTGTAACAGCCCCACTATTTGCTTGCTCGATTGCATTTATCGAGCAGATGTTGTTATTTCCGTCGTTATTGTGTCTATTCATTCACAAAATTCTATTTTACTGTGGCGTGTTTTTGGTTTCATTTGTTTCAGTGTTATTTGGTTCCAACTTTTAGTATTTTCAAAAATCCGTTTTATATTGTTATATTGTATATTTATCCTATAATTCTTTATAATTATTAAGTTTAATTTACTACCTTATTTTTGCAGTAGTTTTCGTTTCTGCTTTTCAGTCCATTTCTTTCTGTTCTTAGTATTTCTCTTTATTTTCATTAACTATGGAGAATTCTCGTAGAGCAACCATGATAGAATGAATTAGAGGTCATACAGATTGGTTGCATATTCGTAATGATACCGAGATATATTGCAGTGCCTGTTCATTAAGTTTAAGGCGTCCACAAAAGTGTAATGTGCAGAGACATGTTTCTTCAAAAACTCATCAAGATAACATATGACTATTTGTACCTGACACTTTTAACGAAGAACTGTCGAAGCTTTCATGACGGCCAATATCCCATTCAAAAAGCTTAACAATCCAGTCCTCCAGAGGTTTCTTACAAAATATACTGATCGTCATATACCAGATGAATCTATATTACGTAAATACCACTTACCAAAATGTTACATGAGAGCCATTGAAAAAATACGAACCAACCTATCTGGTTATTATCTTTGGGTATATGCCGACGAAACAACGGATGTAATGGGGCAATATGTGTTAAATGTAGTTGTTGGTATTCTTCATCCGATAACTTCATACCTACCATACTTAATTGATTAATAATGATTGATTAATAAATATTTAAAAAATAGCTAAGTAGCAGGCTTAACCTAAAGAATTGTATAGGTAATTTATCTAAGATCTTGGATAAATCTCACATCGAGATTTTGATACACACAGTATATTCATAAACTATTATACATACATATATATAATACAACATTAAAATGATCGATAATTTCAGTTCTAATAAAGAAAAATAGCACAATGTAAATCTACTATTATTTTAATGGCACGCGTTGGTCTTCACCTTTCTACAAAAATGATATTGAATTTATTTTAAAAAAATGTGTTAAATGACTACGCAAATAATTACAATAAGTGATAATTACAAAATCGGGCATGACCCTAGTATAACATGGAATATTTCAATAACCCTATATAGGCAAACGTATGGGTATCGGTTTCTGTAATGCGCACGATATATATATATATATATATATATATATATATATATATGATAAACGTAATGTTAATGAGAATTAATAATCATTAAATTCTCACATTACTGCCAATGCCGCTCTAATTCGTTGCATTGATTTCTACACCTGACAAAATCACATTTGCCTAAGAATGTAGCTGCAACGCGTCGCGGCGCCAACTGACCGGGTTGTACGGGAAAATGAAAAAATGTGTGAAAGTCGTATCCACCCTGGAATGTGCAGACGCCAGCGTCTCATGGTTTTACCAATCATCGGTGCACCCACATCCAGAAATAGACACGACTTTCATTTCTATACTGCGTGTATATATACTAATTATGATAAACGACAACACCCGTACAACCCGGTCAGCTGGCGCCGCGACGCGTTGCAGCTACATTCTTAGGCAAATGTGATTTTGTCAGGTGTAGAAATCAATGCAACGAATTAGAGCGGCATTGGCAGTAATGTGAGAATTTAATGATTATTAATTCTCATTAACATTACGTTTATCATAATTAGTATATATACACGCAGTATAGAAATGAAAGTCGTGTCTATTTCTGGATGTGGGTGCACCGATGATTGGTAAAACCATGTAACGCTGGCGTCTGCACATTCCAGGGTGGATACGACTTTCACACATTTTTTCATTTTCCCGTACAACCCGGTCAGTTGGCGCCGCGACGCGTTGCAGCTACATTCTTAGGCAAATGTGATTTTGTCAGGTGTAGAAATCAATGCAACGAATTAGAGCGGCATTGGCAGTAATGTGAGAATTTAATGATTATTAATTCTCATTAACATTACGTTTATCATAATTAGTATATATACACGCAGTATAGAAATGAAAGTCGTGTCTATTTCTGGATGTGGGTGCACCGATGATTGGTAAAACCATGAAACGCTGGCGTCTGCACATTTCAGGGTGGATACGACTTTCACACATTTTTTCATATATATATATATGTGTGTTTTAACTGGATTCCGGGTTTTCTTCCACATTTCCACTGTTTGGTCTTCGTAAAGACCAGTGCTGGTTTCTGGAGGACACTTCGGCAAAATAACATTTGCCATATTCAGGTCTGCGATAACTGTCTGCTTCTTCTTCTGGTTACTATTAAACTGAAGCAGAAGAAATTACCTAGAAGAATATCAACAATATACATGGCACAACCAGACGTTAGTGCTATGGAATAATCGTAATTAGTAGACATTTAAAATACAGCAGTCGAATTTAGAGTATAACAATATTGGTTGTTCATTGTGGGAATATTTAATCTGTTGGATAATGTAATAAATTATTATTAAATACAATTTCCAATTTATCACTATTGATGTATTTTATATTGTAGCTTCTATTCTATTAAACTAGACTAGATGATTAGAACTCGTACATTCACCTATCAAAACCTAGTTTGAAATATTAATCATTCATACCACATCATTACCCCAATAAAATTGTCCTCTCCTAATTATGGTAAATGGTTCTCAACAATTATTTACGTACCTACGTATAAACGTGTATAAGTATCATGAATAATGCGCGCTTATTAAACTGAACGCGGTATTATTAGTCTAGAACAATGCACCTAAAGTACAAATCTATGACATCGTTGATACAACGAAAACTTAATGATACTATTGTGTTGGAAAGAAACTCAATAGTCTTGAGAACTAATTATACGAAAACTTACTTGTTTTTTGCAGAAAACAAAAGAAGTCAGCGAAAATATTGCGTGGGAATTGTAATAAGACAAGAGCAAGAGTAATGCTAGTGTATCATTTACGAAGAAAGAAATGTATAGTATTAACTAGACGCAAAATTGCTTATTGATATAAGCGATGAAGCTACTTGAAATACGATTAATTTCTGACTCATTGTAGGAGTATTATTACGTATTATTTGACTAACTAATACAATCTATGAGTTAATATTAAAATATTAATTAAGTTGTAAACTTAATTTAATCGATTTCGATCCACTTATTAATACTGCACGAAATGAGGTCTCCTTGAATATTATTCTGTCAGCTAATTATTAATTGCTTTGTTTCTTTTATGGTACTTTCTTCGAAACTATGAACAAAACAAACTTTTATGCTTCTGTTGGCTGCTAGCAGTAGTAAGCTGTCACTACACAAAGCAAAGAAGTATGTACTAGTATCCTCGAGAATCCAGGAAACTGACATTTCTACAGTGTCCGCCATATTGTTCGCACCATATGGGAAAAACTTTTTTGTAGAGATTTCTAGAAATGGTCCAAATATTTGCTTATTAAAGACTTCACATCACACATTTGTTGGCTTTAAAATGGTATTAATTACGTGTTTCTATTTGAAAATGTGGACAGCCAGACAGGTGTTTTGATTCCTGTCTGGCTGTCCGAGTAGGTATTCGTGGTTTTCCTTCTCGTTTAAGGCGAATGCCGACAGCTTAACATCTTAAGTCGCTCCACGGGCGCATACATAATAATAACTCATGTCTTGTGTTTTCCTGTTTTTGTTGCCTATCTATTATAGAATACTAAGGCATGATTTATTATTATTAAATTGGAATGTATCTTTGAATAATTTTATCCATAGCAACTACAAATGTATAAATATAACATTAATATAATGTCATTTATATTTTATATTCCTTGAAAAAGGCATCATTTGCCGAAACATGTAGCATTGTTTTAAGTATATACATGTTGAAGTAAAACCAGACCCTAAATCGCCATCAAATTGAATTTACCATATATATATATCAACTGATAAATTCTTGGAGTTCTTCGGCTTTTATATGAAATATTTACAAATATCAAATTGCAAAGTAAATGAGGATGTAAACATTGCTGTCTACAAATTACAAAGCAAATCATACGAAATATTTAATTGAAAAATATAGTCTACGTTGGAACTTGAACCCAGTCTACGGTTTGCCGGACCGTTGCTTTACCACTTATATATATATATATATATATATATATATAATATTTTCGTTACCTTGGTATGATATGGTAAACTTAATAAGTCGGCGATTAAAGGTCTGGTTTATTACTTCAAAGTATATATATTCAAAACAACCCTACATGTTTCGGCAATGATGCCTTTGTCAAGGGTATAAAAAACTATATTCTGTCATTTATTTTTTTTATATCCTGGACAAAAGCATCATTGCCCAAACATGTAGGGTTGTTTTGAATATGTATACTTTGAAGTAATAAACCAGACCTTTAATCGCCGACTTATTAAGTTTACTATATATATATATATATACAGGCTGATTCATTTTCGGCCCTCACCATGGGGATCTCGCTTATTATTGGAGATAAAGTATAGGTTTAAATTTGGCAAAGTTGTTAAATTTTGTGTTTGTTATAAATCCGTAAAGAAAATAGACCTGTGACAAATGACCTTCGTTATTAAAAAAAAAAAAACGCGAAAACCCGATTTTCTTCTTTTACCTGTATCACCGACATTTGGCCTTTTAGAGAAAAAATAAAAACATCCTTATAGCCATTTCTAAACCTCTATCCAGTGGTGTACTCTAAATTTTTATACGACGTTTCGTTTCTCTCTGGCCATCATCAACTAGCTAATTTCTTGTAGGCGCCATATTGGATTTAGATATTTTCAGAAAGAGTTTTTTTTTCTGATTTCAATCATGTACCACATGCTGACTAAAGTTTTTGACATTAGGTTTTGTTTGAAAGAATAAATTATAAGATTAAATAAGGTAGCCATGGAATTTCAATCTGTCAAACATTTCATTTATTGTTCATTAATAATACAAAAATGTCATACACTAACGAAGAGAAACGAGATATGATAAGTATTTTTTATTCTTCCAACCGAAATTCAACAGTAGCGAGTACAAGATATCTACAATTATATCCAGAACGGCAACAGCCTCATCGTACCATTTTTCTAGATCTCGACAGAAATTTGGTCGAGAATGGATCGTTTACTAAGCCGCGTAATGGTCAAGACAACAGATATTTAAATGAAAATCGACAAGATATTTTATAAACGGTAAATTAAAAGTGTATTTTCAAATTTCATGTTAATCTTGTATTTTTATAGATAAATAATAATCCATCAATTATTACACGCGAAGTAGCGTCGGAATTAAATTTGTGCCAGTCCAGAGTTTGGAGAACTTTACATAAAAGTAGGTTTAAACCATACAGGATCCATGCTAGTCACTCTTTACTGCTTGGAGATAATTTGAGAAGGCTAGAATATTGTAATTGGTTAATGGAAGGATAGAAAATGACGAAAATTTTTTAAGCAAAATCATCTGGTCAGATGAAACAAAATTTACAAATTCTGGAATGTTCAATAGAAATACGGAGCACTATTTAGCAGTACAAAATCCCCGACAAAACAGGGCTAGAAGACCACAACATCGTTTTGGAATAAACGTTTGGATGGGTATTTTGGCAAATCGTCTCTTAGGACCAGTTATGTATGAAGAACATTTAAATGGAGAAAGATATTTAAACATTTTACGTACATACCTATCTGACTATCTTGACGACAATATCGCATTAAATCAATTACAATATTTACGGTGGCAACAAGATGGCGCACCAGCACACAATGCAGCTGTTGTTAGAAATTTCTTAAATCAAGAGTTTGCAAACCGTTGAATTGGAAATAGGGGTGTTGTTGAATGCGAGATCACCTGATTTAAGTCCGCTAGATTTTTTTTTATGGGGATATATTAAAAATAATATTTATAAAGTAGATGCGCCACAAAACATTGAAGAATTACGAGACAGACTTCAGAATGCCTTCGATGCAGTACCTAGAAGAACTATACAAACGGCAGTACAAAATGCCAGAAGGCGTGCCCAATTGTGCATTACCGAAGATGGCCAGATAATTGAACATTTACTGTAATTGTTTATTGTTTACTTTTCTATGTATTTTGATTAATGTTTTTGTTATCTTGTACTCGCTACTGTTGAATTTCGTTTCGAAGAATAAAAAATACTTATCATATCTCGAAGTTAGTGTATGACATTTTTGTATTATTAACGAACAATAAATGAAATGTTTGACAGATTGAAATTCCATGGCTACCTTATTTAATCTTATAATTTATTCTCTCAAATAAAACCTAATGTCAAAAGCTTTAGTCAGCATGTGGTACGTGGTTGAAATCAGAAAAAAGACTCTTTCTGAAGATGTCTAAATCCAATATGTCGCCTATAAGAAATTAGATAGTTGATGATGGCCAGAAAGAAACGAAATGTCGTATAAAAAATTAGAGTACACCACTGGATAGAGGTTTAGAAATGGCCACAAGGATGTGTTCTTATTTTTTCTCTACAAGGCCAAATGTCGGTGCTACAGGTAAAAGAAGAAAATGGGGTTTTCGCGTTTTTTTTTTAAATAACGAAGTTCATTTGTCATAGGTCTATTTTCTTTACGGATTTATAACAAACACAACATTTAACAACTTTCCCAAATTTAAACCTATACTCTATCTCCAATAATAAGAGAGATCCCCATGGTGAGGGCCGAAAATGAATCAGCCTGTATATATATATATATATATATAAATATTATATATTTATATATATATATATATATATATATATATATATAAATATTATATATTTATATATATATATATATATGTATATATATAAGATATTAATAAGTCGGCGATTAAAAGTCTGGTTTATTACTTCAAAGTATTTATATTTAAAATAACCCTACATGTTTCGGCAATGATGCCTTTTTATATCCTTTGTCAAGGATATAAAAAATATAATATATATATATATATATATATATATATATATATATATATATATATATATATGAACTTCATGTTTATGAGAATTGATAATTATTAAATCGCATTTTACATGCGATTGGCGCTATAATTTGTTGCATTAAATTCTACAATCCGGCGTCAACTGTACAAGTTGTCAGTACAAATGAAAAATGAAAAAAAAAATTCATTTTTCATTTGTACTGACAACTTGTACAGATGATGTCGCGGCTTGTTGCATCTACAATCTAGGGCAACAGTGATTGCCGGATGTTTAGATAATTTCTTAACCGTTCATTAAATATATATATATATATATATATATATATATATATATATATATATATGTATATATATCAGGATATATACAATAATTTCCACATCCGATTCTCTATCGATTGTCGATCTCATACATGTGTCCTATGAGGATTCCTTCTTCTTCGTAGTAGTCGCCACAACATAAGCACTAGTATATACTTTTCTCCTCTTTGGAAAAGTTTATAACAATTTAAATGCTCTTATTTGATGAATTATAGCTTCTGGTACAGATTCACAAACACCGGAATCCTATCACACAGAGACCAAAGTATTTAAATAATCTTTTGTAGAGGCCAAATTCTCTTTGGTGCTCGTACAAATTCTACTCTCTGGTATAGACCAAATTCTGCTATAGCCCGTGCGTGTCTATTAATTATTATTTGTCTGCTAATTGTGGTCTCGCCGAACAATGTCTCTACGAAAAATCCCATTAGCAGAATCAGCAGTATTCCTGCCGCATTAACAATATTAACCTTGGACTCATAAACCGCACTTGCACATACTTATATAATTTTGCAAAGGTTCCATTAATATTAACAGACACGTGGAAGAAAATACGAATTCTACACATTTCATACATAAGTAATATACACGCATACAAGAAATAACTCAATAAACAGCATTCTGTTTAATATATTGAAATAAATTAAATTGTACGGGGGTAGAGATTAACATTACAACTTTGAGCTCTACTACTTTGTCTGACTTTATGTAACTCTAAGAACAACATTAATAAGGCACGGAATACACTAAAATACGAGAATAAATTTAAACTCGTAAAGCAGCGTCAGATTTGATTTAATTAGGCCAACGAATACGTAGTTTAAATTAATAAACAAGCTTTAATGTAATTCAATACAACGTTATTTCAAACTTAACATTCGCAGTCACAAGCCAGAAATGATATAAATCAGTTCACAAAAACTGTATTCAGTCTCCACAATAGGGAAAATTTCACCTTTATTTTCCTATATTAAAATATAATTTCAGTTAATTAACGCTGATGAAACAGGTAATTAATATAATCATTTTGAAATTACGTACATTTATCAAGGGCTGATTATATTATTGTTCTCCTCGGTAAAATGAATTTCTGTTTATCCCCGTGGCAAAGCGGCTGTTTTGTTTTAACTAGTTTTGGAAGCCAATTAGGGAAGCTGAAGCACAAAATCCTATTCGCTCTGAGGATGACATCGACGACAACCGACAGCCGAACGTACACGTCCAAATCCGTAATCCGTTAATTTATGGTTGGCGTTCGGAAGTAATTTTTTTCTCGTTTCGTTTGTTTTTTATAAATTTTTGTTTTTGATGTATACAAATTTAATTTGGAACACAAGAAGTAAGTTGATGGGCTTGTCGTGCATTAAAAACGTTCCATTTTAGATAGTCCCACTGTGAAAATATAATTTTAATTTTGATAAATAGTCCTCTGTGGAAAACATTTATGGCTCTTTCTTTTTCAATTTAAATTTAAAAAATTCCGTTTGTCGCGATTATCTTTCATTTGTTTTTGTACTGTAAATGGGGTTACTCGTGTTAAATTTTATTCCCCAAAGGATTGACACTAATTAATTCTTTGATAACATCGTGTGATTTAGAGATTCCAGTATAGGGATAAACAAAATTAAATGCGTATAATCAAGGTCTTAACGGTCATCCAGAGGCCCCGTGAATAATTTTCGATAATAAAAAGTAGTAACAGACGAGGCTGTTGATAAAAATAGGTATTAAGCGATTTAATACAATTGATCCAGTGTAAGTTTTTATGTTACGAGGTGAGTTTTTCATGTTATCTACCTAGCTATGAAAAAAATATGTATTTTTCGACGCAAGAACGATTTATTCTTATTCCAACGTTTCTTTAATAACGCTATACCTTTGAACAAAATTTCTTTTGGTAATTTCATAAAATAAGACCCTACAGGATTTTCCACGTTGTCATTCGATAAAAATGACACCCTCTCATGGGCTTTTCTAGTTTCATCAGTACAGTACAGTTTCGGAAAGAGATAATAGTCATAGGGGGAGAGGTTGGGACTGTAGGGTGAATGTTGGAGTTCCTCAAAGTCGCATTCATTGATTACTGCTTAAACAATTCGTACCTTATGCACAAAATCGGACAAAATTACGTACAAAATCGTGGAGTCTTTTTTCGCGTATAACTGTGTTCAAGTTCTTAGTTATGTCCTTGTAGACATTTCCAGTCATTGTAGTTAGTAGCCTCCCAGAAAACTGTGGCCATAAGAACTTTTTTCGTATATTATGATTAGAGTGGACCAATTCGGAGCGAAAGCAGAGGCGTGACTAACGAATTGGTTCCCGCATGCGAAACATTATTAATATCTAGAGATATACTATCACGAACGGTGCTGTTATTGTACTGAACGCTCCTTCAAAATTATTAAATACACAGAATACACTTTCTTGCTGCTATTATACGTGTACTCACGATGACCGTGACCAACATACTAAGTAATCGTATGTGCGATGGGGCACGCGGGAACCAATTCGTTAGTCACGCCTCTGCTTTCGCTCCGGATTGATCCACTCTAATTATGATCTTCTATCGCGTGGTACTATGCATTGTACTTTCTTTTCAATGTCACCCTGTATATATATATATATATATATATATATATATATCTTCTTCTTCTTCAGGCGCCATCTCCTCTCAGAAGGCTGGCTATCATCACGGTTATTCTCATCTTTGATGGTGCGGCTCTGAATAGATCAATGGAGCTGCATTTATACCACTGTCTCAAATTATTTAACCAGGAAATACGTCTTCTTCCTATATTTCTTCTTCCCTGTATCTTACTCTGAATAATTATCTGTAGCAGAGCATATCTTTCCCCTCTCAGCACGTGGCCCAGATATTGTAGTTTTCATCTTTATTGTGTTCAATATTTCCTTCTCTTTCCCAATTATTTAAAGTACTTCACTATTCGAAACCCTATCTATCCATCTTATCTTCAGGATCCTCCTATATGCCCACATTTCAAATGCCTCTAGACGCTTGTTAGTGTCTTGCTTTAGCGTCCAGGCTTCCATCCCGTACAGCAGCACCGGGAACACGTAACATTTCAACTTTATAAGTTATTAAGTTTATTAAGTTTACCATATCATACCAAGGTCACAAAAATATTATATTTATTTATGTATATATATTGTTGTCAAGCAAACGAAGAGTGTAGCCATACATTCATCTATTTAGATGATTATTCAGTAATTTATGATACTTATCACTAACAAAGAGCGGCAATACACAATTCGCCTTACCAGATCTTACCAGATGGTTGGCCATAGCATAGGCACATCGGTCGCGTACACTCTAGTTCAATATTCACGTGCAATACTACGCAAAAACACCCAATAACATTTAAAACGATATTTCAAATAAATCGTAACAGCAGAATGTCTTCAATCATAAAATCTCTACATTTTTTCTCAATAATTCATTTAGATTTCATAGTGTACCTACATATTGATAATATGATTGCAAATAAAGCGCGTATTTGATTTGGATAAGAACAAATTGTGGCTTCAGCTGGTGAACTATCCCATTCATACCGAATATATACCGAAGGTATCAATGATTAATTTAATAAGATACTGCAAAACATTACGATCACAACATATCCGTAGAATAAGACCAGAAAGAATAAATTCCTTGCAACGGCAGACCGCTTTACAGCAACGAAACGATGAAGACAGTGACAAGTCTGAAATTCACGCTTGTTTCGCACCTTCCATACAGTCCTGATGCCTTCAGATTTCTGATTGTTCGTAAAGTTGAATGAGGTATTGGAGGGACAACATGTTTCATTAGATACTGAAATTGGATCAACAATAAACAAGAAAGTCTTTTCATGCAAGGAATGAAGAAAGGATCCAACGGTTAGGGAAATGAGTTCCACAAAATAGTGATATGTCGAAAAATGATTATGTACTTTGGTAGTATAATAAATTTCCCTTATTTTGAGACTGGCTTCATTATTTCGTCTTTTCTTATTCTTATTTTATGGAGTTGAAGACCTTATATATCAATCCGCTTTTGTGCGTTATAAAAGAAAAATTTAAATTAAATTTAAAAAATTTTGAACATTCGAAATTCTGTAGGTCTGTGCGTATAAAAAGCTGTTTCACGTCGACGTAAGATTTAGTCGTTCGCACGATAATTCCACATCAAGTTTTCTTCCAACAATCCGCAACAATTTAAAAACTAAAATCGCTTCCGAAATATACCCTTACTTCCGTTCTCTTCACAAATTTAATTATAAAAAAGGAACCACTTTCGCATCCTCCAAATCCCATTCATTCCGGATTGTCCGGACTCGAAAATATAATTTGCAATTTTGACGGATAGTCTTGGTCCCGGCTTTCTCGGCACTCTCTTGCGGTAATTCGCCGTGCCATAAAAAAAAGTTTATTTTACAGGCGGCGAGCCCGAGAGAGGCCCTGCGTCGTATTTATAGAGCGATCGAGAAGCCAACGCGGTTCGTAAAGCGCTCAGGAGGTCCGGTGGATCGGTTAAAATTGCGACCGACTTCTCGACCGGGCTCTGTCTGTGAGAGGTAAAGAAATCTCAGAAAAGCTTCCCTTTTCGTTCGCCCGTAAGTGTTTTATGGGCTGTTAAGTAGGAACCGACTATATTTCAAAAAAACGGAGATGTTCATATTGTTCGTCTGAAATAGCTTCGCAAATATACAGTGTCAACGTTGTTAAAAATTTTACAAATAAATATACACAACTAAAACACTGGCATGCATTTGTATTTTGCATATTTATTATATGAAACCTGCTGCAAAAATTTCTGGCATCTACTATTTTAAATGGTGTTCGCATTTTTCAACTGTCATATTCTTAAAATTAGATATTTTTAATCAATAATTTAGTTTACAGTTCGGAATGAAATGAACTACTATCTATTTAATCGATCTTAGAACAAACGTCATCAATTTTTATCCGTCTGAAACAAATCAATACTTCTTGCTCAAGTCAAATAGTAAAAGCAATACATCTGGGATAAGCGTACTTAATATATTATTGCTGCGGTAAAATTAAAATGCCTCGCAACAAACGTTTACTTATAGAAACAATTTCAGTAAATTTCAGAAGAAACAAACTGCGCGGCAGATATACAAGTCCCTTATTGTTATGTTCAAATTTTAGGAGTGTAAAGTAGACTTCATTTCAAGTAACAAAAACGCAAAACTTGTATATCCATTTTTATTTGTTTCAAAGTTACAGATCTATGAATGTGATTGTCAGATCATGAAAAAAAATGTAATCCTAAAGTCAATGAAAACTAATTTTATTTAAAAAAGTTCAATTAATAATATTTTCTAAATGTCCACCTCCTTGCTGGATGCAGGCTTGTGCCCGTACGCCGACAGAAGAAGTACTTATCCGAATTTCATACTTATTTTGTCGGATTTACTCGGCAGCCAGGTGAATACGATCCAAAAACTCTTGCGTTCCAAACTTGCGCGTAGACTAAATTTTTCATGTACCCCCATAAATAAAAGTCAAGGGGATTAAGATCGGGTGATCTGGGTGGCCATGCAACAGGACCACCTCGACCAATCCATCTTGGATAATTGACGTTAATCCAATTTCGGAGAGCAATTCCGAAATGTGGTGGTGCCCCATCCATGTGAAACCACTTGTCTCGTCGAACATTCAGTGGGACATCCTCTAAAAGACCTGGCAGTTCGTCAATAAGATATTGAAGGTAATTGTCCGCATTTAACCTCCCAGGAAGAACGACAGGACCAATCAACAAGTCATCGATTAGGGCCACCCAAATGTTAATAAAAAATTCATGTTGAAATTTAGATGGGCGTATAGCTTTGGGATTTTCTGATGACCACCTTTGCAGGTTTCTCAGATTTGTAACACCACTTCTCGTGAACGTAGATTTATCTGTCTAGAGGACTGTTCTGCAGAAATTAAAATGAAGCAGTGACTGTCTTAATGTCCAGGTAGAATAAACTAGACGACCCTCAAGCAAACCGTGTCCCCTGCGATAGTGATATGGATATAAGCCCTCACGTTTTAAAATTCGCCAAACTGTCGTTCGTGGCACTCCTAGTTGTTTAGCGATTCGACGTACACTGAGAGTTGGATCCCTTGTAACAATAGCTAATGCTTCTTCCTCTACGGCTGCTGGAAAATTTACTTCTCGTTCGAAAAGATAATTACGCAGTCCGCATTCCTGAATTTGTCTGTGTACTTCCGGAAACGTTCTGTAGTGAGGCATGCGCCTATCGGGAAAGCGGTGTCGGTGTTCAATAACTGCTTGACATGCACTGCCGTTACAGTAGCTATACACAAAATATATGTCCGCATACTCTTGAGAAGAAAATCGGTAAGGCATTTTGAATAAAGAAAACGTGTCCACTCACTAATAAGCTGTTGTATGAACTGAAACGTAATGTAATCCTTTATTAAAAAATGCAACGTTAACAGTCATCTGAACATTTGTTTATTGAATGATATTCATGTTCAGCACTTACGAAATAAGTAAGAACCTTCTTTATCATAAATCAATTTCCAGTACTCTTTTTTTTGTAGATCTCCAAGAAATTACTGTATGTACTACGACACGTGTTTATTTATTTTAGGATAACATTTTATTATGCGACGTTAACAATCACAGGCCTGTTATTGAATCGTATAACTTTTTTTAAATAAAATCACTTTGTATTGACTTTAGGATTACATTTTTTTCATGATCTGGCAATCACATTCATAGATCTGTAACTTTGAAACAAATAAAAATGGATATAGAATTTTTGCGTTTTTGTGACTTGAAATGAAGTCTACTTTACACTCCTAAAATTTGAACATAACGATACGGGACAGCTTGTACAGTCATAATATATAGCGAAATAGGATATGTACTTGCCAAATTGTAATATTTTGAAGTTGTGTAATATTAATAATACCATACTTGTGCATTTCATTAAAGTTTCTAATTAGCTTGAACCAAGGTCTGTCTTTGGTTCGTTAGTTAAAGCGACGGTTCGTGAAACTGTAGACTTGGGTTCAAGTCCCAACGTAGACAAAATTTTTCAATTAAATTTCGTATAACTTGCGTTGTACTTTGTATACAACAATGTTTACATTCACATTTACTTCGCAGTTACATACTAATTTGATCATATTTATAAATATTTCATATAAAAGCCGAAAAACTCCAAGAATTTATCAATTGGTATATATATATATATATATATACAGACTGTCCCGTAAAAAACGCCAACATTCATAATTCCGTTATTTATTGTCCGGTTTTATTTAAAAAAAAAGTAAATTTAATAGCATCAAAAACACTATAAGATAGCAGTGTTTTATTTGTTTTCAATTGTTTTCATTAATGTCAAACGACAGTCAAGCTTTTATTTTAAATGGCAACATATATATTTTTGGCTATATTCGGATTGTATTTTTTTTTTCTGAATTCAACGATGTATAACATGTTTATTTTTGATAAACGTTTATTGCAAAAAAAAACTTTAGAAATTTCATCTTTGTCTTCCATTATTTATAAATATTCGAATGTGTCATGAAACATTTGAAATGTAAGTATTATAAGAAAAAAAACACTTTACAATAAATGTTGAAATTGCCCGCCACCTTGTTTAACACATATCGCATATCTCCTAATAATAAAAAATAAAAAAAAAACTTTATAAATTTCATCTTTCATTATAGTAGACTTGGCCCAGTCCACTAGCATTATGTCAATGTGCCTTAAGTGTCAGTTTGACTTTATTAAGTTTTCTGTATTATCCTGTTGGAACGTTTTGCCGCAACAAAAAGCGTATTTTCGTTAAAAATGAATAACAATGAATTAGCGGACATGTTACAAGTGTTCTTTGAATGTAATAAAAATCGCCTTCAAGCAGCTCGTCGGTACAGTGCTCGTTTTCCGGACAGAGAAGTTCCAGGTTCGAAAATATTTCAGAGAATTGAAAAGAATTATTAACACTTGTCAAGAAGTACTTGCCGCTTGTCTTTTAAATGCGACCTTTGGAGTAATTAGGAGATGTGCGATATGTGTTGAACAAGGTGGCGGGCAATTTCAACATTTATTGTAAAGTGTTTTGTTTCTTATAATAATATTTATAATACTTACATTTCCAATGTTTCATGACACATTCGAATATTTATAAATAATGGAAGACAAAGATGAAATTTATAAAGTTTTTTTTTTTGCAATAAACGTTTATCAAAAATAAACATGTTATACATCGTTGAATTCAGAAAAAAAAACCAATCCGAATATAGCCAAAAATATATATGTTGCCATTTAAAATAAAAAACTTGACTGTCGTTTGACATTAATGAAAACAATTGAAAACAAATAAAACACTGCTATCTTATAGTGTTTTTGATGCTATTTTTTTTGCAATAAACGTTTATCAAAAATAAACATGTTATACATCGTTGAATTCAGAAAAAAAAACCAATCCGAATATAGCCAAAAATATATATGTTGCCATTTAAAATAAAAAACTTGACTGTCGTTTGACATTAATGAAAACAATTGAAAACAAATAAAACACTGCTATCTTATAGTGTTTTTGATGCTATTAAATTTACTTTTTGTTTAAATAAAACCGTACAATAAATAACGGAATTATGAATGTTGGCGTTTTTTACGGGACAGCCTGTATATATAATTAGTGTATCGGCAAATAAACAAATTATTATTAGTATTAATTAGGAAATACAGTTATAAGTTCTAAACCAACTTGATCTTAAAGTTATTTACCACCCTTTTCATGCAGACGTTGTTACATATGCCAAGGCAGACGGTAACATTTAAACCACCAGATGAACAACAAAAAATTCGAATACATGAACTATTACACTAAATATCATATAAGACACTTACTCTTGCCTTCTTCAAATACTAAAGACTCAAATTACAAGATATTTTTTGCATTGTACACATATGTTCGCTAACCTTTCAAATTAAAATATAATAAATGTCATGACAGATGTTGTAAATACGGTACCAAAGGCAAAAGGTTACTGACTTACACTATAAAAACCTATTTAATATGAAGAAGTGTTAACCATAGGTTTCTAAACAAAGTTCTCTAGTAAGGAATTACATTATTTAAGTTATTTAGAATAAAATCAGTGAATAACTTATTGTTAATTTAATAACAAATACGATTTTTTCAGTTATTTACAGTAGCATTATAATTGATAAGTTAGAAATATTATAAACGGCAGTAACCGTAAATATTAAACGAAGCTATTACAAATATCATTCGAACTTTTCAATAGGAAGCGACGAGCTTAGTAATAACAGTAAATTAGATATTTATGATCCACAAATATAATATGTAAATATTCGCATTCTAATTACATACATATATATCTATGTAGTTGTATAGTAGATATATAATTTACCGTTTTACCCTTTATGTTGACAGGGTTTTCGTCGGTGATTCCCGGATTCCCTCGATATTCGGTCAATGGTGATCGCCGACATGGAGTGTACAATCTTAGGGTTAGTAACGCGTCCCTTGAGGACGACGCCGAGTATCAATGCCAAGTGGGACCTGCCCGTATGCACAAGGCGATCAGGGCCAACGCCAGACTGAGCGTCATCTGTAAGTACCCCATTTCTATATGGAAAATTTCATGCTCTGGTTGTTTATTCTACCAGCATATACGTATATACATACATATCGATATATATTACCCCTATTTGCAAATTGAAAAGGTATCGATTTTCAATTTCGCTATGTATTGCCTGGAGCCGCGTTATTTTTTTGTTTTATTCCTCTGCAGATGTGCAGTTTTCTGTTATTTTTTGTTTTCTTTGTAACAATCAATTTTGCGAAATATACACGCATATTTCAACTACAAACAAATAAACAAGCACTAAACAAATCTAAGCGGAGATGGTAATATAGACTGTTATTGGTATATTTTTGTATTGTTACAAATTGCGAAATATTCTAAATGATGAATTCATAACTAAATGCTTATTCTATAAAAGTTAATTTAAGAGACCTTTACTACCACAATATAATAATAATAATGATAATTACACTGGGCAACATTTTAGTCTTTTTTTTTATGCTGACTGTGATCTGTCACTTGTTTTTAATTAATATTGATACGCTAATGCCAAATATGAAACACATTTGTCCCTATCACGTCAAGTCTTCTTTCTACGGCACTTCTTGTTTGCCGATTTCAAAATTCTTGAAAATTGTTGAGTAAATGCAGCAAATTTTAATTGTTCAAAGAATTGAAAGACATTCCAAATACATTTATCTCATTAGCATAATGTACATTTATACCTGATAATTTTTTAAGTACTTAATGATTAAGTAATAAAGAATTACAAAGAAATGCAAGTCTATTAAGCTGATGGATCACAATCTAGTCAGGGGGCAGGTGCAAGCATATGCGGAATGTGCCCTAGAAGGAAGATATCGATATGTCTGGGGAAATATACTACGGTTTTCCAGGCCGAATTGTTTGCAGTCGCAGCCTGCGCCGAGGAAATTTGGGAAGCCGGCTGCGCAAACAAAAAAATTAACATAATGACTGATAGTCAGGCGGCAATTAAAGCATTATGAACCCATCTACCAGGTCTAAGCTGGTGAAATATTGTAAACAGGTCTCAATAAACTGGCACAAGACAATACAGTTTCGCTGATATGGGTGCCAGTACATGAGGGAATTAAAGGCAATGAGATAGCCGACAAACTGGCCAAAGAAGGTACTAATAGGAACTTCATAGGACCAGAACCTGTATGTGGAATCACTAAGGATTCCGCTAAAAGGGAGATCTGGTTATGGCTAGAAAAATAACATAAAAATAAATGGAGGTTAACGCAAGGACAACTCCATACCAAAACACTTCTAAGGGAGCTGGACGGAAAGTTTTCAGCCAACCTAATTCGTAGTAACAAAAAAGAAATTAAAATAATTACCGTGTTAATAACCGGACATTGTCCTTTAAGGAAGCATTTGTACAGCATGGGCTTGGTTAGCGAGCCCTGGTTTAGGAGATGTGAAAAACAGGAGGAAACTAGCCTTCATGTAATATGCACGTGTGAGGAACTGAAGGAACTCAGACAGAAATATTTCGGGAGATATCTTTGGGATCCTTCGAGTGTACTCAAACTTCCCCTGAGGAGGATAGTGGCTTTTATCGAGGACACAAGACTAACAGAGTGGAACTGAGAGATCTATTCGGGATAGTTCAAAGAGTAGAGTGCTCAAGAGCCTGGACGTGCTGGCGTCCAACCCAAAACAGAAGAAGAAGAAGAAGAAGTCTATTAAGCTAATTATGTTCATTAAGTGAACATATTAGGGCTTAATGAGATTTTATTAAAGTATTGTTCAATTAAGACTATTTAAAAGTAAACAAGGGTGACAATAAAACGTTAGTTACATGCTAGTTGTTAGGGAAGAAACTACATAATCTCTACTACTCTATGATCTGTAAATAGCGCCGATTCGTTCTGCTATATTTGTGGCAGCTTCGTTCCCAGTCGAATTTTCGAAAATCTTAATTTTACGGAATATTTTTTATTTTATTTTTATCAACGAATCTGTTTTCAATCTCAGTTTGGGGTTGTATTAACACACATTTGATTTTAGTATTTTCCCATTCAAGATTCATGCCAGCTTATTTCATCCACGCCTTTCTTGCATCTTACTTCTCAAATGACTTCGCATCCGAATACATATTGCATATCAAATTCTTTTTTCCCTGTAAGCGTGTGTTGGCCAGATTCAGTTGGGCAATCAAATAAGTCAAAAATGCAAGATCTACAATCCACTGGTGGTTAGAAAGGCCTTTTCTTTCATCTCCATGAAGCTACGAGCGTCGATCAGCAACGAAACGAAGGATCACATGGGCGCCACTAATGAAATGTCAATACTAAATATTAACCTTCATCTTTAGCTAGCCTAAATCCAAAGTGTCAGTGCAATACGCATAGTGTTGTAGCTACAACGAACTGTCAATGTAGACAAGTTTTTCGCGCAAATAGTTTTTTTTTATAATTTTCTTACTTAAAATGCTCAAAATGATTAAAATGCTCTAAATGCTCAAAATACTCAAAATGATGAAAATTCTCAACATAATCAAAATGATTGAAATGCTCAAAAAGCTGAAAATGCTCAAGATACTCAAAATGATCAAAATGCTCAAATTGTTCAAGCTGATGTTCTAAATGCTCAAAACGTTCAAAATACTCAAAATGTCCAAAATACTTAAAATGCTCAAAATGATCAAAGTGCTTGAAAATGCTCAAACTACTGAAAATGCTCAAGATGCTCAAAACACTCAAAATGTTCAAAATGCTCAAAATGTCCAAAATACTTAAAATGCTCAAAATGATTAAAATGCTCGAAATGTTCAAAATGTCCAAAATACGTAAAATGATCAAATTGCTGGAAATGATCATAATACTGAAAATACTCCTGATGCTCAAAATGATAAAAATGCTCAAAATGATCAAAAAATGGGCATTTTTTGTGACGTAACTAAAAATGACAACTTAAAATTTATTTTAAATTAACATTAAACATCAAACAAACAGATACGATATTCGATAATTTGTATGAAAAATGTTATTATTTCTATTAGTTTCCTTAACAATCTTAACATACACTTATTTAAATCAGCAGACAAAACTAATATTTTTAGCTCAAAATAATATTTCTAACCAAAATGAAAAAAAAGCATTAGGTAACTCTAATGCAAGCAATTAAACCATGGTAATTCGTTGTTATATGATTTAAGCTGTCTCTCTGTCTGTACATCTCTAAAAAATCGATGGCGCATCACTACAATTAATTCCTACACACATATGCGAAAAGATATACGATACGATACGATATAACATATATACCTTCATGTGTTAGGTACTATGAAATTGGTTACGGTTACTATTTATGAATATCTAACATTCAATCAACCGCTGACCATACGTTATCACAACATTCACAACAAATATCTACATTAAATAATCGTACAATTTGATAAAACATAATATTTGTATTACGAATTAGGAAATTATTTTTATAACACGTTTTAACTACAAACTCGGTCAGTCGCTGCTGCATTTCAAATACTTTTTTTGAACTCACACATCATGGCATTCTATCTATAACTTTTGGATACCAATCAAGTCAATTTTACGAGTCTAATAAGAGCATTTCTGGAAATATTTGCTTTAATTTTATATAAATATATAATCAAGCATCACATCAGTCAACAATTTCACGTTGGTATGGAGAACTCGAGCGTGGACGAATTAGTCTTAGCGATGATTCAAGAGCAGTTGCACCAAAAACGGCAGTCACTCAGGACAATGTCGCGATGCTGTGCGCAAGCTCATCAACGAATGTGACATATCGCGAAATTGAGGCATCATTGGGATCTCAATTCGAAAAGTTTTGCATGAAGAATTGTGTGTATAAAAATTACTTTCCTGTTGGATAGCGCATCTGTTGATTGAAGAACAGAAAAGAGCTAGGGAGAATTGGTGTCAATAAACTCCATACCGCTTCAACGCAAGAAACTCTAGAAACATGTAGAACATCGTAAGTGGTGATTACACTTGGATTTACTCATATGGGCCAGAAAATAAACGCCAGTCGTCTATTTGGGTGTTCCAAGGTGAAGAAAAGCCAACAAAAGTCATCCGTTGTCGAAGTGTCTTCAAAAAGATGGTCGCGACATTTGTCTCGAAAGCAGGTCATATATATACCAACAATGTCTCTACAAAATCAAAGAACTGTTACTGCCGATTGGTATATAACCATTTATTTCCCACAAGTCATAGCTGAGCTCCGAAAAACTAACCCACAACGACGAATCATCCTCCACCAAGACAATGCAAGTTCGCACACAGCTTGCAGGACAGTTGAACGCAACAAAACGTCGAATTGTTAGAGCATCCCGACCTAATTCCAACGGGTTTTTACCTTTCCGAAAATCAAGGACGGGGTGTGTAGCTAAGGATTCCAATCGTCAGAAAGAGCAGTCGGTGCGTTCAAAAATAACTGCTTCCAAAGTTGGTTCGAGCGCATGAAAAAGTTCATATCGTGGAGAAACAATAAAGCCTTTTAAGGCTATTTACTATTTTATTCCAGCTTTATATGCAACATATAAAAGGCAACCCTCGTATATACCAATAACGCAACATCAGCTACATACCACTAATTTCATATCTACAGATATGTAGTGTGAAATGTTTCTTGTCTACAGGCTGAGCAAGTATAAATAGATAGAATAATAATAATAATAAGAAATTACGTTATTTACGTTGTCGAAACGTTTTGACTTATATCAAGTGGAGGCACGTTAATAAATATTTACGTCTGTTATGGTTGTGTTTGTTCAATAGAAATCATTTTCCAAGTCACGTGGATGGTGCTGGTTTGGTTGACGTTAGTAATACTGACATTAATCCATCTTTTTTATATGTGGTAGGGCAGGTTTTATTGTGAAATTTGTCTATCCGGCATCATGTGCTGACGAGTCCATAATAGGGCGAAACACACAATTTTCACACAAATACGTTCTTGTATTGTATTCTTCACGCCCGATTTTTAATAATATTATTGATATCATTTAAAATATTTTTATTTTATAACAATAGTAATAGATCCACCCATAAAAAATAAATTAGAACTTTGTAATCACGATTTAGAGCTTAAAAATTTAATAAATATTTTATTCTGAAAAATTTGCATGTTTACTCGTAACGATACGCGCGTTTATTCCATCCCGCTTTGATTATATCGTATCATATTTCCGGATAAATTGCTTCAAACCGATCACCACTACTAAACCTCCGAAATCCTTTGTTAAGCGACTATCGTGTTTATATGGGTAAATAATGCAGGTTTTAATTAAATACCCCTCGTGCGCTCATTTCACGTTTCGCAATTACTGATCATTGTAAAACGTCAGGGACCACCCTTAATATTATAGGGCTGACGATGCCTGAGACCGCCCTTTTCGCTGAGAAATTTTCATTGAAACGTCTTCGGAACGATGATGGTACCGTTATAGGGTATTAAATTCACCCCCCGTAACTTTACGCTCGTTTAAGAAAATGCGTACTTAATTTCAGAAATTCCCTAATTAGACTGGAATTGCCTAGAGTATACAGGGTGTGTTGCCATCCACTACCGAATAATATTAGAATCATTTATCCTTCTCCTACGTTTCATCTAATGAATTATTTACAGAATTCGCTGCTATTTTAATATTTGTAATTCACATAGAGCAATGAGATTTTCGTCCACTGATTATTTTCAAAAATAAATAATAGTTATTTGTGTATTAAGAGCGCAGAGTGAAATCATTATCGATTGAGAGATTGCTGCCGCATTTTTTCGAAATCGACAATCGGCGCCCTAGAAATCGGTACACTGAAGTTGTTGTGCTGTAATTATAGTTGTTAGTAAGCATTAATAAACTTTGAATTTTGTGTGACACAGACTAGGTACCTAATACTATAATGATCATAAAAAATATGTCTGCATCTAGATATGATAATTAGTTTTATTGTAGAAGTGATCAGAAAAAACAAAATAGACAAATGATAAATATTTTTCCTCGAGGACAAAAATGTTTATTAAATAACACAAACGAGAAATTAGTTATTAAAGGCAAATTTAAAACGCATTTAATAATTTGTTATTGCTCTATTTTTAACAATTACTGCTTCTACTCGCTGTGGCATAGAATATATTAATTTGCGACAATATTCGGATCTATATTTTCCCAATGATGTAAAAACCTTATAACGAAGTTCGTCATAATTTCTGGGATGAAAATTATTTTAATTCATTTTCTTTACCAATAACCCCTAAATGCTTTCAATAGGATGTAGATCTGGACCCCTGGAGAGCCATCTTAAAACACTAATATCATTATTTGATAACCAAGTACGACCACATTCGCAACATGAATGTATGTAGAGAATTCACTACCTAACAGCATTAGCGGAATATTACACCTTTAATATATGTATATATATATATATATATATATATATATATATATATATATATATATATATATATGTATATACAGTATGACTGAAGTTTCATTTTGTTTTTTTTGGGGATATATTCTAAAAAATATATCAAATAAAATACAAATTTTTTCAAATAAAAGTTGTCTAGAAACGCCACAAAAAAATTAAAAATTAAAAACAAAAAAAACATTTTCTAGACAACTTTTATTAGAACAAATTTTTACTATTTTATTTGTTATATTTTTTAGAATATATCCCCAAAAAAAAACAAAATGAAACTTCAGTCATACTGTATATCATCTGTTTCCTTGAAGTAACTCAAGGCATTCCCACAAAGATTCGAAATCACTGCCTTTGATAGCTTAGTGGTTAGAGCGATGCTCTGGTAAGCCATGCACGTGGGTTCGAATCCTACTTAAGGGCGATTTTGTTTTCTATAAAAAATTCGAATAAAATTAGCGTCGTAATATGTAGAAAGCATATATATATATATGTATATATATGTATATATATATATATATATATATATATATATATATATATATATATACAGTATGACTGAAGTTTCATTTTGTTTTTTTTTGGGATATATTCTAAAAAATACTGTATATATATATATATATATATACAGTATGACTGAAGTTTCAATTTATTTTTTTTGGGGGGATATATTCTAAAATATATAACAAATGAAATAGTAAAAAAAATTTCTAATAAAAGTTGTCTAGAAAAGCCAAAATAAATTAAAAATAAAAAAAAAAATTTTTGGCGTTTCTAGACAACTTTTATTAGAAAAAATTTTTACTATTTTATTTGTTATATTTTTTAGAATATATCCCAAAAAAAAACAAAATGAAACTTCAGTCATACTGTATATCTTGCTCGAAAAATGCAAAACTGTGCACTATGGGCAAGATATATATCATCTGTTTCTTTGATGAAGATTCGAAATCATTGCCTTTGATAGATTAGTGGTTAGAGCGATGGTCCGGCAAGCCATGTACGTGGGTTCGAATCTTACTTAAGGGCGAATTTTTCTCCATAGAAAATTCGAATAAAATTATGTCGTAATACGCAGAAGGCATATTTACACTGTATTACTTCTTAGATGTCGCCACCATCATGTATAAGAGATGAGAAAACTAATTATTCGACATTCATACACGTAAACAAAATTGTTATAGTGTATGAAAAATATTCCGATAAAAGTTATCTCAAATCTTTACATAATGCTTTTGTTTGTTTTTGTGGCAATAAGGACAAGATATTCCCGAAAAACATATTATATTTACGTTCTATAGTACTCAGGATAATAACAATATCATATAACAAAGGACACTCCTGTAATGGGGTAACGACTTCTTAGTCGACATAATAAGCAGTTTCCTAGCGCATGACTCGGAATGCTGGGAGAGTCAACAAACACCGCTAGAGATATGGCATCGGCTATAACAAACGGCCCATTTTCCTTGCTGCGTCCCCGTCATGTAAATGGAGCGCTGAAGTATGAACCTACGCGGGTGGCGTTACGATTTACGCGTTGCGACGTCGGGCGTCACATGCATAGATGTCAGGTGTTTCCTATGCTTTCCAGATTCATGTCCATTACGTGACGAAAGTTTATTTGACGCGCCCCCATTGAAATTGCGATTTATGTCTCTATCTTTTTGCGAATGGGAGACAGTTGTTTTTAATTGAATCGTTGATTCTTATGAGGGTTTTGGGAGAATATATTTTTGATAAAATTTTCCGAATGTAACCAAAAGAAAACTGAAATAAATAAGAAAAAACACATAAACGAATTAATGTACGAATTGTAGACAAAGCTAATGTTCGTATTTATATCTTATTGAACTTGTTATTATTTAAAAAAGGATAATCCAATATGTCTTACGATTTTAGTTATGAAAAATATAATACGATTGTATGAATTGTTTTCTCGATCCACCACTCACGGGGCGCAGCTTTCGTATAACCTGGTTATTTACTTTGATTGATTGCAGTTATATTGAAACTTGGTGTGTTTTCTGAATATTTTATTTATTTCACAAAAACACTTAAACCTAATTTAAGACATTCTCACAAATGAAACCTTTAATGCTAACCTTAAAATTTAAATTCTTTACTGTTAATTCCAACTGGTGTTGTATGACTGTTAATATAATACTGTTTAGTCTCTTGTTGCTAGTGTAATCTGAGTGCAGTCTGATTGATACTGTTCTGTACTATATTGTAAGTAGGTAAATACATCACTATTCCTACAAACTATTACATAATAAAATGCGCGTATTGGTTGTATATTGGTTCTCGTTATAAATGGGGAAATTGCTATGTGTTCAATTCGTAGTAATCGTACCTACTGGCAACAATACCAGGGTTTAGCATCTCAAATTATTATTAGTCATTAATACGAGGTGCATTCAAGTTCTAAGGCCTCCGATTTTTTTTCTAACTAACTATCCGAAAACTATGAAACTGGTGTTACTTCTCGACGTAATCTCCCTGCAGAGGTACACATTTTTCACAACGTCGACGCCATGATTCCATGGCCGCGGTGAAGGCTTCTTTAGGAGTCTGTTTCGACCACTGGAAAATCGCTGAAGCAATAGCAGCACGGCTGGTGAATGTGCGGCCACGGACAGTGTCTTTCATTGTTGGAAACAGCCAAAAGTCACAAGAGCCAGGTCAGGTGAGTAGGGAGTATGAGAAATCACTTCAAAGTTGTTTTCACGAAGAAACTGTTGCGTAACGTTAGCCCGATGTGCGGGTGCGTTGTCTTGGTGAAGCAGCACACGCGCAGCCTTTACCGGACGTTTTTGTTGCAGTGCAGGAAGGAACTTGTTCTTCAAAACATTTTCGTAGGATGCACCTGTCACCGTAGTGCCCTTTGGAACACAATGGATAAGGATTACGCCCTCACTGTCCCAGAACATGGACACCGTCATTTTTTCAGCACTGGAGGTTACCCGAATTTTTTTTGGTGGCTGTTAATCTGTGTGCTTCCATTGAGCTGACTGGCGCGTTGTTTCTGGATTGAAAAATGGCATCCACGTCTCATCCATTGTCACAATCGACGAAAAGAAAGTCCCATTCGTGCCTTGGTTGCGCGTCAACATTACTTGGCAACATGCCACACGAGCAGACTTGTGGTCGTCCGTCAGCATTTGTGGCACCCACCTGGAGGACACTTTTCGCATTTTCAGGTCGTCATGCAGGATTATGTGCACAGAACCCACGCAAATGCTAACACTGGAGGCGATTTGTTCAACTGTCATTCGGCGATCCCCCAAAACAAGTCTCGCCACTTTCTCGATCATGTCGTCAGACCGGCTTGTGCGAGCCCGAGGTTGTTTCGGTTTGTTGTCACACGATGTTCTGCCTTCATTAAACTGTCGCACCCACGAACGCACTTCGACACATCCATAACTCCATCACCATATGTCTGCTTCAACTGTCGATGAATTTCAATTGGTGTTACACCAAGCAAATTCAGAAAACGAATGATTGCACGCTGTTCAAGTAAGGAAAACATAGCCATTTTAAGTATTTAAAACAGTTCTCATTCTCGACGCTGCCGCTACAATTCCATCTGCCGTACAGTGCTGCCATCTCTGTGACGTATTGACAACGAACGAACGCTCATTTTAAAACAATGCACATGCTTCTATCTCTTTCTAGTCTGAAGAAAAAAAATCGGAGGCCTTAGAACTTGAATGCACCTCGTAGAGTTCGGATTTTATTTACAAACCATATTTTTTATTATTAGGAATATCACCCCACTATTGTGGATGTATTCCTTCTACACTGAAATAATGCGATTAACGGTATAAAAAGTTACATATTTTGCGTAAAATTAAGCTTTAGTTTATATGTTTAGTTTGTGTGAATAATTCTTTCAATAGAGACTGTGGTTAAATAATAATTTAAAAAGGTATATAACCCCTGCAGTGTATAGTAATTGTGCGGAAGCGTTTATGTTACTTTACTGTGCCCCATGTGTTGACTTTCAATTAGTAGTTTTTACCTACTGATGATGACAACTTAGTTTTCGAAATACGTATTTAGGATACGACTAATAATTGTGGTAAGGGGTTATATACCTTTTTAAATTTGTGTGAATAAAGTGAATATTTTTTACATTTTCAAAATAAAATCGCATATTCTTGATGAAACGATCGATGTTTGTGGTCGGTATATTTCAAATTTATTAGTTGTTGTTAACCAAAATATTATGTCAATTTTTTTTTAACCAGTACGAAAGAGTTAGAGGAAACCTATAGCGTAGAAATATTTCCTTTTGTTAATGAAAGTTTGACGACTTTAGTGCTCCAGATATTCTGCCGACTGACAAAATTATTTTTTTCGTCACAGAAGCGGCAGCGTATATGACTAAAGCAGGGGCAAATTTAAAAATTGTTTACAAAAATTTAATTGACGTGACTTGTCTATCGCATGAAATAAATTGAGTTTACGAGGAAATTAGAGGTCAATTTGCTTTAGTTAATTCTTTAATTTCGAACGTAAAAAAATACAAAAAAATAAAGCACACATAAGATGTTTTAGATTTACACTTTATTAATAAGATAAAGACAGCTATTTCGCTAACACAGTAGCTTCTTCAAATTCAACTTAAGACTAAAGATACATACAATATACAGCGTTAAATCAGGTAGTTGATCCAAGTTAAAATTCTACGAACTATTACATTTATATTTATTGCTTTTTGAAAACTATACCATGTCTTACTTGTGTGAGGTTTAAGTTTAATTATATAACATAAGCAACTAAGAAATAATATTTCAATGGGTGAACAGATTTAACAGTGGGGATGAATTCAAGTCCAATTTATCGTTTAGTAACATTTCTGAGTTTTTGAGTTTATTAATTTCTAAAAACTCTAAACAATTTAGTTTTCTACATTTATTTTCTACATGTATAATATCGAATTGTAAATTGAATTCGTGTTCATTCTCTATTAAAAGATTAGAGTAGGTTGAGTCAGATTTCTTATTGATATAAGAATGATAGTGGTCTTGGATTCGTTTTTTAAACGTTTTACCTGTCTGTCCAATATATGTTTTGGTACATGATCCGCATGATAACTTATAGACTCCTGATTTATTGTCTTTGGTAGTTTTTTCTTTATTATGTTTAATATATTTGGCTAGATTATTATTAGTTTTATACGCGATATTAATGTTTTCTTTTTTAAGGAATTTTGATAATTTAAGTTGCTGTTGACCTATGTAAGTAAATGATTTAAACTGCTTGTCTGACTCCACTTTAATGATCGGGTACACCTCCATTAATAATTTATTGAAAGATTTTTAAAAAATTAATTTATCTATTAGATTTGGGTCATATCCGTTGTTGTGAGCTCACAGCATAATGTATTAATTTCTCTAATATCGATCAGAAAAGAATTACGTAGTAATTCAAAAATCTGTTTAGTGTTTATAATTTCATAAAACAATCAAAAAATAAAATCAAAACTCGCTTTTGATTATTGTAGATTTTAAAATAAAGTAAATAGTAATTTTAATAACAATATTATATTTTAATAAACATCATTAACCTATATTTCAATTCTACTGTCAAAATAAGCAACTACAATTTACATGGTGTAAAATCGTCTTTTCAATTTACTCCTCCGAATTAAAAAACAGAGTATAGCAAAGACATTATGTTCCGTCAAACGTTAATGACAAATGTATTTTGACAATTACTTGAGTAGTGGGGATGGACGTTTTTAAAAACGGCTTCTGCGCACCCCTCCTCGCGCCAACTTAATTGGCGCTTGTTATACTTAACTATTATATACAACATTGGAAAAGAGGTGTATATATAAGATCCAACTGGTCGTTAAGAACAATATCTATTGTGTTGTTTCCGCTTTTAAAAATTTCAAGTGACTCTAATAGATTTAATTTACGACCTTTCTCGGCCAAATGCAATATTTTATGATGACCAAATGTATGCCTATCTGTAATAAGATGGTTTGCGAATGTTGAATCTGTCTTCTTTACTTTATATGACCTAATGTGTTCTTTTACCCGTATAATAAAACTTTGACCAGTCTGACCTATATATATATACACTTTTACAATCATTACAATATAATTTGTACACTCCTGATTTATTATTGTTATCTGTTTTTGGTTTTGCGTTAAAAATGAAATTACTTGTTTTTACATATGGTTTGTAAGCTATACTAACATTACTATTATTTTTTGAAATTGTATTTCCAATTAGCTCGCTTATTTTACCGAAGTAAGTTAACGAGACAAATTGTTTCAAATTAGCACTATCTTTAGGATATACTAAACTAAGAGCCACTTGTAACTGTTTTTTCTTTAGTATACTGTCAATTACGCTACTTTTATAACTATTGTTTACCGCTATTTGTTTTATAGTATTAATTTCACGAACAAAAGATTCATTAGAAAAAGGAATATTTAATGCTCTATGTATCATAGAATTAAAAAATGAGTGTTTGTGTGTCTTAGGGTGTAGTGAATCTTTGGGAATAATGCAATCAGTGAAAGTAGGTTTACGATATATATCAAATTTTAAGCTCTGATCTAATTTGTTTAATTTTAAATCCAGGAAGTTAATACTGTTAATCTCTTCTATTTCTACTGTAAAATTGATATTAGAATGGATTGAATTTATGTTTTTCAGAAATGTTTGTAGTTGTCTATGAGTACCCTTAAAGAAAGCTAGGATGTCGTCTACATACCGATACCAAAATTTAATATGTTTTCTACCTAGTTGTGATGAAAGAATTTTTTCTGTAATATGCTTCATGAAAATTTCAGCTAATAGAAGACTTAGAGGTGAGCCCATTGCCAGACCTTCTGTTTGTTTGTAGAATTTGTTGTTAAATGTAAAGTAACTTTGGTTTGTGACATATTTAGGACCTTTATTTAATAAGCTAAGTTCATTGACTGAGAAGTTAACATTCGTGAGATTAATGACTCTAGGGTAAAACTGAACATTACTGAAAGTATTGTTAACTAGGGGTGTATTGTGTAGGTTTGATAGAGACTCTAACTTCCTGTTTTGAATGAGTCGTTTCTTATGAATAATTTCACTAACTTGTTGTCTAATGTGGTCATCTAATAAATCGAATTCAATGTTGTGTAACTTAAACGATAGTTCTGAATGTAATACCTTAATGTAAATCAGAAGAGTGTCTCTGCGGTGGAACCAAAATTTGTATTCTTGTTTAATCCAAATTCTCTTCGCGGCATTGATCGCTTTTCTAGAGGATATGGTGTGTGTTCTGGTTCTCAGCTGTACATAATTCGGCGTTAAATTTCTTCGTAAGCATTGTTGGTTAAACCATATATTTTGTACTGCCATCCTGTGTTTCACCCGTAACTTGAAGTAGAAGTACTTGAAGTACTTTTCCTGATAGGTTTACCTCTGGTGATGATGGCATTCCCAGTTTCCTGATCAGGGACACCAAATTTGTTCTATCAGCACCACTAACCAAAATTATAAACCTAGCACTGCAGACATCATCCTTCCCCGATAGATGGAAGTGCGGCCGTATTGTTCCTGTATTCAAGAAGGGTGATAGCAGACATATTTCAAACTACAGACCGATTTCGCTCTTATCAAACTTTGCAAAAATTTTCGAACAAGTTTTGTTTGATGCTATTTACTTCAATACCCATTCATATATCACACAGCACCAGCATGGTTTTATGAAAGGTCGGTCTACTACTACAAATCTAGCTTGCTTTACGTAATATACGAATGAAGTCTTGGACAGTAGGGGTCAAGTGGATGTTCTTTATATGGATTATTCACATGCTTTTGATAGCATCAACCATATGTTGCTACTTCAAAAACTTGATAGCTTTGGCTTATCTCCGAATTTATACATGTTGTTGGGATCTAATTTATCTAATCGATATAATTATGTGTTTTATAATGGTTATAAATCGTACACCTTTGCAGTGGCTTCTGGAGTACCGCAGGGTTCTAACTTGGGACCTTTGCTTTTCTCATTATATATGAATGACCTTTTTCCACTGTTAAGATGTCAGGCGCTAGCTTACGCAGACGACATCAAACTATTTTCTGATATCGCCAAACCAGGTGATGCTATTGGCTTGCAGCATGATGTTAACATTCTTGTGGAGTGGTCTCAGAGGAATGAATTGTCTTTGAATATCGACAAGTGTGTGGTGATGTCATTCTCCAGGAAAACGCACCAGTCTTATCACGTTATTTTATAAATAATCAGCTGTTGAATAACACAAACTCGGTAAGGGACCTGGGAGTGACGTTTGATCCGGAGCTATCTTTTAATGATCACATTGTGGGCATCTGCCACTCGTCTTCGAGAGCATTGGGCTTCCTCATTAGAGCCTCGGGGTGCTTCAGCAGCATCTCCTTGCTAAAATCTTTGTATTTCACTCTTATAGTTCTGAAACTCGAGTATGCGTCTATTGTTTGGTATCCCTTCTACATCTCGCAACAGTTTCCAGTTGAACGTATACAGCGCCGATTTGTAAAATACCTCTTCTTCAAATCTAATCGTGTATATCCTGACTGGAACACTTCCTATGAAGAACTGCTTCGACTCTATGGGGTTCAGTCTTTGACTGTTCGTCGAGTTAACTACAGCGCAAGGTTTCTTCATAATCTTCTCCACAATAAAATTAATTGTGCCGCGCTGTTGTCTAGGGTCAGATTCAATGTGCCTAGTGTTAGTACCCGTAACCCTGTTACTTTCTTGCTGTCGACTCCAAGGACGAATCTACTGATGAGATCACCGATATTCCACATGATGAGGAATGCTGAAGCATATTATAGTGACATATTCATTGGAGAGGTGGACACTAAGGATATGTGAACCTTGACATCATAATTATCGGTATTACTTATTTGTTATATATCAAAATTATTTTAGTTATGTAATAATTTAACATAGTATGTGTATTCATACATCTAATTTGTGTACTTATTGCTCTGTAATTGGGATTACCTGTTGGGCAAATAAATAAATATTATTATTATTATTATTAGAAATTGGCTTGTTGCACTGCACTGGTTGTTTGTTTAAGAAAATTAATACTGGTAGCCGTAACTTTGTGGTAATTCATTTTGAAAATAATACAATAAAATAAAACAATAACTTTGTTATACCACTTTATTACTATGATATATGAATAAAGTGGTATAACAAAGTTATTGTTTTATTTTATTTTATTATTTTCAAAATGAATTACCACAAAGTTACGGCTACCAGTATTAATTTTCTTAAAAATCAAAGTTTTTAATTGAAATTTTAATTAGGTAATTTTTAAGGAGAATGTAGTTTTTGCCCGAGGAAAGATTTTCTTCCGCGTCAAATGTGATATATTTTCTAAATTTCAAATGTTGCGATAATTTTTTGGCGCAGTGTTTTAAACAACAAAATTTTATAACAAATGCTTCGTATGTAATGTTAGTGCCTTGGCGATTAAACAATAAGAAATTATTAAATAATGTTCTGCGCTTATTCTTTGATAATATCTAAAAACCAATGAATAGACTCAAATTTAGCTTAGTTTACTAGACACACGTATCCCCCCACTCCCTCCATTCAACTGTAAATAATTTTCTATTCCATTTTGTGTACGGCAACTAAATTGGTCAAATTGTAAACGACATTACATTCGAAAGCGACTGAAAATTCCAGTAGGCGCTTTAAAATGAACGGGAAAATGTTTCGAAACGTGGACTAAATGTATTTATACTTCGTCTTCAGAGACTTGCCCTGTGCAAAGCAACGCTTACTAGTATTCATTTTAAGGTCTAATCTGAATTTCCCGGTTATACGAATATCAAGTCGAAGACGAGGTAATAGCGAGCATCTGGTATGCTTTTACTTAAAAGACGGCGGCGCGCACATCTCTACAGACGACTAATAAAGAGGTCGTCGACGATGTCGGAGGGGCTTCGCGGAGTAGAACGTGCCTGGGCTGTTGGTACTGGCCCGGAGCCAAAGCGACGGACCAGCACGCCGCACCGCGCCGATCCAACAACCGGAATCGCCAAATAAAATTATCCTCAGGCGTTGACTTTCCAGTAAAACTAACTTCTTTCTCGACTTCCGCCGTCGGAAAATCCAGTAATTTAACTTTGAAAAGTTTCGTTGCCTTATCGAATCGAAAGGACGACTGTACGGCAATGAAACAGGCGACAAAGAAAGGAATAAGATGGAAAAGAAAATAATAATAATACAACCTGACGTTCTATTTATTGAATGTTGTAATTTAAATTGAATATTGTGTAGATATAAAAGGAGACATAACGAATTCCATTTTTATTCTTAAGTTTTAATGCGCTGCGATTGTTAAATACAGGATTTAATGCTTTTAAAACTTTTAATGTATCGGACACATTGACTGAAAAGGACGAAAATATATTAACTAACTTATATTTTGCCGAGTTAGCTTAATGTTATCCTATTTTCTACAAATATTATCCCAATTCGTTTTATTTTTGTTACAGTTAAAGGGTTATTTGGATTTTATTTCAAATAAAATTTAATGATGGAGCCATTTTTACTTAACCCTAGAATGCGGGACTGTGTTTGCAAAACGTAATTACGGGACTATCGTCAATTTTACTACTAAAAAAAAAAAGCACAATTGCCTTATCAAACTTTATTTTAAAAAATACAAGAAAAATATAACGTTCTTCATTATCAGAGCAAACGTTTAAAATTATAAAATCAACATTTACTAATATTTTTCACAACATACGGTGTAAATATCTCCTCAGTGTTCTTCGCAAATTGGATATTTGCACTCCATCTAATAACACAGGCCTGCATAAAACTTGTGATGACGTGATTTTTGTTTGTTAAGCTCAATTTTTATATAGCAATAACTAATTAAAATACAGTTGGTCTCTACCACCCACAGATTTTTTTTTGCACAAAAGAAAAAGAAAAAAATATATAAAAAATCTAATAATAGGCGTTTTAATACATTTTAAAATGAATGTACTACTTCAAATTCTAGGTATTAACCCAAAAATGATTTTCTGTTGTGGTTTTAATGAAATTTGTTAAATAAGCTCTCATTACCTGATGTAAATCTTTTATTACATGTATTAATTTTGGACAAGATTTCCGGGAATTTTTACCTGCTAAATCCAATTTATTATGCTTTCACTTTATTAGTACTGCGAAGAAGGATTTCAAGTTTATCACTCCAAACAAAATGTATATTTTAATGTCATTTACTTCATTATAGCTCTGAGTGTCGATCAGTAAACAAGTAAAATTAATTTGTCTTTAGTGTTGTGCGTGGTATTTGATAAATAAACGTTGCTTAAAAATATGTCTAGCCGGTATTGCAAAAACAAACCAGATGATTTCAGTTATATTTGTGGATATTTCGTTTTGAAAAAGTTTAAGAGACCAATTGGTGAATTTGTGAAAAATGCATATTATGCTTATTTCAAAATCAAATTAGGACATCAAGATAAAGATTGGGCACCGCACGTTGTTTGTAAGGTATGTGAAGAAGGTTTAAGACATTGGACCAAAGGGAATAGAAAAAGCCTTCCTTTTGGAATACCGATGGTTTGGAGAGAACCGCAAAATCATCATGATGATTGCTACTTTTATCTTTGTGATATTAAGGGGCATAATAGAAAAACTTTGAAACATATTTTGTACCCAAACAATATTAAATCAGCTATCAGACCAGTTCCTCACAGTGATCATGTACCTATACCTATACCCCCAAAGTACTACAAGAAGATATTGAAACCTCTTCAACTTCCAGCTCCGTACAGATATAGTGATTTTGAACCATCAACCTCAGGTAAAAACCAACCTCAGCTATTTTCACAAGCCGAACTGAATGATTTAGTAAGAGATTTGAGACTTTCAAAAGATCTTTCTGAAGTACTGGGGTCTAGGTTGAAACAAAAAAATTTGCTTGCCCCAGAAACTACCTTCTCTTGGTATAGAAATCGTGAGGCTGGATTTGTAAAATATTTTGCACAAAACGGACCACTCGTGTACTGCCAAGCAATTGCTGATCTACTTACTTTCCTCGGAGCTCCTGAGTACACACCTTCTGACTGGAGACTTTTCATCAACTCTTCAAAAAGGAGCCTTAAAGCTGTTCTTTTACATAATGTCAATGTTTTTGCTTCTGTTCCGGTCGGCCATTCTGTTCATTTAAAGGAAAACTATGAAAATTTACAGGAATTACTTTTAAGAATACAATATGAAAATCACAACTGGGAAGTGTGTGGAGATTTAAAAATTTTAGGCCTTCTCTTGGGTCAGCAGTCTGGATATACTAAATTTCCATGTTTCCTGTGCGAGTGGGATACCAGAAATCGAGAACAGCATTGGATAAAAAGAGACTGGCCACAAAGGGTGACTTTAACACCTGGAGCCCAAAATGTAATTTGCGAAAGTCTTATTGACCCTCAAAAAGTGTTACTTCCACCGCTTCACATAAAACTTGGACTTATGAAACAATTTGTTAAGGCATTAAACAAAGAAGGAAATTGTTTTAAATATTTGTGTAAAACATTTCCGACTCTGTCAGAGGCAAAATTAAAGGAGGGAATCTTTGTAGGCCCGCAGATTAGGAGCTTGGTGAAAGATCAAGAATTTGAAAATGTGATGGAAGATAAGGAAAAACATGCATGGCATACTTTTAACGAAGTTGTACATAAATTTCTAGGGAATTATAAAGACACAAACTATGTTGAGATCGTTGAAAATATGCTGGAAAAATTCAGGATTCTTGGTTGCAATATGAGCATAAAAATTCACTTTTTACATTCCCATTTGGACTATTTCCCAGAAAACCTTGGGGACGTGAGTGAAGAGCAAGGAGAAAGATTTCACCAGGATATTAAAGAGATAGAAAAAAGATACCAAGGGCGCTGGGACACAAATATGAAGGCCGATTACTGTTGGACATTGAGAAGAGATCTTCCTTTAGCTGAATATGACAGAAAAACAACCAAACGAACCTTTTCTGAAAAACGAAAACGTTTTTTTAAGAAACATTAAGAATAAAAACTATTTCTAATAGTTTCTATGTGTATATTTTTGTATTTTTTTTAATATAATATAAAACTAGTTTATAAATGATATAAATCGTGTTTTTTCTATATCTTTTGATTTTACTGGTTTGAAAAATAACCTTACGTGATACAAAAAAAAATAAAAGCATATTTGAAATCAGCGCTACCCAATTACTAGAAAACAGTTAAAATTTTTAAATCAACTTTCAAAGTGTTGAAAAATGCAGGCCTGTGTAATTAGTATATTCCCCGAAATCATTTTTAATCTAAATTCCCGACTATCCAGTAATTAGAAAGCAATATAATTACGATACTAGAGACACTTAGAATCTCACCGTCCACCGAATTCATATGTATTCAGATTCAATTGAACGCGTTTTTCCCAAGATATTCACGACCGGGCTTACCATTTCATAAGAATTCTCTTGCGACCGGCCGAATGTTCAAAACGTCCGTATTCAAACAGTAACGCGTCCGTAGTAGTTTTTCATGTACGATTAGTAGAATACTGCCACATTACTCGTCCAGCTACAAACGATAAAAGAATTGATATCGTATTTAGTATATCGCCAATTGTCATTTCTTTGGAAATCAGTCATAGAAGCAAAACTCTACTGTTAAATATCTATTGTCCGTTTTGTTTAACGTATGTTTGAATTTACGATACGATAGGATCTTTTCGTTCGTCCAAGAAGAATAACGAGACCAATTAATATGTTCAAAATACACGTTTTGGTTAATTATTTTCTTTAAATTAATATTGTAAGTATTTTTTTTTTGTTAATAAACATACTATGGATTTTAAAAAAAAAAATTATTTAAATATTTAAAATAAAATATTTTTGGATAGAATTGTATATTCAAAATGTATACAAATTTAACGAGATAGAAAAACTGGTTATCCGGCGTAAATGTGTTGTAAAGATAGAGGTCAATTCGAGGAGACGTATACGAGCTGTTAAACGAAGAGGTGCTTGTTTAGAGAAATATATTTTAAATATTTTTAATTAGTTCGGGTTGATTAATTGAATGTGTTATAGTTGATGTTATATTGATTTTAAAGTCCCGATTTTTATAGAGATAAATTCTTGTTGTATTGATGATTAAATTGATTAAGCACTTTTCTTCGTAAGAGTCTCCATTAAATAGTTTTTGTAAGTATATACAATTTTTATGACGTCATAAATACCACAATTATATTTCTATTGCATTGAAACAAGTAGATATGACATTTAAATATTAAGCATACAAATAATACAGTTTAGTATTGAAAGTCTTTGTTAAAATTATAATTGAAAAGTTTGTTCGATTGGATTCAGGGTTTTTGAGCATGTTAATACACATGCGTAGTTTTTGTTCGTGGTTCAGTATCTGAGTATACAGTATGGTTCTTTGGGAAGAATTTAATATTAAACTTGATTAATTTTAGATAAGTTTGATCGGAGTCATTTGGAGGAAGTTTTCCATTTATTTGCGGTAATTTTCAATGAATGTTTTTACCTCCAGTATCTTTGTAATGATACAGCGTTTTTATACTTTGTAAAGATATATTTTTTTATTTTTTTATTTTTGTATTAAATATTTATTTCACCTTTTAAACTGCGTTTGTTTTACTTACTCACTTCAATTTTGTTAAATAGTAATTTTATATAAAATAAGTAAATAAATTTTTGTGAAAATTTCACTGGCGCTCAACTTATATTGTAGACACGTATTTCCTAAGTGGAACCCGAGAAGTTAGAGGTTTCACATTTGAAAATTCACCGGCTAAGAAAACCTAGTTGGGAAAACTAGTTGTGGATGGTGGCGTGCTAAATTTTCAAGCCACTATTCATAGCAATATGTACAAAGAATTCAAATAAATTTTACCTCAAAGTAGCCCTTGGAAATTATGATTATGTCTTAGCTTGTCACTAATTTTAATAGGAATTTTGTTGGTTATGAGATGAGATAGTTGATTGAAATGACAAATGTCAAAATAATAAAACGAACATTTTTAAGTGAATGAAATATGTTTATTTCCAACAAACAAGCAAAATTTTATAAAAATTGTTCAAAGTGTCCACCACCTTGTTCGAAACATTTCTCACATCTTCTTCTAATGGAGGAAAAAGTGTTTTGTAGTATCGCATTGTCAATTCCATTAATTCTTTCAGCAATTCTGATTTGAAAGCCTGCAAGATCAGGTATCTGTACTTGATAAATTGAGTTCTTTAAGAATGGCCATAAAAAGAAATCACATGGGGTAATGTCACAAGATCTTGGTGGAAATTCATGTTCAGTGTTTAAACTTATCAACCGATTTTGAAAAAATTGCTGCAGAATATTAATTGTTTCACCTGCTGTGTGTGCTCTAGCTCCGTTTTGTTGAAAGTAACCCTGTGTTATTTCTTCGTCGTCAAGCTGTTCGATAAATGGCATAATAATTTCTTGTCGATACCTTTCTCCTGTTAAGGTTCCGTTAAAAAAAATAGGGCCAATAATGACGTTAGGGAACTCATTTCTAAATTCTTCTAAACAATCTTGAAGAGAATACTGCCATTGTCCGTCAATCTTACGTCCGTTTCGAAAATAAGATTCTAGCATGAATGATTTGTGTTGTATAGTAAAAACCATGTTAAATCAATTTTAAATTACAAAGCAATTTTTGTCAACTATGCATCTGTCTAATTGACAACTAATGCAAACTTAAATTATTAATAATCATACGTTTTTAAAGGAATGGCCTACTAGAGGCAAAGCTTATTTGAACTCTTTTTATATCGACTATTGTAAATATCCGTCGGGTGAAGAATATATATGTGAATTTTTTTTGAAGAATTTGTTAGATTAATGTTGCCAAAAATATATTTTATTTTATTTTATTACATTTATTATCACATACAAATTTACGAATCTCATTTATGTTTATAAAAGTATTACGAGAATATAGAGAATAAAGTTACTTTTTTGCTATTGTTATCCAGTTCGTTTTTCTTAATACACACAAAAAAAAACTATTCCACAGCTTGAGAATAACACTCACAGATGTTTCTACATCAGCTCATTAATGTCTTCATCTTTGTTAATTCTGGTATGTGTTCTCGCGCAAATTCATTTTGTGACATTAAGATTAAACCTGACTATGGAGAGTCTAAATCTTCTAAATTGTCATCATCATCGCTATCGTTCATATAATCAGCAGTTACAGCTGGTTCATTTATAGTATCATCTGAGTCTGAGGAGGGCTGTTTTGCCTGTCTTGAAAATAATTCTTTATTTTATAAAGCACATCACAGACGGCCAAATTGATACCATGTGCGAGACACAGTTGTTGTTCAGTGAAAACAAGCTGTCCCACCTTTATCATAAAATTCGCTCCATCGGTTACAGTAGCCACGATATCAGTTTCCAGGGAAATATCAAATTTACTTAGACGCTCTTTCAATATACGAAGACAATTTTCAGCCGTCATACTTCCATGAATAGGAACGAGTCCTAAGCTCCCAATTTGTTTATATGAATGAACGTTGACAGCCATGTATCGTTTATTGGACGTTGATGTCCACTCGTCGAAAGATAGACTGAATCGTTCACCTGCACTTTTCAAATGTTTTAATTCTGCAGTTACTTGCTTTCTGATTTTTTCACTGTAATTCATAACACGCTTTCGAATTGTGACGGCTGATTTTGCTAAATCTGTGTATTTCGCTAAGAGCAGTTTTCTCAAATCGTCTGAAGTTATGAATACACTGAATGGAAATCAATCTAATGCAATCATTCTTTCCAAAGCATCATCCAGGCTATCGTCGGCCTTTTAGTAAAATAATCTTCTAAATTTCGTTTAGCTGGCGGCGGTGCTGTGTTCAGATTTTCAGAATCTTGACTTGTTGAAGCTGTTAAACGATTAACGTCAGCTAAAATCTTAATGTTATGTTTTGATGATAAATGTGTATGTAATCCCTTAGTCGATCCACCCAAAGTCTTGAGAATGGCAGGGCATCGCTTACATTTAGCACTATTCCCGTCTTTCCTAACTAAAAAATAGCTCCACGCTGACGACGTTTTTCACTGTTTTTTTATGTTGAACAAAGTCTTTTTCAGGTAATTGACTTTTAAGTTTAAATGAGGTAACCTGCGTAACCTTGTCGCTGGTAGAATAATAAATGAAAAAAGTAAATCCTAATAAGCTTATTTATACTTTCGTACAGGGAATCCCCGATGGTAAATCCCTCGCAACAATATAATGATATATCATATGAGGTGATCGGGTAATTCCCCTGTTGGCCCATTGGGGAATTACTTTAACAGTATTGTATTGAAGTATGCCGGGCGGGGAAGTCCCTTCTAAGTTACATATTATTTGAGCTGTACCTGTATACTTCTTTTATCGTAAGGCGTAGCTAAGGTTGATTTTTTATCTGTATGTAATTAGTGCCCTTAATATAATTTAGGTAAGGTCATTCCCGAGATCTCGGGAATCGGGATCCCGGAATTGTATTCTCTAGCTATGATACACTATGCAGTGAAGGGTTAACTCACAACTGTTTTTAAATACAGTGGAACCTCTCATAACGAGCATAATTCGTTCCAGAAACTTACTTGTTAAGCGAAACACTCGTTAAACGAAATAATTTTTCCCATACAAATCAATGTAAAATACGACAATGCCTTCCATACTGAAAAATACATACTCATTTTTCAAATGTAGTAACTTGTAATACAATTTTATTTGAAACAAGAACGTAAATAAAAATATGAATTTATGACAAGTAATTAATCCTTTTTAACTAGAAAACTGTCTAAAGACATTTGTTTTTGCCGACGCTTCAAAATTTGACGAAAATGTGTCACAGCATTATCATTAAATAAATTTGTAGCACGAATAGCCACCTCCTTGTTAGAGTGATGCTTCTCAATGTACGATGCAACAGTTTCCCATGCTTTCAGAATTTCTCTTATTGCGCTAGAAGATTGTTGCTTTGCTACTTCCTCCTCCATTAATGAGCTCTCCTCCATAATCTCTTGCTGTGAAACACGATGCAACTCCGTAAGCTCTTCGGTGGTCAACTCTTGACTGTGCTCTTTCACAAGCTCTTCAATATCGTTGTTGTCCACCTCGAGTCCCATGATATTGGCCAATGACACATTCTCGTTAACTGTAGACTCCACGGGTACTGTTTCAAAATCACATTCAACAACACTCTTTGGCCACAGTTTTTTCCAAGCAGAAGTGAGGGTCCTCTTGGTAACTCCTTCCCAAGCCTTGTCAATCATCTTGAGGCAAGCAACGATGTGAAAATGATCTTTCCAAAACTCTCTAAGAATGAGATTTGTCTCTTCGGTAACTTCAAAACAACGCTCGAAGAGTGTTTTAGTGTAGAGTTTTTTAAAGTTAGAAATAACCTGCTGGTCCATAGGCTGGAGTAACGGAGTGGTGTTGGGAGGCAGAAACTGGATATTGATGAAATTAAATTCTTCATGAATATAATCTTGTAAGCCTGGAAGATGGGCGGGCGCATTGTCCATAACAAACAAGACATGGAGAGGAAGATTCATCTCAAGCAAATATTTTTTTACGGATGGACCACGTGAAAATGTCACGTGTCACCCAGGCCTTCTTGTTGGATCTCCACATCACATTTAGTCTGCTCTTCTGGACATTACACTTCTTAAAAGCTCGTGGAGTTTCGGAATGGTAAATAAGCAGCGGTTTAATTTTCAAATCGCCGTTTGCATTGGCACAAAATAGCAGCGTGAGGCGGTCTTTCATTGGCTTGTGGCCTGGCAATGCATTCTCTTCTGCTGTTATATAGGTTCGCTTTGGCATTTTTTTCCAGAAGAGACCCGTCTCGTCACAATTAAAAACTTGTTGCGGCAGGTAACCCACAAGATCTATGAGCTTCTTGAAGTCACTGATGAAGTTCTCTGCTGCTTTTGTGTCAGAGCTTGCTGCTTCACCGTGCCTCACAACGTTGTGGATGCCGGTTCTTCTCTTAAACTTCTCGAACCATCCATGACTTCCCTTGAATTGTAGTTCTTTTTCGGCAGTAGATGATCCTGGTGTTTTCTTAACGAGGTCAGCGAAAATAAGTTTCGCCTTCTCACAAATAATGTTTTCGTTAATAGTGTCGCCTCGTAATCGCGTCTCGTTTATCCATATTAGAAACAACCTCTCAACATCATCCAGAATACGTAAACGTTTTGTAGACATTCTTGACACTCCCTTTGAAGCATTCATCTCCTTAATTTTGTTTTTGTTCTTGAGAATAGTGCAGACTGTTGATGTTGACCGATTGTATGTGCGCGCTAGATTAGCCACGCTAACACCTTGTTCTCGCTTTTCAATGATTTTACGTTTCATTTCAACAGTTATTTTTTCTCTCTAATGATTGTCTTCTAGTGGTTTTTTCTTCGAAGACATTTTAGCACACGTTATTATACTTTGAACATAAAAAAATACGAATACACGTTGTCTGAATACAAAATTTGTAAAAACGGGTGATCACGCACGAAAACAATACAATAACAGACCAAGTGCTAAATACAGACTAATGAATCGGCGCGGAAGTCCCGGATCACAACTTAATGTCGGGGAAAAAAGGGACTTCCCCTTTCTGCGTAACTCGTTATGCGAAATGTCGCTCGTTAAGGGAGCAACTTCTTCACATTTTTTTTTGTTCGTTATGCGAATTACTCGTAATCAGAGGTGCTCGTTATGAGAGGTTCCACTGTAAATGAAAATAATCAATCTTATTTTGAAGGACTCGGTATTTGTATGTATGTAAAACTTCACGGATGTCTTGGTTATGTCCTTGTCTTCAGGAATGGAATCGAAAAATTGCCATATCGTTAAGGGAAATTTGTAAATAATGGATATATTCTTCATTTTGTGTTAAATAAAAACTTGTATCAACCAAATACATATAATTTTAAAATGCAATTACAGATATTAAATTCAAAAAATTACAGATTCACAATTATAATTCGAGCAGCAAGTTATACCAATTTCAATCACGTAATATTAATAAAATTGTATTTAATTATTTAAATTTTAACAAGTAATACGTTTATTTACGAACATGCAATTTATTAACGTTACGCAGGTATGTGGCTACCTCAAATTCATTTAATAGTATCCATATATTTTATCATACAAAATTCATTAAATTTGTTGAATGTATGCACAGAGAAGTACTGCATATTACAATCAATAATTATTAATAATTCTGTTCATATTTCAAAATAATTTTCCAATGTAAATGCGAAACAATATATGTATAAAGGCACATATTGACTGTACACCCTTGGTCGTAAGTATTAACCACTTTGTTAATTTCATGATATTTTGAAATTAAATTTTGCCCAATAAAACATCAAGTGGATGTTGTATAGTAATTTACCAAAATGTTCTACATAGATTCCAAATATTTTCTATAATTATATTACTTTAATTCCAGTAAACATATTTTCAACCAATTGAGAATATGTAACAGTAGAACTTTTACCAGTTTCAAAATATTGTAGCCTTTACTGTATGTTTAGAGCACTGGTTCCCAAAGTGGGCGATAACGCCCCCTTGTGGGCGCTGCAGGTCTAAAGGGGGGCGGGGAGGAGACTCTTAGACACCGACTGAGCTCTCGACTCTCGACGCGTCGAATGAGATAAACGAGTTTATGCATGTTTGTCTTATTCCTGTCGGTGCGTGCTGCTTATGCAATCTTATATAAACAACGTAATATTTATTTTATTTTCATTTGCGGTTTCGCGCGTAATAGATAAGCAGTACTTAAGTTCAACACTTACTTACGTATTTCTCAAAACAAAACAATGTCGGAAGTAAAAAAGAAGAGACGGCAATACTGTGCGGAATATATTAAATTCGGATTCATTGAAAATCCTACAAACAAATCCTACAAGGCCTTTGTGCCTTCTATGTCTAAAAACATTTTCGAATGAAGCAATGAAGCCTTCAAGACTGCAAGATCATTTGAATAAAATGCATCCAGATAAGAAAGACAAGAATGTAGCATATTTTCAAGACCTAGAGAAGAAGCATAATACTCAGCCAAGTGTAGCAAAACTCTTTTCGGCGGCTGCTAAGCAAGATGACGACGGACTTCGAGCTTCGTACAATATCTCTTTGTTAATTGCTCAAAAAGGCAAACCACACAACATCGGAGAAGAGTTAATTTTGCCAGCAGTAAAGGAAGTAATAACTACTGTGCTTCATAAACCGGCCGCAGATATTATCCGAAAAATTCCTTTGAGTAATAATTCTGTGCAAAGACGAATTGATGAAATGGCTGGAAACATTGAAGAATTATTGTGCAATCATCTGAGGACTAGTCAATTCTCAATTCAGCTCGATGAGTCCACTTTACCAACTAATGAAGCATTGTTGCTGTCTTACGTGAGGTTTATTAAAGATGAGAAAATATGTGAAGAACTATTGTTTGCTAGCAATTTAGAGACCGATACTATAGGCGAAACCATATTCAATACATTGGAAAAGTTTTGTGATGAGAATGAGATTCCCTTGAAAAATATTATATCAGTTGCTACGGATGGCACTCCGGTTATGACAGGGTGCCATAAAGGCTTCATAGCGTACGTAAAAAATAAAATTCCAGATGTCCTTGCTGTACATTGCGTTATTCATAGACAATATTTGGTTGCTAGAAATTTAAGTGAACGACTATTTCAATCACTGCAATATGTCATCAAAGCAGTGAATAAAATCCGTAACTGCTCTTTGAATGATAGATTATTTCATCAGCTTTGTGTTACTAATGACGAAGATTTCAACCGTTTGTTGTTTCATACCGAAGTTCGTTGGCTATCAAGAGGCAATTGTCTGACTCGATTTTACAACCTGTTTGACTCTGTGATAGAGTTTTCGGAAACTAAAGATACAGAATTGCGCAACAAGCTCATTACATCAAAAAATGATATAGCTTACAATTAAAATTAAAATTTTAGTCTTTGAGCCAAGTAGATATAATTTTATAAAATCGGAATAAAACTAATATTTAAAATCTTCACTTTGTTAATATATGACCGTAAAGCCAAACACAGTGGCTTCGTCTGGAACGTATCAGGGCAAGCTACAAACTAACTAATCGGTATACATGAATACAAAAAGGTTAATATTATTTTATAGTGTTTTAAAATGCGAGAATTAACACAAATATTCGAGTAAATAAAAATTAGTGACCCAGCTGGTTAGCCCTTACTGTTATGACGTGAGTAGATATACTATACGGGTTTTAAGGCAAACGCCCATGTATTTTCTTATGGAGATTCATTTTGCATTTTTGGACATTTTGGTGGGGGAAGGTAAGAAGTGGGCGAAATTGTAATTTTATGTCAGGGCTGAGTTTTACATAGGGGTGAGTTAGGTGATCGGAGACTCATGATGGTTTGAAGTGCCAAGGCTCTGTAAAGAGGGGGGCAACAAGAGTCTGCATGGGGGTGTCAGGGGACCGCATCGAAGAAGGGGCTCCAAAATCCTGGCCAAGGATTTGACAAGGGGAACCTGCGGGGTGTTGAAAATAATGTGAAAACGCCTCTAACTGTCAGGGGTTGTGAGATACCGCCCCGACTTGAAGGTGACTCATGATTGATTATAATTTCATACGCGACCACCGTAAGACCTTAGAGGGCGCTGAGTCAAATGTTATGTTTAACGAATTTTATATGTAAAATAATAAAAGCTATCAATTGAGTATTATTATCTAATTAAATGATTTATAATATATAGCGGATATGTGTACAGGAGTCATTTAATCGGTGTACATCGTTGAGTTCAGATGCAATCTGTTCAACAATCTAAGCCAGCACTTTTCAATACTAATCTTCAAATGGAAGATCTCAAAGTAAATATTAAAAAGTGTAATCTAACTCTTCGAGCATTAAAAAATTCGTTGAGTAGTGCTAAAAATGTTGGTCAGAAACTTTGCACATTAGAGAGGGCCATGATTTTTTTTAATGGTAGCAAAATACAAAAAAGCTTCTTGTATTTTTATTATAATTGGATTTAATACCTACTCGTTTTTTTTGTTTACTGAAGTACAGTTTTAATATATATTTCTAAAATATTTTTACCACAAATATTTTGATGTTTTTTTTGTTGTTTCGAAATTTAACCGGCTTTAATAATAACTAGAGCTGACCAATTTCCGTGCGCGCCGTGTGCGTCGATATGAGGATGATTGTATTACATCAGAATTAATAAAAAGCATTCAGTATGTGTTTGGTACTTGCTTAGACTGCATGTAAGCATACGTAACAAAAAAGGTTTAAGTATATCAATACGTTAAGCACGTATTACGCATTTGTTACAAATGAAACAGACATGTAAAATACACATCTGTAACTGTAAACATGGACAACACACCTCGTATTTCCCAGCTTTTTACTTCTGCTTAAGACATATGTTTCTGTTATTACTATTAGGCGTCGTCAATTAAGCTAGTGAAGTAATTTAAAAGCTTAAATCGCCTATAAGGTATAGCAAATTTAGTCCTATCAGGTAGCACCATATAATATAGTGACATCTGACGGATGAAAGAGACTATGCCGAAAATGGCAACCCTTCCCTTGGCCGGCTAAGCCGGTACAGAAGAGAAGAAAATACGCATATAGGTGTAAGTCCATTAACACGATGCCAGATGGCAGTAAATATACAAAAAAGGTTTAAGTATATCAATACGTTAAGCACGTATTGCGCATTTGTTACAAATGAAACAGACATGTAAAATACACATCTGTAACTGTAAACATCGACAACACAACTCGTATCTCCCAGCTTTTTACTTCTGCTTAAGACATATGTTTCTGCTATTACTATTAAGCGTTGTCAGTTAAGCTAGGGAAGAAATTTTGAATTTGAATAAGTTTATTATGGATTTCCCGGACTTAATATACGATGACTCAAAAATTAAATGTTTAATGCGCAATACATATCTAATGTGTTCGTCAAAAACACATTGTAAAGAACACGTAAGCAGTTCGTAACACAATAATAACAAAATTAATCGACAACAGTTTATACATGAACTATGCGTAACTATGATTGTGTGTACACTGCCGTTTACCTTGCTAAGTAATGATTCATTTATTTCATTTTGGAATAAATACGCGAATCGAATATTACCGAGCACGACAACGTTACGAAGGAATTTACCATCGGTGCGTAAACAGGTTGAAAATAAAATCAAAGCCGAACTGAAAAATAAAGAACTGCAAAAAACAATCTGTAGTTAATGTGATGGCACGTAATATGGAACCACATCAACCAATGTCTTCAATTTTATTAGCATCCAGACGACTAGAACAGTGTAATGCCGAAAAAATTTCAGAGATGCTATTAGATACTTTGGAAAAATTTAAACTCTCGAAAGACTTGCTACTTGCTACTTGCTACTTGCTACTTGCTACTAATATTAATGTTTATGACCGATGGTGCCGCAACCATGTGTTCTGTAGGCCGGTCTCTTAGAAAATATTGTCCTAACTTGTTACATATTACTTGTAAACTCCATACTCTACACCTTGTGGCAGAACAGGTTCGTAGATGTTATCCAGAGGTAGATGCTTTAATATCGAGTACAAAGGAAATTTCACGAATTGTATCCCCATATCCCTCAGCCACCACAGCCGATTCTGACACATTGGGGTACATGGTTACGGGCGTGGTTTTACTATAATGAACATTTTGAAAAAATTAAGGACGTGTTTTTATCATTCGATCCGAAAGAAAGTGCAGCTGTCGAAACAAGCCAGAAAAAATTTCAAGATGCCCAGATTAAAATGGATTTACAAAGTATTCGTGAGAATTACTTGGAATAGAAGAAGCAATAACAAAATTAGAAAATCCGTCGCTGTCGTTAGAGGAATCACTGTAAATCGTTAAAGATGTTCACGCAAAACTGTGTGCTGTAGAAGACGCAAAAAGTGAAAGTTTTCTAATTAAATTTGAAAGTGTTTTAGACAGAAATGCAGATATTGACACCTTAACACGTACTTATGATGGCACGTCTGCAGATGCGTTAAGTTGCTTAAAAAAATATTTTGATTATGCGAATATAACATCACTAGATGTAGAACGCTCGTTTTCCGAATATAAACATATTTTTTCCTCACGGCGGACATGTTTTTCAGAAATAACCTTAGAAACGCACCTGATGTTGAAAATATACAATCGAGTTTCTCCAGTTCGTCAATCCTTGGAAGCCGCTTAAAACGGTAAGTGTTTTTTTAAATCCTCTGTCGTGCACACAAACACTGATTTCATACATTTTCCATTTTATTTATAGGTACATACAACGCTGCTATAATATGTACTATTATTATTTTTCGTGTGTTTATACGTATTACTTTAATAGCAGAAAACCAAATGTATATTTAATTACTTCTGATAAAATAAATGTCTCTACGTCTATACTTATATTGGTAACAAGCTCATGTTGCGTTCCTATTCTATCGCATATTCTAATATATTACGAATTACACTCCCATACCGGCGCTCATGGCGCGCACGGAAATTGGTCTGCTCTAATAATAACACACATAGTTGACATAAATAACTTTAACCCAGATGTATATACTACATTTTCTTTTAATATGCACAGTAAATAATAAAGATTATTATTGTTATTATCTTTATAACACTGTTCTGAGTGTTTAGTACAAATATTAGTGTTGTATCATACTAATATTAAAAGTATCTTAATGGTTCTGTCCTTTGTGGTTTATACTTTCCTTTATGCAGCAAGACATTCTTTCTTTCCTACTTCTTTTCATCTTGTACACTGGAGTATAATTCTTTAGAGATGTAAGTGTTATTAGGATGATAAATCCGATATGCCCTATAGCTAGTGCATCTGGCTAAGAGTCAAAGTCTGATATCACTTTAATTTCGTCAATTTCTTTTAACGTATCTATGAGTTGTTTCTATGCATGTTATATACGAGAGTGGTCTGAAATGTTTTGAGTCTAACATAGAAACAGTATTTTTCTAGTCAAATGTAGTTTTATATTTCAACATAATCTCCTTTTAAGGCCATACGCTTTTCCCGACAATGCTCGAATCTCCTTAACCCTTCTAAATAGTAGCAAAATAGCGCAATATAGGCGGTTATGTATGCGGTGATATCCTCGTTCGATGAAAATCTCTGTCATCCAAGCTTAGGTAACAGGAAAATGTCGCTGAGGCCCAGATCTGACGAATACGATCCGGTGGTCAATCAATTCGATGTACAATTCGTGAATTTTGGTCTTAACGACCGCCGAAGTGTGAGCAGATGCGTTGTCTTGGTGAAACAGCACTTTCTTCTTAGAATGGGACCGTTTTTTTGTAATTATACCTTGGGCTTATCAAGTAATGATGCGTAATACACTCCAGTTATTGCTTTATCTTTTTCAAGATAGTCGACGAATACAATTTCGTGACTATCCTAAAAAACAATCACCTACTCGACTGATGGAACCGTCTTCGCCTTTTTCTGAGCAAGTTCACCCTTTGTAGTTTTGCTATTTTGACTGTTCTTTCGTCTCAGGAGTGTAGTGGTGGATCCAAGCATCTACAATTATAAATGAACCCAAAAAACATGGCTTTGTTTAAACCGCTCCAACAGAGCTTTGAAAATGTAAATTCGAATGTGTTCTTGGTCGATAGTGAGCAAACGCGGTGCCAAACGAACGAATAGCTTTCACATGTAGAATTCTACAGTTAATATATGACAAGCGCGTTCTTTCCATATGTGCATACCCCTGCTATCTTTCAGTCGTCCATCTGGTGAACGTTTTCAAAGTTCTTCTTCTGTTTTGGGTTGGACGCCAGCACGTCCAGGCACTTGAGCACACTGCTCTTTGTACTATTCCCAATAGATCTCTCAGTTCCACTCTGTTAGTCTTGTGTCCTCGATAAAAGCCATTATCATTCTCAGGGGAAGTTTGAGTTCACTCGAAGGATCCAATAGATCTCTCCCGAAATATTTCTGTCTGAGTTCCTTCAGTCCCCCACACGTGCATATTACATGAAGGCTAATTTCCCCCTGTTTTTCACATCTCCTACACCAGGGCTCGCTAACCAAGCCCATGCTGTACAAATGCTGCCTTAAAGGACAATGTCTGGTTATTAACCCGGTAATTATTTTAATTTCTTTTTTGTTACTACGAATTAGGTTGGCTGAAAACTTTCCGTCCAGCTCCCTTAGTAGTGTTTTGGTATGGAGTTGACCTTCCGTTAACCTCCATTTATTTTTATATTCTTTTTCTAGCCATAACCAGATCTCCATTTTAGCAGAATCCTTAGTGATTCCACATACAGGTTCTGGTCCTATGAAGTTCCTATTAGTACCTTCCTTGGCCAGTTTGTCTCATTGCCTTTAATTCCCTCATGTCCTGGCACCCATATCAGCGTTTTCAAAGTTATCAGTGGTAATAGCAGTTTTTGGCCTCCTGAACAGTCATCATCAGCCAAGCTGGTACGACCGCGTTTAAATTCAGCTGGCCATCTTTTCGTATTGCTTTTCAAATGGAATAATTTATGTGGCATCGAGTGACAGACGTCTGTCAACGTCCAAAATAATTCAAAATGTTTCAATTAGAACATAAAATTTTTATTATCAAATCATACTACAGTAATGCAAATATAGGTGAAAATGGTAGTTGGGTTTATTCACCTCGTTTATGTTTGAATGAGTTCCGTGAGAGATTTCCCAACTTCGCAATAATCGAACGAGATTTTTTTCGGCAACTTCAACGAACTGTGGACAAATTTGAAGGAACTGGTAATATCAGCGATAGTGTTCGATCTGGAAGAAGACGGGCTAGAAATGATGATGTTATTGATCTGGTTAGGCAGCGCATGCTGGAAGAACCTACCTTATCCTTGCCTAGATTGAAACAAGAAATCAATTTAAGTTATGGGACGTGTCAAACCATTATTAAACATGACTTGAACATGTTTCCTTATAAACTGCATATGTGCCAGAAGTTACTGCCACCAGATTATCAGAAGAGAGTATCGTACTGTACCTAGTTTAATGACCATATGAATAACGATATCCTTGATTTAACATTTTTTTACAGACGAATCTTATTTTTACCTATCTGGATACGTTAATAAACAAGTTATGCTTATGTGGAGCGAGAATAATCCTAATTTTCATAGTGAGGCTCCTATACATAGTCCTAAGATTGGTGTTTGGGTTGCAATGTCCCGTAGACGGTTAATAGGGCCAATATTTTTCAAGATACCATAAACGCTGAAAGATATATAAATCAAATACTTGATCCTTTTATCAATCAATTGCACGATGATGAACTTCATAATGGATACTTTCAGCAAGATAACGCGAGACCGCATGTTGCTCGAGTAACCATGGAATATTTGATGAAAGGTTAATATCAGACGGACGTTACCCACCTAGGTCTTGTTATTTGAGTCCTTTAGATTACTTCTTATTCCCATTGCTTAAGAATAACATTTTTAAAACTCCAGTTCATACTTTAGATGAATTACAAGAACGTATTGTTGAAAACTGTATCACAGTAACACCTGATCTTTTAATTAAAGTTTTTAATAACATGGGCCGACGTGTTAACCGGTGTATTCAAGAACAGGGAAGACATTTTCAACATCTTTTATAATTTTTTATTGTAAAAGTGTACCTACCTGAATGTTATTGTTTAATTGTGGGAGTTCTTTTATTAACTGTAATGAGCCTTATTTTTTTTATTAGTCATTAAAACTTCGTTTATTTATGAATGCATTCTGTAATCTCTATAAATGTTATTAAATATAACATACATAAAATGTAAGTAAATACCATAACCTAAAATCTATTTTATTTGTGACTTATGCCTACTTCAAGGTAATGAATCACAGAAGTAAATAATTTTATAGATAGCTTTACGTTTCATGGCTATCACGATCCAAAGACTTTTTGATCATACGTTACAAATTAATTGTTTAGATTTTTTTTTCTTTGCCTTTGGCACTTTAGAGATTTATTTTCAGGTATCCTGTGCGGCTTATTGGTAATAGTATTTAAGTAAGTATATAGCGTGTATTTTTGAGTAGTTTTTTGTACGCACGCGCCTAAGAATGCGCGATCCATTTTTTTCAGTTTTCAGACTGAGCGTCTGTAAACAAAACTGAGTGGAGCTACCTTCCATGTTTTATTTAGTCACCCACACCCGTCTCCACTGACTAAGGGCATATATAATAAATAGAAGGTCCCAGACATTGTACGTTACAGCTACTGTTTTGTTAGTTTCTTCAGCATCTTCAGACGCTATCGCTGCGCCGGCTTATCGCGTAGGTAGTAAAAAATTTAATTTTCTTCAAAAACAGGGCGAACAGATGCCAGCAAACATTTCTCTAACCTGTTCTGTCGATCTTTCTGGTATAACGTGGCTCATGTTAGGTTCGACTGAGCCGGTAAATTTTTCTAATGCCATTATGGATGGATTAGAAGGTTTTCTCGCTAGAAAACACTGCACATTAAACAGAGTAGAGGTGCAGTTGTTAAACAACCGCTAATTATCTCAAAATTTGATTAAAATACACAAACGTTTACTACCTGTTCATTTGTTTATTGCAGCCAGTGTATTTAAATACATGCCTTTAACTGATACTAGCTCCCGCGACTGTGGAAATGTGGAACAAACTATGGGCCACATAGTAACCGACTGCTCCAGAAGAAGTTTCCAAGGTGGCAACCGCGAGCTCAGCAAAACAACTCCTGCAGCTTTGGACTGGTTTTTATGGGTTTTTTTTCGTCACAAAAGTGATTTATACACTAATTATCTAGTTTTCATTTTTTTTAAAATTTAACATTGCCTCATACGAAATAAATGACTAAGCACGGAAATAGTTTTCTTGATGTAAAGGGGATCGTTTTGACACAGTTGATTCTCAGCGTTCAGGAAGACCATTAGACTTTAATAAAGATCGTCTTCCATCTATTTTGGTTACAATTCATTATAATGGATTGTAACCAAAAGAGCACAATACGGTAATTAACCTAATTAATATCGAGCGATAATTAAAATTTTCACTCGTAGCTGGCCGTGTATATAAAAATTATGTCGTAGCTTTAGTCATTAAGATGTTATTTCAAACATCTGTCAGTGTCAAATATATATTTTAAAGTTTCATCAAAAGAAGAAGTAATGGCCTTTAATGATATGCATAAAGCGTTTATGGTAGAATGTTACTTCCTGACATCTCAAAAAATTGATGGTATTTGGCAGCATTCAATAGAAAATTGCCTTGCGGAGTTTGAAGAGAGATATCCAAATACTGTTCCTAGCTATAAAACTTTCCGTGATACGCTAATGCATTGTGTAAATCTTTTTCGTCAAACAAGCAGTATTTTAAGGAAAAAAGGAAGCGGTCCTCCTCTCAAGAGAAGTCGCGGCGTAATAGCGACGCTGAACACTTGGAGGAAGAAAGGCGACACGTCAAGGAAGCACTGGCCAAGAACGGTTATGAAAATGTCAGACAAATTATTAACGAATCTCCTCAAACATCTATTCGCAGAGTTTCGCAACAAGTAGGGCTTTCGTATGGAACATGTCAAAAAATTTTAAAAAAGGACTTGCACTGTATCCATATAAATTAACTTCTGTACAAAATCTATTACCTACGGATTATGAAAAAAGAACACAATTTTGCCAATGGTTTATTCAAACAATGACAGACAATAATTTAAATCATACTTTTTTCACCGATGAAGCTTGGTTTTATTTGAAAGATTATGTTAATTCGCAAAATATGCGTATGTGGTCCAGTGAAAATCCTCATTTCTACAGAGAAGTTCCTCTACATCCAGAAAAAATAGGCGTATGGGTAGGTATGAGTCGTCACCGATTAACAGGACCAATATTCTTTGAGGGCACGATAACATCGGAGAAATATCGTAACGAAATTCTCAGTGTTTTTACTAATCAATTGACTAATGATGAACTCCAGGTCGGATATTTTCAACAGGATGGGGCTACATCTCACGTTACACTTGAAAATATTCAGTTTTTGCAACAATTTTATGGCGATAGGATAATAAGTAGAAATACAGCGATTCCATATCCACCACGATCGTGTGATTTAACAGTCATGGATTTTTTTGTGTGGCCATATATAAAGAATATTATTTATGAAACACCAATTAATAATCTACAAGAGTTAAGACATAAAATCATAGAAAAATGTGAACACATCAATAACTCACCGCAAATACTGATCAATGTTTTCAATGCTCTACGAAATAGAGTGCGATTATGCTTGGTGGAGAATGGTCAACATTTTACACATTTTTTATAATATTCTATTACTTTGTATAAAAATTATAAATATATTTAATATAAAAGTCAGCATTTCAAATTATTTTTTAACAATCATGACGTTTGAAATTATAATGACAGATCTCCTCTAATAACTTAAGTTAGGACATACTTTTTGTGTACGTGGCTTACTTGAGCGAAAATTTTAATGATCACTCGTTATGAATTGCATGGGCAAACTTTAAAAAATGGGTGTTTGGTTGCTGCATATTTTGAAACGAAAAGAACAACAATAAGCGTGGCCTCTTTGCTTATTCGCAATCGTTCAGCTCGTCAAAAATATCTGTCGTTCTTGTCCCACATTGTTCCTGGTAATGAAAAATGGTGGCTTTATGTTAACATCAAGAATATAAAAGAATGGTTTAGTGATATGAAACTTACTGAGAACAGCACCTGCTTTTACAATATAGAAAACATCTACACCACTAAAGAGTATTTAAATATCTTTGTGTTATGAGTTGACAAAATGAAGCTTCACTCCTGAGTATAAAACGCTAAAACATTTAATTTAGACGAGATATGTATCGCAGTGACTCGTTGAAGTTACTGTTCTCCTCGGTTGCCTTTATCTGTTGAAGAAGAATTAACAGTTCTTCTTTCTTAGAAGCACAATTATAGAATATTTTACATCCGCAAAGTCTCAAAAAGGTATAAAATCCCTTACCATAATTAATAATCGTATTCTAAATACATTCATCAATATGTAAAACCACTAATCAAAGTGTCACACATGGGGCACAGTAAAGCTAACACATATAATAACTCAACAACTTTATACGGCATCCATGTATACTCTGACTTTAAAATAAAAATATACAGGCTAAAAATTACGACAACTTACCTCTATTAAGAAAATGACAACAACATGTATTTATTCACTATTCGCACGCCCTCAACCTCTCTACCTCTTTTCTAAGAATGAAAAAAGATAACTGTATGATATCGGACCGTTTTCCGAGTTAATCGTATTACGTTAATTTTTAACGATATGAATGCTTTCGTATGCGTCGAGGTCTATGGGATTATTGATGGCTTTGACAAGTTTTCACCTTGTAATCGACATATTGTGATCTGTGTCTAATGAATGGACTGGCTATGTTAGATTTTTCTGGTCTATTGAATTTAATATGTGATATGTGGTCTTTAACCCATTTAGGACCACTATTAGACAAATCAAGGAAAACGCAAATTCTTTAAGGAATAACCTTTATTTAGGTATTTATAAACATCCTTTAAAGGTTGTGTTTATGTATAACAATACGTTATGCACGTATAAAGCATTTGTTACAATATGAAACAGACATGTAAAAATTAACATATCTGTAACTGTACACATGGACAATACATCTCGTATTTTCAGCATTTACTTCTGCTTAATATATATGTTTCTGCCATCTAGGTGTCATCAGTCAAGCTAGTGAAGCAATGTGATACAAATGAAACAAATATCTTTATGAATAGATTTGTATCTGTATATACATTTCATTAAAATCGCCTAAAAGATAAAGCAAATTTCATCCTATAAGGTGGCACTTATTTCATAAGTGACATCTTACGGACGAAGGAGACTTTGCCGAAAAAGGGCGACCTTTCGCTTGAATAGCTAAGCTATTACATAAGCGAAACAATACGTATAGGTGTAGTCCATTAACACGTGCCAGATGGCGGTAAATATACAAAAAGGTTGTGTTTATGTATAACAATACGTTATGCACGTATAAAGCATTTGTTACAATATGAAACAGACATGTAAAAAATTTACATATCTGTAACTGTACACATGGACAATACATTTACCGCCATCTGGCACGTTTTAATGGACTATACCTATACGTATTGTTTCGCTTATGTAATAGCTTAGCTATTCAAGCGAAAGGTCGCCCTTTTGCGGCAAAGTCTCCTTCGTCCGTAAGATGTCACTTATGAAATAAGTGCCACCTTATAGGATGAAATTTGCTTTATCTTTTAGGCGATTTTAATGAAATGTATATACAGATACAAATCTATTATTAAGATTTGTTTCATTTGTATCACATTGCTTCACTAGCTTGACTGATGACGCCTAGATGGCAGAAACATGATGCCATGTATTTTTCCCCGAAGAAAGAAATAAAAGAAACTATAAAAGACTATATATTTATGTACATTTTTTTCCAGAAAGATAATTATAAAGATTTAATATTTTATGTAAAAATTTATTTTATAATGTGTATTTTTGTCCACGATTGTAGATCGTTCGTGACGGTCGGATGTTTGCAGTTCCCGCTATTTTGGAAGTTATAGTATTTGCATATTGTAGCTGTTTTGATTTATTTTATGTTAGGTGGGGCTATCATGCTGTTTCCGGGATACTGATGTTTTTAGAGATTTAATAGTTTTGAGCAGATAGGTTGTGTTTTTGTTACTATTGGATAGAACTTAATTTTATTCAATAAATTTTGGATAATTACGGTTTGTGTTTTAATAGGTGATTTGGTGTGATTTAAAGTTAATTCTCGAGTCATTACGAGTCTTTTAAACTTGTAATTTAATTTATTTGACCTATCTGTAAATCTCTCATTTTTTGTGAAGTGGCTACATTAATGAATGTATGTATATTTCTTTTAATATTATATTTATGTATTTAAAAATTATTCTATAACAGTGATGAGCTCAGTAAAATCATTAGATTGCAGTTTATAATATTTTTGTAATCAGAGAAATATCTAGAAAAGTTATCAGATTGGTTTTTTTGAGTGTTTTTTTTTATTAAAATGTGCTAGAAGGATAGAAGGCGGGAAAACTTATTTGCTTCATGTTATTAGTGCGCATGAATTAAATTTTGGTTGCGTGCGAAAATAGATAATTTTCTATTTTGACGTTTGATTTATGGGTTAACGTAATTGTTGACATCTGATAATTTTTGTTTATATTTAATTTATAAATTTTTGCTCGCGGTCAATTTTTATGAGGTTTTTATAACTTTTGCTTTAATATAGCATCAAAGTTTCTCCTCATGTTGATATATGTTTCAAAGTAACTTTATACTTTGTAAAGTTCAAATTTTTTATGTTTTTTTTTTATTAAAAGTAAAGGGGGGAAAATTTGTGTTTAAATTCCTAATACCTATTGTTTTACTTCTATTACACATATCCGTGAGGATAAACCCTGAAGATTAAGGAGCTCGAGGAAGGCGCACCAGACTGAGCATAGCAGGGAATCTACCTGGCAGTGTGAATTGAAATTAAATAAGCTATCAACATCACAATCCATTGCAATATGTATTAAGCAGAAGTAAATGCTGAAAATACGAGATGTATTGTCCATGTGTACAGTTACAGATATGTAATTTTTTTACATGTCTGTTTCATATTGTAATCCTTTAAAGTAAAAAAAAAGACAAACCATTGATTCTTATACTTAACTTAACTTAAGTCTTTTACACGTACATTTATATAATATCTAGGTCTTCGACCTAAAGTAGTGATACATCCAAGCGAGGCGACTGAATGTGTTCTATTAAATATTTCTGAAGTGAATCGATAAAGACGGGCGCACATGTTTTATCCGCCACTAACAGTTATCATTTCTGTCCAATGTAGATGATAAATTTTATTGGCGCGGAACGTTATTGCATACTCGGAAACTTGATGGTATTAATAAACGATTTATTGTTTTGCTTTTGCAAAAAGCCCGTAAAACTTTTTAATAAATAAGAGACGTGATTCAGTCGTAAAATTCCGAGTTTTCTTTGTTTATCGCCTTCTTCTTTGTGTTCGAGGAGAAAAGCTTTTATGTGTGTAGGTCGGAGGAGAATATTATAATGATGAGGCCATAATATGTGTTGATAAACAAAAGGAGATGTTTCTTAATGTGTTAATGTCGATAGAACCGTTATTTTTCTCTTAAATATAAAGATTATATGTGGTGTCGAAGAAGCAGATTACTTTTTAAGTAAACAAAGAAAACGATATATTAATATGCAGTAGAATGTTGAAGTTTTTAGAATATGTCTTCAAGGTATTAACATCAAAATACATTTAAAATAACTTCCTGTTCTCTACAAAACATTATCGTCTATAAAATTCCGTAGACTTTTACCGATCTTCGGCCGTTGTCACTTGTAGTACCACCTTGTTGCTCGCGGGTATCGCCGTGTTGTTGAAATTTCAATAGACGTTTTGCTGTTTATACTGCCAGTTTCTTCAGGATCTGGTATCAGACTGATTCCTTTCGTCGTCGTTCTTTCTTATACGAGGGTGTAGTATCAAAATATAACGAAACTGGTGCTATAACTTCTTTCACAATTGGAATTTTATAACATAAAGAATAGAACATGAAACATGAAACTCAAATGTATTTATCCTCAAGTAGACTTGATTCAACTTTTGAATTTTATTATAAACTAGCTGCCCGTGGGCCGGCGTTGCTCGGCCACATTCTATACAAAAATTTAAACTTAATTTGTGTTAACTGAAATTAACTGATATAAAATGTTTGTCTATTCTCTAGCTGAACAACGAATCAATGATAACACAGGTCTACAAAATTAAACTTTTGACAGATGTTTTTATTTTGAAAACTGATTTTATATAATTTTGGTAGGCTGATTTCAAAAATTCTATGCATTTATTTGTATCACGTAAGGTTTTTTTGCAAATATTAAATGAAAAAAAACGATATTTCTAAAAAAAATTATTTGCTTATTGAGTAAAAAAATGGAATACAAGTTAAAAAAGTGGAAAAAAATACTTTTCTCAGTCTTTTTTAAGTGAAATCTTTGTCTTTTTGCCAGAAAGCTGCGTTGTCCAGACATTCGGTTGTATGTTTTTAAGGGCATATCCCGTTTTAACATCCAGCAGTAGTCCGCCATCATCGTTATGCTCCATCTGCCTTGGTATCGCCGTTCCATTTCCTTAATGTCTTGGTGAAACCTCTCTCCCTGTTCTTCGCTAACTGCTCCAAGATTTTCAGGAAAATAGTTCAAGTGTGAAAACAGGAAATGCACTTTCAAACTCATATTACAACCTAGACGATGAAAGTGTTGTAACATATTTTGAACAATATTTTCGTAGTTTTCGTCCTTAGAGTTCTCAAGAAGCTTATCAATTACTTCTTTAAATAAAACCCAGGCGTTTTTCTCGACAATGATCATTGTGTTTTGAAAATCCTTGTATTTGCATAATGTTCTTATCTGCGGCCCAACAAAAATACCTTCTTTTAACTTGGCATCGGATAAGGCAGGAAATGTCTCGCACAAATATTTAAAACACTGTCCATTTTTGTCTAGGGCTTTAACAAACTGCTTCATCAAGCCAAGTTTGATATGGAGAGGAGGCAGTAAAACTTTTTTGGGGTCAACCAAGCTATCTCTTAATACATTTTTGCTACCAGGTGTAAGGCATGTTCTAGAGGGCCATACTATTTGAGTCCAATGTCTATCCCTTGCTCGACTATCCCACTTACAAATAAAGCATGGAAATTTTGTATAATCTCCTTGTTGTCCTAGTAGCATGCACAGCACTTTAAGATCACCAAAAAGCATCCACTGATGTTCTTGGTAGTTTATTTTCTTTAAAAGAAGTTCAAAATTTTCATACGTTTCCATTAAATGTACCGAATGGGCAACGAGAACCGAGGCCAGCTCGTTACCATTGTGCAATAAAACGCCTTTTAAACTAAGCTTACGTGAGTCAATAAACAGGCGCCATCTTTTACATACGGCACATTTCCTAATTTTGAAATTAAGTCAGGAATATTGTTGCAATACACTAGCGGTCCGTCTTGAGTAAAATATTGACATAACTCTTTTTCGCGATCCCTGTAAAAGCTTGATGTGAGGCCAGGTGCCAGTAAATGTTTCTCACGAAGTCGGGAGGCTAACAATTCGGATGCATCCTTTGGAAGGTGCAAATCTCTAATTAAATCATTTAGTTTGCTCTGGTTAAACACTTCGGGCTCTCTGAAATCTGGTGTGAAATCTGAGTCATCTGGGTCGCAATTAGATTCCTCTGATTCTGACGATATTACGTTTTCTAGTGCTTTTGGGGCGGTAGGTATCGGTACATCTGGTCCATGAGGAACTGGTCGAATAGCAGAGTCAAGATTGGGATACACAATTTGTTTCTTATTTTTTCTGTTGAATCCTTGAACATTACACGAACAAAAATAACAATCATCACTGTGATTTCTTGGCTCTCGCCATACTATAGCCAAAGCTTAAACATTTCTTCCTACCTTTTTGCCAGTTTCTTAATGCTTCAACGCAAACGGAACAAACAGTATGAGGAGCCCAGGACCTGTCTTGGTCGCCAATTTTTACACCAAAATAAGCGTGGTATACATTTTTCACAAACAAAGTTATAGTTTGCCTCTGCTTTACTACGACATAACTACCACAGATATAACAAAAGTTATTCGGATTGTTCACACAATGTCTTCTTTCCATGTTTATACGTTCTAGAACGCTTAAAATACGCAACAACGAAGACAACAGGCGCGCGGACACAGTAGCACGACGACTAACACAACCAAACTGCACATAAGCAGGTTTCAACGTTGTATTGACGCTTCTGCGCCGACTCTGTTGCTTTGCTGAGAAATCTAATATTAACCAGTGTTGCCAAATCACATTTAATTTCATAAAAATCAATTCATTTAAAAATCATGCCTAACATGGAACAAACATATTCTTGTCATAGATATGTATATTAATAAATTAACATTTTTAAGATATAGAGCGCTATAAAAAAAATTTACCTGATAGAGCAAAAATATGGCGTTTTTTGGAATAAGGGCCCCCAAACATATACAAATTAGCAAACAGCTTTCAAACATCAAAATCACTGTAGACCTGTGTAATTAATTATAATGAATCTGTCACTGCAATACTTTTGGATATAAAATATTCTTAGTTATTCCATCTAGTGCATAAACAAACAGAATAGATGGTTTCCCAATTTGCGAACATGCTACATATGCATACGAGGATTGCTAATTTCCAGCTGTTGTTTTTTTTTTTTGATAACATGTTTATAATTTTCATTAAAAGGTTTTTATTAATTTCTCGTCATTTAAATAAATATCATTTAATCGTGGTTTTGATATTTGAGTACTGTCAAACTGATAAATAAGATTTTTCATCTATCACTAACTTCAAATAATATCAATAGCTGTAATCTTGACTTACAATAACTAAAAAAAGTGTCCCGTTTTATTTGTTGAGAACTGTAATTTTATTTATTTTTTGTTTATTTAAAAGTAATTTTCTCGTCTGACAAGTATAAATTCTTTGGTTTGTAAATTGTTTCATTAACGTTACATGAGGCATTTCTTTTATATTTTGCATACTGGGACATAGAAGGCGTTCCTAGTCAAAGTCAGTACTAAAAATTAACCTCCATCTTTACCTAGTCTAAATCCAAAGTTTCAGTGCGATATGTGTAGTGTTGTAGCTACAATTAATCGCAAAGTTGACAAGTTAGTCGAAAAATGGAATTAAACCATGAAAATTTTCGGAGACAATTATCTCAACAAGAATGCCTCGCCTAGTTGGTTTCTGTTTTCAGTAATAAAGCACCACATCAATCAACAATTTCTCGTTGGTATGAAGAACTCAAACGTGGACGGATTAGTCTTAGCGACGATCCAAGCGCAGGTGCACCAAAACCGCCAGTCATTCAGAAAAACGTCGATGCTGTGCGCAAGCTCATCAACGATCGACATGTGGCATATCGCGTAATTGAGGCATTATTCGGGATTTCAAAGACCTCAATTCAAAAAATTTTGCATGTAGAATTGTGTGTAAAAAAATTAGTTTCACGTTGGATACCGCATCTATTGACCGAGGAACAGAAAACGGCTAGGATAAAAACGTGTACAACATGGTGAGTGGTGATGGATCTTGGATTTACTCCTACAGGCTAGAAAATAAACGCCAATGGTCTGTTTGGGTGTTCCAAGGTGAAGAAAGCCCGTCGAAAGTCATCCGTTCTCAAAGTATTTCCAAAAAGTCGTGACATTTGTCTCGAAAGCAGGTCGTGTAACAATTTCTCTACAAGATCAAAGAACTGCAAATCATCGCTGAACTCCGAGAAACCAACTCAAAACGGCGAATCATCCTCCACCAAGACAATACAAATTCGCACATAGCTCGCAAAACAATTGAATTTTTAACGCAACAAATCGTTGAAATGTTAGACCATTCTCCGTAGAGTTCCGACCTAAGTCCCAACGATTTCTTTACCTTTCCGAAAATCAAGGACGGACTGCGTGGTCAAAGATTTCAGTCGTCAGAAGGAGCAGTCACTACCCTCAAAAACGCAATTTTGATTTCACCAACAAACGAGTGGAATAACTGTTTCCAGAGTTGGTTTAAGCGCATGCAAAAGTGCATTAATCTTCGTGAAAGAAAACCCTTGTATTACAAGTCCGTCAGTTACTCTTAATATACTAGTAACGACATCCTCAGATACTTTAATGCATGAATGTTTTCCTTATAAAACTTAACATTTTAATATATCTTATCCCAGATATGCCTGAAATATTTCTAGAATAAAAAAAAGTATTTGGTATATGAAATGAATAATTTGCATAAATACAGACACCAAAATGTCAATATAATTTTTTTTTGTTACTCAGTGGGCCATTTGAGCCTATACCTATATGTAGGACGTCAGGAAAATAAACCACGCCGTACAAGCAAAACTAATTTTATTGAATACAAATATAATTACATAATTTGAAACATACTTGAGTGGGTACAACCCACCAATTTTGTATAATACAAAAGTATTTTTAATAATATAAAAAATATTCTTAAAAATGGGGTGTGAAGAACACAATACAAGTTCTTTTATGTATTTTTGAATGTATCTTCTCCAAAGACGTAGATACGTATTTCACATTTCTACATGATTGTCAATACGCCCCTGTTGGAGAAGACACATTCAAACAAACATAACTACGTTACTATCTAGCTGAAATTACATTCAAAAATACATAAAAGAACTTGTATTGTGTTCTTCACACCCCATTTTTAATAATATATTTTATATTATTAAAAATACTTTTGTATTATACAAAATTGGTGGGTTGTACCCACTCAAGTATGTTTCAAATTATGTTGTTATATACATTCGGTTTAACGCCGAACAAGTAGTGAAGACACGAGAATACAGTTTTCTATAGATACGGTTGTTACCGACTATAGAAAACACGTCTGCTTCGGCTCTTGTTATGCAGACAGCGCTGAATATTCCTTCACGCTCTGTCTGAATAATTTCAGCTAGATAGTAACGTAGTTATGTTTGTTTGAATGTGTCTTCTCCAACAGGGGCGTATTGACAATCATGTAGAAATGTGAAATACGTATCTACGTCTTTGGAGAAGATACATTCAAAAATACATAAAAGAACTTGTATTGTGTTCTTCACACCCCATTTTTAATAATATTTTTTATATTATTAAAAATACTTTTGTATTATACAAATATAATTACTTTTATAATACACATTACAAAGTATGATAAACAACGAAACACTTTACATGTAAACCCACATTACATTTTTTACATCGTGTGGTAGTTTTAGTGTGACAGTGATGACATTTAGTTTGTTTGTCCTGAGGAATCACATAATGATCCATTCTGTCATAGTGGATGGCCATATTTTCATGTTGGCTAGGTCTACCTTTGTGATTGTTTTTTATTTTTTAATTTTGTGTCAAAAAATCCAAGAGCAATTTGTCGCCTAAATGTTACATGATCCATAGTTCCCATATTATATTTGTGTATTTGCCATGCATTGTGAACAGACATATCAATTCACTGAGAAAGTAGACAGAAATACCATTTGTTTCCTTGTATGGAGGTTCTGTAAAGACTAATATTTTCATCACAACGGTCTACACCACCCATGTTAGCATTATATAATTTTATCATATGCGGTTGCTGAACATTTACGCTTTTCTTCTCGCGCCGGGAATATCGTTTGGTAGTATGTAATGGATGTACACCTACTGTGTTTGAACACATTGTAACAATGCTATTATCATTCCATTGCACTGTCACGAGATTATTTTCGTTACACATGCGATACTCAAACTCTCCCCGATTTTTCTATGGACTTGAATGGATTGTTTGTAAGTCTGTTAGTTCGAATTGTTCCAGTCCCTTTGAGATTTGTTTCGGACAAATTTGTCAGCAATGGACAAAAGGTAAAAAAATTGTCGAAGTATAAATGGAAAATTGCATCCGGCCACTTAGATTTTAGAGTATCCGCATAAGTCCAAACAACTCCGGCTCCAACTCCAAGATCCTTATATTGAGTTCCAATATGAGTCGTTGCACCTTGATACGGCTCGATCCAATTGACATAACCCAGGCGAGTACATCCCAGCCAAAGTTTGAAACCATATCGAATGGGTTTTCCATTGATGTATTGCTTGCAAGCATGTCTCCCATAGTAAGGCACCATTGCCTCATCCACACTATGCATTTCTTGAACAGGAGCCAAATTGAGAAACGCTTTATTCAAATGATCAAACAATGGCCTTAGTTTTCCAAATTTGTCATTTGTGTTCAAATTATTGATGTTGACTAAATGAACTTTACTCATAATAAAGTCAAACCTATCTCTTGATATCGCGTCGCTGACTAGATCACTATGAAAACCTTTTTCGCGTTCCCAAAACATCCTACGCCTAGGTAATGGATGATACTCAAAATAAGAACGCCCAAAAAAGACCTTACTTCGTGAGCAGTTATGTTGCTGGGTTTGTTCTTCTGTGCAGCATATCTGAATAAATTCACTTCAATAATGCACACAATATTTTGCAAAAATGATATTACCTGTTTGATTCTTCCATAAAAAGTTTGATAACGTCATCATCAAAGAATTTTTCAAAAATATCTAAAGGGCTAATTTTTTCAAACTCCTCTGAAACGTCAATTGGCCATTCGGTGGCAGCAGCTACATCAAAATCTTCTTCGGTCCATATATACGGTGCATTTTCTTTTGTTTGACTTTGGGACTGCTACTCCGTCGAGCTGCTAACTGTGCAAGTGGACAATCATCTTCCTCGTCATATTGTTGATCGAATATTTCGTTGTTAGTAACTCTTAATTCTGCGGGAGCTCTAAGCTGACTTGCTGGTAGATTGTTTATGTTTACAGTGTCCTCATCTCCAGAGTCTTCGTCGGTAATATTTCCGCAAGCATTTTCAGGAGGAAATATAGTTATATCCGCTTCTTGGTATGGAAAATTGTCGTCTTCTAGTAGTGTGAGAGCTTCAGTTAGGGTCAATCCGCTGAAAATAAATAACACATACAAATTACCTACTTCCTTTATCTTTGAATATTTTCATAAATATAACAAAAATTTGTTGTAAATAAAAAAACTGTAACATTCTAGTCGCCATATTGTAACTTCCTAACGCCCTATATGTAGGACGTCAATAACTAAATACATATTACTTGGACAATTCGCACATAACCTATAATTAGGATATAACGCATGAATATTTAACATGTTTTTTAACAGAAAACGTGCTCGTGAAATAAATCCAATGTCAACTAGTGTTTAGATACTCACCCTGTAAATCACGTCGCAGTGGTCCATTTTACACGTCACAAAAACCTCTATAAAACACTGCAACTGATAAAAGCAACGTGAAACGACACGTCACGCAGAATTTCTAGAACAACTCGCAACATTAGTCATACATACCGCCACTAGAATTAAATTATAAAGTGGAGAGGGACTTTTGAAAAATCGACCTACATATAGGACTACAGGTATATCTGGGTTAATTTTGTGTGTGTATATACAGCTTATTCAAATGTTTCGGAACACTTAAATATTTTTGAAACCATAGAAATTTTCAAAAAAACTTTCAAACAAAAGTTTTTTGGCTTTAAGCAAGCTATTGTAAGAACATATTTCTGATCTATTTATATTACACGAGTATTTCAGCTATGTAAAATATATATTAAATTGAATACAGCTTCCATGATAACACGAGCAACATGTAGATTTGAAATATGTTCTTAAAATAGCTTGCTTAAAAATAAAAAACCTTTATTTGAAAAATTTTTTGAAAGGTTCTATGGTTTCAAAAATATTTAAGTGTTCCGAAAAAATTGAATAACCCTGTAGTATAAAAACATCTAAATTAGTATATTAAAAAACGAGTTTCATAAGGCACCATTTTGCCGCACGAGATCAGTTTATAAAACGAGCCGCGATAGCGGCGAGTTTTCTAAAGAGCGAGTGCGGCAAAAGGCCTTATGAAACGAGTTTTTTATACTATTTTTTCTATTTTGCGTTTTTTACATTAATAAATTGCTTAAATTGGAATTATTTAATTTGAAAGTTCAGAGTTTAATTTTTATATAAAGCATGCAGTTGGTCACATTGATACTTGACATTTTCAAATTTAAATCTTGCTATCCGCGAAGTATATTATATTACATATTATTTACTAATTTTCGTTAACATTACTTGATACTTCATTAAAAATATAAACATGAGTGACATAGAAACATATATATGTTGTTGTCAATTGTATACAACATACGTTGTTTGTGTAAAATACGGACATATATCATATCTGTCAAATGTACATAAATTCTTAAAATCAAATGACGGCAATGATATTTATTTCTGTATTCCAACAACGCCAACATTGAAAAATGAAAAAAAGCGTATCGAAATGAAGCTCATTTCGATACTGTTTTGGGTTTCATAATGAGTTCATTTCGAACGCAAAATAAAAAAAATATATTTAGTATCATCAAAATCGAAATAAGACTAATGGTTAAAATCTTCACTTTTTAACATTTAATCGTAACACGACAATTGTTTCGCCAGCACAGTGGCTTCCTCAGGTACTTACAGCTAAAAGGCACGTTACAAACTAAATTTAAAAAAAAGTATCTGAGGAAGCCACTGTGCTGACGAAACAATTGTCGTGTTACAATTGCATATTAAAAAAGTGAAGGTTTTAAATTTCTATTTTAAATTATGGATCTTCATCAAGTAAAAACCGAATCAATTCAATTATTGCAATATTTTTTTAGGTTGGTGCCTCTTTTATTCCCTTTGACTAGAACCGAATAAATCGTAAACAAACTTTTCATTGTGCATAAATTACTTCGACGACGAATACAGCGGAAAGGAAAAACCCCTCTCCTTCTATTTTACATTAATTAGTAAATTAGTAATTGCTTTCGTGGAAACATTGTCACCTAATGCTTCCCTATAGGAAGTAAGTTTCTCAATTAAAAACTGAACATTTGCAAAATTAATTAGATTGCTGATGACGCAATGGACCCAAAGGCAATTTTAAAAGGTGACACGTCGGTCTGCGCAAATTTGCTAAATTACCTTTTTTCTCAAAGGATGTACACAGTACCCCGATGGGAACCTAAACTTTTTTAATCAAACATTTTCGTAAATAATTTAATAATAGAAAAAAGTATGAAACTTGACTACCAATTAAACATATATATAATAAAGAACCTATTCGGTTGTTATCATCTAAAAACAAAGATTTTACATTGTTTATAACAAGCTTAATATTTACTATTATTAGAATTAGATATTAATTATAATTAGCTTAATATTATTAATAATAATAATAATATTAATTGTCCCAAATAGTATAAATGTAATAAAATATTGCTTTAGTAATGTCCATAAATGGATTAAATTATAATAACAGCTATATTTTATTAATTGCTTCAACAACGTGGCTTTTTTATTTCATGGGTATATACGAGGGTTGGTCAATAAGTCCCAGCAAATTGAAGACAAGGAACACTCTATTCAGCAAAAAAAAACGTTTTAATTTTCAAAATAATCTTTCAGTTCGATATACATCATCCAACGTTTCTCCATTGCGATAACTTAACCAGGTCATGTATTTACAAAACATCTCTTTCGACAATACGGCCTCGGTGAGTTATGATCTTTCACCACATTGTGTTTATCTTGTAACCAGGTCACTAGGCTAAGCGGACACACTCTAGAGTCAGAGAGTTAGAGTCCCTGCAAGACTAGTGGCTCTTTATTAAAATGTAGTGTTTGTTATTGTTACCATTGTTATTATCTTTATTAAATTATATGTCGTTATTTAATCGTTGTCCCGTCTATTATTTATCATGCTGGTAAACCTCCGGTGTAAAGGCAACAATGTGACCTCCGAGGCCAGGTGACATTACACCATTTTTTTGATGCCCTCTAAATAATACGATTTCTCGAGGCTCTCAAAATAAGCCTTCGTTTCATCGATGGCCTCTTTATTCGACCCAAATCTCGCCGAGCCATTTTGAAAACAGGAAAATGTCACAGAGAATCTGGATAATATGCTGGATAATAAAGTAATTCGTCACCTAATTCATACAATTTTACCATTGCGAATGTGTTTGACCGAAATATGTTTCGAATAATACAATATGTAGTTTGAAATAACACTAATATATTTACAAGATAATTATTAATAAATTGAATCTTGGAGTTCGATTAAATTTAATATAATTGTATGAATCCTGGTCTAAATAGTGAAGACCGAGAAACTGGCTAATACCTTATATTCTTGAAGTAAAATCGCTGAGATCTGGGTTGGAACTGATTTTTGTTCTAACATATTTTTGCAAAGAAAGTTTTGTCCTCGCCAGTTACAAGGGAGGGAGAAAACAACTAAAATAATTATAATAAAATTTCGCTGCAAAGATTTTCCCTTCTTCAAAGAAAGGCAGATGATGCAGTTTACTAACGTCATAAACCCATTAAAATAGACAATATGCACATGAACCCTTAATTATAATACTGGGAAATAAAATAAATATTAAATATTAAATACTAAATACACAATACAAACAATGCAATTATTTCAGGTATTTAATGGCAATGTACCTAGTACGTAAATTACAATAAACAGCAAGTGGGCTAGAAATAAAGAACATTCTTCGAAGAATACAGGAAAAATGCAACAAATCGTAATCTCTAAACCTTGCGTAAAATATGAATACATTGTAACATTCAATATAATAAATACAATAAATGAAATATAACTGTAAAACTTATGCTATTATATAGGTTTACATATGCAAATGAATGAATTTACAAAAGGATTCTACCTGTATTGAGTAAAGAGTTTTATGACCGTAGAAAACAAGACAATGCATAAGCAATATAATACCTGACCACTTACGAAATTAACAAATTAGATATTTGGGAAACTAAAATACAAATTAAATCTATATGAACGTAACAGTGGAAGACAACTTTTCCCTCGCCAAATACGGTCGTTTTTGCTTCAAATCAGTGCCGAATCGATTCAACAGCTCTGCATAATATGCGCTGGATCATTTTACCCTTTTCAAGTTAATAGATGTGAATGACACTGTGCGCATCTCGAAAAACTGTCGCCATGACCTTGTGGGCCGACAGACCCACCTTGCCTTTCTTTGGCTCGATTCACCACGAGAAGTCCACTGTCTCGGCTGTTCCTTGGTCTCTGGTGTGTTGTTATGAATCCATGTTTCGTCTACGGTTACGAAAGGGCGCAAAAATTCGTTCGGATTGTGATTGAACATCGCCACACACTCCTTTGAAGTTGTCAAACGATTGCGTTTGTTGTCAATTGTGAGCAAACGCGACACCCATCTTGCGGATAGTTTTTTCATATCCAAATATTTACGCAAAATTGAAATCACTGATCCATGTGTTATTCCTGTAGCCTCTTCAAGTTCGCGCACCTTCACTCTCCGATCATCCAATATTATACCGTGGATTTTTGCAAACTTTTGAAAAGTTAGTCTTCCGTCAAACTGCGCTCGTATTTACAGGAATTTTGACAGAAGTGTTGTGTGTGTATGATATTTCGAAAGATTTTAATTGCGTTAATTACAAAATTTTAGAATTCTACACCTTAAGTAATGTTACAAAGGTTTAGAATTAATCATGTTAGGATATATTAATGTAAGTGAGTCTCTCTGCCTCCTTCGGAGTACTTGTATTAGCCTCAGACCATTGTTTCTAGTCTTGCCTCATTTCGGATGTACGAGTTTTGTTCAAAAAAAAAAACCGAACTTTCGCCACAAAAACTTTATTATAATACTTTCAGTTTTACAAATATTTGTCCCCTTTGATGTACTCCCCCTTGCTTGCTATGCACTGCTCCCATAGTTTCTTTCATTGTTCGTAAGCTCCCTGGAACTCATTTGGTGTGATGTGTCAACGATTTCTCTTGAAAATCTTCTACACTTTGAAAAACCGACGTCCTTTCGAGGAGATTTTTAGTTTTGGAAATAGGAAAAAAATATGCTGGAGCCATATCTGCATAGTGCCGACGATGGGGAAGAACGGCTGTTCCTTTATCGACGAAAAATTGCCCAACGAGCAGAGACGAAGTGACTTGGCTCGTCGGGGTGCAACATCCAGCTTTTGTATTCCCACAGTTCATGTTCTTCCATCACACAGATCGGACGGCAGCAATTTTTCCGTAGTTTGTTGGCATCGAAAGTTGTCCCAATCTTGGATCTTCATTCATCGATGATCTGCGCGATTCTAAACGCCTAAACCACTCGTAACATTATATATGGCCCATAAAGAGGACTGTATGAGCCGTACACAATGTTACGAGTGGTTTAGGCGTTTATAATCACGCAGATCGTGGGAATTGCTTCAGCCTGCCCACAAGACAACTGTATGAGGCGGCTGAAGCAATGTTCACGTTTCAGAAAAAGATTTACCGATGTTAAGGCGAAATTTAATATTACAATGTTGCTCCGTAGAGTCCTTCATCGTCACTTTCTCACTACTATGCAGAGCGCTGACTGCAAATATTCTCTTAACCGGCTCTAATTCACTAACTGATCAAACTCCCGAAATGTGGAAAGCCTCGTTCTGTTTCCAAAGAATGATGTTAGGTGTAACATGTCGTGCAAATTCAAACTGTACAACGGTCGCTCATAATTTGAGAAGTTCGAACTTTTTTCGAACAAACCTCGTATGATGGTGTAACCAGGTTACTTCGACCGTCATTATTAGAGCAGACCAATTTCCGTGCGCGCTATGAGCGCCGGTATGGGAGTGTAATTCGTAATATATTAGAATATACGATAGAATAGGGATGAAACATGAGCTTGTTACCGATGTAAGTATAGAAGTAGAGAAATTTATTCTATCAGAAATAATTAAATATACATTTGGTTTTCTGCTATTAAAAGTAATATGCATAAATACACGAAAAATAAGAATAGTACATATTATAGCAGCGTTGTATGTACCTATAAATAAAATGGAAAATGTATGAAATCAGTGATTGTGTGCACGACAGAGGATTAAAAAAACACTTACCGTTTTAAGCGTCTTCCAAGGATTGACAAACTGGAGAAACTCGATTGTATATTTTCAACATCAGGTGCGCTTCTAAGGTTATTTCTGAAAAACATGTCCGCCGTGAGGAAAAAATATGTTTATATTCTGAAAACGAGCGTTCTACATCTAGTGCATAATCAAAATACTTTTTTAAGCAACTTAACGCATCTGTAGCGTGCCCTCACAAATACGTATTAAGGTGTCAAAATCTGCATTTCTGTCTAAAACACTTTCAAATTTTGCGTCTTCTACAGCACACAGTTGTGCGTGAACATCTTTAAGGATTTGCAGTGATTCCTCTAACGACAGCGACGAATTTTCCAATTTTGTTATTGCTTCTTCTAGTTCCAAGCAATTCTCACGAATACTTTGTAAATCCATTTTAATCTGGGCATCTTGAAATTTTTTCTGACTTGTATTGATAGCTGCACTTTCTTTCGGATCGAATGATAAAACCACGTCCTTAACTTTTTCAAAATGTTCATGATAGTAAAACCCCGCCTGTAACCATGTACCCCGACGTGTCAGAATCGGCTGTGGTGGCTCAGGGGTATGGGGACACAATTTTTGAAATTTCCGAATACGTTTTGGAGATTTCAGGAATACTGCCTTTGTACTCGATATTAAAGCATCTACCTCTGGATAACATCTACGAACCTGTTCTGCCACAAGGTGTAGAGCATGGAGTTTACAAGTAATATGTAACAAGTTAGGACAATATTTTCTAAGAGACCGGCCTACAGAACACAAGGTTGCGGCACCATCGGTCATAAACATTAATACTTGGTCTTTCGAAAGTTTAAATTTTTCCAAAAGTATCTAATAGCACCTCTGAAATTTATTCGGCATTACATTGTTCTAGTAGTCTGGATGCTAATAAAATTGAAGACGGTTTATGTGGTTCCATATTACGCGCCATTACATTAACTACAGATTGTTTTTTTGCTGTCAATTGTTTCGTCCATACATAACCACAGTTTTTTATTTTTCAGTTCGGCTTTGATTTGATTTTCAACCTGTTTACACACCGATGGTAAATTCCTTCGTAACGTTGTCGTGCTTGGTAATGTTTGATTCGCGTATTTAGTCCAAAATGAAATAAATGAATCATTACTTAACAAGTACACACAATCATAGTTACACATAGTTACACATAGTTCATGTATAAACTGTTGTCGATTAATTCTGTTATTATTGTGCTTCGAACTGCTTACGTGTTCTTTACAATGTGTTTTTGACCAGTACATTAGATATATATTGCACAGTAAACATTTAATTTTTGAGCCATCGTATTTTAAGTCCGGGAAATCCATAATAAACTTATTCACTTCGTCTGACAACGGTCGTTTTCTCGATTTATGTGTCGACGACATTTTATTACGTATGCTTACACTTACATGCAGTCTAAGCAAGTACCAAACACATACTGAATGCTTTTTATTAGTTCTGACGCAATAAAATCATCCTCACATCGGCGCACATGGCGCGCATGGAAATTGGTCTGCTCTAGTCATTATTAAGCGCAAAAGTCTTTCAGATCATATCTGAATTTCATTAAATTGACCGCCGAAATGCGTTTTTTCTCTCCAATTCCATCTCTCGCATATCTTTTGCTTGGCCCCAATCAAGTTACCTTCTTTTTCCTTGCAGAAACCCATGTGTTTTCTAGGTACTGATCTTATCTCTCTTTTCTTTTATACATGTATAGACGATTAATACATACGTATACACCTACTAATGTAATGTAATTTGTTAAAGTATATTCATGTTTACTTATGTAATGTGCCCTGTTATTGTGCCAAACTTACTAGGTATTAAAGAAATATTATTATCGTTGATTGACGAAGGAAATACTTGTTAAACCTTCATTATAACGATAAAAAATAAATACTAAAGTTCTAGTTTCAAAAGTTTTATTGTCATAGAATAGCTTCATCAAATGGATGAAAAACTGAATATTTAAAATACAAGTTTGAATATTTATGAACAAATTATTGAGAAAAATGGTGTTGAAAACATTTTTACAGTCTTAAATTTAGTAGAGGGAAGTTGTTTAAATCTAATTGGTCACATAAAGCTAATCCTACATTATTATATCTATTAATTCTAAGTTTTCTAACAAGCTAAGTTTTAATACAAAGGTATTTTTAATAATATAAAATATTATTAAAAATCTGGTGTGAAGATAATATTTTATATTATTAAAAATACCTTTGTATTATACAAAACTGGTGGGGTTTACCTACTCATGTATGTTTCAATTATTCTGATAAGTTAAGTTTTTGCTGTTATCTTGAATATTCAAAATTTTGAAATCTATATTAAATCTATAATTGATATCTAAACAATAATTTGCGAAAGTTGAATTTGTTTTCATTTCTTTATGATTTCTCTCGTGTTCTTTCATCCTAATTTTGAACGTCCTGTTTGTCCTATGTATACCTTATTACAACCTTCATATGTTAACTTATATACACCAGAGTTTGATTCTTTGTCTATTTTATCTTTGTTGTTTTTAATAATATTCTTTATAGTATTGTCTGTTCTAAATGATATATGTTCGTTACTATTTTTTTTAATGAAAGTACCAATTTTTTCCGAAATTTTTCTTAAGTGATTGAATTGTAGGAATTAGTTATATTGTTTTTTTAATTTTGGGTAAACTAAAGAAAGGGTTATTGATAATATTTGTAGAGTAACCACTGTTTAATGCTATTGCGTATATCCTACTTAGATCGAGGTCGAAATTACTTTTACTCATAGGTACGTTAATTAATCTATGCACCATTGATTGGTATACTGATAATTTTTATGTTATGGGATGAAATGAATTAGCGTGTATTGTGGTATCTATATGTATTGATTTATGGTATATAGCGTACTTCTGTTTATTGTTTTTGTGTATTATGGTTAAGTCTAGAAAATTAATGCTTTTATTTATTTTTGTTTCTATTGTAAATGATATCTTGGTGTGAATAGTGTTGATATATTTATTTAAAGTATTTAATTGTCCATCTGAACTATTAAAGCAAATTAATATGTACCTAAACCAATAGTTGCAAACTGGAAATTTTTTAAAGTAACTATGGAAGATATCTTTTTCAATCTTCACGTCATAATTTCATCTGTTCCTCACCGTTTTTAATTCTTTGAAATAAGATAACAATGTTCTGGAATTTTTTTAAATGATGTATTAAAATACACGAATATTAAAAGTAATAAAAAGCAATTTTGAGGTAACAAAAAAAAAACCGGAAGGAACAGCGTAATTATATTTTTAATTGAAGATACACCTTGTTTTATTCCCATATTAAAAATTATAAGTCTAACAATTAAAAGGGGACGATAGCCTCATATTTTTATTTTCGTAATTAAAACCGAAAATTAACTGAAAATACGACGGGCTGTTTTTCAAGAGTTTAAATTGTTTTTCTTTCTTTTCGTCCGTCGATCCGAGCGACGGATCTTATTTTGGACAATCGTTGAAAAGAGAGAGCCATTCTACTGATGAAATTTACTGAATAAAGTTGACAATTAATCAAGCCGTTCTCTCTAGTCTTAAACAAGTTAATTTATCGGCGTAATTCACCCGTTTCTCCCAGTCTCTCATTCCGGTCTGCTCTTATCATTTGGGTCGTCGTTTCCACGCCGAAAAATCGATGCAGATTCGCAGCAGCAGTAGCATCAGCACCATCACCGTCACTTTTAACTCTACCATTCGCTGTTGCATCTCACTTTGTTTAACGTTCAACGTGAATTAAACTGCGTCTCATTAACGCAGACACATGTAGGGTAAATTTAATTCAAGCAGTGTAAGGTAGAAGCACCCTACTATATATGAGTTTAGACACTTCGGAACGTTGACTTGATTAAATTTAAACGCATTATAATTATGCACATGTCCGGTGAAATATACTTCATAAATCTAACGCTAATGAAGGCAAATAATTACGGAATAGGTTGCATACCACAAATTTGCGCGTTTGGGCAACTGCAAATTGTTTATCCCTTTTGTGAAAAGCGCATTAGAAACAACTTTTTCCTGCCTTTCCTTTACTGTCTCTCCCAATGACACTGTCGCACGTTAGCTGTTACACTCTACAGGACGTCTCCGGGTCGACGCGTGAATAGGTAAAAAAAATTATAAAATTTTTGAGTTGAACCCGAGTTGGACCCGAGCATATGAGAAAGATTCTTAACGTAATTTGATGCCCTGAATTCTAATCTTCGATTCGTTTGTCAAGATTGGTTCTAGTTTTCGAGTTCTCGCATGTTGACAGTATTGTTTATAGAGCATCTTCTGTAATTTTGTTTATTTACAAACCCGCTTAAATAAAACCACGTTTCATCAGTAAAAAACTTAGATCAAGAATTTCGTCATTATTTAAATTTTCTTGAAACAAGTTGCAATAATTTAAGCCTACTAGGTAAGATCTGTTGAACAAACTAATAAACGACGAACCGATGTATGTGGGTTTTCTCCAACAAGGTTTTATAGTGTTCAACAATATTTTGCTGTGTACGTGGTCTACGCGGGAATTTCTGAAAGATTCTGAAAAAGTTAAAAAATGTGGAAATAGCAAAATTTGAAAATAATTGGATAAAATCGCTAAAATATGAAAATTATGCAAGAATTTTTGAAAAATACAGAAATATGGAATTGGAAAAAATTTGAAAATAATGCAAGAATTTTTGAAAAATACAGAAATATGGAATTGGAAAAAATTTGAAAATAATAGAAAAAATCGCTAAAATATGCAAATTATGCGGGAATTTCTGAAAGATTCTGAAAAATTAAAAAATGTTGAAATAGCAAAATCTGAAAATAATAGGGATAAAATCGCTAAAATATGAAAATTATGCAAGAATTTTTGAAAAATACAGAAATATGGAATTGGAAAAATTCGAAAATAATAGAAAAAATCGCTAAAATATGCAAATTATGCGGGAATTTCTGAAAGATTCTGAAAAATTTTAAAATGTGGAAATAGCAAAATTTGAAAATAATGGGATAAAATCGCCAAAATATGAAAATTATGCAAGAATTTTTAAAAAATACAGAAATATGGAATGGAAAAATTTGAAAATAATAGAAAAAATCGCTAAAATATGCAAATTATGCGGGAATTTCTGAGATTCTGAAAAATTAAAAAATGTTGAAATAGCAAAATCTGAAAATAATGGGATAAAATCGCTAAAATATGAAAATTATGCAAGAATTTTTGAAAAATACAGAAATATGGAATTGGAAAAATTTGAAAATAGAAAAAATCGCTAAAATATGCAAATTATGCGGGAATTTCTGAAAGATTCTGAAAAATTAAAAAATGTGGAAATAACAAAATCTGAAAATAATGGGATAAAATCGCTAAAATATGCAAATTATGCAAGAATTTTTGAAAAATACAGAAATATGGAATTGGAAAAATTTGAAAATAATAGAAAAAAACGGTAAAATATGCAAATTATGTGGGAATTTCTGAAAGATTCTGAAAAACTAAAAAATGTGGAAATAGCAAAATTTGAAAATAATGGGATAAAATCGCCAAAATATGAAAATTATGCAAGAATTTTTGAAAAATACAGAAATATGGAATTGGAAAAATTTTAAAATAATAGAAAAAATCGCTAAAATATGCAAATTATGCGGGAATTTCTGAAAGATTCTGAAAAATAAAAAAATGTGGAAATAGCAAAATTTGAAAATAGAACTTTGGCCTTTTAACACAGATCTTGTAGCCTGAAACTTCTCCAGGACTGGACGAATGTGATTATGTAAAGTGGTATTATCCACAACTCTATTAGGAAACTGCAAGTGAAACTGTCGCTTACATTCCGCGTAGGAATATTGCCATTCTCCGTTAAAAAATTATGCACATCGGAAATATGCTTCAGTAATAAAAATATTGTCTTGCAATGTGTACATTATTTAGTGGTATTGTTTATTAAGTAAAAAAAAGTATTTGTAACAAAAAATATATTGCTAGTCACAAAATCACAAATGTCAAAATGACATTAGATAAATAGTTTGTTATAAATAAAAGGCACCCGGCTAATAATAATTTGCAAGTGCTAGTTTACTAGTTACTCAGTGCCTACTGAGATAAAGTTCTTTTTGAAACGGTTTGCCTTTGTTCTAAAACGCGTGAAAGTGCAGAGACAGCATTGCAAAGTCGATTCTAAGTGTTTTTGTTACGTTTGCAGTTGTTATATGCTCGGAAAAAGTGTCAAAATTATGACAAATGCGCTCAAAGATTTGCATTACCTTGGTTTCTCTTGGTTTTATAACACGTGCTGGAAGATTCGAAAACATTCTACAAAATCTAATTATAAATTACAAAGCTAAGTATAGCTGAAACTAAATTAGATATACTACTAGAGACGTGATGAGAAAATTGAAGTTGAGCTTCAAACAATACTCTTAAATCCATTATTTTTAGATTGAAACAGACTGAAACAAGAAGCAACCCTAACAACAATATAAATCAATAAACTCTAAGCACGATATCGGCAACTAAGTTTCTATCTTCAGTAGAACGATCTGAAAAATACAATTAAATGTCGCGTTTTTGGCCAAGGTGCAACCTTTGAAGATATACTCATCATCAAATCACCAATGGGACAACGCAAAATTCCTAACATTAAAACAAGCACTTATATACTACTCAAACCTAGTGTAAAAATTAAAGAACCATGAAGTCTAAAAAAACAAACAAATTTGACTGAGAGAAATTGGTCCATTGTCAAATTTTTAGATTGTCTAGTTATATGTAGTCCTCGAATCCCCTAAGGGTAAGTTATAGCATATCTGCTCCAAGAATATGTTATAATATGTTGATATCAATATCATTTTGGAATTTAGCACAATCCGTAGCAGATGTAGTTTGAGAGAATATTTTGAGATCATCCACTTAATGCCACAAGAAAAAGCAAAAGTAAATATCGCAAAACTAGCTTTCAACAATTTACGGTACAATGCCGAAACACTGCAGTGATCCGAAGACTTATCTTTGTGGGAAGGTGTTGATCGTTGTGGTATAATCTAATTAGCCAGGCCGACTGAGCTCAGTGAAGACAGCGAGGATCTTAGGTTAATATTATGGAGTGACTGACCTAATAATAGTTGACGACGGCGCCACTGTGAATTATCGCTGAATTGCAAATGAAGGTCATACGTCTCACGAAGGGCGTATGTGCTCGAACCCACAAAGCATATTAACCCTAGATATTGGTTAGAGGATACCTTTAATATAAGTCCCTATTCATAAAAATAGCAAATGTTTGTATTTTGTTATTAAAACAATTATGTACAAGTATTTAAATACGTAGGGTGGTTTTATTATGATTTTTTTTTATTGTGGATATCGAATATGTTTCCAAACCTATTCCGCATTAATTAAAATGTGATTAAAATTAAAGTTTGAACGTTCTTTTAAAAGTAAAATGTTTAAAATAAAACAAAATCGTAATGAAACAAAAAGCTTCATGGGCGTGTCTAATGGGATGTATACCTGGTTTTTAATTATTTTTTATTTAGAATTCTTTGCATATATATATATATATATATATATATATATATATGTATATATTTATATGTATTATTTAGATTTGTGGTGGTACTGACAAATACCGATAGAACAATATAATTCGTCGCTAAACAGAATTACTGATGAATTAAAGGTGGAAGCCCGTATTGCCGCCCTTACATTTACCTGCGAGAGGGCCGGACTCGAATAAAGAAAAAGCATTTTCTCGTTACTACATGAACATTGGACCGAAATTTTTTATATGAAGGCATTACTCACATATACCATTCAGCACTTTTTTCTTTGTTACTATACACAACTAGTGTTATATCTAAAATTCTCCTAAAACTTTAACAAATTAAAATTATATATACATTGTGGTGGGGCATACCCATTTACATGAGAGGCCCTGGAACAAAAATATAGGATATTTATAAAACTTATTATAATAATTTATATTATATATATTATAATAATTTAAATAAGATATTGTCGGAACTGTATACTTCACATGTCAAATCAATGAAGTTAATTCCGCGTATTTATTGCTTAAATAAGAATTATGTATTTTATTATTTTCTTTAAGTCATTTGCTTTAGTCATTTTCATCAATATTATTGTATTACTGAAGATTTTTAACTTGATCGATTGAATATTTTATAGACATATACTTTGGATATACCTGTACTTATTTGAATTGTTTACGGCGGGAAATATCCCAACTTAGTACAGGTATCTAGCGAAAGATTGTACATATCAAAGATAGTTTTTTGTATCACAAAATTAAATTTATAATTTTTGTAAAATATCAAAACGATTTGTCGTAGTAAATTACCTCATTTATATAAATTTAATATTAGATTAAAAAGTACAAACAAGAATCACAAATAAGAAGCCTGGATAAAAACAAATGCGAGTTAGCGTGGTGGTTGAATTGAATTTTGCACGCGTCGATATTGTAAAAAAAGTGTTCCAAGAATTTAGTGAAAAATTATTATTAAAGTATAATTATCATACCCGAAGATATATCCTACGTATCACCAACCTATAAAGCTTCGATTGACGAAAATCCAAATCCTAACTCCTTCCTACAAGTCTTTAAACGAAAATCCTATCCCGAGGGACGCTACCTGCATAATTCCTTTACCAGAACCTTAATTCCGAGGAAAAGAATCTTGAAAACCTTACGAATATCCAGTATCCACATACAACCAAACTTGAGTACTTTTTTATATCTATTTCCTATAACATTGAAATTATTTATATTAATTTTGAAACACAATCGTTGATATTATCATTTTTATGCAAAACATTTTATTTACTGATAAACTTACCTTAATATCGGAAAAATACAGTTCCTTGCGATTTAATTAAAGTAATTTTAGTAAATTTTGTTGCATTATCTAATTACAAATAATTAACCTAACAATTATAACCTTATTTGATCACGTGACTATTTATAGGTTAATGCATCATATATTCATGTTAACATTTACCTTTTTGAATAAGAATATTATCAATTAAACCATTTATTTATGTTCTACACTCGCTTGTCTTATTTATTATATTATTCATCCAGAATCATTCGATATATAACAACTTGTTTAATCACACACATCTATTATACTAAGTACCAGACCTTCACTATTGTTGTTATTAAGTATAATTTCACCACAAAGACAAGAGCTAGCTGGCGCCCATATAGATATACATTTAAAAATTATAACAATACAATTATGCACTTGGAAGAAACCAATTAAGTTAAGTATAAGTTATTTATTTATTTACATATTGTTTATGTTTTGCCCTTATTTTAGCGACATCTTTAAACTCAAACCTTAGCTACATCTATAGGTCGAATATTGAACTTTGCTAGCGGATTCAATATTATTTTAAATTACACAATCAAATTAATTCATAACTTTACATTTCTTTTAATTATAACGTGATGGCATATTTTTAATACACCACCATATGCTTTTCATCAATATATATATATATATATATATATATATATATATATATATATATATATATATATATAAAAGATAAAAATAAAATATATTTCAGTTCTAAATTATTTAAATCAACAGAGAGAGGAACAAAAACTTCTAACTGAAACTATTGAAGGAAATAGTTCCGATTTATAACTGATCTGTGAAATTCGTCTAATGTAAAAGTTTGGATTAAATACAGTATGCAAAATTTAAATTAAAGAAATGGAACCAAAAGTTATATGTCCGACAAAATTATAAACAATTAATTATCGGTAGTAGCAATCAATTACAGGTCCCAGAAATAATTCTACGAATCACTCTCATCTGCTTATTTTTTGTGAGGGCGTAGAAGGTGTAGATATAACTCCAATCTAGGACGTTCGTCCAATTGCCTGGAGAAGAGCCGACCACGTGGGCATTTTGCCAACGGCGTAATTCCAGAAGCAATTTAATCTACCAACATCCAGACCAGCGTTAGGGTTTTTGCAGATCCAAACGGATTCCATGAATTTATGTAATAAAGCGTACATTAGGAGATGAATATGGATAAAATATATCCCGTAAAAAAGGCCTATATCGCAAATCGAGTGTGATGAATTCCAAAGAAGGCTTCATTGAAAGAAACAGAAGATTCTACCAAAATTATCTACTTCAACGGGTGATTTAATTTGCAAATTCGTCGATAAACTACACAGAATTACCCAAAATTGGCATAAATCCTTCACACATCGACTTGTCGATAATTCAAACATAGGTGTTACCACCAAGATCCTAACGTCTTGTCCCCACACACCAACAACCCCAATAGGCATGATCGCAAGAAGCATGGCACGTCTTTTATGGGTCGCAAATGATTCCAGTATAAGGGTAGTTGATAAATAATCGTAACACTGAAACATCACAATGTATTACTTGCATTAAAAAATTTAATAAAAATTGAATAAAACAGATCGGAGATTGAAGCTCTGTGGCACACCCGAGGAGGTTGTGGAAGAATTTGAAGTAAGTCACTATGATTCATAACAAGTTCGTCTGCTCAAGTAGGAAACAAGCAAGTCCGTCGATTCCTGAAGAAAAGCCGAGGGATAACTTCATGGCAATATACATAGGTAGTCTATGCTCTCTTCCTATTATTTCAATATCTATTTTTTACTAAAAATAATTTCACTCTCACCTCATGCACTTCTATTTACGCTTTCCATTTATCAACTCGATAATAACCATTTATAAATTTGAAGATAAAATGTTGCTGAATCGATTCTATTTTTATCCGGAATCGTGAAACAAATAAACGAGAAGATTTGATATATATCAGCATCTTCTGCTACAAGAAAAGGAGTATTATAAATTACAAACATTCTTAGGTCAGTCAATATTTAACAAAAATGCTTCCTAGCGCCGTCGCTTCCTTAGTGCCTGAGAAATATCTTCCGTAGCACTCAACAAGAAATAAATAAATGGCCCGCTCTCAGTACGGTGTTTATTTAGTCGTCAGTTATCTAAACAGATGGTTCGGAAAGTTTGATTCATTGCACACGCCGACGACGCTAACACCCTATTGTATTTTCTATTGTTGTAACTGGGGGGCACCAGGGAGAGGCAAACAAGCAAGCATGCAGAGTCCGTAAACCGCACCACAAACAAAGTTACTCTATAAATCTGACGTGGAATCGATGTACCCGGGGTGTCACAACGGGCACTATGAATCGTATTTCCGAACGGGCATACCAACACCGGCAGTACGAATCCCGTGTGCAGCACCAAAACGACTCTATCTCGCTTGGATTTGCGTTATTATTACCCAAACTGAAACACAATTAACTTGGCGAATTATTAAACCAATTATGAGGATAAAGAGATCGCATTTAGATTAGGATTTACGGGCAAAATATGGACGACATTCCCCTCCTGAAAACTTTACACGCTAATCCGCCCGGTCCGCAGTGCTGATAAAATATCGGTTGAGTTTTAGTTATATCATCGTCTATCGGATATTAATGAATGTGTAACTTTAATATGCTGCCTGTAACGGTGTTCTAATTACTCGATTATCCATTTAGCCTGGTCTGAGAGACGAAAGATTCGATAGCAGTGGATTTGGACACGACAACCATTTGAAATTGTTTATTAAATATCCTTTCACTTTAATTCAACGAAAAATATACGTTTTGGGAAATTATTGTCATGTGGAGAAAAGCAACTTCTTTACAAATTCAGTTTATGCGAGGATAAGTAAGTTCGCCATGTATCTATTTTATTTTCGTAGAGAAGTAATGGGTGAAATTGTACTGTACATTACTATTAAGTACTACTGTTAAGAAAGCTTAAGACAAGGGTGAACATTTGTTTAACACCGTATATGTATATATTCAATACAAAACAATAATATTCATAATTGTTTTGTGTCTTTTTTGATTTAGCTTAGTTTATCTATATTTAGCTATTTACTTTCCTTAAATTCATACTCATCATGTATTTAGTATACTTAAAAAGATCTTGCATTTTGGTCATACGAATTGCTATTCAATGTTAATTACTAGAGAACGGACACGCTTACCACATGACGCAAAGCCCAGTGCAGTACTGACGAAAGGTTGTATTTCTAAAATATTTAACTTTATTTATATATTTGGAAAACGAACGGGTGGTGATCTATAAAATTACCAAATACATATTTATTTGTTGAAAAGTTATATTTATAAAGTTTTTAATTTTATTTATATAATTGGAAAACAAACGGGTGGTGATCTATAAAATTACGAAATACATATTTATTTGTTCAAAAGTTGTATTTTTAAAGTTTTTAATTTTATTTCTATAATTGGAACATTTTTATTTGTCCATTTTGTCGTTCAAGTTGTGTAAAGGAGTATTAATATTGACTAGCAATAGTTTCTCAAGGTTTTCTTCTGTCAATTTTGTTCTCTTTGAATTAAGTACATCCTTATAAATAGAAAACGTCCTTTCTACATCGCAACTGGTTATAGGTGCATACTGAAATATTCTTTTATTTCTTCATATTTAGCCGTTAGATTTTGTGGAATTGTCTCCATACATAATTGCTGCAATGTAATTAAATCTGGATTTCTATTAAGAATTGCTTCAAACTTTTGCCGAAGGCCACATCCGATGTCACTTGGAATACTTTTCAAATTATTAACAGCCACATCTAATGTGGTTAATCCGTCATTTAATTTGAGATTTCGATTTTCAAAATAAGTGATTAGTTTTGGCAATTTTCCAAAGTGTTCGTGAAGAAAGTACAACTGATTTTTTAAATTTGGGATTTGTGTGAGCTCCTTACACTCACCAATACTTCTAGCATCCTCCTTTAGCAGTGTTACGAAATGTTTTAGACTATCGAAATTCTCAGCATAATAACTAGTAGCTTCCAGCCATGTTCCCCATCTAGTTATTACTGGAGTGGGAGGCAGTGACAGACATGGAAATTTTTCTATGAAAAGAGCTACTCTCAATGGTGCTTTTCTGAAAACTTTTTTAAAAGCTGATACCAGTCTATCAACTTCCGGAAAAGTGTCTCTGATATATTCACAGATTCTGTGGAGAGCATGTGCTACACAAGTAATATGCAGCATATTAGGATATGTTTTCTTCAATAGTCTGCCTGTTTCTAACATATACGCAGCACTATCACTGACAAATAAAAGTATTTTTTTTTTGTACGTGGCGTCCGAATGAAGCATTTTTTGCATATTCTCCTTAATGGTTCCAGCAACTGTTTCCGCATTAACTCTATTTATAACACTTGTTGCTATTACATATGAGTCATAGGGAATAGTTGGATGTAGTATACCAGCTACAACATTTACCACACAGCGTCCTAACCTATCCACCGTTTCGTCCGCGCTTATCCATGTGTATTGATTTAAAAGATGGCTTCTAATGTGTTCTACTGTTCTCGTATAGCACCTAGAAACATAATATTTGCGTAAAGTTGATTCATCAGGAACATTTCGACCAGTATATTTTTTCAGAAATATCTTCAAAATTGGATTGTTCAATTTAAATAATGGAATATTAGCTGCCATAAAAGTTTCACAGAGTTCTTCGTTCAAATTGTCAGATTCCAACAGGTTCAATTTTTTTTCGTGCTTTAACGATCCTACGTGACGTTTTATGGTTGATTTATTGCAATTTTTCAATAACGTTTCACACACTTCACAATAAATTTCGGAATCACTGGCAATGTACATACAATCAGTATGGCCCTCAATCCAACTCGCCATTGTTTCACGATGCCATTCTCGACGCTCTTCGATTGTCTGAAAAAGTAAGAATATTCTAGATCCAAATAAACGAAATTAAATAACGAAATTTTATGCACACTTACGTGAAAATAATTGGAAGATGTTGCTTAAATGAAAAGGAAAGGAATGTACGTGCTATTTCTCTTACGAAATACGATAAACTTATTTATTTTATCTACGTACACGACACCACTGAAAACACTATATTCTCCGAATACAATAGCTGGGTTGTCCATTGTTATCGCTGCGAGACTAGGTGGCCGAGTAAGTCAAACAAATACTTCATTGAATTACGCCGGGATGTACTGAGCGACGTTATACACAATTCCAATTGCCGATTGCGTTTTATGGAAATTGCATCCGTTCTCTATTAATTACATATCTTTGTAATCCATGCGAAATTCCGAAAATTCCAAATGATGTACTTAAAATTTCCTAATTGATTTAACATAATAAATGTAATTCTGGGGTCCGTCACGTGCCTATTATTTGGTTAAATATGTTCTACGCTTACAGTTTATAGCCCTCTTTGTCCTAATCATTGAGAATTTTTCCGTTACCTATTGATGAATATTCTAGATTTCTTAACATAGATTTAATTTTATTTTATTACCTTGTCGGAATAATTGTCGATGCGAGTTTGCCTGGGATAGAAAAACAGTATCAACGAAGAACTTAACGAGAAAACATCTAGCGAGAACTCGTAAAGCATCGAGCTAGACAGAAAACACGGCATTTGCTCAGACATTCAAGTATCTCTTATAGAATAGAAATAAAACTACGGTTTTAATCTTCACTTTTAATAATTACTCGTAAAACGACAATTGTTTCGCCAACACAGTGGCTTCCTCAGGTGTTTACATCTAAACGGTACGTTACAAACTCTGGCTTTTGTAACGCCATTTGTAACGTACCGTTTAGATGTAAACACCTGAGGAAGCCACTGTGTTGGCGAAACAATTGTCGTTTTACGAGTAATTATTAAAAGTGAAGATTAAAACCGTAGTTTTATTTCTATTCTTAATTATGGATCTTCATCAAGTAAATGCCGAATCAATTCAATTATCTCTTATAGAATAATTAAATAGTTATATACATAATATATTAAAATATTTTAGTTCAAAAACAAGTGTTTTATTCGTAAAAACTGTGCATAACAAAAAGCTTCTCAAACCAGGGAAGCTGCAACAACTACAGTTACTGAACCGGCAGGTACTTTATAGTAAAATGCAAGAAATCCCAAATAAATTTAGTCAATATTTAGTCCAAATTAACTCAGATGCTCGGAAGATATTGATCTCGAATCCATAACCCATTTATTGAATCCATCGTCACATATCCTGAAGATACAGTAATTCTGACTTCATACCAAGACCTTCCAATAGTCTTCCAAAACTTCCAGCAGCACTTCGATGTAAATCAAAGTCAGAACAAATGCTGATGCATAAAATAATCAAAGTTAGGAGATGTTAAACAAATATATCTATACAACTCGTTCAAAACATATAGCCAACTGCTTATTTGGCAAAAATTGCAGATTTTAAGCAAATGGAAATAACTAAAATTTTAATTATCAAACATAGATTTTTTAATAGGTCGTAAATGCCATATACCAATAGAAAATAAGGTGTTATCTAAAACTATTCAGAAGCTAGTTAGATTTTTTAGGGACCATCCATAGCGCGCAGCTACGGAATGAAATATTGCAATATGTAATATTACTGAAGGAGATAATTGGTGTTCCAGGATTAAAGGTCTCTATTATTGCTAATGAAATTTGTATATTCTAAACAAGTATCAAGATTATCACAAGATTTTGCATGATGGTTTGGGTATAAAGAAGATATCTATGTGATACATTCTAGAATTGCGTATATATGAGCAAAAACTCTTAAGTCAGGAAATTACTCTTTTATTAATTCATGAAGTGGTTTCGTAATCCCTCTTTATCCCTGAAAAATAATATAGAAATATAAAGGATAATTGTAGGATAGGTCTTTCTTTGGAGATTGTGGTTAAGTAAAAACTTAAAAACGGTATAAAATCCATTGCCATATTTAACAATCGTATCCTAAATACGTTTTTCGACAACTAAGTTGTCATCATCAGTAGGTATAACCAGTAATCACACTGTTGAATGTAGGAACGTCATTGCCAATGAAGTCTGTATATCCGAAACAAGTGTACTCAAAATTTTGCATGACGATTTGGTTATGAAGAAGGTGTCTGCACGGTGGATACCCAGATTGCTTACACCTGAACAAAAACTGTGCAGAAAAGAAGTTTCTCAAGAAAATTTGGTCAAGTTGGAGAGGGACAAAACATTTTTATCTCGAATTATCACCGGGGATGAGACTTGGGTATATTACTGGGACCCTCCTACTAAAGAAGAATCCATGCAGTGGGTTCATAAGGGCTCTCCACCACCAAAAAAGGCCAAGACACAATTTTCTGGAAAAAAACGGATGGCAACTGTTTTCTGGGATGCTGAAGGAGTCTTGCTTATCGAATATTTGCCGGGAGGGTCTACCATAATTGGAGAGGCCTACGGAAACACAATTAGAAATTTAAAAACTGCTCTGGAGGAAAAACGCTCGCATTCTAAAAAACTTATTGCTGCACGACAATTGTCGGGTTCATAAGGCAAACAAAGTTCAGCAGATAATCAATGACTGTGGATTTATAGAGTTAAGGCATCCGACCTAGCTCCGTCAGACTTCTGGAATCGATTCATCTCTGGAGGATAAATAAGCATACCAGTTTTTGTTTTTCTAAATAGAAGCGTTCTGGAGGAATTAAAAAAAAAATAAATACAAGGCGCCATCTTCAAAGAACTCTAGCTCCCTTAGGAAGCATTTTCGGACTAGGTGAATTTGGGTTTAATTGTCTTAAAATTATCTGAGGAAACTTCGGTTTTCGTTTGTCAGGAGAGTTTCTGGACAGCCTGTATAATACTTTCAATTTTTTTAATGAATTTGGAACATTATTTCTACCGAAAATTCGACCTAGTTTACGAACTGTAGCAACCAAACTTTCAACATTTTGATAGTAATGGTTAACAATAAGGACGCGTTGTTGTCTCGTCGAGCGCTGCATATTTACTAATTACTATCGATCTACTATCGATCTGTTACATTGACCTGTCATATCATGACAGCTAAAATGGCGCGCAATACAAATCTTGCATTCTTATAATAACACCACTTATAAAATAATTGCAATACAAGAGAAAAACTCTATTTTTTAATACAACTATTTTACATCGCTTGATATTCATTGAATCTCATATTTCCATAATATGTTACACGTCCAGCGCATTCTTTTTTCTTTCATAAAAATGCATTCCAAAAAGAAATTTCCTATAACGTTATTGTGTTGCCTCCCTTTATAAATCACAGAGCCGTACACAGAATTGGAATATCACTGGAACAAATAATGTTGTTCATGTACACGGGAACGCGTCACACAATGCACGCGAATCTTAGAAAGGATTGGTTACCATACATATTCGCTACAAGCGAGTCCAGTCAGAAGCCCTGTGGGTATATGTTCACATATGAATATCCACTCTCCCGCTTATACATTCATACGAGACATTTCGTCTGTAACGTATAATGTTTAACTCTTACAAAGGCGGACAGAAAGCAGCACACGCCCTCTGACTACAACACGTATGCAGACTACGTTGCAAACGCTTAAAAGGTACTGTCAGATCTCCGAGATCAAAAGGATGGAAATCGTGTTCCTGGATATAGAAATTCCAGAGGCGCGCTCAAGTCAGCATTATAGCAAATTAGGTAAACGTTTGCCGCTCGTCTTTTCCCTGATTTTTTTTTTCTGATCTTTTATTTTTTCAATTTTTCCTTTTTTCAATTTTTTTCTCTTTGCCACGCTAGGGTTTTATAAATTTGAAGGGTTCTTGGTGCTAATTTTTGTTGACGATAGTAATAATAATTGACGTTTTTTCTTCTGTGTAGTTGTAAGTGACTGACATGTAGTCACTTAACTATTTCAACATCTTGGTGTGAAGTAGGTAGAATTTAATTCGCAGGAAACTATTTAGAAAGCAATTTTATTAATCGCGTTATTTAACCCGTAACAACATCACAACTAGAATACATTTAACATAACATAACACGTCAATTGCCAACGGCTATTAAAATAAAATTAAAAATGTAGTTTAAAGTCCACCCTAATGTAGGTGGAGTGAAAATTAACAAAAAATTTTTTTTTTAATTTTGAAAACTCCTGTATTGTTAATTGATGACCCTATTAGAAAGCACTATTTATGCAAAATAACAAGACTCTGCGACTTTATTTCGAGGTGGCGCATGAAGGGTGAACTTTGAAAAATATTCTAATTTACATAAAGGCAGAAAAGTACAATTTAAAAATCTTTTTTATCTACCATTTAATAAAACTGTTGGCAACACTTAAGTTTATTGCTCAAAAACAAAGTTAGGGTATTCCCATGCATAAAATAAAGTATCATTTTAAACAGTTTCTTTCAGTTTATTCATAGTATTTAGAAGTGCAACGTGTTAAAAAAGTTTATAAAACTTAATCAAACGTAAAATTTTCGTTACCAAAAGTTAAAACGTGATTGCTGAGGAAAGGTTTAAAATGCCTAAAACTACGAAAGATTTGTGTTGCTCTGTATTTGGAAAACCAATTACATCAAGTGCTAATGTGTTGCCTTCGCATTGTGATATTATTAAATATTACCTGTTACTAAAAAATGATATGCTTGAATTGAACAACAGAAAAGATCCTTCAATTAAGTGCATATGTGAAATAATCGCTACTGATATTGAACAAATATGGAAAAAGGCATCGATTCCTATAATAAGTCATCAACAAATCTTAGCAAGATTGATTTCCTATTACAACAAATACAAAAATATGAAGAAACTGCGCAGTGAAGTAAAAAATCAAAATTTCTTAAAGGAATCTCAAAAACAATTATTTGACATCGCAACCTGTAAGTGCGCGTCCAGAAGCATACGTAAATGTGTGACAAAAATACCTCCAGCGGAGGAAAAGTTTTTAATGGACCAACGAAATGAGCGGAGAATGTATATTAGCTGTGTGGATAGGTTGACAACAAAATCTATACGACGCAATGAAGTTCGAAAGAGAAAATATGATCAATTCGTTCAAAAAAACATGACTTCAAGTACTTCTTCGTCTATGTCAGAATTACATCGGTCATGCAGTGGCACTTCAAGTGAAACATCAGAATCAGAGCAAAATGATTTTTGCTTTAATGAAGGAAAAAGAAAAGTTCACAAAAGAGAAAATCAAAAGGGAAATAAGCAGATGAGACAAAAGTTGCAAACCCTTGCTACAGCTTGTGACAGGACTGGAGTTTCAGATCGATCTGCAGCATTTGTTGTAAACGCAGTAATGGTTGATTTAAACATTATAGATGCGGAAAACTCATCAAGCGTAATAGATCGTAGTAAAATACGTCGAGAAAGGAAAAAAGTTCGAAAGCAGTTGAGCTCTATTAGCAATGAAAAACCTCTGACTTCTATTTATTTTGATGGTCGTAAAGACAAAACTTTAATTATAACTTCAAAAGAAAATAAGTCACAGCGTAAGACTATTACCGAAGAACATATTTCAATGGTATCTGAGCCAAATTCTGAATATATTGGACATTTCACAATAGATTCAGGAAAAGCAGCTAATATTATGAAGAATATTGTCGCTTTATTAGATAAAAAGTATAAATGTAATTCATCTTTGGTGGCAATCGGATGTGATGGAACGGTTGTCAACACAGGGTTTAAAAATGGAGTCATTGCCTTACTGGAAACACATTTAAAAAGACCATTGCAATTGTTTGTGTGCTTATTTCACGCAAATGAATTGCCACTGCGCCATTTGTTTTTAAGTCTTGATGGAAACACAGCAGGTCCTAATAGCTTTTCTGGAGCTATAGGTAAAAACCTCCTCAAGTGCCTTGATTTTAAGTTACAAGCTTTTGAAGCGATTCTTGCAGAATTGCCGGATATTGATATAAAGTTGCTAGCACTAATCAAAAATATCTTTACGAGATTTGTTCTTCCATTTCGTCTGGTTTAGTTTCACCAAGTTTAGCTGAAAGAGATCCTGGGAAATCAGCATACTCTCGCTGACTAACTTGCGCCAATAGGATTCTTCGCTTATACGTTGGAATGGCTACACCACCAGAAAACCTTAAGCAACTAGCTGTCTAATTCTGACCTTCTTGTGTATTCCCCAATTTGACAATGTCACTGTATTGCGTCTTGGACGATACTCCTGGGAATATTCAAGCCAACAGCGATGTATCAAATACTACGTCCATCTTCCTTCAAATCTACAGATCGGGCTGCATTTTATGCTTGCATTTTGTCATCCAATAAGTGTCAGTACTGACAATTGAAATGACCTTTCAACAAAACAAATAAAAGCTGAATAAAGGGCACACTAAGATTTTTTAGGTTGGGTTGGATTTTTGGATTCTTCATTATTTTTGCCTTTCTTTTAGTTGTTTTGATAAATTAAATGTTTTGTATCTTCTTTAATTTCCAATTCTTATTTCATAGATAATATTTCAAGTTTTGTGAAAGAAAAAGGAATTTTAATTATAATAACAGACATATCATTTCAAGCATTCAGTGTCCAGAATTGTTTGTCCACGACTGTATGTTTGATTAATAACATAAAATAACAGTAAAGTTAGAAAATTCACGTTTTCGAGACTTAATCTTTTTCAGTACTCTTGAATGGATGCTTTATGAGTACGTTTCCTTAATCATAAACTTCGTCAACTTTGTACAAGCGAACATTTTATAGTTTTAATACGGAGCTAGACAATCCCTTTCTTGTGTCTTGTAAAAAGAATAAAACAAAAAAGGAATTTTAATTATGGTAACTGACATTTAGACTTCAGTGTCCGGAATTTGTTGTCCACGAGTTTAAAAGATAAAACCCAAAAATATTTCTTAGGGAGTAGCGGCGAAGTAATTAATACAATGTTTAATTTATAATGATTTATAATGATAATTTCGGTCCTGTGTAGACTACGTTTTTCAGAACTGTAATACTTATTCAAATTGTTTTATTCAAATTGGTAATAGTACATGTTTAAATTGAAAAAATCTACTTACATTTAATTAATAATAAACAAAACTAAACGTGCGTGCTTTACGGTTAAATGTAAGGTTTAGACTGTTCCCGAATACTTATATGCTTTATTTTTATATTTGCGACAGGTGCATAATGTTTGCAGTGTCACCACATGGGGTGTGATATTATATGATGGGCAAGTATGTTGTTGATAGAACTTTTATGTCGGTTCTATCATTTATGGAATTTGTGTTTTTTTAAGAAGATAATTTCTAATATGTACTCATTTTTTTTCTAAATTGGAAGTGTATTCGATTTGTTTGATATGTTTTTTAGAACGCTAAGAAATAAGTAATTAAACTTCTAGTTTCAAAAATTCTTTTATTGTAAATACCACTACAATATTGTTTCGCCATACTTCATCAGGTGGATGAAATACTGAATATGTACAATACAAGTTTGAATATTTATGTGAAAATTATTTGGGAAATGGTGGTGGAAAAATTTTTACAATCTTAAATTTAGTAGAGGGGAGTTGTTTAAATCTAGTTGGTCATTTAAAGCTAATCCTAAACTATTGTATCTATTAATTTCTAAGTTTTCTAACAGGTTTAAGTTTTTGACTTTTTTCTTGAATGTGTATAATTTTGAAATGTATATTAAATCTATGATTGATATCTATACAGTGACTTGCGAAAGTTGAATCTGTTTTCTTTTCTTTATGGCTTTTCTCGTGTTCTTTCATCCTAATTTTGAATGTCCTCCTGTATCGGGAGATCAAATTTTTTTTATCTTTCATTTCAATTAAAGTCGGTTTTTGTTTTTTGAATTCATTGTGTTTTGTGATTGCTTTTCTCATTAACGAATTTATACGAGTGTGTATACTTCGTATTTTGAATTTATTACTCTCTTATTTCCACGTGTTCTCCTATGTTATATGTGATATAAAAAACCTACCTAAGTTTTATTTCACAGTAATAATATTATTGCTTTATTGAATGCATTTATTGTAATTTTCATCGTATGAATTTATATTATTTTTTTATATTATATATATTTTATAGTAATTAAGACATAGATGACAAAGATAGTTTTTTGGTTCTAGTAAATTTTTTTTAACGTTTAAATTCTAGAACGATTGTATTTTTTCAAGGTTGGTTTTTTTTATACTTGTGGTATCTGCGCAGGTGTAATATTTTTCGGTTTGACAGATTTTATTCTGTTTACATTTTTGAGTTTATTTTGGGGTGATTGAAAAAGATATCTTTGGAATTTATTTAGTTTTAATTTTGTTTCGCGAGTCATAAGAGGATGTTTAAATTTGCTTAGCTGTCACCCCCAGCAAATTAAGTTTACCTCTATGTGTTTATGTACAACACAGTTCTTTAAATTTCTTAAAGAATATAATTTTTTTAAATTTTTTTTTAATAAAATATCGGTTGGATATTGTGATTTTTATTATAATTAACATTTTGAGTGAACAATTCATTCTGGAGCCCACATTATATTTTTAGAAGAGAAGTACCACGTTTTCCATTGGAAACCCTGATAGGAAAGCTGTTTCATAAAAGAAAAGTATCTGATTGAGCATTAAAGTTGGACAGTGTTGTGGTGAATAGTGATTCATTCAAGCACGAACTCACTATTTATAGCAATATGTACGTATCGCTTCTGAATGCTACTGAACACAGCAAGCAACTAACGAAACTGCTTGATCGGGGGAAAACAGGTCGCAACAGGCATCATCTGTATGTCTAGGCCGATACGAGGGAGCGTCGGACTACCGAGCATGTCGGACTGTCAAATGTCGGACTATCGAGATTCAACTGTATTTCATATTATTAAAAATGCTTTTGTATAGTTCATTAAGTACTTAAATATTATCAGGTACAGGGTTATTCATTATAAATGTCCCAGCCCTTACCATAGTTATTATTGCATAAAAGAAAAAAATTTTGAAATAAAAGTTGTATGGTTATAGACTAATTTTATTATAACGTTAACAAACGTACAGTGGCGTGCGTAGTTTAGGGGACACAAAAAATAATTGTTTTTTTTTAAATGAGACACCCTGTATATTATAAAATTTTTGTAAAGATCTTTTTCTTCTGATTTCAAAAATATACCATATCATACCCCTGTCTTACACCGTTCTTATGTTATTAAAGGATAAATATCAAATTAAACCAGTTACTATAAATATTGATTTAATTAAATGTTGAAAATTCTTTCAATGGAGACTGTGGTTAAATAATAATTTAAAAAGGTATATAACCCCTTACCACAATTATTAGTCGTATCCTAAGTCTTTACAGGGTTGCAGTGTATAGTAGTTGTGCGGAAGCGTTTATCTTACTTTATTGTGCCCCGTGTGACTTTAATTAGTAGTTTTTACCTACTGATGATGACAACTTAGTTGTCGAAATACGTATTTAGGATACGACTAATAATTGTGGTAAGGGGTTATATACCTTTTTAATTAAATGTTGATCAAAACTCATTCGTAGATACAAAACTTTTATTTAATAACTTAAGAACGGTGTAAGACAGGGGTATGATATGGTATATTTTTGAAATCAGAAGGAAAAGATCTTTTCAAAAATTTAATAATATACAGGGTGTCTCATTTAAAAAAAACAAATATTTTTTGTGTCCCCTAAACTACGCACGCCACTGTACTTTTGTTAACGTTATAATAAAATTAGTTTATAACCACACAACTTTTATTTCAATTTTTTTTTAATTTATGCAATAATAACTATGGTAAGGGCTGGGACATTTATAATGAATAACCCTGTACAAGTGTACATTGTACTAACGAGATAAATGTATTTGGAATTTCTTTCAATTCTTTGAACAATTAAGAATTTGCTGCATTTACTTAACGATTCCCAAGAATTTTGAAATTGGCAAACAAGAAGTGTCGTAGAAAGAAAACTTGACGTGATAGGGACAAATAGGTTTCATATTTGGCATTAGCGTACTAATATTTATTAAAAACAAGTGTCAGATCATAGTCAGCAGAAAAGGAACTTTAATTGTTGGCCAGTGTAATATAAAAATCTTACTTCGTATATTCAAAGTGTCTATGCAAAAGCTTTCTTAAGCCATTTTTATCTAACAAAAAGTTAGGAAAGGAATATTGAACGTCCGCATGTAATAAAACCTTTGGTTTTATTTGCAAGCCAATAATCAAAATTTTTTTGCAACACTAATCTTCCTATATTCCCACCCCGACCACTCTTACGCAGCCATTCCTAACAATTCCTCCAGAAGATCAACCCCGCCCACGCAGGGTGATTAAAATCAGGGTCGCCAACGGACCGGACGTCTTGACAGAGAAGAAAAAACGACCCATAAATAAAAGGCCGGCGTGTCTTGCGTTTTTGCGCGACTCTTTTCCTTTTTACCGTCTCCTTCTTTTCGCCCGTCCTCTTCTGCATGCCGTCTGTCCATCCGGCTTGATGGGGAAATAAACAATCCCCGGACCATCGTCGTGTATATTACGCCGAGTTGTAAATCTGTCCGGGGAGACAATGTGGACGACCGTCCCGGCGCACTTCATTGTGATATAATTTACTCTAGTGGAAGAAATATCGCCACTTTTACTGCTGGTAACTACGATTATATCTAATTTTTACGAGTGGCCGCACATAAAACGGGGAGGGCAAAAACAGACGGACAAAACGAATTAAGATTACGTAACGGAATTACTGCTTCAGTGATGAGCATATTCTATTTTCTATTAGGTCATTTGGGTTAAATGAAAGCTTAACTACATCACTACCGAATATATCAGACTATGGGAAATATTTCGTTTGTAATCGTCTGCCCTTTTTGTATATAATGCGTGAGTTATTCTCCATACTACCCCTCTAGCTTACTTGCATTTGTCTAATCCACAAAAACTTCGACATTTTTTAAGTAAAATATACGTATGATATAGCCAATATCGTTTAACCAGAGAACATCGAGGCTCTGCCGTGCTAGTGCCAGTCTGTGATTGCGATGTAAAAACCTTCCTAATAGGAACACAATCTGAGCATGGACTAGATGGTTGAAGGAAACTGCTAGCACACTTAGAAGAGGTACACAGGAGAATAGGAACACCTGAACATTTTTCAGCTGGTTAGAACAGCAGTTGAGCAGTCGCCGACACGTTATTTTCAAATGCTGTTGCTTTGTCAACCGCAAATTCAGACCGCAGCGTGAAGAGGATTCTTCATTTAGGTTTTCAGTTTCATCCCAACAAAATAAACGTTGAACTAAGAATCAACTGTAACAGATCACGCAAACTGCAAAAGTTATGTAAGTAAATGCTTACGCAGATCCCTTACTAAGAGATCACTACGTTTTCCTAAACTAGCGGTATTGTATGCCGTATCACGATTCGAAGTGATAGGCCTGTACTTTTTTGAGGTAGAAGACGGAATTTTGAATTTTGCCTCTTATATAATTACATGCGCACAAATCCGATAAAAGTTTCAACATTTTAACTATTAAATACAAAAATAAATTTACATTTTAAAAATATTGTTTTATTTATATTGCATTATTAATTGAGACTTTTATATTCATACGAAATAGTACATAAAAATCTTTCTTTGGAGACTGTGGTTAAGTAAAAACTTAAAAAAAGGTGTAAAACTCCTTACCACAATTTTATTATTAATCGTATCCTAAAAAATACGTATTTCGACAACTAAGCTGTCATCATCAGTAGGTAAACCCACTAATCAAGGTGTCGCACGTGGGGGCACAGTAAAGCTAGTACAACTGCTTACGCAACAACTTTACACGGCGTCCACGTATACACTAACTCAAACATGCAAATATATTGAACGAAAGGATCGACAAAATATTACCTCTCTTAAGGAAAACGGCACCCACATGTGTTTTTTCTCCAATTTGAAACGTCCACGACCTTTTTATTTACGGTTCTAAGAATGAAAAGAGACAGGTGAAGGGGATCGGTCCTTTATCTCTGTTCATAGAATTTTGTTTGTTTTTAGCGATATGAATACTTTCGTAGGCGTCAAGATCGCGGGGTTATTAATGGCCTTGGCAAGTTTCAACCCTTTAATCGACACATTGTGCAGTGTACTTAAAGCATGGTTGGCAACGTTAGATTTATCCGGTCTATTATATTTAATATGTGATATGTGTTCTTTAAGCCGGGTTATTATTGGTCGTTTTGTTTGGCCTATATATTTCAAATTACAATCATCGCAATTAATTTCGTATATACCTGATTTCGAATTAAAATTAACTTTATCTTTGGCATTCCCTAGGAGACTTTTGATAGTATTTTCGGACGGAAACGCAACTTTGAGACCTCGTTCTTTCACAACTTTATTAATGTTTTTCGTGATGGGGTGGTATGGTAAACACATGTACTTTTTCTCCTGGTTACTTTGAGATGTCAAACTTGTGGATTCGCGGATTGTATTTTTTAGTTTTGTTTTTCTAATTATTTATTGATTATTTCTATGTCAAAGCCATTATATTTCGCGATATTTTTAATGAAATCCAGTTCTATTTCATATCTCTTTTGTTAACGGAAAATTTAGTAACCGATTGACTAAGAAATTAAAAGAAGCTGTCTTATGTTGAAAACTATGATTTGAATCCGCGATGATGAATCACAAAAGTGGATGATTTGTATTACATAACTTAATATAATATAAATTTTGATACTTACGTATCATCCACTTTTGGGCTCGGTTGTATTAATTAAGTATAATCTCAGGGGAGATACGGTCGGCAGTTTTTAAATACTCCATATCAATATATATATATAACAATGTTGTTAAAAAGGAACAGTTCCTTTTTAACATCCGAAATGACAGAGTGTAATGTTGCATCATGAGTGAATTTCTTAACAACACGTTGCTCTACTTTGTTTTTAGATGTGTTTGTTCTAACGTAAAGTATAATAGTTTTTTTTAAAGAGTTTTTAAATTAATTATGACGTTTCGTTTGTGTCACGTGGGACAATTGACAAATTTTTCGACCTATTGGTTTTTGGAATGTATAATTTTCTCATAACAAATAGTTCACTTTTTGACCCCCGAAGAAGCTGTAAACCTCAGAGCGAAATATAGGGTAAATAAATAAAGAACTCTCATTAATAATTAATGCTTTTTTATTGCCGGATTCCCTAACACTCATTGTTTTGCATATATATATATATATATATATATATATATATATATTAATATCTGTCATTTATAATTTAAATTTCTTTAAAAAAGGCATTATATGCCGAAACATGTAAGATTATTTTAAATATATACATATTAAAGTAAAACAGACCTTAAATCGCTCACTAATTAAATGTTATTTTGCGAAGTAATGTGAATATAAATATTGCTATCTATAATTACGAAGCTAATTATTCGAAATTTTTATTGAAAAAAATTTTCCCTTAAGTAGGATTCGAACCCACGTCCACGGTTTGCCGGACCACCGCTCTACCACCTGCTCTAATCATCGAGTGTGCCTTAAGTTACTTTTTAAGGAACATATGTTAATATTCTGTCGTCGATTGGAATTGCTAAATTTTCATCCTTAGCCATTATAATAATATAGAGATCTGTTTCTTAGCCATTACTACGCGAAATAACTTACTAATTTTAATATTTAATATAAAGCCGAAACTCCAAGAATTTTATCAAATGATATATTAAATGAACGGCTAAGAAATAGATATTCTCAATATTATTATGTATATATATATATATATATATATATATATATATATATATATATATATAATCTATTTCTTAGCCGTACAATTAATATATATAATATGAAATCTTGGAAATTCGGCTGTATTAATTATTTTAAATTAGATGTTATTTTGCGAAGTAATGTGAAATGTAAATATTGCTATCTACAATTACAACGCTAATTATACGAAATTTTTATTTAAAAATTTCGTCCTAAGGTGGGACTCGAACCCACGACCTTTAGTTCTCTATCCTCTGCGCCACATAGGGCCTGGATTCGAGTTATTAGAAGTGCCTTAAGTTACTTATTAAGGAGCACATAATCATATTCTGTCGTCGGTGGAATTTTGCTAAATATTTCATCCATTAGCTATTTAATAATAATCTATTTCTTAGTCGTACAATTAATATATATAATTTGAAATCTTGGAAATATACTCTCATTTATATTTTATATTCCTTGATAAAGGCATCATTTGCGGAAACCTGTAGGGTTGTTTTAAATATATATATTTTGAAGTAAAACCAGACCTTAAATCGCCAACAAATTGAATTTACCATATATGTATATATATATATATATATATATATATATATATATATATATATATATATATATATAAGTGAATAATTAATCGAGCGGGTTAGCGGTCTGTCAAATAAAAAAAGCTCATTTATTTCACTCTCTGTATTTCGTAACCATTGGTTACTTCTTCAGGAGGTAAATTACAGAGTTAAAGTTTAGCAAAGACGCAACTAAACATGTTAAAATTGATTGTCAACATTAAAACATTAAATTAACTAGCTATTGATTTCACGTCAACCTTTTAAAAACAAATATATATGATTCATATATATTTGTAAATAAAATAGATGCAACCAAAGAAACGTAACAATTCATATGAGCCTCTAGAGACATCTAGATATAACTTAAATTTGTAAGAGAATGATAAGTATAATGATGTTTCGAAGCGACAAGTTTGATGTTGAATTGATATTTTACTTTAGGTACTTACTGGGTCAGCGAACATTTCCTAACGTTACAAAGTACCAATTTGTTTTATCAAATCAAAGCAAAACGATATTATCGTACAGTGTTTCAGTAATTGAATCTTTTTGAAAATTACTTCTTTTATTGAGCGTATTTTATTTTTATATTTCGTTTTAACTTCGTCCTTTGATAAAAAAATTCAATAACAATTATTTAATTTAAAATACGTTCCTCTAGTATGGTAAACAGAATTGTTGAAGATATACATACTTTTTAAAACAAATAGGACAGTGAAAACTAACACGCGTGTTACACTTACCTTCGTTCAAAAGAAAATCGACTTCATACGTGAACTTGTAAATTGCAGGCTTTTTTAATTTCTGAATGTGTCTTTTTGTATATATTTTAGCTTCACCAAAACTGGAGAAAAAAGGAATCTAATTCACGGTACACATAGGAGCATATGTAGTATGTTTAGCGATTAAAATTTCAAAATCGCTTTTTTGTAAAACTTTCCAGCGAGGCGACGCGCTCCTTTCTTGTCTCCATCCGTTGAAGTCGGTTTGAAATTTTAATATTTCCGACAAGTGGTCCTGAATAATACATCAAAACACATATAAAGGGAATGCTCCAACGCCAAGTCGTAAAACATAAATATGCCGAAACTGCAAAGCAGAATTCTCGAGGACGAAGGAGGAAAAAAAACGCTCTATTTTATGTGTGTGTGTGTGTGTGATAGATGTCCCTCTACATTGAAAAAAACTTACATTTATCGTCGGTTATTTCCCGTTCCTTTGCAGCGCAAATGGATTTTTTTCACTAGAAGTTTGATAAAACTTTGAAGTCGTGTGATGTATGTATCTAAAAGATAAAATACAACAGCAATAACATTTTTATTTAATTTATATTAAAATATCTTATGAAAGAAGAAACGTTTTACTATTTCGTTGTCACATAAAATGACATTCTGGCAGTAATATTAAGTCTATTTAAAGATTACAAGACCCTTTTCAATTCCACTTCGCTTATGAACAAACAACTGGAGAGGTTCATTCGAGTAACATAGTACCGGAGGTTCGTCTCGAGCGTATACAGGTGATTCATTTTCGGCCCTCACCATGGGGATCCCTCTTATTATTGGAGATAGAGTATAGGTTTAAATTTGGCAAAGTTGCTAAATTTTGTGTTTGTTAAAAATCCGTAAAGAAAACAGACCTGTGACAAATGACCTTCGTTATTAAAAAAAAAACGCGAAAACACCATTTTCTTCTTTTACCTGTAGCACCGACATTTGGCTTTGTAGAGAAAAAATAAAAACATATCCTTGTGGCCATTACTAAACCTCTATCCAGTGGTGTACTCTAAATTTTTATACGACGTTTCGTTTCTTTCTGGCCATCATCAACTATCTAATTTCTTATAGGCGCCATATTGGATTTAGACATCTTCAGAAAGAGTTTTTTTCTGATTTCACCATGTACCACATGCTGGGTTTTACTATCATGAACATTTTGAAAAAATTAAGAACGTGGTTTTATCATTCGATCCGAAAGAGAGTGCAGCTATCAATACAAGCCAGAAAAAATTTCAAGATGCCCAGATTAAAATGGATTTATAAAGTATTCATGAGAATTACTTTGGACTAGAAGAAGCAATAACAAAATTAGAAAATGCATCGCTGTCGTTAGAGGAATCACTGCCAATCGTTAAAGATGTTCACGCACAACTGTGTGCTGTAGAAGACGCAAAAAGTGAAAGTGTTCTAATTAAATTTGAAAGTGTTTTGGACAGAAATACAGATTTTGACACCTCAACACGTATTTGTGAGGGCACGTCTACAGATGCGTTAAGTTGCTTAAAAAAGTATTTTGATTATGCGAGTATAACATCACTAGATGTAGAACGCTCATTTTCAGAATATAAACATATTTTTTCCTCACGGCGGACATGTTTTTCAGAAATAACCTTAGAAACGCACCTGGTGTTGAAAATATACAATTGAGTTTCTCCAGTTTGTCAATCCTTGGAAGACGCTTAAAACAGTAAGTGTTTTTTTAAATCCTCTGTCGTGCACACAATCACTGATTTCATAAATTTTCCATTTTATTTATAGGTACATATAACGCTGCTATAATATGTACTATTCTTATTTTTCGTGTGTTTATGCATATTACTTTAATAGCAGAAAACCAAATGTATATTTAATTATTTGTGATAGAATAAATGTCTCTACTTCTATACTTATATCTGTAACAAGCTCATGTTGCGTCCCTATTCTATCGCATATTCTAATATATTACGAATTACACTCCCATACCGGCGCTCATGGCGCGCACGGATATTGGTCTGCTCTAATAATAACTGTTTGTTTGTATGAGATGATCTCTTGAATGTAGCTTCATTTAATAAATTTGTGTTGTGGCATTTTATAATTGCTTCTTTTCTTTTAATAGTTTTAATAGGTGGGCTTGTGAAGGCAAGTTTGCTTGTGTAAAATTAGATATTGTCCTAAACATGCATCTTAGGGTTAATACATACTAGAACTATTAATCGTGAACACTAAAAGATCAACCATAATTAAGCTTTCATGAAAATACTGTACAAATCAGGCAAGCTTAATAAAAAGAATACGAAGAAGAAGAACGAATATGTGTTTTGCTTGGTCTGGCTGTTAACTACTAAAGCTACTAAAGCAATTATGATAATCCCTAGTTTGTAATCGGAATATATTTACATGTTTTAATATAAATTAGCTCACAAACCTCATTTATTCGAGATAATACTGTCAAAAAAACCAACACTATTTAGTCATGTAGTAATACTAGTTCAAGTTAGATCTTTTTATTTTTATTGGCCCCATTTCCTGTACATCTATTACACTCAATAAAATATCACCTGCAGCGAATCTGGAATGGTCGTTAATTGTAATTAGCAATTCCAAATCAGTCCTGATTACGAACTTGATTTATCTAATGTGTATCGAGTTTCGGGGAAGTTAACAAATATGCTAATTCACGTTTATCACCTATAATTTACGCCAAATACGAAATATTTTACATTCAAAGCACAATAAAGGATGAGATTGTTACAAAATATTACTCCCCATGTTGAAGGAAGAGTGTAATAAAAAGATTACTGCCCGGATTTGTTGCAATATCGAGTATTTTGTAAATTGAAAAAAATATGCAAAGTATTTTTTAAGTAAATCCCATTTTGATAGTAAAAAAAAACAAAAATTTGTTTAATAATTTTAAAACCGTGAATTTTAATTTATTATTTCCACCTATATTAAGCCACTTATAGTATTGTACGACCGGTTTCTGAATACTAGATATGCCGAAAATATACCACGGTATTTACTAATCACATGGCCATTTTAACGTCATCATCAGACCACTCATTGGTATTGGTCAGCCTAAGTACAAAAATAATTTGTAAATGGGATTTAAGTAAAACACTTATACTAATTTCCAGTATATATTACACTTTATTATATATATTAATAAATAGATGACATGTTTCGCTACGATGTAGCTTCTTCGGATCTTATATTACTACTGAGCATGCTCTTCACAAATGTATGGCTTTTTTCTAAACTATTTCAATGGGGTTGCACTTGTCTACATTAGAATCGTCTCTTACCGATATATCGTCTAAAGTTATTGTTATTTTAATATTTAATGAAACCAGTTTAAAAGTGGGGAATTATTAAGGTCTAATTGGTCATTTAACAATATATCTGCATATTTAAGTTTATTTATTTCTAAGTTTAGAAAAAAGCCATACATTTGTGAAGAGCGTGTTCAGTAGTAATATAGGATCCGAAGAAGCTACATCGTAGCGAAACATGTCATCTATTTATTAATATATATAATAAAGTGTAATATATACTGGAAATTAGTATAAGTGTTTTACTTAAATCCCATTTACATATAATGGATTTCCAGCAAGTATCGGCCGATTCAATTAAATTTAAAAAAATAAATAAAAAAATTATTGTAAAAAATAAAATAAATTAATTAACTGGGAAGAATTCGGAGATTTGCTTGATGCCGGGCTAAGAAAAAATAGCTTTACAAACGAAGATTGCCCAAAATTTAGCAAAGCACAAGATCACCCACAGACACGGTACTGCCTACTCGGGAGACAAACGCAGCTAAGGCGTCTGAAGATGGTCGAGGTCAAATAAATCTGTAGTCGTATCGCACAATGTAAAGGAGCCTCTAAATGAGTTGTGCTTAATATGCTGTGTAGATTAATTACGGCAAAATAAGAAAGCGATATAACAAAATTATGAGATGCAATTAGAAAATACAATCCCAGGATCTCGGCCGGGTTTTGATCCCGTAAATTCCGGGACTGTACTTGGCTAATCTCTGGGTTTTCGGGATTGCCAGTTTGCATTCCGTAATCCGTTGCGCCTCGACAATGACCTTACATAGATTATATTAAGGGCACTTATTACATAAAGACAAGAAATCAACCTTATGTACGCCGTACGATAAAAAAGGTACACAGGCACAGCCCAAATAATATGTAACTTAGAAGGGATTTGAACACAATACTGTTAAAGTAATTCCCCAACGGGCCAACAGTGGAATCACCCGATCACCTCATATGATATATCATAATATTGTTGCGAGGGATTTCCCATCTGGGATTCCCTTTACGAAAGTATAAATACGCTTATTAGGATTTACTTTTTTCATTTATTATTCTACCAGCGACAAGGTTACGCAGGTTACGTTATTTAAATTTAAAAGTCGATTATCTGGAAAAGTTATTTTAAATGGCGGGAGACTTTGTTCAACATAAAAAAAAACATGATACGTGGTCAGCGTGGAGTTATTTCTTAGTCGCGAAAGACGGGAATTGTGCTAAATGTAAGCGATGCCCTGCCATTCTAAAAACTTTGGGTGGATCGACTAAGGGATTACATACACATTTGTCGTCAAAACATAACATTAAGATTTTAGCTGACGTTAATCGTCTAACAGCTTCAACAAGTCAAGGTTCTGAAAATCTGAACCCAGCACTGCCGCCAGCTAAACGAAAGTTAGAAGATTATTTTACTAAAAGTGCTGAGAATAGCATGGATGATGTTTTGGCAAGAATGATTGCATTAGATGGATTTCCATTCAGTGTATTCATAACTTCAGACGACTTGAGAAAATTGCTCTTAGGGAAATACACGGATTTACCAAAATCAGCCGTCACAATTCGAAAGCGTGTTATGAATTACAGTGAAAAAATCAGAAAGCAAGTAAATGCAGAATTAAAGTATTTGAAAAGTGCAGGTGAAAGATTCGGATTATTTTTCGACGAGTGGATAACAACGTCCAATAAACGATACATGGCTGTCAACGTTCATTCATATAAAAAAAATTGGAGCTTACGACGCGTTCCTATTCATGGTAGATGACGGCTGAAAATTGTCTTCGTATATTGAAAGAGCTTCTAAGTAAATTTGATATTTCCCTGGAAACTGATATCGTGCTACTGTAACCGATGGACCGAACGTCATGATAAAAGTGTGACAGCTTGTTTGCACTGAATAACAACTGTCTCGCACATTGTATCAATTTGGCCGTCTGTGATGTGCTTTATAAGATAAAGAATTATTTTCAAGACAGGCAAGACAGCCCTAACTCAGACTCACATGATACTATATGAACCAGCTGTGACTGCTGATTATATGAACGATAGCGATGACGATGACAATTTAGAAGACTTAGACTGTCCAGAATCAAGTTTAATCTTAATGTCACAAACTGAACTTGCGCGAGAACACATACCTGCGTTAACGAAAGATGAAAACATTAATGAGCTGATAAAGAAAATCCGCTAGTTGTAGTGTATTTCAAAAGATCACCATTGAAAAATGGAACAATACTTCAAAAATATGTGAAGATTGAACATGAAAAAGAACTGTCACTTCTTTTGGACTGTAAAACCAGGTGGAATAGTCTTTTAACCATGCTGGAACGATTTTCTCTTTTAAAAACCTGCATTCAAAAAGCTCTTATAGATCTCTATCATCCAATTCGTTTAGAAGATGCTGATTTTGACTTGGTAAATAAAATTGTTGATGTGCTGACCCCAATTAATTAACAGTAGAAGCAATCTGTCGACGAGATGCTAAGCTGCGGCATCAGCTATGCACAGCTGATGCCGCTTTGAAATTTCTTATAAAACAATTGTCTAGCAAAAACTCAGCACTCGCCAATAAAATGGTGGAACGTATAAAGCAACGACGAAATGATGATTTAACTCGTGTATTGAATTATTTACAAAATCCACGAAAAGATGATGAAAATCAGTTATTATCGGAATTGGAATGACTTGACTTATTTCCAGTTCCTACACAGGCTTTAGTGAGGGCGCAAATAAAGAGTATTGTTAAAAGACTGTATAGTCGAGATGATACGGAAGAGGAGGAAAGGTCAGGATCACAAACAGATGATGAGCCAAGGCAACAAACCTCCAAACCCCAATTGACACTAAAGGAAAAGTTACAGCTGGAAATTAATAAGAGCATGGAATCCCCAGATCCTGAAGCACAAAATGAATCGGGGTTGGCAAATAGTATTAGACGCGAAATGAGCCTGTTCGAAAATGGAAGACTTCGTGGATATTACTTAGAATTAGCATATAAATATCTATTGTCTATTCCTTCAACCAGTGTAGAACCTGAGCGAGCGTTTTCAGCTGCTGCTTATTTTGGAAATAAACTACGAAGCAGGCTTGGAAGTCAAACATTGGATGCTTTGATATTTCGGCGATTGTATTTTCGAAATTCTAAATAGTTTTTTGTATTGTCTTTTTTGTTCCTTATTTTAGTATATTCTGTATTGTGTTGTGCAACAATATTAATAAATAATTTTTAAGAAATTACTTAAGTTTTTTTTTCATTTGAGCCCAATTAGAAAGAACGTAGTCTAATCCCGAGATCCCTGAATTACGCTTCAAAAATCCCGTAATCCCGGGATTGAAAAACATGCTCGGGATGATTGTATTCTCTATAAGTAATGTATAATTTAGTTTTTTGTTATAAAAATTTAAAGAAACAAGATACAAATCTTTGTCAAGATTATAATAAATCAATATTGAGATTAATACGTATTGCTATGAATAGTGGTTTTGAATTTGATAATACCACTATTCACAACCAATCTGTCCAGCTTGGATATTCTGTCGGTTAATTTTCAAGATGAGACTGCTTTTCCCTCAGGGTTCCAATCGGAAAAGTGGAAAACACAATTGAATTAGTACAAAAGTTTTTTATTGGACACCACTCAAAACTTGTTTGAGAAAAGTTATGATAATGTTATTAAGTTACTTAAGAGCACAAACGAAAAAAAAGGTCAAATGTAAAAAATACACACAGTAAACTTTACTTTAATACAAAAATAAAAAAATTTAAAAAAAATCTTTATAAAGTATAAAGATTAATATTGCCTCATTAAACAATATTATTAAGGTAAAAATATCGTATGAAAATGACCGCAGCATACGATAAAAAACTTCCTTTATGACAGCCGATCAAAATTAAAACTAATAAATTAGAAAGATGCTTTTTAATTTCTCCCACAAGAAACAAAATCAACATAAACAAAATTGACAGCTCGAAGCAAAAAAAAAATATGCCCTTGATATCCCAAGCGTACAAAATTCTCAGTTACAGAAATTTTTTATATTAGAAATTTTAAAAAACGTTCTTCGTCATTTATATCAAATAACTAAGAATAAAATATATATATCAAAATTAACACAATGGAAAAATACAAAATTCCAAATAAAAATAATATTAATAATAATAAGATATCTTTTAATATAATTTACTTACGTAAAGATAAAAAATATATTCATATATTTTCTCGAGACACATGAGTTAAAAAGCGTACAAAATTAACAAAAACGAGATCAGCCAACTCGTAAAAAATCGGTAATGAAAACAAACACCAACCACTAATTAATCAAAAATCACGAAGTTACTTAACAAAGATAAAGATTTATCTTATAATTAACACGTCTTTCTAAACCAAGAGTACACTTGTGTCTGGTTAGTCCACATGAAGCACGTAGGCTTCGTATAAAAAAATACAGTTATAAATATCGTACACAGCAATGCAAACGGCTTGCTCAAACTGCGCAAGTCAAATATGTTTAATATTCAAAATAATAATACACTCATAAATAATTAAATAACTTTTCAAAATATTTGTGGAGAAAAGTTCATAGCAGTATGCATAAATTCCATAAATTTAGTTTTTTTAAAAATGTTGGAATTGTGGAGGGTGGGCCAGCTGATACGGGACAAGGCGCGGCTAAGATGCACGACCACCTTGAGAAATTACTGAGTTGACTCTCCATATTACCACTTTGTAAACATTCGTCATAGCAGAATAGCGGATTTGTCCTCTATTCACTCCTTGATTTTACCATTTCTACATTACATTCCTTAAGTCCTTCGACAATTCGTCCTTAACTCAAATTCATTTCATCAACACCTGGTAGTCGTAAATATCTAATCGCAACGGGAAAATCTGTATTAGCGAGCTACACGTGTCCTGGATCCGGTTCCACCAATCGAGAACTCGCCCATTGTCAAACGTCCTGAATAACACAATCGGAGAAGTGAAAGCTTTGTACCGATATTGTGGTAATAGTAGTTGTGGTTGGGAGAGAGGAATACGTCTCCTATAGCATATTATGTCTGCATGTATGGGAGCGTAACACAGATTGGATGGAATATTGTGCGATGTGCAAGAGAGAGAGAGAGAGAGAGAGAGAGGGAGAGATGAGGCGAGTACAACGTGATAGTGCTCGGAACTGGCACCTAATTGTTCCATTTGATCTCCATTCACGGGCTTTGTTTGCCTTCATAGTAGGTATGGAGGTATTGAACGCGCGACGCTGAGTGTGCTACATTTTTGAGGAGTCCACTTGTCTTGGAGATTCTGAAAGGGACACCCAATTATGCCGGCAGATGTCGAAGTACGTATTATATAGTGCATATACAGTGCGTTCCAGAACGATTATGTTTTAAATTGCTTTCTAAATGCTGGTAAAATATTGAAGCCAGGTCGATAAACTTTTTTCCAATTTTTTTATTTTAATGTATTAATAAACTTGACAGCAAAAGTATTCGGGCATCCCTTACTTTTTAATTAATTGTGATTTTTAATATCAAAAGGCATCGTCTACATTACTAACTAATAACTCGATTTTAAAGAAAAAATACCGCTTAATTAATTTTCTTAAAAAGAAATTATGTGATCATCAGCTTTCTTTTATTAGTAGTGCCGTATGTGGAATGATTTGCAGCTTCAAACAATGTATTGTTTCAAGACCGCTATGAAAGAGTTGAACAGGTGACAATTGCAAATTGTTTACTAGTATCTGTCAAGTTTACTTCTAACAGTATTAAAGTTAGTGAAAGTATGAAATTACTCTCCTGAAATTACAACTCAAGTTGTTGCTCTGATTCAAGCTGGTAACAGTCAGCGATCTGTAGCTCGGCAACTGAACATGTATCGCTCTACTGTTCAGAATGTTTTTAGATACTGGACGGTACGTGGCCAGAGCAAAAACAGGCAGACCAAGAGCAACAACAGTAGGGGATTATGGCTTTATTAGTGCGGCCTCTTTGCGGAATCGCATGTTAAATGCTGTCCAGCTTAAACAAGAACTTTAAGACGTCGGAGAAACAACAGTGAGTCACTGGACTGTTAGAACTGTTAGACTGTTTCAAGAAGAAGACTTCTTGAAAATAGGCTAAGGTGTCGGAAACCTGCTACGGGTCTAAAATTAACGGCAGCGCATCGTGCAGACCGCTTACGTTTTGCTCGTGAATATGTAAACTGGACGTTTGAGCAATGGAGCTGTGCTCTTTTAAGACCAAGATTTGTCTATATGGCAGCGATAAAAGGGCTAGAGTCTATCGTCGTCAAGGAGAACGATTTGCAACGTGCTGCATAGTGGAGCAAGGCGCTTTCGGCAGAGGTTCAAATGACCTGTATGATATGTATTTCGACAACTAAGTTGTCATCATCAGTAGGTACCTACTAATGATAACAACTTAGTTGTCAAAATACGTATTTCGAATACGATTATTAATTGTATTAATTGGTAAGGTTGTTCTACGCACTGCACTGAAACTTGCCCCTCTTTGACGACTCTAATTATTATTATTACAATTATTATTATTATTACTAGCGGATACCCGGCGTGTGCTACTACGCTAAATAAATGAAATACGTGTGTTTTGAAAAAAAGAAAATTTTGTTTATTTATTAACTTTTTTATCTTAATGCTAGCGGATAAACAATATTTTTAGTTTTTTCGGTAGGTGTGTAAACATAATCATTTTTTGGCGTTCCAACTCTAGAGCAAGCAACATATAATTGGCCGTGCGAAAAACAGGAATTTTCCAAGTTCAAACCAGCAACACTTAGCGATTGGCCTTGAGCCTTGTTGATGGTTATGGCGAAAGCAAGACGCAATGGAAACTGTAATCGCTTGAAATCGAAGGGTAAATCGGTTGAAATCATTGTAATTCGTGGTATCAGCACATCTTCTCCTTTACATTTGCCGCTGATGATTGTGGCTTCGATTAAATTTGGAGATAGTTTTTTAACAGCAAGTCTTGTTCCGTTGCACAATTTTGGTGGATCTAAGTTGCGAATGAGCATCAATGGTGAACCAACTTTTAAAGTTAAGATGTGTGGTGGCATTCCTGAAGGTTCCAAAGAGTTAAGAAGCATTAAGAGCCTTCAAACTTTGTATGAGATCTCCCACGCTCACTTGTCCAATCACGCCCATTTTCACTTCGACTACTAATATTGATAATTTATGGACTCCTACAAAGTTTGAAGGCTCTAACTATTATATAACTCTAGATATTTGATATTAAATATTTATTTTGTATGAGAGCAGCCACGCCCACTTGTCCGATCCCATCCATTTTTGTCCTAATTACTCACATTAGTAACATATTGCTGTGTTTTTTTCCCCGCAAACAATTTGAAAAATTTAGTGATTTACCGTTGGACATTTATTTTGGATGCCAGTGTACAATTTTGAAATTTATCTATGAATGCAGATTTTATTTTGATTTATCTTGACTTGCGTAGTTGTTGTACGCCGGATTTGCGATATCCGCTTCAGACACTAACTGTTATCAGAGTTGAGAAGACGTGTGTTATAAGATTTTTTTTTTATCTTAGATAAGTAGCTTCGTGATTTTTACTAATTAGTTTTGGTGATTGATTTCAATACCGATTGATTTACGAGTATGCAGAACTCGTAGTTGTTTAATTTTTGTACGTTCTTCTAACTCTGGTGTCTCGTATAAAAAAATACATTTTATTTACGTTAGTAAAAGAAATTATTCTTATTATCTTTATTATTATTATGTTCTTGTATGTATTGATTTGTATTTTACCATTGTGGTAATTTTGATATATATTTTATCTTAGATATATATATATATATATATATATATATATATATATATATAAATGACAAAGAACGTATTTTAAAATTTCAATATAAAAAATTTTCTATAACTTTAAAATTTTGCACGTTGGAGTCAAGGGCATTTTTTATTACATGTGACTGCGCATGTGTTAGAGATTTGCTTCGGTCTGTCAGTTCTGGTTGTTTATCTTTTTGAAGTTGTTTATTAGGGGTGAGATTTAAAATACATCTTTGCAATTTATTAGATTTAATTTAGTTCGGGTGTAATCAGAGGACGTTTGGATTTGTTTTGCGGTCATTTTTCAACAAATTCTTTTACCTCTAAGTGTAAGTTTGTATTACACAATTCTTTATACTCTATAAAGAATTTTTTTTTTCTTATTATTTTTTTTCTATATTAAAGATTCAATTAAGTTTAGATGTGTGTAGCTTTTGATTAATTATCCTTCTTCTTGTGTGCATAACAGTAACTTCAGTAAAACTAAAAATATTCACAAATAAATTTTGTGTGGCGCCTGATTGTGGTATTAATTAAATTATTTTTCCACGTTTTCCATTGGAAACCCGGAGAGGAAAGCAGTCTCATTTAAAGAAAGTAATCGACTGAGTATCTAAGCTGGACAGAGTTGTTGTGAATAGTGGTACATCTCTCTACTAACCCACTATTCATAGCAATATGTACTATTGCAATGTTTCAAAACTCTTGCTATCACAATAGTCGAGATATATGATGTTATTGAATTTATGTGAGAGGGGCCACGCCTACTTGAAATATCAAAAAGATATATAGCCGTAAACCTAATCTGGACTATTACCTTTCTAATGAAACCGCTTTGGATCACATCGGTTGGATAGTTTCAGAGTCTATAAAGGACAAACAAACATTTTTTGTGTTTTATATATATATATATATATATATATATAAATATATATTACGTGGGTAGTTCTATATGATTTTTAATCAATAATTTAATACTATAAAACTCTGTTTATATTGTCAACTTTGTTCGCTTATTAAAGGAAAAATATGCAATACATTACATAATAAAAAATCCATCTTGGATATATTTACAAAAAAAATACAAGATATTTACAGTTGGATGTGCATATTTATATATAAAATTCTAGTCATGTCAGGTTTTTTATTCTCCCTCTCGAGCGACCAAAACAAACAAACGTAGAGAAAACGCGAAGAAAATCACAAAACACACTTTCATAACTTTGCGACAGCAAAAAGAGTAAACTTCGGGTTCGTTTCGCTAGATTCCATTTTGCGCGACCTCTAACGGTAGACTAACCAAGGGACACATTTCCCCATGCGTTAATTCCCATATTCACGTCTCTCTTGGCCCGTTTAGAACTAATATTTATCTTTCCCACTTTTGTCTATATAGCATAAACGGAGCTCAGCATGAACGTGCACCAAATATCAAATCGTCCACTTTATTAGTTTACAGATATCCCCAGTAGGGATGTCACGATATCCTCTTACGTCTCCCTCTTTGTTTCTCCCTCTCTCTTGATTGGATCCTTCCGTTAAACATAGAGAAACAAAGACAGAATACTTACGTGGAGGACAATGCGAAAGGTTCGACTATTAGTTGTGGTGATGGACCAGGGAACCCGCGTGCAATTTAGGGCTACTCCGGACGAAGTTCGGACTTGTTCCGGTGACGGCGCCGACCACACCAGATCGTGATAAAGAGCTTATTAAATTTGAATATAGAGAGAGGAAGATATAAGGGATCCTCCAGAAACTTATAATTTACTATAAATTCCGAAATTAAACAGCGTTCTGAACCTTGTTTTAAATTATAATGTCTAATTAATTTGCTGTTAAGTTCTCTACACCGGAATTAATCTTGTGTACTATCCTCAATTTTTTTTCGTTTTTGTTTGCATAGGAAGGGATCGCAGTTGATTACATGGCGATACGATGATTTATTACAAAGTTTCTTCTATGGATAGTAGGCGTCGAATTGACTTGAAATGTATATTTTAGATTTGAATCAATATCAACACTAACTAGTCATAATGTTTACAATGAAGATGTAGAGTAGCAAAACAAAACGCCTTCGTTTATGAAAGCTTTTATATCAATTACACTGGTCAACAGAATTTTGTTTTCTTTTACACCAATACTTGTGGTTTATATTTTCGTCATGCTAATTCTGAATATGATTTAAAATTTGCTCCATCAGGTCTGAATTTTGAGATATTTTCTTAAATAGCTTCTACAGAAAACGCATTAAATTTTACAAAATTTGAAACATACGTGTTTCTGCCATCTATAGGCGTCATCAGTCAAGGTAGTGAAGCAATGTAATACAAAATAATACAAATCTATTTAAAAAACAGATTTGTATCTGTATATACATTTAAGCTGAAATCGCCCACAAGACATAGAAAATTTCGTCCTATCAGGTAGCACTATATAATAAGTGACATCTGACGGACGAAAGAGACTATGCCGAAAAAGGCAACCCTTCCCTTGACCAGCCAAGCTGGTACATAAGAGAAGAATATACGTATATAGGTGAGTCCATTAACACGAGCCAGATGGCAGTAAATATACAAAAAAGGTTTAGTATATCAATACGTTAAGCACGTATAACGCATTTGTTGTTGACTTTTTCGGCATAGTCTCTTTCGTCCGTCAGATGTCATTTATTATATAGTGCTACCTGATAGGACGAAATTTGCTATGTCTTGTGGGCGATTTCAGCTTAAATGATACAGATACAAATCTGTTTTTTAAATAGATTTGTATTATTTTGTATTACATTGCTTCACTAGCTTGACCGATGACGCCTATAGATGGCAGAAACACGTGTCTTAAGCAGAAGTAAATGCTGAAAATACGAGGTGTATTGTCCATGTGTACAGTTACAGATATGTATATTGCATGTCTGTTTTATTTGTAACTATTTAACTTAGTTTAGCTTCATATTTTATATTTGATCATACTGTATACTTTAGGTACTCAAAAAAGGTATGAAACCACTTATCAACAATTAATAATCGTATCCTACATACGTATTTCGACAACTAAGTTGTCATCATCACTTCATTTTGAATTTTTACTTAACCACAGTCTCCAAAGAAAGACTTTTGTATATTTTACGTTTTATATTTAAGCAATCAATTGTCCCGAAAATAGTTCGCATATCCAGGTCAGTTACTTAGTCTAAATAATAGTTCATTTGCGTATTCTGCTTATTCGTATCAATAGTTAGTAAGTCACAGAATGTGTTACAGGCATTAGCATAAATATTATCAAATCCGAGACCTACTATAACGTAAAAATGCATTATAAGCTTCCATTTGAACTCTTTAACCCATTAACCGCCGCATATAGAAATAATTAAAAAATTGCATTTTTTTTGTTAAACTAACTAATGAGGGTAAAATAAGGCCACTTACAAAATTTTATTGATATATTTACACAGTAATATATAAAAAAATGCTGAAAACGCAACGTTTGGCGAGATACATAGTCTTTTTTACTTTCGGTGGTACCGATTAAAACATTTGGTATGTAGATGTACGTTACACTTGATACACATAAAAACTGTAGTACTATGGCAAATTCGGCATCTTCTTCTTTGTTCTGTAGCAGATTTCTCTATTACGTGCCCTACATTGTCGTAACGGGCATCAGAAGTTGACGTGTAAAACATTTGATGGTTTTTCATTTTTCAATAAATACATAACTACATTACTACGAAAGTTTAGTTGTGTCATTTTGGACTCATTACAAAGTCTATGTAATTTCCATGCATTTACCAATGCACACCCTATTAGGTTCATAAATAGTGGCCACCACCACTTCTTACCTCTTATTCGAATTCTATAATTTGCTATTGCATTATCATGCAAGTCGACTCCCCACATGTGGCTATTATATTTTTCAATTATGTTTGGTTGTTTTACTGGTACTTCCCTCTTTTCTTTACGGCTATATCGTTTGATATTTCCAATTGGCTCTATTTCTTCTATATTAGACGCTACGGTAACAACAGCATTGTCGTTCCAACGCACCATTCTGATTGAAAAATTTTTGTCATATGCAGCATCAAAATTTTAAACCCTTAGTATATAAAGATGTACATACATATTGTCGTGGATGTTTCCCTGAAGAAAGAAATAAAAGAAACTATAAAAGACTATATATTTATGTACATTTTATTACAGAGAGATAACTATAAAAATTTGATATTTTATATGATAATTTATTATAATGTGTATTTTGTCCACAACTGTAGAATGTACGGGTCGATGGGATATTTGTAGTTCGCGCCAAGGTGGAAGTTATAATAATATAAATATATATATTGTCGCGGTTTTGATTTATATTTATGTTAGGTAGGGGTAACATGCCGTTTCCTGGATCTTCATGTTTTTAGAGATTTCATAGTTTTTGAGCAGATAGGTGGTGTTTTTTTGTTACTGCTATTGAATAGAACTTAAATTTATTCAATAAGATTTTGGATAAATTCGTTTTGGGTTTTGTGGTGATTTGATGTGATTAAAAGTCATTTACGTGTTATTACGAGTCTTTTAAACTTGTAATTTAAATTAAATGACCTATCTGGAGTCTCTCTTTTAATAGTTTTTGTGACGTGACGTATACAAAAAATGAATGTATGTATATTTTAATATTATATCTATGTATTTAGAAATAAGTGTATTACAATAAGGAGCTCAGTAAATTCAATAATTCTAGTTTATAATATTTTTGTACTCAGAGAAATATTCAGGAAAGTTATCAGATGTTTCTTTTTTGAAGTATTATGTTAAAGAAAATGTTCTAGAACGATACAAGGTGGGAATAGTTTTTTGCTTCATGTTATTTGTATGCATGAATTTAGTTCTTGGATGCGTGCGAAAATAGATAATTTTCTATTTTGACGTTTTGATTTGAGGGGTTAATGTAATTGTTGATATCTGATAGTTTTGTTTTATATTTAATTTGTGAATATTTGTTCGGGATTCATTTAAGAGGTTTTTAGTCTAGTGTACCAGTCATATTTTACACAAGTTTTCCTCTAATTTCGCGGCGAAATAAAGTCACAATACTGCCTTATGCTTGATAAGGTAGAATTTTTTCTTTTTTTTTTTTAATATTATATGTACGTGGCGTTAATGCTAGTTTTATTTCTTTATCTAATGCCTGTTGTTTTAATTTATCTGGTTCCACACACCCTACGAGGGTAGCCCTGCAGAATTGAGAGCTCAAGGAAGGCGACCCAACTGAGTGAGTCCGGCAAAGTTGCCGTGGATTGTGAACTCAATTTAATTAAGCGATCAACGTAATAATTTTTTTAGAGTTTTCACATAGTTATAATACCCTCTTGAAATGATCTAAGAGCAAACAAACATTATTTTGTAAAATCAAGGGAAGATATAGGAGATAGTATATTAGGGTGTAAAAAACTAAAAAAAGGTTAAACTTTAATTTTTTTTTCTGATAAACCACTGCGTTATCTATTCAATATAAAAGTACATATATATTGGTGGTACTTTACACTGTCATCACGTTAAAACAAATCATTTACAGTATAACTTTCAATGATTAAAAAAATATATATATATATTCTGTTGCGTTTTCGCAACGTTGGCGGTTAATGGGTTTTAATAAAACTAGTTGATATACACGTGACCACCCACAACAAATATTATATGTCCCGGATTTTAACTACATTTACTTGAGGTACCTTAAAATAACATTTTGAGAACCACTAGAATTAAATTGTAAATAGAATTTGTATATATACTGTAATTTTTGTTAAATAAATTATTACGGAATGTTCTGTTCTTTAATCATTCAGGAACTAACCAAATTAGGAATTAGTAGATATCTGGCTATGTGTGTATATAAAGAGCTACATACGACTCTTTCGATTCAATGTAAATCGGTTTGTGACAGCTGATCATCTTGTTATTTTATAATGTCGCGTACGTGTATAAATAATCCAAACAGTTTGCGTTATGCATGTGGTGAATTCACTACCCATCGGCATAAACAGAATATTACACTTTTAATAGAAAAGTTGCAAACCTCTTGAGGTTTTTGAAGACAAGCTATGTTTCGTCCCGTGTGACGAGATTCTTCAGAAACGGGGCTTGGTTGTGTCGTTGCAGCAAATCGGTGAAAATTCGTGCGGCTTTAATATTGTCAGTGAGTTCGTGAGGGACCCATCCAACAAATTTTCATACCTTTCCGAGCTTTTTGAGACGAAGAACGGGGGTTTAATGGTCCGCATTGAAGTGTTCAATCAGTATTCGACTTGTTAAGCTTTCGTCCTCTTCCACGGCTGCCAAAAGTGCCTGGTCGTCTAAATACAATGGTCAACTTCTTTCTAACTTATCTTCCAGAAGAACTAAGAAAGCAATAAGAGCTTTCAATCGATTTCTGCGCAAGAAACGAGTTGAGAATTAAAGACATATTTCCCACATAAAGGTCAACACAAGTATTCATTCAATAACTTCAGAAGCCAAAGATCTATAATTAATTTTATTATCACTAACAGAGCAATCACACCCACACAAATATTCGATGTAAGGGCCCTAACCTCAGCCAACATAGGAACAGACCACAATTTATTACTATGCAAACTTTTAATGTATACATTGAAAAATATAATATAGAGACTTCCTTAAATTGTACCTTACGACTACCGATTTCATCAACTTACCGACCATATTCATTACGCCAGAACTGCGCCTGTGCGCAGTAAGTAGCATTGCCTACCAAAGTTTGGAGGTGCACCATCGTGCTGTATCCACATTCGTCGTCTTACGTTAAGAGGAACATTATCCACTAATGTTAGAAGGTCATTTTCCAGGAAACGTATGTAATGAACGGACAGGAGGAGTTCTTCAATTATAAACGGACCAACGAAACAGTTGCAAATAATACCGCATCAAACATTCACCGAAAATCTATCTTAAAAGTGGGATTTCCTAGTTTGCCGTGGATTTTAAAGTGCCCAACAATGTGAATTCCTGATGTTATTGATACTGTTACAAACAAAGCCGATACGGGTACGAAATCCTGTAAAGTTCTCCATGTGATCTACGTTAAGTTGTGTTAAGTGTTGCATATTCTTCGAACACTAGCAGACTTTTTTGGTGGCACAACATTCTACTACAAGGTGGCCCAAAATGACCGAAGGGGTTTTAATTCCTTATAATTTTTTTTTTTTGTTTTCAGTATTTTGTAAAGAAGATTTGGGGAATTTAAAATGGAACAGTACACAATTGAACAACGTGCCAAAATCGTTGAACTTTATTTCTCAAATCAACGATCCATTGTTTTGACTCGTCGTTGAGCGTCGTTATTTTAATGTGCGGATTGGACCCTCAGGGTCAACAATAAACCGTCTGGTTGCAAATTTTCGAGAATAAGGGGCAGTAAGGAACCTTCCTGGTGCCGGCAGACGACGAACGGTGCACACGGATGACAATATTGAACGGGTACAGGAGAGTATTCGGGAAGATGGAGAAAAATCAACCAGGAGACGTTCGACACAACTTGGCCTCTCAAGAGGACCGCTGCAGAGAATTTTGCATACAATAAGAATGTTTCCATACAAAATTCAGCTTGTCCAACAATTGAAACCGACAGATTACCAGCAACGACTTGATTATGCAATTTATTTTCGTCAAAAAGCAGAAGAAAATCATGATTTTATTCATAATTTAATTATGAGCGACGAAGCCCATTTCCAATTAAATGGGTTCGTTAATAGGCAAAACTGCAGGATATGGGCTACGGAAAATCCAAGAGTAGTTCAACAGCGAGAATTACACCCACTTAAGTGTACAGATTGGTGCGGTGTTTCGTCGGAAAGGATAATTGGCCCATATTTTTTTGAAAATGAACACGGTGTCGCCGTTTCCATCACTGGTGTTAGATACCGGACAATGTTGAAAAATTTTTTAAGACCAGCCGTGGAAAACCATCCTCAAGTATGGTTCCAAAAGGATGGAGCCACAGCGCACACTGCGAGGGACACAATGGCTCTTTTACGCGACATCTTTGGTGAACGAATTATTTCTCGTACTAGCGATTTTAATTGGCCTCCGCGTTCACCGGATTTAACCACTTCAGACTGTTTCCTTTGGGGTTATTTGAAAGGAAAAGCCTATATTAATAAGCCTCGAACCATACAGCAATTAAAAAATAATATACGCGACGTAATCAACAACATAACACCTGAAGTTTTGCGAAAGGTTATGGAAAATGTTTTGGAAAGAGCACGAATATGCGAAGCAGAAAATGGCCACCACTTGCGAGATATAATTTTTCATAAATAAATTAAAAATATTCTCCATTAATATACTGTATTTAAAATAAAAAATTTAATAATTATGTCTTAAATAAGAAGTTATAATGAACTCAAACCCATTCGGTCATTTTGGGCCACCCTGTAGTGTTAGAAGAAGAAGTAATCCATATTAAGTACTGCTTCTTCTTGGACAAGTTCTTGTAGCACTGGACGTACAAAATACTCTACGAGTGAAAAATCGCTGACACAATCCATAAACAAAGTGAATATTGACGCATTTTTAATTCGGAAAAAGTATTTTAATGTAACACAAAAATATAAACACGCTAAATTAACTTAATTGACGTTTACTGTCACAGTGAATAATAAATCACAGCCACCCCGACTTTTTAATAATGACGAAATCAAGAGCAGTACAAAATACCTGCACATTAGTAGAATTATCTAAAACTTCAAATTCTTGAAGCTCAGTTAATAAAAAGTTTTGAGAATATGTTTGTTTGACATTTTCAATTTGAAATTGTTTCAGTAACACATCCTTAAGCTGTTGCTGTCATATCATGGGACACCCGGTATATGGCGCTTTTACCAAAATATGTACCGTCATGGAAAAATATGCAAAACATGCAAAATAAAAGAAAGTTTCCTAAGATTACTTACTTCTAATTAGTCTACAAACAATAGCAACTCTATAGTCATATGAATATTCTAAAATATGTAAATGAATGAAATCCGTTCTTTATTGATTACGTATTCCGTACTTTTAATAAGATGCTTCGTTATATCAAACATGTCTTTGTAGAGCAAGATATAAGTTTAAGATATATAAAAGATTGCCACTTATAAAATCTTAACTTCATGCCATGGGGAAAAGTATGTCACCGAGGAATCCAATGGAGTATTTTGAATATTCACGAAACGTGACCGACTTTCCAACTATGTATATTGAAATGTAAATGTATCCGATTTAGTGATAGATGTAACTTCACAAACTGCAATTTAGTTAACTTCGTATTGTATTACTTTTTGCATAACTATCGTTGAAATTCCATGGTGAAATTGTAAGCAATATTATGCAAAGTCATTATTTTCAATCCGCTGTATAGTGTATTTACATATATCCAGAAAAGGATTTTATCTAGCTCTGTATTAAAATTACAAAATGTTCGCTTGTACAAAGTTGGCGAAGTTTATGATTAAGGAAACGAACTCGTAAAGCATCCATTCGAGTGTACTGAAAAAGATTATGTCTTGAAAACGTGAATTTTCTAACTTTACTGTTATTTTATGTTATTAATCAAACATACACTCGTAGACAAAAAATTCCGGACACGGAATGCTTGAAATGAAATGTCTGTTATCATAATTGAAATTCCTTTTCTTTCACAAAATTTAAAAATTATTTATGAAATAAGAATTGGAAATTAAAGAAGATACAAAACATTTAATTTATTAAAACAGCCAAAAGAAAAAATAAGAATAATGACAAACCCAAAAAATCTTGGTGTGCTCTATATTCAGCTTTCATCTGTTGTGTTGAAAGTTCATTTGAACTGTCAGTATTGACAGTTATTGGTTGACAAAATGAAGCAGAAAATGTATCCCAAGCACGAATTGAACGAATATGGACGCAATTATTCGATACATCGCTGCTGTCTTGAATATTCCCAAGAGTGCCGCCAAGACAACACAGCGACATCGTCAAACTGAAGAATACACAAGAAGACCAGAATCAGGCAGCCCTCGGACCACAAACTGGCGAGAAGACCGTTTTATGGTGTTATCTACACTACATAATCATGGTTTACCATCGACAACAGTGGCTCGCCAAGTCGAAGACGTGTTCACCGACTACGATTTTGCCATGAACATAGACATTGGACAAGCTCCGTATTGTTCACGGATTAGTCTCGGTTTTGTCTGCGGTCACCAGATGGACGAGAGCGTGTTTGGGGAAGGCCTGGTGAATGATTTTCAGCGTGTGGTGTAGCCCGAGATCTACGAATTTCCAAAGGAATTGCCGAAGAATTTGAAGGAACATTTGGCAGACTAGAAGAATTAAGGCAGCAGGGACCGGCAAATTGAGAAGAGCTCCAAATAATAAATAAAGAACAGCCCATAATTTAGTTGGTCATGAAAGAACTGTCAACCTCGAAGCCACTGAGAATGGCATTTGGGAGAGGCGGTATAATGACGTCAATTTTTGTGTAACGAAGAGGCAATAGAAGCCGTGGAGAGCTGGTTTGCAGACCAAGAAGAATCGAAGACCTGCGTTGCAGGATCGCCTATATTAAATATATTAATCTATCTATAACAACTAATATCTCTCTTGATCGGTAGAAAAACACAAGAATTATCCCCGTGCATAAAATAGGAGATCGTGCGTTGATTAATAATAACAGGCCGATCCCTATTGTTTCTAACTTCGCCAAACTGTATGAGAAGGTATTATACTCCAGACTATTTAGTGGCACGCGCTCTCATATCTCATCGAACCAGCATGGTTTTGTCACGGGTAAGTCTACCGTCACTAATTTGGTGTCGATTGTTCAGCACGTCGGTCAGGTTTTGGACGACAGTGGTCATGTTGATGTAATTTATATTGACCTATCCAACGCTCTTGATTTAATTGGCGCAGCGAAAGAATTAATTCCGCAAATTTTCTTCTACAGTACTATAGATTCCAAACTTACATTAAACTTACAAAAGAAAAACGGTAGTAAAAATATCTTATATTAGATTACAAATGATTTAAACCTTAAATTCAAATTATTTTATTTTACAAATATTGTTAAATTTTCGACAGGTATCTGTCGCATGAAAGGAAAAAAAGGCCAGACCATCTGGTTTCACATAAAAACTTGACCACAGACGATATATCTGTAGAATATGTCTATAATAGTTTATGCTTTTAAAATTCAGATTGTTAAGTTCAAACGAATGGATTTAATAATTCGGCATTATCAATGCTGCATAAAGATATTAAATTTACATGAAATTATTAAATTATAAAAATGATATTTACGCTAATTAAAAAAAGGTTGAACGATGGTAAAATTAAGTTAAATTGATTACAGCAAAGTATGATAGCATTAATGTATAAAAATAAAAGATTATAATAAAAAAAATTATTAATGTAAAAGGTGTCCCAACAGGAACTTGGTGATTTAAATTTCACATTATTTTCAAATAAGGTAACTTAGCAACCTAATATTTGGTATATGTCATCTATAAACTTGTAAAAGTCATCATGCAACGTTTCACGACTGAAGAACGTATCCAAATTGTTCAAATTTATTATGAAAATGGTCGTACCATAACGAACACAATTCGTCGACTACGCGTTGTTTTTCATCAGAATCATATTCCCAGCAATACGGCAATTAGAATTTTAATAGCAAAATTTGAGCGAACTGGTTCTGTTCTCGATGTAAAGACACCACTACGTCCTCGTAACGTTCGGTCAGTTGAAAATATCGCTATGGTGAATGAAAGTGTTACCGAAAGTCCAAAAACTTCAATTCGTCATCGGTCACAGCAATTGGCCATCTCAAGATCATCTCTGCAACGAATTTTAACAAAAGACCTTCGGCTACACGCATACAAAATCCAGTTAACACAAGAATTGAAGCCCAGGGACCATCACCACCGCCGTATCTTTGCCAATTGGATTTTGGAGCAAACTGATTTTGATGACGAATTCTGTAAGCGAATCATATTCAGTGACGAAGCCCATTTTCACATAGGGGGTTACGTAAATAAACAAAACTGCCGCATTTGGGGGAGTGAAAATCCTCGAGAGATTATTGAAAAACCCATGCACCCACTAAGTGTCACTGTATGATGCGGTTTCTCGGCCAATGGTGTTCTTGGACCTTACTTTTTTGAAAATGAGAATGGAGAAGCAGAAACTGTAAATGGGGAGCGGTATCGACAGATGTTGAATAACTTTCTATGGCCTCGTTTGGAAGATATGGACCTCAACAATCTTTACTTTTAACAAGATGGGGCCACTTGTCACACTGCCAGGGAAACTCTAAATTTACTGCAGGAGAAATTCCCTCGCCGTGTGATTTCTCGTAATGGTGACGTGGATTGGCCTGCAAGATCCTGCGACATAACACCGCTGGACTTTTTCCTTTGGGGTTTCCTTAAGGATCAAGTCTACACAAATAATCCACAGACAATTGATGAATTAAAAAATAACATTCGTGCGGCTATTGGCGAGATTAACTTGCATATGTGTGATAAAGTCATTGAAAATTTAAAAAAAAAATCGCTGTGTGCAATAGAAGTCACGGTGGACATTTATCCGATATCTTGTTCCACATATAATTTTAGGGTTTCTATTTTATGTTTACGTTAATAAATCGTTGAATTTCTAAATACTACGCATGTTATTTGGAATTTAAATCGCCAAGTTCCTGTTGGGACACCTTATATAATTAATAAGATTATAAGCGGCAATTTAGAGTTCTCAAAAAAATTAACGTTGTCTTTCCTTTCCTTGGTCGTCGAAGGTGGTATTAAACTCTTCAGGGTATCGCTGTTCGTCCATTGATGGTAATTTAGATGACCATATATATGCCTTTGGAAGATAGGGGCTGAAGTACGAAGGTACATTCCGCCGGAAGTTATTTTTTTTCCGTTACCGAATAAGAACGCCAAACTAAAAAAAAAACCAATTCGAGTTGTAATTTTCGCAAACGGCAAATTGGCTGTTCTAAAAAAATAATCACTGGCTCTTAACCGAATCCGTATTTATACGATAACGTTATATGTCGAAGAAGCGTGATATAACTCCCATTGGGCAGGTGTCTAATTCCACTCCTGTTGCGCGTGCTACAAGAAGACGCTCGCGGGAAGGGATGATATCGTTAACAATTTTAACTACAGATAGCGATAAAATCATCGTACGTATTAAATACTTCTAAACAATTTAAGATACCGTGACTCGTCAATAAATTATGAAAACTGTTAATAAAAATTACGAAGGAAAAATAGAGGCGTAACATAACATAAGTTGGGATCTTTTGGTCTCATTTCAACTTCTATCAGTCTTCTTCAGTCTTATCTATTTCAAAGAAAATGCTAGGTGACCTACAATGGGTTTTGCTCCAATAATTTTGTTCTTCCTTCTGGCGGTCCTCAGAGATCAAATTTGGGTCCTTTGCTATTTGTTTCTTCTATAAATGATCTCCTTTCCATGTGAAGTGCGCCATTCTCGCCTATGCAGATGATATAAAAATATCATCTGCATAGGCGCTGGCGATATCATTAAACTGCAGCAAAATCTGGACGTATTGGTTGCATGGTGTGACCGTTTTAAACTTAAATTAAATATTGACAGAAAATGGAATACGCCTCATTAAGTTGGTATCCCATTATGCTTGCGATTCTATTCCTTTGAACCGTGTTCACTGTAAGTTTTTCAAGTACCTCTCATTCAATATTGATGGTATCCACCCGGAACGTGCATCCCAGGATGATTTGCTTTTACGCAATGGCATGTCATCTCTAAGCGTTTGAAGGGAAAATATTTGTAGGAAATTCCTAACTAAACTGATGAAAAACATTATTGACTGCCCGTTCATATTGGAGCGGATGTCGTTTTTGGTTCCTCGTATGAACGCTAAGTACGAAGTTACATTTATGGTTCTCTCCAACGTGGCCAACAGAATGCCGGATGATCTGTTTGCTTTGGGATGGCTCGCGGATACACAGCACTATTTAAGTCCATAGTTCATTTAATTGCACTGCAATGTTATGTAATTGTAATTATAATTATAATGTACTGTCTATCGTTATTCTATTCTCATCAATTAAATTAGTTGTAACTGAATCGAAATACTCACGAAAACAATTAGCTACACCCAGCGGATCTCTACATTCCTCCTTGCCATTTACAGACAAAACAATGTAGTTCTTCAATGCTTTTCCTTATTTGTATTTTCTTGAATTATTTTTTTATTCATATAAGAGGCTATTCTATTGTTATTGTGAATTAGGTTGGCTTTTCTTATAACCTCTCTATATACCGCTTTATATTTATTATAATAAATCTTAATGTGGCTATCTCCACTCAAAGTCATAATGTATAATTCTTTAAGTCGTTTTGATGAAACTCTAATTCCATTAGTTATCCACTGATTATTTCCTCTCTTGTTATTTGTTAATTCTTTACGCTTTGTTGGAAACGCCTTTTCAAAATTATAATTTATTTTACTGATAAAATTTGTATATTGTTCCTCTAAATTATTTAAATTTAATACATCTGACCAGCAATTATCGCAAAGCAATTGTTTAAAGTACAAAATATTTTTTTCATTATTTATGGGTCTATACATAATATAAGATTTATTTGGTTCAGTAGCTTCAAAGAAACATACCAACCTTTGAGCAGAGTGATCTGATAAACCATTATGTAAAACTTCACTATGAAAGTTAGACATTGCCCGGTCGATGCATATATTATCCAAGCAGTTGTTTTTTCTAGTAGGCTCGTTTATAATGCTACAAAAGTTATAGGAACCTATTAAATCCTTAAAAATATTTAATTCTTTTGACTCATTTAGAAAGTTTATATTAAAATCTCCACAAATCACTATCTTAAAAGTCTTATGTTTACTTAATATCTCTAGCATTTTAGTAAATTTATCTAAGGAAATTATTTACTGATTTCGCAAAATAATATTATAAATTGCATTTATATATTCAGCTTTCATAAATACTTAGTTCAAATATGAAATTCATTAAATATAATAAATAAACTCGAAGAGTTCTTTAGCCTTTCAACAACTAATTACACATCAAAGGTAGAAATTAAATAAATCAAATAACCTCTTCGAATGCCATTACATATTATTATAATTTGTTAAATTTTCCTCGCGTGCTGTGCAGACAACTTATTTAACAAGCCCATTAAATATACTTACATCTCCTCTAAGCGTGCATGCTTGGTACCTTTTACAACTCGAGTTAAACGTGAAACTTAGATTTTTACATGTCCGTCCACATTCCAGCGCAACAGCCACTTACAAAAGAAATGTAAATATCGCTGCGTTCAGTGTTACCACGAAACGACATTTATGTAGGCAATAGAAGGTTGGACAGTTGAGGAGCGCCGCAATAAAAATGAAACAAGTGAATAGCTGGAATTATATTATCATTTAAATTGACGTAATTATTCCCCCTGCATAGTACAAAAGAACCGAATACTTAAAAATAATTAAAAGTGGCGACTCGCTGGTGTATTTTTAATCGAGATATTTCATACTAGATTAAAAGAATATCTCGTAATTTGTCAATTACCTACACATTCGTCATGAATTTGAACATTCGTTTAAATGATCTTAATTTATCATTTTTTAGAAATGAACAAAAAGAATGTAATTTATATAAAGTACACTGTTGGACTAAACCAGCGATGCACATACCACTGTCGATATTTATGCGGCCCGCCAATAAATTTTAAAAATTGTTCGAAAAACTACAAAAGTAGATAAAAATCCATTCAAATCCATATTTCTTAACTTTTTATTTTATTCTAACTTTTGTAATTGTTAGTAAGATATGTATCTTTAAGTACCTGGTCTTGTTCAGGTTTACTACGTAGGACAGGTATGCTCCTCGTCGTTCCAAGCATATTGTTACGAGACTATAAATTTGTCGAACCAACTAGATTACTCGAAGATTCGCGAAACACGTCGGTATTATCCCCGAACAATGTGGTAGGTTCTCGATGTTAGGTAACTCGTATAAATACAACGCATCGCCCGCTATCGGGGCAGTTAAGTTTTAACTACGGACAAGCGAACGTTATATTGCTTGAATTGTAATCTGTGAAGAACAAATATTTCGTCGTTCGAACTTGGCATCTACCTACGTAACAATATAATATCAATTTTGATATGGATAAACCAGGCCCCAGTAAAAAACGTAGTCGTAAGGTTGAAGATGAAAATCGACAGTTTCAAGATATTTGGACCGAAAAATAATTTTTTATTTCATCGCATAACAAAAGTGTCTGTTTAATATGCAAGAGTAGTGTTTCTATTCCGAAAGAATATAATATGAAAAGGCATTATGAAACCCAGCATCATACTTTTACCAAATTAACCGGCGAAAATCGAACGCAAAAAATTTCCACTTTACAAAAGGAACTAATAGGCCAGCAAGATATGTTTACAAAACCAATTCAAGATGCTGAAACAACTATAGAAGTTAGCTTTGAAATATCTCGAATAATAGCGAAAACTTGCCGGCCTTTTAAAGATGGTGAGTTTGTTAAGCAATGTTTAGATATCGTCGCAAAAAAAAGTGTCCGAAAGATGCAAAGAGGTTTGAGAAAATTCAACTAAATAGGATGATTGTTAAAGAAGACTTACCACATTAGCAGCTAATATAGAATAGCAATTAGCTACGAAATCGAAAAGTTTTGAGTATTTTTCTATACCACTCAACGAATCTACAGATATAAGTTCCACTGCTCAACTCTTAATATTTTACGAGGTGTAACGCAAAGTTTTGAAGTGAGTGAAGAACTGATTGGTATGAGTTCTTTGACAAGTCAAACCAAGGGGAGTGACATGCTCGAAGCTCTTCTGGAAAAATGTTCTATAATGGATTTGGATTTAACGAAATTATCTGGAATTACGACTGACGGAGCACCTTCAATGGTTGGAAGTACATCTGGGATAATACCTATGTTAAAAGAGTATTTACAAACTAAAAACATAGATACCAAGGAATTAATGCAGTTTCATTGCATTATACATCAAGAGGCCCTCTGTTCAAAATTATTGGGATTTGAAAATGTGATAAAAGTTGTAGTACTTACTGCAAACTTTATAAAATCACGAGGTCTCAATCACCGACAATTCACACAATTTCTCGAGGATATTGAAAGCGAATATGGCGATCTCCTGTTTTACACTGATGTAAGGTAGCTAAGTCATGGGTTGTCACTAGAGCGGTTTCTTAACTTGATTGAAGAAATCAAAATATTTCTGGTGGAAAAGAAAAAGGACGTCTCCGAACTCGACAACCCTGATTGGCTGTGTGACTTGGCGTTTCTTGTAGACATCACAAATCACTTGAATGTCTTAAATACGCGACTCCAAGGCAAGAATCAATTGATTTCGCAGTTATACTCTCATGTTTCGTCCTTTCAATGTAAATTGAGTCATTTCAGGACCCAAATCAATTCAGCCAATTACAGCCATTTTCCGAACTACAAAAAAATAATGGAGAAATTCAATAAAACTGATGTCAATTTCGCTTATATTGAAAAAATTGATATTTTAATACAAGCTTTTCATGATCGTTTTCTATACTTCAAAAAAGTTAAACGTCTATTTAGACATTTTCAGCAATCCTTTCAACATTTCACCCGAAAATGCACCGGAATCAATACAGCTAGAATTGATAGACATGCGAAATGATGATAACTTACGAAACAAGTTTAATGACGATAATTTACTCAACTTTTACCATTGCATCGACAAAACCGCTTATAAAGACTTGCGAATAAATGCGCAACCTTATTTGGATCGACGTATATTTGTGAGCAAACGTTTTCAGTGATGAAACTTAACAAAAGAAAAAATCGAAACCGTCTGGCAAATGAAAATCTGGAAGCAATTTTACGTGTAGCGCCAAGTAATGTGGAGCCAAAATTTTCTAGGAAACAGAAAATCTGATAAATATAACTTCTAAGAAATTACCATAAATCGGGCTGTAACAGAAGCCTAAAAGTACATTTTTTGAACCTCGGCGACCTGACTGATGAACATAGCGGAAGGTTTCATCAAAACATTTCTGTTATTGAAAAACGCTATCAGGGCAAGTGAAACAGTGAAATGCTTGCTAATTATTGTTGGACATTGATATCAGAAAGTTCCGAAGAAGAGTATAAAAGAACAGTAAAAAGGAAAACATTTTAAACAAGACAGTACCATACAGTTCCATACCTAATTAATATTACTTCATTTGCGTTTCAATTTTTTTTTCCAAAGCCTGATGTGCCAGAATAAATTTGTTGTTATTACTATTGCTAAAATAAAAGAAACGAAAATTGTACATATTTTCCAAAGAAAAATTAAAAAAATTAAAATTTGTTGGCTAGTGTATTTTACATAATTTTACATTGAGAATTTTTATTAAAAATTACTACAAACACGACAATATTTTTACATTTGTCATTTATTAAACTCAAAAAGATTGAATTAAAATGTCGCGATGATATTTGTACTAAATAAATTACCACTTCCAGATTAGATTCAAATTAAAAAAACATCCTAGGATTTAGTTGATTCCTTTTTTTTTAGATTAAAAAAAATCGCGGAAGCTGATCATTGGTTTCTTTACTTATCCACACTTAATTATAAAAACAACAACATCGACTCGAATCATCAAAACGATGAATCATTCGAACAAAAAAGTAGAACATATAGCCATGGGCGATATTAATTCCTCGCTTCCTCGCTTTGTTCTCTTCCTCTTCCTCCTCCACCTCCTCCGCCACCATCGGCTCGACAATTTTCTACTGCCATCTCCGTACTTCGTTTTTTTTTTTCTCACCGCTTAAAGAAAACAACGATTCATTGTTAGTGGTAATTTGTACGCCTCGCGAATGAGAAATTTTTCTCACACCCTCATGGCTTTTGTTGTCTTGTTTCAGCGCCGCCCTCTTCAGTTGAAATACTGGATCATCCGGCCAATTCGAAGATCGAGATCCGGGAAAACGAGGAGTTCCATTTGGAATGCAGGGTTAGAAATGCGAAGCCGGCCGCCAAAATTGTTTGGTACAGAGGAAGCGTAGAGTTAAATATACGTAAGTTTTAATATAAAATATTAGTAAAGATTATTATACAGAGTGTTTGTTAATTTAATGTTAATTTTAAAAGCGGCTATCCTTAAGGTTATTTTATATAAACATTTTATATAAAGTCCGGAAATACTCCCCTTCCAAGATACAGGGTGTTAAGCTACTAATGCTTTTCCCTAAAACAAAAATTATTTCAGAAATAATGCAAAGAAATAAGTAATTAAACTTCTAGTTTCAAAAATTCTTTTATTCTAAATACCACTACAATATTGTTTCGCCAAACAATGGCTTCATCAGGTGGATGAAATACTGTCCACATCCACCTGATGAAGCCATTGTATGGTGAAACAATATTGTAGTGGTATTTACAATAAAAGAATTTTTGAAACTAGAAGTTTAATTACTTATTTCTTAGCGTTATAATGAAGTTTCAACAAGTATCTCCTTCGTCAATTAACTGTCTTTTTATTTCAAGGACAGCTGTATAATTCCCAGATATGTATTCCTTTTACTATTTTGCACGTACTTCTTAAGCATATAAACATATACATTTCTAAAGGAGAATTTAATGCGAATATTTTCCTTTCAAAACCTCAACTATATAATTATTGCGATCCTTAAATAAGATTAGAATCATGATCTGTGTTAATTGCATAATCTGCTTTTCCATAGCCAACCGCGAGGACCAAATCGTAGACGTACCAAGCTCAAACGGCAATCCGAACATCAAACGGTACGACACCCATTCCAGAATCACACTGAAGCCCACAGCGGAAGACGATTACGTGGAATACACTTGCGAGGCTAGACACGAAGCGTTACAGAGCGATTTACCGATGAGGGCGACGGTGCAACTAAGTGTCTTTTGTAAGTATTCAAACTAAATATATACTAAAGACTCGGATTATGTAACGTACGGTAGCTATTTGGGAGAGGGTGAAATAGGGGCCCAACATAACAATAGGCCAATCTGACTGTGTTTTAACGCTTAAAGTGCATAGCGCGGGTGGCAATGCTCTCCGGGATATTTATAGATTTTCCTCGCCTGTAATTAACAGTAATGCCCAAATTGTCCTCGCGAAAGGCTTTGTGACATTCGCACAATATGAAGTACTGGGTCGTTTTGTAATTCTTTAGTGGGGATTTAGTGTGAGCGGTCTTTGTGTTTCGGGATAATGGTTCACTCAAATTAAATTAAATTAATTGAGATAATATATTAAAATTTTGCAAGTTAACGAGAAATAATTTTAACTCACATTTAAGAAATTAGCACTAAATACTTGGAATAGTAACAGAAGAATCCGTGTACAGGCTGATTCATTTTCGGCCCTCACCATGGGGATCTCTCTTATTATTGGAGATAGAGTATAGGTTTAAACTTGGCAAAGTTGTTAAATTTTGTGTTTGTTATAAATCCGTAAAGAAAATAGACCTGTGACAAATGACCTTCGTTATTTAAAAAAAAACGCGAAAACCCCATTTTCTTCTTTTACCTGTAGCACCGACATTTGGCCTTGTAGAGAAAAAATAAAAACACATCCTTGTGGCCATTTCTAAACCTCTATCCAGTGGTGTACTCTAAATTTTTATATGACGTTTCGTTTCTTTCTGGCCATCATCAACTATCTAATTTCTTATAGGCAGCATATTGGATTTAGACATCTTCAGAAAGAGTTTTTTTTTTCTGATTTCAACCATGTACCACATGCTGACTAAAGTTTTTGACATTAGGTTTTATTTGAAAGAATAAATTATAAGATTAAATAAGGTAGCCTTTGGAATTTCAATCTGTCAAACATTTCATTTATTGTTCATTAATAATACAAAAATGTCATACACTAACGAAGAGAAACGAGATATGATAAGTATTTTTTATTCTTCCAAACGAAATTCAACAGTAGCGAGTACAAGATAACAAAAACATTAATAAAAATACATAGAAAAGTAAACAATAAACAATTACAGTAAATGTTCAATTATCTGGCCATCTGCGGTAATGCACAATTGGGCACGCCTTCTGGCATTTTGTACTGCCCTTTGTATAGTTCTTCTAGGAACTGCATCGAAGGCATTCTGAAGTCTGTCTCGTAATTCTTCAATGTTTTGTGGCGCATCTACTTTATAAATATTATTTTTAGCATATCCCCATAAAAAAAATCTAGCGGACTTAAATAAGGTGATCTCGCAGGCCATTCAACAACTCCCCTATTTCCAATCCAACGGTTTGCAAACTCTTGATTTAAGAAATTTCTAACAACAGCTGCATTGTGTGCTGGTGCGCCATCTTGTTGCCACCATAAATATTGTAATTGATTTAATGGGATATTGTCGTCAAGATAGTCAGATACGTATGTACGTAAAATGTTTAAATATCTTTCTCCATTTAAATGTTCTTCATACATAACTGGTCCTAAGAGACGATTTGCCAGAATACCCATCCAAACGTTTATTCCAAAACGATGTTGTGGTCTTCTAGCCCTGTTTTGTCGGTGATT